>JAVLUX010000042.1:10757500-12042500 GCA_032164185.1 Moxostoma hubbsi
CAGAAGAGCATTGAAACTTTCACCTGGAGGAAATAGACATCTACTGTAGTACATTATATACAACAGATTTTGAAGTATTCATCATGTTGATGATGTAGAGGCTTTTAAAGGGTTTTACAGGAGAAAGTTTGAATTTTAAAGAATGTTTCTTAATTCAGTTTTTGTTTGTTTTCCCTAATACCACTGACTTACAACACCAATGTAGAATTCCACATATTGGTATCTGTTTTTAACGTGTCTTCATTTTGGTGGTGACTCTCTTCCCTATGTTTGTACCTGAAAACATTTGACTCATATGCATTTGTTTTGCAAAACCTTCTCTCCTACTCTTGCTCGCTCCTCTTCCTTCTCTCTCTCCCTCTCTTTCTCTCACCACAGGTATGTGTCCGCCCTGACCACTCCGGCACGCCTGTCTCCCGTGGACTTCCATTACTCACTGCCCCCGCAGGTGCCTACCTTCCAGATCACGTCTCCCAACGCCAGCCACGCCATGTCCTTGCCTCCTGCTGCACATGCTCCATACCCACCAGTGGACGACCATCCGCTGCTGCGCCGCTACCAGGTGCCCCTCCATGAGGCCCGGGGCCACGAGCCCTACCGGCAACAGCAGCGCGCCAGCTACCTGCAAGACAGCACGGGCAGCCTGCCCTCCAGCCCCTTCCGGCTGGCTCAGGAGGAGCCATACGAGAGCACCCAGGAGAACCTGTCCTCCTTGGAGCAACCAAAGAGAAGCAGTCAGCGCTGGCATAGGTCCAGACTCAATGGCCACGTGGCGCCGTGTGGTTACCAGCTGTCCCGGGACTTGGGCTCGCGCAGTTGCCTGTCAGACAGTGACTCAGAAGTGGAGGAAGGTGAGAGCACACCCTTCCTAAGTATGCAGAACATGAACGCCGCTGAGCCCTCCACCCTCTACAGGCCCGTACCTGACACACGGACTTCTCACGCCCAGAGTGGGCGGCATGGGCCTCGTGCCAGCACACAGACCAGACTGACACACTCACGGCCCAAACTGGACAATGCACCCCACTAGAGAGACCGACATCTATACACAGTCTATCTACTACAGATCTGCATCTATAAGAAATATTTTTATTTTATATAAATGAACAAATGAAATATTTATTTTCATTTTAGCAAGTTAACAGCAAAGACTTTTTTATAGGGAAAACTCTATTTATATGTACATTTTGATTTACAGCATAAAAAATATGTGCCAATTTTTTCACAAATTAAGAAAAAAAAAAAAATAGAGTAATATTGTGGTGCCTTTTGCTGTATGCCGGAGGGCCAGTGGAGTTTTTTGTAGCCTTTCTTATACGGACGCCTCATTTTTTTATACTTGTTTACTCTTTTGTTGTCTCTTTTTGGCCTTTTTCCTTACTTTTCTTTCCATGTTGTGTTCTTTTGGGAGCAAACCCCAATTTGAACTGTGACATTGCCCTCTTTTAACCCCCGCCCCCCCGCACCATCATGCAATATAAACCACTCGAACATAAGTGTATGTTTACATAAATTTGATCCACAGAAATGTTTTATGATCATGTTGCTTTGCCAACAGGAAATCGATGACAAATGCAATTGGGGGTTCCTTCACTGTCTAAAGTGGGGGTGATAAAATATGTGTGTGCGTGTGTGAGCGATAATGTCGAAATGCTTCATCTGACCAAACATGTATCTCCGCCATGCACCACAGCAAGGTGCGTAGGCAGAGTGATCGAGAGGCCTGGGACTGTGGCTCTGAGAAATATGCTGCTGTTGTCTAGAGTTACGCATGTGGGCACCTGATTTGTTCTTTCAGATGCCATGCCTTGACTTGCATTGTATTCCTACAGGGTAAGGTTTGCCACATGGGAGCCTTCTCATTCCAAAGGGTAAATGTTAGGGGGCCGTGGGCCAGGCTAACAGCTGGTGGAGTTGAACTTGGCTGTCAGTGCTAATAGCTTTTGACAGATAACAAAGAAATAAAGAACATTTAGTCTTTCCCACTCATCCCACCTTCCAATCACTCTGTCTAATCACACTCATTATCAGCACATCCATCCGGTTAGTGTGGCCAGTGGAGAGATAGATTGACAGGGAAGAAGAGAGAGAGTGTATGGATGAATGGAAGGCCTCACAGTGTCTCAGGACCTCACTCCACTACACATCTTCCTCACGCACCGGACTGAAAAGAGATTGACGAATGTGCCTGTTCTCCCTTTGGTCCCTGTACTCCAGGACAGGAAGAGTGAAATGGAATTTCTGTGCAAAATACTCACACAAACACAGACTCAAATGACAAGACACATAGCTGTGAATTACTGGGGGTCATTAAAATGCCAAAATATGCAAACTTTATATTCTACTTGCGTTCAACTGCATTTCATTTCTGAGATAAGGATGGTGTGTAATGTGGAGAATGTAAGTTTTGCTGTCTTGTTTTTACATTTGTGGTCCATTTATTTCATTAAGTCCACCTATTTCATACCGTTTCATATTCACAACCAGTAAGACACCAAATAGAGCCTATCATTAATATTATTATTATTATTATTATTAAAGTACACTATAAAATCAGTGTATCATTATTTCTAATATGCAACTATAATACAAAGCTATGCCTTCATCTTCATTTTGAAGCAATCACTTGGCCCAGACCAAACCAAACTACAAACAGCTGCACAGACTGGCTCTGTTTGGAGGGAGACACACCTACATCTAGAACCTAATCAGTGAGATGAAGTATATTATAATCAGCTGTTTTTAACTATTCACCTACTGCAAAGAGCATCCACAGTCAGCATCAGCTTAAAGAATATTCATGTTAAAGCAGATGAAGTCCATTCGGTAAGGCACATATAATCGACACCAAATATAGGAGGAAGATTAGAACTAGGCAAATACGTGTTACATATGTTTTCATGCACTTCTTCCATAAAATGAGATACAATGAGTTGTGTTTATTTTGATGAAAAGCCAACAATGTACAAGAAAATTCCTTAAAGGGGTTTAGTGCTGTATTATGACAACCCAATTGAATATCATTTCTTTTTAAATTAAGAAATATTTTGTTTGAAGGTAGATGACTAGAACTACACTAGATATTTACCCCCCTCACATTTTGGATTTTTGTATGTTTTAGAAATACCAAAAAGAAAATTCTCTAGTTAGTTTATAAATGTGATTTCACAACCCCACCCCTGATAACTCAACCTCTGATGGTTAGTTTTGATTTCCCCCTTGCTTGCAACGTCTTAACACCTCACCTCTGCATGTCCTTGTGGTCAAGGTTAGATGGGTGCATGGTACAAGCAGCAGATTATTATTTTTTCCTTAAGTCAGTGGAAGTGTTTTTTTTTTTTTTTTTTTCACATTCAGCAATAAAAAGGAATCTTATTCCCCACCATGTTCATTCTTGGAAACTGCTAGAGGATTTAAAAAAAGAGAGACAAACCCACTTGACTGTAATAGACTGTAAAAATAAAAAGAAAAAAAACCTGTTCTTATAAGAAAATAAATATTTCTTGGTATCATTTTGACACATGTGCCCATATCTGACCTGTTGTTTGTCTTATCTGTGTGGTTATGATGTCAAATTTTTCCAAATCTCTTTCCCTTAAAGGAGTGAAAGATGAAGCCGCTAGGTGAACTATTCCATCGCACAGATACCGTGACACTGGGAAGACTCATTCTGTGTGATCAGATGCCAAATGGACCTGTGGTTCTCAACTGGTTTTGCTTTAGGACCCAGATTGGACATCAAGAGGCGATCTGGCACAATTGTTTATTGCACAAAATTAAATTCTGATGGTTTTATGTTTCCACCACCGCACAAAACTCCTTGTGGTTGGCAGACTCGGCACAAACCATGTTTATCCTGCAAGTTCACTTGCAGTATAATCTGTTTATACTGCAAGTAAATCTGTTTTTAATGTAGTCTGGGTTGTATTTTGTCTTACCTTGTGTAGTTTTGTTCATGGATTTCAAGGACGAGGGCATGTCACATAACCTGTCCATGTAGCCATCGGCCTACTTCTGGCTAGCTTCTACAAAGGGACACCTGAATTTGAAGCAAAATACTATTTTATACTGTCAAAATACATAGCTATGCACAAAAATAGAGTAAGTTGCATTTTAATTTTTGTATTTAGCATTGTTTTTTGCCCGCTGTCCACGACCCTATTAGAACAGACTGCAACACATTTTTGATCCTTTCCTAACAGCTCAAACCCACAGAAATAGACTATACACACACTTGTACAGTACAAAGTATTATAATTTGATACCCCCATTATAAAAGTTGTGCATCCATATTTACTTTGTGGTAATGGTGAAAGATTGTACGATTTTTTTAGAAGAGTTTTGTTTTAATGTTTAATGCAGTGTTAGGAGATAATGCTCACATTATGCTAGCTCATGATGGCTGGTGAGTATAGGCAGTGAGTATAGCAGAGACGGGCCACTTCTGTTACAATGAATGGGAATCAATTGGAAAGTACAACGATCAACTGTTGTAGAAAGTAAGTCTGTCTTACAGGTAAAAGAGCAATCAACTCGAACTATACAAGCTTCCTGGCTGTTTCTTTTCGTAACGTGAGGTAAAGAAGCACAGTTTATGATACCAGTGTTGTCCGATTTTACTGCTGATTTGAAATATGGGTAACACTTTACAATAAGGTTCCATGTATTATCATCAGTTAAGAACATTAGTTAACATGAACTAACAATGATCAATATTTTTACAGCATTTATTAATAGTAGTTAATGTTAATTTCAACATATACATTTTTAAAAATCAAAAGTTGTGTTTGTTTACATTAGTTAATGCTCTATGAACTAACATGAATTAACAATGAACAATTGTATTTATATTAATGAATATTAATGAAGCATAATAAATGCTGTAAACAATATATTTGCCACATCCCTTCATCTCACCTTTCCTTCATATTCAGATACTTTTTTTTTAACCCCTTCATGGAGCTTCATGTTGTATTTGTTCCCCACACTACAATTCCCAGCAAGCACCATCTTCATTAGTTTCACATGTTTTCCATCAGTGTTCACAGCTGTTCCTCCTTAATTCCCATGCCTATATATATTCCCTGGTGTTTCCTCACTCATTGTCTAGTCTCATCTGTTGTAGTATTGAGCTAAGTAGTTCCTTTGTTCTTCAAGCTGTGTGTTATTTGTATATTCGTCTTCTTCATTTGGGTTCACTGACTTATCTCTATCCTTGTTCATTGCTGACAATATTGTGAAATGTGTGTTCATCATGTCTAATGCATTAACGAATGAAACCTTATTGTAAAGTGTTACCGAAATGTGTTCTTTGATTGTAATATTCACCAACCGTTTTGGAGATTCCGCTCTTTCCCCATTCAAGAAGATACGAGCAGCATGAGTGGAAAAAGCTTCCTGGGAGTGTTCCAAAGATGGCTGCCAGTGGACTGACTTGCTAGAAAGATTTTGGTGTGGGTTACTTCTAGAGTAAAACAACTGGAAATGGAAATCTAGCCAAAAACATACTGTATCCACATTAAACTGTACTTAAGTAATATTAAGTAAAATGTAACTTTTTACATTTTTCCTAGCTAGAATGAAATCAAGAGAGAAGATTGTGTGAGAGAGGATGAAGGTAAATTTGATTGGTTTGTTATTTCGACTTTTTACTGTCTCCAGCGAATGTCATTTCTCCCCTGGTGGCATTCACAACCTGGTCATAGAGTCATCTTACAATGACAACATTTTTGCAAAATGATTTTTTATGTGTCCTGTTGTACTGTATGTAACTGCTATTTCCTGGTGG
Source organism: Moxostoma hubbsi (assembly GCA_032164185.1). Lineage (NCBI taxonomy): Eukaryota > Metazoa > Chordata > Actinopteri > Cypriniformes > Catostomidae > Moxostoma > Moxostoma hubbsi. The sequence continues at coordinate 10,763,289 of JAVLUX010000042.1, forward strand.
AATAAGCACTAGCGGCGCTAAAACATCGACTTGTATCCCCATTCACTCAAATAACGAGATTATTTGCAGATTTTCAGTTCATAAACACTTTTCTCTCTGTTCCTCATGCAATGCTTTCCTATGACATATAAACACCTTTACCACAGTGCATGACTAATTTTAATGTTTGCATTACATAACCAACTCATTTACAAGCTTGTTTAAGTGTGATCAAATTGATTATTAGCTGAACTGATAGAGTGTTGCATACGCGATACAAAGGACCGGGGTATGAGTCCTGAAGAGCACGCGACTCAACACATTAACTGAATGTCACACAAATATTTCAATTTATACAAAGCTCAAATTAGATCTGAAAATCTGGCTGCAGATGGTTGGAACTCAACACAGCATTTAAAATAGCTGACCTCTGGTCTGTCATCTGTTGTTTGTCGGATGCAGTAAAAGAGTGACTTCAGTCCAGATGAAAGAAAATGATTTGCAAAAATGTAATGAGTACTTTTCAAGTTTAAATAAAATTGTAAGGAGTAAAAAGAAAATTCTATGGAAATGTAATTAAGTAAAAGTACAAGTATTCAGTTTAAATTGCACTCAAGTTAAAATATTTGTACTCAATTACTTTATACCCCTGCTTGTGTGTGTGAAAAGAACAAGGTCTGTTTCTCTCCACTCTTACCTCCAGCTGTTCCTTGTGTCTTGTGAGACATTTCCAAGACATTTATCTGGGGCCCATCATTGCCAACACTTTCCTTTCCCCCTCATGACCCTGATCAGCTCAGTTTTTATGTGTTTCTCTGCTCTCTGGTCAATACTGACATGCCTTAACATTAAACATATGCCTCACGATACTGTTGTTTAGCTGCCAAGTAAACTCGAACAAACCAGTCTATGGAAACTTAATGGTGATGGACTATAGCCTAACTGCTTTAAGTTTCATGCTTACGACTTTTAAAGAGGTAATTATTTTGCCTGATTCTACACAGAAAAGGCAGTAAAACTGTCTGAATATGTTATCTGTAACCAGGGTTGGGAGGGTTACTTTTGAAATATATTCCACTAAAGATTACAGAATACATGCTGTAAAATGTCATTTGTAACATATTCCATTAGATTACTCGTAGTAATGTATACTTTGGATTATTTCTTCAGCACTGGTCGATTTTTTCACTTGTTTTGACTATAAAAACCTCTGCCAGTACAGTAATGCCGAGTTTACACCACGATTTTAATGCTCGCCGACAGTTTTGTAGAGATCGCTGACAAAAGCCTGAAATTGCCTGAAAATCGATTATTAAGTAGGAGATACTTTTTCATATTGTAATTAATAAAATCTTAAACATCATATTCTGAAATGCATTATATACGATCATGCATTTGATTTCGTATCTCATATCACTTCTCGCATGTACTCTGTTATGAAACATAATTTGGAGTCAAGGCAGAGTCGTCGGGGATTCATCAATAGTTAAATGTCTTGTAATGTGTTCACCCCTTTAGCAGATTCCTCGTGTAATTTGAAAACGCTACGACTTCCATGACAAGACAGACAGTTGTGTAATATGAATGGTACCACGATCGTGTTAGTGTGTAGGAGGCATAAGATAAAATACACATGTTAAAAGTACATTCTCTGAAAAACATAAATATCATATACAGTGTGACAGGGCGGAGGGCAGGGCTGGGTCGTGATGCTGCACCTCTGACCCCTAATCAGGCTAATCAAGCCTCAGAGGGATAAAGGCCAACTGGAAGCTACAGTGCGAGAGAGAGAGAGATTTACGGGCAGTTAAGTTCTTCATTAAAATATTATTTATATTGTCAAGTCGGTTCTTGCCTCCTCCTTTCCATTAACCCCTTTACGCAGTGTTGTTTCTAAAACAAGATCAATCAAATTGATCTTCTTTTAAGGATTTTTAAATATTTTTACAGGAAAACAATTTTTGCCCTAATATCAAAAGTCTTCCTAGAAAAAAGAAATTATGATCCAACATGAATTTTCTTGATAAAAATATATGATCGTGTCTGGTAACATGTGCATGAAAATGGCTAGAAATTGCATTTTCGCTTAATGTAAAGCTGACAACTTACACAAGTTGTTTTTATTTCTTCTGCACCAAACTTACTTCAAACTAACTCGTATGAATGTAACATCATATGAAAGTGTTTCACCGCTGTTCAAATGCATTTTGGATCACATCATTTATATGTATAAATGTTTTCCATCTGAAAGGACTAAATATTCAATGAAACAAATGACAAAAAATGCAAAGTAATCTCTTCAGTATTCAAGATACTTTTAATGTAACTGTAGTGGACTATAGTTACTTATATTTTGTTTTTTAAATACGCAATCCTATTACATGTATGTCGTTACTCCCCAACCCTGTCTCTGACCATCACATGTGTGTGTGGAAATACATGGGTAGAGATTTTGTTCTAGTTACAGGCACAAGTGTGTTTCCAGTATTGTATATCTTACAAATGTTAGGTTCTGCTCATCTAAAAAAAACAAAAGTCAAAACAAAGCTAGACATAGCCAAGACTATTAGCCTGAAAAGGAGAACTTGTATTAAAATGAATGGGGAAATTGGAATGTGCAATTTGGCAGATGTACAACAGGAAGTCCTGCCTTTCAGGTAAAAGAGCCAATCACATTTCAGATACAGACATCATGAGACGTGTTAAAAATGTGATGTTCTTTTGTACCTGACACGGACATCTTTTGTACCTGACATGGCTCTAAAAAATATGTGGTGCTCCTATGTGAGACGATGTAAAAAAAAACAAAACAATGTCAACATTCAAAAAGGCCTTTTAGACTACGTCTACATTAATCGGGATTCATTTTAAAACTGTGTTTACATTTTTGAAACGCTCTCTAATGCCGTTATTAAGCATTTTCCAAAAGTTGCTCATCCACACTGAAATATTTTTAAATGCTTAAATCATGTTACTGCGCATGCGGAAAATCCCTGTTGCATGTACGGTATTGTCCTCATGTTCTGTCGCCGGACACCAATTCCGAGTAAAGTTCTCTTCCACTTTGAAGGAACGCAATGTGATGGTTGTACAAAGTAACATTTATTTTTAACAACGTTATCAAAGTGAGTATCATGTACAACAGCGCCACTATAACAAAGGCATGTAGTGTGAATTCTCCTACTTTGCAATTGCACAATGCTTATGTTCTTAGATTGTTGTAGCTGATAAATCAGATGTGAAATTACTGGGGGAGCTACAGCTGTAATGTAACATTATCTGAATGTAATCCTTTCACCTCACCTTCAGATACCTGTAGATTTTCTTACCTGAATCTAACCAAATTAAAAAGCTCTTATCTCAATAGACACAGTATTTGACAAGTATCAACAAAATGTTAATTCTGCCTTCATTTGTTATCATAATTATCCTACTTCCCACTTCTGATGTGGTAATTATCAGTATGTCACGTCCAAGTGCTTTGTTGTTGGAAAGAACAGGAAACATGAATGACGTCAGGTTCGTTTGTACATATTTCTTTTATTTTGACACTATAATGCATATTACTAATTTGGCTTGCTGACAATAATGGAATTTTGGTCAAAGACAAGCTATTGTCACAAAATAAAAATGTACAATGTGCATCAAATTGTTGCTGCTGTACATAAATGAATATGACCTAAATTACTGTATTTTGAAAAATGAATAAAATCACTAAAAATTCACCACAGAAACTGTACTCTCCTCTGCCATTTTGAAAGTTTACGACGACTCCCATCTCGGAAACTCGGGTGTCAAAATAATCTCAGCGTTTCCCAGTTGTAACTACGACTTTAGGGGTCATTCATGTGCAACATTCAAGTGGTATTTACAATATTTCAGATAGCTTATGAAGTGATAGATAGATAGACTTGCATGGGAGTTTTGTGTGAAATGTTTCTCTTCAGTAATTCGAGTGAATTTGGCACCTGACATCCATAGTTCCTGAGCATTTTTGTTGAACTTCCTTGCATAGTTGAAAGCTTTGTTTGGGTTTGGTAATGTAGGTGAATGTTTGAAAATGTCATTTGAGAAAGAAACATAATGTTTGTGGTGTTTTGGGGGCCAAAGCCAGTGATTCAATTTTATACATATCTGTCTTTCCTCAGTCATGGAAGATATAATCCTGGAAATCTGGTTTTACCTCCTTATTCATTACCTGTATGGACAGTGAATCATTGAAACTGACTATTATTGGCATAAGCTCTATTCTGTAGTCCCCTGTGTCAGGAATGTGGTATAAATCATGGTGATGAACAGACTGCCTTAGACTTTAATGCAGAGATATGGTTCCTCCACTACAAGGGATCGTTTTATGAGACTTCATACGATGTCTGATCAGATGATAACCTGATATGAAAGGCATTTGGGTTATAAACTCTCCAAATATTGTTTCACCTTGACAATGTTCTGATGTTTTCCCAAATGATTTGGCATCATTGTCTGTTCCCGTAAAGAAATGTTTTTTCTCCGTTCTACTGATTGCCAAGCATCTGTTATCCAAAGAATGATCTCATTACGCCACCAAAATGGTTGAGAAATGTAATACATTTTTACATTTTCCTCATTTCAACCAGTTATCTAGAGTCTTGGAATGTGCTTAGATTTCTTTATAATGAGAATGAACCGAATCAACACACCTTTGTCACTGTGATTTGTCAGAACAGATGTAATGATTTGATTTTAAATCAAAATGTACTTGAAATTAAATTAAACAACTTAATCTAAACAATTTAATCACAACTTGTCTGCTTAAGGCTTTGACAAGCTAAAGTAAAGGCTACATTGCATATACACATTTATGATGAATCTGCTAGTTAGATAAATGTGTCTACAGATACACACTGATATAAATTATTAGTAATGTTTTCTCCACAGCTACCATGTCGGTGTGTAAATATTTCCATGAGTTAAACTAGGCTAAAAAGTCTTTCAAAACCTGACAGCATGATGCTACTGGTCCAGTAATGGAAACAGAAGTTAGCGTGACTTGACTGGGAAAAAGATATGAAGATAACAGCCACATTGATTAAACGAGGAAATACCCTGCACAAAAATAAATACGCTACCACCTGACAAGGTATCTAAATAAAAACAGCTTTTGTTGCATTGTCAATGTTGCAACAGGCAGATACATGATGCCTCCAAACCAGCCTCAGGTCAACATAATCTGTGAACCAGATCTGCCAAATTCTTTCTAACACAAGCTTACAATAATTCCGACAAGACACACCTCAGTCCAAATGAACAGCCAGGCATCTCTCACAAAGTTTAATACAAAGTCCACACGCATCCCCAATATGTCTCAGCTCATCACTCAACTAAGACATTTCCTCTATTTGCTTGTACACTCTTTTGGGCTGACATCAAATCTGTATGTTCTCTCAGGAGTCTCCGGTGATTAAATGTTCAACACAGACTGAGTCAAGGACCCTCTTAGACCATCAGATTCTAAGAACCAGGTGTGGCTATGAGCTCAAGTCTCAGCTCTGACAGCTGGAAACATCTAGGATTTTGAAAAGCACTGTGTTCCCACCAAGTTCAAGCGGTGCAAGCTAATTACACACCATACATTCTCTCCACAAAACTGTCATATTCACACTCTCAGATTGAAAGGCAAGAAAAACATGACAGGATGATGTATTTTTCCAAGCAAAATACCCAGGCTTCAATGGCCATTAGTGTACGAAAATATGTGAGCGAACGATTATTATCCCTACATGTTTAATTGCCTGTGCTGCTCTTCATCATGATACAAAGGCTGCATAGAGACTGCACACGAAAAAGAACAAAGAAGCTTGAGCATGAAAGACAAGTTTTACCGTGTTGTACAAGTCGTTTCTTCTGCCAGGATCTATGTCTCAGCATTAGACGCTCACAGTGCATTCACTGACCGTCTGATGAAAATTGCACACAAAAATTGTAATTTCTGGCAGAAATCGCCAATTCCAATCAGAGTCCCAGGATGCCTTGCGGGCAGTGCGGGCAGAAATTCCAGTTAAGCATAAACAATCATTGTGTTATTAAAACTGACAGAAACTTGGGAACAAATAAAAAAAGAATTACAGCAAGGCGATATTGTTCTTCTCCACCGATCTGTTATTGTTGATTGGTGGGAGGATGATGGCAAATATCACAAATATATGCATTTTTGTAACTTTGTTGATTGTCTATCGATAGAGAAGCTATCAGTAACCTGAATAGCTCTGAAGCACTATCAGAGCTTTCACAGCTGTAAGGATGGACATGTTTTGAGAAATAAAGATAGTTGTTTATTTTAAAGCAGATACAGAGGCTAGTAAGAACCTGAATAGTCCATTCTACTAAGATTGTGTGTTTACTACATAGACAGGGGAGGTCCAGACAGTAGGATGTTTGTGTATTGCAAAGCTCAGGAGATGATACGGTCATGCTGCTGTCATTGTTTAGATAAAATACTATTATTTTCTGGGACATGACTATGTAGTAGTCTCATTCCGGTTTTTCATTTTAAGTTTACACACATAATCTCCATATCTTAATGCTAGTCTAATCCTAGATGAAAACTTTTAGTTCTGAAAGAACTTCTGAACTTGTTGATAGATTGAATTTATTGTTCTTACAGTAGGTATGAAATTGGGATGCATTAGTGGCCACACAATAAAGTGTTACTGTACAAAAAAAAAGAAAAAAAGAAAAAAAGAAAACTCACGCAATACAAATAAATACATTTATTTGGACATACATTATAAAACTTTACACAAAAGTTCAATGTTCTCTGCAAAGCAACTATAAAACAATATTGAAACAAGTTCCTGGTTTATCCCTTAATGAGGAAGCGGTGAGCCAGATGAAGTTTGCATATACAGGTGATTTATTACATATTTTTTCTACACATTTCAGTGCTTACAAAACACAAACACACAGAATGGCACGTGTCACTCTACCCTCTGTGGCTCTCAGCTCCCTTTTATCTCTCTGTCGCCTCTAACTGCAACACAGAACAGCTGTTAGTAAAATTGCCTACAGGTGTAACTGCTTACCGCTCTCATCTCCCAGTGTCATTCTCCATTCGGCTCAACCACGCCCCCACCTCCACATACCCAGGCCGGGGGAGCCCTCCCTGCCAAAGGTGCCGCTGCTAATTATTACTGAAAATAATGATATCATATAGGTAAGCACTGTGAGGTCTGAGGATTCTGTCCATTGGCCACTGAAATGTAGCCGGGGCCCCGAACAAACCTAATGAAAGCATCACTAATTGGTGTAATCTGAATGGTGTGGAAACGTTTTTTTCACAGGACATGGGAGTTAAGGGGATCTGCTAATATCCCTTCTTCAAATCCAGTGTCGAATAAAAGCAAGCAGCACCTAACCGATCGAGCAGTTCATGAATCAAAGGCATCGGGTACACATTGACTTTTCTAAAATCCACATAGGACCAGACCGAGACAACGCTCTTAGGAACCAGAACCACCAGGCTGGCCCAGTCACTGTTATCGCTTTTCCACCGGGGCTGGTGGAGGAGCTGGTGCTCAGCCAGACGGTGGCACTCCGTCTCACATTTCCACTGACAAGAGAGCTGAACCCACTTCGTCATCAACAATTTGAGCTGAACCCACTACATCACCAACAATGCAGAAGTTACACAACAGACACAAACATGGCGCCGTACGCAGAAAATATCAAATGTTTGTTTTTAGTTTTACAAACTTACCACACTTTCGAACGTTTGGCTCATTATCTGCAAGGAGTTAGAGCAGCTTCTCGCAAGGAGCGATAACGGGCATGGAGAAGAGAGAGTATACAAAGTATAGTAAATAAAATTAAATAGTGTATATATTTTTACCACTAATGTTACAATGAGCTTATCCGAGGTAGCTCAGTTCAGCCAAGTTAGCTATTGTTGTACGCTCTAATAATAATCACATTGAAACTCATTTATTTTTCAGTTTTTTAACAGCTAGCTCTGCGGAATAGGGCAAGACGCTTGGCTGTTGTGTGGTCATATCTTCAAGCGTGACACTGGTGTGATAAAAATCATTCCTGGATTTAATCCGACGCAGTTTATCCAGAATTGTTATATTTCCAGAGTCTTTTGATTAAATTTGCCATCATCTCCTTCATGTTCTGGAAAGAAGAGACACCAATTACTGTTTGTGTGTACCTGTGAGAAAGCGGGTAGCCATTGCCCTATGAAAGTTGGCCACTGGAAGTGAATACAGAAGTACGGTATAAGTCACCTTTTTGGGGTAGGCCTAACCACTGTTTTCAACTATGTTAAAGATTTTTGCAATGAAGTGAATAAGGTACAGTACTTCTTCCTGTACAAATCAAGTTCCCAGATGCCAGGAAATTGGTCGAAATGGCTAGTTTTTTTGAACAGCGATGGAGAGTACCACAATATGTTGGTGCTATAGATGGAAGCCACATCCCAATAATTGCACCCACAGAGTATCCTCTGGACTTTTCAATAGAAAAGGATGGCATTCAATTGTCTTGCAAGCAGTAGTGGATAGTTAAGGGTGTTTTTAGAATTTGAGCTTTGGCTATCCTGGAAGTGTTCATGATGCAAGGGTGTTCAGTCAGTCACACTTGTGGGAGAGGTTAAGTGATGGACATCTGTTAAGTCAAAACTATATGAACATTGCTGGCTGTGATGTTGGGCACTACCTTATAGGAGACCCTGCTTACCCCCTGCAGAACTGGCCAATGAAACCCTGTTCAGACACTGGCAAATTGACCCCCCAACAACAGACATACAATTACAGGTTAAGCATTGCAAGGTCTGTAGTGGAGATGAGCTTTGGGAGGATGAAAGGACGATGGCGCTGTTTCCTATAGAGAAATGATTGCAACCTGGAACTGGTAAAGAAGATGGTGCTGACCTGCTGTGTGCTCCATAATATCTGTGAGGAACATGGAGACTGTTTCAGTGAGGATCACCTGTGTATGCTGCATTCAAACATACAGCCCCCTGTCCAACCAGTACCTGAGCATGGGTAACCAGAAGGAAATGATATGCGAGCTGCATTACTGCACTATTTCAGCAGGCAGGAAGAATGACATTCTTAATATACTAATTGGTGTATTCATAATGGTCATTTTGGAGGTGATTGATTTATTCACCAAAATAAATTTTCTTAACATGTTAATTTGTACCCCGCGACCCTGTACACAGGATAAGCGGTTGACGATGGATGGATGTTAATTTGTAGTAGCTAGTTTTGGATATCATGTGAAGAAATAACAAGACAGGGTGTGTTAAAAGTCAGATTTATTAAATTAAATGTCAATATGTACAACCAAAAAATGTGATTAAAAAGAGAATACAAGGTTTAAGTGTCATTCTTTGAACAAGCACACATACACATTTAAAAACTGCACAAAAATTGTTCAGTGCAAAAAATAGTTGAAGTATGTCCAGTGCTAGAAAAACTATGTAAGATGACTTTAGCAAAGGTGCTGGCATGAAAGAAAAACACCTTCCTCTGCTCAGCCTCCATGACGGTGACCATGCACCCTAGAAGTCCAAGCAGAGATGCTGAGGTATCATTCATTCTTGTCATGATTTCTTCATGCATCTCTCTTGTTTGCATCATGAAACGTTCATCTGCAGCTTTAAAATATTTCCTATAGTTCCTGGTTACTGTCATGTTTTCTTTTTTCTGTGTAAGAGAACAGTAACAAAGAACACAATTTATAGGGAACCAGTGTCATAATAACACAGGCATATTTCTGGATAATGTAATTGCCGTTACCTGCTCTTCTGCTCCTCGGTGTATGTGGGATTTGATTTGATGAATCATGTACTTAATGGTTTTTCACCTCTGGCCCTCAAGATCCACTGTCCTGCAGTGTTTAGCACCAACCATGATCAAACTCACCAGCCTGTAACTTTCTAACAATTCTCAAGACCTTGGTTTGCTTCTTCAAGTGAGTTTGGTCATGGATGAAGCTTAAAAATACTGCTGGACAGTGGACCTCAAAGGCCAGAGTTAAGAAAACAAAAGCTGGTTGACTGACTTGCCGGCCGAGTCCATAACGTCAAAATTAATAATTTTGCTCCATCCACTGCCGCTTCTGTTCATCTCAGTTTTTTGGTCCCTGTATTCCTTTTTAAGTTTTTTTTTTATTATTTGTTTACCACTTGATCGGCGGAATGGCTAAATCCTGAGGTGGCCATTTCCCCTGCTACCTCCATTGCGGGGCATTGGTCCTGGAAGTGCCCAGGTTCCCACAGTGCCAATGGACTGGCCCAGGCTTTCCCCAGCACCCCTGGCAGTGGAGTCACCAAACTGTGGGGAAGGTGAGAGAGAGGAAGCTGGTGGGTTATGAGAATGGGGCTTTGGTTTTGGTGGAATGCCGTCCCATTTCAGGAGTGCATGTATAGGAAAAGGGGAAGAGGAGAGTGAAGGGCATGAGAAGTGAGGAGAGAAAGTGAGAGCAGGGGCTCGCCGCCTCCCGGACACTGCGCAAAATGGTCCTTAGCCAGCTAGATTGCCTCCGATGCTGGGCGGTGGCACTGGACCTACTCAGTACTGCTCCAGTACAACGAGGTCGATGACAGCTTCAGCATCGCGATCCTCTGCCAGCAGCCACCTCCGACAGGCATCATGGAGATGCTGGTCAAAGGCAAACGGGTGGCCACGTTCGCTATATGGCAGCGTCCGGAAGTGCTGCCGGTGTTGCTCAGGGTTACAGCTGACCCGCTGCAGGATAGGTGTAACTCCTTACCGCTCTCCTCTCCCGGTCTCGCTCGACATTCACAAATCGGCGCTCGTTTTGGGCCTCATGTATTCAGATAGAAGACAAAGGCAGGCCTAATACAGTTGTAAAGCCTGACTGAGGCCCACAAACACACAGTCATAAATCTTACTGATAAAAACCACACCAAAATCAAACAAAGGGAGTAAAAAACAGACTACAAATCCCAAGAACCCTTGCTCACTTTATAACTATGTGTGAAATTCAAAAGGATCGGCCTCTTAACTCCTAGTGGATGAGGTGATCAACAGAACGCCCCTCAACCATGATGTCATTTGGAGTAGAAATGCCTAGGAGATACTTCTGGGCTTCCAGCGACTTTGCTTGCCGTGTGTGGACGCAGCTCATCGCTGCTCTCAGGTGTAGCCTCGTTGCACAAGGAAGTAACGAACGACTTGAAATAGGGCCATACAATCTCACGTGACAAGTTGAGATTACTCTGTGATCCACCGAACACTTTAACGGATCCGAAGGAGACCACCGAGCAATCCGCATCTTCATTTGTTTGCCTGCAGAAGTGAAGAAAGAAGATTTCTCTTCCTTCTTCAACCAAGTCAACGTTGTTGATTTCTCCGCCTGCCCGCAGATAATCAGCAGCCGTACCACCCACCAACAGAGCAAGGAAACGGCCTCCTGTCATCACCCAAGCCTTGAGGGACCGAGTCAGAATCAAACAACGGATGAACATACATTCTACCTCTTTCATTCATGATTCAAGTAAGAGGTTTATGTCTGGGCAGAAGTAGAATATTTTAGTATGGTATTTTTGTGTATCAAGGTTATTGCTTGTACAGTTTATGGACTGCCGAGTCCAATCATTTTTGCTAATAATAGGTATTAATAAATAAATAAATAAATAAGGTATTAATGTAATGTACTGCTATCACAAATTAGATTAGCTGTTTTGTAATCCAACCACATTGGACTGTTGTGTATTTACGCCATTGCGGATGAGACCGGCACACAAAATTTATCCATTAAAGGATCAAAGACTGTGGGACGGGTTAAAAGCCGTTCATCGTGTCTCTGAGTGATAAACAAACAACTGCCTTCTCTCCCACGACCGCGAAATCGGCTTCGGCACGCCACTTCAACTCTCTCTCTGTCGTAATAACCCCACACACTCACGACCCCTCACAAACATTTGGCTAGTAGATAACTTGGTGATAAAGCTCAGCTTTGTCCCCAAATTATCGTACAAGCTGAGACACGCGGTAAACAGGCAGACGGCATTAACTGGCTTCTCTCTGCCCACATTCACGGCCATATTCTCTGGGCGGAAATCTCTCCACGAGAGTCACATCGACCATTTTGTGCGCGTCACTCATTTCTCTCTCTCTCTTGGTTACCATATCTAATCATGTCTCTGTTTAGTTTGTGGTTATAAGTCAGTAGTTAGATTATTAATTTATATTACTGCATCAATAAACTTTGTTATATAAGAGAAGGGTTTTGGTTTGTTTTGCATACACCTGTGTCAAAGGCTGGCAGGGGATGCCAGTGCTCGGATTCAAGCCTTCATTCTTCCTTTTGAATATTGATGTTCTCCGTAAATTTTCCTAAGAGAACAATCTAATATTGAGACTGTTACACTGTTTGGTTATTAGTCCATGATTCAATGATTGTTTAATTTGAAGGATCAATAAGCTAGTGTTAATTCTAATCAATGTTCCATTCATTTTAATAATTAATAATTATCTTTGATAATAATTCATATTCTATTGAATTTGATTATTGATGATTGTCTTTGATGATTGTTGATATAAAGGATTTAAAAGCTTACATTGATTCTTTTCATTGTTCAAATGATTTTAATCATTGATAATTATCTATGATAATAGATATCTTCTTTGGAATGGTTTCGGGAAGCTATTTCCAGTCATGACAGTGCAGCTCCTATCTACTTGAATGGGGGAACAGCAAAATCTCAAAAATGGTTGGTCAATATTACGATCAAAGAACATATTTAAAAACACCAATAAAATCTGACAACACATAAATTGTGCTTTTTTACCTTAGATTATGCTTAAAAAAATAATTGAAAAAAATACTGGATTGTATGGCTAATGTGCATGCGCATTCTCGAGTTGATTGACAGGTGATGTCTGTATCTAAAAGGTAATAGGCTCTGGGACTTCCTTTCAACATCCGTCAACCATTGGGCGTTCCAATTTCTCCCATTCATTTTAATAGAAGTGTCCCATCTCTACTAAATAGTCTCTGAATTAATGTCCACACTATTTACCAAATCACCTTTTTCCCATTAAGAAAAGACATGGACATCCTGCAAAGACAACCAAAAGAAAGTGGATTTCAGGCAGGGAAAATTCAGGGCAGAAGAAATTCTAATTACAATTAATTTCAAATGCCATAAAACATCTCACTACTGTATATGTCTCATCTCATAATTATGGTCTCCTGTGTAGAATCCATCCATTGAGCATCACAGCATGAAGCAGTTGAAAACACCATCACTGCTCACAGTTCTGGAATAACAACATTCATTTTTATACCGATTAATCATGTAACTTCAAAACATGTAAAGCATTCGCAAAGGTTGAAGCTGTAAAGAAATGAACATACTCTATAAGTTTGAAATGAACTTTCAGCACATGCACACACACTTGTTTGCACAATGGCATAATGGAGGATAAGATCAGTATACTCCGCTGCTGACTTTTTGTCAATTCAAGTCAAAAGAGCACCAAAAAAAAAATATTCAGAGGCTTTTTTCAAACAGATATCCCAAAGCCTTTCCTTCTGTAGGCAGACAATGAAGTTAGATGTACAGAAGCACTGTGCTTTTGTGAGTGGTTTATGACATTGTGGTTATAGCTAAAACTGTAGTTTTTAGGACAGCTATTAACTGCACACATTGTTCATGAAAATTTCAAAGACATCTAACAATATTTAAAAAGCAAGAATCTAACTGCATGACACAGGTTACTCACAAAACCCCAACTAACCGCACTTTCGCTAGCCAACCAGAAATTCTTCCAACCTAACTGATTTTAAGTCAATATTTTATAGACTTAAAATATTGTGTATATGATTGGCTGGCTGAATGCAACTTCTACGTGGAAAAATTAAGTTGTGTTATACGGTACCAGACTAATCACACTGTGAATTTGCCGACAAGAGGTAAAAAGTTATGCTGCTAAAATTGGTCTGTACTTACAGAAATTGAAACCACTGCCCCCAGTGGTCAAACCTAGAAGTGTTGTTGAACATATGGGTACATGTAAGCTCCAGTTTCCAGGTGAAATATCCACAGACTGGCACCAAAAGCTGTAATACAGTAAACAGGAATGCATATTGTATTAACTCTACCCCCTAACTCAACCTAAATCTAACCATCAGTGGAGTAGTAATTAAGGCAAAAATAAAACCTCTGAATTGCATTAATCACTTTTTATATGAACGCGATTACTTCCTGGTTTCCATGGAACCCGAACCCATGTCTCGGAGGTTTCTCACACAATGCGCTATCAGTAGTGCCAGAGGGAGAGGTGATCATGTTTGAATTGATGCACATATGTCTTATGGGGGATGTCACATGTCAGAAATTTCCACACCATTATTTGAATAAATTTTTTTCAGCATTGGTTTATTATTGTGGTAAAATGTGTTTAAGATACCCTGTGCCTAAACAACACATTAAAATAAACTGCTCTGTGATTGGTCACTTATTTGTTAAATTGTCTCTTGGTGAGCAGTCCTTGGCCAGAATTAGCTGCAATGAGGACCAGATTTTATGCCGTTTAGTCAAAGGTCTAGCTACATGAGGCTACTTTGATCTCTGCTACCGATCCTCTAGTTTTTCAGCCTCTTGCAGCTCCACAGGATCTGCTACAACAAGACAGCATTTCTCCATTGTTTAACATTTATGATTCATGGCAGCCCATGATGAATGTTCTGAAATCTCTGATGGAGTGTAGCAGAGAGTACATGTGAAAATGTGATGTGCAGCATCTGATGGTTTACATGTGTCTTGGTGATGAAGCAATGCACACATCAATCATTTTATACACAGGCCATTTCAACACATCTGCAAAAACCTGGCGGCCAAGCCATGTAAAACACAACTGTCATCAGCCTCATCATACTGACTAAATATCACTGAAAGAATATTATTATTTACAGCTAAAGCTCTATTCCAGAACGTAGTGAGCTGCTTCGCTGCTTGCTGCCTATATAGGTAGCTGTATTCTGATGCAGCATTTTAGCCATCATGGAACCTAATATCAATTAAACCATTTAAGTGCTCAACAACTCCAGAAACGCTGTACATCATACAAATACCGGTAGTGCTCCGCACAGGAGAAAATTTGAACTGATTTCAAACAAGTTTGACATTAGCTTGTTGCTAAGCTTACAATGTGATACTCTAATTATCATAAATATGCATAGCACACACAAATATTGGGTGAAATAAACCATTTTAATTACACTGAACTATTTATAGTAGCTATTTAGTGAAATATAAGTATATTTTTATGTTTATAGTCAACATTTCTCTATTTTTTACAGTAGTACAATTACGATAGAAGACTAGTAGGCATATTTAAAATATGTAACTTTCACACAGCTTCAAAATTATATTACCATAAGACTTAAACATTACATATATAAGCATGTGTATATTATTTTAGCATGTTATTATTACTCTCTGTTCAACAAAATAACCTGTCTTTCAACTTATGTCATGACCAGCTGAAAAAAATCTAAATCATTTCTGTACAAAATTGGAATTTCCATCCATCTTCTAAAGCTGCTTACCCTTGAATCACAGGTAGGGCTGGAGCCGTTCCCTGCTATCTTCAGCCAAAGGCATGGAAACATCCTAGACAGGTGGCTAGTTTATCACAGAACAAATAGACAAAAACACCCTGGGTGAGCTGGGACTTGAACCAGAGACCTTCTCACTGTGAGGCAACAGTGCTACCACTGAGCCACCATGCCACCTCAAAACTAGAATATTACAAAAACAATTAGCAAATTAAGCAGCATTTCCATCCCATATGTTTAAAAAAGCTAAATCGTAACTTCTGGGAAATTGGTGCAAAGAGAAAGAAAAATGGAAGTTGAAGTAACAGTGGCTGTTTTATTCAGTGTAATTAATTATTTGGGGTTTGGAGCTCGCAGACAAAATTATCTTGTGAACTTCATGTTGGCTTGCTTTTAGCGGCAGATGCCTTCTGTTTGGGAGTGAAAGCGTGTCAGACAGTCATGTAGCCAATAATCCTTATGAAAGGTTTTGTGTCTGGCATTTCATAACAACCAGAGCAACAAATCAGATGCTATGCAAAGATAATGATGATATTCACTGGCTGAATTATGTATTCATATGGCTTTTTGAGGCAAAGTCACATGACCCTTTGATGCTCCTCTAAACTCGATCACTGAGCACTTTATTAGGAACACTATGGTGCCCGATGTGGTCTTCTGCTGTGTAGCCATGAGCCTCAAGGTTCGACGTGAGATGTTATTCTGCTCACTACAATTGTACAAAGTGGTTATCTGAGTTACTGTAGCCTTTCTGTCAGCTCGAATGGTCTGGCCGTTCTACGTTGACCTCTCTTATCAACAAGGCATTTCCGTCCACAAAACTGCTGCTCACTGGATGTTCTTTCTTTTTGGCACCATTCTGAGAAAATTCTAGAGACTGTTGTGTGTGAAAATCACAGGAGATCAGCAGAAATACTCAAACCAGCCCGTCAGGCACCAACAATCTTGTCACGGTCGAAATCACTGAGATAAAATTTTTATGTGAACATTAACTGAAGTAATATATTTGCTAAACACATTTCCATCATTGTTTATGCGCATGTCCTCAAGCGAAAGTTTAAATCCTTAATGCACGTTTTGGAGATTTTAATCACTTTCATTAGCATTCTTATGCGGTCCAAAAATTTGGATGGAATCACTTCAGATATAGTCGCTTGTTAATCATGTCAGATTTTCCATGAAGTGCATGACGGTGGCCTGATGTAACTATTCATAAAGCACTGTTTACATGGTGCTGAAATCTGTAAATTCCAACCACAGAATGTACACTCACCTAAAGGATTATTAGGAACACCATACTAATACTGTGTTTGACCCCCTTTCGCCTTCAGAACTGCCTTAATTCTACGTGGCATTGATTCAACAAGGTGCTGAAAGCATTCTTTAGAAATGTTGGCCCATATTGATAGGATAGCATCTTGCAGTTGATGGAGATTTGTGGGATGCACATCCAGGGCACGAAGCTCCCGTCCACCACATCCCAAAGATGCTCTATTGGGTTGAGATCTGGTGACTGTGGGGGCCATTTTAGTACAGTGAACTCATTGTCATGTTCAAGAAATCAATTTGAAATGATTTGAGCTTTGTGACATGGTGCATTATCCTGCTGGAAGTAGCCATCAGAGGATGGGTACATGGTGGCCATAAAGGGATGGACATGGTCAGAAACAATGCTCAGGTAGTCCGTGGCATTTAAACGATGCCCTATTGGCACTAAGGGGCCTAAAGTGTGCCAAGAAAACATCCCCCACACCATTACACCACCACCACCAGCCTGCACAGTGGTAACAAGGCATTCTGTTTACGCCAAATTCTGACTCTACCATCTGAATGTCTCAACAGAAATCGAGACTCATCAGACCAGGCAACATTTTTCCAGTCTTCAACTGTCCAATTTTGGTGAGCTCTTGCAAATTGTAGCCTCTTTTTCCTATTTGTAGTGGAGATGAGTGGTACCCGGTGGGGTCTTCTGCTGTTGTAGCCCATCCGACTCAAGGTTGTGCGTGTTGTGGCTTCACAAATGCTTTGCTGCATACCTCGGTTGTAACGAGTGGTTATTTCAGTCAAAGTTGCTCTTCTATCAGCTTGAATCAGTCGGCCCATTCTCCTCTGACCTCTAGCATCAACAAGGCATTTTCGCCCACAGGACTGCCGCGTACTGGATGTTTTTCCCTTTTCACACCATTCTTTGTAAACCCTAGAAATGGTTGTGTGTGAAAATCCCAGTAACTGAGCAGATTGTGAAATACTCAGACCGGCCCGTCTGGCACCAACAACCATGCCACGCTCAAAATTGCTTAAATCACCTTTCTTTCCCATTCTGACATTCAGTTTGGAGTTCAGGAGATTGTCTTGACCAGGACCACACCCCTAAATGCATTGAAGCAACTGCCATGTGATTGGTTGATTAGATAATTGCATTAATGAGAAATTGAACAGGTGTTCCTAAGAATCCTTTAGGTGAGTGTATATCAGTATTGCACAACCAGATGCTTCTTCACCTAGAAAAATAGTCCCACCTCAAAATGACGATTTAGATAACATTATCTCATTTAAGTGTCATTCCACATCTGGCTGTAAGTGTACTCTAAGTCTAAGTGTTGGCCTACTATAACACATGTTCCATTTGTTTTTAATAGCTGAGAGACAAGGCAAAATTATTTTATGTGGCAATCGACAGCAATGCTGCATATGATGACCATAAACATTGTGTTTTCTCACACATTTCATGTGTTGTGTGAAATCGAGCTTGCGTAACAAGAAGTGTTTGCGTTTATGTACTTGAGTAAAATATGTTTCAGGTCTAAGATATAAATAACCCTAAATATAACTTCAAGAATGTGTAGTGTATTTCTATAACAAAGAATCAAATATTGAATGGCTATTACTGAAGAAGATGGTCTAACCATACAAGGAGAGAAAGGTCCAGATCTAATTGATGACACACTAGTTGATATTTGCTGTTTCAACTATTGATCTGCCAATGATCTCACTTGCTGAGCACACAATGCACACCAAGAGGTCAACAGCAGTGTAAAGACTTCTAGTGTGCTTTGCCTTTTAATTGTAAACACAATATAATAAAATGGTAAAAAGAATGTGGAATAAAATGAGTTGAATGTGAAATCAGTTTAAAGTTTCTTGCTTGAAAACGTAGAATGTAAAAATGAACAATGCTTTGACCTGCCAAGAATTCGGATCAACTATAATTACAGGTTATTCCAGCCATCCTGTGTGATCATGTTGCAATAGTACACAAACTTAAACTTCAATCATATGTGAAATTAGCCTAAATGTACTGTTTATTCTTAAACCCAATAATGAGTAACCTTCTATGGCTTCAAGCATCAAAGAATTCATAAATAGGTCACATGAGCCACATGGATGGCTTGACAGGTGAGCTGCAAGTGTTGTACTTTGACTGCAGTAAAGAAGTAATCAAAATGGTAATCCAAACCATATAAACCTGTATGTGTGCGGCATGAGAACATGAGAACTCTCAAAATGATACACTTAACCAATAAATGTTTCCTTTGATGAGCCCTCGTGATAATAGTGCAGGCACTAAAATGTGTTGTACATGCTGAGGCTTGATTCGTTCCAATACCCTTTCTCTTCTCAGTACACTTCAGATGGACAGCAGTCAAAAAACGTGTTTACTTTGCCGATCATGCATGTGGAGGTGGCAGAGGAATTGTGCAGGCATGTGCACATGTTTAAGTTACATAAAGACTTGAAATGGGTTGCTTTTTCTTTGTTGTTTTTTATTTATTTTCACGGGGATCACAAAACGTAATAAAATAACCACTGTGCCATAGCCACATGTTGATGTTCGGCTAAGATTTCATTAAACCTATTTGTTTGATAGAGCAGTTGAAGAAAGAAATGTGTTATAAACTGCAAGTTGGCTGAAAACTAGGTTTTCAATCTGTTGTCAAAATAACTTCATGAGCTGTTAATGTACTTGTCATTAAAGTCATGGATGACATTTTGGAAAGCTAATTAATTTTTATCACAGATGCAGAGAGTGTGCTATGTTGAAGTGATAGTTCAACCAAAAATGACAACTCTGTCATATTTACTCACCCGCAATTCGTTCCAAACCGGTGAAGAAAGAATGAGTTTGGCATGACATAAGGATGATTAACCATGACAGAATTTTCATTTTGGGGACAACTATACCTTTAATGTTGTGTCACATACACTCAATGAGGACTTTACTGGGAATACTATGGTCATAAGAAAGTGGCCGACGTGAGATGCTATTCTGCTCACTACAATTGTACAGAGTGGTTATCTGAGTTACCATAGCCTTTCTGTCATCTCGAACCAGTCTGGCCATTCACTGCCACTCACTGGATGTTTTTTTTGTTTTTGGCACCATTCTGATTAAACTCTAGAGACTGTTGTGTGTGAAAATCACAGGAGATCAGCAGTTACAGAAATACTCAAACCAGCCCATCTGCCACAAACAATCATGACACGCACCAAATCACTGAGATCCCATTTTTTTCATATCAGTCATCAAAATGAACATCAGAAAATTAACTGAAGCTCCTGACCATATCCGCATGATTTTATGCATTGCACCACTGCCATACGATTGGCTGATTATATAATCGCATGAATAAGTAGGTGTACAGGTTAACCTAATAAAGTGCTCAGTGAGTGTAGATGACCAACAGTC
Organism: Moxostoma hubbsi; assembly: GCA_032164185.1. Lineage (NCBI taxonomy): Eukaryota > Metazoa > Chordata > Actinopteri > Cypriniformes > Catostomidae > Moxostoma > Moxostoma hubbsi. The sequence continues at coordinate 10,783,528 of JAVLUX010000042.1, forward strand.
AGTTTTTGCCAAGTTACTCACAACTTTTACATTTTACTGTTGTGTATTTTAAGATCATGAAATAATCTTGTTTGTCTCTTCATTAACAGCAAATTACTATATGACTGTCACCTGTTCTTGAACACTAACCTCTTCATTTTAAGAAAGAGGGCAAGTAAATGATTAAAACAAAAATGAGGTTGTAATGCTGAGACTGTATCATGTGACTAAAGAAATTTGCACTCTGGTTTTACATTGGTCAGCAATTATTCTAGGATATCTTGTACTGTCATAATTTTAAAAACATATAATCATCGTGCTAACTTCTCATCAACTTGTCATGCGCTGTTGTTCCAGCCTACTTACTTTGAATGCTTAGTGTACCTTTAATCTAATATATCACTGACACCCAAAATGTCCAGTGTGGGTAAGAAGGAATATATGGAGGGATGATCTGAAGCAGATTATATAAGAGCATGCTATAGGCAGAGCACACTTGGAATTGCTGATGCCAGTTCTGTTGCTTTGGCTCCTGTTTGCCAGCACTCCACGGTAACTATGAAGATCCTGATTCTGTTCCCAGTTTGCATGAGCCTGATTCTCTGCAGCTATGCACAGAAGCCTCATCCCTGCAGTAAGACTTTTTGACCTAATATCCTTTGACTGTAAATTATAGTGAATTACTGCTTTATTATTATTATCACATCGCTTATGACCAAATGGTAACTGCTAAATAGCTGATTAGTTCTACTAAACAGGGGTTGTGGAGTAAAAGATGTAATTTAATATCCCATTCAGAAAATACATGTTTTAATTATATGATATATATGTTGTATTTATTTAAGTATTTTATCAACAAAAATGGGCAAACATATGTCAGAATATATAATTACATGTATTTATTTGTTTTTAAATATATTGTTGTTATTTTCATATATCATTTTGTGTGTATATTTCAAAAATCAATATGCATAAATATATTTAAAATAATAAGAATAATTTCAGCAAGAATATAATTTTTCCCCACTGATTTCATAGGATATTGTAACTACATTTACACATTGCATTTATTTATTTGGCATTTGGCAGATACTAAAACAACTTGCATTCATGTTATTCAATGTATCAGTATGTGTGTTCCCTGAGAATTAAAAGTTTTTTTTATTTGGGATACTTGAAGGTGATAGAAGACTTAGTTGGTCTTATATTAAAAAGGTCAAATTAAACTTCTCTCATCATTTACTCACCCTCGTGCCAGCTAAGATGTTTATGACTTTTTGTTGTTCTACAGACCACTAAAGATTTTTAGAAGAATATCTCAGCTCTGTAGGTCCATACAATGCAAGTGAACGGTGATCAGGCTTTTAAAGCACCAAAAAGCAGATAAAGTCAGAATGAACATAATCCATCAGACTCAAGTGGTTTAATCCATGTCTTCTGAAGCTATTCAGTCGGTTTTGGGTGAGAACAGACCAAAATATAACTTCTTTTTCACTGTACATCTTAACAGCACTCTCTTTGGTTATCATGATTTCAAGATCATTTAGCACCATCTAGCCTCTGCATATGCGTCAAGCACCAAGTGTAATCAAGCTTGAAATAATGATTGTGCCTACAGACTGCAATTGCTAGATGTACGATGAAAAATAATTTATATTTTTTGCTCTCACCCAAAACCAACTGAGTTGCTTCATCTAAAAGTCATACACATCTGGGACGGCATTGAGGATAAATGGGTAAACTATCCCTTGAAGTATTGTATTTAAATTTTTCTTAAAAAATATTTTTGGACATGCAATTAATTTTTCATTCGCACACAGATTTAATCATAAGATACTGTCCATACTGATTGTTTTAGATTTTTTGAGAAGTCTAAATTAAAATGTTTGCTCTCACATGACTTACAGAGTCTCCACCATTGCTTGAGGGGAAACTGAATGTGGTAAGTGGGCTGACATGAAGAGAACATAAGAACTGAAATTAAATTTTCAGCTACACACAGCAAAGACACTGCAAATGCTGATTTTGAAATATTTTAATAGTTCTAATATCATCTCGCTCTCACACCCAGTTCTTCCCAGGGCAGAAGTTAAGAGTATATGAGAAATTTTACTATGATGCAATTGGACAGAATATTCGTGTTATAGCAGCTGGGAAGGAGGGCAATGAGACCATCTTTGCAGACAATCTTCTACTATTTAGAGAGGTAAGGTCCCAAAGATTTTTAAGATAGTAGCAAAACAGAAATAAACAATGAAAACTACCATATTGTGAAATTCATCATTCAATTGTGCTGCTGATTCTAACTTCCTGAACTGAGCCAATATGACTTTTTGCTATCCTCTCCACAGGGGATCGAATATGAGATCTACTACCACAACCGCACCTGTATTAAGAAGCAACTGAAGGTTCCTTTCATGCCTCTTGAGATTCCCCATGATGCCAAGTTCTTAAGACAGATGGTCTTGGGGAGCAGCTCTAGACCTGGAGAGGGACTGCTTGTCAATAACTGGGAAGGAGAAGTACCTCAATCAAAAGGTAAAGTGCACAATTCTTTAATTCAATTTTTTTTAGTTGATTCTTAATCAGGATTTTAGGACTCAGCACTGTCTATATCATGGGTGCATATTGTGTTTTACGTGGTAAATATATATATATATTTGCATGATTCTTTTAACCTAAATTATTTTAATTTGTTGTCAATCCTCATATTGATTTTTTTTGTGATGTAATGTACATGTATGTATCTTTTACCTTTACAACAATTATTAATCTGTAAAATTACAAAAGCGTCAAGTGGAGAAATTAAATGAAGTAAAATGAGGAGTTAAAGCCCTCCACTGCATTGTTAGCAGAATTCAGTTCAATTTGTTTTGTATAGAAAAACTGTTTTTCAGACACTTCACAGTTTAACAAATGTAAGCAACTATAGCAAAAACTGAACGTTTGATATTAATAGTTTGATCTGATTACAATTCGTATCTAAATATGATACATTTCTGCTTTTTGTTAATATACTTCTATACATTTGTTTATATTTTGTTTTCCCTCCATGCTATACAGAGCCAAACATACAATCTAGCTAAATATTTAAAGGAATAGTTCTCCCAAAAATGAAAATTATCCTTAACATTTACTCACCCTCATGCCATCCCAGATGTGTATGGCTTTCTTTATTCTGCTGAACACAAACAAAGATTTGTATGGGATTTTTATTTTTATAAAGATTTTCCATACAATGCAAGTGAATGGTGACAATAAATTTGAAACTCCAAAAATCACATAAAGGCAGCATTAAAGTAATCCATACAACTCTAGTGATGAAAGCCATGTCTTCAGAAGTAATATGATAGTTCTGGGTAAGAAAAAGCTCAATATTAAAGTCATTTTTTACAATAAATTCTGCTCCCTGCCCAGTTGGTGGCTATGTGCACAAAGAAATGTAATCGCCAAAAACAAAAGAATGTGAAATGGGAGATTGATAGTAAAAAATGACTTAAATATTGATCTGTTTCTCACCCACACCATTCATATCACTTCTGAAGACATTGATTTAACCGGTGGAGTCTTATAGATTAATCTTTTGCTGCCTTTAAGTGCTTTTTGGAGCTTAAAAGTTCTGTCCATTCATTCAATTGCATTGTATGGACCTGGAGTGGTGGTGGTGTAGTGATCTAAAGCACACAACTGGTAATCTGTTAATCAGAAGGTCGCTGGTTCGATCCCCACAGCCACCACCATTGTGTCCTTGAGCAAGACACTTAACTCCAGGTTGCTCCGGGGGGATTGTCCCTGTAATAAGGGCCTGTAAGTCGCTTTGGATAAAAGTGTCTGCCAAATGCATAAATGTAAATGTACAAAGCTGAAATATTCTTCTAAAAATGTTGTTTGTGTTCTGCAAAAGAAAGTAAGTCATAATCTGGGATGGCATAAGGGTGGGTAAATGATGAGAGAATTTTCATTTTTGGGTGAACTATTCATTTTAATCCCAATTTCTAGTAAAAAATGATTAACATTTTTTTAAATATATATAAATTAAATATTTTAAGATGTTTTATTAAATAAATAATTACATTTATTAAACAATTAATGACCATTACAACAATCATGCGGAGTAAATTTTGTGTTGGCTTGGGTGAATAAATACTAAATATGTTTATGAAAGTTTTTCATTACTTTTTTCATTAATTTGTTCTCTGTGCCTTGCTCCACAGAAAACTATTTATTGACCTTCACTGAGTTTGGCTGCATGCCTCTGTACGCTGTCTATTACACAGAGAAAATGGACTTAAACATCATGGCAAGGTTAGTGTAAAAGGTTATGCGCCTTTCCCCTCACAGAGACCATAACCACATCCAACTCTGTTTTCCATTAAAACCCAAGGCACATGGATAATAATTTTGTAATCAAGTCTGTAATCTTGTCCTTTACCTAACCACATGTGTAGTATGCTGATGAAGAACAACAGGATATTATGCAACAGTTTGCGTCCTAACCAATTACATGTGTTTACAGTGCCTTTCCTCTTCCTCAGATCAGAGCCGTCTTATGGAAGAATTACACGCACATAAATAAAACGACATGTGTGCCTTAAGAATGCCATTAAACACTATTTCTCAATCCTGTTTCCAACAAACACCTACAATTCATCAATTTAGCAGCTGAAACAGCTGATTCTGTTAATATTCAGAAAACAAGCCCGAACCACTTACCTACACTTTTCCAAAACCTTAAAATCAGAGGCTATTATTTATAGGTGGATAAGAATATTGTTCCAGGACCAACATAACATTTTGATTCAAAAACATGCCCTATTTGTGTATATTTAATCCATTTCTAAAGAAAGCAATGAATAATTTTAGCATTATACACTTGGCTAGAGGGAAATGCCCTCCTTAAAATGAGAGTATTAAGATAAGCGTTTGAGAAAACAAACTTCAGTCACGAATACATAACTATCGTATTCATTTATGCGTCAGTTTAAATTTTGCACAACTAATGCATTTTAGTAATTATGTTACTATTATATTGTTTAGAGAGAAAAAGCTGATTCTGTTAATAATGACAACAATTATTTTATTTATTTATTGCAAACTGTACAATTTGTTTCTCAATTTTTTTTCTCCCCCTGCAATTTATAGTTGCTATTGTAATGCCTCAATTTTCCCCAAGGATCAATAACGTATTATGACTACAGTAATATAGCTATACTTTATACAGAGATCATCATGTAGAACACCATGCACACTATGTAGGGCACTATGTTACTTTATTTTTGGGCACAAAAAGTAGAGTAGCAAATTACATTTTAAATTCTTGTATATATTTAATATATTTATATATTCATATATTTTTAAAAAAATAGATATTTATGTGTAATGCAACTAAAATGTGAATTCAAATGTTCGTATGCACGTCTGTTTGCGTTTCTGTGACAGCTGAAGGGTGTGCTACAATGAGCAAGGAGAAAATGGACATAATTTGTGAATTTAAGTGGAACAAATTATTTTGTGTGTTTTAGAAAGTAATTTACAAGTAATTATTAATGTGATTAATCTGACTGTAATTTTAGAGTAGTTCGTAATTTGCTATGGATAATTTTCTTTTAGTAATTTACACAACACTGATTATATGTTAACCCATTTTCTATTCCTCAGTTATTATGACTTAGTGCTTGGAATAGAAGACCCGGAGGTCTTCATACCACCCTCTTTCTGTGCTTCAGTGGAACTTAAGGAGACCAATGATGGTGCTGTGACAAACTTCTTCACCGCTCTTCTTTGAAAGCACCTGTGTGTGTATGTTGGTGACCATGGCCGAAATAAAATCATTTTTGATTTTGCTTTTCATTAAAAGAATTGCTACTTCACATTAAACAATGACTGTTCAAACAATGGCTATACTGCAAGTTGTTTTTATTCTCATTAAAGTCAAATACAGTCAAACAGGATTAAGCAATTCCACTCCTATCATAAAGCACAAGCAATTTTAAACTATAAGAAGCAAACTAAATGAAATTATAACCATATATTGTATATACAGCTAGCAAAAAAATGCAGGATATCCAAAGAAGACTGTACAATGTCCAGTGCCTGGTATCACAGAACCTCCAAAATTCTGCATACAAGTCTTTGGGGTTTTGAGAGGAAATTACAATGCAGAGTGCTGGGCTCTCGTGTTCACATTTCACAGGTTTAAAGTTGAGTCAAACCCATAGCACTGTGATTTAGCAGCAAACAGGTGCATAGCTACTATTTGTAGAGGATGTCATAGTGGCCAGGTCGGTAGAGGAGGAAAATCTTGGGCTCTCCATCTTCAGGGAAGATGTGGTGATTGACTGTTCCTCCCTCTCCTCTGTCCATGTACTCCACTTGGATGCACACGTTAAAGGCCTGAGCCAGAGCTATGATGTGAATATGGTCACTCTCTTTGGACATGGGCTCCACCTCCTGGTCAAAACAGAAGGACGGACTGGATTAAATGTTGCAGAGTCATTGAAGAATAGGTAAACATAAAATACTGGATAAAATAAATAATCTGCAATAATTAAAATATCTATATTTTATCAATATATAAAAATAAAATTGTCTATAAGGGAAAGGTTAGATTTATATGTGCTGTGACTGGTCCAATTTAAAATAAACTTTTTGCCTACACTAATTTATTTTAAATGGTCCTGCAGTGTTACAAAATAAATTTAAAAGTACAAATATTAATGATAATCAATTATTAAGGTCATAAAACAGCATGCATAATAATTACAATAGAATTAGCTAAATGCTGTCTAAAAAGGCATGCCACATTGCAGGACAGTATTGTTCTGCAATTATATCATGTCATGATACTTACAAAAATGTTCCTCAATTAAAAAGGACTGAATGACCCTTTTGTTCAAGAGATACTTGCCAATCTCCCAAAATGCACAGTGTAGCATAGTGTTACCTGTTGGCAAAACTCTCTAACAGTGCGGCAGCCCTCTATGAAGTGCTGGAAAAAGTCTTCCTCTCTCTGCAGGTAGCCCGAGGTCACCAGCCGCATATACACGATCAAATAATCTGACACACTCTGCTCATTGAATGAGCTGAGCAGCTCCACTACAGACGGCTGCTTGTCACATGTCTCAATCAGGTCCATGAACTACATTGAACAAGAGAAGAAAACAACATATACAAGAAAACTCATTAAGGGAAAGAAAATAAATCCAACTAGGTCTGAGAGGTAGTTAAAATTTGCATGCAACATAGCAAGTTGCATAGGGCATATGTAAGACTGCAAATTTTATAGTCATTACTGCAAAGTGTATTTCCATAAACTCAGCTAATATGAACCCGATGACAACAGTTGCTAACATAGCATTGGTCAGTACTGTTTTTAAGGTGAGGCTTAAAGGGAGAGTTCACCCAAAAATAATTCTCTCATCATGTACTCACCCTCATGCCATCCCAGTTGTCTGCAGAACACAAAAAAATATTTTTAGAAGAATATTTCAGCTTTGCAGGTCCATACAATGCAAGTGAATAGTGACCAGACTTTTGAAGCTCCAAAAATCACATAAAGGTTGCATCAAAGTAATCCATATGACTTCAGCGGTTAAATACTTGTGTTCTGAAGCGATGCAATCGTTTTGGGTGCGAGAACAATCAATATTTTAATCCTTCTTTAATACAATTCATCTATTTCACTTCACAAAATGTGAAAGTGGAGATTTATAGTAAAAAAGGACTTTTAAATATTGATCTGTTTCTCACCTACACCTTTACCACTGGAGTTTTATGGATTACTTTTATGCTGCCTTTGTTATTTTTAGAGCTACAAAGTTTTGGTCACCATTCACTTGCATTGTGAGGACCTACAGAGATGAGATATTGTTCTAAAAATACTTGATTTTTCTCAGCAGAAGAAAGTCATTCACATCTGAGATGGCATGAGGGTGAGTACATGATGACAGAATTGTTCTTTTTTGGTGAACTATCCCTTTAAGCCCCACCTTAAAAACAGTACTGACCAATGCTATGTTAGCAACTGTTGTCATCGGGTTCATATCAGCTGAGTTTTATGGAAATTATCAAAACTTACGGTAAAACATTGTTGCACGGGTGCAAATTTTTAAGTTTCACGAAAATTTCTATTTTTTTCTTTGAGATATTTTGTAAAGCTTGTCTGTGTGGAAAAAAAGTAACCAATGTGGGCTGAGCTTCTCAAAGGGTGCATTGTATTTCCAGTACAAAGGAGTAGGACTTACCGTGTTATGAAAATCTTCAATGGTGAATTCTGTAAAACCTTGGCTCACTAAATCTAGTTTACTCTTAGCAGCAATTGCCTTGAACCTGCCAAGTTAACATAACAATAATTGTGAGTTACAACAGGATCTTTCAGGAATGTGCCAAAGGCTATAGAAGCAATTTAAAGGGATCGTTCACCCAAAAATGAAAATTGTCTCATTATTTGCCTTCACTAGTTTATTTTAAATGGTCCTGTAGTGTGACAAATTAATTTTGAACGTATAAATATTATAGGTAATCAATTAATCAGGTCATAAAACGGAGGCCTGTGTAGCTCAGTGAGTATTGATGCTGACTACCACCCCTGGAGTCACGAGTTCATATCCAGGGTGTGCTGAGTGACTCCAGCCAGGTCTCCTAAGCAGGCAAATTGGCCCGGTTGCTAGGGAGGGTAGAGTCGCATGAGGTAACCTCCTCGTGGTCACTACAATGTGTGGTTCTCACTCTTGTTGGGGTGCATGGTAAGAGGTGCGTGGATGCCTCAGAGAATAGCGTGGGCCTCCACATGAGCTACGTCTCTGCGGTAACGCGCTCAACAAGCCACGTGATAAGATGCGCGGATTGACGGTCTCAGACGTGGAAGCAACTGAGATTCAAACTAAAATGTAATTATTGCTACAGTGCATTTTATTGGTCTGCAATTATATCATGCCATGTTACTTAATAAAACTTTTCCTCAATTAAAAAGACTAAAAGACCATTCTGCCCAAGATATCCTTGCCATTTTTTCAATAAATCTCCACTTTCACAGTCTTGTTTTTTTGTTTTTGGTGATTTGCATTCTCCATGGAAATAGGGAGGAGAATTTATAGTAAAAAAAAAAAAAAAAAATGGACTTAAATATTGATCTGTTTCTCACCCAGACCTATCATAAAGCTTCTGAAGATATATTACCACTGGTAATTTAACCGGAAGGCAGAGAAACTAAAGTCAAATTTTTACCTTGAAAATATTCTAAATTCAAATTCAATTAGAATTTTAAAGTCATCTGATTTTTTAAATTGACGTTATTTCCTTAGTCCACAAGAGGGTGCATACATACAGTTTAACCATACAGCACCATGTTATATTATTGCAAAGAAAATTCCTGGCTGTTAAAAAAAACAAAACATTCCATTTTAAACTAAAGTGCATAAATAAAAAAGATTTAGTCGGTTCATATTCTCACATTTAAGTCAAAAGTAAACCGATGGGGGGATGCTTCAGTAGGCAGTTCTGTGTTAACATGGTATTAAACTTGCACTAGTGCCACAGTATATACTACCACAGACTCAAACTTCATAATAACAGAGATATACCACAGTGTTTTCATTAATTACAGCTGTAAGGTAGAATTATTCCCAGATATCAGTGGTATTCAGCTGAACTCAGCTCATGATCCCTGGTCAGGGGCTGTTCAAACAGACAGAACAAAATAGAAAGGAACAGAATGCGAGGATCTCGATAAACAAATTTCCAACTTGAACTCCTTTACAGAAAAACGAATTGCTTAATCTGAGAAATGCTGATAAGAGAGATAGACACAATGGCCAAAGACCTCCACTTACTGTAAGGGGCTGTTCACACCGAACACTTATGCAACCATCCAGTTTACCATTTGTTTTTCTATGTAAACACGCAAGACAAACCTCTTTGTTTCACTTTGTTTTTGTTTATACAGTGTCTCGTGCAGGAGTACTGTTTTTTAGATGCCGTGTCAAGTTAAAAAGAACTTTATGACGCGTCTCGAGACACCTGGTTTCAATTATTCTTTATTTTGTTGTGCTTCATCTAGACTTTTTAAGCGCAAGAATGCGATCGCCCTAAAGTCATCACGAGTGCTTGATATATATTCAAAACTCGAAAGCGCTATTTTAGTATTCGAATGTGGTAATTTTTCTTAAATTCAACTAATATTTACATTTTAATTTGACAGCCCTACTGCCTATATGTGCTTTTTGGAACTTCAAATTTATGACCACCATTAACTTGCATCATATGGACCTACAGAGCTGAAATATTCATATAAAAATCTTCTATGTGTTTACCAGAAGAAAGAAAGTCATACACACTGAAAGTATGCATGCTATACCAGTACACTGGTATGGCCAGGGCCGCATTAATGCACAGGCTTACCATGGCTTAAGCCCCGGGACCCAAGACAGCAGGGGGGCCCCGAACTCCAGTCGTGGTATTTTCCTGTCCTGTATGTAAACGCATTCTGTGGGAGACGCTCATGTTTACACAAAGAGGATGCGCATGGCTAAACCCCTCCATGTAGCGTATAATCATCGAGTGAAAACAGCTCTGACGACTGACAGGGGCCCAGCAAAACAATAAGCCCCGGGGCCCAGGACCACCTTAATGCGGCCCATGAGGGTGAGTAAATAATGAGAGAATTTTTGGGTGAACTATTCCTTTACGTTGACCACTATCACCTTCTCACAATTTCACATAAAATGAGTGCTCAGTGGAACTAAAACAATTGTGTTTATTCACTTCATTTGAACGAGGCTTGAATGAAGGTTACCTATGTAATTCTTTGCTGTCTTCAAGTAACGACTCCAGATGTGAGAAGCCAAATGCTCTGTAGAAACAGTTTCCATCAGGTCGTGTTTTGCGTATAGATGAGTACTTCTTTTGTAAATCCTGTTAACAAAACAGTTTACGGATGAAGGAAACAAAGACAAAGGACGGGCGAAAAAGTTGACTTATGAAAAATTAAGTTCTTACTCTTATCTTCTGCTGGTAAATGGCATCATCTTTAGCATAGTCCCTTTTAAGGACAGCAAGGTCCTGTCTTTCCGACACCAGAGGGATACTGGTGGCTATCTGGAATAACATTCATGCTGGATTAAAGACTGCAATTTTGCCATACAATAATGAGAATCTCTCTCTCGCTCTCTCTCTCTCTCTCTCTCTTATATATATATATATATATATATATATATATATATATATATATATCAAAAAAGGTCAGAGTTCCACACTTTTTGCCAATAAATTCCCAAGGATTTTCCTTTTCCATTCTTTAGTAAAAATTTCTCACAAGGAGAAATTTCTAGTGGATGGAATTTAAAAAATATATTTATATTTACTCTAGGTACTTTCTTTCATATATTAACTTACACTTCTTTTAAGAGTACAAAACCACTAACTGCATAGCAGAAAAGACCTTTATCTCTCTCGAGGAATATCCTGTGCATAGATTGTAAAACAACAACCAAACAAACTTAAAATGAGAACAATTACCTCTTGCTGAATCTTATCTTGCTGTGCTATAATTGCCTCATCATATGCAAGACAATTCAGCCCTGTCAGGGGAAAAATACAATTAAGTGTAAACATTCACAAATCCCAAAAAATGACTTCTCAACAGTCTCTCAATTGCAAATATTTTCCTTCCCTCGATGGTTAGACGTGAAACATTACTGTTGCTATCACAGAGATTGGACTGGCTTTCTACATTTTGTTTCCATAGTGCAGGTTATTTCCACTGTCCATTAATGTATTTTAAACCTAACTTAAAGGGGAGCGCGTCATCGTTTGTCAAACGTTTATACCAAGCTAATAATCACTTACGCAATGTTATTATTTTATGGACAGTGTAACAGCTGCTTTGAAACATAAACAATAATTTCTCAGCTATTGTTATTAGCAGGTTAGCAAACCACTGGCTGCTCTTCCGTTTAATTCCTGATGTTTTTGAACTCAAAATAATATTAAAGGCAATATTCACAAACTACAGCAACCAAATGTTCATTCTGGTATTAACTGCGGTAAACTAATCCTCACCATCAGCATCTTTTTGAGAGATCTCCTGCGGTTGCTCCTCCGCCATGTTCCAGCTGATTAGTCATTTCCGGTCACCTGATCGACAGGAAACCCCTTCCGGCTGCGTATTCTTTACCAGAGCCTTTCTACCAATATTATATGTAAACCATTAGTTAAATCACAACGTCTTATGGAAGAGAAAGTTGTTAGTGAAATCTTAGCTATTTCTAACATTTCTGCGGTGGACCTGGTAGAAGGACAGAGACTGCGTTTAACAGAGCTGCAAAATGAGCTTGACAATTTGTACAAAGTGCGAGCACAAGGTGCCTTTATTCGATCAAGGCAAAAATGGTTAGAGCACGGAGAACAGATGTCTGCTTATTTTTTTAATCTTGAAAAGTCGAGGGCTAAACTAAATTCTGTTTCTAAAATGAACATTAATGGCTCTATTACAGATAATGTTGACACAATTTCTAGCTTTTGCTATGATTATTACTCTAAATTATATACTTCTAAATTCAGTGAGCATAATATGACTTATTTTGTAAACAGCTTAAGAATGTTAAAACAATTACTGAGGAGGACAAAAAATTTTGTGATTTTCCAATAACTATTACGGAAATTAAGCAAGCTATTGAACGTTTAAAATGTAATAAATCACCCGGTAATGATGGAATTACTGCGGAGTTCTATAAGCAGTTCTCTGAGATTCTTGCCCCGTTTCTTTTTGAAGTATTCTCTGAAAGCTTACAGTGCTCACAGCTTCCTACAACTATGACGCAAGGTTTAATTTGTTTGATTCCTAAGCCCAAGAAAGATGTGTTGCTTATTGATAATTGGAGGCCCATTAGTCTGTTAAATAATGACTATAAAATATTTGCTCAGATATTTGCCCAAAGATTCAAATTAGTATTAGATTCCATTATTGATGAAAATCAATCTGGGTTTATGAGAAACCGTCATATATGTAACAATATTAGACTTATTTTTGATCTTATTGATTTTTCTGACCTTATAAAGGATGATAGCTTTATACTTTTTTTAGACTTTTTCAAAGCCTTTGATTCTGTTGAGCATCCTTTTATTTTCTACTGTTTAGAACGCTTTGGTTTTGGGGCTTATTTCTGTAATGCTATGAAAACTCTTTATGCAGGTGGAAATAGTTCTGTGAAATTAAATAATGGCACTACTCAAAGATTTGATTTGGAAAGAGGAGTTAGGCAAGGCTGCCCAGTTTCTGTTTACCTTTTTCTTATTGTTGCTCAGGTGTTTTGTCACTTTATTAAATTATCCGATTTAAAAGGAATTCAAGATGAAGGGAGAAGTGTCCTGATAAGTCAGTTGGCTGATGACACGGCTCTTTTCCTGAAAAATGTTGATCAAATTCAGTCAGCTGTCAAGATCATTGAAGTTTTTTCCAGTGCCTCAGGTCTTTGCCTTAATTTACAAAAATGTGAACTATTTGCTTTAAAAAGTTGCCATTCCAAAACTATTTGTAATATCCCTGTAAAGGATACACCAACTTATTTGGGTTTGGTTATTACTAAAGATGAACAGGAGAGAATCTCACAAAATTTCGACCCGGTGATTAGAAAAGTAAAGAATAGGTTTAATATTTGGTTGCAGAGGGACTTGTCTCTTAAAGGGCGTGTTCTGCTGGCTAAAGCGGAAGGTATCTCTAGGCTTACTTATGTAGCTTCCTCAATACACTCGGATAATAAAATAAATAAGATAATCGATCAAATTATGTTGAGTTTTTTGTGGAAAAACCGTATACACTATATTAGAAAATCAGTAATTGTTAATTCATATAAAAATGGTGGGCTTGATTATTTAGATTTTTCTATTTTAAATAATACTTTCAAAATTAACTGGTTGAAATATTTTCTAAAAAACATTAATACTGTCTGGAATATGATTTCTAAATCGGTTTTTGACAAACTTGGTGGCCTTTCATTTTTGCTTATGTGTGACTACAGAATTGAGAAACTTCCAGTTAAACTGTCAGCTTTTCATAGGCAAGCACTTTTGGCTTGGAAGTTAATTTACAAGCATAATTTTTCTCCTCATCATTATTACATCTGGAATAATGGTAATATTTTGTACAAACATAAGAGTATATTTTTGAAAGCATGGTTTGATGAGGGCATTCTTGTGGTTGGACAGTTGTTGAATTATCAGGGGTATTTAATGACTTATGATGAGTTTCTTTCATACTTCAACTTCCCTGTTTCCCCTAAAGAATTTGCCTCTGTAATTGGTGCTATCTCTTCAGGTGTTGTCTCTTTATGTAGAGGTATTTCATACTCTAAACGTATGTCTTTATTGCATCTAGCTGATACCATTTGTGGTAAAGTTTGTTTTTCGACAAGCAAAAATAATAAGGCTATACGTTCCCTTTTTCAAAAAGAGCTAGCCAGCAAACCATATGTCATTTCCTATTGGTCAAGGTTTATTAGAAATATTAATTGGAATAAGGTCTGGTTGTTACCTAATAAATATATTATTACAAATAAGGTCAAGGAAATTTCATTTAAGATACTGCATACATTTTACCCTGCTAAACATTTTCTATCCAAATTTAACAAAGACATAGATGTTAATTGTTCATTTTGTTTTTTGCAACCAGAAACTGTACCTCATATTTTTTGGCACTGTCAATACACCAAAAGGTTGTGGTGGGAAGTTTCTAAATTTATAAATAACAAATTGGAATGTAATTTTCTTTTGCTATACGAACATGTAATATTTGGTTTTTTACAATATGAAAAGAGTATGGAAAAGGAAGCCTATATTATTAATCTTTTGATTATTTTAGTTAAGTTTCATATTCATCGGTGTAAATTTACTAATCAGAAACCTTTTTTTTCTGTGCTATTGAAAGAATTAGAGAATTATATGGTTTCCATTAAGGACAGTACAAACAAAAAAGCTGTTAAAACCATGTATTTGTTGAATACTTTTCAGATTTTGTGAAATGTCAAAGCCTTTTATTGTGTTTGGTCCATTTAGTTTTGTTTTCATTGTTTATTGTGTATTTGTGTACCTTTTAACCCTGGCATATATTTATTTATTTATTTTTTTATTTTTATTTTTTTTTATCTACTTTTTGTATTTTTATTTTTATATTTTTTGTTCATGTTCTGTAATTGTTGTTCATGCAATAAAAAAAATAAAAAAAATATTATATGTAAAGTGCGGCAGTCCCATAGATGTTCTATGAGTGGTACACTAGTAAGGAGACCAGATGCCGTTTTATTTAAATGTTTGTCTATGAAGGTGATACTTCTGCCTGCTCAATAAACTGCTTTTGTGAAGAAACAGCTCATATTTGAATGAATTAACCACCTGTCCGCTAATCTCCAACATTTTTTACACTAAACAGTCCTTTTGGAATGGACTATGTGTGGTGTTTAAGATAAAATCATTGTTTTATAAGAAAACACACGGACAATTTTGCGACAGGTTGGTATCAGTTTACGGCTCTCTCCATTAATTTGTATGGTATCCGCAAACGGTGACTTTCTGTCGTAACACGCTAGTTGACCGTTAAGCTCTCGCCTATGGTAAAAAAAAAAATGCCGAGGTTATCTCCAAACAAATGATCTATCTTTATCAGGGTACTACATTTGTTTACATTGATCAGTCATGCGGCAATACTTTTGTTCATCTTTAGAAACATTCACTTTAAGACTCAATAATCATGCAAAATATAATTGATTCAAATTAGTATTTGTCACATACACAAGTGTACAAACACAAACTATTTTACTATTCACGCCTAGCAGATCGATTTTTGTTTAGCTATTCTGGAACTTCCACAAGACTGAGCCACTGAATTAGACATGCCCCTTTTTTCCAAAGCCTCACACTCCAAAGATAGCATGGAGACTGTCACCTTGCAGTTGTCAAACACAACAGCAGCAAATAGCGCCCTCAGCTGACAACGGTTCTGAATCCGAATATGAAATTAAAAGGGTCAAGAGATGCTCTTTTTTATATAGTTTTAGTACAAGTAAAGTTTTTTGTTGCATTAAAAAATTATAATTTTGTAATATATGATCATTTTGCTGTCTTCGGTCCTCAGTTTTGGCCTAAGCACCTCCTTAAAACTTCAACGTAAACACCCACTGTTATGATTGGCTAACATCGTGCAGCCCCTCGAATAGAGACATTTTTTAAATTAACTCTGAAGAGAATGAACCAGCTTTATAAAACAAAATGCCAGGTTTTACACATAACATACATCAAACACATTGCATGCGAATATATTAAACTTTATCTCATGCACAACTGTTAACACTCCCACACTGTCTACACAGGATGCAAGAGTCCCGTCTCGTCAAAAGCAATAGCACCCATTATAATCAATGATGCCACCATGGAAGCGTCCATTGCGGCACGTCGCATTGCGCCGACAGTAAACAGATGTCCCGTTCCATTTTGCGCGGTGGAGCTACTACTGCCACCAACACAAATAAATGGTTTAAAAAGTTTGTCGACGCGCATGGTGTAGACAGCCTGAAGCCGTTGCATCGCGTTGTGTCAATGCATGTGCCAGGCGTTAGCAGGATGTCAGCACCATAATTTATCACACAGTCATGACAAATTAAATATTCATGAATTAAATTGTTTAGTAACAGTTTTTACCATTGCATCCAAATGTTTTAACTGCCCATCATTCAATAACAGTTCCTTTGCAAAACTTGAATCGTATTATGAATGGTATAATGTGATTTGAACACATAATCCACTCTAAAATACACCGAATAATCTGCTTCATCTACTACACTATGAAACTATGCAAAATGATTGACAGCAAAGTCTTTCTAGCAAGTCAGTCTACTTTGGAATGCTCTCTGGAGGCTTTTTCCATTCATGACAGTACACATCCTAACTACTGGAATGGGGAAACACAGAAATCTCAAAAACGGTTGGTCAAGATTACAATCTAAGAACATATTTCAAATCAGCAACAAAATTTGACATCACTGGAATCATAAATTGTTCTTCTTTACCTCATATAAATGTTAAAAAAAAACAAGTATTTTCCTGGCTTGCATAGCTAATGCACATGCATGCTCTCAAGTTGATTGACAGGCGATATCTGTATCTAAACGGTGATTGGCTCTTTTACATGTAAGGTGGGACTTATTATATCCGTTGACCTTTGGGCCGTTCCAATTTCTCATTCATTTTAATAGAAGTTGCCAATCTCTGCTAAATAGTCAATTCAGTCTTCTGATTGGCTGATTAAAGAATGTGTCCATGGCCCACAGCCACATTTTTGTTTGCTGTTTACAGTCAAGTGCTGTCAGAGACCAGCGAGATATCTTAGTGATATCTTTCAGGGATAAGTAACATTTTCTCCATACCATTCCATAAAAATAAAATAAAAATGCTTACAGTACCTTTAATTACTGAAACCAATAGATAGATTTAAATTCAAAGACCTTTAAATTGTAAACATGTTATGCAAGTAGCTATTGTTGAAAACCACTTTACTCTTGTCTGACAAAATAAAATATGCCATACATGTCATAGACAACAGTAACACACACAATCACAATTTAAGATTTAAATAACTGTTTATTTAAAATGTAAGAAGCTCCATGTAAGGAGAATTGAATCGCCAATGACGACATGTTATTACACAGTTATTAAAATCGAGCAGACAGATCAGAGTATTGAAGTGGAGTGGTTGGTGGAAAGTAAACAGTTGCATGGAGAGGTAAGCTGGCTGGTTCAAAAGAGATATATTGTTCCACAATTCAGGTAATGTTGAAGTTCAATGACATGTTGGTGCCAACATGTGTTAAAAGCAATCAAATAAGACAAGCTGCTTTCAGTCTGTGACAGGTCAATCACTCCGAGTCAGCAGAACCCTTCTTTTTGTAGTTTTCCAGGTTGGCAAGAACCCACCCAGCTGGTCCGAGGATGGCAAGAGTAAACAATGTCAGACCAACTGCTGTCTCCTGTGAAAGGACAGCAACAGACAAAGAATTGTTAGATAAACTATTGTTATATTAGTCAAAAAGGATTCCATAGAAATGCCCAATCTATGTATTACTACAAAAAGTTAAAATAAGGGCATTATAGTTACCGTGTGATGGCTAATTTTAGGCTATTTTGTTTGAAACCTTCATAACAAATCACAAATATTTGATTTTCTAATTTTTCCAACGACCCTTACAACCCTCAATGTTTTCCATAAAACACTCGTTTATTTACTACTATAACGAAGCATTTAATGCCTAACTAGATATAGTTTCTTTCTAGTGCACTACAACAAATATACGGCCCAGCTATCAAAAAAACAATCCTGATGAGGCGCTATTTCACAACGACCTAAATAACAGCCACCCGGCTTCCTTTTAGCCCAAAACCACTATCAGTCCAACAATAATCCGAAAATATTATTCAGATCTATTCACAAATAGTGTCTGGGTTTGATGTGATCTGAACTGACGCTGCGTGTTTCTCATGATCAAATGCAGCGAGTCTAAAGGTGAGTGCAAGGAGATCATGGCGTCTCCATCTCGAGGCTCAAGAAAACGATCTGCTCTGTACTGTATACTTACAGCAGGACCAACAGCGTCCTTGGCTGGACGTGTTGCGATGTTGGCTCGCTGGGTGATGGTTGATCCCCGCAGAACCGGGACGGCTCGGATCCTAGTGATTCCCCGCAGTAGTCCAGACATCTTGAATCTTGAGTGTGCGTAATGAACAGGAACCGGAAATACTCACCGGAACTCGCGGCATGAATGAGGGGGGTTCATCAAGGGATCATGGGAAACATATTTATGCATACAGGAGTTGTAGTAAATAGCATAGACATATAAATACATGTATATGGTAAAGAGTATAGAAGCTTCTATACTCTTTGGTTGTAGTGCATGCGTGTCTGTCTGTCTCATGGCGGCCGCAAACCAATATTGCCCGGCAATACTACTTTTTTCCGTTATCTCGGCTTCATTAACCTGTATTTTTGTAGGTCTGGTTGTTCTAAAAATAATCCACAAATGTGATACAGTCTTTACCTTCCGCGTTGTGATTTGTCAAAATCAATTGGTTGCCCGCACTGCAGCAAAACCGAATGTGTTCCTTCAGAGCGGCCGTATTTCCCGCCAGGAGAAGATGAGAAGCGAATGTGAGAGGATAAAGTAGCTATCTGTAATACATATTAATTATTTGTTTATAGTGTATTATAGATTTAGAAGTTTACCATTTCATTTTTAATGTCGTATTATTCTAAAATACTAACATTTAACTGTACATTTGTAGCATGGCTGATTGTAATAGACAACATACTCACATTTAACTTGATAAACAGCGAGAATGGGTCAGGAGTAACGTCATCGAGGTTGTCTCGTTTCATTTTTGATTTTATATTTTTATTGGTAATGCAAAAAAAAAAAAAAAAAAGTGAATAATTGTATTATTGTAAGTGCATATACATAAAAGACATTGACAATAGATAAAAATAAGAAAACGAGAAATCCTTCCAAACGAGACACGGGCATGTTTTAGTGAGCCATTTCCAAAGCTATCATGAAGCGCGCACGTGCAGCTCAGAAGAGCAGTTTATTTCTTCAAAAGGTTTGTCAAGGGATGTAGGAGGGTAAAAGAAGATGTCAAGAAAATATTTTAAGTGACTTGAGGTGGGCGATATTCGGATAGGAGTGTGTCAACTGTCAACCATAATACGTTTTCGGGTATCCATGATAGCATGGATACCCGAAAACGTATTATGGTTGACAGTTGACACACTCGTGATGACGAAAAGTGCCGCCGTTTGGTAGGTAATGTGCAGTTGTAGTCATCGTTAATTGGTTGTGCATTATTTTTCATTTAAATATGCACTTAGAGAGTGAAGACACCTAAAGATACTTAAAATGAAAACTGAGTACAATATTTCACAGTACAATATTTACTTATATCGCCCGCCCCTAAAAGTGACAATTCCAAACATCAAACTTAAAGGTGCAATATGTAATATATTTAATATACAAAAGCATTAAATTATCATAATATGTTATCAGAGATTTAGGAAACATGCTAAATTGAAATACTGACTTTTCCGAAAACAATGCTACAGCCAGTATTTTCTATTTTGAAATTTTGTTGTGCCGAAAATGGAATCCCTGCCAGAATCTGAGTGCCCCTCGCGTGCACGCGCATGACGTCAGTTGACGAAACAGCGGTGCAGCGAGTTTAAAACTCTTCCGTCTACAAAGCGTTTATAATCAATCTTTTTCACACAATTAAACCAAAGGCAACGTAGGAATTAGTTACTTAAATGCATTAAATTGTGAATTAAAAAAATATTATGTAAATTCATTTGGATGAAGTAACAAAACTGAAACTAAGCAGAGGCTTCGACAGTGCAAGCATTACACCATATGTTGCTAGCGTTGCAGTTGTGAATAATCCGTTTGTGTAAAGTGCATTGATATATGTTTATTATGTCAAATGTGTACATTATGAAAAATAGTGCAATATGTATATGATGTGTAAGAGGACTGCACATTGGTGGAACAAGCATTCAAGGAATCTCACTCCTTTCACAGATAAAACAAAGTTGAACTGATTTGACATGCTATTCATGTAGGTTATGGTGTTATTCTAGTCATTTCATATGTAATATTGCCTAAATGAACTCTTATCATTGGACCTAAATATGAACATCATACAAATGTATATTAATGAATCTGTATCATTATGGTTTACACATACAATTTCAATAAAAATACTAAAGAACATTGATGAAATGTGTGTTTATACAACAAGACCTTAAATAAGAGAATACGTAACATATTGTTAGATAGTAAGGCACACAGACAAATCTGACAATGGAAATTAATATATGAGGGTAAGTTAAATAAGTGAGCCACTATGTTTGTGGATGGCATACTCACATTTCCATCAAAGGGGAAAGGTAGATCCCAAAATTGCTAAAGGATTTAACTATTTTACTTTGTAATACACTTAAATGTTTATTCCCACAGTGCAAGTATTTATTTGCTCTTGTACTGAAACAAGCAGATTTCTGCTAATTTTTGTATAAAGATTAATCTTATCTTTAATAATATCCTTTTGCTATAGCATATCAATTGTAATATCCTTTATCCATAACAACAAGAGTTTACCTGTGGACAGAATCATTTCGGCAATCTCATCTGAACACCTGCTAAAATTATATTGCTCTCCCTCACCTCAGCATTTTGAGGTCACATCACATTTATGCTGGTGACATATCTTCCTATGAAGGCTGTGTGCTCAAAAGCATTTTGACTGTAGCTTTAATAAAATGGGTTTACCGGTGGGGGGGGGGGGGGGTTATAATTTTGGCAATGTTATCATTACACCTGCAGAAATTGGAGTGCCCTCCCAATCTCAGGATTCAAATATTACAGAGACATCAGATTTACTCTGAGGACATATCTTCATATGAGGACTGTGTCCTCAATACCATTTGACTGAATCTTTAATAAAATATGTTTAACTGGGGGGATTGTCATTTTGGCAATGCTATCATTACACCTGCCGAAATTGGAGTGCCCTCCCGATCTCAGGATTAATACTTCACAGAGACATCACATTTACACTGGGGACATATCATCTTATGGATTGTGTGTCCTCAAAACCATTTGACTGTAGCTTTAACAAAATGGGTTTACCTGGGGGGATTATCATTTTGGCAATGATATTATTACACCTGCTGAAATTGGAGTGCCCTCCCAATCTCAGGATTAATACTTCACAGAGACATCACATTTACACTGGGGATATATCTTCCTATGGAGGCTAGATGCAAATCTAGATGCCAAACGCAGGTTAGGATGTGTTTCTGCGTGAGCATTTTGAACGGGAGTTTATCCAAAGCTTGGTTGGAAACTCGCAAGTCCATGATCGGTCGTAAGTCGCCGCCTTTCTTGTGTACGATGAAGTAAGGGCTGTAGAGACCCTTCTTCATCTCGGTTGGAGGGACAGGCTCTATCGCGTCTTCGAGTAAGAGAGTAGCGATATCCGCACGCAGGGATTTGGCATGTTCGCTGAGTACTGCGGAGAAGTGGATGCCCATGTAGAAAACTGAATTGCGTTACCGAGTTGGATGGTCCGGGCCAGCCAGCGAGATGGGTTGGGAGGTGAAAGCCATGCATCCAAACTCCGTGCTAGAGGCACCAAGGGGACAGTTATTTTTGACGTACCCGGTGGGGCTTGCTGTGGGGGGAGCAGGTAGTGCCACATCGGGAGGCGAAGACGCGTCTCGAGGCTCTAGTGCTGAGAAAAGACTCAAAGCACTTACCTTGCTCTGCACACTCGTTATGAGGCGGGTTAGCGACTGAGGAGGAGGTCCAACGTAGGCGTCCTCTAGACTCGTCTGAACCGGCCAGCCGGGGAACAGTCGTGGGGCTGAAGGCGGGAGGTTCGCGTCCAGCGTGCTGGGACATTTTAAATCTGGCGGCAGGCTGCCGTGAGGCATTTGCGGGCCAGGTGACCCAGATACAAAGGAAATAGCTCTGTTATTGAGAATGTGAAAATTAATTCAACAAAATATTCTCCTACCGGCCCTCCACCTGGAGACAGAGTGGTCTTACCAGCTCTGGAGCTAATGTCTCGGGCCAACACATTCTCACACCCAACTCGTCACATATTGACGCTTTTGACAGGACCCCTTGGCGTCATATTTTAACGCCCTGGGTATACCTTTGGCGTCATTTTTCGACGCGTTGGGTAGTCCGATAGATTTCTATAGAGGATTTTAAAAATAAAAATATAAAAAACCTTGATTAATTGAACAAAATTATAAAAATAAAAATATAAAAAACTTTGATTAATTGAACACAATCGTAGCATATTATATATATTTATTAACATCAACAAACCTCCGATAAAAATACGTTATCCAGCATGCTCTAGTTACCAGTACCTAAGAAAACGCTTAAACTGCTTACTTGCACACGCCGTGGAGCGTTGTTAAACTCACCTTTGAATGCGGTTTTGGTTAAGACTACCCAACGCGTCGAAAAATGACGCCAAAGGTATACCCAGGGCGTTAAAATATGACGCCAAGGGGTCCTGTCAAAAGCGTCAATATGTGACGAGTTGGGTGTGAGAATGTGTTGGCCCGAGACATTAGCTCCAGAGCTGGTAAGACCACTCTGTCTCCAGGTGGAGGGCCGGTAGGAGAATATTTTGTTGAATTAATTTTCACATTCTCAATAACAGAGCTATTTCCTTTGTATCTGGGTCACCTGGCCCGCAAATGCCTCACGGCAGCCTGCCGCCAGATTTAAAATGTCCCAGCACGCTGGACGCGAACCTCCCGCCTTCAGCCCCATGACTGTTCCCCGGCTGGCCGGTTCAGACGAGTCTAGAGGACGCCTACGTTGGACCTCCTCCTCAGTCGCTAACCCGCCCCATAACGAGTGTGCAGAGCAAGGTAAGTGCTTTGAGTCTTTTCTCAGCACTAGAGCCTCGAGACGCGTCTTCGCCTCCCAATGTGGTACTACCTGCTCCCCCCACAGCAAGCCCCACCGGGTACGTCAAAAATAACTGTCCCCTTGGTGCCTCTAGCACGGAGTTTGGATGCATGGCTTTCACCTCCCAACCCATCTCGCTGGCTGGCCCGGACCATCCGACTCGGTAACGCAATTCAGTTTTCTACATGGGCATCCACTTCTCCGCAGTACTCGGCGAACATGCCAAATCCCTGCGTGCGGATATCGCTACTCTCTTACTCGAAGACGCGATAGAGCCTGTCCCTCCAACCAAGATGAAGAAGGGTCTCTACAGCCCTTACTTCATCGTACACAAGAAAGGCGGCGACTTACGACCGATCATGGACTTGCGAGTTTCCAACCAAGCTTTGGATAAACTCCCGTTCAAAATGCTCACGCAGAAACACATCCTAACCTGTGTTTGGCATCTAGATTTGCATCTAGCCTCCATAGGAAGATATATCCCCAGTGTAAATGTGATGTCTCTGTGAAATATTAATCCTGAGATTGGGAGGGCACTCCAATTTCGGCAGGTGTAATAATAGCATTGCCAAAATGTTAATCACCCCAGGTAAACCCATTTTGTTAAAGCTACAGTCAAATGGTA
Organism: Moxostoma hubbsi; assembly: GCA_032164185.1. Classification (NCBI taxonomy): domain Eukaryota; kingdom Metazoa; phylum Chordata; class Actinopteri; order Cypriniformes; family Catostomidae; genus Moxostoma; species Moxostoma hubbsi. The sequence goes on from JAVLUX010000042.1 coordinate 10,807,654, forward strand.
TTGAGGACACAGTCCTCATATGAAGATATGTCCCCAGTGTAAATGTGATGTCTCTGTGAAATATTAATCCTGAGATTGGGAGGGCACTCCAATTTCGGCAGGTGTAATAATAGCATTGCCAAAATGATAATCCCCCCAGGTAAACCCATTTTGTTAAAGCCACAGTCAAATGGTATTGAGGACACAGTCCTCATATGAAGATATGTCCCCAGTGTAAATGTGATGTCTCTGTGAAATATTAATCCTGAGATTGGGAGGGCACTCCAATTTCGGCAGGTGTAATAAGAGCATTGCCAAAATGATAATCCCCCCAGGTAAACCCATTTTGTTAAAGCCACAGTCAAATGGTATTGAGGACACAGTCCTCATATGAAGATATGTCCCCAGTGTAAATGTGATGTCTCTGTGAAATATTAATCCTGAGATTGGGAGGGCACTCCAATTTCGGCAGGTGTAATAAGAGCATTGCCAAAATGATAATCCCCCCAGGTAAACCCATTTCATTATAGCTACAGTCAAATGGTTTTGAGGACACACCATCCATAGGAAGATATGTCCCCAGTGTAAATGTGATGTCTCTGTGACACTGTAATCCTGAGATTGGGAGGGCACTCCAATTTTGGCAGGTGTAATAATAACATTGCCAAAATGATTATCCCCCCTGGTAAACCCATTTTATTAAAGCTACAGTCAAATGGATTTGAGGACACAGCATCCATAAGAAGATATGTCCCCAGTGTAAATGTGATGTCTCTGTAATATTTGAATCCTGAGATTGGGAGGGCACTCCAATTTCTGCAGGTGTAATGATAACATTGCCAAAATGATAATCCTCCCCGGTAAACCCATTTTATTAAAGCTACAGTCAAAATGCTTTTGAGCACACAGCCTTCATAGGAAGATATGTCACCAGCATAAATGTGGTGTGACCTCAAAATGCTGAGGTGAGGGAGAGCAATATAATTTTAGCAGGTGTTCAGATGAGATTGTCGAAATGATTCTGTCCACAGGTAAACTCATGTTGTTATGGATAAAGGATATTACAATTGATATGCTATAGCAAAAGGATATTATTAAAGATAAGATTAATCTTTATACAAAAATTAGCAGAAATCTGCTTGTTTCAGTACATGAGCAAATAAATACTTGCACTGTGGGAATAAACATTTAAGTGTATTACAAAGTAAAATAGTTAAATCCTTTAGCAATTTTGGGATCTACCTTTCCCCTTTGATGGAAATGTGAGTATGCCATCCACAAACATAGTGGCTCACTTATTTAACTTACCCTCATATATTAATTTCCATTGTCAGATTTGTCTGTGTGCCTTACTATCTAACAATATGTTACGTATTCTCTTATTTAAGGTCTTGTTGTATAAACACACATTTCATCAATGTTCTTTAGTATTTTTATTGAAATTGTATGTGTAAACCATAATGATACAGATTCATTAATATACATTTGTATGATTTTCATAGGTCCAATGATAAGAGTTCATTTAGGCAATATTACATATGAAATGACTAGAATAACACCATAACCTACATGAATAGCATGTCAATTCAGTTCAACTTTGTTTTATCTGTGAAAGGAGTGAGATTCCTTGAATGCTTGTTCCACCAATGTGCAGTCCTCTTACACATCATATACATATTGCGCTATTTTTCATAATGTACACATTTGACATAATAAACATATATCAATGCACTTTACACAAACGGATTATTCACAACTGCAACGCTAGCAACATATGGTGTAATGCTTGCACTGTCGAAGCCTCTGCTTAGTTTCAGTTTTGTTACTTCATCCAAATGAATTTACATAATATTTTTTTAATTCACAATTTAATGCATTTAAGTAACTAATTCCTACGTTGCCTTTGGTTTAATTGTGTGAAAAAGATTGATTATAAACGCTTTGTAGACGGAAGAGTTTTAAACTCGCTGCACCGCTGTTTCGTCAACTGACGTCATGCGCGTGCACGCGAGGGGCACTCAGATTCTGGCAGGGATTCCATTTTCGGCACAACACCGGAATTTCTGTTTGTGTTTTGGCCTGTGTGATCTCGCCCATTGCCAATTTCGCACCCGGGTTGCCAGATTTGAAACAAGTTAGCGGGCAAATACTGCGCGCTGTAGCCATGGAAGCCAGCAATACGGATCTACAATACAGCTAACAATGACAATTATAAAGATGGTTTATAATTTGGAAACAATAAAAAAAGCATTGCAAACGTATACATCAGATGATCAACTTACAGTGTAAGGCTTGTCGTTGTCAGTTTGCTCGTTCATGTTGCGTGTCCTCAACCTGGCAACCCGCGTGAGCTTCGAATCTTGCGGGGGAAACAACCTTCTCCAATATTTTTAATTTGGACTGCAGTACCCATTCTAAACGCTTGATGTCAATGTTACATATTGCTCCTTTAATGAATGCAGTAAGATGTCAAGTCCAAATGAGTAAGTGCTGTGTTTGCAAACAGAGAGAAGCAACAAGTGGAGACTGTTGGTGCCTCCTCACCCAGCAGTGAGAGTTTGATTGGGTTAGTAAATAGTTTAGTAAGATAAATGTTCAAAACAAGTTAATGATGATTAGAATCATTAAACCCAAAACACCTTAAAACAAAACCTATATCCACACTGTTAATTTTCAATTTAGGCATAATATCTACATATATTGGACTCATCACAAACACTTTAGTAGCTAGGTCTCCTCTCTCAGGGATTCATATGTGCATAACATTCAGCCAATAATCAAATCTTTAACTCAGTGACTAAATATTTTATGCTGATTGTGAAAACTACACAGAGCTTAAAAGTTGATTGCAAGATGGGGATGGAAAACCCATCATTTGGTTAATATGGTTAATCTGTAAAGCACTGAAATGGGGTTACATAAAGCATAAATCATATCTTGCAAATTATAAATGTGTTACCGTTTTGGGGGAAATTGTCTAAAAAAAATATATTTTTTAAAGCCATTATGGTAAAAACAGCTATTTTTGTGTTTGGGCCAGTAGAAAATTCCTTAATGTTGAGCCTTGCCTATCCAATTAGAGACAACGATGTGCTGCTATTCCACGGCCATTTTAGGATTCACACAATATGTTGTATGGATTAAAGTAAAAAAATTTCAGTTGAACTCATGAAGCAATGTTTTTTTTTTTGTGCAATTTCTTGAATGAAAGGCTAAATGTTTGGACATGGAAATTACCCTTCAAATACCCTGTGTTATGTAACAGTGACACCGTGCTTTAGTGCTGCTCCTCTGGTTAAATGGTTACTGAACAACCTTATGTTACATAATTATATCGGTAAGTAAAGTCTTACGAGCCAAGCAGAATGTGTTATTCAGAGTAGCACCATTTTTAATTTGACGGTCATAAGAAACGCAGCTGTGAGGAACAGAGGTAGGCCTAAATACTCTTCATTGTGTTGAACTTGTTGCCACCTTGCCCCTATAAAAAATGTTATACACCGCATCAATAACGTAAAAAGGAGCCTATTGCTGGCCGTCATACAAGCAATACATCATTTTTGTGATTGTGTACTTGTTTGATATCAAAATTACAGCAAACATACAATGTTCGTTCAAACTGTAATATATCAATTATCAATTGTGTATAAGCTTAACCAGTATAATTCGGAGCAGAGAGGAGCACACAGCAGTCGTAATACAAACACACAATCCTTTATTAAAATGTTAAAACACAATAAAAGTCAACAGAATTCATACAATAAAGGTCAACCGGGTTACCCTCTATTTCAAATGTGAGCAGGCAGCCTCCCCCTTTCACGTGTAACTGTGTTGCCAGTCTATGTATCGCAGGACAGATGTATTCAGATGGGCAGTCCCTGCAGTTCACGGACAGCAGAAGCTCCCCTAACAAAGATCCAGTCCAATAGCTACCTTACACATTTTCCTCCACTATCTAACTATCTCTAACACCAGAGACACTAACTGCCCCGAGCGGGCGTTTAGCATATCCCCCAAAGTAATCGGAGGTTGCATCCCCACATCAACCTCACACAAGAACCCAGTCAGAAAAAAAGAACCCCGATCCATCGCCATTAAACTCTTTAAATAGTTCACCACAACAAGCTGCCCCTGTGCACCCCAACATTCTCATTTGCAGAGTACGGCCACTCACGTCAAGTATAGGTCTCTGCAGAACTGTAATGGGTAGTTTCACATCTGTGGGCGTTTTGAAACTGAGATAGGTGTTTCTAAACTGTCCAATGAAAGTAAGGAATCTCAGTGTAGAAATCAGTGGGCGTTTGCAGAGATATAAGGGCATATCCAAATTCATCAGAATAGTTAGGACTTGTTATTCTGTGCTTTGGCAATTTTGAGTTAAAGCTAGCCTTTAAAAAAAGGAGTTAACTACAATACAAGCTATTCTCAATATGGCTAACATTAAAACATTATCTTTTTAAAGTATATAACAATTTGCATCATACAGCATTTTAAAAGATAGACCATTATGTAATTATATGAATCAAAAACAAAGTGGTGAACAGCATCATAATATTCAGCAACAAATAAGGTTATGTGAAATGATGTGGAGGTGGAACTCAAAATAATCGTCCTTTAATATGGTTTGTCTATGACTCATGCAAATAAAGTGACTCACTAAAATGAATCAGACTTTCTAATGATTCATGAGAGGGAGAAGGTGGTTTAGAACAGGCTGCCTAAGGACCCACTCTGCCCAAGACCATTTTGAAAGCCCCATCCCCTGAAACTAGATGTGTCAGATTAAAACAATTAATCATGAATATGTATTTTTTTTTCTGGAATTTTCAGAAAGAATATGTTGATAAGTTGTAAGCATACATCTTAATTTAAAGCATATTTAGCATTGTAATTAAGTTAGATTATTTTAGTAGTTTTTATTTTAAATTCATCTTGCTCATTTAGGTGAACACGTGTTCAAACTCCGGAATATTTTGCATCCCGGAATTGCCGGACAGATAAATGGAATGATCCTGGAAAATCCTGGATTGGTGGCAACCCAAACTGTTTTGACAAAACATCGAGGAATCAAATTACCCCCCAAATAAACAGTAAACTCTAGAAACATGATTGGTTAAAATGAAATGTGATCTAGGAACTTTATACAGCACAGCTCAAATAAAGATGATAACTGATTCTAGGTCAGTTATTAAATAATTCTTCACAGAAATGCATATATGCACTTCAGCTGCACGTGCACAAAGATAACTGAAGTAGTGTGACCAGGGTCCAACTTGACCAAAAAGACACAGATCACCCTAATGATGACATAACACCAAAAAACTATTTGTAACAAAGCATAAATAATACAACAAAATAGCTAAAACATATATGAATTCTTAATAACAATTAATTAAATTCCCAAATATGTTCCCTCTGACCAAGGAAACATAATTCAAGCAGCAAGGGATTGTGGGTATTCCCTGTAGCCTCAATTTTGTACTCAATAGTTTTGAGTTATTAACACATCAAATCTTAATTTTTAAGAAAAATAAGTTAAATTAACTTAAATATTTAAGTTTCGAGCCCAAAACATGACATTTCAAGAAATACTCTATTAAGACAACGTAAATTTTACAGTAATTACACCTTTAGGTTTTACAGTGCAGTACTCTGAGAAGGAGTGAAATGCTGGAATCATATGACACTTTTCCACTGCAAGCTACTCTGAGCTTTCTTATCCACTGCTGTTTAGTGCCTCCTCAATGTGGGTGGGATTATAGGTTGATCGTCATAGTTGAGCCACCTCTACTGCCGTGACATCATCTTAAACGCGACACTAAACAATAAAACGACCGCAATAGCTGTTGGCTACTAGTTCATCGTGCTGCATAAAGCAGTTGTTGCATGGTGATTTTACACAAGTGTAACAGTTAAATTGGCCTGGTTGTTTTAGAAGCAAGCTTTCCAGTTGTTGGCCAACTAAATAAAGTGAAGCTTTCAAGCAGAGTATAGCGTTAATGTAACAAAACATACCATCCTCCATCATGGACTCCAGCCGTGGCTGAGTCCAGGGCACTCTCCCTCCCATTGCTCACCAATCTAGATAGCGTCCATTTGGTCGAAACACTTCCACTTTTCCTTGGTGGTTCTGTAGTCACTTTTCTTTTTTTTTTTACTTTTTCCTACACTATTGGTAGTTCCGGTGGTAGCAGAAATACATTTTCGTTTTGTTCATCGTTAACGAGAGGAACGTCTGCACCTCGTTTATTGACCACGGTGTGGTTTTGCGCACAGCCATTTGTTTTTACAATTCGAATGTTGCGTGAACAAATGCTACTGCTATCGCTTTAGCTAACTTTAAAACTAGCGAGTTGATGTCCCGTGTCGAAAATCCAGTGACGCTGGTAGTGATGACTCTCTCTGACCAATCAGTGATCAGCAGGATTTGACATCACATTTAGTATCGACTCGAGGTGGTTCTAAAAAAAGTATCAGGTTCCAGGTACTATACACAGTGGAAAACCCCCAAAAAGCAAGCCGAGTCGAGTTGTACAGTGCAGTGGAAAAGCCCCAATATTGGCCCAAGTGAAGCAGCCTTGATTATATTTTTTATTTTTTAGAAAAGTTATATAGCATGTAGGTTTTTTTTTTTTCATATTGCTCAATAATAAAATATATATATATATATATATATATATATATATATATATATATATATATATATATATATATATATATATATAATGTATTGTCTGCTATATATGCAGATTTTGTTCCACCTCAAAATTTCTTTTATAAATAATAATAATTTTTAGAATTAGCCAGAATGTTTTATTTTTTCTTTGTTTTCTTAACAAAAAAAGAAAGAAAAAAGACAACGTTTTTAATATGTAATGGTAGCTGGAAACTATAATGAAACATCATGACAGCTATATTCATAATCACACTAGTCACTTGCAATTTTGACAACCTTGTAGCAAGCTATAACTTTACCTTGGTAGCAAGTTTAAAACTGCAAAATTTGCAACAGTAGTATTCTAAATGTCACATCATGCTCAAGATTTAAAAACACATGTACATGATCAACCAAGATGTAGTGACAACACAGAACTGGTCCAATAGGGCAATTGACATTTCAAACATCTGGCCACCGGGCCAGAGGGCATCCTTATTGTTGAGCTCTGTAGAGTATATTTAGTGTCAACAATGTGGCTTAATAAATGTCAAAAGAAATGTTAACTACTCTTAATATTGTCAGTTACCTTTTCTTTACAGTCATTTATTGATTTAATCACTTATTAAATAAACTTAATACTTAAAAAATGTCTTAGTAATTTAACATGTGAGATACCATCAATCGTTGGACCAAGAGTCAACAGGCCAAATGGCAGCATATGGCAGGAAAATGTTGCAGAAAATAACCCAATATGTGGATTATATCAATGGATATTTATATATTACTTGGATGCATTTTACATTAGACTACTTTTGCACGAACAACAATTGAAACAACAAATACAAAACACATTCCTAAAGCATTCTTTTTCTTTTTCTTTATTTAAGTCATTCAGGTAAGAAAACAAAAATTTCACATATAAAATGGCAAACGATTTCCAAATATTAGAAAGCATCGTTGCATCATTTGAGACTCTATTCTTGCTTTGTAAAAGTAAAAACATTTAACTTGTACTAATTCTAGTCAGAAAGATATGAATAAACCATTTATCATACAAGAAGACCCCTTCACAGTCTTTGGTTGTTTTGATATATGATATGATATAACCCTTAAGTTGCACTATTCTGTGTGGAAACACTAATCTTTATTTGTCTGTTACAGACATTTTGCATTCACAGGGAGTGAAGAGACTGAGTCTCAGACAGACTCTTTCAGTAGGATACCACTGGGATCCTTCTTGGTCAGATCCTCTTTCTCAGGTGAGTTTTTGGAATTTGTCCGCCTGAAACCTCTGTAATATGTGGAAGAATTGGCAAACATTTATTGTTACACATTGACAAATTTTAATTTTACTTGTGTCACTTTAACTTTTGTCACACAATGTTCTTTTCTTATCTCATAAATGTGTTACTGCTAATATTATACTAATATTGAGCATTATTAATTGTGTAGTGTCTATTACACAATTTTGTGGATCAGGTCTGACTAGCACGAAACTTCAAAAGGATAGTTCACCCAAAAATGAATTTCTGTCATTATTTCAGTTTCACTGAATAAAAAAATGTCATACAGTTTTGGAAAAACATGAGGATGATTAAATTATTTCTATTTTTGGGTAAACTATCCCTTTAATGTCAATATTATCAAGTAACCACGGGCTCACCTGTCTTCTACATCCTGCATAGTGTCAGGAAGAGGCATTGAAAGAGTTTCAGGGAGAAAGAATGCAAAGATCCCACTAAGAATTGGAGCTCCTCCATATATAAAACCAGGTAGCCATGGGACAGCCTCCCCCAGAAGAAGCACCATGGGGGCAACCATCGCCCCCAGTCGAGCCATCATGGACACCCAGCCCATACCATTCTGACTGAGAGCAGAAATAGAGCAGAAAATTGCATAAGCTGACATCAATTGTGCTTAAGAAAGTATGCAACTTTGCTGCTCTGGTTATTGCTTGTCAAAAAGAAACAAATTGATGATGCTAATTTTTTTGTTAGGATGTTACTAAGACTTTGACAATTGTTGTGTGATAACAATTTTGACAGGGTGCTTAATTACCGGATGACAGTCGGATACAGCTCTCCAGAGTAAAGGTAACAGCAACTAAATGATGCCGCCAGACAACCCTTTCCTATCACTGCCAAAATGGTGCGTAATAACTGCAGGTCTGCACGTGCACAACAACAGAAACATGGATACATAGCTATATGATCAGCCACATGCATCTCAGCCTTTAAATGTCAGTCTCAATTCTTTTGATGTTAAATGACAGACAAATAGATGTGAATAAGATGACAATAACAGCTATTGAAAACGAATGACCCACATCACAGTGAGACTTGAATTTTATGATTAATGCTCTCTATTGCCAATCAGGCTCAAATTCTTACCATAAGGCACTAGAAGATTAATGAGTATCATTATGCCAGCCAGGACAAGAGCTCCACACTGAGATGGTCTTCGTCCTAACATGCTCATACATATTGTAACCACAACTTTAGCTGGGATATCCACTGCTCCAAAGATGACCTGGATGAGATAAATGCTGACCCCAAATTTCTGTAGATCCATGGAGAGCCCATAGTAGGCGAAACTGGTGGAGAACCTGAGAGAATGTTTCATGTTAGGTTTTTGTGTTTTATTTACACAAAAAAAAATCTATTATTGGGTCAGTTCACTCCCAAAATGAAAATTCTGTTGTTATTTACTCTTACCAGTTCCAAGCACATATTACTTTCTTCAACACAACACAAGAGGAGAAATTCTGAACAATGCTGATGCCACTCTTTTTTCCATACAATTAAAGTGAACAGTTACTGAGACTTTCAGTACCTAACATTCTGCTAACATCTCCTTTTGTGTTCCACCGAAGAAAGAAAGTCAGTTTGGAACAACATGAGGGTGAGTAAATAATGACATTTTTGGGTGCACTATCCCTCCAAGTATATCTAAACCAATAACTGACCACACTGCACTAAGGCAGATTGTGATTTTCCTCATAGTGGATGTGCGCAGGAGGTCAAGAGCACTGTAAGATCCTGCTGAACACGCCATCTCCTTCTTCATGGACTCTTGCAAAATCTGCACACACAAGCATGTAGAATAAGCAGTTCGCATGATCAGGAGGATGTTAAAATTGACACAACCCATATAATAGCATACCTGAAGATTGATCTTTTCTGCCTCTGCCCGCCGTCCATTTATGCGAGCCACCGCTTTGAGGTTTTTGACCGCCTGCTCTGACTTCTTGGTCAGGACCAGCCAACGAGCAGACTCTAAGAACCACCTGCATAAGATAAACATTCTCAATGACTCTAATCAGCGACATCAAATCTTTCTATGCCACAAACACTGTACCAAAAACAAAACTAGAAAATAAATGTTCATCAAGACAAACTATAAGCTTGACAGACAGACAGACAGACAGACAGACAGATAGATAGATAGATAGATAGATAGATAGATAGATAGATAGATAGATAGATAGATAGATAGATAGATAGATAGATAGATAGATAGATAGATGGATGGATGGACAGAGAGGTAGATAGATGTGCTAATTTCTTCTATATTTGCTAATTTATTTTTTTAAAAGCACTTTAATATTAAAGAATCTGAAAGTGGAGTTTATTTAATGGAAACAGGCATGAGTAGAGGACACACCATGAGTAGAGGAAGGACACATAGAAGGGCAGGGAGACAGCCAGTGTGAGCCAACGCCAGTCTCTGATGCAGTAAGCAAGGGCTGCCAGGATCAGCTGGCCTGTTGTATAGCAGTAACCTGTTCCTGTACCCACCACTGTCCGCACTCTTGTAGGGATCCATTCCACAACTGCGGAGAAGCACAAACTAAATTCATGCCATTCTCCAGTAGATGTCGCCAAATGTAATGTAAACCGTTTTCAGTTACTATACACACAGACATGGCATCAACCTTCTATATAAAGCTGTGCTGAAGGGGGTTAAAATAAGCTGCATAAGCCTGGCACAGTTACATTGCATATTCAGTTGTCGAAATAAGCCACGTTAAGCCCTTATTTTCTGTATACTCACTTAGAGAGAAAGAGTTGAGCACCAAACCAGACAGGGCCATGCCACAGCAGAAACGGAACATGCAAAACATTGTGAAGGTTGTGGAGAAGGCGGCACATGTCCCTCCAACTGCCATCATCAGGTTAGAGATTAGTAGTAAAATACGACGGCCAAACCTGCATGGGGTAAGAGGGTAAGACGTGTAATAATTTTTTTTTATATATATATATCATAGTTTTAGCTGTCATATTTAACCATGAAACATTTGAAAGTGAAAACAAACCTGTCTGAAAGTCCCCCAAACACTATTGCTCCCAAAAGCACCCCTCCCATGTAGGTAGTTTGACTCATTTGTTTTAGTACACGTAGGTCACAAACCAAATCCCACTGAAAGAGAAAGACAAAGGACATCTAACCTCAATCTATCATTTTAAAACAGCTAAAACACTTACTACTTTACTTTATTTATAGTTTATAGCATGATGAGTAGGCAGGAATGGCTGTGCCTAAGGCTCCTTTGCTAGCCATACAGTCAATGACTTCAGAAAACTGGTTTCAGGTTGCATCACAATGTCACATCTATATATATAAATCTAATTCACGTTAACTTTAGAGATAGCCAAGCAGATATATATTACTACAATGCTTATGTCTTGGTGTAAATACATCAATGCTTCCTTCAAAAACCAAAAACTTCAAAACAAACAAGATTAAGGCATCTTAGTAGACAGAATGTTACGTAAACTTTGTATTTTGATGTGCCTTGATGTTTAGGCCTCTACTTTCCTCAGTAATAATTGTTGTGCTCATCTCTGTTATGTTGTAGTTCCATCCATCTTCACACCCCTGTGTCTCTATCTCTTCCACTTCCTCTTCCCAAAGGTCTGCAGAACTATTGTTGCTCAAGAGCTGCCACTGAGGATGGGCATACCGTCTGCAACGCTCCGGTTTGCCCTTTTGATCTAGAGGCACTGTGGCCAGCAGCACATCCCCTGTATCCAGCGAGGACATTGAGATGTTGGCATGGGGGGCACAGTGGTGTGGAGGCACAGCAGCCACAAAGTTCTGCAGCAGGTTATGGCTGGCCATCATCAGGATGGGCATACTCAGCAGGGTGACATGTAGGACCTGGAAGCGTCCAGTGCTGCCTACCTGCTCTAGTAGGTCGGCAAAAGCCATAGCTCAGAGATCCAGAACAATAACAAATGTAGAAGATCTGTCACAGGCTTTATTACAATTCACGTGTGGATTTCAGATCATAACACAACGTTCTGTCCCATGAAACAAGATGCCGTCAATTGTTAAATTAACTTGTTTATATCTGTGGAGACACAAGATAAGGTATATAGGTCAAAATGTCTTTAAAAACTTTATAGCCACAGAATATGTCATGCTATTCACTACCAAAGCTCAGTTGGACAAATGCCATTAGGTTAGACTCTAGCTGTTAACATGAAGTTGAGTGAAAAGCCTCTCGTTGCATTTCATTCAACTAAAATTACACTGCAATCACAATACTATATCTATTAACGCCTGTCCATTCTGCACACTATTTTATGCAAAGTGACTAAAGCACCCAATTTTTTATTTTTTTTATCATACATATTAGCTGGTCTGCAATACTGACTTTTCAAGAGTAATACAAAAGTTGGAGCAGAATTGTAATTGCAGAAAAGTAGAGAGAATATATATTATTTGTTAATAAGAAGTGTCTTTATTTACAGTACATTAAATAAGATTCACAGATTAATATAACACACCTTTTGGCTGAGAAGATCAAGTGATGTCCTGAATTTTTCCCCAAAAGAGCAAATGTAACTAGAAAGCTTTTCACTTTACAGTGTTTCTACAAATGAAAAATAAAAAGCAAACCTTTTCCAGCAGGTTATACAGTTTTGTATAATCAGCTCTGAAATTCCTCAGGCTTTTGGGTTGAAATACACCATACGTCCGAGCTGGATTAGAAACTTCAATTAGAAAAGCGATTAAACTGCTTGTGGCATGAACGGATTTTTCATTGAAGCTGGAAGAGGTGCCCCAGTGGTTGAGGAGATCGGCTTGAACCAAAGTTGTTGTGTTCCCACTGGAATCTCTTGGCTAACCTCTGTGCTTGTACCTGCTGTGTTCTGAAGCTGTTCCAGTGTCCAGGCTGGTGGGGTTACTGCTGTGAGGGAACAGAGCAGAACTCTGGGTTTTTAGATTTGTGAGTTCATGTCTCAGAATGAATGTAAGAGAGGGAGGGATTTGGGGTAAATTAATGATTTTAATGGCATAATTACTGATTTTCATCTTAAGAACGTTCCATTTTCCCAGAGCAATTATGAAGTGTGACCAATGGAGATAAGACAAAGTAGAAGAATAACCAAAGATAGTTAACTAGAGATAGGTGTCTGCACATCTTCTTGCTTTTAAAGTCCAACTGTTTCCCCCCCATAAATGTACACACACACACACACACACACACACATAGGTTAGATGAGTTCAATCTATTTCAAAGCTACAACATCTGATAAGTTACATCTGAAAGATTAATTTGAATGTTTTTTGGTGTAAATAAAATCTACCTATAATCTATCTGTCTGTCTGTCTTAATCTATTTGCATGTTCAAGAATGCATATGAGCATCATATTGACTCCGTTTCAGACTGAGTAACTTGAGTAACCCCTGATGTTTGTTCAGCCTGAGAGACTATGGTGATGTTAATATAGAAAAACAAGCTAATGACTTGCTAGTTACGTAAGGGAGAATTAGAAAAGTAAGCATGACTAGGGGAACTTATTTGATAAATGACAGAAAAGTTAGGAGGCCCAGACAGCTCTTTATGTAACTATTCAATATGGGTCTGTAAAACATTATATGCATGTACATATAAAACATAAAGGCCAGAATTTTTTCACACAGCTGTTATTCAACATCCTCAGCATCTAAAAACTTACATAATTTCACTCTCAGATTTTGTTCTCAGAATGCTGTTTAAACTCAGATTTAACTCACGGCAAAATTCTGTTCTTAAACAGTATGTTTGACTTTATTTCCAGTAACAATATTTAAGACACTTAAATCAAGAAAAGATTTTTCTTGAATATTTGGTCTGTCTGTTATAGATGTCACACTGACTAAACATAATTTATTTGAGGCCAAAATTACTTTTGAATAAACCATTAAAAGGGTATATCTTGAATGACATTTTTTAATTTTTTTTGCAGTGTTCAGCAGCCCCTGTCCTGCGCATGCCCCGTTTCCCTTTTGAAGTTTTTACTCCTGTGAAGAGCAGCACCAGCTGCCAGAGCAAATGACTCAGTGTAGCCCATCTCTGGAAACACATTGTGACAAATTGAGGCAGTTGCCTGTGTCCACCTGCTGGTTTGTGAGAAGACCTCGTGGGTTCAAGGTGTGAGTAGGGATTTAGCATTCCACATGCAATTATGACACCGAAACAAAGCTCTGGATTTGGCTGGTAAGCCATTACAGGATTGCCTGCAATTATGTAGTTTACTGCTGGCTGATAGCATGGCTGACCCCTGATCTTGTACTTTTTTTAATGTGCGTGTGAGCATTTGCTTGCACTTATGTAAATATTGAAGTGCTCTAGAGTCAAGCAGGAGGGGTGATTTACAGAACACTTGTTGTCCCCGCACACTCTCATTCTTTGCAATTTGGTGATATAAATGAAATGGAGATCTTTTTTTGTTTGTTTATAGTTTATTACGTAATGATGTTGTGACATGACAAAACCAACACTGAAGAAAAGGCCTTGTGTTTGGGTTAGTGAACTGAGATAAGAGAAACGTCTGACTGTGTGGATCTGCAATACAAGCCCTTAAAGGGATTCACCCATTATAGAACATTTCATCATTAGGCAGATTGTTAGCGTCAGTCACCATTCACTTTCATTGTATCTTTATTCCATACAATGAAACCGAATGGTGATTGAGCCAAACATTCATACCGGCTTGAAACATCATGACGGTGATTAAATGATGACAGAATATTCATTTTGAGGTGAACTGTTCCTTTAAGACCTCAATTTATTTGTTTTAGTCTAGCTCCCATAAAAAATGATACAGTTTAAATAGATTCTGCATGTTAAATGTGTAAGCAGCAACCACTAATTGACTCATATGTTTGAAACAACCGTGACCCCCTACTCATGCCATTTTTATGAGAGCTTTTGCAGACATAGCTGACAATCTCGTTATTCTAACCATATTCCTAATCCTTTAAGAACCAGCAGAACTAAAAGCCGAAAGCAACAGTGTTTGAGACCAGATTTAATTGGATTTTATTCAGAATATGAAGTTTTTTAACAGTTCAAACACAAAACACAAGATAACATCACTTTAACACCACAGGGTGTTCCATCAAAGCCTCTTCTGGGACAAGATGTGTCTCCTGCTCATAATGAATGAGTAAATTCAAAGTTATCAGAATCCCGGATCATCACAGATGCCACTGAAAGGCGCTTTTGCTAATAGTTATGGAGTTTGTTGAACTTATGGATTGTTTACTGGGTAAATGAGTCTGTTTGAGGCAGCACAATAAAGATTGAAGATTGACAGACTGGTCGAGGTGAACCATGAAATAAAGTATTGCCAAAATAAAGAACAAGATAGCTATAGCTGCATTCATTCAGAGGGAGCATCTAGTTTTGCTGTCTTCGTAATCAATTATAGTTGCACTTGGTTGGAGACAGGACAGGGACAGGTGGAGATTTTTTAAAGATCATCGGGTGCCGCAAGCTTCTCCAGAGTGGGCTCTACACCCCAGATCTCATGGGCATACTGAGAGATGGTGCGGTCACTAGAAAACTTGCCAGAACCGGCGATGTTCATGATCACCTTCTTGGTCCATTCCTTAGGTTTCTGTCAAAAGAGGAAGAATTGACAATTGAGAATCATCAAGGTTCAAAGACATTTCAGTTTTGTCAGCAAAGTGTTTAAAAAAAAATAAAAAATTATTACACTCACCTTATACAAAGCGCTGACTTTCTCTTGGCATTTGATGTAGTCTTCATAGTCAGCAAACACTTTAAACCTGTGCAAGGAAAAAACAAAATCAATGTACACAGGAATAGGACTGATAAATACCTTAAAAACCTTTACACACTCTATAATTTAGTTTCTATAAATGTTAATATAAAGTTACAGTGGGTTTTTGTGTAGTCAAGCAACAGTCTTTAACTGTCTGTCCAAGTATACATGACACAATGTCTAATCGAATATTTGAAGGAAGGACGTCAGCTGAAGAATTGTAAAATACACATTGTGTGTCACTGCTGTCTTTCGAAGTATGTGCACAACGCCTAGTGTAATGCGGACTCAGGTTGAAAGGGATCCATATGCGGTTTATTTAAACAGGTAAATTCAGAGTACAGCCAGGCGAGGGTCTAATAATCAGGGCAGACAACAACATAATGACAGAGCAGAAACAGGGTAAACAGGCAGAGGTTCGGGGGAGAAAACAGCAGTAGTTATAAATAGACAGGGAGCAATTGATTGTAATGTGGCAACCCAAGGCAAGGTCCAAACACAGAAAAGGCAACTCGGGGAATAATCAGAACACTCAGAAATGTAGCCGGTGCAAACAAGACTTCGCAATGAGTGAAATAACAGACAGGGCTTAAATAGTTTGATGATATGGAACAGCTGTGGGGTAATCAGACCAGGTATGTGGGCATAGGGAAATGTAGTCCAATGTTAATATTCAGGTGAGAGAGACCTCTGGTGGCCGATTGTGGAATCTTCACCGGTGTTCGTGACACCTAGGCTAATTGTGGTTTGCTAACGTGTTACTGCTCGAAGTCGAGCTACAATTGCATTATATGCTGTAGGTCTGTTAGTTAAAGCACTTACATGACATAATATAAAGACAAATTATTGTTTTAGAATTGTTTAATATTAAAGTCAAGATAGTGTTCGTAAAAGATTCCTGCAGAGACGGTATTCCTGTCATTCACAATGTTTCATTACAACCAGTGTTGGGTGTAATCTAATTACAAAGTAATTATTTACTGTAATCTAATTACTTTTAAGTCAAAAGTAGTGTAAAGCATTACATTTTAAATTCTTGTAATAAGATTACAGCTACTGATTTTCAATGAAATTACTTTTAAGTACATTTTAGGGTTATGCTTTTTTCTAAAACTTTATATTATTTAATAGAATACATGAATTATGGCTCCGTAACGAGTCACTGTGAAGGAGAAATGTGAGGTGCTGATTGGATGAGTATAACAATGTACAAGTAAGAAATATAGACATTGTTTTGAGTTTGTTGAGTGGAAAAGTGTAATGTGATAATTTTTTTGGAAAAATAATTAGCAATTTGTAGTGGATTAAGTAACTTACCAAACACTGATTACAATGTATTGTGCCCCTTGCATGTTTATTTATCAAAGATTTTGGTTAATTTGATATATTCAATTACAAATAAGTGTATTCTTAGCTTCAGTTAACACGCCTATTTTCCCCAAACATATGCGCAGAAATTGGGAATGATTCCGATAGTTTCTTTTTGGGCCTGTAGGTAAGTCCTGATTTAAAACATTGTGATTCATCACAACATCATATTTGTATTTCATCTGTAACAGCAGCAAGTGTTTCAGTCTCTTGCTCACGGTTTTCTTCACATTTGCGCAACACAATGCCTGCCATAAAAGTATCTCTGAATGCACTGAGAAATGCTGGTTTTGATGTTTGCACTTATCTAGAAGGCCTGCTTCAATAATTGTAGTAAGTGATATGAATGAGCACATAAATGAAAATATGTTGGAATATGGTTAAAAGTAATTCCAGCATCTTGTAACAATGTCAAGCACTTGTTCACATTAAAAGGTGTGGTAAGGTTGTATTTGTTAACATTATTTAACGTAATAGTTAACATTAAATAACAATCAACAATACTTTTGCAGCACTTATTAATCTTGGTTAATGTACATTTTTACTTATAAACATTTAATCAAGATTAAAAATGCTGTACAAAATGATTGTTTAAAGTAAGTTCATGATACATAATGCATTAAATAATGTTAATACTGTAAAACATTATTGTAAAGTGTATGTATGTTTGTGGGATTGTGTATGTGAAAGTTGCTCATCATTGTCGCTATACCTATCATGGTGCATTAGCATGTTGACAATGTCCTTAAAGAGGTCTGGTTGTTTTGGACTGAAGAAGCCACCTGCAATCTGGTCAATGGCCTGCTTCAGCTCAGGAATACGACTGTAGAACTCGAATGCATTGTATCTGACAGATGGAAGAATATCACATAATTTACACATTGTAAGTGCTCTATTGATTCTGTTCTCAAGATCCCAAAACCTTGTGTCCCTACGAGGGCCGTATCTAGGCATAGGCGAACAAGGCGGTCCTCTAAGGCGCCACCATCTGGGGGCTCCAATGAGGAGGGCACTGCCGCCAAGCCACAATCTCTCTTAACCCTGATCCCCAGATGGGTGCGTCAATAGGGATCTCGCCTAGGGCGCCAAAACGGCCCTTGTACCTACACTCTGATAATGTGATGTTTAGTCAGTATACAGTGTGACATCTATAACAGACAGACCAAATATTCAAGCAAACCCTTTAGCATCCATGGCTTCAACATCATCCACTCTCATGCCAAAGATGAAGAAGTTGTCCTCTCCTGCTTCTTCTGCCATCTCCACATTGGCTCCGTCCATGGTGCCGATAGTCAGAGCTCCATTCAGCATGAACTTCATATTGCCTGTTCCAGAAGCTTCTGTGCCAGCTGTGGAGATCTGCTCTGATAAGTCAGATGCAGGGATAGCTGAGAGAAAAAAATTAGAGGGATCAAACCTAACATAATTAAATATTCATGTGAAAATAAAGTAATATTCAGAACCATAAAATTCTTATTTGGTACCTTTCTCTGCAAGTGTGACCCTGTAGTTCTCCAGGAAAATGACTTTGAGACGGTCGTCCACCACGGGGTCATTGTTGACCACCTCACCAATAGCCGTGATGAGACGAATGATCATTTTAGCAGTGTGGTAACCTGGAGCAGCCTAGGTTGGATTGAACCGAAACCAGGTATAAACATTTTTAATTCCAGAAGGTCTCTACCCTCATGTTGTTCCAAACCTGTATGACTTTATTTCTTCTGTGTAACACAAAACAGAGATGTTAGGCAGATTGTTAGCCTCAGTCACCATTCACTTGAAAATTCACAATGAAAGTGAATGGTGACTGAGACATACTGCCTTATATCTCTGGTTCCATGGACGAAATAAAGCCATACTTGTTTGGAACAACATGATAGTGAGCAGATAATGACAGAATTTTAATTTGTTGGTTAACTATCTCTTTAACACAGATTCACTGTAAACTCACTTTTCCACCAATCATAATTGTTCTTGGGGTCCACTGCTTGTTAGGCTCCTTCTTGATACCTGCAAAATTAAAATAACATAATAATTTATAAAGCAGATGATGACAGAATATTTCCAGTTCCGGTCCTGGATGCTGGTTGTCTTGCATAGCAGATTATTAATTATTGATGCATAACAAAATTCTGTTATGTCAGGTATTAAATCTTCAATCCTAGAGATGTTACTGAGGAACACCGTGAGGATGAGTAAATTATGACAATCAATTCCTTTTGTGAATAGTGACTGAGGTAAACATTCTGCTTAACATCTGGGTTTTGTGTTCCTCAGAAGAAAGTTTTGAAACAACATGAGGGTAAGTAAATGACAATTTTCAATTTTGATGAATTCGCTTAAAGCATTTTTTTAATGAAAATATATGTCCATAATATTTTTATTATGTACAGTGCCTTGCGAAAGTATTCGGCCCCCTTGAACTTTTCGACCTTTTGCCACATTTCAGGCTTCAAACATAAAGATATAAAACTGTCATTTTTTGTGAAGAATCAACAACAAGTGGGACACAATCATGAAGTGGAACGAAATTTATTGGATATTTCAAACTTTTTTAACAAATAAAAAACTGAAAAATTGGGCGTGCAAAATTATTCAGCCCCCTTAAGTTAATACTTTGTAGCGCCACCTTTTGCTGCCATTACAATTGTCATTTAGGTCAACATTGGATCATTCAGAGATCCTCACTGAACTTCTGGAGAGAGTTTGCTGCACTGAAAGTAAAGGGGCTGAATAATTTTGCTCGCCCAATTTTTCAGTTTTTTATTTGTTAAAAAAGCTTGGGGTATGTCTCTATCAGTTTTGCACATCGAGAGACTGAAATTTTTGCCCATTCCTCCTTGCAAAACAGCTCGAGCTCAGTGAGGTTGGATGGAGAGTGTTTGTGAACAGCAGTTTTCAGTTCTTTCCACAGATTCTCGATTGGATTCAGGTCTGGACTTTGACTTGGCCATTCTAACACCTGTATATGTTTATTTGAGAACCATTCCATTGTAGATTTTGCTTTATGTTTTGGATCATTGTCTTGTTGGAAGACAAATCTCCGTCCCAGTCTCAGGTCTTTTGCAGACTCCATCAGGTTTTCTTCCAGAATGGTCCTGTATTTGGCTCCATCCATCTTCCCATCAATTTTAACCATCTTCCCTGTCCCTGCTGAAGAAAAGCAGGCCCAAACAATGATGCTGCCACCACCATGTTTGACAGTGGGGATGGTGTGTTCAGGGTGATGAGCTGTGTTGCTTTTACGCCAAATATAACGTTTTGCATTGTTGCCAAAAAGTTCGATTTTGGTTTCATCTGACCAGATCACCTTCTTCCACATGTTTGGTGTGTCTCCCAGGTGGCTTGTGGCAAACTTTAAACGATACTTTTTATGGATATCTTTAAGAAATGGCTTTCTTCTTGCCACTCTTCCATAAAGGCCAGATTTGTGCAGTATACGACTGATTGTTGTCCTATGGACAGAGTCTCCCACCTCAGCTGTAGATCTCTGCAGTTCATCCAGAGTGATCATGGGCCTCTTGGCTGCATCTCTGATCAGTCTTCTCCTTGTATGAGCTGAAAGTTTAGAGGGACGGCCGGGTCTTGGTAGATTTGCAGTGGTCTAATACTCCTTCCATTTCAATATTATCGCTTGCACAGTGCTCCTTGGGATGTTTAAAGCTTGGGAAATCTTTCTGTATCCAAATCCGGCTTTAAACTTCTCCACAACAGTATTTCGGACCTGCCTGGTGTGTTCCTTGTTCTTCATGATGCTCTCTGTGCTTTAAACGGACCTCTGAGACTATCACAGAGCAGGTGCATTTATACGGAGACTTGATTACACACAGGTGGATTCTATTTATCATCATTAGTCATTTAGGTCAACATTGGATCATTCAGAGATCCTCACTGAACTTCTGGAGAGAGTTTGCTGCACTGAAAGTAAAGGGGCTGAATAATTTTGCTCGCCCAATTTTTCAGTTTTTTATTTGTTAAAAAAGTTTGAAATATCCAATAAATTTCGTTCCACTTCATGATTGTGTCCCACTTGTTGTTGATTCTTCACAAAAAATGACAGTTTTATATCTTTATGTTTGAAGCCTGAAATGTGGCAAAAGGTCGAAAAGTTCAAGGGGGCCGAATACTTTCGCAAGGCACTGTAGTAACTACTATTTAAAAAAGTAACACGGCAGTATAATTTAACCTCCTGAAACCTTAGCGTGACTACTGTGTGCATTTTCCATTTCCCTTTATGATTTGTAATTAGTAGCACCTAATAAACATGCAAAAAAAAAAGAATTAATTCTAAAATTATTCTTCTAAATCCCAAATAGTTTTCCTAAAAATGTATGGCAACATATGTGGACATCGGGTGTCTGCGGGACTAAGTTTTGAAATTTTGATTAAAACTTAGTGCCAGCATCATCCAATCGCAGCCAACCACGTTAAAATAAAATTATACATGATAAATTCTGAATCTATGCACTGATTAACATTGTTCCATGTTGAGTGGTCCAAGCATCATCTGCAGCCTGAAACTGAAATTTTGGTCGTATTTTGGAGTGAATGCACTGAGCTGCATAGAAAAGCTATAGGATGCTCCCTATTTAGTAAACGACAACCTCCAGTGTGCTGTCTGTCTGCACTGGTCTCAGAACAGATAGAAATGCACCTTATTTTCAACCTAACTCCACATAAAGCCTCTGAAAGCAAAATTGGATGAACCCATTAATTCTCGATGTGATAATGCACAGCAAATATAGGATTTCCAAGTGAAAAAAGTGCTTAAGTACACAATCATGTACATTGTGTTTAGCAGCGTGGCGTTTGACGATAAATCACTGATAATTCCGATAAATGGCATATCGGATGAAACTAGAGGCTACTCTTTTGACTAAACTAGAGGCTAAACTTTTGACTCAAACTGGTTTCAATGTAAACACTTAATTAGGTTTCTTACCAGATGTCAATTTTGTTGGCGTTTCTCCAAAGACAAAATTAGCTGTAATTGGCGTAATGCTATTTTGTCACATGACTCTATACACTGAAAGTTTAACCCTTTACTAGCACCCCAGAGTCTTCTGAATTTAAATTATGCAATGCATATAGCAAAGCCAAAATACAACGTAAACGCATGTGTTCGTGGTGTCACACGATGATAGTAATGGCTATTGGAGTTACCTAACAATGTGTTTGGTCATGACTATTTCATAATAAACCAGACTCTCTTGAAACTTATGGTTTAATTATGCCATGAGATTGAGAAAGACAAAACAAAGGTTGAAAGTGGACAAACCACTCACGGTTGTAGAAAGTGATGATGTGCAGACAGTTGAGCAACTGCCTCTTGTACTCATGAATTCTCTTGACTTGAACATCAAACATGGAGTTGGGGTTGATCTTTACTTTGTAGTGCTCTTCCAGGTGCACAGCGAACTTTAGTTTGTTCTCCTAAAAGAGGCAAGAATATATACAGAAATCAACTCTAAATTTTGATATAAATTCAAAATGTCACTGATTTTTGTTTAGAAATGGGCCACATATTAATCCTTCCTAACCTGTTTCACTTTTGCAACATCGCGAATAAAAGCCTCGTCATTAACAAAATTGCGAAGTTTCTGCAGCTGATCCAGGTCACGGATGAAGTCCTCTCCAATTCTCTAACATGCAAAAATAATTGAGCATATGTTACTTACTCTATGTTAAATGGAGAAATTCCTCTAGCAAGAGGAATATGGTTATTATCTCACCATGGCATTGCACATTATATAAAAGAGCAATTACTACTTCAGCGGAAACTAGACACAAGCTTTCCGCTGTCACAGTTGCTGATCATGTCTCAGTTATGTTAACAAGAAAAACATAATAGTGTGTGAACAACTGTACCAACCTCTGCAATGACCTCAGCTAAGCCAGGGTTGCACATGACTAACCAGCGGCGAGGGGTGATTCCATTTGTTTTGTTCTGGAACTTGTGTGGGTCCATTTCAAAGAAGTCTTTGAATCTGTGCATAAATATCACAGCATAGTTAAAGTGATAGCTGACCCAAAAATGAAACTTCTGTCATCATTT
The DNA here is from genome assembly GCA_032164185.1 of Moxostoma hubbsi. Classification (NCBI taxonomy): domain Eukaryota; kingdom Metazoa; phylum Chordata; class Actinopteri; order Cypriniformes; family Catostomidae; genus Moxostoma; species Moxostoma hubbsi. Next base: position 10,830,777 of record JAVLUX010000042.1, read on the forward strand.
ACTCACCCTCATGTTGTTACGAACTTTTTTAACTTGCTTCTTTGGAACACAGAAGGGGACGTTAGGCAGAATGACAGCCTCAGCCAACATTTAATTTTATTATATGGAAAAAAGATGCAATAAAAAAAGATGTACTGATGCAGTCTCAGTGGTGACTGAAACCAACGTACTGCCTAATATAAATAAAGTCATGTGGGTGAATAAATAATGACAGCATTTTCATTTTACGTGAAATAACCCTTTAAACAATATGTAAAGGATTTTTTGGTTAACACAGTTTGTAATGTTGGCTGATATGTGTTGGCAAGTGATACATTATACATACACGGTAGCTTTGAGGATGTCAGAGTGAATACGGGCTACACCATTGACTGCATGAGAGCCAACGATACACAGATGAGCCATGTTGACTCTCTTCTGTGGCCCCTCCTCAATCATAGACATGCGGCGCAGACGGTCCACATCGCCGGGGTAAAGAGATGCAATGCGCTACAAAAACAAACACACACTGTGTACTACAAAAAAACTTTAAAGCTCAATAATAATAACTGGCCTTAGAGCAGCTAGACAGACAGACAGACAGATTTAACTGTTTTAACTTAATAATTAACATTTTTCCCCTTTTTAAGGATGACCAAAAGGGCAACTTTAGATTTGTGAACGAAAGGGCTTCCGTCCCTGCTGCCCCCGTTCTGTGCACATCAGTGGTTGCTAATGTAATCTGGCTGGTTGCTAGGACATTGCTAGGTGATAGACAGGCAGACAGACAGACAGACAGACAGGCAGGCAGGCAGACAGACAGATAGACATGGATGGATGGATGATTGTATTAATGCCAGACCTCCAGGTGGCGTCGATTGATCTCATAGATGATCTCGAGGTGGCGGGGCAGCAGGGTATGGAACAGGTCGATAGGCCAGCGTTCCAGAGCCTCAGGCAGCACAGTGTGGTTGGTGTAGGCACAGGTCTTCACACAGATGTCCCACGCCTGCAGGGAGCAAGGAAGACAACACAGTTTGTCTTACAATTTATCTGGTGGATTATGTTTGCATTATAAGCACCATAACGCACTACCAATGGGATTTGTTAACACCTCCCAACTAAAAAGAGAATAGCTGGTTTTGAATACTAGTGTGCTGGTGTTCCAAAAATTCTTTTTTACTATCTTAACCAGCATTTTTTGGTTAAACTAAAAAAATTTGGTTAAACTATTTAAATTAAAATGTGTACTGGTCGACCAGTTTCACCAGAACCTAACCAGCATAAAAACAGATCTTAATCCAGCAAGTTAATTGCATTCTGGATTACCAGATGGCCTTTATTTAATGTTTAGTACCAATAAGTGACAAAAATATATATCTTTTTTTAAATGTACTGTATAAAGAATAGTGAATGTAATGATGTTATTAAGAATCATGTCCACATACAGTATTGGAAGGAACAACTATCTGAGGTTCATCGTACTTTGTTGCCCTCTAGTGCTATAGCCTGTGGTTGTTTGATACAAACAATTCTATAAACTCCTTGAGCAAAGAAAAGATTAATTTACATTATATTTACTGCAAAAATAATTATAAATCACTTTTGATGACAAATGATCTGCCTCAAACCTTCTCCCAGGGTAGCTTCTCTTCATCAACCAGCACTCTCATCAACTCAGGGATAGCCAAGGCAGGGTGAGTGTCATTCAGCTGAATGGCCACCTGAGAGCAGCCAAACAAAATGATAAAAAGAAGCCTTGAAAGTCATGGCAAAGAGCAGCACTCTGACACACACTTCCTTCCCTCCTGAAAGTAATACTAAAGACAAACAGATTTCATTTTAGAAATCTGTATGGATGGGGTGATGGAGCTAACCTTCTCAGGCAGAGTGCTGAAATCAGTGCGCACAATCTCCCTGGAGCCAAACTTGGAGGTCTTGAAGCGCCGAATGATGTCTTGGAGAGTCGCAGCCACCACAAAGTACTCCTGCTTCAGTCTGAGCTCCTTACCCTCAAAGAACTGTATGGAGACAGGGACCAAAAACTTCAAGCAAGCATTTAAAATCCGCTCAATAACCAACCCACTGTAAAAATTGTGGTTGTCCTTAAGTGCTAACTGTGAGCCAATGGTGTGGTACTGACGTTGTCATTAGGGTAGAGCACACGAGAGATGTTCTCAGCCAAGTTCCTGTCTAGCACGGCCTGAATATAGCCCCCAACATTAACTGAGAACAGGAAGAGAATGTGTGAGAAAGATTATGATGTCATTTGTTTTTAGCTAAAAAGTAGTAACTGTTATTGCTACTCACAGTCCTTCAGGTTAAAATCGCAAGGGGCCTTGGCAGACCACAGTCTCATGGTGTTTACTATGTTGTTTCTGTAGCCGGGTACAGGGGTGTCATATGGCAAAGCCAAGACAACCTATAAACACAATAGAAAACAGGTTGGGTGATTCCAACAAAAACTCACAAGAACATTTTATAATGCCAACTCAATACAAAAAAAATACCATATTTTGCATTTTAAGCCTAGAAAATTAAGCCTACATTTAGGATCATTAATATTTATTAAATTGTAACATTATTTTCGGGACACTGAAAGGGATAGTTCACCCAAAAATAAACATTCTCTCATCAATTACTCAACCTCATGCTATCCCAGATCTGTATGACTTTCTCTTTTCTGCTGAACACAAACGAAGATGTTTAGAAGAATATCTCAGCTTTGTAGGTCCTCACAATGCAAGTGAATGGGTACCAACATTTTGAAGGTCCAAAGAGCACATAAATGCAGTGTAAAAGAAATCCATAAGACTCTATTGGTTTATTCCATATCTTCAGAAACGATATGATAAGTGTGTGTGAGAAACAGACCTACAGAGCCGAGATTTTATTCTACAGCCTTGGCCAAAAGTATTGGCATTGACATAAATTTCGTGTTTTGCAAAGTTTGCTGCTTCAGTATTTGTAGATGATTTTTTTCACGTTTTTACAGTATACTGGAAAACAATGATACGTTTTTCATAAATTTAAAGGCTTTTATTGGCAAAAACACTCAATATATGCAAAGAGTCAATATTTACAGTGTTGTCCCTCTGCAATTCGCTCTGGCATGCTGGATATCAGCTTCTGGGCCAAATCCTGACTGATGCAATCCATTCTTGCCTTATTAGTGCACGGAGTTGATCACAATTTGTGGGCTTCTGTTTTGAGGATTGACCACAGGTTCTCTATGGGATTAAGATCCAGGGAGTTGCCTGGCCACAGATCCAAAATTTCAATGGAATGATCTCCGAGCCACTACATGATCACTCTTGCCTTGAGACATGGTGCTCCATCATGCTGGAAAATGCACGGATCATCACCAAATTGCTCCTGGATCGTTGGGAGAAGTTGCTCTTGCATGACGTTTTGATGGTCTCAGGACGCTACACTGTTGGCACGACACAGGACTCATGGTAGTGTTCACCTTTTCTTCTCCAGACTATCGATTTTCCAGATGTCCCAAACAGTCGGAAGGGGGCTTCATCAGAAAAAATAACTTTGCACCAGTCTTCTGCTGTACAATCCTTGTACTTCCTGCAGAATTTCAGTCTGTCCTTGATGTTTTTCTTGGAGAGAAGTGGCTTCTTTGCTGCCCTTCTAGACACCAGGCCATTGTCCAAAAGTCTTCACCTCACTCTGCGTGCAGATGCACCCAACCTGCTGCCAATATTGAGGAGTGGTGACATGATTCCATAGCTGACTCCTCAGGAGGAGACTGTCCTAGTGCTTGCTAGACACTCTGGGATGTCCTGTCACTGCAGATGAACCTCTACTTGAAGTTCTTGATGATCTGGTAAATGGTTCTTTCAGGTGCAAAATTCTTTGCAGCAATTTCCTTGCATGTGAGGCCATTTTGATGCAAATCGATAATGGCTGCATGTCTTTCTTTAGAGGTAACAATTGCTAACAAGAACACAATGATTGGAAGCACTTCTTCCCTTCTTTTTTAGCAATCAGTCTTATAATCTAATCAGAATGATAGAGTGATTTCACCTGACTAGTACTCATTAACACTTTCCCAGGTGCTGCGGATATGATTAGTGAAATGATGTTAGCTGCAAGTGGCAACCTCCCCGTCTCTCTCTTGAAACCAACACGGAAGTGAATTAAACTGCAATTCATCGACTGGCCGCTTGAGGCTGGCTGCAAAAGTGAGTCAAATCTGTATCTCCCCCATGTTAAAATGCTTAACTTTACAGCAGAAAAAAACATGTTTACAGCCTGGAGCAAAAAGTGGCTGCTTGGATCTATACAGCTTATTTTGCCCTTCATGACAACTGTGAGGGGGGTGTATTTTTTTTATAACAAATCCGTTTAAATTATATTAAGCCTTTAATTTCCGCATAATTAAGGGCGTGGCCACTTTTGAGTGACAGGTGGATTCCCACTGCTCACGTTACCTCAGCTAATTGTCTGACTGTGAAAATAAATCAATTTTAGCCACTAAACTTGGCATCTCTGCCGTGTTTGTGATTTTTCGAGATTATTTCACAATTATAATGTCTTGCTGTGGGGTTAATTGTATTAACAGACCGTCCAAGAAGCTTGGATTCTATTATAATTTCGTTTTATTAATTTATTCATTTTATTTCTAATAATTTATTTATTATTTATAATTGTATTTAAAACGTTATTACACTCCAGAATCCAACAGACTGTGATTAGCTGTAGGCTGAATAGACTGTATAAAACGTCTTCTGAAACGTTGTCAATATAACGTTAGGCTAAGTTAATGTTAACGTTACGCCTGCATTTCATAAATAGCGTAACATAACACTGACTATATTGGAAGTATTTTTTTACATGTCCTCAAAGATATGTGTAGGAAATAAGCCTGTAATTACTCAATAGACATACCGGTATGTGCAGACGTGGTGCATGTGACACAGGTGGCCATCACCTCAAAATCGATCGCTAAAAAAACAATACACAGCTTGTAAAAAATACGCAAACTAATGTAAATGGGTAATAACATTTTTAATGTTACCTAATACGAATCTAACCCTATCTTAATAACGTTATACTCAGTTGACATCCAATACACACTCATAAATGCAGGTTAATTGATTTGCTTCAAATTGTTTCTAATCGTTTTTAAGTAAAGTTATAACGTTAATTCTTATTCATGACAACTATTAACGTTTTCTGCAAGTCATCTAAAAGTGCTGCACCGTTTTAAACTTTGTGTAGTTTAATATCAATAACATATAAATAGTTATTTCAAGTTTTGTTGTGTAGGTTCAGGTTAATTTACCTCAATAGTAAGCTTGGTTTGAATCGTTTCAAAATAAACCGCCAATATCTTCCATCCAAAGACAACTTGAACGCCTCGAGCTAGGCGGGCGTGGTTTCAGCAGCAGGCTCCTCGGCTCCACCCACGTCCCGCCTCTTTGCCCATTTTCGTTTTTCCGGGAGTGACGCGTTACCAAGATGGCGACGGTCGGCCCCGCCCACTTTAGGCTTCAAAAACTCTCTTCAGAAACCTACGGGTGACGTCACGGACACTACGTCCATTCTTTTTTACAGTCTATGGTTAGCTGGTCATTTTGTGCCAGGACCAAAAAATTGGGTTTTTGTGATAAACTTTTTGCAATCATTTACAATGCATCTGATCACTCTGCACAATAATCTAGAGACAAAGTGAATCAACACCATGACAACTGAAGCAGAAAACTTTGCAAAACACAAAATTGATGTCACTTTTGACAATCCCCAGGAAGTACTAATATGATGTATAAGTTATGAGAATTGGGTGGTAAAATGTGCATAACGTTCAGAATATTTATGTCATGTAAAAGTCTTAATGGCCTGAAAAAAATTATTATTTCCTTAATGCAACATTTAATTTATTTGTTTCTTTTGATTCTGAAGTAAAATAGAACCAGGACACTTTCCTGACAGGTATCATAAGAACCACTCTGTTTGGTGATTTAGTATTTGTAACTACAATTTGCACACAAAACTAGCTACAGGTTTAAGAATGTTAATGTATTACCTGAGTGTCCACCCATTTGACTCCATCTGGATGATGCTCTGTCCTACCATAAAAGTGCACGGGGCGCATATATTCTGGACGGGCTTTCTCCCACGGGTTACCATACCGCAGCCAGTCATCTGCCTCTTCAACCTGTCAATCATTAATGTTATAACATTTTCGAAATATGTCAATATTATTTTCAAAATACTTTTCTGAAGAAATTATCAGCAGAATATAATTATCAGAATTTTCTAAAGAAAATGTGAGTGATGCTTGCCCATGCAATGCTATATATATATATATATATATATATATATATATATATATATATATATATATATATACACTCACTGAGCACTTTATAAGGAACACTATGGTGCTAATAAAGAGCCAAATGTGGTCTTCTGCTGTTGTAGCCCATCTGCCTCAAGGTTCGATGTGTTGTGCATTAATATTCAGAGGTGTCACCTGAGATACTGTATCCTTTCTGTCAGCTCAAACCAGTCTGGCTATTCTTCATTGACCTTTCTCATCAACAAGGCATTTCAGTCCACAGTACTGCCACTCACTTGATGTTTTTTGTTTTTGGCACCATTCTGAGTAAACTCTAGAGACTTTTGTGCGTGAAACTCTCAGGAGATCAGCAGTTACAGAAATACTCAAACCAGCAACCAACAATCATGCCACTGTCAAAATCATTGATATATTTTTTTCCCCCCATTCTGATGGTGGATGTGAACATTAACTGAACCTACTGACCTACTGACTTTATGCACTGCTGCCACATGATAATAAAGTCCCTAATAAAGTGCTAAGTGAGTATCATTATTTAATATTTCACATTATTACAAATTACTGAAGGTCATTTAATCTACCTGCCAGCCATTGGCAATTTTCTGGTTGAAGATACCGAATTCATAGCGAATGCCATAACCATAAGAAGCTAGGCCAAGAGAGGCCATAGAGTCCAGGAAGCAAGCTAACACAGAAAGAGAGAGAGCAATCATGAGTATTATGAGAAAAAGAGTTATCTTAGCTGTAAAAATACTCTGTTTTCAAAAGTTTGAGGATTGAATCTTGTAGACTGTTCTGCTATCGTCTGACTTTCTTGGGCAATGTTCAATAAATCCATACTGAGAATAATGTTTCTTTTAAAGCACAGGGAACAAAAAGGAGGGAGATCAGATAACAAACCAGCTAGACGCCCAAGGCCTCCGTTTCCAAGTCCAGCATCTTCCTCCATCTCCTGGAGCTCCTCCATGTCTAGACCCAGCTGAAAAACACAGCATGTAATGATTCACTGCTTTACTCAAAACAGTCAACATTCACGCATCATCACATATCTATGATACGACCCTGACTGAATGAATGAAGCCCAGTTAATTTAGGTTTCATTGTGTTGCCCAACCTGATACGTGGCCTCATCACAAGCGTTCTCCAAAGCCAGGTTCACCATGGTGTTCTGCAGGGTACGACCCATGTAGAACTCCAGGGAGAGGTAGTACACGCGCTGAGGGCAGAGCAAGAACAAAAGAGAACAAGTCACACATCTTTTATTTGATTTGTTTATGAAATTTTAGTTTTTATTTGAAACTTGTCCAAGATACCATAGTCTCATATCATTGCTAGTTCACCCTCATTATTTACACTATATGGCTGAAAAATTGTGGACACCCCAACACCACACTTTATTGAGCATTTAAATTCAAAACTGCTGGCAGTAACAGGGAGTTGGTCCCACAACTTCCAAGTGTTCTAATAAGGTTTTCCACTAGATGTTGTCATATGGCTGTGGGAAATTGCTCCATTCAGACTCAAGAGCATCGGTGAAACCATGGCAGGGCTTTGTGCAGGCCAATTTCTTCCACACTACATTCTTTTCTGGATCTTGCTTCATGCACATTGTTATACTGGAACAGAAAAGGGTCCTCACCAAACTGAGCACAATTCTTTAGAACTGGAATTAAGTGGCCTAGGCAAATATGGCATGTAGTGACACATGTAGTGTATATTTAGAAATGCAGTATGGACAGTTATGTTGGATATGTGATTAAATTTTTTTTAGTTTATATTCATGGACTACAAACTTGTCAAATGCCTAAGGACTATTTTAGACTACATTAAATATTATTTTAACACTCTTACAGAGGGCTGACACACTGGATGAGACCTAAAGTGAGGCAATCTGATACTGTTCTTGTTGTAGCCATGACATTTTAGGCGTTTCCTTTGGTGTTGTTGGTTATGAAAAGCAAGAGAGAGAAAGAGAGAGAGACAGTGGAGGTGAGAGCGTGTGTATGGGGTTCAAGCAGTTGAAAAAGACTGGGCAGTGAGTGAAGAAGGTCACTGGTGTTATGTAACACTGGCATTTTGAGTCTAACAAAAATAACCAACAGTGAGGTCGCCAGCAAAGGTTACAGGGTGTGTAATAGTGTGCTCTCCAGCAGCTAATGAAGAAGGGTTCACACTAACATGTTGTACGACTTCTACATAATCTAAACTGCCTTTTGATTTAAAAAAAATAATACAATATTTTAAAGAGGTTAAAGGGATTGTTCACCCCCCCCCCCCCCCAAACTAAAATCTTAGCCTCAAGATGTCCCAAACCTAAACAGCTTTTTTTTTTTGTCCCTGGAACACAAAAAGAGATGTTAGGCAGACTGAAAGCCTCAGTCACCATTCACGTTGATTGTATGGAAAATAAAAGATGCAATGAAAGTGGATGGTGACTGAGGCTAACATGCTGATGAACATCTCCTTTTGTGTTCCACAGAAGAAAGCAATACAGGTTTGGAACAACATGAGGGTAAGTAAATGATTACAGAATTGTAATTTTTGGGTGAACTATCCCTTGCTTAGAACATGGGAAATTATAGGTAAACTATCGGCCCACTCTATCAATTTGTTAGCATCCAGAAGCTTCTTTAAAGGGATAGTTCACCTCAAAAAGAAAAATCTCTCATAATTTACTCACCATCAAAGATCTGTATGACTTTCTTTCTTCTGATGAACACAAACGAAGATGTTTAGAAGAATATCTCAGTTCTGTAGGTCCATATAATGCAAATGAATGGTGGCCAGAGCTTTGAAGCTCCAAAAAGCACATAAAGGCAGCCAGGGATGGGGAGTAACGAAATACATGTAACAGGATTACGTATTTAAAATATAAAATACAAGCAACTTTATTCCACTACAGTTACAATTTAAATAATTGGTATTTAGACTACAATTACATTCAAAAAGTATTTTGATTACTGAAGAGATTACTTTGCATTTTTTGTCATTTGTTTCACTGAATATTTAGTCCTTTCAGATAGAAAACATTTATACATATAAATGATGCGATCCAAAGTGCATTTGAACAGCGGTGAAACACTTTCTTATGATGTTACATTCATTACATTCAAAGTAACCCTCCCGACACTGAAGGCAGCATAAAAGTAATCCATATAACTCAAGTGATTTAATCCATGTCTTCTGAAGTGACCCAATCGATTATGGGTGAGAACAGACCAAAATATAACTCCTTTTTATACTATAAACCATGACATCAGCAGTCTAATTGGCGATCATGATTTCATGCTTGGTTACAGTACATAGCGTCATCTAGTGCTCTGTGCATGTGTCAAGCACTAGTAAGTATAATCACGCTTTAGATCATCATCGTGTCTACAGACTGCAATAACAAGTTTTACAGAGAAAAAGGAGTTACATTTTAGTCAGTTCTCACCCAAAATCGATTCGAAGATTACTCTTATGCTGACATTATGTGCTTTTTTTAACTTGCATTATATGGACCTACAGAGCTGAAATATTATTACAAAATCTTTGTTTGTGTTCTGTAGAAGAAAGAAATTCAAACATATCTGGGGTAGCATGAGGGTGAGTAAATGATGAGAGAATGTTCCTTTGTGGGTGAACTTTTTCTTTAAATTTCTGGAATTGGTTTCTTAGATAAGGCATGTGAGGGAAATGCTTCTCTACTGTATATTCTGGATCATTCCTGCACTGTTGGCTGAGCTCCAGACAAATGACAGTCACACTTTTCTTTTGCAAAAAGGTTTATTGCAAATGCCCACCCAAATAGTAAGGAAAGGAACAAAATGTAGTTTCGTAGATCAATGGGTTGCATGGAAGGAAATCATTTCTACTAATTTTTACTAAATTTTTATACAGTTAATTACAAGAGGTATAATACACCTTTCACTTCCCTGGCATTATAAATAAGTCTATACAGTGTTTATGCAACTCATTGAGATACTCTGACGGTTTATAATGAGATAAATTTACATCTCACTTCTTCCGCCCATATACGGTTTCTACAGTGACCTTTTTAGGGAGCAACTTTTGACCTTTTTATCCTAGACAACTTTTCTATCCAGGGACCGTGGGCTAGACTGGAGAGGAAAAGGTCAGGGATGCTGAACACTGCTATCAACTCCTGTCTTCTCTCCAACTCATGGATTTTATTTCCTTGAGCATTTACGCTGTAACGCTGCTGCTTGGTTGTTCTAGTATTTACTGTAAAATAAAGAAGATCCCTCAAGTAAACTTTCCACTGAAATATAATATGCTCTAGATGTTGAAAGGGATGGTGATTGAAAATATCGACTCATTTCATAGTTGAGATGCTTTGTTGGTCGGAAAATGTAAGGAATGATATATCTGTTGTGTAGAAATGGAAAAATCACACACCATTTCAAGATGCTTTGACAGGATGTACATAAAACTGTGACCAGTCTGGCAACCGTGCATTATAGTGCGAGTAAAGTATGTATATACTGTATTATGCAATTGTATCATCTGAATCATTTATTCATCATCCCATTGTAAAGAACTGTATATCAGTGAGTAAGACAGATGGTGTGCTACACCAAAGGTTTACAAAAGTTGCACTTTTTTTAATCTGTAAACTTGTTTATTGCTGGATGTTTGTAGAGGGTGCTGATCATGGTTTACCCAAGGAGCTCTCAGAGATGGAGGGTCACAAAAGGTCAACATTACTGTGGCCAAGCAGTAAGACCCATTCCACTGTAGCGCCCTCCTCATGCACAAATTTCATGATATTATAGGCTGTGTGATTATAAATGATTGTCTGTCATCTTACGTTCTTATGAGACTATGTACAAAAATCTGACTTTATGTCATTATTTATTTTCTTGTAGTAGTAGTAGTAGCAGCGTCATGCATGCACTTGCTTTAGTTATGGTGCAATCTCGACATGCATGAACTTACTTTGGGGTCCTTCTCGTAATAACTCTGCTGTGTTCTGATCCATCTGCCTACCAAGTGGTCTCTGACTGTGTTCGCGAGAGCAAAGTAATAATCCCGTTTCGTAGCAACATTCCTGTCCTTTACCAGCGTGAAATGCAGATGGCGATTAAAGTTTGTCTTCAAGTCTGCGACATTCTCCACACCGGCGAGTCCCCTCACAGAAATCTGCTTCTTTTTGTCGTGGTCTGACAGTGGTTTGGACATGATGATGGTTCGGGTAAAAATTTAAACACCAGACAACACACAGCGATCTGTCACAGCAACACCCAACAGTCACAGCTTGCGGGATTTAAAGTTTACCTCATGAAAATTGATTACTAGTCGGGGAGTGCTCACAGTCATGCACCAATGAAGTTTTCAATATGCAAATCAGCCAACTGAGCTATTTGAACATATGGACGGGGATTTAAAGGGATAGTTAGGGGACTCACCGCTGAGGTCCTTACAATGCAAGTGAATGGTGACCAGACATTTCAAGCTCCAAAAATCAAATAAAGGCAGCATAAAATTAATCCATAATACTCCGGTGGTTAAATTCATATCTTCAGAAGCAATATCACCTTTTTCCTGAATCCACCTCCTCGGAAGTGTTCCATGATTCGACTGTTTTCTATTTCCAGTCTCCGGTGTTTTCACTCACACCGCATATATTTTTAGAGGGTAATATGATGTTTAAAGTATTGCATTTGTATAAATTGTCAAAAAAAAAAAAAAAAAAACATGTGGCTCTATAGTGCAGATACTTCACAGAATTGATATGACTTTGTTTAGACAGTGCCTCTCCTGAGTGGGCAGATGACATGAAGCGATGATCTGAGGTTAGTTATGTTGATATCATGAACTCCTTTGAGTTTTTATGACAGCCAACAACTGCTCGAATTGAGCGTGACATTCATTTTCACTCTAAATAACACTTAAATGGTTGTTGTTCTCCATCTGGATCGCTTGTTTAGGCAGTTTTTACATTGCTTCTCGAGACTAGGAACAGAAAACATGCCTTTAAAATCATGGTACCTCTCAGTAGTTGCTCAGGAAAACTGTGAATAATAGGTGTGGGTGAGAAACAGATAAATATTTAAGTCCTTTATTAACTATCAAGCTCTACTTTCACTCTCACTTTCAGTGTGGTTTATATGAAAAATGATTGAAATATTGATCTGTTTCTCAACCAAATTGATTGCATCGCTTTAGAAGACATACATTAAACCACTGGAGTCTGATGGATTACTTTTATACTGCCTTTATGTGATTTTTGGAGTTTCAAAGATCTGGTCACCATACACATGCATTGAAAGGACCTACAGAGCTGAGATATTCTTCTAAAAATCTTGTGTTCAGCAGAAAATCATATACAACTGGGAGGGCATGAGGGTGAGTAAATGATGAAATAATTTTCACTTTTTGGTGAACTCTCCCTACACTTTTGAACTGTATATTTTTACACAAGAGATTAACCTGTGATTTTCAGACCAGAAATGAAAACATGAAACTGTAATTGAAATCATTTTTCATACCGACTGCTCAAAGGCATCAGTCTAGCGCAATGTTTTATACAAAACAATGGATAAACAGCGGGGGTGAATGTCTTAGACCATTGATCTGCGTCTCACAGTTTTTTCAGCGTTTAGTGTAGGAGCGCCACGTTTTTAGACATCGTGTCAGGTTAAAAATGATTTTAAAAGCCTTTTGAGACTAATTGTTCTGTTATATTCATTGTGCTGCATCTGGCTTTTTTGTGCAAGAACACTGAAAAACATCTCCACGATAGAAGAGGTTAAAAATGTCCGTCTAACGCATGTTTACACAGAAAAACAATGGGAAAATAGTGCAGAGGGACACAAAACGCACATGGTGTGAACGACCCAAAAGAGTGCAGAGCTCTGTTGAGCCCAAGACATTAATAGCAGCATTGACCCTGCTCAAAGGCCATGATATTTGAACGGCATGCTGCTAGTGACATACATTTCCCAGCTGAGAACCACAGCATCTGATACATGAATTCTCAGTCTTGGTCAAATTCATAAATAGCCTACTTAAAACACAGATATTGTGTTGCTTGAATTGGCATTATTGCAGATGGGCTGGATTTAGCACATAAAGATACATCACCCAGTGCCTTTGTCTTATTTTACAGCAAAAATATCTAAACTATACTTGTTCTCAGAGTGCTGTATGTATACTGAATATAAATGTTTTGCTCGTATTTTCGCATTCCATTGACAGATTGTTTTTCAGAATTTGGAGTTGGAAAAAGACAAAATAATATGAAGATACTGATCGAGAAGTATTTTCTACAGTGTAAAATTATTTTCAGTGTGCTAATGTTACTCATCCTGAATTCCAGAACCCTCATCATAGCTCCAATTTGAATCCTATTTAATAAAAATGCACTCATTTAAGTTTCAAAGACACTGCAAGTTACATAAAATGGAGATTCATTAACTAGGTTTGGGAGGAGCAAGTTCATTTAAAGGTGCAGTATGTAAGATTCCGTAACCCTTGTTATTAATGACACCTGTGGCCGTTAAGTGAACTGCAGCCAGCTACATGTTGCTCGTGCCACACTCCATAGGGACGTGTGCGAGCTAGCATCGGCCAAAACAATGTGCTAAGTTACGAGAGAGAATGAATGTGATTCACCGGCATCATGCTGGCAGATGAGGTAGCATAATTACACAGTTATGATTGTTTTACTACACACTTTGAGACTGTATATTATATTTGACTCTCCTGAGCTGGATCAGGGTAAAACAAAGTGTGGTTAAAGGTCTGACTATGCGAGACTTTAGTTTGAAGTAATCACCTTTCTTTGCATGATACATTGACTGCACTTATACGATAGGCCATGTCGGCATTAGATACCTAGCCAGCTTTGTCAATAGCTGTTAGCTAAATTTGGTGGATGATGACAGTAGCTATTTATAAAATAGACAGTACATTATAAATATGTTGACACAATTCAGTATTGATGTGATTCCATCACAACTGTCATTTTGAAATATAGGTACACTATTGTTTTATAATAATTTAATGTATATATTTTCTGTATAACCAATTTACGTTACACTAATGAATGGGTCTTTTTGCATTATCTTGAACATTATCTAGCATTAATTTTATGTGTTATTGTAGTTTAACTTGCTGAATAATTACAGATTCAAATTGTTTATGACAGTTACTGTGCAGGCAAGATCAAAATAGCTAAAATTACACAGCTAGACATAAAAATATTGTCAAAAATTCTGGTTAACAGATTATGTAATGTTTTTCATCTTTTATACATATATAAGGCCGCAGCTATTCTGACAACATTAGGTGTTTCATCAATATCATGTGGTCAGTAGCAAATGATCAGACTCCTGTCATGGCCATCTCACTTGATGCCAAAAAGTGTTTGATATGGTAGAATGGGATAATCGTCTTAAGATTTAGGAAATATACAGGTTCGGGAATACTTTTATTGGATTGATTAAGTTACTTTATAGACACCCGGAAGTGGCGGTACAAACAAATGGATTAAATTCAGATTATTTTACTCTGGACAGGGTTGCCCTCTTTTCTCATTATTGTTCTGTCTTACCTTGGAAACATTAGCAGCTCCAATTTTCTCCAAGATGATTTTCCAGGGATGGTGGAGGGAGGTGTGGCGCATAAGCTTTTGCTTAATGCAGATGACATTTTATTATTTGTGTCCGACCCCATTAGATCAATGCCTTGCCTCCATAGAATTATTAATTAGGATTCTAAAAAACATCAAGTCTGTCTCTAGAGATGCAAGGGACCTTATGCAATTCAAGATTTTACATAAATTCTATTGGACCCCCACTAGATTGTATAGGCTTGGTCTTAAAGACACACCCACCTGCTGGCAAAGCCAATCAGAAGATGGAGACACAACCCATGTTTTTTGGGGGTGTGTTAAGATCCAAGAATTTTGGTTGACGGTTCAGAGTTATTTTACTTTGCCCCAGACTCTGTGTTTTGGTTGATGGGGCAGTAATAAATTTGAGGGATAAACACTGACCAGTATCAAGATTGGCAGAAAAAATATTTTAAGGTGATGGAAATCGGATGGAGCTCCCTAATTTACGGAGTGATGTGCGGAGATGAGGAGGGTGGCAGCTTTCGAGGAGGTGGCAAATGGAAGGCTGGGGTTTGGGAACTTGTTTGTTAGGAAATGGGGCAATTATTTAGCATTTTAGGGGTATTCTCGTGGAAGGTTTGGAGACAGAAGTTTAGTTTAATTATGTGTGTTTATTATATTTTCTTTTATTGTTTTCTTTTGTGTGTGTCAAAATCACAGAGATCGCATATTTCACCATCCTGATGGTTGATGTGAATATTTACTGAAGCTCTTAACCTGTATCTGAATGAGTTTATGCATTGCAATGCTGCCGCATGATTGGTTGATAAGATAATTGCATGAATAAGTAGGTGTACCTAATAAAGAGGTCGGGGAAAGTTTTTTTCAATGTAAACAATAAATACATTTTAAATTGACTCAAGTCAAGAATCAAGAACTTTTCTTAGGCTTACTGCATTTGACCTGAACAAACTGTGCCTCTCCAATAAAGTATGAAAATATCAGATTTTTTTTCTTTTCTTTTTCTTTTTTTTTTTTTTTGTTTTTTTTTTGTTTAACTGAGCTGAGGGGTCTTCGTAGTTTTATGTTGTTTTTTTTTTCACATGACAATAAAATGACTACTTGCATGTTGGTTACACCACCTGACTTTAATTTGGAGGACAAAAGTTTTTCAAATATTAATAATATATTAAAAATGCTTTTTTAAATAATAATAAAAGATTATACCAAACTACTTATGAAAACATTTATTTTTCAAGAATTTTTGTCAGCTTTAAATAAGAAAATTTTATTTATTGAGTTATTTTTCATTTTATTGTCACCGGACAGTAACACAACTTTAGTCTAACCCCCAGAAGAAAAAAAATACATAAAAAGAGTGTAACGTCATTCAACTATTTACATACTTTGTTATGATGGTAAGCTATTAAAATAACAATATGTGGTGGACCCTCTTGCAATAACACCCCCTGTTTAAGAACCCTGTTGTTTAAATGTTCTGTTCTTCTCTAGTGCATTCTCCAGTTTTGAGACTTGAATCTAAAGAAAGAACTTCAGACTAATGAGATTGTGTTAATTCATGTGAAACTCATTTTCCTGCAACTGTCTGGCTTTCTCTTTTTCTTCCAGACAATGAAGGTGTTCTGAAGGAGACATCTCTGCTGGGCTTTTTTCTACCCATGCATCCCTGGTATCTGTCCTCCAGTGACCTAGCAAAGAAACTCCTGCACAAGTATCCTTCTACAGCAGATCTTACAACATTCCACTTTCCGAGAACTAGCATTACTGTCATATACCTGAAAAGAAATAAAAGACTTTGCTTTGTGCATGTAGTTTCCGACATGACAGCCCGGCTATTATACCAGGCATTTAGCACTTAGTACATTCGGCTATGGGTGGAGTTTGTCATTTAGAGAGAGGGCTGACAGCATCACAAACTGTTTCCATCACTCTCCTCAAAGCCGATAATTGTAATGAAGTGGAGCTGCCCAGTATTAAAATGTCTCAGGAACAGGACTGTTCTGCAAATCACCAGTCTCAAATTTGTCACCTTGTCAAGTAGGTTCAATACCAATTTTACATTGTTTTCTTACTACTGCTACTGAACTGTATTAACTGTACTGTGGGGTTCTAAAAACACTTGTGAAAATGCTTAAATTTGGCATTTTTTTAACTGTAATACAGTTTTTTTTTTTCATTACATGTTATAGTAGGAGCATGAAAATTTGACTGAAAAGTTAACATGCATTTCAGAATGTTGTAGTATTTGCTTTAATAACATTCCACAAGTTTGTACAAAACCTGATGATCCATGTTATCCAGCATGATTTGAGAATGTTGCATCATGTGCGCTTCAACGGAAGCAGGGAAATCTGACCTCTTGTACAAAAGAAGCTCAAGAGGATCAATGTCACAAATTTCCTTATTTGTTTAGTGACCTACCTGTAGAAATAGTGCACAATGGTAAATATTTCTTCTTAATCGCATTCAATACCATTATCTTGTTTTCAATGTGGACTCAGATGTTTGAACCCCGCTGTATCTCTTATAAAGAAATGTATGATCTGTGTCATAAGGCAGCTTGGTTGAATTTACAAAGATTGTAGTCTGAAATCAAATAAAACTGTTGAGGCAAGACTATTCACTGAGAAATCTTGTTCTCCTGATGTCATGCCCAGACCTATTTCATGCATAGCTATTCAGTGTCATAGCTCCCTCTGTCTTCTGTCTCCTCTCTTTCTCTGTCAGGTTCTGGATATTTGAGTTTCCAGCTGAATTTCCTTGGTCTGAAGGAGCGACTGGAGCAGAATGGAGATGTGAGGTGCAGTCTGCTCATCGACATAGACGGCGTGTGTGTCACAGGGCACAGTGCTAACCCAAACAGCTACTCCTTTGAGGCCTGGAGATTGTAGAGGGATAGTGTACAGACAATCATGATGTCTGATATTTAAAGGGATAGCTCACCCAAAAATGAAAATTCTCTCATCATATACTCAACCTCATGTCATCCCAGATGTGTATGACTTTCTTTTTTCTGCTGAACACAAATGAAGATTTTGAAAAGAAAATCTCAGCTCTGTTATTCCTCTCAATGCAAGCGAGTGGTGGCCAGAAATATGAAAGTCCAAAAAGCATATAAAAGCAGCATAAAATGAATCCATAATACTCCAGTATTTAAATCAATATGTCCAGAATCAATATGGTAGGTGTGGGTGAGAAACAGATCAATAATTAAGACCTTTTTTTTTTTTACTATAAATCTTCACTTTCACTTTCAGATGTGAATACAGTATATGAAAGTGAAAGTGGAGATTTATAGTAAAAAAGGACTTAAATATTGATGTCCATGAACTATGGAAACGTTCCACTAATGTTGGCCGCCTGAAAATTTTGTCCTTATTTTTAAGAGGGTTACTGTTGTTTAAGAAATCAAAACCTAATACTTATTTTTGTATGTGTGTGCCAGAAGTTTTACTTGAAAAGTTACTTGTTTTCAGATTTTCTTATTTAATTAAATTATATTAAATACACACTTGATTGTTGCTTATAGGTTCAAAAACCATTTAGGGCCACTGTATTCTTGATAAATGAGATACAGAAGCATCTTGTTTTGTTGCCTGTAGCTCATCATATGAATGGAGACAGCAAATTGATGAGATTGTCCAGAAGAAATAAAAGACCACACTTCTGTTTGACCACCTGGATGCTTCAAGCCTGGCTGAACATCTGACTTATATGGAGTACAAATCATTTCATTTACACATTGCAAAATCTCAGATTCTTAACAGGGATCTTGTCTCGTAAAGATAATTTAAAACAGATGTATTTATCTAATAAGGTTTGTTTTCAAAGAATGTACTGTATCTTGAATATGAATGTATTTTTTCCTTGTGGCATCGGCAGACTTTTTTATTAGTTCAATCTTAAAACTATTGAAGTATTGTCAAGGTTTGCTAGGGGCGAGTAGAGAGGACCCAAATGCAGGATGGCGAATAAGGGCTTTTATTAACAAAATAACAGAAAACAAACAAAACTACCCCATAGGGGAAATCTCAGTCCAGGGCAGGTGAAGAGAAGTCTGGCTGGGCTGGTAGACATCTAAGGGGAACATTCACAGTAACATCCACAACAAAAGGCACAGGACAGAAAACACAATGAGGTTTTATAAGGAAGAAAACAAAGAGATAACAAGTAATAACAGGTGGGAACAATCAATTAATAATCAGACGGTTAAACAGGCAAACAAGAGTGTGAGGTTATCATTGAAGACAGCATAAGACAAAAAAAAGTGCCTGGACTCAGCCACCGAGTAAATAAACCAAACCAACTGAAGTGGCTGAATCTATACACAAGACTTAAAACAGACATGGAAACACGTACATGTCAGGGCTTTTCCACAAATGGAAAAAACCCAAAACTAAGGGCAAAACCCGGTAAACTACAACCCCAATTCCGAAAAAGTTGGGACAGTATGAAAACTGGAGCTGTTCTCTGCACCTCACTACACTTCAATTGATGATTCCTACGAATCTGCTCCTGACTTCCACAATGCACACCCTCGAATTCAAATACCCTATTCACAGATTTGCCCATTGTGCAGCCATGGCGCGCACACATCCACAAACTTCTCCCTGCTACTGCAGCCGGTGCCGGGATCCCCAGTCTTCGCCTGCACAGTTGAAGTGAATCTTTTTTGTAATTTTTTAATAAATCCTTTGAACAGTTCCTCTGCTATTTGGTCTCTTTGTCTCACTCTCTGGTACACTTTTGTCTCTTTGAGCAGCAGTATTTGATGTTGTGTTTGTTTGTGTATGTAGTAGCATAACCTAAAATCTGGTGTCTTATAGAAAATTCAGAATCTGATCACTTTCAGTTCCAGGACTACCACAGTTTTGTGATGCACGTCTGTACAGTGGATAATCCAATTCTGGAGTGTTTCATTACTCTTATTTAATAGTGTTTCCCAATGGATCCAGATTATGGTTCTCAGTAAGCCTACAGTTCAACAGAGAGCCACTGTCATCAGTGAATTTATCAAAGTGGCCCAGGTTGGTCCAACTTCAAACATGAAAATTAATTTACTCACCATCATTTCGTCCAAAACCTATCTGACTTACTTTTTCCCAAGTGGAACACAAAAGATGATTTTTGGAAGAATAACATCTTTTTGTGTTCTACGGAAGAAAGTCATTTGGGTTTGGAAAAGTATGAGGGTGGAGTGATGCAAACAGTGAAGCAACTCAGCGCTGTTATACTAAATACCAGCACTCTTGTAATGCAGCTTGTCAAATCATAGAGGACCAAAACTAATTGTAGTATAATTAAAGATACTGTATGTAATACATATTTATATAAGATCTGCTCATTGTTTGGTGTGTATGTTTGTGTGAGTAGAGGCTATTGCAGCCGCAGAACTTAAACACACTCGTGGCTGTAGTGGGTGGACTCCGCAATAGCTCCATTGCTTGACTCAATGATACACAGGCACTCATCAGCAGTGAAACATGCAAGGTGAGGACTGCCAGAGAGCTGCTTTGTGAACACACTTCCAATACTGGTGAAAAAAAAAACACTCTGACTAAAGGAGATAAGATTCTTAAAGTCAGCGACAGTGCACACTTTGCAGTAGGCGGCTTGAGTGCCATTTTCATACTCTGAACAGAAATATCAATATTTGAGTGGAGTGCAATGTTATCAGCAAGCCTACACAGAATCTGCACACAGAATTATGCAGAAAACACTAAAATGTTGTAAAAATGTAGTACGCTTTAGAATGTTTATGCAGTGTGTTTGTGTGTGTGTGTATATATACAGTATCTCACAAAAGTGAGTACACCCCTCACATTTTTGTAAATATTCGATTATACCTTTTCATGTGACAACACTGAAGAAATGACACATGGTGGTGTAGTGGCTAAAACACATGGCTGCTAATCAGAAGGTGGCTGGTTCGAACCCCACAGCTACCACCATTGTGCCCTTGAGCAAGGCACTTAACTCCAGGTTGCTCCAGGGGGATTGTCCCTGTAATAAGGGCTCTGTAAGTTGCTTTGGATAAAAGCGTCTGCCAAATGCATAAATGTAAATGTAACCTCTGGCAACAAAAGTGAGTACACCCCTAAGTGAAAATGTCCAAATTGGGCCCAAAGTTTCAATATTTTGTGTGGCCACCATTATTTTCCAGCACTCCTTTAACCCTATTGGGCATGGAGTTCACCAGAGCTTCACAGGTTGCCACTGGAGTCCTCTTCCACTCCTCCATGATGACATCACAGAGCTGGTGGATGTCAGAGACCTTGTGCTCCTCCACCTTCCGTTTGAGGATGCCCCACAGATGCTAAATAGGGTTGGAGACATGCTTGGCCAGTCCATCACCTTCACCCTCAGTTTCTTTAGCAAGGCAGTGGTCGTCTTGGGGGTGTGTTTGGGGTCATTATCTTGCTGGAATACTGCCCTGCGGCCCAGTTTCCAAAGGGAGGGGATCATGCTCTGCTTCAGTATGTCATAGTGCATGTTGGCATTCGTGGTTCCCTCAATGAACTGTAGCTCCCCAGTGCTGGCAGCACTCATGCAGCCCCAGACCATGACTCTCCCACCACGATGCTTGACTGTAGGCAAGACACACTTGTCTTTATACTCCTCACCTGGTTTCCGCCACACACGCTTGGCACCATCTGAACCAAATAAGTTTATCTTGGTCTCATCAGACCACAGGACATGGTTCCAGTAATCCATGTCCTTAGTCTGCTTGTCTTCAGCAAACTGTTTGCGGTCTTTCTTGTGCATCATCTTTAGAAGATGCTTCCTTCTGGGACGACAGCCATGTAGACCAATTTGATGCAGTGTGCGGAGTATGGTAAACTTCTTATAGCCTAGGCCATCTTTATGTAGAGCAACAATTCTTTTTTTCAGATCCTCAGAGAGTTCTTTGCCATGAGGTGCCATGTTGAACTTCCAGTGACCAGTTTGAGGGAGTGTGAGAGCAATGACACCAAATTTAACACACCTGCTCCCCATTCACACCTGAGACCTTGTAACACTAACGTGTCACATGACACCTGGGAGAGAAAATGGCTAATTGGGCCCAATTTGGACATTTTCACTTAGGGGTGTACTCACTTTTGTTGCCAGCGGTTTAGACATTAATGGCTGTGTGTTGAGTTATTTTGAGGGGACAGCAAATTTACACTGTTATACAAGCTGTAGACTCACAACGTTACATTGTAGCAAAGTGTCATTTCTTCAGTGTTGTCACATGAAAAGGTATAATCGAATATTTACAAAAATGTGAGGGGTGTACTCACTTTTGTGAGATACTATATTACATATATATATATATATATATATATATATATATATGTGTGTGTGTGTGTGTGGTTTACGAAGACCAAACTGGTAATTACTAGGGTGTTATGCTATAAATGTGGTTTATGAGGACATTTCTAGTCTCCACATAATTTAAATAGCTTAAACATTTTAAACAATGTTTTATTGAAAATGTAAAAATGCAGAAAGTTTTTTGTGAGGGTTAGGTTTAAGGGTTGTGTTAGGTTTAGTGGATAGAATCTATATTTTGTACAGTATAAAAACCATTATGTCTATGGAAAGTCCTCATAATGATAGGTAGACCAACGTGTGTGTGTGTGTGTGTGTGTGTGTGTGTGTGTGTATGTGTGTAAAATTAATGCAAAATAAAAAAAGTTTAAATTACTCAATTAAAAAGAATAATAATAGTAGCAATAAATATAAAAACAGAAACACCATTGCTGCAAGGGGGTTTCAAATACAACTGCTGAGGGAGTGACCCTATAAATTAGGCATATTTCTCTCTTCTAAATGCCATTATCTATCTCGCTATAATTTTTTTCCTGCTTAGAAATCCTTGGAAACGTAATAGAGGATTTTTTGCACAAAAATAATATTCACTATAGCCTTCCAAAAGTTTACCAAAATAGTTTACTTCTGTATCCGAACCCGGAAATGTGAAAAGGGGCTAGTCTGTAAATTTTCCCCTAAAATCGGTGCAGAAATGTAAAAAAAAGTCAGCAGATTTTATATGGACCGTGTTATCAGACAACCAAGAATATTTACTGCTCTCATGAAGAGCTTATACTCAAACGTCTTGAACCCATGAACCAACAGTTAAACGTTCTCCCAAACCAGCCTTCAATCTTACTGATTGCTTTTTTGTGTTGAATCAGGTGTTTGATGAATTGGTGGAGCTGGTCACATCCTCTGGAAACTACAGTCGCTACCGTCAGCATCTCTTGGAATGTTTGAGATTTCATTTCCCCATCCTTGGGGTTCATTTGAAAGACCTGATTGCTGTCCATGTGGCCCTACCTGATTGGGATGACCGAGAGAAGAGTAGGGTCAACCTAACCAAGACTCATCAGCTGTACACCTTCCTGGAGGAGCTGGCACTCATTCAGAGTACTTCACCCAGTGTAGAAGCCAATTCAGACCTCCTCAATCTATTTATAGTGAGTCTAATATAGGAAGTGCTGTTGAAAGTTTAGGCCCCTTTGAGCTCCAGTTTCTGAGTGAAATGTCCACAGAGTGGCGCCAAAAGCGAGTTGAATTTTAAATTGTAAATGATGATACAGTCAACAGGAATGCAAATTTGTGATAATTATTTTGGCCATATCCCCCAGCTCTGCTCTTAATAACGCTCTCCATTGTTTATGGGAATATGATTATATCCTTGTTCCCAAATGACCATAATCCATGCCTCGAAGTTTGTTTGCGCAGCATGCTATCAGGAGAGCTAAAGGGAAATGTGATTATGTGATTCAATAAGGGAACATTGCATTAAGAGATCAAATAACTACTTGGATTTGTCAATTCTGTGTCAATTATTAGATGCATCATGTGTGTCATTTTAAGTTTGTGACATTAACTATAAATTATATTTCTGTCCTTGCCCAATTGCCATGTGTCTTTGGACCAGTGCCACTCAGAGGATGAGTTATATCAGCTTTCTCTACAGAGGGAGCCATGCAGTACCGCACTTCAGTGAGTCACCCCCACCAATAACTGCTCTGATAGCAAATCAGTGGCCACATTTGTGTAGAAACCACCAATTACAACCACTCATGACACAATTTGACAGATTAATCTTGCCATGTTGTCTGCATAATCCATTTACGTGGACTTGCAGCTGGGAGACTGTATCACTACTCCATAATTATTCTATTCAACCAATAGACAGCATTCATTTATGCAAATCTTTTGTTGCCTTATATCTATTGACTTGTAATTTTTCAGTCTGTGTTCCAACATTTTGACACTGATGGCGATAGCAACATTTCCCAAGGAGAGTTTGAGATCATTAGGAGCAATATCCCTTACCTCGATGAGTTTGATGAACTGAACCAAAACCAGTGGGTTTATCAAGACATCTGCCCAGTTTATCTAACGTAATTATTTTCACTCATTTGTCAACGTCTAAAGTACGGTAAAGGTCCCATCTTTCTCTTTTTTCATTTTTGCTCCCAGGGACTGTAAAATTAGCCGAGAGGAGATGATTGAGTACTTCACCAAGGCAAGATCCTTACTGAACTGCAAGATTGGCTTTGTTCACATGTTTACGGAGACAAGCAGTGTAAAGCATTCAGTTTGTCGGCACTGGCTCAAACTATCTTCATCTCCAACCTGGCAACAACTCAAAGATGAAATGAAAAAAACTCTTTTCAGCATTGCGAGAAATGGCCATCTTTTTCTTCAAAAAGCACAGATGCACAAAATGGGATCTTTTTTAGATCGTATTTACGACTTGTATTTGTTCAGATTTGTCTCTCCTGTCTCAGCTTTATGGCCTATGTTGTTTTTGTTCGGAGTGCAACAGTGTTTTTTTTTCAGAGGCTAGGTAGAGGGAGGGTGTGTCTGAGGGAAAGATGTTCTGTTCACAGTTGATGAGCTCTTGAGGTATTGTAGGGTGTAGATACTAACAACTTCCTATTTTCTAAATTCCTGTCAAGTTGAACAAGGGTTTTTGAAAAATTTATTTTGATTTACCATATACAGGTTCTTTGCGTTGTGTAATTGACACTGACATTTAAATACTATTACATATCCTGCATTGTGGCATGCCATACTCATTCTAAAATTATTAAGAGATTTATTTTATAATGATCATGCATGTATTTTGACAATATTGTGAGACTATGTGGCACATTTTGACTTTTAAAAATGTATTTGTCTCTCTGCAGGGTCATTTCAAATGAACAAGTGAGGGTTAAAAGGATGGAAAACTTGCATTTTATATAATTATAATAGCTATACTTATGTACACTGTCTGGATAGATAGATAGATAGATAGATAGATAGATAGATAGATAGATAGATAGATAGATAGATAGATAGATAGATAGATAGATAGATAGATAGATTTACATCTAGATACATTTCCCCTTATACATATACATTTTTACTTAAAATCTTGATGCTGATCCCTTCTGTTCGGGTCAAAAAAGACCTGGTAGAGAACAGTATATTTACAGTACAGCACCTCCCTTTTTTTTTTTTTTTTGTTGTTTATCATCTGCATTTAATCTGGAAAGAACGTCAGCTACAGTATATGTCAGTGGTCGAACTATTATTTTACAGTAGATACAGTAAGCCCTTAATTTTCAGTGAAAAAAAAATAGAACTGGAATATTTACACATTGTATCAGTTTGAAACAATTATGGTTTACATGTAAAAAAAAAAAATTATTTCACAATATAATTATTTCAGAATTTCATCAACCCAGCAGATGAAACCTTTGCAAAAAAAAAAATCCCATAGACTGCCATTGAAAAGACTCCCATACATATATACATGGATGCATAAACACATACTGATGTGCCTGAAATGAGGACATTTTTTGCTGTACAGCTGCCATCATGTCTAGGATTGTATTTCATTTTTTTTAAAGTAAACAATGATGATAATAACTCACAAGTCTTCAGTGGCTTGTTATACGTTCCCAGAATTTGTATTCTCTCTACCTTCACAGTCATCTGAGATGGCTCTCAAGAGGAAGAAGACAAGGTTTTTGATGTCCATCTTTGAAGAGGTTAGCGAGAGAAGAAATATGATGCTACAAATATGCCTTGTACTTTCATTAACAGTTTTTTTATTAAGCGAAATCCATCAACTGATGTTGGTACATTCTTTCTATTTCCATAGAAATATCCAGGAGGGTAATAAGCTACAGCAGTCTAGTGAGCTGCATTATACTCCAAAGCTTTAAAGTATTTGTTTGCTCTTGTGTTTGTTGTCCAATATGATCTGTGCTCTTTATTCCTCTTACACTGTGGAAAGAACCACATAAAAAAATATTATATTGAAAATCTCACTTCTGGAAAAAGTAGTTTCATTTGTAAATCAGCCTTATTGTAATGCTATAACTATGCAAATATTGTTTAATTTCTGTGCAAGGATTGTTGGTCTTATATCTGGAAATATAGTACAATTAAGAAAAAAGCACACCAACTACACAAAACAGATTTCACTCAACTATGATAATATCTGGCAATGTACAATGCTTTTATTTATCTAGTGTACTAAATGCATGTAATTCTTGCAACTGAATGATTTCATTGTCCTGTTTTATAACCATGATATACATTATAAAAAGAAGGCAAGGTCAAATGAATGACGTGTTGCCAAGATCACTGTACCGTGGTCATCTCTCCTGAGCTAATTTCACACCAACAGAAGGTGCTGTTGTGCTGAACTGAGAGACTGACTTGACATGTTTTGTGGTGCCTCAATCGCTTTGTGACTTTTTTTGTATTTATTTATCAATATGAATGGTTTGTTTTTCTTAATATGTATTTTTTAGTGTATTACCATATATTCTTTGCCAGTGCTTTTGCCACAGAGATGGATACATATTATGATAAGAATAAGTGTGCTGTCTGGATGTCATTGTTTTCTGGAAGGAACAGTATTATTATTTTTTAAATGAGAGATGATTGCAACAGAAAATTCTGTCTTTATTTAATCACCCTTATGTTATTCTAAACCCATATGTATGTCTTTTGTTGAATACAAAAGGAGATGTTGGGCAGAATGTTAGGGACTGAAAGGATGTCAACTTCCAATTTCAATGTTTTTTATACATACAATGAAAGTGAACGTTTATTAGTCCGTAACATTCTGACTAATATCAAGCTTTTGTGTTCCAAATTCTGTTGTTTTTTGTTTTTTGTGGAAGAAAGTAATGCAGGTTTGGAACAACATGAGAGTGAGTAAATGTAAAGAAAAAAAAATGGGGGGTGAACAATCACTTTAAAATGGATATGGCTGGGGAAATGCCATCAACCACATATTCCTTTGCAAGACAACAGTTTTTACAACAAAACAACAAGAGATGCCAAGAAAAGCAAAAATAAAGAAGAAAAGCACAAACTTAACTGTTAATTTTTTTCCCCATAAAACGGTTTAAACTCACTATTTAATGCAAATGCTGTGCTGTGTGAATCATGGTCTGAAATTGGCCTCAGTTCTGAGGGTTAATCTAGCAGGTTGAACCTTTAGCTGCAAGGCTGCAATTACGATAACAGTTAAGTTGTGTTTGCCACTTTATCAACATGAGCTTTTAAAGGTATATGGGTGAACCATGTCACTCTGAGAGCAGAAATTGCTGTCGTTCATGTAATCATGGTGTGGGCAGGGCTTAAAGCATTGCCAATTGCAATTGACTTCCATTAGCGCTTTATGCAAGCAGAAAAGCAAATGCTTTTGCATTTCAAATGTAAATAAATAGGCAAAATTCCTCCATATAGCTGTCATATAGACCTTATCAGGGAAGGCGCCATACAGGCACGGATTTAGAAAGCAGAGGCCCCTGGGCACAAAATCTTGGCACCCCCCAACCCCCCCCCCCCTCCCAGAACTCGTGGCCCAAACTCACACAGCATCTTAATTTTTAGAAACAGTAAAAGGAAGCTGTGGATTTTTCTTAAGTTTAAAACAAAACCACTTCCTCCAACTCCATTTCTTGTGATGTTAACTGTGACAGCAAAGGAGATCTATAAATATCTAGAAAACAATGACATATGTTTCATGTTTGTGTGATAAGTATTCACAGAGTTTCAGAAATATGCTTGTGGAGACAGAGACATCTGATAGCTTACCCTATTTATTTTCTTTTTTACAAAAGCACAAGGTTTTGTTATTATTGTGAGTGTACACAAATAAAAGTAGACCCTTTATAGTCTCTAATGATGTCGTACACTTATCTGTATGCCTCAAAATGAATTTTATTTGTTCCCTTTACAAAGAGCTACACTTATGATGCTGCGCTGAGAAAAGTGCTTTGGGAACATCTTATAGTTGTGACCAGCTGTGAATACGTGTGCAACACGTCAATGAACATTCACCGGAATTTATAGCCTCTGCCGGTGTAATCATTGGATGCACCTGGGGCAGGGCTATAAATAGATGCGTCACCGGAGCATCGTCAGATCTTTTGTCTTCAGATCACTCTGTGTTTGTGTGCTATCAAGTTGAGTAATTCCTCCGTTGATTTACTATCATGCCCGGAATGCTCGGAGGTGGGTAACTCTAAATCTGCCGACTCAAGAGATTCAAGGTCCCCCTCATGAACCGAAGAGGCTCCGGAGCACGCTTCAAGATCACAGGAAGGACCAGCTGGGTCTGGGGAGAGAGCGAGCAAAAGCAAGTCTCCCAAAGCAAGACCTCAGAGGAGTCATTTCTAAGAGAAAAAAACCCTGATGGTCTTGCGCCCAGCCCTGTGGGGGTAGCTCCCTTCGGGACGGGGTGCGTGTATCATCCACTTCGCTCCTCCCGGTACCCCCACGAATCCTCTCCATTCCCACTGCCTCTGGTGTTTGGGGAGTTAGAGGCTTCCAACGAAAAGTCTATAATAATCTGAGTTTTTAATAAGGGGAAAAAGTAATAGATAGACCTACATTTTGAGGCTGTCAAACTGGTAATGTATGTTAACCTACGCGCCTGCTTCGGCTTCCAGCTGGGCTGTGGTTCTCTGTCTTGTCATGCTGGTGCTGATGCTCAGGTTCATCTGAAATAGCAAGGCTGGATGTTGTGCTAAACTCCTCTTCACTATTATCACCGCAGGCACCACCAGGCTCTTTATTTGCGTCAAGCCGACTTTTGAAAAAGTGGAGAAGGTTGGAATATTTCACCTAATTATATCATCTCTGCTATCCTTCTCCCTTTTAGCTTTCCGTTTTGTGGCTCCACTGCTCCACCGTTTTTTATCCATGTTGTTTGTTTTTTCGATGTCCTCAATTCTCTTTCTACCGCAGGTCTTGCCGCTATCAACAGTTTTCGCGGTAACCTTACTCATTGTCATCATCAGACACAGCTGACACAGCCAAAAAACTGATCATGATACTTTTTTGTGTGCAAACAAATTATTGTTAACACACATACACACAAACACACACTCATTCATTAATTTTATTTTTATGTAATTTTTAAAAAAAAGGATGAGGCCACACAGTTAGTGGAGTCTTGAGGGGCCCACTACAGGTCGGAGGCCCCCGGGCTCCGGCCCAATCGGTCCGGTGTTAAATCCGGCCTTGGCGCCATATACAATTTTTCGTGAATGAAAATGAGGCTGTGAGGGCTATATACCCTGGTGATAATAGCTTGGTTTCCATCCACATAATTATATGCAAATTTGGGATATTGCATAAAAAATGCTTAATTGAAACAACAAGATGCACATAAAATCTCCAAAATTGTGCATAAACGCTCGCTTGGGGTGGATAAAACTATGACGGAAACACATTTACTGAATATTTTCCTATAGAATTTATATAGGAATATAGAGAAGCATCACACAAGTAATGTGACTTTGCCTAAACAAGTCATGTGAACACATAATTTGCTCAGAGACAGGGCTGATTGATCCTAATTGGAGGATTCAATAATGATGTGTCACAGTAACTTCCCCCGACAACGTAGATACATTGCAATCAGTTAACACACAAGTAATGTTCAATTCATGCAAGCATGACAAGCAATATTAGCTTCAACAACACTACCAGAAAATATATCCAAGCATTAGCAGGTAAACAACTTTGCCAAACAGATAACAGATAAACATCTAAAATGCAAGTAGAAATTAATTGCATTCAATAAAAGTGCCTCAGTGGCTCCATTTTCATTTATATTTTGCACCAGTTTCCCCAGAAGTGATCATTTTATTCTGTTTAAATACATGGGATGGAAACGCTGCTTCACTCGCATTGTTTTTTAAATGTATTGAACATTTTCATTTTAATAAAATGTGTAACTTGGATGGAATAACTATTTATTCAGCTAATGCCTCCTACACACTAGACGACTTTCAGAGATGTCGGATTGTGGTATCGTTCATATTACACAACTGTCTGTCTTGTCATGGAAGTCGTAGCATTTTCAAATTAAACGAGGAATCTGTGACAGGAGTGAACATATTACAAGACATTTCACTATTGATGAATCCCCGACGACTCTGCCTTGACGTTTCACAACAGAGTGCATGCAAGAAGTGATACGAGATATGAAAACAAATGCATGATAATATGTAATGCATTTCAGAATATGATGTGTATGTTTTTAATTGCTTTTACATAATGTGTAAAGGCATCATATATTTGTGTCTATTCGCTTACCTGACTGTCCAAGAAAATTTGCAATTTCTCTCCAACACTTCTCTTTCTCCACCTGGTTGTGGTACAGTTCAGAGGAAGCATCAAATCTGGTGCTCCTGCCAATGTTCCACAAATTTTTTCTCCATTTCTTCAGTCCACTGAGACTTTCTTGATACTGTAGCCATGCTAGTTGATGTTCTGTTGCAGGTACATCAGGACTCCTCCCACTGAAACTTCCCATGCCCAGTTTCTTGCTCTCTCATTGGCTGTAGGTCAACGCTGCAGTTGCATTCAGTCAAAACATATATCACATTGCATGATTTGGAATCGACAGGTCCAGATATTTAACATGATAGATATCTCACTGAAATCGGAAATTTGATTGATTTTCAAAAGAATCACAAAGTGATATATGATTTCTGTTAGTCATCAAATACAAATGGTAACTAATTTGTGGTTACCTTTTATGGTAACTAATGCTATAAGATTATATCTGCTAAAAAAATGTTTTCTAAAAAATTTGCCATTTTTAATGTCTGTGAGCCTGCTTGGCTGAATAATCCAATATTATATCTTAAATATCCATAACAAAATATGCCATCCAGAAGGAAAAGCATGCAAAACAAATCATCAGAAAAATATGTTTTCGAGTATAGATGATAAAATGTTATATATCGTTGCAAAGGGGAGGATCTCAGCTTTCTAGATTGAGCTTCTAGTCCACTCAGCGGCTAAGATATTCAATGAAACAATGAGGGTGGAGCTTGAATTGAAAATTAGACAATGTCTATGGATGAGCACATCTGTGAGGGCTAAAATGCATTAGAGAGTGCCACCTACATTACAGATCTGTACATTGTGATGGAATGTGATAAAGAAATGCTGTTATTATTTGGCTTACTGCCATCTAGTGGAATAAAATGTAGACTTTTCAAAGTGACAGAGTGAACAAAACCTGAAATACATGTTTACAAAGTTAGAAAAAAAAAATAAATAAATAAAAAAGGTCCAAAGTATGTGTGAGTAAATTGTGAAATTGAGTAAATTGTGAAAATTTGCTGGCAGCAGCCCAAAGATGCACTAGAGTTTAATGGGAAATTACTTCATAATTTTCTCATCCTCATGTCATTACAAACCCATATGACTTTCTTTCTTCTACTTACACAAAATAACATGTTAGACAGAATGTTAGCCTTAGTGACCATTCACATTGTATAAAAAAAAAACAGAGTTAAGATTCTTCTAAACTTGTCTTCTTGCATTCCATGGAAGAATGACATATTTTACTTTAGAATGATATGAGTGTGAGTAAATGTTGAAATAATTGTAATTTTTTTAATGAACAATTCCTTTTAGACAGTTCAAGATTTCCGCTCGTCTATTCCTCACGTCTTTAATTGGCAAAAAAAATTAATATGGTGTCTACCATGATTAAGGTCTATACATTATACAAGCAGGCTTCATTTGCAAGAAAATTATTGTATGTATCTTATTATCACTTTGTGGATAAGAAAGATGATATGATAAATCCACATGAGGGTAGAATATCAATATTTTCTTCTATTTTTGGAGTATTTTGAAAGTGAGTAGAGAAGGAAACCACAGCAGAGGTCAGGGATGATGCGCACCTCCTGAGTGGCACTGATAGTTGTACATGATATGGATTGTCTCCACTAAAGTTACTCTTGTGAGAGCATCTGCATGGAGTGCATCAGATGGAGTCTCTATAAATGCCTGCTATGGGTATCAGTATGTTTAAGGGAACTATCTGCAGCTTCATTTTAAAAATCAAAGTGTTCATTTCAGACGAGAGAAGAAAGCTGTGCATTCTGGTCCATTTTACTAATGTTCAGTATGAAAGCACTGCTCCACGAGATGCTTTGTTGGCCTCACAGGCCTCAAACATACACAGACACACAAATAACTGCACACTCACTTTATCAGCAGTTTTGGATCAGTGCCTAGGGACTAAAAATTAACATTCATAAGTGGTAGTGTAATGGCAGCCAACTGGTAGGTAGGTGTGCAGTGTGTAAACCGCACTCGCCTGGCCTCAAGAGGTGCACTAGTGACTGACACTAGAGGGTGTCGACTTTAGCCTCCTCATTAGTGTGCCTGCCTCCCATGCCAGAGACCCCAGTTCGAATCCCACTCAGAGTGGGACAAACAGGAATGGTTACAGTGGTGCCGTGATCCGGATGGGAATGAGGTTTAAGGGGTGAGTGTAATGAAAGCCAGCTGGTAGGTAGCAAAGCAGTGTGTAAACCTCACTCCCCTGGCCTCAAGAGGTGCACTAGCGACTGACACTAGATACCCGGAGTTCGAATCACTGCCGGAGACCATAGTTCGAATCACGCTCGGATCGGGTCGAGCAGGACTTCTTACAGTTGCTCTAGGAAGGGTGTATTTACAGAGGAAGGTGTGCAATATATATATATATACACACACACACACACACACACACACACACACACACACACAGTACATACAACAGTTAGTTCTGGTCCTCGAATCTGATTGAACGTTCCATGAGCACTGATGGTCTGACATCATCAGCACTCCGACTCTTCACTGTGTGTGAATCACTCCGCTTGTGTTCATGCCGTTCCAAACTAAAGTGTATGAGCAGTGCAGATCTGTTTAGAGCTACTGTTTGTCTTTTTTTTGGACATTACATATGTTAGCAAGCAGGTGTTGGTGAAAGATAATTTTTGTGTCTAATATGAGCCTGTTAGGTGACGTGAAGTTAACCCACGTCAGCAGTTTACATATAACAGTTCTTCATGATCGATTACTACACTTCATAAACTACAATAGTAAAGCTTGGAAATGGATTTAAATAGCTTTAAATGAGCAACTTCAGCATTATGGCTCATCACAGCTTAGAGACACAACAGACTGATTAATTACACAATGGGTGCTGTTGAAAATGGAGGAGGAAATTGCAGTTTCTATAGTGATTCACCAGCTACCACGAAATAGAGAGAAATACCCCCTCTTGGATGCTATTTTTCCACTGAGAAAGCTGACCATCAGAAAGCTGACAGCATGTGGGTGTGGCAACAGGTGATCGCACATGCTCCTTCTCTCTCTCTCTCTCTCTCTCTCTCTCTCTCTCTCTCTCTCTCTCTCTCTCTTTCACTCTCTCTCACACACACACATACACACACATCCATTCTTGTTTATCCAATAATTTGTTAGAAACAGCACAAGCCACGATACTATTTCTGAAGTGACATTTTTTAATAACTAACAGAGGATTGGACACCTCATTTAGTTTGAACCATCAATGGCATATTATTGGCATATATTATATATTCTATATATACTTATATTTTCTACTTGCTTTTTATTTTTATTATTATTATTATTATCTCTGTCTTGTTGTATTGCTTATGCACTGTAAGCTTCTGTCACCAAGACAAATTCCTTGTATGTGTATGCATACTTGGCAATAAAGCTCATTCTGATTCTCATTTTGTTTTTTCCTTATGTATTACACATAAGGAGAAAGTCATATGGGTTTGGAACAACATTAGTGTGAGTAAATGATGAAATAATTTTGGTTAAATAATCCCTTTAAAAGAGATCATGGAGTATGTTTATTCATTAGTAGCTTCTCCAGTGTGCTTCTGTCCTTCACCAGAACTCTGAATACCGTGCAGCAGTTGACTGGTGTGACACTTTCAAATCTGCCTATTTACTGACTCATCCCACAGTGAATCTTCATAATGACCTAAAATTGTGCTGTAAGACAAGCCATATCCAGATAACTCTCTCTGTTTGTGTTCATTTATTCATTGACCTTCATGAATGCAAATTAGTTCACATCTGTGAAATTGCACTATGATAAAAGTGAAAGGCCTTGATTGAGGTCAGAGAAGGAAATAAAAATGTAAGAGTTACTGTGATGAAGACGTGCCTGTCAGAAAAGATAGTTTGAGCTTTATGTCATGCTCCATTCTGGGCCACTCACTTCACTGACATTGAAAAGAATTTGAATGATGAACCAGTCATCATTACTGGTTCAATTGTAATTTGTACTATTCTCATTTGAACTTCAAGTGTTTTACACCGTCAAGTACACTGACCTATCCCTGGGAACAGTCATGGGGCTGAGGTTGGAGGGTCTGCGTCCAGCATGCCGGGACAGTTGAGGTGTGGCGGCAGAGTGCCGTGAGAACGGCATTTGTGGGCCAGGTTATCCAGAAAGAGGAAATTGCTCTATTATTGAAAAACATGCAAAAAATACCTTTAACTGAAGATTCTCTTCCCGGCCCTCCACCGGGGGACGGAGTGGTCTGTTTACCTACTCCGGAGCAAACGTCTCGATCTCTGAGTCGTACGTTTCAGGAGCGCTTGGGAGCCTTCCGAGTCCTCGAAGGGGTCTGTGAGACGGGGGGCATACGCTTCCTGCGGGGTGCTCAACGCTGGGGCTGAGAGATAGGCCCACTCTTGGTTGAGGCGGAGCAGCACTTTTTTTTTTTTTTTTCGGAAGCCGCAGGAGGACGCCCTCAGCGAGCAGACGGGGCATGGTCCATGGCAGCAGGTTTGTGGTCTGGGACCACTCCACCGACGAGGGTAGTGAGAGCGGAGGAGCGAGGAAGCCGCGGCTTACTCAACTCGTCATGCACGTCCGGGAAGAAAGGAACCGAGGGGGGCGCTACTGTGAGAGGCGCACATGCCCACGGGACCGATCAAGGGGCGGGTTTACCGGTTCAGCCTCGCAGTAGCCCGGGAAAGCATAGCGAACCTCTGTGTGTCAGGCTCAGACTGGGCGAGCAGACACGAAGGTGGCGGCCCAGGCAAGTCATCAGCATCAGACGCCGCCATAATGCTCTCCGATGCAGCGGCAATGTCGTCATCCAATTCCGGGAGCTCAAGGGACCGGCCAGCCGGCCGGGAAGTGGGACGCACTCATCCCGAGCTCGGGGGAAGCAAGCAAGCGTGACAGGGAGGTGGGTGGTTTGAGGGGATTTACCCGGCGAAACGGAACCCGTCATTATCCCCAAATCGCCTTCATCGCCCACGGCGCCTGCCCCAATCCCGTAGGAAGGATGCGAGGTGCAGGGGGCGGCTGAAGTAGCATTCTCTCATGACAAAAGAAAGCCGCGACCGCAAAGCTGCCACGGCCATGTTCTCGCACTGAGAACATGAACCATTCATAAAACACTGCCTGCGTGTGATCGCAGCCCAGGCACATGAGGCAGCTTTTATGACCGTCAGCGGTGGGGAGAAATCAACCGCATCCAGAAACTACACAGAGGCGGAAAAGACATCTTTAAAAAGATGCGTCCTGAAAAGGACGTTCAACGCCAGCTGTGTATTTGCTATTTTAGAGAAACTAACTCTTTTAGAGAAAACAACTCTTTTAACTGCGCTGTCGAAGCACCCAGGGGCAAACTGCACTGCTGTGCAGAGAAGGAGAAAGCCGCTGAAGTGCGCCGTAGATCCAACAGCAGAATCAGCTCAGAGGAAGAGGAACAGGTGTGTGACTCGCAGCTCACTGCATACACGACCATCGGCTCCGAAGAAAATTTCTGGATGTACTCGACATATTTCCCCACTTCTATACCCGTATGTCCGGGGGCGGGGTATGCAAATACTGTCTGCCAACTTCTCATTGGCCTTTTTTCAAAGATCAGAGGCATATTCGGCACTCAAGAGAGACCCATAGTGTCACTTCTTCGACACAACGTCGAAGTGAGAGATAGACAGGGAACTCCCCATCTTCCATTGGATGGAAAAGCAGATAGTCCAGCCTTAGCTTCACATAATCGGTCAAGCCAATGTTGCTGTCGGACGGGACAATTACACACAACAGCTTTAAAGAAATATTTCACCAAAAATGTTAAACATTTTTCAACATTTCTCATTTACACATGTCGTTCCAAACCCATGCTGCTCTTATCCATACAACAAAAGCCCAAAGTGATCAGTAGCTGTCCAACTTAAAAAAAGACAATATAAAAGACCATAAAAAGCAATTTGTGCACTTTATTCTAAGTTTTCTGAACCCATACTCTAGTGATGTGAGGAAAAAACAAAAATTATAGTGTAATTTCTATGCCACTAGCACCACAGAATGGAATTACCAAAATAAACACTGCTTTTGAATAGACTTCCGAAAATGCTCCCTGTCTGCTGTTGATGGAACAAACAGATCGTCCCACCCTTATAGGATTACTTATAATTGTCTTTGCATATTACACTAAGACAGGAGAAAGTATTTTAACAAAGAACAAGTTAGAAACTTCAGCTTTAAGCTGATATTCACTAAAAACTTGACCTTTGCTGTAATGCCATTTGAACACTTGCATATTCAAACTAGGTTACAAGACATAATAGAGCAAAGATTGAATATATTCGCAAGTGCAAATGAGATTTAAGGGTTGCGGTGAAGGGCAAAAATTTTGCATTTTGTCCCATCAGAGTAATCTTTTAGAGGGGTGAGCAGTTCCCATGTTCTGACACTAGACGGCTGG
The DNA here is from genome assembly GCA_032164185.1 of Moxostoma hubbsi. Classification (NCBI taxonomy): domain Eukaryota; kingdom Metazoa; phylum Chordata; class Actinopteri; order Cypriniformes; family Catostomidae; genus Moxostoma; species Moxostoma hubbsi. The sequence goes on from JAVLUX010000042.1 coordinate 10,867,738, forward strand.
AATTAGGTGCATGAATAATTATTAGAGACCATGAGAAATCATGAACTAGCAATACAAGCATTTAAATGACAGGAACCATTTTACTCACTTTAGGAAATGGTCTGCATGTCTCTTTGAACTTCACATCGGGAGAAGGAGCACCCATGTAAGACCTGCTAACAAACTTAGTCTGCATTCATTAAACAAACTCATCCAGAGCAGAACAACATCATTATCATTACTGTTCGTTATCACTTACAAAACTTTGTGTTTGATCCATAGCTTTGGCACTGCTTTGAAGATGAAGCTCCTTCAATGGAAGTTATCTAACATAATCAATCAGCAGAGACCGCAGTGTGGTGCTGCCACATGATCAATACAGCTGATGCGAGACACCCTTCACTGCTTGTGTAATGCCTATAAGAGGGGCAGGAATGAGTGTGCACAGGACAGTAAACACAGCAGCTCTGATTGACAGACCTGGAGATTGGATCTACTCACACCATCTCCCTTCTATCTCACTCTCTCGCCCTGATCACACCACTTTGCAGTTTTACATCCCAATCTCTACATTTTCATTTCAGCCCCACCCCGCCTCACCTTATCTCTTTCCCACTGTTCACTTTGACTTGTTTTCTCCTGTCATTCCTGTGGTGAGCCAAAGCTAATGCATTTGTTTATTTCCATCCCTTTTACAAATAGAAACCATTATAGCAAAGTCAAACATCTACAGTGGATAAGGGTGCATGGCTGATTTTGGTTCTGCACTCATTTTGGTTACGTTACCGATAGAGGGGCTATCAATTTGGCAGTCAGAGAACCTCCATCACTAAACAAAACCAGACTGTGCTGTGCTGTACAGATTGTGTCGCAGACTCTCCAAGCTTTCCCCGTTCAATGTCAGAGAAGTGTATAGTGAAGCTCTACCTTCAAGAGTGTTCAATGCTTTATTGTGTTCTCCCCATTAACCGGGGCAATTGAGTGGAATTCACAAGCCAGGAGTGTGAGTAAAGTCGAAGAACATAGAGTAGTCTGAGTATGTGTAGCTGGAGTAAAGAGGTAGTAATTAAATTAAGCAATGGCTGGCCAGGATTCAGCTGAAAGGGTTATATTAGGTAACCAGGGCCAACAAATCTGTGAGTGTGTGAGCATTCATGCATGCTCGCCTGTGGGTGAATGCATCTCACCTGGGTATGTGGATCTTAGTGGCAAAGCTTTGGGGAAGAAGGTTTGAAGAATTGCTCCCTCAGGTCTCAAATTCTGTTATGTGTCGTGGATAATTGCTTGAATTTTGTTCTGAACTGTGCTAAGCTGATAGAGAAGTAGTAAGTGTGTATGTAATGATCATATGACAAGAACACACAGAGCACAAGCACAAGTAGGTACCGAGAATGTGCAGCAGTGCCATTGCAGGAGTGACATTAATGATGGTTCTACAACCCAGTGTTAGGGAAGCTACTTTGGCATTATAACTTTCCAAGCTATTCATAACTACATTAGTTAAACTACAATAATTAAAGTTGCTAACTTTAGTGAAGCTATTTGAAGAAGACATTTTTTTTTTAACCATTGAATGGTATTATTTAATTCTGTATCAGTTCTGACAGCAGAATTCAAGAAAACAACTTGATAGTTATACACTTTTAAAAGGAAAACCTGTACACCTCATTATTCATGTGATAATCTAATTAGCCAATCATGTGGTAGCAGTGCAATGCATAATATCATGCCGATACATTTCAGGAGCTTCAGTAAATGTTCACATCATATCAGAAAATAATTGGGAAAAATGTGATCTCAAATATTTCGACTGTGGTATGATTTTGGTGCCAGACAGGCTGGTTTGAGTATATCTGTAACTGCTGATCTCCTGTGATTTTCACACACAACAGTCTCTAGAGTTTACTCAAAATGGTGCCAAAAACAAAAACATCCAGTGAGCAGCAGTTCTGTGAACAGAAATGCCTTGTTGATGAGAGAGGTCAACAGAGATGATCAGACTGGTTCAAACTGACAGAAAGACTACAGTAACTCAGATAACCGCTCTGTACAATTGTACTGAGCAGAATAGCATCTCAGAAAGCACAACATGTCGAACCATGAGAAGGATGGGCTGCAACAGCAGAAGACCATGTTAGGAACATAGTATTCCTAATAAAGTGCTCAGTGAGTGTATATTTAATTAAGGTGACATTACCTTACGAAAATGTACCATTGTACTAGAATAACCATAGTTTAACCATAACATTTTTAGTAAAAATACTGTAACCACAAAATTAACCATGTTTACTACAGTAATGGTTACTACAATATTACTATAGTAAAACCATGGTTTCCACAAAAAAAAAACAAGGTTACTAAAATCATGGTTACTACAATATTAGACTCCTATAGTAAAACCATGGTTAATTTTCATAATCGTTAAACAGCTAGGGTCACAACATTAAACAAATTTATACATGATATACAATTAAAAAAAAATGAAAACACCCTGTTGAACTAAAATTACATAAAAGGAAATTGTTTATTTTAACCAGTTCATTCACATGAACAGTCCAAAAGAATGTTTCACTTAAATTATTTGGTTTTCCCAGTGCTACATATAAAAGAGGATGGTTTAGGTGAGTGCATTTGATCACTTCCTCCGTTGCTGAGTTTGCAATAAAATTTGTCAAATGTGGCTTTTTTTGACGATACAGTTCTACTCATTGGAAAATGTACTGTAGCTTGTTAGAAGAAGCTACACTATTGTGAACATAGCTGAGCTACTGTGACGCTACTGAAAAATGTATGAAAGTTAGTAGCATCACTTCTTTTAGTTACTACTCTCCAACACTGCTACCATCACGCACCTGCAGCACTGTGCATTTTCTTTTCAGTGTAGCTGTAATCTCAATTTAGAACAATGCACAATTTACACAAAAACAGAGATGCCAACAAGATAAGCACACACACCATTTTTACATATATCATTGCCCCAATATGAACACTGTTGTGTTCGTATAATAAAATGATTTTATTTATTTTTTTTAATAAAAAATCACAACATAAATCTTCTTTTCAACATAACCAAACCACACGTCGACATACACAGCTCTGTGTGTCTCTCTCTCTTGTGCATCTCCAGCTCCTCCTTATCTCTCTCTCCCAATGATTGGAGCAATTCAGCGCAAGGCGTGCATCCTCACAGCCCGGCCACGCCATCCTCATCATCACATACATGCATACAGACTTGTACATATCATATATCAACAGCATGCAGAGTGCAGCTGTAGATGCTGCAGCTAAATGTCATGTGGCAGTTCGCAGGCTAAATTAGCATAAGAGAATAGCTGCTGGGCCGTGACGGTGGTTGGACCCTGCACTGACCTCTGTGATTGACAGCCAAGGGAGCAATGAGAGGTGAGATAGAGAGTTTCACCAGGGCTTGAAGGTGTATTTACTGTCATTCACCATCAGCTTTTGGCCACTCTAGAAGACAGGGCGGGTGATGTCTATTGTGGCAGATGGGTGTCATCACCATGCAAAAAAGCACAAGATAGAATGTCATGACAGAGTTACGGATGTGACCACGAAAAGACAACTTCCTGGTGTGTGACGGTATCAGTGCAATAACTTTGTGGTTGACCTCTATGCGCTTCTGCCTGCTGCTGACTGCCTTTGGGAGACATCTCAGATGGAGTGATCAGTCTCTGAATAATCTTTGTAGGAAGCGTAATTAATAACGTAATTATAGTGTGGTGATAAGACTCACAAAAGCAGCCTTACTGCACTCAACTATTCTGTGATCTGCCGCTAACTGTACATGAGTGATATGAGAGCCACAGCTGAAGTCTTTGAGAGGAGTGTGGATGTGGGACGCAACAGCTCACATTTGTCTTGATGGCTGACACGTATCGTTTGAGACAATATCATGTATTGTCAAAGATATCATCACATCCCACAATGGTCTTGACTCTGCATAACTTTGCATTTTGTGTGGCTTAAAAAGAGTGTTACAGTGAGAAAATTATTTGTTGCTGTTGTCCTCCACCTCTGAAAAGCTATTTGTGAGCAACATTTGCAGTATCTTGCTCTAGGTCTAATAGCCTTGAATAAACGGGAAGTCTTAACAGGAGAGAAATGGCATGTTTGAGGAGAGACAGGGAGTATGACACTGTGAGAGTGAGAAAGAGAGAAAGAAAGGGAGAGAGAGGCAGCAATGTGGGGGCGTTGACAAAGGTGAATAATGAAGTCAGTTACTTCACTGTATAACTGTAATGGGGGTTAGAAAGAGATTGTGCTATTTCTGTGTGCACAAGGGATGCATATATAGGAGGTATGTTTGTGTCAAACAATGAAAAGAGGATAGATAGATAGACTGACTGGGAAGACAAAGATAGGCAGTAAAACTGAAACTGAGAGCAAGCGAATTTTATGTTCATAAATGTGTGTTTGGGTAAGTGTGAGGAAGAAAAAAAAGTAGACTTATTCGTTTTGTAGACTCATGAGTGTATGTGTTTGTGTGTCTGTCTGTATTGCAGTTTTTTCCTGTTGTTCCATCCTAGCAAGGTAAATGTGGGCTGACTGAATGTCTGAATGTACTGAACCCAAAGAGCTACCAATAACCTTGTGGTACTGCAGAAATTTGATACCATATCAGCAGAGATAACAGGAGCAATCAAAGCATGTAGTTCTCATAAGACTAGGTCAAAATGAATCATTCAAGCCAACAGACATCAAATGTGCAGAAGCTTAAGCGTTCATAAAAAATGAGTAAAAACATCAAAAACTTCATAGGCAGGAAACTAGCCTGAAATTATTGTCTAGATGTCACATATCTTTTAATTCATAGCATCTTATTTCAAAGGCAGAAAAGTGGCCTGAAAATCAAGTATACTGTAGATGTCATTTATTTTTTGATTTGGGACATTAGTGTATGCTGAGGACCATTTCATTTAAAGGCTGAAAAACCCATAATTGATTTTAGAAGAGAAATTAAATTGCTTGATTTCATAATTTCGTATAATTCTGTTGGCAGAGGTGATTTTCGTTTGCTTTCTGGAGGAAGTGGCAGGTACAATCAGGCATACATTGTGCAGTTTTACTCTTGTTAATCTTATTTGCAGTGGTCACATTTAAAAAGTATCACCAACTGAGCTCAATGTTGTGTGTCACAGGGCCATTTTCCAATCCAGTGTAAGGAAATTAAGGGGAAAGTCACAGAGTGTGAACTTTGACTCTGGGGCAGTGTGTATTGAATTCGATTATGGCTTATTTTGCCTATGCATGAATCACCCCAGATTATATGCTTCGGTATTCATAAGGGTCTAATACCTATTCATTACAATCAGTGTGTTTTCTCTCAGCATTTGGCCTACTGATTACTTTTGCATATTGATTTGCCATTTGGCATGGTCTCAAATGATCCATTGTTGAGTTTGTGGAGTTGTTGAGTTTTAATTGGCTGGATAGCATGACTCCCTCCGCCCCTGCTCTTAGATGCAGTAACTACACCATTTTGATGGCAAAAAGCATCTTTCGTCATGGGCGGCAATTGAAAACAAACTGTATTTTCTGGATGAAAGTTTTATTTTCTTGATTTCATTATATTATTTTAGATGTGCTAGCAGTGACCAGACAGATTGTTTTTGGAGAGCTTCTAAAATTGTGAAATGCACTGATGGATCTGTTGCCATTGACGAGTAACTGGCTGTAGTATTCTTACACTTTGCTAAGAACCAATCACATGCCATATGCATCATATCCTGTGTTTTGATTGGCTATAGCACTTATCAGTATATTTATGTAAATGAGTTCTAAAAGGTGCTTTAGGTTCTGTGCTGACGAAGACGGGCAGTACTCCATTTTGTAAGCTGGATGATGGTCAATAAAACCCGCATGGTTAAAAGAATAGAACGTGCATTTCGAGCCTTTTTGAATACCTCTTGGTAAGAACCAAAAGTATAACATGGTGTCAGAGTAAACGGGTCATATGAACAAGAATGGACATCGCTGGAGTTCCAATGCCCACGATGAACTGGGAAGCAACTAACCTGCCTGAAGCATGGCGCAAGTTTCAACAGCACGCAGAGCTGATGTTCAGCGGACCACTTAAGACAAAGAGTGAGGATGAGAAATGTAGTTATTTTCTCCTGTGGGTCGGAGAGAAGGGCCGCGATATTTTTAATACATGGTCACTTTCTGCAGATGACGCAAAGATTTTAAAGTCATATTACGACCGCTTCACAGCATACGCTGAGCCCAAAGCCAATGTGATATTTGCACGTTATAAATTCCATGAAAAAATGCAGGGAGACCGTGAGCCTTTTGAACAGTTTGTGACAGACCTGCGTTTGCTCGTCAAGGACTGTAATTATGCAAACAGTGACGAGATGATCCGCGATCGAATTGTGTTCGGGATACATTCACCAAAAGTGAGAGAGAAACTTTTGAATGTGGGTTCCGAGCTAACGCTCGAAAAAGCTATTGATATCGCTCGATCTCATGAATTGGCGCAAGCACAGCTAAAAACTATCTCAAGCAGCATGAGCGTTTCACGTGAACATGCAGTGCACGAAATCTTCCGCCATGCATCAAAAGGCGCAGTTTCAAAGCAGCGTAGGCCTCACGATAAATACACAAGGAAATACAGCGAGAGTCTGCAACTTAGAAATACTACCCCAGTGCAACAAAAAAGATGCGGCTACTGTGGAAATAAACCTCACGCTGATCGATCTCACTGTCCTGCAAAAGGAATGGTGTGCAAAATGTGTGGTAAATTAAACCATTTTGCAAAAGTATGTCGCTACAGATGTGAAAAAACTGTCCATGCAGTAAGCAACGAAAACTCAGACCAAGTTAATGAGTATGGAGAGCTGTTTATTGACTCAGTGACACAGGGCAGACAGAGTTCAGACACAGAGCAAGCTTTTGTGTATATAAAAACAGGTCCAAGACAACTTGAAATCAAGTTCAAGCTAGACACTGGATCATCTGCCAATGTCATTCCCTTGTACGAGTATGACAAGTTAAACACTCAGTGCACTCTGCAGCCGACACCTCGATCTTTGGTTGGCTATGGTGGTGAACGCCTGGCAGTAAAAGGCAAATGTGACCTGAAATGCAAGCACAAAGATACTGAGATGGTTATGACATTTTATGTGGTCGACACAAATGCACCCCCTGTCATAGGTCTCAAAGGATGCATTGATTTCGGACTCATCAAATTGGTGCTATCAGTTACAGAAACACAGATGGAAGTGCCAATCTTGAGGGAGTTTGCAGATATTTTCAAAGGAATTGGACTATTTCCTGGTGAGTGTACCATACACTTGGATCCGCATGCAACACCAGTAGTCCATCCACCTAGGCGAGTTCCCCTTGCACTACGCAGCCGTCTCAAAGAGGAGCTTGAAAGCATGGAAAGACAGGACGTCATTGTTAAAGTCACCGAGCCTACCGAATGGGTTAACTCTATGGTTGTGGCTGAAAAACCACGCACAGGTCAGTTAAGGGTTTGTCTGGACCCAAGGGACCTTAACAAGGCCATTAAACGACCACATTACCCATTACCTACTCTCGAAGATATAACGTCTAGATTAGGCGGTGCCAGATACTTTAGTGTTCTAGATGCTAGATCAGGTTATTGGGCTATTAAGCTCACCGAGGAGTCTTCAAGGCTGACCACCTTCAACACAGTTTTTGGGCGTTACCGTTTTCGACGCCTCCCCTTCGGACTGATTTCAGCCCAAGACGAGTTCCAGCGGAAAATTGATGAAACGTATGAAGGTTTGAATGGTGTCATGGCCATTGTTGATGACATTCTCATCTATGGGAATACCAAGGCGGAGCATGATGAGCATCTGCATAGCATGCTACAGCGTTCCAGAGAGAGAGGAGTCAAGCTCAATCCAGATAAGAGTATCATTTGCGCTACAGAGGTGAGCTATTTTGGACATCTACTCACTGCAGAGGGAGTAAAACCTGACCCTGCTAAAGTTGCTGCCGTGAGAGACATGGAGCCACCTAAAGACAAAGGAGAACTCGAGACAGTGCTAGGTATGATCAATTACCTCTCCAAATTTGCACCTGGTCTTTCTGACATAAACGCACCATTGCGACAACTCCTAAAGGAGTCAAGTGAATTTGTTTGGGATGCCCAGCATGACCAAGCTTTTGAGAAGATTAAAAGACTTCTCACATGCGTACCAGGCCCAGTCTTGGCCTATTTCGATCCTCTCAAAGAGATCAGGTTGCAGGTCGATGCTTCAAAGTATGGGCTTGGGGCAGTGCTACTACAGGATGGAAGACCTATCGCGTATGCATCAAAGTCACTCTCTGAATGCGAAATCAATTACGCGCAAATTGAGAAAGAGCTTTTTGCCGTACTATTTGGTTGCAAGCGTTTCCATCAATATATCTATGGTCGTCAAATCATTGTCGAAAGCGATCACAAACCCCTTGAATCAATAATACGGAAACCTTTGGTATCCGTTCCCCCTAGGCTACAGAGGATGATCCTTCAGCTACAAAAATACAATTTCACAATTGTACATCGACCAGGCAAGGATATCCCTGTCGCAGACACATTGTCCAGAAAGTCGCTGTCTGACCAGGACACAAGCCTAAGTGAAGGTATGGATATCCAAGTGCACACAGTGTACAGCAGTCTTCCCGTCAGTGATTCAAAATTGGATGAAATCAAAGCTCAAACTGAAATGGATTCACAGTTCCAGACACTGAAAGGAGTAATACTAAGCGGATGGCCTGAGGAAAAAAGAAAGTGTCCCGTGAGTGTGTCAGAATTTTGGAACCACCGCGATGAGCTTTCCTACTTGCACGGAATAATCTTCAAAGGCGAAAAGATTGTCATTCCTACAAGCCTTCGTTCATACATGTTGTCGTGTGTACATGCCAGTCATTTAGGCATCGAGAAGACCAAACAGAGAGCCCGTGACATTATGTTTTGGCCTGGGATGGGGAAGGAGATAGAGAGCATAGTTCAGAAATGTTCAATCTGCCTTACGTATCGCCCATCCAACACCAAAGAGCCTATGATCAGTCACAAAGTCCCAGATAGGCCATGGCAAGTAGTGGCTACTGATTTGTTCACTTGGAACAATGACGATTATCTGGTGACAGTGGATTACTACAGCAGATATTTTGAGCTGGACAAGCTTAACAGCACAACCTCAACTGTTGTGATAGACAAGCTAAAATCTGTCTTCGCACGACATGGCATTCCAGAAGTTGTCATCTCAGACAACGGCCCCCAGTACAGTTCGAGTGAGTTTGCGACATTTGCAAGAGTGTGGGAATTTAAGCATACTACCACTAGTCCATATTATCCGCAAAGTAATGGATTAGCGGAAAAGTTTGTGCACACTGCAAAGATGTTACTGGAAAAGGCTAAGGCTGAAAAAAGTGATACACACCTCAGTCTCTTGGAGTATCGTAACAGTCCAGTTGATGGTTTCAAATCCCCTGCTCAGTTGTTAATGAGTCGTCGTCTACGATCTACCCTACCAAATACCCATCAGCAGCTCTTACCGAAAGTCGTCAGCAGGAGTGTTGTCAGAGTGAAGAGATTGCATAAACAACAGAAGCAAAAGAGCTATTATGACAGATCAGCTAGACCTTTATCTCAGCTCAAGGAAGGGCAAGCAGTTCGAGTACAAGAGAAAGGATACTGGAAGCCAGCCGTTGTTGTCAGAACAGCCGACACTGAGAGATCGTATCATGTGCGTACCCCTGATGGCCGGGAATATCGTCGAAACAGACGACACCTCCTGGATACACAGGAACCCCAGGACAGTTCTGATATGTCTTTAGGGCATGATGATGTTGATTTTTGTGAAACACCAGTCAGCAGGGTACCTCACAATGATATTCTGCACGCATCTGATCCCATTGATGATCTCCCCAAATCCGTCACTTACAGAACCAGATATGGACGCCAGATAAAGCCCAGAGTCATTCTGGATCTGTGATTGTACAAGGGTGTAGGCGGATCGCTGCCCTTAAAGAAAAAAAAAATGTTGTTCACAATGTCAATACAGTTGCGTTTTCTATATGTGAGAATCTACTAATATGTTAATACAAATAGTATGCTAATACTTCAGCAGACTAACATATTGATGTTTTAATTGTACCTGTTACAGTTAAAAGCTGAATGTTCTTTTCATTCAATGTGATATGTTATATTTTTCCTTATTTTGTTTTATTTCAAAAGAAAGGGGATGTAGTATTCTTACACTTTGCTAAGAACCAATCACATGCCATATGCATCATATCCTGTGTTTTGATTGGCTATAGCACTTATCAGTATATTTATGTAAATGAGTTCTAAAAGGTGCTTTAGGTTCTGTGCTGACGAAGACGGGCAGTACTCCATTTTGTAAGCTGGATGATGGTCAATAAAACCCGCATGGTTAAAAGAATAGAACGTGCATTTCGAGCCTTTTTGAATACCTCTTGGTAAGAACCAAAAGTATAACACTGGCCACATGACAAATGTTCTATAAATTAATGGGAATAGATTGGAGTGAATGGGAATGCTAACAGATAGCAGGTATTATAGACCTTCTTGGGGGGACTAATCCGGGATCAGATTTGTGGAGTACTCTGGAGGAAGACCCAACTGAATGCACCCTGCGTCTCTGACCCAGGAACAGTGGTGAGTCATAGGGTCTGTTCCAACACTTAGTGAGCTGCCTCGCTGTCTCCTGCCTACAAAGGCAGCTGTCTTCTATGGCAGCCTACACATCGGGAGCACGCCTGATGATGTCTTCAGAGGCAACTCTCTAGATTTTGGAACAGACCCATAGTGTGTTGAGTACTGCCTGAGTGGTCTTGGGTTGGCAGGAATGCTCGACCACAGTGGTGATTGAAAGTGACAGTGGATATGGATTCCAAAATGGGTCAGTCCGCTCACCGTTGTCTCCCTGCTGAATAATGGATGAGTCCAGCTCTGGCTCCACCATGTCTGTGTCATGGAAGAAAATCGTCGAAACCCACTTCATGCATCTTTTGCTTCCACCTCCAAAACTGCGGTTGTTTCATGTCCACAGTCAGTCATAAAAGAATAAGGACAGAACATCATTCAGAACATTCCAGGACATGTAGTGGTGGATGATTATAAAGCCTGGAAGAAATAAAGATTTGCTTTATAGTAAGACTCCTTAACTGTTACTCATTCTTAGTCACAATGTATATGATCTTAGTAGTGTGGACAGAATAGCACACCACAAAAATGTCAAACATCACAAAGCTAGAATATTGATTTTATCTTATAGTGAAGAATTATGACTGTGCGTAAAAATGTGTGCAAGGTACTCTCCTCAGACTTGGTTTAGCACATGCAAGGTATAGTTAAATAAATATATGGGCAGGTCAGAGCCACGGTGTAGCGGGTAGTGCTCATAATTTATAAGAGCTCACAGGTACCTGGGGTTTAAGTCTGGCTTGGTTCATTTCCCGATCCTCTTTCACACAATATTCCAGTTGCTCTATTAACTGATAAGTAAATAAAGAGTAAAAATAATCATTATAAATAACAGCTTAGAAAATGCCTAAAGAGGGTGATGAGATGCTGTTCAGATGGCCCCTTCCCAGAGGAGACACTGGAACAATGAATACAATTTAGCTTTGCATTATCTAGTTTACTGGAGTGCCACCAACACTACACATTTTGGATGTCTCTCCCATTTGATACATTCAATTCAGATCATGAAGCACTCCACTAATTAGCTAATCAGTAGATGCAGGTGTGTTAGGTAAAAGAGACATCCAAAACGTGTAGAGTTTGTAGTACTATAGAAAAGCATTGAGAAAAACTGATCTTGACAGTGAACAAACTGGCTGAGCAATTTTAAAGCACTGTCTGAACAACCTACATTACCACAGTGCAATGCAGAATATATGGTGTTTGACCTAAATGTAACAAAGTGAACTATCTTTGTTGCAATAACAAAACACTTGAACTAAGAGGCTGTCTGGAATGCAATAAAAAAACACAATGCCAGAACATGTGACGTGGAGAGCCAGTTATAAGCCAACAAAATTTATCAAGAATAGAAAAGATGTGTGAAGGTAGCTAAACAAAAGCGAAAGGACAAGTTGAACACTGTGTTTCACTGATGATAAATTAATCCGTACTGTTACTTTTGGGGGATTTGTTATCATAATAGGCTGACTAACTCCAGGCCTCCAAAACAGCACTGACTGAGGATAGGAAGTCCTACAAAGACAAGGCAGACTTCACAAAAGCCCTGTGTTTCTGTGTACATGCACGCCTGCATGTATGCGTGGCCGTCTGCATCGAGCCCTTATCAGGAGCAAAGCAGAGTCAAGCTGTACTTCTGTGAACGGTTCCCTGGAGTTTGCATGAAGGAAGAGTGACAGGGAGTACAGGGTCTTTCTTGAACAGGTGGAGGAAGAAGATCCATTCTGTTTAAAAATTTTGTCTCCTTTTATTGATCTTTCTCTTTAACTCTCAGTCTCATTGCCTTGGCTCCTCAAGCGTAGGTCCTTGGGTGAAGTCAAGTCATCCTGGATGTCATACATGGACTATTGAGCGGATCTGCTTGTACATGTTGCAGCATTTCACCTCATAAATACATTCATATCCTGTGACACCTGTTGCATGTACAACACCCTTGCGATTAGATCCAAGCTTTTAAAGTTATTGCCACCTGAAACAAAAATAACTAATCTCATTATACAGATTTTGCAAAATTCACATAATGAAAAATGTGTTGCATTCTTAATTGACATCCAGTTAAGATGATATATGGCCTGTGATTTATATATACATATTTACCGCACTAAATCAAGAAGTGCAATTTGTGGCATAATTGCATGGGCACTAATAAACTGATATGAACTGCTGAATAATGAGTTCCTGAGCTTCTCTGCCGCTCTATCAGCACAGTGCATTTAGATAAGACCAGACCGAGCTGATGACCCAAATCTAAGCACAGCACAAGAGGCTGTTCGCTGGCATTCTGCCCCACTCCGAAAACAGAAGTGGTTAAATGCAAGCTCTTATGTGTTTTAATCTCCCAATTGTGTTGAATTAATTCACAGCCACCCCTGGGGAAATGGTAGTGACTGCACAATGACTGTTGGCTGCTTTTCAAAATCTGTGGTGTGTTTTGCCTGCATCTGAGAGATGCGTTTGAGTCAGACAGAGTGTGTGTGTGTGTGTGTGTGTGTGTGTGTGTGTGTGAGAGAGAGAGAGAGCAGAAAGAGAGAGAGAGAGAGAGAGAGAGAGAGAGAATGCTTGTGTTAAAAATAAAGAGGGCACAATAATGACAAAGAAGCAGAAAGCCTGTTATGGTGTCGCTTACATGATCAGTCACCCCCCTAAAGCAATCATGATCACAGGCTAGTCAATCTTCACCCGCTCTCTCACTATTTCATACTTCACTCACACCGTAATGACATGATTACATTCCAAGGTCCCAATCATGCTGTCCCACTGTTAGTGTGTCTATTCCTGAAACCTCACATTATGGAGAGAAATAGAGGGAGAGGGTGAGAACGATAGTCTATGTCTCATGTCCTTGTCACTCTGCATTAATATGTCTCCCATGCAACTGTGCTCTCTGGGCTTGAAGAGGATTCAAGGTCTCTATGTCCACGTTCCAGGTTTTAAATCTTTGCAATAATTTGAAAAGCTACAGTGACGATGTTGCTGTTTTAACACTGACAATCAGTGAGAGCTAACATACTGTTTCGATGGCTTGTAGCGATGGGCGCTTCAGGTTAAGAAGGGAAGCGCATGAAGCGTTGCACCCGTCATGCATAGTGTCCACTGTACAAGCTTCTGTAGGCAGGGTTGCTTCAATTGGTCAGGTCTAAGTTCAGCAACATTGTGCAGCAATAAAATTAAATCAGCTGACTGTACTACCTGAATGTACTGAACAGTGCATTTAAAGTCTAGGCCTTCAGTGTGATTCATGCCATTAATAAAACACAGTTTCACAATGAATAAGACACCCTAGGCCTTTGGCCATCATAAATTATGTCGCAGCTAAATAGTAATACCAATTGACATTTTAAAAACACATCCATGCACTAAAGCCAGAACTTGAAACGACACTTATGCTCAAGCAAGCCTAATTTTAACTGCTGCATGACTTTTTTGTGAAACGTCTCCCGGACAAACATTCAAAAATCACAATATTTCATATGAATCTACCAAGGAGGTCTATAATACATGGAAAAAAATCTTGAAACTGTAAATGTTGCTAGCAATAAATTTCGCTTTGTCAGGGTACACATTATTCTGCATTCCTTTCAGTTGGATTTGGGATATTCCTACTTGATATCTCCGACCATAAATGCATTCCATTCTCCGATATTCCCCGAACTGCAATGCTCCCGTTTGCTTAGCAGGGGTTTGACACTCATTAGAAATGTCTCCTAGCAACCCAACTGATAAAAAATGGTAAATAAATGGTCTGCACTTATATAGCACATTTTTTTTAACCTTAGAGGTTACCAAAGTGCTTTACACTGTGTCTCATTCACCCATTCACACACCAATGACAGCAGAGCTGCCATGCAAGGTGCTAGCCTTCCATTGAGAGCAACTTAGGGTTCAGTGTCTTGCCCAAGGACACTTCGGCATGTGGAGTCATGTGGGCCAGGAATCCGACCTGCTCTACCACCTGAGCCACAGCCACCTCAATGCTGCAGCACTAGCATTTTTGCTACAGGTGTACGATTATCAAAAGAGATTATAATATTTTATACACCAGTTTCTGCAGGCATTTGTTAAACAAGTTTTAATATAATTTAATGTGGAAACAAACTCATTTATCGACATTACTTAATAAAGTGAATGTATATCACTTACTTTTTATATCTCCCTGAGTGTCGACAAGTTTGTGTGACATCATGCCCCATCATCTCGTCGAAATAAGAGTTGAGAATTTCTGCACGAGCCTACAAGTTGTTGTCTGACTTCAAGATGCATTTCATTGCCCTTTTTTTGTCAAATCCAACTTTCTGAGTTGAATGGAACGCAACAATACTTTTCAAAACTTGATCCGACACTGAATGCTCCAGCAGCCTACTTTACACTTAGAAACTCCTGATGTTGCAATAACAATGTAAAAAGTACTTACCAATTTGCTTCAAGTGAAAATCAGTTCTCCTTTCCTGTTTAATAAATTAAACAATTGCATGATCATGCAGAACATCTCAGGTTTGTAAATCCATAAGGATCTCTTTCTCAATGGCAATACCAGCAGTGATGGCAGCCGTCTAGTCAACAAGATCTCACGCTCTTCACTTATTTCTAGGCAGTGTATAACCTAGTGAAAAAGTTAAAATGTTATATATCAAACAGTATTTAAAATACATTTATTTCATGATAAATATACTACAAATACATTAAAATATCTATGTACTAATTAAAAGTATCACGCAATTGCACTTGTTTGATGCTTTCTTCAAATGCACACAGAGAAAATGTTATCACTACAAATTATTATCACACTAAAGTAGTATTGCTTTTACTAAAGCAATTAGGGAAAGTATACATTAAGTTCAAATTTAGTGTACTTTTAACAGTGTTAAAAGCAATTTTCAAAATAATATTCTTCAAGCACAAATAAAACATTAGAAATATGACTTAGAAATAATGTATAATGTATACTGTATATTTTAAATTACGCCATGTCTATTCTGAGAACTTTTAAGAGCGTGTATTTCATTTGCATTTCAACAATTTTTTTCATACTAACAGAGAACAAACTCTTTACTTGTCTGTTCTTTAATTCGGATGTTTTTTAACAAGAGGTTACTAACGCTAGAAAATTATCAATTATTTTGAATACTTTTAATTACACAATGTACATTCCTTAAAACACAAGAGTCATACTAAATTTACATGTGCAACAACATTAAGTAGTCAGTATGCAGAGTTTTTACATCCAAATTATACCAGACCATCTTCCAAAATTGTCAAAATCACTGTGATTAATTATTTATCTACATAAATATTAGTCAAAAACTGTCCCCTTACACAGTTCGAATGTTGACGCAATCAGACTAAAAAGATTTAAATCTGCTTCTGCAGAGTGAGACTGGCTATGTGCTTGTCATTATTTTCCGTTCACACAAACTGCTGCTCAAACATATATATTTTTTTAAAACAAAATGAAATGCTGTCTGTTAAGACGTTGATGATGATACTACTGGAACACTGAATTGATTCAGCTACGGTATCTTGTGTATGGGTTCCTCCTATTTATGTATTTATTAAATTCTCTTTTGTTGTTTGTGTCTGCATTTAACAACCTTATACAAGTACAGTATGCCCTATGGTTTATTCAGTTTTTTAAAGCAGCATATTACATTCGATATTGTGTGACTTGAATAAGTAAGGGTTAAAGTAATTTACACATCCCCAATAAAAGGGTACAAAGCTATATTTGTTCATTAACCTACTTTGTCTAATGCTGCTTGTCTGCTCAATCTGGTCTTACACTGAATTAAGACAAATTTCCCTATTGAAAGAAGAATAAACACAAAACTATTAATTTGCTTGTTAACATTGTGCAATCAGCATATGGTCATTCTACAACTATAACACAAGTCATGTCATGTAAGTTATAACTACCTACGTAAACATCTGGACTTATAATTTTGTATAATTGAGCATGTCCTTATGGTTCTACACATGTCTACAAACAACACAGAATGGCAGTGACAACTAGCTAGCAAGCATGCCCTCATCCACTTTTATTAATTTCTAATAATAGTTAGCCACTATCGGCCAGGTGGCTTTGTAGATCAGTAATTAGATGGACCAAACAGATGTCTGCAATTTTTCACTTTTCTTTGTGCAAAGGGCAAAATAGTATGTTTACCTATTTTAATAAAATGTCAGGTTTATCGTTTATAATTATAGTCCTTTCCAGGAATATACTGTAATGTCTGTTGATGTTTCTGCTTGGGGACTTGCTATTTGCTGTTGTATGATATGAAAAGGGGTTATTCTTTAGTTACCCTGAATGAGATTAGTGTTGCTTTCAGATAGGCGAGATCCTGTGTGAATCAGGAATAGTCTTAGTGCAATTCTTCAGTGTTTCATTGTTGATTAAAAGTGGTTTAAGACTCACTATGCTTGGTCCCCAACTTTCTTTCCAGTAATACACATAATACTTTTATTGCAAGCGCCAGAAGTACATTATATTAATGCCAGTCGAAATTCAGCTGTGGTGTGGGCCAGGAGTATATTATCAATATAACACTAATGTACTGTATGTCCAGTACTCTTACAGTTTAATGGATTTGCAGTTGCAATGTCACCAAAATACATTAGACGTTCACAATGGGTCAATTCTCCACCAGCCACCAAACCAATCTAAGTGTGTTCTCTTAACTGAAATGTTAGATCTGGAAGCAGTAAATTCATGTGCAGTTTGTGATTTAACACTTGAAAGCACAACTAGTGTTCTGCCTTTAAAGAAGTCAGGTTTGCAGGGATGATCTGCCTGTTTTGTTGTATTTAGTTTACTTATGTATTTGTTGAAAAGTGTGGGGGTCAAAAGCAACAGTCAGTATCTGGTGTGGCCACCAGCTGCATTTAGTAATGCAGTGCATCTCCTCTTCATGGACTGCACCAGATTTGCCAGTTCTTGCTGTGAGATGTTCCCCCACTCTTCCACCAAGGCACTTGCAAGTTCCCAGACATTTCTGGGGGGAATGGCCCTAGCCCTCGCCGTCTGATCCAACAGGTCTCAGATGTGCTCAATGGGATTGAGGCTCTTCGCTGGCCAGGGCAGAACACTGACATTCATGTCTTGCAGGAAATCACGTACAGAACGAGCAGTATGGCTGTGGCATTGTCATGCTGGAGGATCATGTCAGGGTGAGCCTGCAGGAAGGGTACCACATGAGGGAGGAGGATGTCTTCCCTGTAATGCACAGCATTGAGATTGCCTGCAATGACAACAAGCTCAGTCCGATGATGCTGTGACAATCCGCCCCAGACCATGACAGACCCTCCACCTCCAAATCGACCCCACTCCAGAGTACAGGCCTCAGTGTAACGCTCATTCCTTTGATGATAAACCATCACCCCTGGTGAGGCAAAACCGCAACTCGTCAGTGAAGAGCATTGTTTGCCAGTCCTGTATGGTCCAGCGAAGGTGGGTTTGTGCCCATAGGTGACATTGTTGCTGGTGATGTCTTGTAAGGACCAGCCTAACAACAGGCCTACAAGCCCTCAGTCCAGCCTCTCTCAGCCTATTGCGGACAGTCAGAGCAGGGATTGTGCATTCCTGGTGTAACTCTGACAGTTGTTGTCGCCATCCTGTACCTGTCCCGCAGGTATGATATTCGGATGTACCGATCCTGTGCAGGTGTTGTTACACATGATCTGCCACTGCATGGAAGATCATCTGTCCTTCCTGTCTCCCTGTAGTGCTGCCTAAGTTGTCACACAGTACAGACATTGCAATTTATTGCCCTGGCCACATCTGCAGTCCTCATGCCACCATACAGCATGTCTAAGGCATGTTCATGCAGATGAGCAGAGACCTTGGGCATCTTTCTTTTGGTGTTTTTCAGAGTCAGTAGAAAGCTCTCTTTAGTGTTTTAAGTTTTTAAAACTGTGACCTTAATTGCCTACCATCTGTAAGCTGCTAGTGTCTTAACAATATTTCCACAGGTGCATATTCATTAATTGTTTATGGTTCATTGAACAAGCATAGAAAACATTGTTTAAACCCTTTACAATAAAGATCTGTAAAGTTATCTGGAGTTTTACAAAATTACCTTTAAAATACAGTGTCCTGAAAAAGGGAGTTTATTCTGTAATCTGTAGTGTAATATATTTCAAAAGTAACCCTCCCAACCCTGTGTGTGTGTGTATATATATATATATATATATATATATATATATATATATATATAACAATTACTTAATTTGGTAAGCATAGCTATGCAATCTTGAGCTTTTATTTTGGCAGGAAACTAAAGGAAGATCTTTAAAGTTTTTGTGTGTAGATAAGTTGACAACTGCACTCCTAAACATGGTGAAATGCCCTTATATTTTCCTTGGTCTACAAAATCCCGGTGTCATGGAGATACTTAAGATTTGTTTAGTAACTTGTGGTAGCCAGAAATATTTGGAATTAAGTAAATCTGGAGCACTTAATATAACGTGGTCAGCACTCGTTGGCGAACTGTATGAAGTGAACTGAACACTAAAGCACATCTGTATCATTAGCCTTGTGCGTATTCTGAGTATGTGTAATACACTACAGATAGAACAGAGCGGCACTTATAATACGGTACAACAAGCAGCTGCATGTTTAAGAGCGCGCTTGAAAGTAAAACAGTGAGAGCAGCTAGGTCAGTTAAGGTGAAAATTGACTCCTAAAGAGCTTGTGATTTGGTCTGTCAGCTGTAGACACAGCCCATAATGTGATAAGAATAACAATTTGCAACTTTACCTGGCTGCTTTTTGCTAATTAGCTCACAAAAAATTGCAGATAGTTATTCTTAATTAACAGTGAGATGCAGAAACCGTGATTACAGTTAAAATAAGATTCATTGTGCAGCCCGATTTTTATACTATATTAGTAAGGACATTTCATAGTTGCAATGGATTTTATTATACGTTTTTTGCCTAACCCCAAGTCTAACCCTCAGATAAAAAAAAAAATCACAAAAATTTACCTGACACACACACACACACACACACACACACACACACACTCTTACCCATATCCACAAACTTCCTGACCATTTGCATATTTGCCTTTGACGGAGCCTCTCATGCATAATGGCACTCCTGTTCAAAGTAGCATACAAGAAAGGAGAGAATGAAATTTCTTTTTTTTTTTTTTAAAGAGTAAAGACAGTTCTACAATAATAATTGTAGTAAATATTTAAATTATTCAAAAGCTCAATAAAAATGAGGTTATTCTGGGAATGGCAGCAATCTAGATGCTTTTCATAAGTGGGTTGGTTGCTGGGTGCACAGTGACCAATGCCAAGGCGCAGTTTGAAGAGGTTAGCATAACTTAGCACTAATTGGAATGTTCAAAAGCATAAATTCACTGTCAGAAATTAGATGCGAAAGTCCAATTTAAAGCATCCACTCACAATGCTTTGTAAGATGCTCCACACTGTTATCACAATGGACAACAGTTAATGTATTGTACCAATACAGTCAATAGAGGTCCAAGCTATAATAATTTATGTTTATGGTTATTATAGCAATAGCCTACGGATAATACACAGGGGAATAAGAACAGATACCATTAAATCATAGTTGCTGTTGTTGGAGTATTTGGCTCATTACACAAAGCTTCAAATGCAAAGTCATTCGTCAAACATTAATGCGTTTAAAGCTGACACAAGCCTAATATTGTATAAATCGAGCACGGAACAGTAAAACCAGTCAAATCTACAAACGTTTTAATATTAAAAGGAAATGTTTACTTTGTAAAACAGCTCGCAGCATTAACTAAGTGCATGAATCCATACGAAATTACTTTGAATTAAAGATTTAGATCTTTTTTTGTTGAATAAATTCTGAAGCAATATGATAAAACATTCTGCGTTCATTGTCTCGCTTGACCCCTGAAACAGTCGTGACACATTCAATCGTAAAAACATTTCTTTGAGAACAGCAATAAAAACTTATTCTCAATTAAACAGAGGCAAGCTCGCGCCTTTCTGCGATCGTCGACGGTCAAAAACTATTCTCTCTTGCTATATTTTGGTCATTTATGATAAATGGAATAGGGGACAGTAGGAGGGTGGGGGAGACGCCGTTTCTAGACATAGCCAGTGGTGGTCCAGATTTTGATAAGGTAAGTCACATTGGGACAGCCGTGCCGCAGTTATCCTGTCTTCGCCGGTGAGGCTGAGTGGTGAACTGCTCGCGCGGTATGATTGGTGAGGTGTTCCACTGACCGCACCCTCATCTCGCGCCCATATCGGAATAGGGCGGGAGAAGCGGGCATCGCGCGCAGCACCACAGACTTGCTGTATCGCTTCATATACGGGCATGCAGGTGGAGCGGCTTGACTCACACATTCACAGCAGTCGTCTGTACGCCAAGGAAAGGGAGGGCAAGCGCCGCATTTCACGTCTCTGGACTACACAAAAATTACACGAACAATTTCCTCTGAGAAGTGTGTATGTTTAAAAGCGCACTGACTTTGGCGAGGCTGAAACGGGTAAGAGCACTCTATGTCTCTGCAGATGCTTTTGCCATCCAAAATGTTTGCTCAAATGCAGGTGATGTGCCAGACTCAGTAAAAGGACACTGTAGATTCAGAAGCGAAAATCGTATTGTTTATTATTCTGTCTGATTTCTAACAGTAGCTCTTTAGATATATTCCGTATTCCTGGTTTGTTTGAACACCTGCGTGTCAGCGTTTCCGAAGGGAACTGTGTGTATTGATTTGCCCCAATCGAGTGTGCAGAACCATGTGCAGTTCTGAGAGAGCCATGAGAATAAAACAGCCTTTTGTTTGGATAATGGCCTATTTTTCATCCTCCAAATGGGTAATACATAATCTGTTTATTTCCGTGGATCATTTTTCGGAAGGTACACACCCTGACCCTTAAAACAAGTTCACAAAGGACGGGGGCTTCTTGTAAACACACGGTCCTAAAGGAATCGGGAATTGTGAAAAATGACAATCGAGGCCTGCAAGAGTGTTTTGGGAAGATTCAGTAAATTTTTACCCATCATTATTAACGACTAGAAGTTTAAGGAGACCAATTAATAATGTACAGTATAAAAAACATTTAAAGAATGCAACAGTCAGAATCCCTTTTTTCTTCTTCTTTAACGCCATCATGAACATCTGTTGTCTTATCTACTGCAACCCTCTATTAGCTCCACCACAAACTGTTCTGTGGCAGGGCAGCCGGTGCTGAAGAACTGGGGACAGCATGATCGTGTGCTGGTGTCAGATAAGTCTCTCCTGTCTGTGGTATTCTCACTTTGGATGAGAATCATTGATGTAATTAAATTCACTGTTTATTATTAGTATATGATTAACAGCCCTAATTACATATGAGTCCCTTGCCTGGGTAATTGCTGAGGTGAATCACTCAAATAGCTCTTTGATAAACATATGCAATATTAAAACTTGACCTATGTTTGTAAAGTTTATGACTGAGACTTGCTCAAGACAAACTTTGCTTCCCCGGTTTATCAAATCGACAGGAATTCCATTCTTGGAAGATTTGAGCGATTAATATCACATAATATGTGCTGTCTGTCATCATAATAGGCAAGGTTTGACAGTTGTATGCAACCATTTGCTAGGCTATAAAAGTGTGAATGAGGGATGCAGATGTTTTCTCTCTGTGTATGAAGACCATTAAATGATTCCTAGCCATTGGGGTTATGGGCCAGTAATGGAAAGCACTTCTTTGAACATGCTACGCGGTTTGTGCTGTTTCCTGCTTTTTTGCAATAAACCATGAAAGTTTCATAAGCATTTTTAAAATGCCGCTAGAGTAAAATAAATAAAAAAATAATAAATAAATAAATAAATCAAATTCCTTCTGTATTCAAGCACCATCGATTATTCATTCGGCTATGCAATAGCATACATCACAACAAATCAATCAATCAAAACAACATTACAACCCATCACCAGGAGCTTGACCTACCTTGGCATCAGGGTAGCACTGGAAAAGCAGGGGATTTTCTAAGGGGACATACACCGGCGAGGCTCACATATTTTTTTTTTCCACGGCTCATCGTATTCATCCATAGCTGGAACAAGGTGGATGTCACCCTGCAACACTGATTTGAAATCAGTTTTGCAATTGCTGTAAATTTGCTGATGGTAGCGCAGTTCGGATTTGGCCAGGGGAGGCCGATCCCACTTCAAGGAAATGAGAGGTGAGCAGAAGGGGGGGAATAACATTATCAATAGTGTTGCCAACACTCCCATGAATGTTAGGCCTGGAACTAAATCTCATCTCACCAGCTGATAAAAAGTATCGTTGGCCATCTTTGGGGACAGAAATACTGAGAAAAGGGGGGAGACTGGTGGTTTTCCTGATGCTCAGGTGGTTTTTGTTTTTTTCCCTTTACTGTAAATTGAAAGGTTTAGTGGCTGGTTTGTTAGAGTTTGCTTCTTTGTTCTTCATCCTTCTGTGCTGTCCTTTGGCGTCTGTGCATGACCAAGTGTTGTTGAGGGAATGCCACGCAATGTGCAATATGGAGACTAGAATGAATTGACCAGTGCAAAGCCTGCACAATGACCCCCATTTGGGTTACTGACAAGTTGCCTAATTATTTGTGTGGTACTCATTTACTTTTTTTTTTAAAAAGCTCTTTGCAATTAGCTTGTTGATAATTAGGTTGGCTTGAAAGGGGCAACCTACTGATCTACTATTTAAACTTAATATTATTATTCTTCAGAGACTAAAATTTCTAACACTAACTCCTAGAGATTTCAGACTGATCTTGAATAGTGTGGTATCTCTTTTCTGTAGTTTTCCCACAACGGAAATCGGAAAAATAAAAAAAATCGGAAAAATCCCATTCACTTACATTGATGGAATTTTCAGATAAGCCAAGACGTTCAAACTCCAACTGTCATAATTCCAATTTGAGCCACCAACAGAAGGCTTTTAACATGCTTTAGTCTGCTCATCTATCAATTCTCTATTTCTGTCTGTCTGTCTATCCAGGGTTCCAGACTGTGACTAAAATGGTCACAAATGTGACCAAAAATAATTGTGACAATAATTTAAAATCTATTCGCCACTGGCGACAGTCTTGTTGTGTGCGTTCATATGTGGTTTCGTCATCTTTAGAGTTATTGAATATATTTTTAGAACGCGCACCCCCAGTGTGTCTCACCCATTCTGTTTCTGACCAGCTCACTGCAGGCAACAGCAGACGTATTGCAAGAGAGTCTTGACAAAATACTCTTTTGAACCGGGTCTTTTGCATGAATCACCTGAAAAGAACTTAGGGTTTGAACTCAGGAGCTCAGGTTAATTTAATAGTTTGAATCAGATTCACTTTTTCAGCGAATCATCCGTCAGTGAGCTCACAACTGGGAGTGCAGACATTTCAAAGTAAGAGTCCCATGTTTTTCGGGCTTCGTTATAATTAAAAGTCCTGTATTGTGTACCACTTTTTTTTCTTCTGGTAATTATTGATTGGGATTGGAGTAACACAATAAACTGCATCTGGGATTTCATTAAATTTGCTCTGTTGTAGTCTCTGTGCCTGGGGCCATCCGGTAACAGTAAAGAAAGACAAAAAGGCAATATTTTAAAACTCATATAAAATCAAGATTTTGACACTTATTACACAAGGAGCAAACATTCACTGACACTCAAGAAGACAACACACTACTATATGCACACTATACTTTATGTAAATATCTGTAATGGAGATCCTGAAGTGCAGTACAAAATAAAAAGTTATATTTGTCTAAATTATGAAAGGGCTGTGAACATTTATGAGACAAAAGGGAATTTAAACTTATCTTTCTCTCTCTCTCTCTCTCTCTCTCTCTCTCTCTCTCTCTCTCTCTCTCTCACTCTCTCTCTCTCTCTCTCTCTAATTAATATACATATATATATATATATATATATATATATATATAGAGTGAAGAAAACACTTCAGTAGGCAGAACAACACAAACATGCGTTACATTCTTGCATTCAAAACACTCGGAGCGCAAATGCGATCTAAGGGATCTCAAGATGTGTTTAAAGATTGAGTATTAAACTATATTTATCTTGACACAGTGACCTTAACATTTTATGTTTATGATGCAATGCACCCGAGACGCTGCACAAGCATGTCTGATGCAGGGTGTGGCTGGATTGAGATGGTGCAAAATTTGGAAATTACCCCATAAATATTTAATCACAAGACATTTCCTTCAAACTTATTTATAAGTACTACCCCACTAATTATTTTCTTGAAGAGAGATTTAATTGTGATGTTGATATAGTCTGCAGGCGGAAATTTGTTTTCATTTATTTTGGAGTTGTCCCTACTCGACTTGTTTTTGGTCTGATTTATGCAAGATTGTTTATATCATTCCCAGCTTTCAACTTTGTTTTGAAAATGTTTTATTATTATACACACACACACACACACACACACACACACACACACACACACACACACACACACACACACGCACGCAGCGGAGAAAATGTCAGAGAGAAGCGAGGCAAGGGGGTCTCACATGAGTGTGTGTGTTAGTTAAAGCAGTGTTTCTCAACTGGTTTATTCGGACTGGGTCGCGGACAGCAGGGAAAGAGCAACGCCATGGTGCCGCCCAAGTGATCGACTATTTAGGACTGCCGAGGCAGATTTAATGATAATCTCGCAAATAGATAAATCAGACATGGGCAATTGGATCAGGCCCTCCACATGGTTTAATGTGGCCCGCGGCTCATTTTACGTAAAAGCGTTTTTATTTTTAATTGGATATTTCAGTTAACTTGCATTGGGACATAACGCGTCTCCAAAAGCGTTTACCATGCTCATGGTTGCCAGATAAGAGACGCCCCAATGTAATACTTATTTTGTGCAATCTGGCAACCATGTACGCGAGTGCGCTATTTCTATCTGGCTTCCCCTTTGAAGAAATTTGGCGATCTGTAGTGCAATATTCTGCTCAAGGAAAAGTGTTATACGGCCACTCTGTGTCCATTCTTGAGGCTGCTTGTGATGTTTGGTGCTACTAATTTTGCAGGTAAAACTTCTCAGTGATTAAATTAAATATAAAAGTAGATCTCGGCATCACTGACATGCGAGCAAAAGCAAGCCAGAGATGAATATGTAGATGTATTTATTATTTGTGAAATATTGAAGTCCCTTCGCATCTGTATGTTAATCTAACTCTTGCAGTAATCATTTATCATAGTCATGCAGTCTGTGTTATTCAGTTGTGTGCTGAAAATCAAACGTTGACATCAACAACAAAAATAATGTCACTTGATGCATGTGCCTGTACTGGAAACCCATGAACAAAACTATGCAACATAAAAGGAAATGCAACCCAAGATTAATTAAATACAGGTTATTTTTAATCTATGGTCGCCACTTGATGTCCAATGTAAAATCTGTCCTGAAGCAAAACCAGTTGAGAAGCACTGAGTTAAAGCTACAGACAGGAGCAGTCGCGCATCTACAGAATATGTTAACTGTTAATAATCATAGGACATTACTTCAAAAGCTCACACAGCTGATGTTATTTTTCATTTAGTAGTTAATTTAACATATAAACTAACATGCTTTAGTTATATAACATGTTTGTTACAGATCCTCCTGTCTCTCCCTGCATTAACACTCTGCGATCCCTCTCCTCTGATTACTGATCACCTACACCTGTCACTCGTATCAGCTCCACTCCTTAAAAGCACTGTTCACCCCTCACTCTTCGTCTGGTCTCGATCATGAATACAGACTCACTTCCTTGCTACTCTAACCCTGGTCTCCATTACGATTCCCAGCTCTACCAACCTTTGCTCCAGCAATGATCACCCAATCTCCACGCTCCTTCGCTCCAGTGTCGATTACCCAAGCTCCACGCTCACGTACTCCAGTGACGATAACCCAAGCTCCACGCTAATCCAAGCTCTACGCTCACTCACTCCAGTGACGATAACCCAAGCTCAACTCTCCATCGCTCCATCATAGATGTTCCAGGTTCCCTTGTCATCGCTTTGCTGATTGCATACCATTCACTGAGTCACTTTACTAATAAACACAACCTCCAGGTTTAACACAACCATTGAGTCTGTGTATTCGTTACAATGTTATAGTTACATGCTATTTTTTATAATGTTTATACTTCGATTTATTATTATAATTCTGTTAGCTTTCTTATTTTTCTATTTATTTTATTTTCAAAAGGGATAATTTTTTTACACATACTTCAATAAAATAAATAATATCAATTATAATAGTGTTTGCTCAAAAAAATAAAAATAAAATAACCCTTCTGTTTTCACTGATAATAGTAATTGTGTAATACCGCATACCGTGAAACCGTGATATATTCTGAAACGGTTATCATACCGTGAAAATCTCATACCGTTGCAACGCTATTCAGAGGTTCAGCAATAACTAAAAACAATTTCCAATTTGAGTAATAAGACAGCTGTAAAGTGTATTGAAATATGTATACAATTTGATATTTTTATTTAAACTGTTTATTTATTTATTTTCCTTTTTGTTGTTGTTTGTTTTAATTTACCTCTTGGCTCTAGATGTAAAAGTTTTGTAAGCATTAATAAAAATAAAAAAATGTCTGACGCAGGTGTAAATTGTTTAAGGGCCCGTCAATTTACACCTACGTTAAACGTCTCAGGTGTGTTGCGTCATAAACATAAAATGTTAAGGTCACTGTGTCAAGTTAAATATAGTTTAATAATCAATCTTTAAACACATCTTGAGATCCCACAGCTGAAATTTCACTTACTGACCTCTGGAGTAAACAGGAATCTTCCTTATTATGGTCCGTGGGCATGCGATTAAATGCGTTAATTTTTTTAACACGTTAATTTTGTAAAATTAATCGCACTGAATTAACGCGTTATATCGACAGCACTAATATATATATATATATATACACACACACACACACATATATACGTTTACACACACACACACACACACACACACACATATACATGTATATATGTTTGTGTGTGTGTGTGTATATATATATATATATATATAAAATATACATACATACATACACATACATACACACACACTGTTTATTAAACCTCCGATTAATCTGTGATTTGGCTAATAAAGACAGCCATTTGGCACCTTAATGTTTCAGTTTAGGGGCCAATGGCTCCCAAGTCATTTTTTTAATCTGTCTGTTGTCATTTAGGTCACCTAGCAACCAAAACCCATTGACTTACATTAAAATGAGCTTAGATGGATATCTCTGGATCAAAACATCATAGAGACTTCTGGGTTGGCTCATATGATTCAAGCTAGCAAGGAGCCTTTTGAGTATCACCTTGGTAACTGCCGAACAACCAGATGGGGTTACCCTTGCAACCAAGTAACAAATCACATATCTCTGCACCAGAACATTGTAGAAGCTTCCGGTTTTGTTCATTTCACTAAGGTTAGCAAGGAGCCTTTTGGTATCACTCTGGTAACTGCCTAGCAACCAGATGGGATAACCCTAGCAACCAAGTAGCAAAACGCATATCTCATCAATGATGCTGTCTACACTGGAAGCGTCTGTTGCAGTGTGTTGCAGTGCGTCATATCATGCCGACAGTAAAAGGGTAACCCGTTCCATTTTGTGCTGCACACGCTGACGCTACTACTGCCGACAACACAAATAAATGGTTTAGAACGTTAGTGTTGACGCGTCCAGTGTAGACAGCCTCAAGTCGATGCGTTAACAGATGCGCCTGGTGTAGACATGGTGTAAGTTAGAAAAAAATATAATGATATTGAAAATTTACTTTGGAGGGTAGAATTCACAAAAATGATTCTAATTCAAGAGGGTTTTTAAAATAAGTATTTTGAAACCAACATATAAATCACCTCCTGGAGAAAATGCACATTTTCAGAATTGGACTTTTGACTCCTGATCTTAGTTACTGAGATATAGCCCTTGTGACAACTAGCCCTGGTCTTCCCTTTAAAGATGTTCAGCCATGACATATATTTGTAGGTGGACTGGAAGTTTAATACATTTCCACGGATTTTCCTATGGGTTTTTTATGGGGTTTTTGAACTTATGTGTAAAATAAGATCTGTGTTAAACATTACTTCACAAAACGTTGAGGGTTTGTTGTACAACATAAATTACATACAGTCATACCTCAAATGTGAATTTTTAAGCTGTGTTGGCCTAAAAAAAATATATGTAATTCAATACGGATTTAAAATTCACATTTGAGGTATGAAAGAGTGTAATTTATGTTGTAGAACAAAGCGGCCACGATCTTACACATAAGTTAAAAAACCCATTATAAAAAAATATAAAATGTGAAAATACGGAGGGATTCTTTGGACTATAACCCAAACTGCTCTATATATTGTAGTGCTTACTGAGTCATCTTTTATAATGTTGTTGTAGACTTAACATTATTACTTTTACTTCCTAGCATGTGACACAAAGAACAATCACATCACAGTCACATCCACTGACACAAGGACACATACTAAAAGAGCTGAGAAAGTATTAAGCCTTGACTCCACTTGGTTTCTGACTCACTTGCCAGACTGATGCTATTTGGCTGTCTCACTTTTCAGCAAGGACAGCTCCTTGATGTGAAATCCATGTACAGAGGGTTCTGTCTCCCTCTTGGTGTGGACTGCTGTCTATTGTTGCAGCGGAGGGTGAAGGCATGATCCAACCTGAGGGAGGCCTATAAATGCACAGCTCAGCTTCAGAGCACTTTACTGATGTCTGAGAAGAAAACGGTATGCCTGGTGCTGCTGCTGCCCCTCTGTCGGGTGGAGATCACACATTTGTTCTTGTCCTGTGTTCTACAGTATTAATTTTGAAAGAATGGCATCAAGGAACAGCCCTCGTGCTGAAGAGAGTCACATGACTGCATCTGTGAGCTCATAGTGGTAATTGGTTGCGTCTTTTAAACCACTAGGGGGTCTAGAAATCGGCCCAGATGCTTGTTCAGACACTGTGTATGTCCAGTTTTCTCTTATGCTGAAGCAATTTGGCATACCAACAAGAGGGAGGAGCATGGATGTAGGTGTTGATGTGGCTGGATGCTGCTGCAGATGTTACATGCGCGCACACACACACACACACACACACACACACAGACACACACACACACACACACTTTTCCACCCGTCCACTTGTCCACCCCTCTCTCAAGGTCCAAGGTTACGCATACACAGTTCTTCCACATACTCAAACACACTGTGTCTCTTAAGGCAGTGCATGGCCTGGAGTAGCGGGCAGCTTTTAATCTAGGCTGACGCATGACTCAGTCCCCATGCCAGACCAAGCAAAAAAAAAAGAATCCCCTAGGGATCACTTCTCCGGATGATGATGATGATAAGTTGGGCAAAAGGTCACAGCTGAGATCCTCGTCTCTGTTTCCACCTTCAGGGAACATTTTTTTTTTTTTTTTCAAACCCTCCTTTCCATTTCGCTCACTGGCTTCGGATTAACTTTTCTTTCTAACCCAAATGAATTGTTAATGGACCTCAGGTTATTGAAATGCACTAAAACACTGCACACATTTGCAATGGTGTGAAACTAGTGATTAAGGCTGCTTAGGCACTTATTATTAGAAGAGTTCCAGGTCAGGCTTGCTAGTCAGCCAGGCAGCCTGTAAAGCTGCAGATTACATTGCATTGCTTGAACTGTACTCGACATAAGCAGCGCAGCCCACGACACATGCTATTTTGCTGCTCTGTGGACACAAGCATTGCTGGTTTTGGTATGAATCCCTTATTTATTTTGAGACAGTCCAGGGAATAGAATTGGACAGGATCCAGAGTGATGCAGAGATCAGATAATTAAAGGAGCCCACTTCTTTTCTAGAATGTTTTTAGAGTAGGTAGAATGGGTAGCAGCAACAGATAGGGTAGGTAATTACCTGGCATTACAGAGTGGGAGAAGGTGCCAGATGCCAGAGCGAGTAGGAGGAGGGGTGGGCAGATGCGAGCAGAGTAAATGCTTCACTCTGTGTGCGACCTGGCATTCCTGTTGTCTTATAAACGGAGCACAAGGTCACATGACCTGCCTTGCTATTTATTTTCCCCCCTTCCACTGTAGCTGCGCCCTGTTTACACTGTATTTGCATAGTTCCATAGCAGATGGCTTTAAGGAGGTCAGGTTTTGTCCTTTTAGTTTTGAATATTGTATGTATTTTTGATGTTATTTCCCGTATTCTGCAAGAAAGACCTCCATTCTACCAAAGCCATGTTGATATACACAGACACACAATCAAAATTGTGCTCCTGTAGTATTGCATAGGGATACACCAATACAAAATTTGTGTGCCGAATCCGATACAAATATCAGATTATTTAGAACAGCATCTGCAATACAGATACCAATAGTTTGGTGGTTCTGATGTTTAAGACACCTTGTTTCAAATCACTGATAATTAATTACACAACTTCAAAAGAAATTTAAATGATAGTCTCTGCATGTTTTCCATATTTCAGAGAAACTCGTCTCAGATATAAACAAAAACACTGTTACAAAAAGCACATTATTAACTCACATAAGGTGAATTCTGAGTAATGAAGCTTGTTCCTTTTTAGCTGAAGTAGCATCTGCTTTAAATTTGACAGACTTGTCATATTTCTCTGTGTGTCGAGCTTTAAGGTGATAATCAAATTAGTTGTGTAAAGTTTTAATGGTAGATTCACCTCATGAAATTCTAGCAGTGCAATGTTTATAAGTTGCAACTCTGTGGACATTGTCTCTCAATGGACTTTATACATGGTACTTAGCCAATGTATTTCTGGGAAAATCTGAGGGTGATTGTGTCCCTCTCGTATCGTATTCGACCATAGCGAAAGTGTTGAGAGTGGCAGAAAATTACTCTTCTTTCTAAAATAAAATAGTTGATTACAACAAATGTGATATTATTTAGTAAAAGTATAAAAATTATCTCAGTAATGAGCTCCAAGAAGTTTATATACATACAGTCTGAATCTTGCAGAATGGCAGAGCATTGCTGTTGTGTGAGGCTTTTTCTGTGTTTTAATTACATTTGCATTGAGCGATTGCACAGTCATTTAATAGTGAGGAATACAACAACGGATGCGATTCATGTTAAGAATACAAACACTAGAAGATGAAGTTAGGGAGACTGTCTATTGTTCAGATAAGATATTCACGCCATCCGCAGGGTGACAAAACATCCACGAAAACAGTACAAAGCTGCAACAGTACTTTTATTTTTTTCTCCCTTTTCTCCCAAATTTGGAATGCCCAATTCTCAATGCTCTCTAAGTCCTCATGCTGGCGTAGTGATTCGCCTCAATCCAGATGGCAGGGGATGAATCTCAGTTGCCTTCGCGTCTGAGACAATCAATCCACGCATCTGATCACGTGGATTGTTGGGCGCATTACCGTGGAGACCTAGCACATGTGGAAGCTTCACGCTGTTCTCCACGGCATCCACGCGCAACACACCACATGCCCCCTGAGAGTGAGAACCCCATTAAAGCAACCACAATAAGGTTAACCCAACGTGACAATACCCACCCTAGCAATTGGGCCAATTGGTTGCTTAGGAAGCCTTACTGGAGTCACTCAGCACACCCTGGATTTAAACTTGTGACGCCAGGCGTGGAAGTCAGTGTCTTTAATTGCTGAACTAGCCAGGCCCCCCTGTAAAAACGAATCTTAAAAAATTATATTGCATTTTAAATAGATAGTAGTTTCTTCTGATTTCTGTTTAGTCATCACATTTTAGTAATTTATTTTCCAATGAAGAAATTGTTAATACATTAGGAAGAAGGAAATAACAGCACACACAGTAGTCCAGTAACCATGGATGGAATGTCCATGTTAGCAATCACATTTTCTTAAAAAATACAGAATCAAACCAACTGTACATACAGTGCATAGGGAATATGACATTTACTTATAGCACACGTTAAGTGCTTTTACTCTGAAGATGCATTCAAACGCTCGTGATCCAGCACAAGCCTCAATCTTCTGACAGTTTAAATGGCCTGGATCACCTGCTTGGTTTGTCATGGACTGACCGTCATGACTTGTAAATAAGAGGAACTTTTGATCCTGAAGTTTTTGTTTTGGCTGATCGAATACGTGCTTCAGAGGAAGATATTAGATAAGTGCTTGACGGGAAGAAAATGCTTGATTTTCGTGAGGTTTGTGAATCTGTTTAAACGAGATATCTGCATATTTGCAGAAGGTATATAATTTTTATTGATATTTGCCTTTTATCATTGGAAAAGAAAGTTAAAATTGACGGAACTGTTGAGTAGAGACTGTTCAAATACGTGCTTTAGAGTTTAGAGATAAATGAGCACTCCTTCACAGGATGCTGGATCTGCTGAAGTTGTGTGAGGTTGGTTTATTACATCCATTTAAATGATATATGCACATATACACCAACAATTTCAGACACCTTTGTCCACGCATCGTTTTTAAAAATTATTTATATCCCTGTAAGCAAACAGGGACAGATCATATATTACGGTAAAACCCGCCATGGCAATAATCAGTTTCTCCTCCATTTTGTCTTCGGAACTATTGTTTGGTGGGAACCAAAGTTTACACTGTTGTGTTCTCTAGACTTCGCTAGAGCGGAGCACTTCTATACTCCAATAGGTTGCCGCCGAACCGCGTCAAAGCTCATTACCATAATGCTGCCCGCACTTGAATTTTCCTCTGATGACCACACCACCTCTTGACTTCTGAATTAGAAGTCACCATTAGAACATGAAATATAGGCTATCGATTAAAAAAAATAAACATTTGGCAGACTAACTGGCTTTTTTTGACACATTATCGAATCGGCACAATCCAATATGTGTTGACCTCTAATAGCCAATATGTGTTGACCTCTAATATTTATTTATATAATGATACATAAACCAATTTTAATGTGATTATATATGTGGAAAATGTATTTTAAACTTTAATATAGCCTACCCTGTTTTTGATAAGTAATGTCAAGGCCATGTTGAATATGTTTCCCTGCCTAATTAAGTAAGAGTCTGTGATACATTATTTGGAGATTGTGTGGGGTTGTTTTGGTATGGGGATACGGTATTATTTTATTTGTTTAGGTCTTGAAAATGTCTTAAATTTGATTTTAAAAACTTTTTTAACTGAAATTTAACCTCATATAGTCTTGGCAAACTGATTATGCTCTGGTCTTTTTAACGTATATTTAACCTCATTCAGTCTTGTCATCATTTGGTGCAACCATACATCATTTGGTGTAAACAGTTATGGCAGTAAAAATATTATGTTAAAAATTGTAGATTTTATTTCTGTTTCTGAAAGATTAATCACCGATAAAGTGTGCTAATGTGGATCATTTTGCTCACTTTTTCTATACATTTTATGGGTTTTAAATTTCACAAACACCCGAGAGACTGCTCTTAAAGTCGGCATGAAATGAAAATTGTGACCAACATTACTAACATATTGTGACGTATTTCTAAGATAAATGTCTTATCGAACAAGGAAAAGTTTGACTTGATTTTATCCAGAGGTTGTTGATCTGATGGTGAAAAGTGGGTGTTGGAATAAAGGTTGATCTGAATGGGAGTTTGCTGTCGACACACACACACCCTTTACACTGTGCTGCTCATACCAGAGCCAGGGAAACTGAAGCAATCTCAATATTGGCCACTGACTTGAGAACATGATGATCAAACTGGTAACATTAATACATAATCAGTCCACAAACGCACACAGCATTTGGCTGTCTTTATGTGCGATGAGGCTGGAGCCATTGTGTAATGCAGAATAATGATAAACAAGTGAGTTAAAGATCACAATATTTGGATTTGAATCACTTTATACTAAATATGAAGAATAAAGAACATTTGGCCTTCTTGTGCTTTACATCCTATGATACCTCCTAAAGATTCCTGCATTAAATAATATGAATAAACCCTGTCTACTTTTTCAGTATCCTACTTGGTGTCCACTCAGAAGTGATCACCTCTGGAAATATTCAGGCGTGAAATGACTTGTGCACACAGCCGCAAATTCACTGTTATTCCTCCACCTTCTAAATTATAATTCAAGCCAGCGGGCCTGTAATCAAGGTAGTTTGATGTAGGGAACAGGATTTTGGGAGGGAAACTGCCAAATACTCCATCTCTGCATTAACTGCTTTGACACCAGGTTTGTATTTTATAGATGTATAAATATAGATTTTAAAAGATAAATATTAAAATATTACTTGCAGATTCAAAAAAAGAAAGTGCAAACTCATTTTTAAAACACTTCACTGCACTATTAGTAACTTGTTAATAAATTATTCATGTTAATAAATATTCAAATATTAAGGTCACACCACATTACTTTTTTTTTTTTTGGGGGGGGGGGGGGGCAAGAACAGATTAACTTTGTAAAAACATATAAAAACGTGTAACAATGTTTTTAATTAACATCTTTGAGGTCTAAATGGTTTAAATATTTGAACTATGCAAAAAAATATGTACCGTAATATTTTTATATTTTTAAAATCGCCCTTAAAAAATTCTAAGCTGTTATTGACCCTATTGTCAATTGTTTTTTTAAACTTACTTATAATATCTTAATATCTATTAATTTTATCTTCTTTAAAGCTGCTTTGAAACGATGTGTTTTGTGAAAGGCACTATACAAATACAATTGAATTGAATTGAATATCATAGTTTTATACTTTATCCAGTAAGATGAATCATGTACAAGTATATTGTGTGTGTGTCGGTGTGTATAATTCCATCAAGGCGGAAGTGTTATCCAGTGTTAGCTCATGCCATCCTACGGAGCATGTAACCTCACACTGCGGCATCTACAGCCACTGCTGATGTACCTCCTCGTGCCCGGTGACCTCCCAGCATTGCACAGGGGACGTTGATTACAAAGAGATGGAGAAAGGGAGATGCTAAAGGGAGAAAGTGAGGCAGCAGGAAGGGGAAAAGAAGAGAGTGAGAGTGAAAGAGGAGCTGGAGGAGAGTGATAGGGGTTGGCCTGGCCTTGGTTATGGCAGAACAATAGAGGTCAGGTGATTAACAGCCGATTGCTTGTGTGGCTTCTCGGTTCATGCTCCTCGCTGAGAGGAAGGAGACAAGAGATTTACTTCAAGCTGATAGGTGTTGGACTGATGGCTGTTACGGGAGGACTGTAAATCTTGTGATGTTAAACAGCTGTCTTCCCGCTCATTCGTCATGGCATAGAGAGGCAGAGACTAGCAGCAGGCCACCGCTGTGCCAGCAATGACTGGCCCGTCTCCAAGGCCACACTTTGTTACACCGTTACACAGCTCCCTCGTCCCCATGCCATTCTGATGTCAGCACTGCCACAAACTAATTTGTCCTCATTGCAACTCTGCTAGCCTGGCTGAGCCCTAGATCTGAAGGTGGTTTCTGGTTGCCTGATGCCATTCTACAGCTGGGTGTGGGCTGCACTGGGTGGCTAAAGAATGTAGCCATCACCCCTCCAACTCTTGTCTGATCACTTTTTGCTTAATTTAATCATTTTACACACTTCGTTGTATGCCCTGCTCTCCGATAAATAGTATCACATTGCCAGCGCCAGTCCCGCATCCATCTTCTTTATTGTTCTAAATCTGATGTTGATATATGCAAAATGGCTTCCCTTTGTTAGACTGATTGCCAGTGATTTTTCAGCATGCATGCTCCCAGACATTGCCATGTGACTTTCAGTGTTACAATTAGCAAAGCCCTGATCGTATTAGTTGTGTGTCCATTGCTGAAATGGCAGGATTCATTTCGCTATATGAGAAAAAGTGACCTAATTAAACTGAGGGGGACACAGATTCTGTCTAGTAGCTCTATAGCTAGATTTTTTATTCTCCTGAGAAGTGTAAAAAAACAAATTCCCTGTGCAATTCCCTATTATTAATTGGTAACCTAAAGCACAAAAGTTGTGATTTAGTATTTTAGCTAAACAAATTAAAATCTCAGCAGGGGGCCAGAAAACACATTGGGCCTTGGGCTCAACTCTAGTGTGCAGTGACTCAAACAAGACAAAAAGAAAGAGAAATTTGTAGGTTACCAACAGTTTGCTGCACATCTTGCTGAGGCCCGCGTTGTGGTCAGGCTGAATGTGTGATGTCGAAGCCCCTCGGTAATTTGTCATGAAAGCATAGAAGATCTCCTGGGTGACAGCTGCGCCACTCAGCCTGCATACTGCAACATGCACAGCACACCGCACAAAATTTGCTGTGTGCTCACTGCCACCTCATCGCCTCACTCCTTTGTCTCACTGCTGTATGGAGTTTGCAGGTTTATATAACAAGTTAATTGTGCTAACGAGGGACTCGAGTGCGGAAAGTGTGTGAACGAGTGCTGAGAGGTGCAATTGCCCGTACTGTTGCTGGAAATTACTTCTGTTTGCCATAAGATATGGGAGAAGGTCCCCAGGTGCCACGGGAGGCTGTCGGGGCCCACTCATCTGAGTGATGACAATGTTCTCATAGATCCGATTAGATTCACCTGAACGTGTTTCAGTTGTTTGGTAATTCCCACTGCTCATAACAAAGCTAAAGAGAAAGACTGAGATCAAGATGGGTCAAAGCTCTAACGTGTTATTTTGGTGTGGTTCAAAAATTTAATTTTTTTCCCCTGCAGTGGTAGTTGATTTTGAAGGTGATGGGGTATGTGACATTCTCTTGAAGCTCAGAGACAGTAAGTCAGATACTACAAGGCCATTTATGCCACGTAGGAGAAAAATCTATATGCAGAGTGATGCTGTTTCTGCTAGGATTTTTTTTGTTGCTGATTGACACACGGTGCAGGCGGATATGAGGTGAAGTTCTATCATTGGGGGCAGATTGACAGAAGGCATTTCACTTTTCTTAAAGAAAGGTGATGAAGCAAGAGGGTTTTTCTATCTTCAAACATGTTGTTGTTTTAAACAGAGGCGAAAGTGTGCATGTATGTGTGTGCACACTGGTGAAGTGACTGATACTGATTATTTTGGGTGCTCTCTGAACTCTGGATTGCTTTGTTTATGACAGTGCTTCTGTTCCCAAAGGCGGGAATGGAGGAATATGATTTTTGGATCACCATTTGCATTTTTTCATTTAGTCTCATTTGATTTGCACTCAAACTACAGACCATCTCACAGGGTACACATATGAATACATTCAAAAATACTTCCAGCAGAGTCTCACTTGGTAACATGCGTGCACACGCGCACACACACACACACACACACACACACACACACACACACACACACACACACACACATACACACACACACTTTCATACCAACTGTTCACATTCAATCTTTCTAAAATACCCATCTGTTGCTTAAAAAGTACTCCGTTCGCTGTCTCCACAATTTTCCAATCTCTCTTGTTCTCTGTCTCAGACATACACACATACATACTTTCACCTTTGTAGTGCTGTAATGCTTAGCTGATCTTGCAGTGTTAAAGCTTTTTCCAGCATACCTCCTAGGCACATTCACTGCTGAAAGGAAAATGTAAATATGTTATAATATAATATTTGTTTAATTATATGAGATATATAATATGCAATGGATCCAAAATCATTTTCGCTCTTGTTCTACAGTTTCTTTTCAAGTGTCAGTTGATGTTTCTTCAGTATTAATTTTCGTGTGCTGCGCAAACAGAGCAAGAACATTAAAGCAAGCATCTGGGCATTCAGATGGTTTAATACTTGCGCATTAGGATCAGTTGTCATTACAGATAGGACGAGGACTAATCTAAGCAGCTCTGATTGGCCATTTCCATTTCATTGCTCAACAGACATGTTAATGATTGGTTAGAATATTCATCTGCTGCAAAAACACATTTGTAAATAGAAACCATTGACGCAACAGGAGCAGACTTAAATTGAATGCTGTAATCGTCAATTTTCACGATTACATAATCGTGACAGCCGTAATCGCGATTTAGTTTTCCGATTAATTGTCTAGCCCTAAAAAATATATATAAATATATATGAAGATTTCCAGGTTTTTTTTTTACAGGTACATGTAAGTATTTTGGGGTTGGGCTGCTATAACCATTAAGAGGTAGAGCTGGTGAACTTTATGGCTCCACACTCTTTGCCTTACTTCATAACACATCATTCTTCCTTTGTCACTGCAGCTGACATCAGATTTTCCTCAACACATGCAAACACTCTCTGTGGAGTACACTGATTAGCCACAACATTAAAACCACCTGCCTAATATTGTGTAGGTCCATCTCGTTCTGCCAAACAGCACCAACCCACATCTCAGAACAGCATTCTGAGATGCTATTCTTCTCACCACAATTGTAAAGAGGGGTTATCAGAGTTACCAAAGACATTGTCAGTTTGAACCAGTCTGGCCTTTCTCTGTTGACCTCTCTCATCAACAAGGTATTCCCATCCACAGAACTGCCACTCGCTGGATGTTTTTCTGTTTTTGGCACCATTCTATTTATGTGCGTTCTGCAGTGGTTGAGCATTGTTGCCAATTACAGATGTGTCCGTTGCTCGCTCTGTGTATCTTTTTTTTTTGCTTCTAAGAGGGCCAATGCTATCATGATTAACATATGTAAAACTGCAGTCAAGTGATTTAGAAATGCAGTCTGCATTAAGAATGAGGCATGAAGTGTTTTATAGGGGTGCACGATTCATCAGCGTCCAATATATTAATGGCCGAAAACTGGGAATATATATATATAATATTGTTGTGCTGACTGTGGAATTACTGTAGATAATTTTTGCAGATAACTTGATAATAGTTGACAATATTGTTTACACAGTCTTGCAGCCCTACTGGAATGTTTGGTCTTAACATGGTAAGAAATAGGGATGCTCCAGTCAGGATTATTATAGCTGATACCGATCTCTGATCTAATTGTCACCTGATCAGCTGATACCGATCCCGATCATGTCACCTTTTATCAAGATCTGTCATAAATGGCTATATATAAGCTATCTGTTCACTGTCACTTTTAATTGAATTTTCCTCTACCCAGTAATATTACTTTGCCTAGTTTTTGATGACAAAAACAGTGTTTAAAATGCTTATTAAAAAAGCTTTTTTTTAATAACATTTTAAAACAAGTATAGGCTAACAAAACAATCTCTATATTTAGATGGCAAAAAAAAAAATCAAGCTTAGTGTCAAACTAAAGACCCATAGGAACTTAATATGACATTTTTGGTTATTCATTGATTATCATATGTAACGTCACGCCAGCAGAGGGAGCCCTCTCCCGAGTTCTGACTGTGTTCCGCTCCCTCTGCTTCTCTGCTCATTTCCTGTTTGGTGGATATTTAAGCATGGCCTGCTCAACAGGCCATTGCGAAGTATTGCCAGTTTCACCTGCCTTACCGAGCGGTTTCCATTGTCATAGTCTTGCCTGTTTTGTGAATGACCATTGCCTGCCTTTTCTTGTTACTGCCTTTTGGATTACCCCTTTGCCTTGACACTTTGGATTGGACTGCCTATTTGTGTTTGAACTCTGCCTGCCTCAAGTTATTGATACCTGCCTGCCGACTTTAACCTGTTTACTGTGGATTTTAATAAACATCTGCAAATGGATTCAGCCTCAGCCTCCGCGTTGTTACAGAATACTTCGCCAACGATGACTCCAGCAGAAGTTTCGGATCTACAGCAAACGTTTGCTTACCAAAGTGACGTCCTCAGGAAATATCAAGAACAACTGAGTAGACTACAAGCCACCAACGAATGTCTTACCCAATATCTCCATTCGTTACCACCACCAACACCCAAGAAGGTAAGCTTTGCCTTTCCCGATAAATTTGACGGTTCAGCAGACAGATGTAAGGGATTTTTACGCCAAGTTGAGCTCTTTTTCAAACATCAGAGCGACGAATTTGAATCTGAAGAGAAAAGATGCGCTTTTCTAATGTCTCTATTGACTGGGCCGCAGCTGTTTGGGAAACAGATCCCTTAATTAAATCTTCATCTAATTACTTCGTTCAACAGATCAAAGAAGTGTTTGAATATCCAGCAGGGGGCATGGATATTTCAACTCAGCTATT
This sequence comes from Moxostoma hubbsi, assembly GCA_032164185.1. Taxonomy (NCBI): domain Eukaryota; kingdom Metazoa; phylum Chordata; class Actinopteri; order Cypriniformes; family Catostomidae; genus Moxostoma; species Moxostoma hubbsi. The sequence continues at coordinate 10,908,389 of JAVLUX010000042.1, forward strand.
GCAACTCAAACAAGGCCGTCGTTCAGCGGCAGATTTTGCAATAGAGTTTAGAACGATCGCTGCTCAGAGTGGATGGAATGATGTTGCGCTCAAGGCCATATTCCAACAAAGTTTGAACATTGAACTCCAAACAGAACTCATCTGCAGAGGAGAAAATTGTTCATTTTCTGAATTTGTGACGCTCGCTATCAAAATCGATAACCTCATGCGCAACAGCCCCGCTAAATCTAGGACACTCCCACAAAGAATCGCTGAATCCAATTTAACTTCCCACGTATCCAACCCTCGTTCAACCATTGCTCAATCCAGTCTGGAACCCATGCAGCTAGGAACTACCAAACTCTCTGTTGAAGAGAAATCCAGACGGTTAAATCACAATTTGTGTTTCTTTTGTGGGAATGCAGGCCATGTCAATGCCGTGTGTCCACTCAAAGCCAGAAAATCTGTTAAGACTACTAGCCAGGTGAGTGTTAACAACATCCCTCCTCTCATCACCAAGTTCTTTACAATCAGTGTCAAGATTACTTATAAGACGGACCCTGTTGATTTCACAGCACTGATCGATTCCGGTTCCGCTCTAAATCTAATCCATCAAGACATTGTTAAAAAATATAACATCCCTACGCAACCTTGTAACCCCCCTCTGAAAATCAATGCTATTAACAACAAACCTATCGGAGAGGGCATCAATTTACAAACCCTGCCAATACAACTCCAAGTGGGACCTTTCCATTCTGAAATCATTTTATGTTATTGATTCCCCACGCCATGAAGTTATCCTGGGATATCCCTGGCTAGCAGTCCACGACCCAGTCATCTCTTGGCAGCAAGGCCAAATCAAGCAATGGTCTTCGTTTTGTAAAACACACTGTCTAAACGCCACAGATATCAAGCCATGTTTGACCACAAGCATTGAAAGTCCCGATTCCAAACCTGTGTCTTACCCATCTTGCTACCAAGAATACCAAGAAGTCTTTAGCAAGACCAAGGCAACCCTTCTTCCACCTCATCGCCCCTGGGATTGCGCTATTGACCTCTTGCCCAATGCAATGCCCCCCAAGAGTAAGACCTATCCGTTATCGCGTCCCGAAGCTCTAGCCATGGAAGAATACATTGAAGAAGCGCTCAGTTCTGGTTTTATTCGTCCATCCACTTCACCAGCGGCAGCAGGCTTCTTTTTCGTAGAGAAGAAGGATGGAGGTTTACGGCCTTGTATAGACTATCGAGGTTTGAACAATGTCACAGTAAAGTTCAGTTACCCTCTACCGTTAGTACCTTCAGCTCTCGAACTACTCCGTGAAGCCACCATTTACACAAAACTAGACCTCAGGAGCGCTTACAACCTCATTAGAATCCGAGAAGGAGATGAATGGAAAACTGCCTTTTTGACCTCTAGGGGGCACTACGAATATCAAGTCATGCCGTATGGATTAGCCAATGCACCAGCAGTCTTACAGTCATTCATTAATGAGATCTTCAAAGACATCCTCAACAAGTACGTTATTGCCTACATTGATGACATCCTCATATATTCAAAATCTGAAGAAGAACATCATGAACACGTTAAAACTGTTCTATCCAGACTACTTGAGAACCAGCTCTACGTTAAATCTGAAAAGTGTGAGTTCCATGTTAGGAAAACATAATTTTTGGGGTATAACATTAGTCACCAGGGTGTTGAAATGGACAACTCAAAAGTTACGGCAGTCACTGTATGGCCTCAACCAACCACAGTCAAAGAACTGCAGCGCTTCTTAGGATTTGCCAACTTTTATCGGCACTTCATTCGCAGTTACAGCACTATTGCAGCCCCTCTGACGTCCCTACTGAAGGGTAAGCCCTCAAAATTAAAATGGACAGAAGATGCCACTAAAGCGTTCATAAAACTCAAGAACAGCTTCACGTCAGCACCCATTCTCAAACACCCAGATCCAGACTTACCATTTGTGGTTGAGGTTGATGCTTCAGATAGTGGAATTGGGGCAGTGCTCTCACAACGTCACGGTCAACCAGGCAAGCTCTACCCATGCGCTTACTTCTCTAGAAAACTCACTGATGCCGAACGTAACTATGACGTTGGCAACAAAGAACTTCTTTCCATGAAGGCAGCAATGGAGGAATGGAGGCACTGGCTGGAGGGCTCCACTCACCCCTTCCAAATTATAACAGACCACAAAAACCTTGAATATGTCAGGAGCGCCAAGAGACTCAATTCTCGTCAGGCACGTTGGTCATTATTCTTCACGAGGTTTCAGTTCACCGTTACATACAGACCAGGAAGCAAAAACAGTAAGGCAGATGCTCTATCCAGACTCCATAGCCACCCCCAAACCGAATACCAACCAGAACCCATCCTACCACCTTCCATAATCATTGCACCTATCACATGGGATCTGATGGAAGAAATCCAAAGAGGACAACAAGCTGAACCAACACCACCTAGTTGTCCACCTAACAAACATTATGTTCCTAGAAACCTTCGTGCTAGAGTCATCCATTGGGTCCATACATCACTCAGCTCAGGACATCCAGGCATCACACGAACCCTCAACCTAACTCGAAATTCTTTCTGGTGGCCTTCAATGGCAAAAGATGTGGCCAACATAGTCAAATCTTGCTCGATTTGTGCCCAGTCTAAGACACCCAAAGATTTACCTTCTGGTCTGTTAAAACCCTTGCCCATTCCACAACGACCCTGGTCACACCTCTCAATAGACTTTGTCACAGATCTACCCCCTTCAACTGAACTCACCACAATTCTAGTAATCATAGACCGTTTTTCCAAATCCTGCCGTCTAGTCCCCATGAAAGGCCTCCCCACTGCCATGGAAACGGCGCAAGCACTGTTCCAACACGTCTTCAGAGTCTTCGGTATCCCAGAAGACATCGTCTCAGAGGAACCCAATTCACCTCAAGTCTGGAAAGCCTTCTGCAGACAACTTGACATAAATGTCAGTCTGACCTCAGGTTATCATCCACAATCCAACGGTCAAGTTGAAAGGCTGAACCAAGAAATTGGAAGATACCTACGGTCCTACTGTAGTCGGGAACAACACCGCTGGGCAGAATTCCTGCCCTGGGCAGAATATGCCCAAAATTCCTTGAGACATTCATCTACGGGTATCACCCCATTCCAGTGCGTGCTAGGGTATCAACCTCCTATGTTCCCGTGGTCTGGAGAACCTTCTGCGGTACCCGCAATTGATGATTGGATACGACGTAGTGAGAGGGTGTGGAATTCCGCTCATGTACACCTACAAAGAGCTGTCAGAAACCAGGAAATCCAAGCTAACAGACATCGTCGTCCACACCCTCCCTACCAAGTTGGACAAAGGGTCTGGCTCTCCTCACGAGATCTTAAGTTGCGGCTACCGAGCAGGAAGCTAAGCCCTAGGTACGTAGGCCCTTTCAAAATTCTCAGACAAATTAATGACGTTACCTATCAACTAGAGCTTCCTGTTAATTATCGTGTCTCTCCCTCTTTCCATGTCTCCCTCCTCAAACCGGTCCACCCGGGTGCTGACCCCAACGTTGAGAGTCAAGAGCCTCCTCCACCGCTGGACATTGACGGGTCCCCAGCTTACGCGGTAAGAGAGTTATTGGACTCAAGAAGGAGAAGGGGTCAGCTCCAATATCTGGTGGACTGGGAGGGGTACGGCCCTGAGGAGAGGTCTTGGGTAGCCGCCCATGACATCTTGGATCCATCTCTGATCAGGGATTTTCATCGAGCCAGACCCGACCGTCCAGCACCACGACCACAGGGACGCCCTCGTCGAGCGCCAGGAGTCACTCCTAGGGGGGGGGGATTCTGTAACGTCACGCCAGCAGAGGGAGCCCTCTCCCGAGTTCTGACTGTGTTCCGCTCCCTCTGCTTCTCTGCTCATTTCCTGTTTGGTGGATATTTAAGCATGGCCTGCTCAACAGGCCATTGCGAAGTATTGCCAGTTTCACCTGCCTTACCGAGCGTTTTCCATTGTCATAGTCTTGCCTGTTTTGTGAATGACCATTGCCTGCCTTTTCTTGTTACTGCCTTTTGGATTACCCCTTTGCCTTGACACTTTGGATTGGACTGCCTATTTGTGTTTGAACTCTGCCTGCCTCAAGTTATTGATACCTGCCTGCCGACTTTAACCTGTTTACTGTGGATTTTAATAAACATCTGCAAATGGATTCAGCCTCAGCCTCCGCGTTGTTACATCATATCTTATTATGTTATCTTAATATTGTATAAAGAATTATTATATTTATAAAGTCCTTCTCTGCCTTTTAGTTGGATGATTGTATTAATAATTGTATCACTTGTTGCTGCTAGAACTTTAAATAGGGGAAAACGCAAATTAAGCCAAATCTTGTAACTAGCGTTTTTATTGAGATGTCTATGTCCAGTGTAGACTGAAAAGCTGACATAAACAATAATAAGGACCGTTTCACAGCTCGCACTGTTTTCCCTTTGCTTTGTCGCGTGCGAAACGCCACATCAACAGTACATTACACAAGGTTTTCATATTCGCGATTCCTCTCCCACTGCATTGTTCTTAACAGCTGAATCAACTTTGTTGTCTTACAACACTATGCCAGTATTACCCACACTCCGTGATACCATGACAGTACTGCTGTCTTAAAGGAGCGTGCCATAAGCAATGGGTTTATGTGATCGACCAAATTACTGATCACCGATTGAGTCTTGGGATGTGAATATCAGTCGATACCGATCAGTGGACGATTGATCGGAGCATCCCTATTAAGAAATCTCAGCAGCTCCACCTGAGAAACGAGCATCATAATGATCAAATAAACGTTCACACTGCCCCACTAGCCATAAATATGAAAGCCCAGGAGTGCCATTTACAAAAGAATGAAGGAATAAATTATCAATCTATTAATTTGAAAAATAAAAATGTGAATAAACCGATTTATAAATTGTCAAATAAATAGACACATTTAAATGTGTATATTTAATGTTTTAAAATGTACTTAGATTTAGCAATAAAACAGCACCTTAATAATTATTTTTTAAATGTACCTTTTAAATTGCGTTTTAAAAAGCATTTGGCAATTGCTTTTCTTCAATTTTCCAGTTGCTTTTCTTTATTGTTTGACTTTTTCCTTTTCTTTTTCCATTTGTCAGTCCATATAAGCTTAAGCTCAGGAGTGCATATTAAAAAAGAATAAATTATAAATCTATGAATTTAAAAATAAAAACTTAAGTAAATTTATAAATGGACAAATTAAAAGACACATTTAAATGTATTTATTTAATTCATGTTTAAAAATGTAATTATATTTAACAATAAAATTGTGCGTTAATAAATCATATTTATTTCATGTTTAAAATGTCATTAAATGTAGCAATAAATGAGTACATTAATGAGTCTTTTAAATGCACCTTTTAATGCACTTCAAAAGGACCTTATAAATGTGATTTTAAATTTGCCAATTGCTTTTCCTCATCCATTTTCTTTTTCGTTTTACTTTTTCTTTTTCATTCTTCAATTGAGAATCGAGTTTAAAAAATGCCATTGTACTGTTGACTCGTGGGAGCAACAAATGAACTTTCGACTCAGTTATAAGGCACACCACCTCTCCCACGTGCCACTTGAAGAGGATGTAAGACTACCTGTCATTGGACGAAGATATGAGCAGTTTACATGATATTACTGTATCTGCAAAGCCCACACATATGAAACTGATGCCAAGCAAGTTAATGGTGGCTCGTTCACTGTTGCTGTAAAATGCTGAACGTGGCCCTACCTGAGCTTGCACAGTGATATGTGTCCAGGATGGGAGCTGGTAATCGTGCCTACAGACCCATGGCCTGAACTGAAACATGCGACTGAGGTGAACAAAGGCAATCGCTTATATAAGAAGTATAAGTATAGACAGTATAAGAAGACTTGTGGAGGTCCACAATTTCTTTTCTGAGGACTTCGCTGATTTCTTTTGATTTTCCCATGATGTCAAGAAAAGAGGCACTGAGTTTGAAGGTAGGCCTTAAAATACATCCGCAGGTACACAATTCAGTATACCTCCTATCTGAAGCTAATTGGCTAATTGTCTAAAGGCTTGACATAATTTTCTGGAATTTTCAAGACTGCTTAAAGGCAAAGTTTCCTGTCTGTCGCTCACTTCGACGTTGTGTCGAAGAAGCGACACTAGGGGTATCTCTTGAGTGCCGAATATACCTCTGCTCTATAAAAAAAGGCCAATGAGAAGTTGGCAGACATAATTTGCATGTCCCGCCCGGACATACGGGTATAAAGGTGGGGAAATACGTCTGTTTCATTCAGAAATTTTCTTCGGAGCCGATGGTCGTGTATGCAGCGAGCTGCGAGTCACACACACCTGTTCCTCTTACCTCTGGTGATCTGCTGTTGGATCTACGGCGCACTTCAGCGGCTTTCTCCTTCTCTGCACGGCAGTGTAGTTTGCCCCTGGGCGCTTCGACAGTGCAAACTAAAAGAGTTATAAAAGAGTGATTTTCTCTAAAAGAGTATTTTCTTCTAAAAGAGCAATAAACAGCGGCGTTGAATGTCCTTTTTAGGATGCGTCTTTATAAAGATGCCTTTCCGCCCTTGTGTAGTTCCTGGATGCGGTAGAGTGCAATAAGTAGATGTCCTAAACGACTTAAAGGCTCATTATTACGGTTTAGTGTTTCTCTGTAATGTAGAACAGTGTTAGCAATGTAATTTATAACATTCTTTCTCAGGGCTGGAACTCAAACCATTTTCTAATGCCCCCCAAAAATGTTCTAGTAATTAAATCAATATCATAAATGTCTGTCTAGTCGACTAATGGCTTATATTAACTCCTACTAGTCGACTAGGAAAATCTTTGGTCGGGGGCAGCCCTTCTTTATTCAAGTATTTATTTATTTATTTATTTTTTTTTTTTAAGTAATAAATTGAGAATTTTTTTCCTTCATTCTTTTTTTTAATTGGCACCCCTGGGCTTCAGCCGATATGGACTGACAAATGGTAAAAGAAAAGGAAAAGTCAAACAATAAAGAAAAACAACTGGCAAATGGTCGAAGAAAAGCAATTGCCAAATGCTTTTTTTAAATCCTATTTAAAAGGTACATTTTAAAACATGAATAAAATAAACACATTTAAGTGTGTCTATTCATTTGTCCATTTATAAATTAGTTTATTTATTCACATTTTTATTTTCAAATTTATAGATTGATCATTTATTCCTCCATTCTTTTGTAAATGGCACCTCTGGGCTTCCATACATAAAATGGTTATTTAGTGAAGTAAGGCTAAGAAATTATTGTATTGTCTTTACATTGTATACCATGACCATTGAGCCACTGTGCCAGACTTTGAAAGCAAATTGATTGTGTTCTGCCAGACATATTTACTAGTTAACCAGCTGGATATAATCGAACATGCTCTGTGCTGTTTTCCCTCTACATTCCTCATTTGGCTCATGATGAAGCTTTTGTGAGAGGAATGGAGAGCAAAGAGGAATTCTGATTACATTAGAGGAAGAAGGAGACTAAGAGGACGACTCGGAGTGGGAGGAAAAATTAGGAGATTGAAGGCGTGCAGTCTGCACAGGGAATACAAGTGCAGCAGAGTTGAAAAATGACAGCCTGGAGCACATAGCTAATTTAACTGATTCAGCATGCCTGGAGCTCTGCTACTGGGCACCTGAACACACCTCTTAATTCCATACTTTTCCCTATCAATCGCGTTTCCTTATATTCCACTGACTGACAGGCTGATCCATGATGCCTCCTCTCCCTTGCAGTGAGCTCCAACATACACTTCAGGAGAGTTTGAGAGTCTTTCTTGACTGCACTGTTTGAAGAAGCAACAGCAGGAGACACCCTGAACTCACTGGAGGGTTTTAACTGCTCCTCTCCTCTCCTGCTTCTCAATTTTTTCTCCTGAGAAAATGACTCTCCTCTAGAGATCTCAGTAATGTCACAAACTGTGCTAGGAATGACAAGACACCAAAGTCAGCTCTCAAAAGCCTGAGATTTCAATATGTGCTCAAACATTTCACTTTTTAAGACCATTTTCGGGATGATATTGCTGATGATATAAAATTAAGCAATAATGTGAAATACATTTAAGTGGATTCATATTTTCATTAATTCTACAATTACACAGCCACACCAAAACATACGAAAACTCCTAAATCCCCTTGTTTTACATGTGAAAAATCGCTTTTCTATGTACGGTCTGAAATGTAACTGTCCTTGTGTTCCATTGCGGACAGCAATTCCGAGTAAATTTACCATTATTTTGGAAGGAATTCATGCAATGTATTGTACAAAGTAACATTTATCTTTTATAACATTATCAAAGTAAATAGCAGGCACAACAACACAGCTACAACATGGGCCACCATCTTGATTGCTTTGTGTTAAATTGATCACATGACTCACATGACAACAAATATGTTGTTGTTTTCAGATATCTCAGTTTTCCCCTGTACATACTACACTGAAGACTTTCAAATTCATCCACTTTATCCTTAATGTGAATGTAACCAAAATGTAGAGAAAAAGTTTTAAAACTAAGCATATTAGTGTGGACGTGCCCTACTTTCACAATCCTTCAGGGCTGCACAATTAATCAAAATAAGATCTAAATGGCAAGTTGGTCATATATGTAATTATTAAACCGATTTGAAGACAGACAAACATGCTTGTGTACACTTCAGAATTAACTGGTGATGCGCTGCTCTGTGTGCATGTGTGGGGCAGTGCTCTCAGAGCAGTTTACATGCATTGTTAAATCAAAATACTGCAGGTTCAAGCATCCACGCAATTCCAAACATTAGTAACTACTACAAGTTTTCAGTTAAATATACAAATGCAGCACATTATAACAGAAAAGGAAATGACGGCATTCTACCGGATGGATGCACAACATTTTAAACTGTCAAATACACAGCACTTTCAGGTGAAGGTGAAGTAAATGGGACGGAAATATATTTCACTTTGTATAACACAAATCTAATCCCCAAAATATATTATAATAATAAAATTGACATCGTCCCACAGTAAAAATTTATTATAATGCAGTATTCAACTGGGTTCCAAAAAATAAGTGAGTGGAGTAGTTTTTGAACACCTTGTTCATTCACAAACATTTTTCAGTAATAATATATGAAGGTAGGTAATGCTTTTTATTAAGCTACTGTAACAATGGTCACAGTTAGGTAAAAGGAGGAAGCAGGAGATAGCGAATCCAACTCAAATGGTCTGTTTATTTTTCACTCAAAATTTACGCTTTTCAATAGACACACTTTAAAACAAGCTTTTCAGTGGATACAGATTAACACAGTCTCTTCGGCTTGTTTCTCGTAACTCTCTCCATCTCACTGGCGTCTTAAAGCCTGTCTCAACTCTCACTGCAGTGACAAACAGCTGTTGGTGACAATCATTGCCAGGTGATGATCCTTACTGTTCTCATACTATTAAAGTGTGATCTTGCTCTCCATTTCACAAACCAGCGCTCAATCATGCCCCCACCCCAACACCTATGTATTATTGTATACGGATTATAAATATAATATAGCAGATCAATGAAAATTATTAAATCTCATTCTCCCCTGTGTTTATTTAGTAAAAACCTGTGAGAAACATGCCTTCATTATTTTAGATAGATTTTTATTTAATGCCATTTTAAATATTAAATGTCGACAATGTCGACCATAATAAAAAATAGTCATCAAAAATTTTCGCTGTCGAAGTCATTTGATCTCATTTAATGTAACATGAGATCACATTAAACTCTAATGATGACGCGTGAGAGCAGCACTGCAGGAAGAATTACACTGTTCACAGTCCAGATTCACTCTAAAATTTCCAGATAGCTTCAGCAAAGTATGAGGGAATAATACAAAAATACCAAATAAGACGCAATCTCGTTGTGGAATAAGTGGAGCTGGAGCTCTTTAAGGGAAACACCCCTGCATTACATCTTAAATGCAGTTATATTTAATATGTTATAACTTTATTAAAGTTAAAATAATACGGAAGCAGATCATATAATTAACTACAAACTCTGAAACTGGCATTTCTCTGTGTGGTCAGCGCCTTTTTGATGAGTTGTGCGAATGTCAAGATCTAAGGGGGAGAGATTGAAACTGCACCCGGCTGAGGCACTCTCTGTCACAGGGACACTCGTCCCTCGAGCTTACGCGCTTAATGCAGCTAGATTATAATTTTATGGCTCACAACTTATTGAATCATAATATATGTGTCACTGTGCATTTCTTATTGTGAAGAAAATTGGTAATGCGCAGCTTTATTAATACGAGTGTTTGTTTTTTGTGAGTTAAATATGGATTGATTTGAACAGAAAGGTGAGAGAGCATAGTCTTCATCCCATTATACACTGCAACAAAATAAAACATTTTTGGCTTGTTTTCCAATATAAATTTCTAAAATCCCTTTAAAACAGTGTACATTTTCTTTAGCAGCTATATGGCAGAAGAAAAACTTGTTGTCTGAGGATGTTGAATATAATATTAGAAATACAAATATTTTATAATATCTAAAAATAATAATAAAAATATGCATTCACCTTTGAAGCAGCATATAAGATATTTATACTTGCTTTTAGAGAATACATCTTGAATATATTTTGTCTTTACTGCACTCGCAGAAGTATAACCAAGTGAAAAATACACTTACTGTATATTTAAGATACATTCTCTTAAAGCAAGTCTAAATACCTTATATGTTGCTTCTCAAGTAAATGTATCATGTTTTAAGGATTTTTAGACCATTTTAAATGGAAAACAAGACAAAAACACTTGATAATAATATGATTTTTTGCTGTGAATTTTTAACTTAAACTTAATAAAAATATTTTTTCCCCTTTTAATTCAGTGAATGGCATATAGAGGTATTTTTAAAAGATAATTTTGTCCTCTTTATTGTTAGTTAGAATGTTTAATACAAAATTTTAAGTCAGGCACAAACTGAATAATCGGTTAAGAGCTAATGATTAATCGTTGCAATAATTGCAGAATAGTTGAATAATCGTTCCAATAATCATTTGATTAATCAATTATCAAAATAATCATTATTTGTAGCCCTAGTTTGGATGAAATGATGGTTCCTCTGATTAAAAAAAAATTAACAAATATATAATTATCAAAATATAATTTAAATGGTCTGTTGAATAGTTAATAGGCTGCAAAATATCGATGTATACATTTTTAAGCCACATCGCCCAGCTCTAGGATCTATTTCTAAAGACCTTGTCTTTTGAGCATTGGGAAATGCCTTTGTGGTCGGTGATATGAGATATCCAGTAGGATTGTCTCACATCCGACTTTGAATGGAACACATTATTACAACATGTCATGTTATTAATTGTCTCATTTATTTCTCCACCTATCTGCCATTGGTCGCAAACAGGTAGTCCTGCCATAAAACTGATGCTATTGGTAGACCCAATGTTGCTATGTTGGGCTGCTCAAACAAAGCAATGGTGAAAGTGCTGTTTACACTTTTTGGAAACTACAAATGGCTTACTTATAGCCTCTGCACCTTTAAGCTGGGAAAGGAGAGAGACAGAATTCTCTTTAGTTAATTTTTTGTGTCGTTTCCATTTGACTGGTAAAACAGCAGTGGTGCAGTCAGAATCATCATGCTTATGTTTATTTATGATACCACTGACTCATCAAGGCCCCAAATTTCTCACAGGATACTAGGTAGACACAAGTGATTGCTTGCTTGATGAGCGATCCTTCGTTTAGAATGGCGCCTCATGCATGAGTCACATCTTCTTCTCCCCTTTGTCATGGAAATAGAATTGTTTACTCATTTCCCCCTTAAACATTGGGTTTAGTTGTCAGTATTACATGCTGTTGTCACCTCTCTGACAATAATTTTTTCTCTCTGCCTGTGGATTTCTTCTTAACTGATGTGATCACAGTTGTTTTTTTTTGGTAATCGAGAGCTCTGATTAATCCTCAGGAGTTAAGGGTGATAGGCCAGCAAGATGGTGTTTTTGAAAGTTTAAGTTTAAATAGGTTTCCACTCAAGAAACAATACTTTCACAATGCAAGTTGTTTGAGAAGCCACTAAGAGAAAATTTCCAAGACAGTCTTGAGTGCTATCATTGCATCTTGAGGTGAGAACTAGAACTGGGGCTCTTAAGCTTTCTTCGTCCTGCTCTTTTCTCATGGAATTATTTTTGTTTCCGTCTTGTCACGTCAAGTTAACCAGCACTGATAATTGTGCCGTAGTTTTGCCCCAGTGTATTTTCGATGCAGATTACTGTCATTGTTTTGTGCAAAGAGGCTTCCTGGGCAGTTCACATCACAAACCAATACTTGACATGTATAGAACACAGATTAGAACTCTGGATGAAAGGAAGACCCTTTTCGTAATATGATTGGTCTGTCTTCTCAGAGACGTTCTCATGGTTGAGTTCACAGAAAGTGAAGGAGAGAGAAGCTCAGTCTCGCACAACACCCGCACACAGCTCTTTTCTTCTGTAGTTGACATTTTTTCCACCATTCCTTTGTAACGTCTGAATTGAAATGTTCTTATGGAAAAAAAAAATTAACAGGTGTATGTTGACAGGTCCTGCGTGTATGTATGTATGTATGTGTGTGTGTGTGTGTGTGTGTGTGTGCATGTACGACACTTTACATGTACACCGAGAGGTCTTTAGGGGAGTTGTATCCATGGTGACAGCTGGCCACGCATGCACTATTACGTGGTTGCTGGACAAAAGGAAGGCGACTCTATGACAACCTGACACTCTTTAATACCCTGTCAAGCTGTCATGTTTTTCTTTTTTATGCTTAATGAGAAAAGAAAAGGGTTCCTACTTTCATTAATTCCTACATTAGCACCCTCCCCACTACTATAAACGTGATCTGAGTGCAATATTTGTCAGTTTATTGGTCTGACTTCATCATCTGAGAGAGAAAAAGAGGTGAATGAGAGGGATATTATACCCCTGTGTGTGTGTGTGTGTGTGTGTGTGTGTGTGTGTGTGTGTGTGTGTGTTTGTATTTACAGTAGTGAAGGAGCATCTACAATGTTTGGCAACACCAAAAGAAAAAGTGAGCCATGACATGAGCGGATGTTAAAGGAGGACGATGGATGGAAACAAATGAAAGTCAAAGCCACATGGAATCCTACCCCTTTGTAACCATCATTGAAAACACCAAAATGTCCCCAGGATGCTGTCTTTTGATATTTCATTGGTCCCTCCAGATTTTTTTGGAGTTGAAGGAGTTCATAGATTTCTGCCTGTTTGCTGGGTGAGCCTGGGGACACCGTATATCCTAAAGATAGAGATTTCCAACACAGCAGCATTTATCACTCCACTGACTGATGTGGGCATCTGCCAACTTGCATGGACAATTTAGCAAATGCATCTGGCTTGTCTAAGCACACAACACATTGGAGTGCTGTGCCTCTTTATCTGTGCATAACCTGAAGGAGTGGCGTCCCCTCTTTTTATTTTACTGTGATACAGGTTGACTTTGTTGTTATCTCTTATTTTTGCTTGCCTGTAGTCTCTCTCATTAACATGTAGAGTGTGCATCCGTACCCCCTAAAGTAATGCCAACAGAATTGAAATTGACTGTTCATTCTATTTTTGGCACTGCACAATTATGATGTGCAGCTGGCTAAGCATTCATGCTAGCACAGAGATATAGACAGAGAGATAATGACAGAGATATAATGTTACACTGCCACTTTAACAATTAGAATGTCAGAGAGAATTTTAAATCATCTGCTAATAGTGTGTTTTTATGCATCACTTATATGCAGATATAGCCCAAACCAAAGAGAACCCAAATACCCAAATAGAGAAAGAGAGAACCAGAGATAGATAGTCATATGCAATATAGATTAACAGATGGAAGAAAGAAAAGACCAATTACAATTCAGGATGAAACTATCACAATGATGTAATTAGCTGCTTTTCCACTATCGGGCCAGTGCGAGCCAGGGCTATTAATTGGTCAGCCGAGTCCAATAGCCTTGGACCTCAAGTCGCGAGACCAAAATCATTCTGCATTCCCATCATCATTGCCCTAAATTCCGCCATTAGTAATACACTGCCCTGGTGCCAATATCACACACCCCGCCCATTTCACAAGCAAGAGGGGATACTCAAACTGAGGTATCAGACTCAGGAGACTAATTACCTCTCAATAAACACAGATTTGTACTGTGTGTGCTTTTTTCTGAACCTCTACCATTGTGGGCTGAATACACAACTTGGCAAGTTTGGGGACAATACTCTTAATCTTCATTTCGGCAGATGCCGCCAACCTGACGTTGCTCATTTTTATCAACCCAAATATTCAGAAGAGCCCTGATTTTGTCTATTGACCAGTACTGACTATGGATGGGATGATATGGTTATCTCACGTATCGGTTCGATATATATACAATGAGGTTCACGATTCGATATAATCTTGATTCGATATAATAACACTTAAGTTACAAAATATTAAAATAATTTAAAATAAATAATTTTAATTGCATTATAATTTCTCATCAAAATAAAGTTCTTTTATACACAATATAAATGCTCAAAGTTTAAATAACAAGAGTTGCTCATACCTGTCTTTATAAGAAAAGATCACAATTAATTAATATTAATTAATATTATATAATAAAATGATATAATAATGATATGAGCTATCACTGTTTGAAATAATGTGTACAATTAAAATTAATAAGTAAAAACATTGAGGTTACACTCTTTTGTATAAGAAATGCTAAAATGGTACTGTCAATTTAAGAGATGAAAAAGGCAAGTGCCTCACATTGTTCGGATTCAGCGAACATCAATGAGAATCTCTCGGTTTCTTTAGCGCATCCATGCTGTGTGAGATTAAAATTCATATTTATTTTTTATTTGTTTTCTGACTGTAAAGAACATAAAGGGTATTAAGACACATTATTCAATTAAAGTGGAGTGCGCCTTATCATTACATATTACTCGGAGGAAACTTTTCATCAAAACAAGGAGATTTTCGAGGTATTCCAGTACTTGAATTTTTAAAAGCTAAATTCAAGCACTTTAAGGACATTGTCTGAACCCTGTAAGCAGTCAAACGTGTAGAAAAAAGCACAGTAGTGGTAAAATCAAGCGATAGAGAGATTATGATGTTTGACAGGTCATTTCATTTATGATCACATGGACAATGTTGCACATTTCAAAATATCGATTTATGTAAGTCGTTTTTTTGGTCCGATATATATATATATATATATATATATATAAATTGGTTATATTGTCCCATCCCTAGTACTGACGATTCTCCATTCTCCATTGACATATTGAGGTAAGCTGGTAGCAAGATATGAAAGATTGGGAAATTAGTATCATGGTGCTGAATCCTCTGACCTAACTCAATCCCCAGTTGGCCTTCTTTAGCCCAAGGGGTTAATGGGGGGTCAGGACACTTGGCCATTGGCCCAAGGATGCCCCGAGAAGGCACGATGAAGTAACAGTGGGAATGCAACTGGCACTAGCACAACCTCATTTTGGCCCGAAAATGTGGCTATTGTTGTCAGTTAATCCACCTTTCCAATGCAGAAGTGGCACAGAAGCCGCATCTGAAGTGGTATTTACACAGACAGGTGGGATAAATGCATTTACACATCAATTATAACTGCATAAATAATGTTACAAGATTAATGTTTTAAATATAACATTATGAATATAGAAATACTAAATGAATTCAAATATAAAATTATACTTTTAAATATGAAAATAAAGAAAAATATGCCTTATTGATGACATCAACAAAGTTTAAAGCTGCTCTGATGCTGCATTTTATTTTCACAGAATCAAGCGTTCACATTTACTTTTGCTCAGCAAACAAAAATACGGGATTAAATACGGTCATTTCAATGGTTATCCGAATGGTCATGAAATATAACCGATGGACTTCTGTGTGGTGTTTAAATTTGATGAATTTGTATTTTTGACCAATTGGAAGTTGATTAGTTTCCCGGTGACCTCTGTCAGATATTGGTAACCCGAGACGGACCACTTCTATTAAAATTAATGCGAGAAATTGGAAAAATCCAATATGGAAAATACGCAAAATTAATTTGACCACTGTTGTCAGATTTTACTGCTTATTTAAAATTTAATATTTTCTCATTATCTTGACCAACCGTTTTGGAGATTTCAGTCTTTCCCCATTTAATTAGGTAGGAGCCAGGCTGATCTCACTTGGAAATCTGAAACAGTAGGTTGACTTTTCTTTAAAGGGATACTTCACCTCTGGGAAGATGAATGTGTATTTAAAATTGGTCATTTATATAGTATAAATGTGAAATTATTTTTGAATTTGAAGCATTCTAGACAGAGAAAAGGCAGAAAATGTATTTTTTACACATGTGGCTGAAAGACAACAACTCCCAGAATGCACTTGCTTTGCTGCCCTTACGAGGCCACTCCCAAACCACGCCTACCGGTTACAGGCGGCAGTATCTGAAAATTTGATACAACTAGGCTTGTATTGACACATCGTGACTCTATAAATCGTGAGTTAGTTGATAAATTGACTGACTACGCGGGAAGAACATTATAATTCCGTGTGTCCAAACTCTGTACATGACGTCTTAGTAACAAAAAAGAAAAACAAACAAAATACTCACTTTACACTAAGCCGTCCGTTTGTCCCTGCGGGCTTTGGCTGGCGTTTCCAATTTATCTTCGGGATCCTAAAATAAGTTTCCAGGACTCCCCTGTCCATGTGTGATACAAAACTTGGGTGCTCAGATATATATGCTAAAGTTAGCGGTGCAGTTTCATCAGCGGATTCAGCGATCTCGTCCAGTATCGCTGAAATTCGCGACAGCAATAGGACTCTCTATCTGTTTCCATAGGCGCACAGCGAGAGCACTGACACCACCAGTCCACCCCAACTCGAGTCTGAATATAATTTAACACTCTCTTCCTCCTGCCTGCCAAGCAGGTTTTGCTCCCCTGCTACAGCAGCTGCTCCAGCCTCTGTTCATCGCTGTATTGCGGCACGTACGGGTAGCGCGAGCATCAGATTCTTGCAACAGATCTTCGAAATCCCCTTCTGCCATTTCAACTTCAAAACTACCTTCCACCATCGTGATCAGTCTACTTGTATACAAACTTTCTACACAGAGCAAAGAGCCTGTTTTCTTAGCTTCTACAGAAAGATGGCTGACACTATCTTCACATTCTGTGAGTGAGATCCCGCCCCATATGGGCGTGGTGAAAACATGCGGAATACTGGCTGTAGTTTTAAGCCTCTGGACCAAAAATCCTCCGATGACGCAAAATGACGATTTTTGCGTCATCGGAGGATTTTTTCCAGACTAAAAATAAATAAATCTCTCGTCTCAGGGGGATATGAGTGGTGGGAGCTCGGTAATTAGAAAATACTACTGGTTTTCTACTGATACAAAGCTTAATGCTAAATCCTGAAGTAACCCTTTAAGCCTAAACATAATTGGAGTAAAAATGTAATGTTAGAGGGAACAACAAGGTTTTTCCTGGCTCAAAATGAGGTGGAGGTGTTACCATACTGATCAAAAGAGTGACGTTAAAAGTACGTAAATGTTTGCTTTGTGTTAATACATTACTAATGACATGACAACTGAATAACTAGTGTTAATTTTGTCAGTTGTTAATTTAGTCTTAGTCTTAATCCTGTGTCAAATGTCCTTTTTAGTGTTTATTATAGTTAGTCAATCTTATCCTATTTTTATTTTATTTTTTTAGTCAAGTTTTGTTGTCAAAGTCTGGGCTTTTTAATGTAGTTTTAGTAAATGAAAACTGTTGACATTTTAGTCATATTTTTGTAACATTTAGTCATATTGACATTTTAGTCACTGAACACTCTAAACATTTTAGCCACAAGAGTGTTATTGATAAGCATTTGTCAATCTTGCCTATCCAAAACAAATATATATATATATATATATATATATATATATATATATATATATATATACACACATTTTATTGTTATTGTCATTTTAGTGTTATTTTTCACATAAGATTGATCTTATCATGATGATCTCATCAATGATGCAACTTGTTGTGAGCTGCAGACAGCGGGAGAGAGAGATGAGCGTCTCCGTGTTAGAATGCGTATCATCCGGCGGAACTTGACTACCGGGTCTCTTCCGTGACTGGTTGAAGCAGTTCTGACCGCACAGAGAATGACAGTTTTGGAGTTTGTGCTTAATTACATGTCACGCTCCTGTATTATTTGAACAGGATGAAATAAAGATATATCTCCAAGCTGTGATCTGTATTTCTATCAGACACTCGAGCTGCAGCACTCCTCTCGTCTCGCATGTCATTATTATAGTTTTATATGATCTCAAGTTATGTTAAATGACATCAAGCAACTATTTGACAATGGAATTATTTTATTGTTATTGCAGAGATTTGTAGTTACAAATGACAATCCACTGAGTGCAACGTTTGTTAGTAGTGGACACTCACCAGAGTTTTGTAGACAGCCGGAGGCGGCCGCCTAGTAATTCTCTATGCAGGAAAAACCCTGAAAAATGCAACCTCTGAATCTTGCTCGTCACTGATTATGCAAACACAATCATTTCCTGGTTTCCATGTGGGATAGGAACCCGATCATCCCACGCTGCTGACGCAATCAGTGAGTTGGTATAATCCTAGGGTACTGGAACTCTCGGAAACAACATGCCAATTTACCGTGTGATCATGAGCTGTACTTTTTTGCCGTTTGTAGCCTTAGCAAATAGCTGCCTGGAAGCGTTCCCTGATGGTCTTGAGTTGACTTTGCTTCTGTGTGGCCAATTCTTTGAACAAAGCTACACAATTATGTTTTGGAAGAGCAAATTATTTAGGCAATTAAAAATAACTACATTCAAACTATCTTTACTCTCCAGATTATAAAGTGCAGCATAAAAAAGAAGCTGGTGACAGGTAGTTTTTGAGGGTTTCACATCTGTCCACACCGCCTTCACCTAAAAAAATCACACAAAGTAAATGTGACTGCCTTCAGGCTTTGTGACTGCTGGTTTGGTGTCAGTGGCTTTAAAAGATTGTGAGGAATGACAAAACGAACCAATCACAATTCAATATGCAAACAGATGTCAGAAAGTAGACCAATCAGAATGCCATGTTACAACGTCTGAGTTGATGATCAGTCTAGATTTTGAATGCTGAACATTCTATCAATTTATGTTAATTTTTTATATAAAATGAGTCTGAAATTATCTACAAAACAAAGTTTAAATGGAGTATGTACATTACGTGTTTCTGACTGATTTACTTGCAGAAATTTGTGGGAGAATTAAAAAAAAAGAAATTCTAATACAGTGCTCGACTTGTAAGTGCTGTCAAAATAAGAAAATAAGAAAATAAGGTATGAAGGATTTGCAAATAAACACTGTAACAATTTATTTTAGAGAGCTTTTAGTGTTGGCAGTCCACTATTTCATGTTCTAGCATGTTGGTAAAAGAGCTTGAACTAGAAATGTGCAGTGCAGACATACTGAACTTAATTGCCTTCAAGTAATTTAATTTAATTGAATGATTCAGAGTAAAACCCAGACTAGTTTAAACCATTGTTCTTTTGCAGCCTGTAGAAAAATTTGCTTACACACTGTAGCATAGCTTGTAAAGTAGATGGTTTGCAGTGATGACACTTGCTCCCCTCCACTGCAATTTACCTTGCATTTAAAAATGTGTTGTTTCTTGTGTTTCTAAGAATCAATAGTTGGGTAAAAGGATTCCTTGAGTTTCTCGAGTCACTCAATTACAAAATATTATTGATTAGATCTTTCATCCTTGAATACAGTTACATGGAATAGAAAATATATGACATATATTGCTGGAACGAGGGTCTATCAAAGGTCTATCAAAAAGAAACATATCAAAGGTTTGGGAACATTTCACATTAAAATTAATTTAAATGATAATGAAAGTTTGTTTATGTTGTAAAATTGAACTAGTGTAAAATAGTAGCACATAACAATCTCATTTAGGGCTCCAGACTAATATTTTAGAGTGAGTTGGGACTACTTTTATCAGGTCATCTCTTGGAATTTCTGTAACAAAACCCAGTTTCATTTTCCTAAAATCATAGAGCATTAGAAGAGAACAGATTTTCACAGAAGGGAAACTTGTTTTGTTTGTAATTCACAAAGGTCCAGGCTTTAAAGCCCTTGATTAAATTTTGTACTTGCCTTATACATATTTTTTTTTTACCATTGTTGTGTCAATGTATTTATAGTTTTAACAGTGGCACTGTATTTCAAGGAAGACCATGGTAATTAGAACAATCAACAAAGCGTAGAAAATAAAGTTTAATTTTTCACTGGAATATTACCAAAATTTTTGTTCGATTTTTGAAGACATTATTACATGTAGGGGGGAAAATCTACAATACATTGGATTTGTAAATAGATGTTGTCTCCTATGTCTACAAACAAATGAACATAAACCAATCAGCAGCATGCTATAGCGTATGTTTATTGCAAAGAACATATAACGCTTGTAACAAATGTGTGTAAAATTATAAATTCAAAAGATTAAGCCAGTTCATATTCTCAAATAAAAATTTAAACTAGAAAAGAAATCTTCATTAGATGGTTCTATGTTAACTTAGTGTTGCACAGTAGCCTATACTGATGCCATAGTACTGAACCGGTCTTTCACTTCATTACACCTACTGTACAACAATGTTATTCATTTCAAACAATTTTATGTAGGTACCTGGCCTGCAAATGCCTTTCTCACAGCAACCTGATGCCACACTCCTGTAGTCCCGGCACCCCAGACGGGAACCCACGACTGCTGTCCCTCTGCTGGCCGATTCTGACGAATCCAGAGGACATCTATACAGAACCTCCTCCTCAGTCACTATCCCGCCCCCAGCCGGGTGCATGGAGCAAGGTAAGTGCTTTGAGTCTTCTCTCAGCACCAAAGCTTCGGAACGGGATTTTGCCTCCCGATGCAACACTACCTGCTCCACCCCGCTGCGAAGCTCCGGCAGGTATGTCAAAACATTTGTCCTCTTAGTGCCCCTCGCACGGAGCTTGGACGCGTGGCTTTCACTTCCCTACCTGTCACGCTGGCTGGCCAAGACCATCTGATCGTCTACGCGATCCAGTTCGCCAGGCCCCCGCCCCCTTTCACTGGCGTCTGCTTTATCTCGGTGCACGGCGAAGATGCCAACACCCTATGTGCGGAGATCTCGACCCTTTTACTCAAAGACACGATAGAGCCTGTCCCTCCAGCAAAGATGAAGAAGGGCTTCTACAGACCTTACTTCATTGTACCCAAGAAAGGCGGTGGCTTACAACCGATCCTGGACTTGCGAGTTTTCAACCGAGCCTTGCACAAACTCCCGTTCAAGATGCTCACGCAGAAACACATTCTAACATGTGTCCGGCATCAGGATTGGTTCGCAGCGGTAGACCTGAAGGACACGTTCTTCCATGTTGCCTCGACATCGACCCTTCATATGGTTCGCATTTGACGGCAAGGTGTATCAGTACAAGGTCCTTCCCTTTCGGCTTGTCCCTGTCCCCATTCGTCTTCACGAAGGTCCCCGCTAAGGGAAGTGGGCATCCGCATACTCAACTACCTTGACGACTGGCTCATACTAGCCCACTCTCGAGTTACTGTGCGCCCACAAAAACCAGATGCTCAGGCACCTCAGTCCTCTAGGGCTTCAGGTCAACTGGGATAAGATCAAGCTTGCCATGGTTCAGAGCATCTCTTTTCTCGGCATGGAGTTAGACTCTGTCTCAATGACAGCACGCCTCACCAACGAGTGCATGCAGTTGGTGCTGAAATGCCTCACCTTGTTCAATTCAGGCACAGCGGTTCCTCTAAAATAATTCCAGAGGCTCTTGAGGCATATGGCGTCCTCCGCGGTGGTTGAACCGCTGGGGTCGATGCATATGAGACTTCAGACTCTAGTCCCGAGATGGGCATGGCACCGTGGCACATACTGTGTATTCATCACCCCCGCCTGCCACCAGACATTCAACCCCTGGTGGCATGCGCTCTCCTCACATGTCGCAACTCACCCGTCATCTCCTCCTTTGGAGTGAGCAGCATCTCAGGTCGCTGCGCGCCACTCGTATCCTGGGCAACCCCAACATGGTAGCCGATGTGTTGTCGCACAGGTCTCACTCAGCAGAGAGTGGAGGCTCCACTCCCAGTTGGTCCAGCTGATTTGGGAGCGGTTCAGCCAAGCACAGGTAGACCTGTTTGCTTTCCATGAGACCTCCCACTGTCCGCTCTGGAAATCCCTAGCTGAGGCTCCCCTCAGGATAGACGTGCTGGCACACAGCTGGCCGCGGGGGCTGCGCAAGTACGCATATCCCCCAGTGAGCCTACTTGCACGGGTGCTGTGCAAGGTCAGGGAGGAAGTGGAACAAGACACTCTAGTGGCCCCCTATTGGCCCATGTGGAATTGGTTCTCGTATCGTATTTCGTAGAACCAAGCCAGAGCTCCCTCTACCAGGGAACTTTACGCCCTGAAGTGGCGCTTGTTTGTGAATTGGTGTTCTTCCCAATCTCAAGACCCGCAGAGATGTGCAATTGAGTCAGTGCTCTAGTTTCTGGTGGAGAGGCTGGAGGGGAGGCTGTCCCCCTCCACCTTGAAGATTTATGTAGCCGCTATATTGGCTCACCATGATGCAGTGGATGGTAAGTCCTTAGGGAAGCACAACCTGATCATCGGGTTCATTAGAGGCGCCCGGAGGCTGAACCTTCCCAGGCCAAGCATGATCCCCTCATAGGATCTCTCCATGGTCCTTTCAGGCCTCCAGAGGCCCCCCTTCGAGCCGCTAGAATCAGTCGAGCTCAGAGCCCTCTCCTTGAAGACGGCCTACCTGATCGCACTCACTTCCTTCAAGAGTGTTGGGGACCTGCAAGCGTTCTCTGTCAGTAACACTTGCCTGGAGTTTGGTTCGGCAGACTCCCGTGTCATCCTGGGCTACGTGCCCAAGGTTCCTAAGACCCCCTTCAGGGATCTGGTAGTGAACATGCAAGCTCTGCCCGGGAGGAGGCAGACTCAGCCTTAATGTTGCTGTGTCTGCTGCGTGCTTTGCATACCTAATGTGGACCACACGCAGAGATTGAGATGTTCTGAGCAGCACTTTGTCTGCTTTGGTGGACAGCGGAAAGGGAATGCTGTCTTCAAACAGAGGCTAGCCCACTGGGTCATCAACGCCATTGCTTTGGCCTATCACACCCAGGCCATGCCCGCCCCCTTGCGGATCCGAGCACATTCGACAAGAAGTGTGGCATCCTCGTAGGCACTGGCCAACGGCACCTCCCTAGCAGACATCTGCAGAGCGGCAGGCTGGGCAACACCCAATACCTTTAAGAGATTTTACAATCTCAGGGTTGAGTCGGTCTCTTTCCGGGTTCTCTCAGGTCCGAGCACGTAGAACTCGGGAATACAGAATGTCTGACTGGGTGTTCCGCTTGCACATAGCGCCCTTCCCCTCCACTGAGGTGATCATGTGCACTCTTTCTCCCAGGAGAGTACACTAAACTTGTGCCTCCTGGATGTTCTTCCTCCCTAGGCCTCTGGTCCGCGAATTCAGTGGAGGAATTCCCCGACCAGACCCACTACGGTTACTAATTACTTTGTGCTGGAATAGGTGGTCCACAGGGTTGGCCTTCATGGATTAATCCCCCTGTGTATTTTCCGCAGTCCCCTCTGCCCCCCGGTTGCTGTGTTTGTAGCAACTCCTCCCTCTCAGCAGGTAGGATCTACCACCGCGCCACTTCCATATGTGGGCTGAAAACCCATGTGACATATTCGCTATATTTTACCTCCCCCCTGCCTTCCCTGATGTGTGTTATAGGGTTAAATGGCCCCAGCCCCCCCTTGGGATGCCGGGAACCTAAGAAGTTTGACATTTTTTATGCTGTGTTGTGGAAGGGTATGTGCAGTCTGATGCAGCCTGCTGCTTTGGCACGCAACTGCCTGCCCGCACCTGCTTCAGCAGCTCACGTACACGGTTCAGCACATGGTGTGATTGAATAGGGACCCCTAGTGTCGCTTCATTCGACACAACGTCGAGTGAGCGACAGTTGGGGAACGTCTAGGTTACTGTTGTAACCTCTGTTCCCCGGCCATGAAGCTGAACCGAGCCACTGTAATGGCCGAACCGTATTCTTGGCTCCTCAGTGCAAAACCTGAATGAACAGATGCACGATTCCCTCCTTTTATACCCGTATGTCCGGGGGAGGACATTGCAAATGCCTTTTCTTAATTTTGTTGGTAACCGAGGCCTTCAAGAAAGTCCCCTTGTCGAGACAACGTCTTGTTCCCTCCATCAAGGAACGGAGGTTACAACAATAACCTAGACTTTCTGTCATTTCCCCACCATCATGTTGTTCCAAATCCGTGTGATTTCTGTATTTTGTGGAACCCAAAAAATGTTAGACAGAATGTTAGAGACTGACGGTCTCAGTCACCAATCCATTTTAAAATTTGGAGGAAAAAGAACGTGCAGCAAAGGAAATCTGCGAGAAGAAGTGAGTTGTTTAGCTATACTGTAGATTTGTATTAGTTTTAAAATGGTTCGTTCGTGAGTCTGTCCTGTCATTCTAATTGTCCATTCATGGTAACAAACAGCCTCAGCATTATCTCGCATTTCCTGCTTGTGAACCGTGTCACTTTAGTGAATTATCAAGAATTATGAATCAGTTAGGACTGACTGAATTAATTGACTCACTCCAAATAAACCAATTTGTGTTATGTTACAAACTGGTTGTTAATATGACAACATGTAGTTTAAAATACAAATCTAATTTTGTTGTAATAAGTGAATAATCTGAAAAAGAGTTCTAAATGGACTATCTGGCAAATAAATATTTCATAAATAATTATAAAAAAAATCTGTAAAATCCACTTAAATAAAGTGCAACTAAATAAATAAATAATAGAAATTGGCTGGTAATAAACTTGAATGGCTGGTAAATTTTTTTAATTTACCAGCCACCTTGGCTGGTGGGCTAAAAGTTAATTACGGACCCTGCGCACCAGTGCGACCTATAACAAAATACAATCACACCGGAGGGAAAGTCGCAGTCTAGAGCCCTATAGCTCTATTATTAGCTAAGCAATATAGTGCAGATAGTCTGCTGGATGATTAAAGTTAGATTAAGGATTGTGGGATGTAAATTTAGATTATAAGCAGATGCCCCGTAATATAATTTTATGGAGTGGCTGACATTTTCTAGCCGTTAATATGTTTACATTTTTCTATTCTTATGATTCAGTGATAGACACTCCAGCTTATTTGTAGTTTATTGATTATTCAAAAAATTGCTGAAGCAGTCTACTGGAATTTTTTTTTATTTCTAATTAATAAATTATTAGAAATCTAGATGTAAAAATAATCGTTTGTTGCTGCCCTTATCAATATACCTCAAGTTAGAGCTCTGCAGTTTAAACTCTGATTGCTTTCTGTCATTTTGGTTTCTTTCTCCCCCACTATGACTTGTATCTATATCTTGGGCTTGATTTTCTTTGACTGCATCAAGGTTGAGTAATGTGCCAGGCTAATTTTTGTTGTAAAGGGAGACCTTTTTTACACTCATCAGTGTAATTTAGTTTGTCTCTCAAGGACAATCGATATAGGAAGCCGACTGATAAAGCTATCTTACGCTTGCTCTGTTACTTGACCCTTGAGTTCTGCTCACATAATATCTCTAATACACCTAAGATCGATTGAAAACAGGGAATTAGGCTTGACCCTCCCGGAGTTACACAGTCATTTAATCCTTTCAATTAGTTCTTTCTGACTGACCCCCAATGTACCAAATCAGATGCTGCTCTTTTAACTAAGGTAATTCAACTCCACAGTTAAATGTGACTGGACTATTTGTAGCATTTGTGGAAGCAATGCCACTATCCATGTCTTCCTTCTGTCTAGAGACCTGTTATGTGGGGCTAGTATAACATATGTGTGTGTTTTACCTTTACATTTATTCATTTGGCAGATGCTGTTATCCAAAGCGATTTACAAAAAAAGAGGAAAAATACATCATAAGCGATTCATCTTAAGAAGACAGTGGTATGAAATTGCTGCATTACAAAGTTTCACTAGCATCAGTATAGTAGTATCCAAGAGTGAATGGTTAAGTGCTCATGGAAAAGTTGTGTTTTTAGACGTTTTTGAAGAGAGAGATGCAGTGAGATCCGGCATATGGAAAATTACTTCAATAAATCAGATGATTTGTAGAAGGAATAACAAATTTTATTTGTACAGAAATTAGTAAAATTAATAGAATATGAATTAATGAGAATAAATGTAATAATAGAGGGGAAAAAAAATACGTATGGTTCTTTAATGTTAAGTAGATATATTTTAAGGATATATCCAAGGACTAAGTCCTGGAATTAATCTAATAATTCTATGTCTTGTCTAGTGAAAATGAACTAAGTAATTATATGAAAGAAGTTAAAGTACGGACAGTAAGATGAGGCCTCAAAGTTGGAGATCAGATGCGAAGAGCGAGTTGAGCTGTTAGTCTGAGGACCAAAAATTAAGTTGATGTATTTATACCCTCTTGAGACTGTGCCAAGAAGATTCCTTATTTGGTACAGCACGTTCTGCACGGTTTGGAATTAACTCAAGGTTTTACAGGACAGATTGTTATGACCCATTGAAGTGCGAAGGCTGCGGTTAAGTGTGTTTTATCGTATGTGAAAGACTCCTGTATGCCAACATCAGAGCCTTGAATTTGATATGTATATCAACTGGCAGCCAGTGAAGAGAGACTAGCAGTGGTGCAACATGCGCTCACTTTGGTTCATTAAAGACCAGATGTGCTGCTGCATTCTGGATCATTTGCAGGGGCCTAATTGTGCATGCAGGGAGGCCTGCAGTGAGAGCGTTACAGTAGTCAAGTCTAGTTATGACAAGTGACTGAACAAGAAGTTGCGTGGCATGTTTAAAGAGGAAGGGTCATATTTTTCTGATATTGTAGAGTGTGAATCTACATATTTGTACTGTCTTTGAGATGTGGTCTGTAAACTGAGTTGTTTATCGATGGTTACCCCTAGATTTATGACCATTTTGGAAGGTGTTACTTTAGTTGAACCCAGCTGCACGGTGATTTTGGTTCAACAGCAGGGTTGGCTGGAAAGACGTGGAGCTCGGTCTTCGCTGGGTTAAGTTGCAGGTGGTGTTCCTTCACCCAGGCCGAGCTGTCTGCCAAAGCAGGTGTTTGCATGCTTAAACCCCATATGTTGCTGCACATGGAGCTCTACTGGGCAGCACCTGCCTCCTGCAGTGCTGTTGATTACTCCTCACCTCCTTGTCAACCACTAGCTGCCATAAAGCAATGGCAAGGCAGTGGGTGGTTTAGGGCACTAATATGAATGGCAATCATTTTTTTAAATAATTCACACTTTCTCAGGTGAAATGTCTTTTAAGGTGCTTGCACACTTCAGTGTATGTAAGCTCTTTGCTGCCTACTTTTTTCTTCTTCCAGTTCCATGATTTGAGTGTTCAAAATACTCTGCATGAGGGAATGTGGATTTGCAAGCAGTCCCTGGAGCTTCCTGCTGCTTGTGATGTCCCATAGCAAGGGAGGTGGAAAGGGTGAGGGAGATGAGTGTTGGAGAGAGGGAGTAAGAGCTGGATTAATCTCCAAACTGAGGGATCAAGGTATCAAAGTTGGGGAGTTCATGACCCATGTTAAAGTATCTCAGATTGCTTGAGTCGCAGATCCACGGATGCCAGCATGTTGCCTCTTATCAGTTGGGTTTAGTGCATATCCTTTGTTCTATAATTTCTTTACTCCTTTTTGGTCACATTGTTTTATTAACATAAGATGAAAAGGAAACATTCTATTCTATCTCGTTGCATTGTATCAGTTGCTTAGAGACTGCAGTGCACTACATGTCCAAAAGGATTTGAAAACCTACTAATTAACAGGGCTTACACCTCATTTCTGCTACACCCATTACTAACAGGTACATAAAATCAAGCACACAGCCATGAATTCTTCTTAGACAAACATTTGTATTAGAATTAGCCCTTTTCTGTTCTAAAATGACAACATGACTAGCCTGTACAAAGCCAATACCTGAACCTCATTGAAAACCTTTGGGATGAATTGGAATGCTCACTGCAAGTCAGGCCCCATCGCCAATGTCAATGCCTGACCTCACTGTTGCTCTTGTTTCTGAATGGGAGCCAAGTCCTACAGCCATGTTCCAATATCTTGTGGAAAGCCTTCCTAGCAGAGTGGAAGTTGTTATAGATGCAAAGGTAGGACCAAATCAATATTAATGCCCATTATCTTCTAATTAAATGTTTAGTAATCACAAATGAGTGTGGTGTTGGGTTGTCCTCATACTTTTAGTCATTTAGTGTAGCCAATGTGATTTAGAGGAATTGTAGCTTAAGTCAGAGTCACACTAAACTTTGCACTCCATGCAAGGTCCGTGGTCTGGAAAAACAACAAAAGTTTGACCAATATAAGATGGAAATGTCACACACTTCCTGCATGTATAATTTGGCTCAATACAAATCATACATGTATTTCACAGCTGCATGTTCTTATTTTAGTTTAGTGAGTATATGGTATATTTAACATTTCTTATATAATATTATTTGGATGTGATTTATTATTTATTATAGCCAGACATCCTCGAGCGTGACATCATGTTCTGTTCATTGAAATAATTTTCCATGCTTAAAGCTTATTGTGAACATAGCATTATGCTTAATTCAAGCATCAACCTTGTCTCAGATGTTTCTCTTACAAGTTCTGTAGAGAAATAAAAATTGGTTATATGCAGTAAGAATATAGAGCTATAAAATTTATGTGGATAGTAAAGCTCAGATAAATTGGTCTTGAAAGAAATTGATGAGAAATCTTTCAGATCTGAGCACAGTTTGTGACATTCTTAAGGTCTTTTTCTAAGAACATTAATCTTGAGAAATCTGAGAAGCAGGAGACCTACACAAAAGTCTCCATTTGCTCTCATCGCTTTCTAGGAGAACCAATTGAGTTCTTATTGTTTTTATTCCCATGCACTATTCCATTTCAGTGTAATGTATGCAGAAATGGACATAGCTACTGTGTCAATGTGAAATGAGCGCACAGTTTAAATGTCTCTTTGTGAGTCTTCATTTGAGGCTAATTAAGAGCACTATTAGGCAAGAAGACGAGTCCCATGAGTAGGTGCTGGTTAACATTCCCTGAGGACCCTCATACACACCTCAATCTAGCATGATTAGAGAGTAAGAGCCTTTTTCTCCCTCTCTCCATAGTCCACTCCTGCATTATCTAATGCTCAGTGCCAGAATCTCCTGTCTCTGACTGAACTATTTACTCATCTTAAGGGAAACCCAGCCTGAAAGCCCTGAATAATTCATGTCATGTTCTACACTTCTTGCCCTTTTTCTTCCATAACTTTCCTTTATCTCTTTTGGGACACACCCACTGAAACAGAGCTCTTTACTAATTAAACGCCTGACTCGACTGATCATTGGCGTACTGATTGCGGCTAGATGGATGGATGAATTGATGGATGGATTGATTACCGTGTAGGTGGATTGTCTGCTCCGTGATATCTTTCTAACAGATATCCCCCTCCTCCTGCTTTTGTTCTTAATTGTATCTACATCTCTGTTTCAAATTTGTATTTTTTTTGTTTAATGACGGTTGCATGATTGCTGGTGGTGAAAGGCATAATGAAGGTTCTTTGCAGTGCCGGAGAACCGTCTGTTCTCTAATCTACATCAAGCTCCTACAGAGCAGCAGCAGGAGATAAAAGACTATGTGCACTGCTTGGTTTCAGCTGAAGCAACAGCACATGCTGGAGGCGAGAAAATGAAGAAGAACATAGATGCAAAAATAGTAGTGAATATAATAGATCCCCACTCCTAGCAGTTCTCAGAGTAAATATTTAGTTGACTGTGGTTAATTTTTTACCTAAGAGCTGTGGATAAGTGTTGTGTCATACATGCTTTTCTTTGATTAGATACATTCATGAGTCATTGTGCCATGATTTAGGTTTCTCATTTGCATTATTTATACTTGCAGGTATGCTGGGGAGGGTAGGCTATTTTTTTGCAAAATATCTTATTTAGAATTGAAAAAATCTTAATGGTGCATAGAAATAGTCAGTAATTTGTTTTGGGGATTTGTTTATTAATTTTTCTAATATTCTATTAAGAAATGCCTACTTTTTTTTTTTACAGACTGTTTTACAAACTCATAATTTTGGGGTGAACAATTTCTTTAAGGTTTTTTAAAAGCATACTTTGAAATGGATATCAGTATCTATTAAACACTGATAGCTGTAATGTAATCTATTTATTGTTTTTGCTGGGGTACCTCTCCTGTCATACGGCCAGCCCACACATCCAAAATGCCAGCAGGAACAACTGGAGCCATTCTGCTCTTTTAAGTCAAGCCTGATGTCATATTCGTCCCTTCTTGCGAAAGAGGGCAGACTGCGTCCTGTAGTGCTGGAACTGACTGGTCACACATGTGTGCCACATTATCAGGTCATTTCAGAGACTAGCGCTTTGTCCTCCCTCTACCCTGCACAGGTGGTCATGGCCAGAATCCGACTAATTTATGAGCGTTGGGTCAGTCTCCTCTCTAGCAAGCTGGTTTTTCTGGCTCCCAGCCACAAACTGATTTCATCCCAGACTGGGAGCACGAAATAGATGTGGCAGTTTATTTCTCTGTCCACTGTGGCCACCCCTCCTTCCCTCCTCACCTATCCCCCGGCGGAGGTCATCTGTGCAGTTTGTCAATGTTGACCAAACATTTTCGCATGCCACTGGAATGACCCCTGAATAAATGCATCAGCGATTTTGTAATTCGAAATGTGCAGGCATTGTCACACCAATTAGTGCAGATATACCAAATAAACAAGAGGCTAAGAGCCTTAGACAAAAATGTTTTACTAAAAGGGGGCCTATTCTGTTTCAACATGACAATGCATTTGGGTTGAATAGTACAAAACAGTGCCCAAATAATATGTAATTTGAGACTGTAGGGAGACTCGATTGCGTCATTCACAGTGCATCTTTTGTTGCTGGGCTCTTTTACTGTGATTTGTTTGTCACAACTCTCTGATTGGTAGATCTTTCTCTTCAGGGGTAGTGTTGATTTTCCACCAGGAATTTCGCTATCATGCACAATTTTGAAAATAATGCAGACTGATGGCTTCAGCAGAAACATAAACCATTGATTAACATCATCTGAGCTCACAGTAATTCTGTATTTAAAGGTTCATAAGTTACTGTTAATAATCGATTCCCTAATGGAAAAGATGAATTGGATTTTTACTTCACTATAGATCTTTTGTCTGAATGGGGGAGCGAATCCAAACAGCCATGTTCCAACTGTTTGTTGAAGTGACCCCTAAATAAATGCATCAGCAATTTCATAATAAAAAGTTGCAGGCATTATCACACCAATTAGTGCAGATATCCTAAATAAACAAGAGGCCCTCTGATGTAACAGCAACAAGAAGCACTGGACCACCTTGCAGCCAAGACTCACTCAAGATGCTCATGTAAAGTGGCTCTAAAGTGACATGCAATTCACTCAGAGGACATCATGCAGTTCCCTTAATGCACTTCATGAACGTGATGTGCCATCCTCAGATGTTACGACAACAAGTGTTGTCCACCTAAACCACAATGGCATGTATGTTTGACACTACATTAAGTAAAAAAGTCATGTTGGAGTTTTGAATTATGGATAGAAACATTACAACCCCACCATGACATACTATGATGGATCATGTGGCATAATAGTAGATTTCTATCTTTAACCTCGGCCTAACTTTTGGGTTTGTACAGTACTTTCTACCATCTTCCTTTGCAATGTTTGCCCATAATTCAGCGGTAATGACAACAAACCACTAAGAGCAAAGGCACAAGCAGCAGCCAACCTTTAAAGCGCACTTTCGTATAATTATTGTCTTTCTCCACTAGCAGCTCTGAAATGCTGACTTTGATAAACAGAATTATTGTAAAGTGTCTGTCCTTTTCACACTGGGTGGTTGTGATGTACCATATTGCTAGGCTGAATAAATTAAAGCTCGGGCTGATGTCTGTCCTTACCTGTCTCTCTTTTTGGCTCTTAATTGTTTTCTCTGTCAAGCTTGTCCTTTTTGTTTGTTGCCACAGTGGAGCTATTTTATGAAAGTTAGTTTTTATTTAAGCTAATGTCCTATTAATTTTATGCTCTTGGACTCTCTGAATAGACTACCTCCCTTAAATTTTTCTTTTTCATTTTTCAGAGATGCCTCTAAAGTTGCTTATTAGTGAGATTAGGTTCCTCATCTATGCTTGGTCTAGTACTCTCTCTTTATGTATTAGTGGAACAATTGGATACTGGATAGAGGTTGTGCCATTATTTTCCTTTGAAAAAAATTGTTAGTCTTGTAGCTGTAATCCAAGTGGATTTTGTACACCTTAATTCTTGTTGCTGGCTCACGCTAAATATTTGTTGTTGTTTAGTTTTTTAAACCTGCAATTTAAATGCAGGCTCTGATAGTCTCTCACCCCTGTCACTGCATCTCTGATCAGCCATGGTATGAAGGTGCTTTTTCTCTGAATCATCAGATGGTTTTGTTTTCCTGATAGAGTTTTTTCACACCAGAAAATGCCAGTTGTTTTTTGTCATTAAATCTCTGTAGATTGTCATGCGTGGTGGCTGTGAACATTTCCTTACCTATGCAATGTTTTGATTAATAATGCATGGCATTGTTCCCGAAAGCTTTGGCCCATCCTCATTTAAGGCCAGTATTCAATGTCAAGTCATTTTTATTTGTATAGTGCTTTTCACAGCACACATCGTTTCAAAGCAGCTTTACAGAAAATCTGTAAATATGAATCCCGAGGTTGAGACAGGGAAACAAAAGTAAAAATATTAGCGTAGATGCCATTTCAAATGATTGCAGAGTTATAGATTATGATACATTTTTCTGAGAAATGTTACTGGTTTTAGCAAACTTATCTAAATCAGCCTAATTGGTAGTTGATGGATAAAATAGGTGTATGAATGGCTAAATAGATGAGTCTTTAGTCTAGACTTAAACTGAGTGTGCCTGCATCCTAAACAGTGTTAGGCAGACTATTTAATAGTTTTGGAGCCAAATAGGAAAAGAATCTACCTCCTTTTTTGGATTTTGATATTCTAGGAACTATTAACAGGACAGAATTTTGTGATCGGAACGTGATGGAATATAGCGTGGTAGAAGGTCACTTAAGTACTGTGGAGCTAAACCATTCAAAGCTTTGTATGTAGTTTACAGAATTTAAAAATTAATATGAAATTGAACAGGTAGCCAATGTAACAATGATAAAATTGGGCTAAAATTATCATATTTCTTGGTTATAGTCAGCACTCTGGCAGCTGCATTTTTAACCAACTGAAGTTTATTTATTGATGTTTCTGGACATCCTCCCAGTAATGTATTACAATAACCTAGTCTTGAGTTCATGAACACATTAATTAGTTTTTCGGCATCAGCAACAGAGAGCATGTGTCTTAACTTAGCAATATTTGGTGGAAGAATGCTGTTCTACAAACATTGGAAATGTGATTTTCAAAGGATAGATTGGTATCAAATATAACACCTAAGTTCTTCACTGTAGAAGACAATGGAACAGTGCATCCATTGAGAATCAAATTATATTTTAGCGACTTATTTTAATTTGTATTGGTTTTTGGTCCAATAATTAGTACCTCTGTTTTGTCTGAGTAGAAGGACATTTCTGGCCATCCAATCTTTTATTTAATTGATACACTGCTAATTTGGAGAATAGTGAAATTTCATGGGGTTTAGAATAAATATAAATTTGGGTATCATAGGCATAACAGTGGAAACTTATTCCACGATTCCTGATAATATCTCCCATGGGAAGCATATATAAGGAGAAAAGCAGAGGCCTTAAAACTGATCCCTGTGGCACACTTTTGTTTAATTTGACAATTCATTGTTTACTCAGACAAAGTGGTAGCAGTCTGATAAATAGGACCTGAACCATGCTAATGCAAGTCCACTAATTCCAATATATATCTCCAGCCTATTCAAGAGAATGCTGTGATCTATGGTGTCGAAGACAGCACTAAGATCTAAAAGCACTAGAAGAGAAATGCAGCCGCGACATGATAATAAGAGCAAGTCATTTGTAACTCTGATAAGTGCAGTCTCTGCACTTTGATGGGGCCTAAAACCTGACTGAAATTGTTCATATACACCATTTCTCTGTAGAAATTAACAGTTGGGAAGACACTACATTTTCTAGTATTTTTGACATAAATGGGAGATTTGAAATTAGTCCTTAATTAATCAGTACTTCAGGATCAAGCTGTGGCTTCTTAATTAGCGGTTTGATAACTGCCATTTTAAAGTTTCTTGGGACATGTCTTAAGGATAGCAAGGAGTCAATAATATTAAGAAGAGGTTATGAGATTACAGGGTATAACTCTTTTAAGAGCTTAGTTGATATTGGATCTAACATCCATATTGTGGCTTTTGATATTTTGTATAATTTTGTTAGCTCTTCATGACCTATGACAGTGAAGAATTGAAGTTGCTTGTGAGGAAAATTGAGACACTGTTTTCTGAAGTGCTGTTAAAGTTGATTGCATAATTTACTAGTACAGAAATTCATGAAGTCATTACTATTGTGTTGCGATGGAATATCTGGTTCAGTCGAGGATTCATTTAATAACCAATTTAGCTACAGTAATGAATAAACACCTAGGATTTTTGTGGTTATTTTCTGTGTGTGATCATTGAACCATGGTGCGGGGCTTTTTTCTTGAATTTTCTTTAATCGAAGGGGAGCGACACTATCAAGAGTTCCAGATGAGAATATGGTCCAGGTGATCTATATACTGGACCAAGGGCAAAAGATGACAGAGATTTGTTTTATATCTGACGGTGTCACATTAAGCATTATTCATTCAAAAGACTTATATCCTGTCTTCTGAGTAACACCAAAAACTTAATTGAAAATTGTAGCAACACCTCCTCCTTGACCCTTCATACAAGGCTCATGTTTATAACAATAACCTGGTGGAGTAGATTCTTTTAAATGAATATATTCTTCCGGTTTAAGCAAAGTTTCAGTCAAACAGAGCACATCCCAACTGTAACCTTTACTAATTTACAATTAGTGCTTTGGTTGTAAGAGATCTAATGTTTAGTAGCCCTACCTTTTATATGATGTTTATCTTTATTTATTTTTTTCAAGTTTGATCTTTGTAGTTCGGGGAACAGACACAGTCTCTAAATGATATTTAGGTGATACAGTCTCTATTTCGTAGTTTATGTGACCTGTGTGACATCTCAAGGCAGCTAGGAGACTTTCGGATTAACAGTTTATCTGCTTCCTGATCTGGGCCCTAGTTAGTCAAATACTATCACTAGTAAGAATATGAGCCAAATTACTGGAGAGGAGATCGCACCTTCCCTGGAGGGATGTAGTCCATCTCTCTTTATCAGGTCAGGTCTACCCCAAAAACTCTTCTAAATGTCATTATATCCCATGCTATTCTCCGGACACCACTCAGATATCCAGCCGTTCAGTGACACTAATCTAGTATAAACCTCATCACCACGATGAGGGGGCCAGAGAATATTACAGTGTCAGACACTTATCAGTGATCTCTGAATTTAGTGATCTCCGACTGGTTAAGCCGGACATCATTAGTGCAGACATGAATAACAATTTTAGAAAATCTAAGTTTAGCATTAGCCAGCACTTGAAAATTTGATCTAATGTCAGGAGCCCGAGTAGAGCTGCACGATTATAGCAAAAATCATAAATGCCGATTATTACCCTTGATATTGTAATCGCAATTATTAACGTAGATTAAAATATTAAAATACAGAGACATCGCAAATTAAGCAACCGTGCGGTTCTTCAGAGTAGCAGATTTCAATGGTGGATATGAACTGCACTCCAGTTTCTTTTAAGCATCTTTTAAGCATTAAATATTGAAATAATGTTTGTTAATGTTAGGCCAATTTTTAATTTTTTTAAAAATGGACATCTATGGTATAGAATAAATTACATTATTGCTAAATTACTGCTTAAATTATTAGTCCACGTACAGTAAATAATATGACATATTCAATATTCAATATTAAATTAACCAAGTTACTTATTGCGCTCAGTAAGTCCTTTAGTGGCGAGACAGGGGACCATCGATCCCGTTAGATCTTCAATGGTGATCTTGTTCCTGTAAGATGATCATTAGATACTTTTTGGCCTCAGTGGTTGAACTTTGGAAATTAAAAAGTAATTTGCGATAAAGGTTTGTGCGATTTGTCAAAATGTTAAATCTACTACTATACCAGCTGCGTGGCAAATGGGTCATATTAGAGCAGATGCAAAAACATTGACGGTGATTCCTGACATATGCTATTCATGCCATATTCTTCATGTTGGCTACACCTCCAAAACAATCTTTAAAAAGTTAAGCTCAATTACTTTATTGTTATTTTGTACAAATCAAATTCACATTGTCCTAACTATTAGCATGACAAAACAAAACTGTTATTACATTTTTAAGAAATTTTACACAGAAATCAAGCAACGCGACAAACTCTCCCATTACAATGATTGCTGTCACTCACTGCAGGTTAATACTGTTTGAGACCTGCATTTCGACAAAAGCTCAGTGACACTCCACACAAAGTTCTGCACTCTCGTGAATGCTCTCATTAAAAACAAAGCTGCCTAATCAGCATAATTAATCCATTATTTACACCACGTCTATGCCTTAATTTGAACCCGAGCATTTTAGTTTTGTCCTGTTGCTCATTTGCAGTAAATGTAACATACGTTCAAAGCGAGTGGTGTAATATGCAATGAATCCAAAATAATTCCAAAGTGCTTTTCGCTCTTGTTCTAGAGCTTCTTTTTGAGTGTCAGGTGAAGTTTCTTCAGTATTAATTTTCATCTGCCACAGCGAACAGAGGTGGAACATTTAGCAACTCATTCAGGCATTCAGATGGTTTAAAACTTGCGCATTAGGATAAGTTGTCATTACTGTTTGAAAGGAGGAATATTTTAAGCAGCTCTGATTGGTCATTGCCTTTCATTGCTCAACGGATATGTTAGTGATTGGTTAGAATACTCAACCACTGCAAAAACACGTTGTAAATAGCAACCATTGACGCAAAAGGAGCAGATTTGAATTGAATGCTGTAATCGGCGGTTTTTCACGATTAATAAGTAATCGTAATTACGATTCGTTTTTCGATTAATTGTGCAGCCCTACGCCGAGCCCCCGAAATGCATTTAACAATAGTGGCTGGAGTCTCTTTCCACATTCCTTACAATAGTATCACCTATTACTAGTACTAAGGCTCTTTCAACATGATTCTCAGTGGGTGCATCAATGAGTGGGGAGAATCGATTGTAGACCCTAACAGGAACGGGAGGGTGATGTCTCTTTGAGATTGATGCAATAATCCATGTAAAACACAAAAGAGAAAACTAATGTACGAAGTCGAGATGCGAGATGTAGACAAGCAGAAACAGAAAAAAAAGAGTAACGTTGTGCTCTGTAAAATACACAGTTGAAACAGTACAAAAGCAGAAAAAATTAAGCACGTTGTAAAATGGCAAAGGATAAAAGATGAACGTAGAAGAATAAGCAATGCTAAGCAAGCTAGCAAGCTACAAACACAACTGTTACCTACTCTCATTATATGCTTGCACTATCTATTCACAACGTGTGTGTGTGTTAGTGTGTGTGTGTTCTATATTCCAGCCTCTATTCACACAATGCTTATAAAAACATAGAACCACATTTTTTTTATTTTCCCAATGGTTACCTTAGCTCTCTTTCTGCTAATTGACTGATTGTGTTCCAGTGTTCCCACAGTCATGGATAACCTGGAAATATCAGGGGATTTTTAGCCTAACTTGTTATTTCCAGCCTGAAAATCACGGAAATTAGTGGTGGAAAAGTCATAGAAAGTTTTGTCAAGATACATTTGTCTGATTATGCTCTCCTCTGAAATATTCAATTGGCTATTCTTGTTTTGAGTCAGATGTGCTCGCAAGCTACAGTAAAGTTGTATTTGGGAGAAAATCATTCTTTTAAGTCTGTTCTGTTCAATTAATCAGTCAAACTGGTTAACAACATTTACATTTACATTTATGCATTTGGCAGATGCTTTTATCCAAAGTGAATTACAGAGCCCTTATTACAGGGACAATCCCCCTGGAGAAACCTGGAGATAAGTGCCTTGCTCAAGGACACAATGGTGGTGGCTGTGAGGATCGAACCGACAACCTTCTGCTTAACAGATTAGTGCTTTAGCCTGCTACGACACACTCAACAAATTGGACCCAATTATTCATTAGCGAATTGGTTTGAATCAAAATAATAAAAAAATTCTTATCCGGTAATCATAAATCACTGGAAAGATCTTGAAAAAGTCATGGAAATTCATTGTTCAAAGGTTTGGGATCCCTGGTATTCTTTCTTCCCCTGTATTCATGAGAATTGATTTAGTTTTTCTTTAACTGTTTTCAGCTATTCCTTTTCTGTTTTTGGTTGTGCATTCTGACTTTCCAGTCCTGCATTGCTTGTCCCAGAATCTTTCCAACATCACAAATCTGTGCTCATTTCTGTATGTATGTCAGCATCTGTCTGGCACATTGGATGGCCTGTATCAGCACATTTATGTCCAGAGAGCGTTGTGCAATTGCTCTCCTGGGCTCAATCCACCCCTGCATGACTCTTTCATCCAGCATTGCTCCACAGCTTATCCACCTCTTCTGAGCCCACAGAATGAAGGGGACCCTGGCACAGCCTGAGGCACCCTACTCCTGCCAGGGACCCATTGGCATGTGGGGTGGGTAAAAGTGGCTCCATCAATTCCTTGTTATGCCTCTAAATGTAGTGTGTCTTATAAGGTCAAACGATCTAGCAGCGAATGTCAACCATCTTGCGGTCTGACAGCTGATAACACTGATAACATTGGATGTGTAAAACTACATATTTTCAAAAATGAATGGTCATTGAGTTGTCTGAAGAACTAGTCAGTGTTTTGAAGTT
Organism: Moxostoma hubbsi; assembly: GCA_032164185.1. Taxonomy (NCBI): domain Eukaryota; kingdom Metazoa; phylum Chordata; class Actinopteri; order Cypriniformes; family Catostomidae; genus Moxostoma; species Moxostoma hubbsi. Next base: position 10,947,436 of record JAVLUX010000042.1, read on the forward strand.
TGACAGTAATTGTCTTGAAAATTTCAATTAATTTATTACAGAATTGTTGCTTTAAAGGGGATGACACACAACATTTCAAAGTTAAAACTATTTGCATCCGGTAAAAGCATAATTCATTTGCATGCTCTGTTTGGCTGGCAAAGTGCACGATTCATTAAAGGAATTATGCTGAATAGGCAATGGCTCAAATATGCTCACAAATTCTGTTTGCACGAATCCAAACTTGTGGGCTGATTTTGAGGATGATCCACTACTGTGATCCAGACTCCTGAATCTCTTTAACATGCCGAAACTTACTGACTATACCACACATCTAGATGCCAGGTCATAATGCTCTTTTTTTCATCATTTGATCATTATTTGATTGATTACTGATGCCAAAATTGATAGAAAAAATACTTAAGCATCTCTTTTCAATTTAAATGCAGTTTACTGCCTGATTTTCTCAGCGTTAACACTCTCAGAAAAGTTGAATTTTCACAAATGTTGAAAGTCAGAAAATCTGAATTACTGGCCCAACTGGCCCAACTGGGCCGGATGAAAAAAACCTTATAGATCTTTTTCACAGCAGCACCATATTTGATTTTTAATGGGTCTCTTCAATGGGTTGTACATTTGATTAGTGCTTTTGGATCATTCCAACGATGAAACGCTGAAAAAAAAATATTTCCAAGAAATTTCAGTAGACAAAAAAACAAACAAACAAACAAACAAACAGGAAAATTAGTTTGAAAATTAGTTTGTGGAAAATTAGATGTGATCTAGGAGTTTTTAAAAAAAATACTTTTATACAGTGCATGTCACTGAATAGACAGTTAGTCTATCCCTCACATCCTCATTTTCATCAAAAATAAAAGATGGTGCTGCTGTAAAAAAGGTCTATTGTTGAGCCCTGTAAATTATTAAAAAAAAATTCACCAATATGAGATGTAGCTCACATGGCCTGTGAGTCTCTATGGACATTTGTCATATAAATATTATAATTTGCATTTAATAGCAGCTGTTTTTGTCTGCGGTGTGTGTGTGTGTGTGTGTGTTTCCACTCACTGAATACACACACGGCTTTGTAAATGCAACAAAGGGGGAGAAAGAATGACGCTGTGTCACTTCGGAATCTACAGAAGGTAAATTGCCCAGGATACAAGCTGAAGTGGTATACTAATGTGACTGCTTGTGTCATAGTTGTCACAGCCGGTTTGCGTAAAAAGCTGGGGACGGGCAGAGCAAGTTAGGCAATGACTTTGTTATAGAATTGCGTGGGCCGAGCCAGAAGCATTAGTTCCAACCGTCTGAAGAGCTTAACTAAAGACTGTCATCCCTTGTTCACTGTTGTTGATTCTCACTGTATTGATTTCATTTACTTTTTATTGTGTTCGAGGGTTGCCGAGTTCACACCTGCCATCCATCGTGGTGTGCTGTGGATATATATTGATTGGATTAGAAATAGAGAGGTTTATTCTTGGCCATTTAACGGTAGATACAATTCACTGGAGAATTTGCCTGAATGGCACATTCTACATTGCATTTGCTGGTTAAATGGCAGTATTTTTTTTAACTGAGATAACTACCTTTTATATACCTGTATATTCAGGAGTGAAGATTCTGGAATATGTGAAAGGAAAAGCAAATTCCTTGCTCAAAGCATTCTGTAATTTCTCACACCGACTCCACTCGCTTCCAGCTAAATTTGTACTCAGTTACCATGATAAAGTTATTCTTTATATATATTATATTATTGTACATTTTATTATGAAAGGGATTGTTGACCAGAAATTAAAAAGTCTGTAATTATTTACTAACCCTTGTTTTATGCTAATGCCATATGTCTTCCTTCTTTTTCGGTACACAAAGGAAAACATTTTGAAAAAAATATTCTTCTTTTTTTATTTATTTAAAAAAAATCACGATTTTGCATAAAAACATTGCAAACACTATAGTAAGATATGATGTAAATCCACCAAAGGCTGAATAAGGAAGAGTAAAATAATTCACACGCTTGTCTTAATGCCGCTCCCGATCTGATCAGCTGCACGGGTGTGGCGCTCCAAATGAAAGTGACAGGTTAACAACATGGAGACTGAAATAAAAGACAGTGATCATATTCCCAATATGATTGTACACAGTGTGATTGTAGCTCAACTTCGTCCATCATGCATGTATACACCAGCTAAAGACAATAACTGGCCTTGGCGGGCACATGTTGACGAACGGTCTCCTTTCTTTACTCTTACCCATAAAAATCATGTTACGTTACACTTATGGGAGCTTCATTTCAAATCATATGGATAGACTATCTATGGGAGAATCAAATATCCACCACTCTTTTTCCATGATGATTCCAGATAGATCACTAATTATTACTTTGTTCTGTGATGTGTTTCAAGTGTACTGCATCTATAGCCAACATTTGGCAAGCAAATATTTTGAAAAACTTTACGAGTTGTGATGATAGTAATGATAAATTATTTAATGTTGCTGCGCTGCTCAGCATGAACCGCTAGAGGGAGTGTCTCTATCCGCAGGGGTTTATGAATATACAAACAAATTGTTTGATATACAGTACTGTAAAGCGGTATAAGGGAAAGGAGGAGGCGAGAACCAGCTTGACAGTATAAACAACATTTAATTAAATAAAAAGACAAAAACACACACGGGGCAGCTGCCCGTAAACACTCTCTCTCTTTGTCGCACCACCGTCTGCAGTTGGCCTTTATCCATCTTGGAGGCTTGATTAGCTTCATAAGGGATCGGGTGTGTAGAATCACGACCCGGCCCCGCCCTCTGCCCTGTCACAAGTACAATGAGTAATTTCTAGATAATCTTGATAATTTATATATATTGATTTCTAAATAACTTTCTAGACAGACTTGGCTTAGACAAAATGAATATCTACACTGGCTAAGAAGTATTTTGCAGTTTTCTTATGTTATTCTATTATTTCTAAACATGTGGATGTATTAGATTTTCATTTTTTACATTAAAGGTGCACTCAGTAATTCTAATCCAATACACTTTTTGTCAAATTCTGCAAATATCTCCCCACAGTCTGCTAGCTGTCCTTTCTGTGGTTGGGCTGAAAAAAAAACTATTATATGTACATAGCTGGCTCTGTAAATGGAACAAAAACAAAGTGGATTGGATCGATCCACACAACACTACTACAGCCAATCAGTAGCAGCAGGTGGTTCTTGCGCGTGCACAAGATGGGGGATGGGGGCAGAGCGAGATGGAATTCATTAGAAAAGCTACGACAAATCTGGCTGATGCGAACTTTCTAAACTCCAAGGAGGACAAATGATTGAGAAACAGATCAAGAGAAAAAGGTCAGATGAATATAAGCTAAAAAAGAAGGATTATGATTTGTCGAGGGCTAGGAGCTGTGTCAACAACGGCGAGGTTTGTAAATTGTTCTTGCACACCTTTGTTTCCTATAATGAAACTTAGGAAACTTAGGTAACTTTGATTTCCCTAACCAGTTTGCGTTGCATTTTAATAAAAACATACAATTTGAATCATGTTGCAGTACATTTAAAAGTTGAAAAAAATGTAATCGAAAATTGTCCATGTGTTTGATAAAAATCGAGATTTAATTTTTTTGCCATAGCATTCCAGCTTCAAAAGATGCAAAAGTATAATTCAGAAATCTTACCAATTATTCCATGTGACTTGTGCCTTATTCTGAAGGTTTTTGCTAACGCTTGGTGAGAAACTAATTCTCTCTGACTAACTAAACTAAATCTAATTGACCGTTGCTCTCTTGTGTGCTTTCATCAGTTCACAAGAGCAGCAGTTCACTTAGCCCCCAACTCGTGAGATGGGCTTGTTTGCTTCAACCGGACCACTGAACAATTGAAAACACAGATGAACACAAACTAGAGAACCGAACTTACAAAACTTGTCTGAAGAGTTTGAAGTCGTAGAATAGAAGCATTTCTATACCTAGACTTTTTTTTATAAACTAAAGTACTTGGAAATCGAACCAAGATGAGGAGGTGGGTAAAACATTAAAAACCTCAAACACTGCTGTCTCCTGTACTGTCTGTCTAATGTGGCTTCTGACTGTGTATGTGTATCTTTCTCAGCCTCTTCCATCTCTCTCAGTTTGATCTCTGAGTACTCCGGTTCATACAAATAGGGCTGGGCATAGAGGTACATCTCCTCTTTGACAAACTCTGCAGACATGTTTTTTAAGTTTGGTTCGCTGGTTTGTGTGTTGTGTTTTCTGATGTAAATATGGCTGTGGTGGTTCGGTTGAAGTACAACAAAGTGGTTGCTTGCTTAGACGCCCCATCTCACTATGAGCTGTGTGAAGTGCTCGAGAGCAACCATCATTCTTGATTTTAACTAAATAATTACTTAGATTTGCAGCTTGTTTCTCACCAAACCTTATCGTATGCCTTCAGAACAAGGCATGAGTCAAGTGGAATTATTTGTTAGACTTTTTGAAGCTGGAAGAGATGGGCAGTAGAATATTGTTTAAAAATGTCTGTCTTTTGCGAAAAAGAAAGAAAGTCATATGGGTTTAGAATAACACAAGGCTGAGTAAATAATGACTGCATTTTTGGGTAAACCATCCTTGTAAGAAAAGGGAAAGTTACACTTCATATTTCTTGATGTCTTTTTTAAATCCACAACAAATCTTTTGTTCACATTCACCTGAGCCTGCAGTTTTTTTAAACACTGCCTTTCTGAAAATATTTCACAATTATGACCCTTTGGTGTATTCTTGCTGACATGCAATGGCATTTTGGGACGTTAACAAATGTGTTATGCCTGTGATGATCAGTTTTATCGGAGCAATCTTGTAGTAATGCTCCTACTTTAAGGAAATATTCCAGTTTCAATACAAGTTAAGCTTAATCAACAGCATTTGAGACATAACGTTGATTAACAAAAAAGATACGGTTAAACTTTATTTTAAAGTGTCCTTGTTACAGTGTAATTACACAAGTAAGTAATGAGTAATATTAATGAACAGTATGTACTTACAATAGGTTTAGGGTTTGGTTTAAGGTTAGTTACTTGTAATTATGCATAATTTACAGTTATTACTATACTCAATACATGTTATATGTATAACAAGGACACTGTAAAATAGTGTTACCAAAGATAATTTAGGCTCATCTTTTTCCTTTAAAAGATTAAAATCGAGGTTACAATGAGGCACTTACAGTGAAAGTGAATGGGGCCAATGTTTGGAGGGTTTATAGCAGCAATGTGAAGCTTATAACTTTATAAAAGCACTTGCATTATTTGCATGTGTATATACATGACAACAAACACACATTGTTTACATCTTGTGGCTATACTTTTGGAACTGTGAGTATTTTTTTGTCTACTAACTTCATTAACTTCTATTGTAAGTGTCTCACTGTCACCCAGATTTGTGCTTTTTTAAAGAAAATGAGGGACAAGTCAGAAATAATGCCACAAATGCTGTCGATTAAGCTTAACTTGCATTGAACCTGGAATATTTCTTAAAAAAATAAAAAAATGCTCTGCACTCCAGGCAAAATCATACAACTCTGCTCTTGCTCTGCTTTCACTGTACACCTGCTCACATGCTCTGTTCTGGAGACATGTTCCTGTAACTTTAATAATCAATGTTGTGAATAACATTTCCTGTTGGTTTTTCATCGTGATCTATGACCCTGGGCATGTGAAACAGACTGATTCTCAACATTGTGTGTTATCATCTTCAAAATGTGACATGAGTGTAGCTTTATTTATGTCTTCCTCTGGTTCCTGACTCTGGAAGTGATAGGAAACAAATGAGATGGTTCTGCAGGACTGCAGGCATGCTTTATGTGCTCTGACCTGACCCCTTCGCCCTGTCCACACTCTTTGCATCACTGCATCAGACCAGAGTCTCCAGGGCTTCTTATTCCGCTCAGCCAAGGCAGTGTCATCCATTCCACTTACCTCCATTCACATCCATGCTGCCAAAGACCTATCAGCACACCACACCCAGCACATAACATCTTGACCACAGTTCCACCCCTCCCAACCAGAGCTATACATTCCCTCATGGTCAGCCACCCCACTTCCTACAGCTAATAAGCCCCAAAACCGCAGAAGCGTTCTGGAAAGAGACGGAATGGCAAATCAGATAACACAATGACATAGCAGATATACAGAGTGTCTTTTTTTGCCTACTCTGCAATATGCCAAAAAAGAAATAAATGCAATGCACACATACTTGCAGTACCCTCACAGCTCAATGGTTTCTTACCTGAGGGGCTTTCTAAAAAACAGTATACAATATGCCTCAACATGGTCTGCATATTCTATTACCTGCAGCCAAATCCAGAGACCGAATAACGTAGATTGTTCTTTTTGTCTTTGTGTGATCTTTGCTTTTCAGACACTGCAATTATTTCTGGCACATGCAAGATTGAATGAAGGGGAAACTCAGACAATGTGTGATAATTAGATATTGTGTGTTTTACCCTTCGATTATGTGCTTGACAATTTGTCATTGAGTGGACTCCGCAGCTATCGCTGGAGTCTATGCCTGCGTCAATCAAAATGCTCCACCTCCCTTGGGTTCTCTCCTCCATGTTCTGCTATATTTTCCTTGATTATTTTTTTATTCACGCTTTGAGTCCCGAGATGCTGAAAATATTCTCTGCAGCTTCTGAGGTCATCATGTTGGATACATGTTGACATTGTGATGATTTGAAGCACCTGCACAATTAAAGTTGTCTTTGGATTGCATGTTAGACACATAAACAATTATTATAACTGTGTTTCTGTGCATTTCATTGAAAGTGTTAGCTTTTTTGGCCTCCAGAGATTTCAATGAAAGACTGTGCCACCTTGTCTTCAACCCCTCCTTTCACCCCTCCTCTTTCTGTCTCATATTTACACATACACATGTTTTTAATGGAGCATTACTACTCCTGCTGCACTCCAGTGGAATGACTTCACCAGCCCCCGTCTGTATTCACAGATTTCATCCAGCAACATTTGGCTGAGCTTAGTTATGAATGCTCATGGAGATCATATTCCTGCATTATTGTGACTCTCTTGTCAATCCTAGAGTCCCTGTGCTTTTATTTGCATTCATCTGTCAAGAGCACACTGAGAGCGTAAATATGATGAAGTATATCTTTTTGCACTCTCCTGTTGAGCCTTTTTAAACACATTTTTTTTTATGTGCAAATAGTAAACATTCATTCCCAACCTAGCAAATTTATGATAACTTCTGGTGTTTATGTCAGGCACACCTTATTACTGCAAAGATGAGCACTGTGTAGAGATTCACAATATATCGGTACCACATCGGCTATAAGTCAATTTATTAGTGATTTTCTCTATATATATTTGTATAGGATAGTGGGTATTTAAGAATGGACATCATTTCAGCCTATTTTTTACATTTTACATTATTTTTGCTGTAATCTAGCGCTAACTTGGAACTAAGGAATAGTTCACCCCAAAATAAAATTTCTCTCATAATGTACTCTCCTCATATCATTCCAAACTGGTATGAATTTCTTTCTTATGCGAAACACAAAAAGGCAATTTTTTTTTATGAATTTCTTGATCTTTATCAATACAATGGCAATTGATGGTGATTGCTTAAAAAGTGAAAAAAGTATCATAAAATTAGTCCATGCAGCTCATGCATCACGTTCCAAGTATTCTGAAGGCAAACCAAATGTTTTGATGAGAAACAAATTTTTAAAGTCATTTTTCAGTGAAAATGTAATACTATTTTATTAGGGGTGTAATGATCCATTGATCTGGATTGATGCATCGGTAAAATAACAAACGATGCAATGTCATTGATTCAACTTAAAGAACACTAATGCCAGCCACATCCGTATGCATTTCCATCATACGATGAAGCACCTTATGATATTAATATTGCTTTATAAGCACTAAATATGCTTCTCATGTGGGACACGGCAGTATTTTGGATTGAAAGACTTGCTTGACTGTTGTAGAGATGACAAATTTCCCTGTGTTGTTTACCTTATTCCACAAGGCAATGAGCTATCATCAAATTGTTTGTTTTCATCAGATTGTTTTTCTGTATTTATTTTTTCAATAACTGAAGTACAGGTAGTACTTAATAGAACCAAAGACTGATGTCAGAGAGCTTAATAAAATATTAAAATAAAAATTTGGTTGCATTTGTGAGATAATAAATGTAATTGACTGTGTAAAATAGTCACACTATATCGTAATATCGATCGCAGGCCAAATTTGAGGTATCGACAAACATCAGAAGAGAATCGATATCGTGATGAAACTGCCGATTTACACACCTATATTTTATGATACTTTTAAGTGCTTTAAGCTTTGAAGTGAGTCACTATCAACTACCATAGTGTGGCCCCCGGACCACAATAAGGAAGATTCCTGAGAAATGCAAGCTTGTAGTACCGCCTGTTTACTCCAGAGGGCAGTAAGTGAAACTTCAGCTGTGTGGTAACACGCAGTTTATACAGTGAAGCAAACCTCCATCCAGCAGCAGCACGTTACGTTCTTGCGTTCAAAACACTTGATGGAGCGCAAATCTGAACTAAGACATCTCAAGATGTGTTCTAATTATTAAACTATATTTAACTTGACACAGTGACCTAAAACATTTATGTTTATGACACAACGCACCCGAGAAGTCTGATGCAGGTGTACATTGACGGGTCTTTAAACAAGCCCTCATAATAAATCTCCAACTGATTGACAAATTCACTTGCGAAATGGATTGCTGTGAACTGTGTGCCAATAATTGGCTGCGTAGAGGATTCAAGTCCTATTAAAACTTTGTACTATTTTGTTTTAAACTTTCGCAGAACACAAAAGGAAAACTTTTAATAAATTTTCTGGTCCGTATTAAAAGTTTTCCTTTTCTGTTCTGCGAAAGTTTAAAACAAAATAGTACAAAGTTTTAATAGGACTTGAATCCTCTACACAATTATCTGCAGGGCTCCAGACTGTGACTAAAATGGTCGCAAATGCGACCAAAAATAATTGATTGCGACAATAATTAAAAATCTAGTTGTCACTGGTGACAGTCGGGTTGTGTGCGTTCATATGTGATTCCAGTCGGGTTGTGTGCGTTCATATGTGATTGACAAATTCACTTGCGAAATGGATTGCTGTGAACTGTATGCCAATAATTGGCTTGTGTTCAATAATATGGTAGTAAACAATACATTGTATTCTAAAGCCACTTTTGTATTGTCTTTTCAATTATTAACTCTTCTGCCACAACAATGTAATGCATTTTAATTATATGAATATTTATATATATATATATATATATATATATATATATATATATATATATATATATATATATATATATATATATATAATTTTTAAATATTTAAAGATAACTATGTATAATTATTTCAGCATTATATATTGAATTGTTATGTGAGGGCTCTCTCAGCATATATTTGTATATGCGATTAAAAGCGATTAATTGTGATTAATTAATCGGGACACCATGTAATTAATTAGATTAAAACATTTTATCGATTGACAGCCCTAATAAATCTATATACACAGTTGATGTCAGAAGTTTACATAAATTGGGTTGAAGTAATTTAAAATAAATTTTTTAACCACTCCACAGATTTCATATGAGCAAATTATAGTTTTGGCAAGTCGTTTAGGACATCTACTTTGTGCACAAAAAAAGTAATTTTTCAAACAATTGTTTACAGACAGATTGTTTCAATTTTCTCAATTATCTCAATTCCATTGGGTCTGAAGTTTACATACACTAAGTTAAATGTGCCTTTAAGCAGCTTGGAAAATTCCAGAAAATGATGTCAAGCCTTTAGACAATTAGCAATTAGCTTCTCACATTCTTAAAATAAAGTAGTGATCCTAACTGACCTAAGATAGTGAATGCTTTCTATGATTAAATGTCAGGAATTGTGAAAAACTGAGTTTAAATGTATTTGGCTAAGGTGTATGTAAACTTCTAACATATATATATATATATATATATATATGTGTGTGTGTGTGTGTGTGTCAAGCTTTTGACAGTTAGGACAATTGAGGGACTTGTACACAATTATTACACAAGGTGCAAACATTCATTGATGCCCAAGAAGACAACACACTACTATATGCACACTATACTTTATGTAAATATCTGTAATGTAGATTCTAAAGAGCAGTACTTAATAAAAAAATATTTTATCTCTTATACTATAAATTATGAAAGTGGTGTGAGCATTTGCCATCATTGTTGTGTGTGTGTGTTCAGTTTTAGAGCCATTGGCTTCCAAATATTTTTTTTTAGGCTGGAGCCCTTATTTGTACTATCATACATACATACAGAAGCTACGTCCCAGCCATATACTAAGCTTTCAATACATTCCCACCTCCAATGAAACTTCACAGTAAAACCTGCCATGGTCCAGTGGGTGTTAGATTACAGAAACCATGCCAGAATGTTTGCTAGCCTCTGCTTGCTCTCGCTTTGAAACCATCCTCCATCACTGACAGGTGGAGTTAGCCCAATCATCTGGGACTTTAAGCTTATAGCGCTCTCCCTCTGAGCCTCACACGGTTCTGCTTTAAATGGGATTTCAGCTGCATCCTATGCTGCTCTACTGATCTCACATCCAGGCCTGGAGCTTTCACTGATGGCGGTCAGTTGCACTGTCTGTGGTGCTGATTTTTGCTGGCTGCTGTCTGTGGTGCTGAAAGAACAGCAGCTATTTATGCCATAGTATTGGGTGCCGTTTCCTTCGCGGCTAGCTGCTTTCCTCAATTCAATTATTTCTCCTTATATGGACGGAGAGTTCTGAAGTCGAGGATGCAGGCATCTCCATTTACTTACCATCTGCCTCTCATACTTATTGCAGCCCCGAATACTGTTGAACAGCCACAAAGGGGGCAGATTTTTCTAGGGCTGCCATTTCTTGTGGGTAGGTGGCAGAGGAGGACTCTGTTTTTAATCATGTAGATTTGATTTGGCTAATTAAAAGCAACATCAAGAGGAAATAATGTGAGTCAGAACTGTGATGTTTAATTGAATATGAACGTGGTAATTCAAATGTGATCTTTAATTATAAGCTCAACAAAAATGCTCATGTATTCAGGGGACGTTTTGTTGCGTATGTGCTAATTGTACATTCATGCCATGGACTTTCTCCCTAAAGTGCCCTCGGTGCATCCTTATGCTGTCCATTACTCTCCAATGTGGGAGCAGAAAGCGTGGCTAATTCTATTTGGTGGTAACTCGGATAGCGTGCTGACCTGGGAACTGGGCTTTGATCAGCAAGTGTTGAGTGCTTAAATCTATGGTAAAACAGTTCAGGCAGGATTTGTTTGCTGTCATGTGTGAAAGGAAACATGCCAAATGCTTTATCAGGACTGCCTCTACTGCTCTCTTCGTTGTTATGCACTGTGTTGCAGTCGTGCATCATGCTCAAGGGCAGATAATGACCTTAATGACAATGACCGTACCGGGAGAAAAAAGGAAATGGTTTCTATTTGGATTTCTAACCAGTTCCTCAACCTTGCTGAAAACATGCATTCATTTACAGGGACTGCATCTATTCAGTTAAAAATGTGAATTTAGCACAGCCGAGAAACTTTTGCATGTGCTGATATAACCTGAGTTGAGATAGGTCTAAGATATACTACGTTCACGACACACTCAGTCGTTTTATTTCTAAGACAATAAAGTCACTGTCCTCTTCAGAGCAATGCAAACAGAGGCACAAAATGATCCTTCAGGCATAGAAGTCCGTCTGCGACATTAAAACCAAATTACATAGCCGATATATTTGGAATGGCAAAGGATTGATTGTTACAGGAGCAAGTTTGATCTAAATTGAACTGCTTTCACTTCAATTATGTTTCGTATTTCTTCTCTCCCCTCCTGTCTCTGCTTCATGCTGCATGAAAATGCTATTAAGAAATAAAGTCACTAATTCTTTGAAAAACATAAGAGAACATAATCTTCCTCTAAACTGTTTTGAATGATTATTTTGTTTTCACAGATTTTGTGCCGTCGATTTCCATAGTTTCATCTTTTTTTCTTCTATTTACCAAAAATGACCCCCCACACACACACCGGAGAGCACACACACACACACACACACACACACACACACACACACACACACACACACACACACACACACACACACACACACACACCGGATTATTTAAGACCAGGTTTCAAAAGGCTGTTATCACTTTCAAGGTCTTTTGAGAAGTCCTCTTGAGCACAATCACAGTAATTAATTAGAAGGAAATCAGAAATTAAGCTCACATTTTGTGTGATCAAATTCATTTTTCTTCACTTGTGGATAGTGCATAGTGCTTCAATATAATCTCGTCCTCTATGCAGGCACCTTTTATGTATGTTGATAAAAACTGCATGGATAAATAGAATTGTAGCAAAATGCTGTCTACAGTAGATTTAGATCCAAGTATAGCATGTCGGACCGCAAGAAATGCAAACAAGTATTACTTGTTACTACCCATGCGTCATTCTCTTTGTCACAGGCTTTGTTGTCACAATGCTGCCACTAGTGTACTAATACCCTTTAGTCTCTATATGAGTGAAAGGGAGAGGTGTTGATTGACTTGGAGGGCTTCGGGGCCTCCTAGCTGCAAGCTGGTTTGTGAATATTCATCTGTGAACTGATCAGCAAATTTGCAACGTGAATGAGGGGGTCTGTCTACAAGAACAGTCTGTTACAGTGCAAAGTGAATTAAAGATTGATTGCATTATCCTCAAAGACAAGGCATTCAGCCTTGAGCTGGGGGAATCTGGTCGTATAATGAAAATTTACAATAAAAGGCCATAAATGTTTGTGCTTTGTGTGTTACTAGGGCTGCTTGAGTATGACAAAAATCATAATTTTCAATTATTTCCCTTGATACTGTAATTTCGATTAATATAATTTGTGCTAAATTACTTACTTTATGTAGGGAATCTGTATGCTATATTCTTTATGAAGACTACTCGTGCAAAAGCTGAGAACTGTGTACCTGAATACTATATTACTGTTTTATACAACTATACTAAAAAAAGAAAAGAAAAAAATGCTAAATTTATAGTCAAAAAATGGACACATGTGTTTGCCAGAAATTCACTCCAAAAAATACATTATCCATATTTCAGGCATTACAGGATGTCATTTGGGTGCCTACATATTGTACAGTTTAATACCAAATATTTCCTGAAATTATATAATGTTAATATACCAACCTACTTAAATTACAATATTTGCTTTGTACTTTTAATTGTTCTGTTTCCTAGTTACACAGGTGGTGAAACAAAAGGCCACATGATGACTTAAATTAAATCAAGAGAGGTCTCTCCAGGAGCAATTGCCATTCTCGTAAAACAAGTCAGGTGACACTGAAAGAATGCAATAAACATTTACTAAACACTATGTAAAACACCCCAAAGTACATAACTGAGGTCAAAATAGGAAGAGACATAACGATTTAAATAAAATGTAATCAAATTTGATGGGCCACATGGAGACTTTAATTTTTACAATAGTTTACCATAAAAATATTGTAAAATAAAAATATCAGTTTTTTACTGTAGCATTTTGAAAAATCAAAAACATTTTGACATTAGTAACACAACTAATATCGAAATCTTTAATAAATTATAAATATATTCAGCAGTGGATGTTTATGATTGGTTACAATGACCAACAGCTGAAAAACAGGAGTAGACCTAAATGGAAAGCTGTAGTAATCGTGTACACTTTTCACGATTCGTTTATTGTGGCAGCTGTAATTGTGATCTAGATTATTTATTCAATCAATTGTGCAGTCCTACAAGTTAAAACCAAAATTGTGGTAATTTGTGCTGTATGTGAATTTGCAAGACAGATGCAAATTTGTTTTACAGATTTTTTGTTCGTAAATTAACAAGCTGTCTGTTTTTAACTTTCAGAAGCCTGGTCAATAAAGGATTTCTAACAGTGGCAACTGCATCTATTCGACTCATTGCTTCATCAGTGGAATGCAGACATACCTCTTTGGATGGTGCTGAGGTTTTCTGGGGAAAAGGAAATCATGCATTTGACCTACTACCCACAAAACGCAAAATACAGCTTCAGCAGTAATCCTACTTTCACCAGAGGGTGAAACATGTCGAGTCAACTAGATTTTTAGGACAGTTTTAGATTTCAAAGCACCAAGTACCGTGTGAGGTTTTTTCTTGGGCTTTCAGAAGTATTCCTCAGTGGAGATACTCAAAGTAGAATCAAGATGGAGAATCATTTGAAAAGAATCTCTTAAATACTAGAGGGTTTTAGAAAACTGTGATCTTACTATTTCGGCAGTGCTATTTTGGAAAAGACCAGATAAATTAATACGCTAGACTGGGAATAAATCTCTCCTCTGCAGTGGATTAACAGAAACGGAACATTAGAAAAGGGGGATTAGCAACACTGTTGGAAGATGATGACGCAGTATTGGAGGTGTAGTGCGAGGTTTTCGCAGGCCTCTGTTCTAATTGGACTGATAGTGGCTGTCGCTGTGACCACAGCCCTTGAGTTTGATGGCCTGCCGGGCCAGTGGGTCCGCTACGGACCCTGGGAAGCAGGAGCCACTGGAGAGCTGAGCTTCACCTTGAAGACCAACATCAGCAAATCCGTCGTGCTGTACCTGGATGATGGTGGTAACTGCGATTTTCTTGAGATTCTCATCAACAACGGTCGGCTGCAATTGCGTTTTGCTATCCACTGTGGTGAGCCGGCCTCATTGCACATGGAGACGCATGTTAACGACGAGCGCTGGCATCGTGTGCTGCTCACACGGAATTATCGCGAGACCATGTTGGTGATGGACGGAGAGGCCAAAGTGGCAGAGGTGAAATCCAAGCGTAGGGAAATGATAGTGGCCAGTGATTTGTACGTGGGTGGGATACCACCAGATGTCCGTCTCTCTGCCCTCACGTCCAGCACTGTCAAATATGAGCCACCTTTCCGTGGCCTTATCGCCAATCTGAAGTTAGGAGAGAATTCTCCTGTCCTCCTGGACAGCCAAGGGGTGAAGAATGATCTTGAATACCTGTGTACCAAACAAAACCCCTGCAGTAATGGAGGACGCTGCTCAATTCACGAAAGTGAGGTGCTGTGTGATTGCACCAAGACTGGCTACATAGGGAAATACTGCACTGAAGGTAAGCAAGATGCTTTCTGGTCTCACACAAAATGAAGATGTGCTTCTATCAAAATACCTAAGTGGGCAATGTACTAAGAAGTAAGGGGAAAGGTTTGCTTTTAAGGAAATGTATTGCCCACAAAAATGTAAATCATTAATCAATAATCTGATCTGGTCTGTATGTTTTCAAATTATTTGGTAAAGTGTTTTCCTTATCTATTTCCTATGCTCTTAAAATACACTCTTGACCAATAAAATTTTTCAATTTCTGAAAGTGGACTAGTCTAATCCAACTGAAGGAGAATGTTGAGTCTTTTTGGACAATTAAGTGATCATATGAATCATATTAATGTAGAGCATATTTATAAATATAATGCTTGATGTCTGGTATCAGTACGTATTATCTAGGGTTGCACAATTATTCAAAATAGAATGAAATTGCAATATGACCATGTGCGATAAACAGCAAACAGCGATTTAATAAAATAAAATAATAAAAAAAAATTAGTAAATAATAAAAAATAGTCTGCTTGCACTGCTTGCTTTAAAGTTTATGCTCTGTTGTGTCTGTATCTTGTTAGCACATTATTACACTGTTTTCAGTGGTAACAGTGTGGTTCTGTGCTCCGCAAATCCTTGTGTTTAGTGTTACAGATGTGCTCCAAATTTAACAGAAATCAGTTACTAATTTTTGGTTTATCATATTGCAGTTCAAATCATTATCACTATATGACTTTTTGTCCAAATCGTGCACCCCTAGTATTAGCCTTTTAAAATTCCTTGAGAATATAGGGCTAATTAGATATATGTGGATGTAGATCTCATTAGATCAGGTTTACATTTTTACCACTGTACCGTTGTTTAGAGAGACCATTTATTTAAAAAACACTGTAAATATGGGATCAATATCTTCAATGTATCCAAAATATGAGATGATAACAAACATTATTTATATCCTGATATCAGCATCACTCAAATGAAATGGGTTCTTTTTGCTTTTATATTGAGTTTTGAAAATGAAGCTGAACAAAACAGAAAACAGAAAACCGAGTTCTAATAATGTAGTGATATATAGATATATTGTTTAAAGCCATAGACATTTCAGAACCATAAATGAATCTTACCTAATAAAGTAACAATCTACAGAATCATGTCAACATGATCTCCATGAGACATCTTTAATTTTCTAGCAATATTATTATAGGAAACACAATACAAAGCACTGGAGAATCATATCATATCCAAACCTTTTAATATTTCCATTGGTCTAAAGCAGAACACAGATGGCAGAGGTTTAAGATCGTTTGCAGTTGTACTCATAGCAGTGTACAATATGTACACATATGTATCATATTTCTTTGCTAATTTTATGAAATCATGGATGTGTTGCAGCATGGTAAAGCGATTTACCATAGAAACTGTTCTAGATGACATATGTAGACTAATTAGGTCATCTCAGCAATATCTCATGCCTTTGGTTAAGTCACAGTCTGTCATATGGCAGTAGGGTGTTAAACCCGAGGCCAAATCTGCATGATTTCATACAGAAATATATTTGGCCATTTTACCCTCTAATTGAGCAGCCAACGAGTGCAGAGTCTGTGGCAGCTCATGCTTGGCTTTTCACTAAATCCAGTCCCAGGTTACCCACTGTGGAGTCCACAGGATGCAGCGCTTTGCTCAGAACCAAGAGAACGCTAGCGTGATGGAGAAATCCTTCAAGTACACTTAGAATTAAGATGAAATGGTCCAGCGCTTCAATATGTGGGATCTAGAGACATTAAGAACAGAAAATAAATCATCCTGAAAGTTTCCAGAGCAAATTGGATTTGACACTGATAAAGGACAATATAAAAATGATTTTTACACCTTAAGTTCTTGATTTTACTTCAGGGATTATCTATCGACAGTGTGATTTTGAGATCAAACAGAGAGGGTTTTATATATATATATATATATATATATATATATATATATACATACACTCACCTAAAGGATTATTAGGAACACCATACTAATACTGTGTTTGACCCCCTTTCGCCTTCAGAACTGCCTTAATTCTACGTGGCATTGATTCAACAAGGTGCTGAAAGCATTCTTTAGAAATGTTGGCCCATATTGATAGGATAGCATCTTGCAGTTGATGGAGATTTGTGGGATGCACATCCAGGGCACGAAGCTCCCGTTCCACCACATCCCAAAGATGCTCTATTGGGTTGAGACCTGGTGACTGTGGGGGCCATTTTAGTACAGTGAACTCATTGTCATGTTCAAGAAACCAATTTGAAATGATTTGAGCTTTGTGACATGGTGCATTATCCTGCTGGAAGTAGCCATCAGAGGATGGGTACATGGTGGCCATAAAGGGATGGACATGGTCAGAAACAATGCTCAGGTAGGCCGTGGCATTTAAACGATGCCCAATTGGCACTAAGGGGCCTAAAGTGTGCCAAGAAAACATCCCCCACACCATTACACCACCACCACCAGCCTGCACAGTGGTAACAAGGCATGATGGATCCATGTTCTCATTCTGTTTACGCCAAATTCTGACTCTACCATCTGAATGTCTCAACAGAAATCGAGACTCATCAGACCAGGCAACATTTTTCCAGTCTTCAACTGTCCAATTTTGGTGAGCTCTTGCAAATTGTAGCCTCTTTTTCCTATTTGTAGTGGAGATGAGTGGTACCCGGTGGGGTCTTCTGCTGTTGTAGCCCATCCGCCTCAAGGTTGTGCGTGTTGTGGCTTCACAAATGCTTTGCTGCATACCTCGGTTGTAACGAGTGGTTATTTCAGTCAAAGTTGCTCTTCTATCAGCTTGAATCAGTCGGCCCATTCTCCTCTGACCTCTAGCATCAACAAGGCATTTTCGCCCACAGGACTGCCGCATACTGGATGTTTTTCCCTTTTCACACCATTCTTTGTAAACCCTAGAAATGGTTGTGCGTGAAAATCCCAGTAACTGAGCAGATCAGACCGGCCCGTCTGGCACCAACAACCATGCCACGCTCAAAATTGCTTAAATCACCTTTCTTTCCCATTCTGACATTCAGTTTGGAGTTCAGGAGATTGTCTTGACCAGGACCACACCCCTAAATGCATTGAAGCAACTGCCATGTGATTGGTTGATTAGATAATTGCATTAATGAGAAATTGAACAGGTGTTCCTAATAATCCTTTAGGTGAGTGTATATATATATATATATATATATATATATATATATAAAAAAATATTAAATGCACTGTAAGAAATTAATCCATCCATCCATCCATCTATCTTCAACCGCTTTTCCGAAGTCGGGTCGCGGGGGTAAGAAATTAATGTTTATGAAAAACAAATATTAGCACAATGTAGCACAATGTATATCAATAATGTCCCAAAAATGCATGACTGTTTGCACCCAGGTGTAAATTGCACCTGCCAAACAGCATGGCTATTTGCACCCTAAACACAGGTGGAACCACAGAAATGCCCATCCTGTTTCCTGTCTCCACTCTTAATATTTCCTTTTAATACTACTTATAATAATAAATGAAATTAACATAAAGGTTAACTTCTTCACATGATTTGGTCACAGTGAATGTAAGGGAATTCAGAAAATAGTTTGATCAGGGTAAGTGGTGGGGTCTGTCGATTATACACGTTCCCTCCCTGGTCTGGGCCATGAGGGTTGATGGCTTTCTCCCATTTCTTGGCATCGGTCGTGTCTAGATTATATTGATTGTTTTGTAAAAGTTTTGGGAGGCTTATCCTTAAAAAAATTAACCATGGTTTTCTTATAGTAATACAGTAACCATGCTTTTTTTGGTGTTTTTGATACAATTAATACTGTAGAATCCATGACCATGGTTTTACTAAAGTAATATTGTTGTAACCCTGACTGTACTCACTAAAATCAGTTGGGTTAAAAATGACCCAAAATGTTGCTTTAACCATCCTAGTATTATTGGTACTATTATTATTGTTGACATTATTATTATTGCTGTGCAAATAAATTATAATGCACAAGTTACAAATATCTTGAAAATGCTTTATTTCCATTAAATTAAAAGTAGCAAACATTTTCATTAAGTAAATTGTTGCAATTGTGAAATCAATTTACTTCCATTTTATCATTAAGTTACTTACAATCATGTCTCAATTTACAAGAACCACCACAAATAAAGTAGGCAATGGTGTAACATTGCTGGCAAGGATGAAGACAATGACAATGGAGAGACGAACACAAGTGCAGTTTATTAAACAAAAGTGAGATCCAAAAACCCTAACTAGAAACATGAAGCATAAACATGAACATGACTAAACTAGACTTGACCAACAAAACACAACTTTTCTAAATCTTGACTTGGCTTGGCTTGGCTTGACTTGACTTTAGCAAAACAACAACAAAGTTACTGCAAACATGAGGGCTAAAATACATTGACATGGGTAACAAGTTAACAAGACCACCAATGAAAATACAAGACTGAAAACAATATAACAAGACAATGCAACATGAGCCAATAACAAGACAAGACCAATAAACAAAGGAACCAATGAGAATGAAACAGGGTGAAACCCTGAAACATGGTGGGAACAGAATAATCACATGACTAGACAAGGAAGTGAAAAAATTTAAAAATGAAGGACCTGAAGACATGAACAGGACTAACTTTTCAAAATAAAAGACACGAAAAACAGGAACCAACAGAATAAACATGACATATTCCTTCTAAGGGGTCGGCTCCCGACACCCCAACACATGAACATGAAGGAAGGAAGTGACACAAGGGGTCTTCTCGGATGCCGAATCGTACCTCTGAACCTGTGAAAAGGCCAACGTTGGCAGACAGAATATGCCCCGCCCCGGACATACGGGTATAAAGGGAAGCGGGGCAGCGAATGCCAGTCAGGATTTTGCACTGAGGAGCCAAAAGGATGAAGCACGTCCATTTACAGTGCTAGGTCTAGTGCCGTGGTAGGAGGGACGCAACGTCTCGTTCCCTCCCTTGGGGAACGGAGGTTACAATAGTAACCAAGATGTTTCCCTTCTGTCACTCTCTCGACATTGTGTTGAAAGAAGTGACACAAGGGGTCCATATAAAAATGCCACGCACTGACTGTGTTACGTGACTGTCAGAACAGGGGCAAAGCAGGGAATTGCCTGTTAGAGGCACCTGTACCGAGTGCACGTAGCCCTCCCCAACCCCTCAAAGAGTTTTAGCATACCCACCTTAGGTTTTCACGCACCCCTGAGGGAGAAAAAGGTGTTACATGCTAGCATGGGAGCAAGCCGCGGCCTTCTCTCTCACTATGTCTCTCACATAGGATGTAAAGTGGCTGGGGCCCAACCTAAGTCGGGGAAGGCGGTCTTTCCCCAGGGGGAGCAGAAGAGCCTGTCGGGCACAGCAGGTGTCCCGAGGCTAGCGGTGCTGAGAGAAGACTCGAAGCATTAACCCTGCTCCACGCACCCGGCAGGGGGCGACTTAGAGACTGAGGAAGAGGCCTAAGGAGGCATCTTCAGAACTCGGCACCGGGCAGCTACCTTGCCTCCGGTCCCGCCTCAGTGCCCAGCCTGCATTTTCCTATCCTTTCTGGAGGGGAAGATCCTGCAGAGGCCACACCCTGTCCAATCCAGGGGGAGGTAATGTGTGGCAAATACACCACCACGAGGGTTGTGAAGCCGGACGTGGGATATGGCGCGGTGGTAGGTCCAGCCTAATGAAAGGGGGACTCTACAGACACGGGGCCAAGGTAGCGGGGCTGCCTGAGGGAAATGCGAGTCTGCTGAGAGGGGGACCGTACCGCGGAAAATACATCACAGGGAGTTAGATTTCATCACCAGCCGGGCCGTCCTCAACCCGTGGGAAGAAGGAGTGACGCAGGGGGTGGCTGAAGTGGCATTCACCTTCAGGAAGGAGAGCCGCGACCGCAACGTTGCCATGGTCATGTTCTCGCAGTGAGAACATCAACCATCCACAAATGCTGCCTCAGTGTGATCACTACCCAGGCACACGAGGCAGCATCTGTGGGTGTCGTTCTTTGAGAGAAATTGCCCGCATCCAGGAACAACATGGGGTGGAAAGGCATCTTGAAAAAGACGTGTCCTGAAAAGGACGTTCAACGCCGCTGTGTATTGCTCTTTTTTGTGAGTGGGAAAACTCAGACTCTTTTAGAGAAAATATAGCTCTTTTAGGAGGAGAACTGAACTGCACAGCGTGCAGAGAGAGAAACGCCAGCTGGAAATGTGCCATGCAGATCCAACAGCCACACACTCGTTGGTAGAGGTGAGTAGAACAGTAGTGATATTCAGCTGCTTGCTGCACAACCATTCGGCTCCGAAGAAAAATTCTGACTGGCATTCCGGGGCGGGGCATGCAAATTCTGTCTGCCAACTTGACATTGGCCTTTTCTCAGGTTCAGAGGTATGATTCGGTGTCCGAGAAGACCCCTTGTGTCACTTCCTTTGACACAACGTCGAGAAAGTGACAGAAGGGGAACACCACTGTTAATCCTTCATTGGCACAGCCATTGACTAGGAAAATAAAAAATGGCACTCCACGACAAAAAGGTTGCCGATCCCTGGTGTAATATCTTTTTGAGTCCAATTTGTGTATTATATAATTAGTGCCTTGCTGATATAACTTTCTAGATAAAATGTTTAATATTTCCAAAAAGTATTTTAATGTTACACAAAAAATTACAATATACTTTTCTTTCAGTTGATGAAAAACTGCTGTGTCTGCAACACCGGATAATGAGTCTTAAAGCCGAGGCGTCTTACAATTCTTTGTGCGTCGGCCAAATATATGAAATATTATGTATGATTTCCAAAAAAAAGTGTCGGGATGAACACAGAAAGTGAGGGGGAGCATCCCAATTAATAATTTCTATGCCACAGTTTATAATAGGCTGGCTTTAGAGCAAGTGTAATGTCGGTAGCCAAGTGAGCAGCAATACAGCAGACCCAAAATTAAGGGGAAATTATTTAAATATTCAGCTATTATTGTATATTGATAAAGAAATCGAAAAGCATTCATATAACGTAGTTATAATATATAATATAAATATATAATAATATATTATTAACTTACCTGTGTATCTTCTGTTGGCACTGGACCGATGAAATTTAAAATGTCCTTGCGAGACCAATTTTAACACAACTGGGTGCATTATTATAGAAACAACCCAATAAACATTAGGAATAACCCAACAGAACGACCCAATATTTTTAAACCAGCTATTGAGTAAAATTAATAACCCAACGTTATAGTGTAGTAACCATGGTTAATAATGTGGTTACTATGATTTTACTACAGATACTCTAGTTAAACTACAAGTGGCTACCAAATGTATATATGCTGTTCCACCACAATGCAGAAATATAAATATGTTTTTTATTTGGGCCAACATAATAGTATTGTCATCAAAGCTAGGATAATTTTTTAGCTGGAGAGGCCTCATTGTTTTGGAGTGTAGATAATCAAAGAGTCACAGTGTAATTATTATTTCTTTAAGTATTGTTATAGCAAATCCTCTGAAGAATTATTTGAGTGGCAAATAGTGGCAGTTAATTACATGTATGTCCTTTCATATATAACGATATTCCCAGACTAAGAACAGGAAATGGTCTCCATAGTCAAGCCCTTGTCAAACCTCCCAGGTGAAATTTTGCTGCCTTTTACCCTCAAAGCTTAGAGGGCCTTCAGTATCAATTAAGGCTGCCCTCATCAGAATGGAAATCTAGGCCAAAGCAATCTATCAGCAGTGCGTCGTCCTTGTGTGAGTGCATCTTCTCTCCTGCATCTGCATCAGCCATGATAATGAGCTCCTATCCATGAGACATCAACATTTAAGAAGTGCCATGGAAACAAGTGAAATAAGTTAAATAAAAATTTAGATTTATTGGATTATTGAAAAGAAATCAAAACTAATATACATTTACATTACTCAAAAGCTGAATATAATAAAAAATGACCATGAATTGACCATTATATTATGCAAATGTATACCTTTTTCTGAAATAGTTTTGCATGCCCTAGCAACAGTTTGTGTTTCCTCGCAATAAGTTTTGTGTGCCCTCGTAATACTGTACGCTTTCTTCTCTTGCAATAAATTAACCATGGTTTACCATAGTAAAACTGTAGTAAACATAACTATTGTAACTATGTTTTTTTTTGGCAGAAGCCATGGTTTGGATACAACTAACCATGGTTTTACTGTAGTATTAATGTAGTAACCGTGATAGTAATTGCATTGTGTTTTGGCTGGTACCATGGTTTTACTTGGTCTATATTAACTTTTATGTATCTTATTTCTTTATCATTTCCATGTAAAGCAGTTAATTACCACTGTATATAAAATGTGCAGTATAAATAAACTTGCGTCGCCTGGCCTATAATAATATTATAGTAACCATGACTAGTAACCACATTGTGTTTTGACAGTAACTAGGGGTGTCACAATTATGAAATTTTGCTGACGATCAATAGTCAAACTTGTCACTTTCAAGTTACTTTAAGGCTGTCCAATTAAACCCACATGCCATATTTCACATGAAATTCTTCGACCTTTGAGATTAAAATTTTCTTAATTTTATCATCTCTTTAGAAATAGAGTAAGCAGGCATGAAACAAGGCTACTATGTGTCATTGCATGGCATTAACACCGCGTGTATGAACCATCGATAACAAACCGGAGTGCTTTGCATTCTCTAAAATCCTTGTTCATATAGTCTGCGGTGCGGCAAGAGTTTATTTGAGACACTCAAATGTGCCATTTATTCTATTAGTTGTACTGTAATATGTTATTGGTATTTTACGTGCACAATAATCATGGTTATCTCAAATAAAGAGTGCAAAGAGTATATACGCTGGTGCCCCTAAGAGAATGTTAAGCAATAATTCAACAATGCTTTTTAACGCCGGCACGTCCTGCTGGATATTTTCATCATTACAGCAGAAACAACTTAAAATACTCCGTCATTTTTGGGTATACAGATAAGTGTAAGACATCATTAGAGACTATAAAGGGTCTGCTTTTATTTGTGGACACTCATAATAACAATGAAACATTGTGCTTTTATAAAATAAAGAAAATAAAAAGGGTGAGCTTTCAGCAGTCTCTGTGTTCACGAGCATATTTCAGAAACACGTCACAAAAATTAATTGAAACTGCGAATACTTATCACACAAACATGAAACATATGTCTAGAGAAAGCTTTAAATGTCTACTTTTTAATAAACCAATTCAAATTTAAAACAAATATTCTCCTGCAATGCAATTTGTTTGAAACAAAGCGATGTACAGTTTTTACTAGTCTATCTAATTATCTGTAATGTGATCCCACCCACCAGCAGAGCGCGCCATTCATACGCTAATGTGCTGAGACGATCAATGCAAATGTACATGCCCCCGACTGTGAGGTTGTAAACACATTTCATTCATTTTTCTGCACGTTCGCAACGATACACAGGCGAGAAAGCTCCAGGAATGTATGGAAGAGTTAACATTTTCCTCAGAAGAAGATCGGGACTTCCGATGAACATTTGTATTTTGAAGAGAGACTTGATCCAGCCGAGGATACAATTTCGGGCGAGTAAGTCAATTCGTTTTCATTAGTTGACATGCTGTTTTATATAAACTTGAACATATGTTACTAGTGGGACTGTTTCTAGATTTGCCAGCCAGGATTCAGAGTATTGAAATTTGAAATATGTCCTAATAAGCAAGTTTTAGTTACATTTAAATGCTGTTTCGGCTAAAGCAGGCATTTCAATTGTATGCTGTATAATATAAATATGATATGTAATATGATATAAAAATAATATGAATTTTTAGATTATATTTTAACTAGAGGTTATGCTGCCTCATTATCTTCAACAAAGCTTGTGCTTGCAAATATGTGTTCAGATTAAATGAGTAAAATGCACTTTAAATATGCCCATATTAGAAAATCTGCATATTATAATGATTTCTGAAGGATCATGTGACTCTGAAGACTGCAGTAATGATGATGATAAATTCAGCTTTGATCACAAATTGCATTTTACAATATATTCAAATAGAAAACTGTTCTTTTAAATTGTAAAAAGAGTTCAGAATATCAATGTTGTTTCTGTATTTTGGATCAAATAAATCCAGTCTTGGTGAGCAGAAGAGACTTCTTTTAACGGTAGTGTAGGTCTAAAATTAAGTAAAGTCTTTATGTAAAGAAAATATATAGTCAGATTACTTCTTTTAACTTAAAACTTAATTTGGATCATTACGTCTCCTTACATTCATTCTCTTTCTGTCACATTCCTCATTGATAGGCCCAGGGGAGTGGTCTTTTTTCTCTCAGGTGTGAATTGCAATCCATATTCATGATCGTTCAGGCCTCCTTGCATATTACCTTTCAACACTAAAATTGTCTAACAAAAGTTAAATTACTGTATTGTTTTGTATGAATGAGTGATCAGGATGATTTTCACATCATTTTGTAGCAAAAACTCTAGGCTATAAGATCCAGTTCTCAAAAGTCTTGTGGACAAATGTTTAGTATGTGTTATATGACCTTATTTCAGTGACTTAAAACTTTATTTTTTTCAAAAACCACACCTAAACGTTATTTTCTCAAAAATACAAACCTGTACACATGTTGCTCACATATTATTGTAGCCCTGTTTGTGCTGAATACAGTGTTATCAGACTTTAGCCATTAATATGTTTTTAAGCAACTAAAAAAAAGCACAAATGTCAAGGCATGTCAAAACTTCTCCAGGGCTCAAAATACCCTCAGACCCCAGAAGGTTAATGTTATTTTTTATAAAATTATTATAAAGGTATTTTAAGATTATTATAAAATTGTTATAAAATGTCAACAAATACATTCTTTCAGCATCTCACATGTGAGCCTCACATTTTTAAGACATCCATCATTTATCAAATGTTAAAAAGAACAGATAATTCAAATTCTGTCTGTCAGTGTAGTAGCTTTTTTTCAATTCAGATTAAAACAAGTAAGAAACTCTACTCAAACCAGCTTTACGTGGGATATTTGTCTGTGCTACTTCATTCTCTTTCAGTCTCTGTGTGCATGAGAAAGAAAGGGACAAAGAGAAAGCATGCCTGTATGAGCACTGTCTCAGGTATAGAGTGAGAAAAATTGCACTTTTGATGAAAAATAACTAGTCTAAAAACACTGCTATAAGAACTTTATATATAATTGTAAAGGAGTTCAATGGAAAGGAGGCGGCGAGAACCTTCTTGACAATATAAATAATATTTTAATTATTACAAAATGTTCATTTCAGGTTGAACTATTCCTTTAACTTGTTAGAGAAGAGCTGAACACTACAATGCAGGAACACTTTAGTTTCTGACAGGGCTTCCTTTAGCCTTCTACTCAGGGATGTATGCATATGCTGGCTGGTTTTACTTGAATTTCGTGACAGAGGAGGTGGAGAATCCTGAGAGAACAATAATGGGCATTTCCCAATCTGTGGCCGTTTTTAACCTGGAATTGGCACTTTTTAACACACAGGACATGTCCGTAAACGATGTCTCTCTCTCTCTCACCCCATCCTCTGCAGTCGGCCTTTATCCCTCAGGCTGGGTAGCCCCTGGGATGACGTACACCCCCCCCCCTTTTTCCCTGGGGGAGGGCCTGCCCTAAGCCCCGTCTGCCGGCAGGTCATCCACTTCTACCTGGACGAGGGAGGGGACAAGGGGAGGGAAACATAAATAATACAAAATTATTCTTCCTGTAACAGTGTAGTACTCCCCAAAAAAACACTGTAAAATTTAAAAGAGAGGTAAAAGGCCAACGCAGAGCAGCAGTGAGAGAGAGAGAGGAGAGAGAGATGAGAAAAAAAAAACAATTAATCGCCAGTTCTCTGATACGCCGTAGCTTGTTCCTCTGCCACTCCTCCACCCTCTAACGGACGGCAGTCGTGCCTCTCCGGGCGGATCGGAGGCAGTCCTCCAGCCCCTGGCAGACAGAACGCCCCGCTGCATTCTCGGGGAGCCGAAGGGGTCTCCCCCACCCCTGGCAGTGGTTCTCCCGCTCTAGGCGGTTGGTCTCTGAGCCCCTCCCCACTCGTGGTCGGCGGTCTCAGACCCTGCCGCGTTCCAGCGGCTGGAAGCGGACTCCTCCACCCCTGCCAGCGGCCCTGACCGCTCCAGGCGGTCGGCTAGGAGCCCCTTCTCCCCTCGCGGCCTGCGGCCATTCCTCCACTTCCAGGTGGCTGGGCTCCTCATCCCCCGATAGATGGCCGTGGCTGCTCTGTTGGGGTGGACGGTAGTCGCGAGAACTCTACTACGGTGTATCCCTCCTCCTTCCCGGGTTTCGGCACCAGTGTAAAGGAGTTCAATGGAAAGGAGGAGGCAAGAACCGGCTTGACAATGTAAATTATATTTTAATTATAAATTTAAACAAAAGACGAACACACACACACACATGACGGACATGTCCGTAAACAATATCTCTCTCTCTCTCTCTCTCTCTCTCTCTCTTTCTCACACCTTCCTCTGCAGTCGGCCTTTATCCCTCTCAGAGGCTTGATTAGCCTAATACGGGACTGGGTGTGTAGGATCACGACCCGGCCCTGCACTCCGCCCTGCCACAATAATGTTATATGTTGATAAAACCTGCATGGATAAAGAGAATTGTAGCAAAATGTTGTCTACAGTAGATTTAGATCCGAGTATAACATGTTGTACTGCAAGACATGCCAAATTTCCAAAGTATTGCTTGTCAACTACCCATGCGTCACAGGCTCTGTTGTCACAATGCTGCCACTAGTGTACTAATACCCTTTAGTCTCTATATGAGTGAAAGGGAGAGGTGTTGATTGACTTCGGGGCCTCCTAGCTGCAAGCTGGTTTGTGAATATTCATCTGTGAACTGATCAGCAAATTTGCAATGCAAATGAGGGGGTCTGTCTACAAGAACAGTCTGTTACAGTGCAAAGTGAATTAAAGATTGATTGCATTATCCTTAAAGACTCAGCATTAAGCCTTGAGCTGGGGTAATCATACCACCTGTTTTTTTTTGTGTGTTATCAAACTGGTCCTATAATGAAATTTATAATAAAAGGCCATAAATGTTTGTGCTTTGATGTGAGTTACTAGGGTAATATATTGTAATATATCATGGCATGTGCTCAGGTTGTTACACAACAAGTGTTCTCTTGTCCTCCCTTTGAGTCGGACGAGACTAAGAGACTGCACATGCTCTGCCCCATGAGGGCATAATGCATGTATATTGACCGAACAATTCAATTCAGGGTGTCTGAAATTGCACTTTGTTTGCTTTAGAGACCGTTCACAAGGTTTAGCCATCTCCAAGTAAGGAATTTACCACTGCGCCATTTATGCCATTGTGCTCGCTTCTGATTCGCAAGGCCTATGCATGTTAAGGCTCATTCCACCAAGAGTATGGCCTTCTCCTGGGCATAGGCAAAGGGCGTGTCATTAGAATACATATGTATGGCTGCAGGCTGGTCTTCCGCTAACACTTTTGCTAGGATTCTAGGCATGAATCTTCCCTATCTTCCCAGATTTTCACAGAGAAAGAGGGTTGATTTTCCAATGATTACTGAGAGTTAGTTTGTGTCGTTGTTTTGGGTGTTAGTTCAAAATGTGTGGTCTCTTTATTACCACATGTGTGAATAAGAGCATGCAAGCAGTATAAAGCCCATGACCATTCTGCTCCCCTCCTGGCTGTCTTTGCATCGAGTTGCATACTTTATTGTTCCTTCTATTCCTTCCTATTTTTAAACATGAAGGGGTTATTATAGCAATGCCTTTTACTACCCTGTTGGTTTGTGTGCATTGCATTATCAGTAGCATGGCATTATGGTATATGGCTCCCACAGCATCAGCACTGAAGTAGCATCGAAGTAACTTGAAAGGGAACATCTCGCTTACTAATGTAACCTTGGTTCCCTGAAATTAGTGAATGAGACACTGCATAGTGGTGCTGCACTATTGATTATCAATGTTAAGGGACCGAGAGATGTACTTTACTCACTTCAGTAGGAATATTCTGATGGTGTGTGCTGGGCTCCTGTTTTTATGTCCACGATGACATAATCATGGGGCGGAGCACAAAGTGCCACCAGTCAGTCAAACTGGTGAGATGGTTAAGGGTTTCAAGGTCACTAACCCTAGGAGTTGCTCCCACAGTGTCAGTTAGCATCTTGTGTAATGAGGCTGCTGTAGGCGGGGATCGAACCCTGGTCTGCAATGCTCGAGAGTTTGGTGTTTTACCCGCGTTCTCGGGAAACAGAAGGGGTCTCCCCTGCCCCTGGCAGCGGTTCTCCCACTCCAGGCGGTCGGCAGTGATCCCCTCCCCGTTCTCGGTCGGTGGTCTCATAACCCGCTCATTACCAGCAGTGAGGTAAGCAGCGGTTCATATGTGCTTTCTCATGTTGTGATTAGTCAGATTAAATTAACTTGCTCCTCCTAAACTTTGTTTATAAAACTCCATTAGTTCAAGTATGGTTACTGTAGTAAAATCACTGTTAATTTATTGTGAGGAAACTCAAAATAATTGTGAGGGAACGTATACGTTTTGCGAGGGGATGTAAACTATTGCGAGGAAACGCAAAACGTTTCGCGAGGGTACACAAACCTATTTCAGAAAAAAATTATTCCTGTCCTTTATTGTGCTCCGAAAAATGCAGCTTGTTATTTATAACACAAGATGGCCTTGAAAAATTTTCCAGGGTTATTATATTTAAATTATGAGCAGTTAATGCATTAAATTTTGCAGCCCCAAAATAAAAACTAAATATACTGACAAATGTAAACTAGAAAATACTGAAAAACTAAAGTTAACTGTAATAGAGTGAAACTAACAAAATCTAAACTAAGTTGAAAGGAAAAAAATTTAAGTAAAAAATTACAAATTAAATGAAAAATACAAACCGTGAATAGAAACTAATGAGCTGGCCAGACGTTGTAATGCCACTGTTTCAGCCATATATATATATATATATATATATATATATATATATATATATAAACAACATTAACATAGGCTTGCGGCGAGCTATTTTATTCAACACTGTTAATATTTTAAAAGGCATATAAGCATTAATACACACACACACACACACAAAGAGAGAGACCCAAGTATTCCACATTAACCGCATACTTTGATATGCCTTCAGATGATGAAAGCAGGCTTTCACTTGAATCTGTACTGAATAGTCTACTGCAAATCATTTCAGTGTGCACTGAAGATGTCTAGTCTGCATCAGAATCAAACCTTTCATGTAGTATCAGACTCCATCATTTCAATGGTCTTTTTGCTCTGTAGGAGAGACGCAATGCACAGAGGCTTTTCTTTAAGTGTGCAGGGAACAAGCTTTCACTATGAGAACTAGGCCATCCACTCCCAAGTGTTAAATAATGTAGGCTGGGAGTCTGTCTTATTTATCAACACAAATTAGTCTGGGTTTCCCTCAACATCGAGGCGTGTGCCAAGGATGCAAGTGTGTCTGTATTTCCTTTTCAGAAAGGCATCTGCTATCATTGTACCATTTTGAATGTCTTTGGGGAGCAAACACAGGCCTGCGAGGTTAGCCATCATTCACCTTTCACAGCGCTTTTGTGTTTCTGCCAGTAATCTTGTGTGTGGTAATCAGCGCCATAGTTTGTTGAGCTTGGCAGAGAACACCAATTGCCCAGT
This sequence comes from Moxostoma hubbsi, assembly GCA_032164185.1. Classification (NCBI taxonomy): domain Eukaryota; kingdom Metazoa; phylum Chordata; class Actinopteri; order Cypriniformes; family Catostomidae; genus Moxostoma; species Moxostoma hubbsi. Next base: position 10,978,218 of record JAVLUX010000042.1, read on the forward strand.
GTGCAAAGCCAAATAATGACATGCACACTAGGCAATATTTCAGCAAATAATTAAAGCAGGACATGGAGCCTTTTTAGATTCCTTGTATATTTATTCTCATTGACCATTTGCAATACAACACATAAATCGTAGATTTGTGACTCTAAATTCAAAATGGATGAACAGTGTTCGAAGCAATTGTAAAATAACTATAAGCACACATCTGTGACCGCACATTCTAACATTAACGATGCTGTATTTGTTTTTTATTTCGACAGTTGGTAATTTGTCAGTTATTTTCATTTTGATTTTGCTGCACCTCAATGGACTAAGAAACTGCTACCGTGTCTACTAGCCCAGTTCGCTACAGAGCAGCACTATTCAGCAACTGTAACCATTCTGCCTGTTGATGGAAATGCACTAAATGTATTACACGTGTTTTACACCACATGCTGAAGCAGAGTAGAATCAGTGCATATTTTTTTTCAATGTCCATTTCAACAAATTAGTTTATTAACATCAGAAGCAGAAGCCATGCGGCAGTGCAAGGCAGAAGCACTGCAGAAGCTGCAGTTCAGTGGCTGAATTAAAGTTTCAGTGCACTGTTGATGGAAATCATGAAGATGATGTGATGCAAAAAAGTAGGTATTGCACAGAATAAGCATATATTTTTAGTCTAGTGTGTTTTGTATGAATAAGAACTTGTACGGAAAAAAGAAGAAAATAACAAACTTTTGTTTATTTTTTTTTTTATTAAATAAATTATTTTAATTAAATAGCTTAAGCAGGCATATGGTTTTATCATTTAAAACTACAGGAAACTACAAGTCATAGGCTTAAAGTAACTAAATAAAATTGAAAAAAATAAATAAAGCCTTTTATATAATATTAAATAGAGAGCATGTCTGAAGGGTTAACAGCAATACACATACATAGCCACACCTGTGGTAAATAAATTCATGCGACAGCCCGTATGGTCAGTAAATTCAGAACTTAACCTCATTCTTGAAGATGCCGATGGATGACACAAGACTTTGTGGAGAAACAAAGTGCTCTATTACCTTAAACATACTTTATGGATTAATTAACAAAAGAAAAAGCATGGAATGCTTTTTGTTACCTCAGCTGTTGTTGCAGATGGTGTGTTAAAACATATTCTTGTAAGTGCATCCTTTTTGTTAGTAAAGTTCTCAACACTAAAAAGTTTTGGCTATCGTATGAACAAAGAGATATCTCTATTCAATGGTTTTGCATAATTACTGATTTCTGAGTATTATTAATCTATATTATTAAGAGTGACCGAGTCAAACCTAGTAATCACAGTCCTCTGTTCTGCAAAACAACATTATGGCTCATCGTCCTCCCCATCCCCCTTCCACTAAATTATGTTTGTAATGAGCTCCACGCTTCCGTGGTTTGTCTCTTAACTACCGGTTTGCATTGAAGCTACTGAGAAGGGTTAATAAAAATGGATTACGCTTGGGAGCACCCCTTAACTAAGTGAAAACTTGAGTGAGGAGTTTAGCTGTTACTTTAAATGTTTGTTTTTCCGACACCCAAAGAGTTAAATTGGACCTGGCAGATCACATTCAGGCAGCTGTGACACACTGCACTTTTTCATGATACAAGGGTTCAGTTGTTATACGTGTAATTCTGCTTTATTTTTAGGTTTCAACTTAATCATTTGTGTTAAAATATGTAGTTGACATGAAGTTTTAAATGGTGACAGCTTGTATTATTTCACATGCAAGTTCATGACAATAAAGGAAATTACATTTGTACTAGGGCATCTGGATCGGTATTGGCTCCGATACTGATGTTTTTAAATGGATCGGGTATCGGTCCGATGAGCCTGATCCAAATCCGATACTGTGTGTTAGTCATGTTTGTTACTGTCAAGCTTAAAAAATTACATAAAAGAACCATTATTACACAATTAATGTAGTCCATATGTCTCGTGAATTTTATTCAAAGCCACATGACGTGCAGTAGCTCTGTGAATCACAAAAGGCTGTGTTTAATAAGTAAATATATAAAATGCACGTGCAGCTCCAGTGCGTTAGTGAATGGTATGCACTGTTTACACATGTGCACCTATTTTTTAGCCATCACGGCGAACAAAAATGCCTTGTTGATGAGAGAGGTCAGCGGAGAATGGCCAGATGGGTTCGAGCTGACAGAAAGGCTACTGTAACTTGGATAACCCCTCTGTACAATTGTAGTGAGCAGAATAGCATCTCAGAATGCACAACATGTTGAACCTTGAGATGATACAACAGCAGAAGACCACATTAGGTTCTACTTCTGTCAGCCAAGAACAGAAAAATTAGGCTGCAGTGGGCCTACCATTTGTGTACCTCAGCAGAAATCCAGATTTGTCAGAACAGCCGATGTTTTTTCAATCTTCTACTGTCCAGTTTTGGTGAGCCTGCGCCCACTGTTGCCTCAGTTTCCTGTTCTAAACTGAGAGTAGTGGTACCAGGAGGGGTCTTCTGCTGCTGTAGCACATCCACCTCAATGTTCAATGTTTCAGAAATGTTTTCTGAATTGCACTGTTGTAACATGTTTATTTGGGTTACTGTCACTTTCCTGTCAACTTGGACCAGTCTGGCCATTCTCCTCTGACCTCTGTCATTAACAAGCTGTTTGGCACCAACATTCATGCCACTGCCTAAATCACTGAGACCTTCACCTTTCCCGATTTAACACAAAAAAAATCTGCTCACCTGAATTATTACGCTTTGGGTGAGTGACACGTGAAGATGGTCCGAGGTGTCTTACAGAGATATTTTTAATGACGTTTTGTTGTCTGTTGGAGTTTCATGGGCACAGATGCATATCAGTACGTCCACAGCATGAAGGTGGGATATGTATTTATTAATGAAGTACTCTAGTTTTAAAATCTCCCTGCTCTGCTTCCAGTAGTTATGATATCCCCTGAACAATTTTAAATACTGATAACTTTTGGCATCTCTACAACCTGTAAATCCACTTAGCTAGCTAATTTCACCATAGATATCTATATAGTCGCTAGACCGTACAAATTTAAAGACAAATTTATATTGTATAGTAAGTCGATGTTTGCAGGAGGAGCATATCTAAACACGTTCAGTGGTCTAAACACGTTCACGTTCGCCTATATAAACATTGAGACGGTGACAGCGAATTCCGTCTGTGTAGCACATGTTAATAGAATAACAGTCCACCCCCTCTATTGACATCTATCCTTAGGGTCAGTACAACAAAACATAGGATAATTAAAATTTATAAAAACAAATTAATCTTCCAAATTAGTGATTTGCCCTCCTCTCATTTTCTCTATGCCATGAACACTTTATCAGTAGACACACAAGATCTGTCAACACATGGCCTATTTTTTGCAGCGAGTTTTTACAAGGTCACAATGAATGCTAGCTTTCCCTCTCAGTGGGGAAAAAGGATCTTTGTTTTAGAAATTTGAAATTTCTTCCTTTGCTTAATAAAAGGGGCTTGTTGGAGCTTGTCAGATTAGCTTTTAGACCATAAAAAACACCCCAAATTCCATCCCTGTGCACTCGGGTTCATTTGCTGCTTTGCTTCTGGCATTGCATTTTAGATATCCTTGTACGTGTATTTGAAAACAGACTGCAATGAGACAAAATTAAATAATGAAAAATGCTAATTCATAATTTTAATTAATGTGGTTTAATCATGAAAACACTACACATTACAGATACAGATAAGTGGTACACAATGTGCAATATCTGCAACAGCATTGATAACATGAAAAGGTGTGCCTACGCTAAGCAAACAAGCAATCTGAGCTTTCAGATAACTTTTACACTAAACACAAAAAGGCCAAATAATCCTTTATTTTACAACATTGCAAAGACAACCACCAACCAGAGTTCTTTATTTTGAAATATTTTATTTTCTCTGTTTTATGTTTCCAGCATTCTTCAGTGCTTAATTAAAGATCTTAACTTTCACACGTACTATTATGATGGAAGATCAAACAGACCTGTTTCAAAAACAGATAATAGAAATACAGGATGAAACAGTTACCAGTTTCACTGTAAACCATGATAAAATTCCCCAACGTTTAGTATTACCGTTTCACATTTAATTATCATTAAATCCGTCCGCGATTACCGTGATTTGTAAAACTAGCAGTTAATGCTGTCCCCACACACACCCAGCATGAGTCTGACTCATGGGCGCAGCATGCAACATTGTTATTGTTGTTTTTTAGCGTGAAAACATGGCGGAAGGCAATGACAGTGCTCGGGATAATTTCCAACCTTCCAAGACCAAATCAGAAATGTTGTCATATTTTGGATTTTATAAGAATGTTGAGGGAAAATTAGTAGAAGATGGTAACCCTGTCTGCAACGCATCCAATCTGGCGAGTCACCTTCGTGACAATCCATCACTTTATAGTGCATGCAAGTAAGTTAACTTTTAACTCAGTACATAATATTTAATTGGATTGAAATTGTCTACAAGTAAACACCATCCTGTTTACTTTTTGTCCCCACCCAAGGATGACATATTAGTATTACAACACGTGTTTCTGTTAGTAGTAGTCACTTAAAATAGATTTTCGAAATGTTTCCTCATCGCCCCATGTTAAAAGTAATTTCTGCACTGCTACTACAAGATGTAACTTTACACCATGCATCATCTAATTTTGTTATTTGGCCGTTTTATATTTTCTGTTTACTTTAACGGCCATGCATGAGTGATAAAATGGCGTAAACTGTGTGACTGTTACAGTCTGTAAATGGTTTCAGTTTTATTCTTTGCTCCACTGAGATTTAATTCAGATTGTAATAGTTTGTTATTCCTGTTAGAAAAAAGTTAACTGTTGCTCGAATTGCACTAATTTTACTGTAAAAGGAGGGGGAGGGAGAGAGGATGAGAGGTGAAAGAAGGAGGGAGGGAGAGAGAGATTGTGTGTATGTGGTAAATTGGGAGTCTGTATTAATGAGAGTTGATTAAGAATGCACAAGTTTTAGTTATTCCTGTTAGAAAAATATTTGTGTTACTCAAATTGCACTAATTTTACTGTAAAATGATGTTATGTTGGACTGCTAAACTTGAGGTACATTTAGCAATCCAACCACAAAATAAATGAAACAAATGTAAAATTCAAGTCACTTTCAGGAGTAATATCAAAACATTGTTCAACCTTGAGTTTAGCAGTCAAACATAAAATCTCTCCAAAATAAAATTTAATGTTGGACTGTAAAATAGAGATTACCAGATAAGACAGGGCTATTTTTTGTTGTGGAACAATGCCCTGGAGTGCACAATTTGTTTCTTGTACATTTGTTTGTGTTTAAGAGAAGATAATTTAATAAAATATTCAAATATTAATGAGACAATACATTTAAAATAATTATTAATTTAGACCACTGAACGTGTGTTACATTCCATATTGTCTTTTGTTTATGTACTTTTATTTTGAAATTATTGTTAAGTTTCTGTCCCCTGTTACATTCCATATTGTCTTTTGTTTATGTACTTTTATTTTGAAATCATTGTTACAGTTCCTGTTTCCTGGTCTTTGTCTTATGTCCTGTTTTCCCTCCATGTCTATGTGTCTGATTTTAATTGGTTCATTTTACTGCCTTATCATCTTGTTTTGGGTTTCAGTTTTCCATTGGCTTACGTTTCCTCTTGTTTTTGTATTTAAGTCCTCATGTTTACCTTGTCCCTTGTCGAGTATTGTTGTAGTCCTGATGTCTGCCTGATGTTATCCTGATCTTTGCCTATCAGTAGTTGAATGTTAGTTAGTGTATCTGAGCCATATTCTGTTCCTGTTCCAGTTCCTGTTCCTGTTCCTAGTTCCTAGTCTTAGTTCCTAGTCTTGTTATCGTCTGTAGTTCCTGTATCACCATCGTTTGGTTAATAAATCTGCACTTGGGTCCTTCATATCGTCTTCATCCTTGCCGTGACTGCTACAAATCGTGACAGAATACTCGACCGACAATGGACCCAGCACCCCTGACAGCCCAGCAGGCGAACTTCCAGCTTCTCGGCCTCAGACAAGAGGACCGCCCAATAGAGGCCCATGTCTGTGAGTTTCTGGAGCTGGCAAATTTATCGGACTTCCCGGAGTTTCCCTTGGTCGTTTTCTTTAGGAGCAACCTTAACAGTTCGCTAAGGGAGCGGTTGCCACCAGCGACCCCTTGCTGGATGCTCCTTGACTTCCTTGAAGAGACCCTGAGGATCTGCGGCTCTCCATTCACTGTGGGTGTTGCGGAGGAGGACGCTACCTCTCCTCCCACAGTGGTCACCCCCCAGCCTTCCATAACTCGTTCCTCCACGCCTGCCACGGCCAACGCGCTCCCAGCCTCGTCTGTCCCAGGGCCAGCGTTGACAGCCCCGTCCGCCAGGAGGAGGAGGAAGAGAAGAGGGAAGGCTTCCGCTCTCCAGTCTCCGCCTGCCACGGCCAACGAGCCAACGCCCACGGCCAACGAGCCAACGCCCACGCTTGCCACGGCCAACAAGCCAACGCCCACGCCTGCCACGGCCAACACGTTGCCAGCCTCGTCCATCCCAGAGCCAGCGTGGTCAGCCTTGTCCGTCCCCGAGCCAGCGTGGTCAGCCTCGTCCTTCCCGGAGCCAGCGTTGCCAGCCTCGTCCTTCCCAGAGCCAGCGTTGTCAGCTTCGTCCGCCAGGAGGAGGAGGAGAAGAGGAAAGACTCTCCAGTCTCCGCCTTCCACGGCTCTGTCCCCAGAGCCAGCCCCTGTAGCCTCGACCGTCTCAGAGCTAGCGCCTGTAGCCTCGACCGTCTCAGAGCCAGAGCCAGTGCCTGTAGCCTCGACCGTCTCAGAGCCAGAGTCAGCTCCTGTAGCCTCGACCGTTCCAGAGCCAGCGCCTGTAGCCTCAACCGTCCCAGAGCCAGTGCCAGCGCCTAAGCCAGCGCCTGTAGCCTCGACCATCTCAGAGCCAGAGCCAGCCCCTGTAGCTCGACCGTCTCAGAGCCAGCGCCTGTAGCCTCAACCGTCCCAGAGCCAGTGCCTGTAGCCTCGACCGTCCCAGAGCCAGCGCCAGCGCCTGAGCCAGCGCCTGTAGCCTCGACCATCTCAGAGCCAGCGCCTGTAGCCTCGACCGTCTCAGAGCCAGCGCCTGTAGCCTCTACCGTCTCAGAGCCAGAGCCAGCGCCTGTAGCCTCGACCGTCCAAGAGCCAGCGCCTCTCGAGCCACTCAGATCTCGACCTCTCAAGCCACTCAGATCTCCGCCTCTCAAGCCACTCAGATCTCTGCCCCTCGAGCCTCCCACGGCTCCGCCCTTGAAGTCTCCCATGGCTCCGCCTTCCACGGCGCCAACCCTCAGACCTTCCACTCCTCCGGAGCCTCCCACGCCTCCAGACCCTTCCACGGCTCTGCCTGCACCTGCTCCGCCTTCCACGGCTCTGCCTGCGCCTGCTCCGCCTTCCACGGCTCTGCCTGCGCCTGCTCCGCCTTCCACGGCTCCGCCTGCTCCGCCTTCCACGGCTCCGCCTCCAGACCCTTCCACGGCTCCGGAGCCTTCCAAGCCTCCGCCCCTAGAGTCCTCCTGCTCTCTGCCTTCCGCGGCTCCGCCCCTGGAGTCCTCCTGCTCTCCGCCTTCCGCGGCTCCGCCCCTGGAGTCCTCCTCGGCTCCGCCTTCCACAGCTCCAACCCTGTACCTGCCTTGGCCCCGCCTACAGAGCCTTCCGCGGCTCTGCCCGCTTCCCCTGAGACTCCACCTATTACAGACCCTGTCCTGTGGCCTCCTCCCAGGCCTTCTGACCCTGTCCTGTGGCCTCCTCCCAGGCCTTCTTTTCCCTGTCCTGTGGCCTCCTCCCAGGCCTTCTGACCCTGTCCTGTGGCCTTCCCCTAGGCCTTCTGACCCTGTCCCAGTCCTGTGGTCTTCTCCCAGGCCTCCTGACCCTGTCCCAGTCCTGTGGCCTTCTCCCAGGCCTCCTAACCCTGTCCCAGTCCTGTGGTCTTCTCCCTGGCCTCCTGACCCTGTCCCAGTCCTGTGGCCTTCTCCCTGGCCTCCTGACCCTGTCCCTGTCCTGTGGCCTTCTCCCTGGCCTCCTGTCCCTGCCCTGTGGCCATCTCCCTGGCCTCCTGACCCGGTCCCTGCCCTGTGGCCTTCTCCGAGACCTCCTGACCCGGTCCCTGCCCTACGGCCACCTACCAGGCCCCCTGACCCAGTCTCGACCCTGCAGCTGCCTCCCAGACTTCCTGACCCGGTCCCTTCCCTGTGGCCGCCTCCCTGGCCTCCTGAACCAGTCCCTGCCCTATGGCTACCTCCCTGGCCTCCTGACCCAGTCCCTGTCCTACGGCCACCTACCAGGCCCCCTGACCCAATCTCGACCCTGCAGCTGCCTCCCAGACTTCCTGACCCGGTCCCCACCTTGAAGTCGTCCCCTTGGTCCCCTGGGAGTCTGACTGGCCTCCTTGGTCTCCTGGTTGACCTCCTGATCTGGTATGGTCTCCCTGTTCTTGCCTTGTTTCTCTGTGCCCCTGGTGCCCCCTTGAACTGCCTGTTTGCCCCTGCTCTCCGTGGACGATTTTACTTTCTTTTTTATTGTTTGGAGCGTCTGGAATCCGCTCCTTAAAGGGGGGGCTCCTGTTACATTACATATTGTCTTTTGTTTATGTACTTATATTTTGAAATTATTGTTAAGTTCCTGTTTCCTGGTCTTTGTCTTATGTCCTGTTTTCCCTCCATGTCTATGTGTCTGATTTTCATTGTTTAATTACCTTGTTATCAGTTCTAGTTTGTCATTGGTTTCAGTTTATTGCCTTATCATCTTGTTTTGGGTTTCAGTTGGCTTACGTTTCCCCTTGTTTTTGTATTTAAGTCCTCATGTTTACCTTGTCCCTTGTCGAGTATTGTTGTAGTTCTGACGTCTGCCTGATGTTATCCCGATGTTTGCTTATCAGTAGTTGAATGTTAGTTAGTGTATCATAGTCTGTTCCTGTTCCAGTTCCTGTTCATAGTCTTGTTATCGTCTCTAGTTCCTGTATCACCATCGTTTGGTTAATAAATCTGCACTTGGGTCCTTCATATCGTCTTCATCCTTGCCTTGACTGCTACAAATCGTGACAACGTGTTTAGATGCACTCCTCCTGCAAACGTCGACTTACTATACAATCTAATTTTGTCTTTATAAGAATTCTTTAGAAAAATCGGCAAATTAGTCTTTAAATTCATCTTTTTTTGTATCATTAATCTAACGATTCTCTTTCCGATTAATCGTTAGGTGCATCCTTATTACCAAGTGCTGCTAGATTTAAAATGAGAATTTTACTAATTTACATTCTTTCTGGTTCTATCCGAAATGTGTTTAACACTGCTTAACACGTGGTGATTTATTGCATTAAGGTCTGTTAACAGGTGTTTTGCCCATGACAGAGCATTAGTGGAGTGCTCTTGAAGCGAGAGAAAACAATGATGCTCCTTTTTTTTTTTTTTAAAAACCCGCTCCTTGCTCCAGGCAAAATCATGCCTCTCCCACTCCACTCCGCTCACATACTCTGTTATACTGCATTTTTTATTTCCTTTTTTATTAAATGCATTTGTTTGTTGATTTTCAAATATAAAACCTGTTAAAATATTTATGAGTGTGTATCAGTAATTTTTGTACATTTTATGCACATTTTAACAATACTGTGATAATACTGATAATTGTGATATATTTGGTCACTATAATCGTGATATGAAATTTTCATACCGTTACATCTCTAATAGAAATATCCTTGTGAAAGACCATGATACAGCTGAGAGGTTTTCTTGCCTGGTGGCACCTAAATTTATTGATTTACTATAGTAGCAACCAAAGACCCTTTATTCCAAACATTATAAAAAGTGGATATGTTCAGTTGTAAGATCTAGATAAGGATCTATTTTATACTTGATCTGATCCTTAAAAATACTTTCATTAGTGTAACATAATGTATTTAAATCGATTCAGTCATACTGGATTTTAATAAAAACATTTAGATTTTAGCACATTAAGTACTTTCTTTAGATTATTTGACAAAACATTTTTACAATGTGTATTTAGCTGCTCTAAAAAGAGTCTTTCTCAAAATAAGGATGGTAGTTAATGTTTCCCCAGTGCAATATTTTATCTACTGGAGATACTTCATAATTTTTGGCATCCAAGTTCACACTGAAGGAGCAGATTCAGATCAAGAGAGAGATTAATATGACTTCACTAAACAGAGACAGATTACTTGCCACTCCGGCTTTTTAGACCGATAGGCTAAAATCATACGAATAACCCTTGTGGTGTTTGCCTAGTGTGCTTATTTAGCTGCAGCATGTTTGAGAAGCTCCAGACGCTGTCATCATGTCAGCTCTCATGCCTATGCTCAATTCATTACAATTCTCCAGGACATTGTTGCCATGACCAATTTGAGGGAACAGAGGAGAGCACTTGTAAAGGTTAAAGTGGCCCTCATGATTTATGGGCGACTGACAGTTTTGCATGGCTTGATATCCAGTGCCAAGCAAGCAGCTCCCACAAACGAGATTTACTGTCTTGCTGCAGGCAATCGGACAGCATTTTTGCTGGGTGGGTTTGTGTCGTTGTTCTGTCCTGGCTTTTGTTGTGCTTTCAGCTTCCCTCTGCAAAATGTGTTATTGTGTGCTAATGTCCCCATAGATAGGTCTGTACGTTCAATGTCACATTATCTGTAGCTGTGGTAGGTTTTTCCTGAAGGATATGACAAACTTACAGTGGCCCCAAAAGTATTTGGACATTCAAGCCACACTAAAAATGTTATGAAGTCTATTGCTATTGTGGTTTGTTGACTAAGGATTCTTTGATTTTGTCAATGATAACCAAAACTAGATGAAAAAGGCTCATCATGACGATAATTAAATTATTTTATTAAAGCATACTTTTGATGAAAATATGACAAGATAAAAATAATACTGCTAGATATTAACAGCGCAAGATATAAACAGAAGCAGAAACATCTAGAGAATCTGTATATAGAAGATATTAGATGGATTAATCTAATCCATTAATACAGTATGTTGTGGATTTCTCCTCTTGAGCTGCTGAGTTGAACATTTTAACACTGGCACAATTAACCTTTTAAAATGGGTTAAATACCTCATTCAAAGTCACCCAATTTATACATGAGTTTAACCTGTTGATACGCAATCCCGTTGTTTAATATATAATTTACGTTTAATATATAATTTACCATCTATACATTTAATTAATGTTAACAAATTATACATCTTTTCAAAGGTCTAAGGGTTCAACATTGATATCCGATATCTGTTTCACGATAGCAATGCTCCAGAAACAGCAATTTAGTTATTTGTGCCAGGAGTACAAATGAAAATATGCAATATCAAAATGGGATTTCTTTATGAAAATGAAAACGCAATCGCCAGATGAATCCAGTTCGCCAAACTTGGGTCAATTGTCCATGACAAGCGTTCATTGAGAAACATCCAATAGTCCATCCTCTTTGTCCATAAAAGTGATAAATCTGATAAATATTGATATATTCTCCATTGTTTACATTAGATCTCACCTGAAAGATTTACCCTTCGTCATCATTCTTCAACAATCTATGCAATCTGAGCAGCATTCATGTTGTAAAACTGTATAATATCTTATATATTAGAGTCTCATAAACAAAATGAGCCTGTCTCCAAAGTGTATTTTTAAAAATGCAGCATAGTTTTATTCATAATAACAAAGCAGTGCAGTCAGATTTTGTGGCGTCTTGAAAGGTGGAGCCTTAATTTTACTCAGTACGCTTCCAGTGATTTTACAGAGAAAAAAGCTTGCAGGAACCTCATTTTTTGTTAGGTCATCTTCAAATTTGAAACATAACTACTTTAGACTTGTGGCTTTGAGAACATTTTATTTCTGGCTTATCTTGGCACTTTTATTATTGTTTGTTTAGATTATGAAAATATGTTCAGCACAAAATATTTTCATTACTAGAAATTTCAGCTTCTCTAACTTTAAAAAAATAACAACATATATTAATTTTTGCAACTGTGTCCATACTCCAAAGGGTCCAGTAAATACAACCATTTAAGTTCAGGTATGTCATTTTCATGGTTTGTGCTAAAAAAAGGGGGTGCGTATCAACAGGATAATCACTAAATCTACAACTTATATGTAATATAACAACTCACATCTGGACAGGGAAGCAATTGAACAGGTTAACCTGGACTGAATAACATGCTAGTCAGAATATGCATAATTTGCATTGCGTAACTTGCATTGCAAGTATGCATTTTCCTTTTAGAAACACACTACACGCATATACTTTCACAGAAAATTAAGTCTCTAAAGCACAAACAATTCAGAATACAGTAGGCTAACTTTTAGGTGCTAATACTTCAGTCTTCTCATTTTTATTAAGTTAATTTTATAAAGTAGGTTTTTCACAGCAAGGACAGTATGTATGTTTGATACGTGTTTAAATAAAAATATATATATATCTCAGAATCATCTCTTAAGGGACCCACTCTCCCCATAAAGCCGTGCAGGACCACCTCCACACTTCTAGCCTTCTGGAGCAAGGAGCGGGTTTAAAAAAAAAAAAAAAATCGGAGCATCATTGTTTTCTCTCGCTTCAAGAGCACTCCACTAATGCTCTGTCACGGGCAAAACACCCGTTAACAGACCTTAATGCAATAATTCACCACGTGTTAAGCAGTGTTCTTTCCGGATATAACCGGAAAGAATGTAAATTAGTAAAATACTCATTTAAAATCTAGCTGCACTTGGTAATAAGCAGCACTTGGTAACCCGAGACATTCATCACATTAACTATGGACATCTTCCACATGTCTGGTTGGACTACCAAAGATTATTCAAATACCTTTCTATTTATTTTTTATACTTTATATGTATGTATGTTCTGTTATTTAGGCCTATACCACAAAAAAATAGCTTTTCTGAAATGTTTTACCAGAAAAGTGTTACGCAGTGTTAATGATAGAGGACAAGACACAAGCTTACTTTATTTGTGGAGTGATAAAATGGTTAAAAGGTTTAATAAAATAGCATTAAAATAATGACAGAAATATTTGACTATTGCATAATATTGTGGCTTCTGTATGAATAAATTGATGTGTGATTTAGCCCATTTTTGAGTGCGGATTCATCATTCCTTCCCTTTGCATTTTTTTTTTTGTATCTACGCACCTGGAGAATTGGATTATATCTTTGTATACTTAGACGTGTTTGGCACAATGATTTTTTACACATTGATAAATATTGCATAATATTCCATAATATTATATAATGTAAATATATAATGATTTTATATTATTTATATATATATATATATATTATATTATATATATATATATATATATATATATATAATTTTTTTTTTTTTTTTTCAGGCAGTGCAAATGTAAAAATTGGCCAAAAATAAAGTAGATCAAAAAGAGACATATTTTAAGAATTTTGAAATATTTTATATATTTAAAACATATTTTCATGTAATTTATATAGTTTTAAAATTTTAAAAGGAAATCATATATCACTATTTTATTATTTGATTTATATATTTGAGGTTAAATATGTAAAAAAAGGCAAGGTGTATAAAGCACAATTACACCTTAAGAAATATGACAATTTATATGACAATTCATTGTGAAAGCCCTAAAACAGACAATTAATCATCATAATCGCAATTATTTGTTGACAATCATCAGCCAAAGTTCACAATCGTGACTTATTTTTACATGGAATGGCTCTCATTAGCTAGTCCCTCTGCTCATCGAAAGTCTCAGTTAGCTATAGGGATACTGCACTCATGCACTTGTGAACGTAAAAATGTTCTGATACAATCTGACATATGAATGTCATTCTGTAAACATTCAGCGCGAAGATTAAAATCATGTTATATTTCTTAGTGTGATTATTAAACCACAAAGACTGAGATTCAATGAGATAAATGTATGTGTACTTTGCATGTGCTGTGTGGTCTTCAACGGGAGCGCCTGTGAATTTGTGATGCCGGTGTTGTGCTGACGCTGGCTGCTCTTACGAGCTCCTTGTCTCACACTCCCGTGCTTTGTAGCAGATGACTACGAGCAGCGTGCTAATGTACTTCATGCAGACTACATAATTATTTATTTAAACTGCAGCTTTTTACAGTTTATTAATCACTGCGTCACATAGTGACTGACTTTTCTTGAGGTGAAACTTCCATTGGAAAAAATGGAAAGGGCTTCAAAACAAAAGATCAATTTAAATGGTAAAAAGTATGACAGAAATATATCACTACTGTATAGTTACAGTTAAAGTCAGAAGTTTACATATGCTTAGGCTGAAGTCATTAAAACTCATTTTTTTAACCACTCCACAGATTTAATATTAGGAAACTATACTTTTGGCAAATCATTTAGGATATCTACTTTCTGGATGACACAAGTAATTTTTCCAACAATTGTTTACAGACATAATTGTTTAACATTTAATTGACTATATCACAATTCCAGTGGGTCAGAAGTTTACATACACAAGTTAATTGTGCCAGAAAATTATATCAAGCCTTTAGAAAATTAGCCAATTATCTTCTGATAGGAGGTGTACTGAATTGTACACTTGATTGTACACTTGATCCCTCACAATCAACAATCAGCACTGCACTTTATAAATCCTCATTCTGTCAATATATTCTCCCAATTCAGTTAGTGTATATATATATATTTATACCCGTATCTAGTGTGTGTATTCTACATTGTGTGTATTGTGTACATTTGTTATGTAAATTGTTGTGTAGGTATGTGTACATTTGTTATGTAAATTGTTGTGTAAGTTTGTTATGTAAATTGTTTTGTGTAATATGTTGTTTATTGTAAAGTGGTTTATGTCTCGTCACTGTCATTACTGCAATGTTGCTCGGAACTGCACACAAGAATTTCACCTGCTGTTGCACTCGTGTACACAGTAGTGTGACAATAAAGTGATTTGATTTTTTTGATTGATTTTTGATTGGAGGTGTACCTGTGGAAGTATTTAAGGCCTATCTTCAAACTCAGTGCCTCTTTGCTTGACATCATGGGAAAATCAAACAAAATCAGCCAAGACCTCAGAAAAAGAAATTGTGGACCTCCACAAGTCTGGTTCATCCTTGGGAGCAATTTACAAACACCTGAAGGTCCCACGTTCATCTGTACAAACAATAGCACTCAAGAATAAACATTATGGGACCAATCAGCCATCTTACTGCTCGGGAAGGAGACACATTCTGTTTCCTAGAAATGAACGTAGTTTGGTGCAAAAAGTGCAAAACAATTCCAGAAACGACAAAGGACCTTGTGAAGATGCTGGAGGAAACGGGTAGACAAGTATATATAGCCACAGTAAAACAAGTTCTATATCGACATAACCTGAAATGCTGCTCAGCAAGGAAGAAGCAAAACAATTCTAAAAAAGCTAGACTACATCAAGTGCACATGGGGACAAATATCTTCGCCTTCGCCTTCTGGTCTAATGAAATAAATGTTTAACTGTTTTGCCATAATGACCATCGTTATGTTTGGAGGAAAAAGGGTGAGGCTTGCAAGCCGAAGAACACCATCTCAACCATGAAGCATGGGGGTGGCAGCATCATATTGTGGGGGTGCTGCAGGAGGGACTGGTGCACTTAACAAAAATAGATGGCATCATGAGGAAGGAAAATGATGTGGATATACTGAAGCAACATCTCAAGACGTCAGCCAGGAAGTTAAAGCTTGGTCTTCCAAATGGACAATGACCCCAAGCATACCTCAAAGTTGTGGTAAAATGGCTTAAGGACAACAAAGTCAAGGTATTGGAGTGGCCATCACAAAGCCCTGCCCTCAATGCTCCCCCAAGGAGGCCTACAAACCTGATTCAGTTACACCAGTTCTGTCTGGAGGAATGGGCCATTTTATTGTGAAAAGCTTGTCGAAGGCTACCCAAACGTTTGACTCAAGTTAAACAATTAAAAGGCAATGCTACCAAATACTAACAAATTGTATGTACATTTTTAACCCACTGGGAATGTGATGAAATATATTGAAGATATAAAAGCTGAAATAAATCATTCTCTCTACTATTATTCTGACATTTCACATTCTTAAAATAAAGTAGTAAATCCTAACTGACCTAAGACAGGGAATGTTTTCTACGATTAAATGTCAGGAATTGTGAAAATCTGAGTTCTTCAGTTTTCAGTACACTGGGTGTATGTAAACTTCTGACTTCAACTGTAATAATCTTACAGTTATTCAATAGGTAATATTCACTGTAATACTACTACTACTAATACATCAATGGTAATTGTATAGTATTCAAGCAATAGATCACACATGTGATGCTCTGTTATGCAGCACTTTATTTGTCAAATATAACTCCAATGTTGTATTTTGGATTGTGCTGTGAGATTCTGTATAAAAGCACTTAATTTCATAAAAATATTATGTTGAAAATTAAGTTATGTTTTAATTTGATTGAAGTTTAAAATTCATTTATTTAGACACAATTGTGATGATAAAATTGAAATAAGCTTTTGATATGGATTTCTGGGAAAAAACAAAACAAAAAAGAAAAACAGGTAGCAGTATCGGCGAGTACTAAAAAGATAGTACCTGTACTTTTTAGGCTCATGAAAGGTACTTACTGGTCGTTCAAATAATAACATGTAGTTTAAAATTCAAATTTAGTTTTGTTGTATTAAGTGAATGATCTGAAAAAAATAAAAATAATCCAAATGGACTATCTGGCAAATAACTATTTCATAATAATAAAACAATACAATTCTTTAAAAAGCACTTCACTTTTAAACATGTTTGCAGTATTATTTTTTTTTTGGCTCTCGTGTCTGTAAAATCAACTTGTAAAATGCAAAAAAAAAAAAAAATAAATAAATAAAAAAAAAAAATCGGCCGGTAAGAAAACTCAAACTAAAAATCATCTATCAGCCACCTTGGCTGGTGGGCTAAAAAGTTCATTTGGGACCCTGTGTCCAAATACATTTGGGGCTATTCCATATCAAAACATGTTTATTGATCAAGCTGCCCAGCCTAACTTAGCTTTAACTATTGGATCAGATTTAATTTGTTGCCATAGAGTGGCTAAAATGAACACATATTAGGAAAATAGATCATAGATTAGCTCCCCCTCTCCTGGGTGCTCTCACAGGCTCAGTGATGTCTCAATGGCTGCATAATAATGATTGCATCATTGTAAAATGGTGATATAACAGATTCTTATTTAATTGGGCATAGGCTAGTCTCTTGGGCTTGCCTTTTGAATGGATAAGTACCTTGTGCAAGCTGCCATGTGTTCTCATTAGTGTTTTAGAGTGAGTGTTGTTGCCCTCTTCCCTTAAGAGCTGCAAAAAAACTTTTTTTCACAACAACATTCTCCTCATTATCACAATGGCAACGATGATCTGACTCACCCTACATGACCAGACTATCCAGCTCCACACAAGCCCCACCATGCAAGTCTTTGACTTCCTCCCCTGACTCCTTTTATTTCACACTAAAGAAGCTTAGCCCATTGCTTGCCTTATTTTGTTCTACTGCCTCGAGTATCTCATTCAGTTAGCAGCTGTCCTTTTGGCCTTTTGGAGAACTTGCTCTGGAAGTGTTACAGAAGATAAAGGTACATCATATAATACAGGCTGTGTATTTGGAAATGCATGTGGCTCATTTTTTATCCCATGATACTTTTGTTTCTTTTTCTTTTTTTTTAATTAACATTTTGTATTGATTCCATCTACTACACAACATAAAATATGGAATCGGTTATATAAATTAAACCCATCCTTCTGAACAACCCTCACTTACAATACAACATAAAAATAAAAACCTAAAAAAAATACACTTTCAAAAAACAAGAATCCACATACACATCAAACAAAACAAATAAAATTCTCTCTCCATTGTCCCACCCAGAGAACCCTCCAAAAAAGCCAAATATCCACCCCACTTAAATAAATCGCATTTTCCCAACCTTCCCCACTGTCACGATTCCCCATTGTCTGCTTTGTGTTTTTCCCTCACCATCACCCTAAACTACGTTTCCCACCATTCCCGGCCCTCATCACATCCAACCATCCCTCATCGTTTGCACCTGTTCATTGTTAACCCTGTGTATTTAAACCCTGTTGTTTTTCCACCCAGTGTTGATCGTTGTATGTTTCCTGAGTCCCTGCCAGAGTTCCTGATTGCTCCAGTTGTGTCTGCCCGAATTCCTGTTTACTCCTGTTGTGTTTATTTGCCTCTTTGTTACTTTCATTTTCCCATCGTGGACCTTTTGTTTGTTCCAGTGTTTTTGTTGTCCTTTGCTCACTCCAATAAAGCTGCATCTAGATCCCCACTCCGCGTCAGCTCCATTCGTAACAGAACGATTGACCATCTATGGATCTAGCAGCTTTTTTCGCAGAACTAACCAAGGCGGACTTAACCATACGTGAGGTCACCCACTACTTCTCCAGCGCTGCCAGCTACTCCGGTTGGGATGACAACTCGCTGAAAAGGATGTACAGGTTCGGTTTACCCAAATACCGATGGTGGCATCTGCCGGAGCCCGGGGATTACACCTGGCAGGAGTATGTGGAAATGTTCGCTGAAGGGGAACCGCCTCTCTCAATCCCGGGTTCGACCTCTGGGCATTCCACGCCTGCCGCGGCCAACGAGCCAATGCCCCCGCCTGCCGCGGCCAACGAGCCAACGCCCCTGCCTGCCACGGCCAACAAGCCAACACCAATGACTGCCACGGCCAGCGAGCCAATGCACACGGCCAACGAGGCAATGCCCACGCCTGCCACGGCCAGCGCGTTGTCAGCCTCATCCGTCCCAGAGCCAGTGTTGTCAGCCTCGTCCGTCCCAGAGCCAGCGTTGTCAGCCTTGTCCGTCCCAGAGCCAGCGTTGTCAGCCTTGTCCGTCCCAGAGCCAGCGTTGTCAGCCTGGTCTGTCCCAGAGCCAGCATTGTCAGCCTCGTCCGCCCAGAGAAGGAGGAGAAGATGGAAGACTTCCGCTCTCTGGTCTCCGCCTACCCCGACCTGCGAGCCAGAACTCACGCATGCCACGGTTAGCGAGCCAGCGCCTGAAGCCTCGACCGTCTCAGAGCCAGAGCCAGCGCCTGTAGTCCCGACCGTCTCAGAGCCAGCGCCTGTAGCCTCGACCATCTCAGAGCCAGAGCCAGCGCCTGCAGCCTCGACCGTCCCAGAGCCAGCGCCTGTAGCCTCGACCGTCCCAGAGCCAGCGCCTGTAGTCTCGACCGTCTCAGAGCCAGAGCCAGCGCCTGTAGTCTCGACCGTCTCAGAGCCAGAGCCAGCGCCTGTAGCCTCGACCGTCCCAGAGCCAGAGCCAGCGCCTGTAGCCTCGAACGTCCCAGAGCCAGAGCCAGCGCCTATAGCCTCGACCGTCCCTGAGCCAGAGCCAGCGCCTGTAGTCCCGACCGTCTCAGAGCCAGCGCCTGTAGCCTCGACCATCTCAGAGCCAGAGCCAGTGCCTGCAGCCTTGACCGTCCCAGAGCCAGAGCCAGCGCCTGTAGCCTCGACCATCCCAGAGCCAGCGCCTATAGCCTCGACCATCTCAGAGCCAGCGCCTGTTGCCTCGACCGTCTCAGAGCCAGAGCCAGCGCCTGTAGCCTCGACCGTCCCAGAGCCAGAGCCAGCGCCTGTAGCCTCGACCGTCTCAGAGCCAGAGCCAGCGCCTGTAGCCTCGACCGTCCCTGAGCCAGAGCCAGCGCCTGTCGCCTCGACTGTCCATGGGCCTCCGCCATCCAGGGCTCCGCCTCCCGAGCCTCCCAGAGCTCCGCCTCTCGGGCCACCAAGGGCTCCGCCCCTCGAGCCTCCCACGGCTCCGCCCCTCGAGCTTCCCACGGCTCCGCCCCTCGAGCCTCCGAAGTAGGCTCCGCCCCTGAACCCTCTATGGCCCTGCCCACTATGGATTCGCCTCCTATGGCTCCACCTCCCACGGCTCCGCCCCAAGAGACCTCCACAGCTCCGCCTCCTACGGCTCCGCTTCCCATGGCTCCGCCTTCCACGGCGCCAACCCTCGGCCCTTCCACTCCTCCAGAGCCTCCCACGCCTCCAGACCCTTCCACGGCTCTGCCTGCGCCTGCCCCGCCTTCCACGGCTCTGCCTGCGCCTGCCCCACTTTCCACGGCTCTGCCTGTGCCTGCTCCGCCTATGGACCCTTCCAAGCCTCCGAAGCCTTCCAAGCCTCCAGAGCCCTCCACGTCTCTGCTCTCCAGCGTTCCTGCTTGCTCCAGTCGTGTCTGCCCGAATTCCTGTTTACTCCTGTCGTGTTTGTTTGCCTCTTTGTTACTTTCATTTCCCATCGTGGACCTTTTGTTTGTTCCAGTGTTTTTGTTGTCCTTTGCTCGTTCCAATAAAGCTGCATCTAGATCCCCACTCCGCGTCAGCTCCATTCGTAACACCCACCCTGCCCATCACCCCGCACCAATCCTGAAATGAGCGTGCCCCAGCCGTCTTCCATCCCCTAAGAAAAATGTGTCTTCCAACCATAACCACGGATAAGTTTTTAAGTGGCTATCCCCAAAATGAATAACCGCTCCATCACCTAAGATGCATAGTCTGGGACAAAATTAAAACTCTCTGACCAATACATCATATAAACCTCTGTACCCTCTACCAAAATTCTTGTATCTTAATACATCCCCAAAAATCTTAAATTGCATCAGATGCACCCTTGAATCTCTAGATGCAGACTTGATGTTTTTTAGAATCTTAGTTCACACTCACTCCAATACCAAGTTTATATCTCTCTCCCATAATCTCTTGAGAGAAGTTGAAGCTCCTTCCCCCAGACTCTGAATTAATAGGGAGTGATACACTGATGCCTCATGACCTTTTTCAAACATAGTAATAGCCACTTCTAGAGTATCTGCCCATTTAGAGTGATGTATGCTACTCCCAAAAATAGTACAGTGCAGGTGGCACAGCTGTAAATACCTTAATAACTGAGATCGGGGAATCCTGAAATGTTGGACCAAATTTTCAAACGATCTCTACATTCCACTGTCATATAGGTCACTGAGCGTATTAACCTCCCTCACAATCCACTCTGACCAGCAGATAGGGGATTTACAAAATTTTGGGTTTAGCCATATGCTCAAAGCAACGTTTAAGTAAATGTCAGAATTAAACACTGGACACATTTGTCCATACCTCGTGCAATGCAAAATAATGGGGTGTGACTTAACTTCTCTGATTAGTTTAATAGAAAGGCTTTGCAGTGGCAAAATAGGGGCAAGAACTTCCTGTTCAATACCAAACCAGGAAGGGACTCTCTCAGGTGGAGGCGACCAATGAGCCAAATTTCTGAAACCGAATGAATAATAATAATACTAAAAAAGATCTTTGGTAAGCCTAACCTGCCTTTGTCAATCGGCCTATGTAATTTATTAAAATGTAATCTGGCACACTTACCATTTCAGATGAAGGACTTCGCTATGCTATAAAATAGCTTGAAATAAAAGAGAGGGGGACATCTACAGAGAGAGATTGAAGCAAGAAGTTGAATTTTGGAACACAATTCATTTTAATAACATTAACCTTTTCAATCATAGATAAATGTAATGAAGCCCACCTGCCCACATCGCTCAAACCTTTTTTATTAAGGGGTCAAGAGTAACTCACAGATTTGCTTGGAAGAAAATGCCCAAATATTTAATGCCCTGTTTGGGACACTGGAAATTGCCCAGCTAAAAAGCCGTTACTGGGCAGTATGCCATGAGAGCCAAAGCTTTGGATTTAGAACAAATGACTCCTGTGTATCCTGTGATCTTAGAAAAATAATTAATAATTCTGTGGTGGCAAGGCATAGATCTGGTTGGATTGGAGACGAATAACAAAATAAAATCTGTGTTAAGCAAAGTTTATGCGCCATGCCTCCCACCATTACCCCTGGAAAATCATCTTCCCTTCTTGTCACGGCAGCTAATGGTTCCAGGGCAAGACAGAACAATAATGGGAAAAGAGGACAACCCTGCTACATGCCCCTATCCAGAGTAAAATAATCTGAAATGAATCCATTTGTTTATACTGCCTCTATTGGTTGCTTATAAAAGAACTTAATTCATCCAATGGCCCATATATTAGCCCGTATATTTCTGTATATTTCCAAAATACTTAAAGAGTTAATCCCATTCTACCATATCAAATGCTTTTTCAGTGTCAAGTGAGATGGAAGCGACCAGAGTCTGCTCATTCGCCACTGACCGCATGATATTAATTAGCCGCTTGTTGTTATCGGAAGAGATGCGGCCCAGAATAAGCCCCACGTGATCTATATGTATGAGAGATGTCATAATCGGTTAGCCAAAGTTTTTGACAAAATTTTAATGTCTAGCTGGATCAAGGAAATTGGAATCAGACTGATCCGGGCTTGTGTCATGGTAGGCTGAAGCTTTCCATTCTTTAGTGATTTCCGTATACTTCTAGCAAAAGTGGAGCCAGTTCTGTAACATAAGATCTAAAAACTTAGCGGCAAAGCCATCTGGCCCCAGAGCCTTGCCTGTAGACAAGGTCTTGATTACCTCAGCAAACTCCTCCAAGGTTATCTCAGAATCAGAATTGTTTTGCTCAGTCATCAGTTTAGGGAGTTCTAATGGCTTCACAAAATTTCTAATATCTTCATCGGTGGATGAAGATGTGGAACTATAAAGATCAAGATAGAATTCTTTAAAAGCATTATTAATATCAATGGCAGAGTGACATATTTCACCATCTGCAGCTTTCATTGAGGGAATAGTAGAAAAAGACACTCTCTTCTTTATATATTTAGCCAAAAGCTTCACTGCTTTGTCCCGTGACTCAAAATATGACACTCTTGCCCTGAATAGCCAAACTGTCTCGGGTTACATGTGTAACCCTTGTTCCCTGAAAAAGCGGAACGAGATGCTGCGCTTTGCTAAGCGCTATGGGGAACGACCCAGTCGTGAACGAGCTGTGAATATGTGTGTAACACGTCAATGAACATTGACCGGAATTTATAGCCTCGGCTGATGTAGTCAGTAGACGCACCTGTGGCCAGGCTATAAATGGATGCGTCACCAGGTGTCGTCAGATACTTCTTTTTGAAGAGCAGTCCTGGGACGTCCCAGTGCGGCAAAGAAGTGCAGCATCTCGTTCCGCTTTTTTCAGGGAACAAGGGTTACACGTAACCCGAGACGTTCCCTTTACAAAAAGCTCACTATGATGCTGCGCTTTGCTAAGCGCTATGGGGAACGCAATGCCCACGCCGCCGCACTGGGGCTGTCTGGACCCCTACGGTTGTGAAGTGTGCTCACAAGAACGCGAGAGGCCTCAGACATGAGCTTGAGATGTCGACTCAAGGACATAAGAGTCCGGAGTAGCAAAACATCTAACCCATAAAATTTGATGAATGTGTGCGGAGAGGACCAGCCTGCCGCATCACAAACTTGTTCAGGCATGAGCTGAGATGTGGACTCAAGGACGTAAGAGTCCGAAGTAGCAAAACATCTAACCCATAAAATTTGATGAATGTGTGCGGAGAGGACCAGCCTGCCGCATCACAAACTTGACCAGACATGAACTCAAGACGTTGACTCATGGTCATAAGAGCCAGGAGTGGCAAGAACATCCAAATTATAGAAGTCTAATGAATGTGTGCGGAGAGGACCAGCCTGCCGCATCACAGACTTGCTTATACATGAGCTTCAGATGTCGACTCAGGGGCGTAAGAGCCTAGAGTAGCATGAACATCCAAACCATAGAGCCTGAAGAATGTGTGCAGAGAGGACCAGCCTGCCGCATCACAAACTTGTTCAGGCATGAAAGATTTAAGCCATAAGATCTAAGAATGTGTGCGGAGAGGACCAGCCTGCCGCATCACAAACTTGCTTAGACATCAGCGTAGATGTCGACCCAAGGGCATAAGAGCCCGGGGTAGCAGGGACATCTAGTAACATGACCATAAAACCAGATGAATGTGTGCGGAGAGGACCAGCCTGCCGCATCACAAACTTGCTTAGACATGAGCATAGATGTCGACTCAGGGGCATAAGAGCCCGGAGTAGCATGAACATCCAAACCATAGATCCTGAAGAATGTGTGCGGGGAGGACCAGCCTGCTGCATCACAAACTTGTTCAGGCATGAAAGATTTAAGCCATAAGATCTGAGAATGTGTGCAGGGAGGACCAGCCTGCCTCATCACAAACTTGCTTAGACATGAGCGTAGATGTCGACCCAAGGGCATAAGAGCCCGTGGTAGCATGAACATCTTGTAACATGACCATAAAACCAGATGAATGTGTACGGAGAGGACCAGCCTGCCGCATTACAAACTTGCTGCAGAGGGAGACCTCTAGCCAAGGCTTTAGAGGAGGAGAGCCCTCTGGTAGAATGCGCCCTAAAACCTACTGGCGAAGCTTGTCCGCGCGCCTCGTAGGCCGGGGCAATAATGTCCCTCACCCAAAGTGACATAGTCTGCCAGGAAGTGACAGCCCCCCAGTCATGGCTTCCAAGTGAAGAATTGCTGCCCTGACTTTACGCCACTAGCAAAAGCGGTAGACATAAGTCTGAAGGGTACAGACTGGACAAAGTCTGAGAAGTCTTAGCTGCTCCGGCGTTACAAACAGCAGGGAGCAGAAGGCTTAGAAAATAACTGGCCAAGGGTCGCTAAAGGCACCTTGGGCAGGTAGTTAGGGTGAGGGTGCAAAGAATGCTTTTGGTCATTCTGGGGCAAACTCTAAACAGGCCGGCAAAAGAGACAGAGCCTGTAGGTACCCAAGTCTCCTTAGAGACGTAATTGCCATAAGAAAAACCATCTTGAGAGTCAGAAGTCTACCAAACGCTGACTCTAGAGGTCTAAAAAGGGGGTCTTACCCTTTGAAGAGGTCCTAGCAAGGATGCCTCTTAGGGGGCACCCCGCCCACCAAGGCGTGGCAAACCGCAGTGGAGGCCACATAGAACCTGGCTGTGGCGAGGCAAGTGCCCGCTGACAGTTCTTTCTACAGAATATCCAGAACTGAAGCAAACTGGCAGTTAGATGGTTCTGTAATATGAACTTAGGGGGGGAAACTGGGCGACTCGGGGAGAAGTAGAGGAGACGTTGCGCTATCAACAGAGGCGAAGAGGTCCTCTTCTGCCCTGTAAAATATACCCAGATCAGATCCAAGTGGAGGGAGCCCTAGCACTTGAAATGGTCTTGATAACCTCAAGAGAAAGCCCTGTGAACCTCAGTTGGTACCCTTAGGGGCCAAGCATGAAAGTTTTCACAATTCGGGCCAGTGATGAGAAGGTCCTTCCTGTTCGGAATCGCCAAAGGCGAGCCGTCGAGGAGAGGTATTCGAGTAACATATCCTGTTCGGCCAGCGCAGCGCCATTAGAAGGAGGCAAGACCCTTGCTGGCGAACCTTGCCAAGACTCCCGGGAGCAGAAAAACCGGGGGACAAAAACGCATACAGACACATTCAGGGTCATGTATGTGCCTTTAAGTCCAGACCCAAGGGGGCTGGGTGACTTAGGGAGAAGTAGAGGAGACATTGCGCTATCATAGAGGCGAAGAGGTCCTCTTCTACCCTAGATTTGTTCACTACCTCAGAGTAAATCTGCTCCCAAACACACGGGCATCCAGGGACGAAACTGTCCTGAGTGACAGGAGCTGCCCTGGGCCCCAAGGAGGATCCAACGTGCCAGAAATTCAGCTGACATGAACGTGGATCCCCCCCGATGGTTTACGTAAGAGGCTACAACTGTATTGCCCACCCGCACCAAGACATGGCAGCCTCAGGAGGAAGTATTTCAGGGCCAGAAATACGGCCATCAGCTCGAGACAGTTACTGTGACAACCGAACTGACGACCCTCCTATCCCTTTAAGCCGGACAACCACTTAAGGCCGTTACCCAGCCCGTCAGGGAGGCGTCTATCGTTAGCAGCCTGCAATGATAAGACGCACCTAGAGTGGGACCCAAGGTAAGAACCGGGATCTGAACCACATAGAAAGGGAACAAAGCACGTGTGCGTAACCCTTATTTGCCTTAGGGGACCGGCCCTCGGATAAAACCCCCTGGCTTCCAGCCACAGCTGAAGCGGTCTCATGTGCAGAAAGGATCACCGCGGATACCAACACCATGAGACCTAGTATTCAATGATACTGACAATCAGTGCAACCTCGACCTAGCCTGACCTTGCTCAGGGTGTTCTGAATGGAAACGATTCGTGCGGGAGACGATTGTGCCTGCATCAAGACCGAATTCCATATAACCCCCAGATGCATCAAGACGATATCCCTGTGCTGAACTGCCAGTTCTTGGAACTGTGCTAGGATCAGCCAGTCGTCTATAAAATTCAGAATGCGGATGCCCTGGAGTCGCAGAGGAGCCAGTGCTGCATCCATGCATTTCCTGAATGTGCGGGTTAATAGGGCTAGGCCAAATGGAAGAACCCGATACTGGAAGGCTTCGCCCCCGAAAGCGAACCTCAGGAACTTCCTGTGCTGTGGCTCTATATGAAGATATGCGTCCATGAGATCGATGGTGACCAGCCAAACGTGATGTTGGGCTTGTGACACGATCGTCTTGATAGTCAGATCTAGGACTTGAACACCGAGCGGTTCAAGCCCCAAAGATCTAGAATCGGACGCAACCCCCCCCCCACCCTTCTTGGGAACCATGAAGTATCTGCTGTAGTAGCCTGACTCTTTCTCTGGAAGGGGAACATATTCTATGGCACCTTTAACCAAGAGATTTTGCCATTCTTTCCATAGTAGACATGCCTGTCCCGGTTTCACGGTAGTGGGAACCACGCCGTTGAAACAGGGAGGACGGCGAGCAAATAGAATTCTGTAGCCTCTTTCTACTGATACTAGAACCCACATAGAAATATCAGGCAGAAGTTTCCACGCTGCCAGGTTCTCTGAGATGGGTATTATTTCTGACACTTCCTGTTGAGGGGATGTCGAGTGTTCCGCGCCCTGGATCAAGGCAGGAAGCAACGGTACACCCAACTCTTTGTTGGAAGCCTCTATCACCCAAAACACCAAAGGCGGCGGGAGTGAAGAGGTTTCGTGAGGGTATCGGGAGGGCCGAAGTGGATGATACACGCGCCCCGTCCCAAGGGGAACTACCCCCACAAGGCTGGGTACAAGACCATCAGGGTTTCTTTTTCTTAGAAATCACGCCCCTGAGGTCTTGCATTGGGGCTGCTGAGGGTGACGAACTGGACCCCAGTCTTTACGAGGGGGAGCACGATTCGCCACGTTTTGTTTTAGAGCCTCCTGTCTAGAAGGACCGGCTGGGTGGCCGACGGCCCCTCACCCTGAGTGAGGTGCCCACACTCAGGTCCTTCAACAGATTTAGCCTAGTGCGCTTGTAACACTGCCATAATGTGCAGGGCAACACCAGCCTGACCTGCTGCCTGAAAAGCTTTCCCCACAAGTGTGGAGGTGGTCCTGCACAGCTTTGTGGCGAGAGTAGGTCTCTTCAGCGATGATGCCGAGCCAGGCGAGAGAAAACCCGCAGGTGTCTCTTCTACCGGCGGCATCACCAAATACCCCCGAGCTTCAGCACCCACGATAGTTGAATATACCAATGTTGAGGGCACAAAGACACAGGAAGTATAAATTTCCTCCATAAGGAAAATACTTGTTATGGAGGTCATAGAAGAAAGGAAGGGACTGATATAGAGTTCCATTCCCTCTTTTATTTATTTAATTATTTTGGCCACCAGACAGAAATTTGTCTAATAGTTTGGAGCGTTTGGGGGAGGGTCTCTTGTTCGCGTGGCCAGTCTAGCTTTAGTCTGGCCACAGCCCGCGTAATCACCTCGAGTAATTTCTCAACCGCTTTATTATTGTGCGTGAAATGTACAGAGGTTCAGCGCTCCGCCCCCCTCGTGAACCGAAGAGGCGCTGAAGCGCGCTTCGAGATCACGGGAAGGACCAGCTGGGTCTGGGGAGAGAGCCCCGAATGAAATGTGGCGACTCCCAGAAGTAAGGGAGGCGAGCGCGAAACATTTTGCCCAAAAGCAGATCGCAATGCTCTCATTTATCTCTTAATTCCGCAGCTGCTTTATTATTATGTGCGGGATTTACAGAGATTCAGTGTCCTCGTAAACCGAAGAGGCGCCAAGGCGCGCTTCAGGCTTACGAGGATCAGCTGGGTCTGGGGAGAGAGCGAGCGAAAGGGATAAACCCTTCTCTCGTTCCTCAGCCAGATCCATATGAGAGCCCCACAAATTAAGTGAGAGTGCTGACTCCCGGAAGCAAGCGAGTTGAGCGCGAAGCACTTTGCCTGAAAGCAAATCACAGTGCTCGCACCCCCACTGCTGCAACGCGAGAGCAGCGTGTTCTTCCCCCAAACAAAGTCATTCTCTCTTTCTTTTAAATATATATATATATATATATATATATATATATATATATATATATTCTAGACAGAAGAGAAAGGAGAAAAGGTTCACTTCACACTGCCTCAAATTCTAAATTCTAAAACCGAGCAGAGGAAAGAAAGTTTTGACAGGGTTTGTGTATACACACACACACACACACACACACACACACACACACACACAGAATCGCTCTGAAAAAAGAGGATCTGACGACACCTGGTGACGCATCCATTTATAGCCTGGCCACAGGTGCGTCTAATGACTACATCAGCCGAGGCTATAAATTCCGGTCAATGTTCATTGGCGTGTTACACACATATTCACAGCTCGTTCACGACTGGGTCGTTCCCCATAGCGCTTAGCAAAGCGCAGCGTCATAGTGAAGCTTTTTGTAAAGGGAACTCCACCTTCCACGACAAAATTATATTATATTTGTATTTCAGTCGGGTCAATTCTCAGAAGACATTCGACGCTTCAGCTCTGCCTCTGCCTTTTTAATATTCCCTTCCAACTGCAAGTGTTCTTGTGCTTTGGATTTTTTGATGAATGAGGCGCACTGTATGATCTGACCCCTAAGAACTGCCTTAATTGCCTCTCAATCCATGACCACAATGGATACTGAGGACCAGTTGGTCTCCATATAAACACTGATTTCAGCCTTTAAGATTTGTTGGAAATCAGGATTTTGCAAAAGGGAAACATTAAAGCACAAACTTTAGGATTTATTTTTCTCCATATGTGGCATCACCTCTATACTCACCAGAGCGTGATCTGAGACTAAAATGTTTCCAAATGAGAAATCAACAATAGATGAAATGAGGGAAATCTATTCTAGAATAAATCTTATGGACTAATGGAAAAAAATGTATAGTCCCTCCCAGATGGGTTTAAAAGTCTCTAAATATCTGTAAGACCAAAATTTTTACACATCCTGTGGAGCATTAATATTGCTCTTGGGGGCTTACACACTTTTGCTTCACTATGATCAAGGACTGAATTGTAAGGGGGAAGCCACCCAAAGGCCCAAGGATGGTATCCAATTGCATGGCTGAAGGTCTCCTGCGCACTCTGTCTTATCATGCGCATTAAGTTTAAGTTATTTAGTTCTGATTAAATAACTATATTATTCATTTTATGATCCCTGTTTATTTTATCTGACTCCAATTTTAAAAGTTTCCAAGGATATATTAATGTTCCAATCTTTATTATTATTATTAAATTTGGTATAACATTTGATCGTCATAGTTAACTCTTTATTTTATATTGTACTCATTCATTTGGATTCCTATGTTGCTTAGAGAGTCTCGCGCCGTCCGTGTACGTGGATCTCACGATCACAAACATGCCAGTCTTGTTCATTAGACAGAGGTAATTGACTAAATACTATTTAGATGGCTGCTCATGCTTGCTCGTATCTAAAAGTATTTAGTTTTGTCCCCTTAGATAGTAGACACTTATTTCGAGTAACATTATTTCTAATCAGAGGTCATGACCACTAAAATTTACAAAGATAGACCAACATTAACCAGGTTAAAAATAGCTTTATATAATCATGCCATAGTTTCCTATGTATACTTAGCTAGAGAAATATTACAATAACCAGAGGTTTAGAGCCTATTTAGGTTGGTTGATCAACTTCATGTTGTCTTAAATGGAAATTCCATATCGAGCCTGTTCACTGCCGAGTACACTTGATCTAATAAAAGTGTATTAGTCAGAGCTCTAAAGTCTCAGTCGGTGTGCCTCACACACACCACTCAGAACTGAGCTTTAATCTGCTACTAACCTGGTCGTAGATTTGTGGAAACATGGACTTAACGCAATCTACTAAAGACAATAATTTCAGAGTAAATCAGAATAAACTCAAATGTAACAATTTATTTACCAGGTTAAATAATACAATCATCAATTCCAATTAGACAATAACAAGTCAAATTCAAAGATTCATCAAAACATTTGCACACCAGGTAGAGAAAACTACACAAAGCAATTGTGCGGGATATCTGACTACAGATTCCCAGTCTCCTTTTCCATCTTTCCTTAAGAAACAAATGATTCTATTGTTATTTCAGATGTTTGTTTGATGTTATTCAGGATTTGGTTTATAATTTAGGAGGTTCAAAGTAGACCTTTGTAACTCATAATTGAGTAGGTTGTTTGTTTAAAAAGAATGCACCAGCATATGGTTCCTGTGAGAGACCTGGGAGGGGCATGCCCATGATAGTATACAGTATTTTACTAAGTTCTTAAATCTTACTTGTGATTCTGATTTTGCTGAAAGGGAATGAGACAGTTTTACCAGTTGCACTGAGACCTCTTGAATGATACCAAACATTTATGATCAGAAAACCTTTTACATTAAAGAACAGGATAAGTCATAACTTAGTTTTTGGTGACTCTAAAGTCCTGAGGTGTGACAGAGGGAGCAGATGTGAGTGAGATCTGTGTTTTATAATCCTTACTCAGTAGGGTCTTTTGTCTCATGTGGAGATGCACTTTTGTGTGAGAGTTATTAGACGTTTACCAGAAATTACGCCTTTTGGGGCGTAGATATCCTGGCTCAGCCTTACAGAATCCATCAAATGTCTCCTCCCAATATTATATCATGAGGGGTGCCAGCAGCTTGCATCCCTTCAAGATCTATGTATAAAAGCCCTGATCATGCATATTTTGAAGAAACACTATATAAAATGTCTTATTTTCTTAGAAAATAAATAACCTTCCTTCTTTTTATAGGGTTCCCCAACCCATTCACATTCCACGTGGAGAGAGGTAATTTACTAATATTAACATTTGACATTTTGTAGGGCTGCCCCCTGATAGTCGACTAACCATTAGTTGATGAGAAGAGTCTTGGTCGACCAAGTTTTGATTGGTCAGTTGGTCAAAAAAACAAACAAAAAAACAGCAGCAATACGATGAACTAATGTAAAAACTAACTAAATAATGGAGTATTACTGCTGGTTGGATGCTAGGTGGTACTATGGGATATCGTCGTTAAGCAGGGTTAGGGTTAAGCCTACACAATAATGCATTTAAAATGTGTGTTGTTCAACATTTTGAAAGATGGCTTTACACCAGTTGTGAACATCTTTCTGGCAAAAAAGATTCATCTGTGCATTCTCTACCCATCGGGTATTTTGTTATCCAGGAAAATATATCATGTGTGTGAATGCATTTGTTTTGTTCCCTTCTTTACAATATATATATATATATTATACATTGCATCCAGAAAGTATTCACTTTTTCCACATTTTATGTTACAGCCTTATTCCAAAATCTCAAAATTCCTCAAAATACTACAAACAATACCCCATAATGACAATTTGAAAGAAGTTTGTTTGAAATCTTTGCAAATTTATTAAAAATAAAAAACGAAAAAAATCACATGTACATAAGTATTCAAAGCCTTTGCTCAATATTTTGTTGAAGCACCTTTGGCACCATCTCAAGTCTCAAGTCTTTTTGAGTATGATGCTACAAGCTTGGCACACCTATTTTTGGGTAGTTTCTCCAATTCTTCTTTGCAGGACCTCCCAAGCTCATTTTCAGATCTCTCCAGAGATATACAATCGGGTTCAAGTCTGGGCTCTGGCTGGGCCACTCAAGGACATTCACATAGTTGTCCCATAGCTACTCTTTTGTTATCTTGGCTGTGTGCTTAGGGTCGTTGTCCTGATGGAAGATTAACCTTCGACCCAGTCTGAGGTCCAGCGCGCTCTGGAGCAGGTTTTCATCATGGATGTCGCTGTGCATTGCTGCATTCATCTTTCCCTCAATCCTGACTAGTCTCCCAATTCCTGCTGCTGAAAAACATCCCCACAGCATGATGCTGCCACCACCATGCATAACTGTAGGGCTGGTATTGGCCAGGTGATAAGCGGTGCCTGGTTTCCTCCAGACATGACACTTGCATTCAGGCCAAAGAGTTCAATCTTTGTTTCATTAGACTAGAGTATTTTGTTTCTCATTGTCTGAGAGTCCTTCAGGTGCCTTTTGGCAAACTCCAGGCGGGCTGTCATGTGCCTTTTACTGAGGATTGGCTTCCGTCTGGCCACTCTACCAGGCCTGATTGGTGGAGTGTTGCAGAGATGGTTATTCTTCTGGAAGGTTCTCCTCTCTCCACAGAGAAATGCTGGAGCTCTGTCAGAGTGACCATTGGGTTTTTGGTCACCTCCCTGACTAAGGCCCTTCTCCCTTTATCTGTCAGTTTGGCCGGGTGGCCAGCTCTAGGAAGAGTCCTGGTGGTTCCAAATTTCTCTCATTTACAGATGATGGTCACTGTGCTCATTGGGACCTTTGATGCTGCAGAAATGTTTCTGTACCCTTCCTTAGATCTGTACCTTGATACAATCCTGTCTCGGAGGTCTACAGACAATTCCTTGACTTCATGGCTTGGTTTGTGCTCTGAC
Organism: Moxostoma hubbsi; assembly: GCA_032164185.1. NCBI lineage: Eukaryota > Metazoa > Chordata > Actinopteri > Cypriniformes > Catostomidae > Moxostoma > Moxostoma hubbsi. The sequence continues at coordinate 11,010,938 of JAVLUX010000042.1, forward strand.
ATGCACTAACTGTGGGACCTTATATAGACAGGTGTGTGCCTTTCCAAATCATGTCCAATCAACTTGTCGAAGCATCTCAAGGTTGATCAGTGGAAACAGGATGCACCTGAGCTCAATTTTGAGTGTCATGGCAAAGGCTTTGAATACTTATTTACATGTGATTTTTCTTTTTTTCGTTTTTTTTAAAAATAAATTTGCAAAGGTTTCAAACAAACTTCTTTCACGTTGTCATTATGGGGTATTGTTTGTAGGATTTTGAGGAGAGCCCTAACATTTTGACATATCAGGAAAAATATATTAAATAAGTATAGAAATTATAAAGACCACATTCCAACATTAGTGCAAAAGTCAAACCCTGAACATCCCCCAGAACAAAAGAATAAAGAAAAACATGCGCGCACAACAGTGCCAACAGCTGACAGTCCATCCCTCTAAACTCAAGAAGTCTATGTATGCCTACTAGAGTCCATGCGACAACTTTGCCGTCGGATTGCTCAAATCTGCTGTTTCTATACAAATTCTGCAAGACAGAATTACATAACAGAAAATAATATATAAAACAAACTCCAGCCAATAGGCAGAATATACACAAATAATGTGTAGATTCATTCACAGCACTGTCTCGAAGGTGTGTTCCTCCACAAAACAAATTCCAGGCGCTAGCGGAACCAGCATATGGCAGCGGGGGTGTGGTCAAGCGTCCGTCCGGGGAGAGAAAGCGGTAAGGGTGCTTGCACCTGAGCCAAATTATGTCTAACACCTGTCTCTAATTCCAGTAAGCATGGGGAGAGCGGCATAAGAGCGGCCACAGAACCAACAGGAGGGAGAGAGAGAAAGAGATCTACATGTACACGGCAGCGTTGTTGTTTATGTTAGTTAAGAATTGTGTGTGTGTTAAAAAGGTGATTATTTTGAGAAGTGCTGTATGAGACTGTGGCCATTAAAAGAAAGGAAAGAATTGTCTGAACCCACGTCTCTGTCACTCTTTACACTGGTGCCGAAAAACCCAGTTGAACCAGATACAGTACGCCCCATGGAGCCCTCCCAGCTGTCCGAGATCCTCCAGTCCCTCGCCAGCATGCATCAGACGCACCAACAGTCCCTGATGGAGCTGCGCCAGGACCAGGACCGGCGGTTTTTTGAAATCCTGCGGGCGCAATCAGAGGACCGACACGCGATCCGGAGCCTCCTTGCCCAGGAGAGTGCCCCAACCGCGTCCTCCGACATCCGCTCCCAGCTGCCCCCCCCCCAATGCTTCTGAAGATGGGGGCGGAGGATGACGCAGAAGCCTTTATTGATCTCTTCGAGAGGACGGCGGAGATCTGGGGCTGGCCGCGTGACCAGTGGGCGGCGAGACTCCTACCACTGCTGTCGGGCGAAGCGCAACTCGTGGCCCAACAATTGCCGGCGGCGAATGTGTTAAACTACACGGACCTGAGGAAAGCTGTCCTGCAGCGGGTGGGGCGCAGTCCCGAACAATATCGCCAGCTGTTCCGGTCGTTGAAGCTGGGGAAAGATGATCGCCCCTTTTCTTTCGCGCAGCGGCTCCGGGATGCGTGTCGGAAATGGCTGCTGGCGGGGAGCCCGGACGTCGAGGGTATGATCGATCAGGTGGTACTGGAGCAGTTGGTCCATGCACTGCCGAAGGGGACTGCGGAATGGGTCCAGTGCCACCGCCCGTCGTCGCTGGAGGAGGCCGTCCAGCTTGCGGAGGACCACTTGGCGGCGTACCCGAGGGCGGAAGAGCCCTGTTCTCCCTCTCTCTCTCTCTCCCCTCCCCTTGTGTGTTCCCCCTCTTCCCCTCACTCTGCTCTCTCCCCAGGGCCCGTTCCTGCCCCGCGGAGGCGAGGAATCCCGCCAACGCGACCAGTTCCCCGCGCCAGGCAGTGGACGACCCCCACCCCTGTAGCGTATCGCCGTTCTCCCCCTCAGGTGGAGGCACCCGCCGACACAGGTGCGGGCGGGACGTCTGGGCCGGCCTGCTGGCGCTGCGGGGATCCGGGGCACTTTCCCCGGACAGCCCCTCCCCTCTTCAGAGAATTTCCCGAAGGGGATTTCCCTCTGGAGCAGTCACGAGACGATACCCTCAAGCACGCCTTCGACCAAGTGAGAGTAATTGATGGTCAACAACTCCGCCCGGGTGTCGCACTTTCATATCCCTACTTTGCGATTATAAATGAGCGGTTGTATAGAGTGACGCAGGACGCTCACACAAAAGAGGAAGCAGCCCAGCTCTTGTTTCCACGGAGCCGCCGGGAAATGCTTTTCCAGGCGGCTCACTATAATCCCATGGCAGGTCACCTAGGGGAAAGAAAGACACGACTCCGTCTAATAGCCCGTTTTTATTGGCTGGGCATTGGCGGCGACGTACGCAGATGGTGTGCGGCGTGCCGTGAATGTCAGCTGGTAAACCCACCGGCCACCCCAAAAGCGCCATTGCGCCCCCTTCCACTAATCGAGGTCCCATTTGAGAGGATTGGAATGGACCTCGTCGGGCCATTAGAGCGGACAGCACGCGGACATCGCTTTGTATTAGTCCTGGTGGATTATGCAACGCGATATCCGGAAGCAGTGCCTCTGAGCAACATCTCAGCACGTAGTGTTGCGGGGGCACTCTTCAAGGTAATCTCCCGGGTGGGGATTCCGAAAGAAATCCTCACCGATCAGGGCACAACATTTATGTCACGAACACTTCACTAGCTTTCCGAATTGCTGGTTATTAAGTCGATTCGCATTAGCGTGTACCATCCGCAGACGGATGGGCTGGTGGAGCGTTTTAATAAAACCCTGAAGAATATGATTCGTAAATTCGTGCACGAGGATGCTAGAAACTGGGATAAGTGGCTCGACCCCCTGTTATTTGCAGTTCGAGAGGTCCCGCAAGCCTCCACTGGATTCTCTCCTTTTGAGTTACTATATGGGCGGCGCCCGCGCAGTGTACTAGATGTGATATGCGAAGCCTGGGAGGAGGGGCCTTCAACCAGTAGAACGAAATTCAATACGTCCTTGATCTCAGAGCAAAACACCACACTCTGGGGAAACTAACACAGGAGAGTTTGCTCCGAGCTCAAGAACGACAATGCCGGCTGTATGACAGGGGCACTCGACTCAGGGAGTTCGCACCGGGAGATAAAGTGCTTGTATTACTCCCAACATCGAGCTCCAAATTACTCGCAAAGTGGCAAGGGCCCTTTGAGGTCACACGACGAGTGGGGGATCTCGATTATGAGGTGAAACGAACCGATAGAGGGGGCGCGTGTCAAATATATCACGTCAACCTTCTAAAATTGTGGAGGGAGGCGGTCCCTGTGACGTTGGCCACGGTAGTTCCGGAGAGGGTGGAGCTCGGACCGGAGGTAAACAAAAGCTGTGATCATAACACCCCGGTCATTTGCGGGGATCACCTCTCACCGTACCAACTTGCAGAGGTTGCTGAGTTGCAAAAAGAATTTGCAGACGTGTTTTCCCCTCTACCGGGACGTCCGAATCTCATCCAACACCATATCGAGACCGAGCCGGGACTGGTAGTGCGTAGCCGGCCATATCGCTTACCCGAACACAAAAAGAAAATAGTTTGAGAGGAATTGGATGCAATGCTCGAGATGGGCGTAATAGAAGAGTCCCACAGCGATGGGTCCAGCCCGGTCGTGCTTGTTCCCAAGAGCGATGGGTCGGTGCGGTTCTGTGTGGATTATAGAAAAGTCAACGCGGTGTCTAAATTCGACGCGTACCCGATGCCCCGTGTTGATGAGTTGCTCGATCGGTTAGGTACGGCTCGCTTTTATTCGACATTGGATTTAACAAAGGGTTATTGGCAGATCCCCTTGACACCAATTTCCCATGAAAAAACAGCCTTCACCACGCCGTTCGGATTACACCAATTTGTGACACTTCCGTTCGGTTTGTTTGGAGCCCCGGCTACGTTTCAGCGACTTATGGATCGTATCCTCCGGCCGCATTCGGCTTATGCCGCTGCCTATTTGGATGACATTATCATCTACAGTAACGATTGGCAGCAGCACAAACAACATCTGAGGGCGGTCCTGAGGTCGCTGCGCCGGGCCGGGCTCACGGCAAACCCTAAGAAGTGCGCGATTGGGCGTGTGGAGGTACGGTATCTGGGGTTCCACTTGGGTCATGGCCAGGTGCGTCCCCAAATTGACAAAACCGCAGCAATTGCGACATGCCCGAGACCCAAGACCAAAAAGGGGGTGAGGCAGTTCCTGGGGCTGGCTGGCTATTATAGGAGGTTCGTGCCTAATTATTCGGACGTCACCAGCCCGCTGACTGACCTCACTAAAAAGGGGGCTCCAGATCCGGTCCAATGGTCGGAGCAGTGCCAACAGGCGTTCATGCAGGTTAAGGCTGCACTTTGTGGGGGGCCGCTTTTACATGCACCTAACTTCTCTCTTCCCTTTCTATTGCAGACGGACGCTTCAGACAGAGGGCTGGGGGCCGTACTCTCGCAGGTGGTGGAGGGGGAGGAGCGCCCGGTGCTGTACATCAGTAGGAAGCTCTCCTTAAGGGAAACGAAGTACAGCACCGTAGAGAAGGAGTGTCTGGCCATCAAGTGGGCGGTCCTCACCCTCCGATATTACCTGCTGGGGCGGGCCTTCACTCTCTGCTCAGATCACGCCCCACTCCAATGGCTCCACCGCATGAAGGATACTAACGCCCGGATCACCCGTTGGTATCTGGCTCTACAGCCCTTTAAATTCAAGGTGGTCCACAGACCGGGGGTGCAGATGGCTGTCGCGGACTTCCTTTCCAGAAATGGGGGGGGAGTGGTAGGCAGGCCGGATGGCGCCCCGGCCTGAGTTGGGCGGTGGGGGTATGTGGCAGCGGGGGTGTGGTCAAGCGTCCGTCCGGGGAGAGAAAGCGGTAAGGGCGCTTGCACCTGAGCCAAATTATGTCTAACACCTGTCTCTAATTCCAGTAAGCATGGGGAGAGCGGCATAAGAGCGGCCACAGAACCAACAGGAGGGAGAGAGAGAAAGAGATCTACATGTACACGGCAGCGTTGTTGTTTATGTTAGTTAAGAATTGTGTGTGTGTTAAAAAGGTGATTATTTTGAGAAGTGCTGTATGAGACTGTGGCCATTAAAAGAAAGGAAAGAATTATCTGAACCCACGTCTCTGTCACTCTTTACACAGCACAAAAAACAAAACAATAAAAAATTATCCTCGGGCAGTCAAACGAATGTTCAGTGAGCCGGATGTTTCACAAGTGCAGCAGATAACACAATCTGCACAAAATGTCCCACAAAACCAGCAGAACCAGCACAAAAAGGCGCCAAGTTTCCTCGGACGTTCAATTGTATGTTCAATGAGTCCGTTCACTTGGAGGCCATGTGAGAAACACACTATGACTTCCCCAGTCCATCAATTTTATGAAATCAGTGCTTGTGGGCATGTAAATATTTTGCGGCCATCCTTAGTATCTGTTTTAAATTTTTCCGGAAGCATCAGTGTAAAAGAAATTCTCCATCGATGCAAGAGATTCATGTTATTCTAGTGTTATTCCCCTAAACAAACTCCAATCGCTAGGAGGAACCAACACAAAAAGAAACAAAATGGCACCAAGCCTCCTCAGACAGTCAAGTATTTGCTCAGCAAGTAAATTCACTTGGGTGCCTCATGAAACACACCAAAATTCAGTGAATTTTAAGATCCTCTCAAGTCAGGAATAATCTTCGTCAACATCACAGACATGCTTGCCAGTTGCCGCTAAATTTCTCCCGCCACACCAACCAAATTGAGTCCCAGGTCTGTGGGCCTGTCTGAGGTTTCAGCTTGAGCACGTAAGTGTCTTTTAATATCTCCAGAGCCCGAGGATATTGAATTCTTTGCCATGTTGACTTCAAAGAACAGATATATAGCAGAGTGTATCGAATCTCACCGGTTTATGACACAAAAATAATTAAAAAGTAGCAAAGTGCGCAGAGCTCTTCGTTTACAAGTCCTCTCCCCGCGTGGCATCATACGATGCTACTAAAAACTTGAATAACATACTGTAGCTGCTTTTCCCTTTACTGTTCTTTAGTTTACTTTTCTGAATGCTTGTTCTCTTTTTTTTTCCTGATGCATAGACATTTCATAAATCTGCAGGGTGTTACCCATGTTTTGCTTCCATACCTTAACATACAAAGTGTCACTTTACATATTTTAGGATTGCAACTTCATGCTTTTATAAATAGAATAGTTCACCCAAAAATGAAAATGATTTTATTATTCACTTACCCTGAGCTCTGCCATGAGCTCTATCTTCCAAAAATCTTCATTAGTGTTCTGTTGAAAAAAGACAGTCATACACATCTGGGATGGCATCATTTTAAGTGAATAATGAGAGAATTTTAATTTTGGTTGAACTATTCCTTTAAATTGTATTGATAGTAGAAAACATTTGTAGCTAATTTTCTGCTTAATGTTTGTCATCTAATTGCTTTTCCTTTAGTTCATATTAGTCTGTAAGATGTGACATTCAGACAGTACTTGAAGGGATAATTTATAAAAAAATTCTGTATTTTACTCTCTCATATTGTTCCAAACCTGTATTACTACTTTAGCTTAAGCAAAAAGTTTTGGAGTGACCAGTTATTATTTACTTTCCTGGGATTTTTATCTGTACAATGAACATTCTCTCATCATCTCCTTTTGTGCTTCACTGAAGAAATAAAGACTTACGGTTTGGAACGACATGAATGTGAGTAAATGTTGACACTATTTTGCGTGTGTGTGTGTGTGTGTGTGTGTGTGTGAACGAACTAACTCTTCAAATTTCTGCCAAAGCCTAAAACCTCAGTGAATTAGAAATTGTGATAGTAGGCATTGTAGCCTAAGCATTGGTCAGTCAATGGCAATGGCATTTTATACTGCTCATCAAAGTATTTTTAAAAGCTTGAATGTCACACACACACACACACACACACACACACACACACACACAACAAAACAGTCTGTGCAGTGTTGCCGATTGATTTACTTTTCTCTTTTCCTTTTCCCTTGTGCTTGCTGCAGCTATCCAGCAAGTTTTGGGAGGTAAGTCCAATGTTTCCTCTTTACAGATTTGATGCTAGAGATGATTGCATTACTCACTGCTTGTAAAGTGTCACCCTTCTGCTACTTTACAAAGGCATTGTCAGTTTGTACTGCAGTTCTGCTGACACACTCAAGCTGGACTAAAACTGTACACCTGAACTCAACCTTAACCCTAATTCACGATATACATGAGTGATAGCTCTACGTGCCAATGGTTTGCAGAGCACCAGAAAGGCACTGAGTAAATGCTTGTTGTTGTAGTGGCTATGTTGTGGGAGATTTTATAATCAATGTGTAACAGAGAGATGGGTCTCCAGTTTGCTGGGCCTGAGGCTTGTGACTCCTGCCTTGCAGTTTTAAAATATCTCTGATGCTGAATTAGACCAAGTAAGTGGAACCAGGGCTGGGATTAAGGCAGATGACAGTGGTAATGCAAAACTACTCTGCCATATACAGCTCATGGGTAAGATAAATTTAACTTTGCAGTTAAGGCACAAACAGGTTTTGAGATGAATCTTGCAAGGCAAGACTTGACAGTCCACAACACACAGTTAAAGCGTGCTAATGTATTGGTAATGAAGAGCTCAAGTATATATGTTTTTCCCCGCTTCTCTTTAAAGGATCAAACTTAAAAGCTATGGTTTATGATGTATGTATCTTTAAGGATCTCTATTTTTTTATAGCTTACACAGAGACACTGTGGTAAATTTATTGACTTAATCTTGATTTTCTTAGATAGTTATGAAAAAATTCTCCAATTTAATAGATTAGTTAATTGGTTCTTTCAAATGTGTTATATTTTTTGCCTCTGAGCCGAAGAGATGTATGGGATTGAAAATGAGTATATGCTGCATTATTCAACAAATGTTAAATCACTGTTCACCGTCTGTCGCTCACTCGATGTTGTGTCGAATGAAGCGACACTAGGGGACTTTCTTGAAGGCCTCGGTTACCTCTGAACTTGAGAAAAGGCCAATGAGAAATTGGCAGACAGAATTTGCATGTCCCTCCCCCGGATATACGGGTATAAAAGGAGGGAATCGTGCATCTGTTCATTCAGATTTCTTCTTCGGAGCCAAGCGGTTGTGCAATCAGCGAGCTGAGATCACTTCTGCTCCACTCACCTCTGCAGAGCATTGCTGTTATATCTATGGTGTGTATCAGCGCCTCTCTCCTTCTTTGCACGGTAGTGCAGCTTTGGAATAGGGTATATTTGGATTCATCAGACCACATGATCCTTTTCCATTATTCCACAGTCCAATCTTTATGCTCACTAGCAAATTTAAGTTGTTTTTTCTGATTAGCTTCACTAACAGCTGGCTTTAATGTGGCCAAACAGCTGTTTAATCCCAACCCTGGAAGTTCTCGTCACATTGTTTGAGTGGAAATGCTCTTAATTTCACAATTAAACGTAGCCGTGAGTTCTACTGTCAATTTTTTTTATGATGGGATTTCAAGCGTTTCAGTGATCTCTGATCACAATCATTTAAGGAGCACCTATTATGTTTTTTTTAACGTGCCTAATTTTGTTTTAAAGGTCGCATATAATAGATTTACATGCATCCAAGGCAAAAAAAAATAAAAAATTTAATTTGATCATAATTTAAATGGCAGCATAACCTTTATTTCCTAGTGTCAAAAACGACTCATTAAATGATCCATTCTATAACATTCATTCTAATCTTCTACTTTCAGAGAGCCTACTCTGCTCTGATTGGTCAGATGTCCCAGTCTGTTGTGATCGGTCTACCGCTTAGTGTAGTGTTTGAGGATGGGTCAAAGCTGTGTGAAGACCAGAGGCAGGTTTTTTGTTACCAAATTATGTAGGTTAGTACAGGAAATAAGTCTGGAATTACTAATGACTCGTTTCAGATGTTCAGAATCAGTTCTTTTTTTTGGGAGTTTTGGGAACTCCAGTTGTCGTGCACTTTGATTTTTGAAACTTTGCAGACTTTTTACATTTACAAACAGATATATAACACACTACATGAAAGGTAATATTTGAAAAAACATAACAGGTGATCTTTAAGATTTTTTCTGACCACATTTCTTCTGCAAAGCTGATGGTTAACTACTATCCTTCCAGGTTTTAACAAGACATTGTACATTTCACTGTATGGTACTTTCACTCTATGGAAAAAAAGATGATATGTAAGTAAATGGTGACTGAAGCCAGCATTCTGCCTAACATCTTTTGTGTTCCATGAAAGTCATATAGGTTTGTAACTATTTTTGGGTGAACTATCCCTTTAAGAAGCCAACATAATGTCTCCCTTACTCCTCACAGGCCTTTTGTAAGACTACTTGAGTCTTTCAAAATGGAACATTCTACTCTTAATAATGGTCTGTGCTATTTAAAATGTACCCTCAATGTTCCTCTCTTCCTAAGTATTGAAGGCCTTTGGTATTGTGTTAATTTTGCCTGTGCTCTGTACACAAGGAGGTTATCAACAGTAAAAATCCACAATGACAATAGTGGATGACAAAGGCCTTCCTTTAAAACATGTGATTTTAGCCTAGACATTTAATCATCCACCATTTCCCTTGTAAAGAGCTCAAACACTAGGACTACGGTAACATCAAATGGTTAGAATTGGGCAGGGATGTGTCATATAGCTACAGAAAGGGCATGTGTCTTTATTGGATTAAAGCTTTCATACTGTGTCAGCACTTTGTTTCCAGTGCAGAATGCATGAAAACACTCATGACACTCATTCAAGGGAACACACAAGCACTCCACTTTTTTGCCACCTTCTCTGCAATGTAATGTGACATCTAAACAGCCTGATTTAGGTGTGGCATCAATTGTTACATGTACAACATTACAATTCCGTCACGTGGAATCCAGTGTATGTTTGTGGTTGTGCATGTTGGCATTCACTGGAAAATGAAGGTATTGTAGCAGAAAGCAGACATTAGAATTTTTAGAAGTATTTCTGTCATTGTCTTATCACATTGATGTTTGATAAAAATAACATGTATAATTTGAATAGAAGTGATCAGAAACTGATCAGTTCTGTTAAAAATATAATTCACCCTAAATTAAAAATTCAGTCATCATTGAACATACTTACCCTCTTCAGGTTTTCTCAGTCAAAAATGGTCATCAGTGGTGCTTTAAGAACATTGTCATCCACACATGCAAAGTAAGATTATTACATTATTGAAATAAATTAAGATTTAGTGTAACTATGTAGATGAATATCATGTATATACTGGATGTAATGTATGTGTGTATGTGTGTATATATATATATATATATATATATATATATATATATATATATATATATATATATATATCCTCCCCTTCGGCCTGTACCTGTCCACTCATGTCTTCACCAAGGTCGCAGAGGCAGCCCTTGCCCTGCTATGGGAAGTGGGCATCCGCATACAATTACCTTGACGACTGGCTCATACTAGCTCATTCTCGAGAGTTACTATGTGCTCACAGGAACCTCAGCCGTCTAGGGCTTCAGGTCAACTGGGAAAAGAGTAAGCTCGCCCCAGTTCAGAGCATCTCTTTTCTGGGCATGGAGTTAGACTCCGTCTCAATGACAGAGTGCCTCACGAGCGAGTACATGCAATCAGTGCTCAGGTGCCTCGTTCTCTTCTAGCCTGGTATGGCGGTTCCTCTAAAACAAATCCAGAGGCTCCTGGGGCATATGGCATCCTCAGCCGCGGTCGCGCCGCTCGGGTTGATGCATATGAGACCGCTTCAGCACTGGCTTCAGACCGGTGTCCCGAGATGGGCATGGCGCTGCGGCACATGCCCAGCCCAGTTAATCACCCCCCCTCCTGCCATCACACTTTCAACCCTTGGACAGACCTCTGTTTTCTGTGGACATGAGTCCCCCTATAACAGGTGTCCAGACGTGTCGTGGTCACCACAGATGCTCAACTGGGTTGGGGCGCTGTGTGCAATGGACATGCTGCCGCTGGCTCCTGGACAGGGCCCCGCCTGCATTGTCACATCAACTGCCTAGAGTTGCTGGCTGTATTCCTTGCCCTGCTGAGGTTTCTCTTGCTGATTCGGAGCAAGCATGTCTTGATCCGTTCAGACAGCACCGCGATGGTAGCGTACATAAATTGCCATCTCCTCTACTCAGGTCGCTGCGTGCCTCTCATATACCTGGCAACCGCAACACGACAGTGGACACGCTGTCATGACAGGTTTCACCCAGCAGAGAGTGGAGGCTCCATCCCCAGGTGGTCTAGCTGATTTGGGGTTGATTCGGCATGGCACAGGTAGATCCCTTTGCCTCCCAAAGGCAAAGGGTACTGAAGCCCCTCTCAGCACAGACGCGCTGGCACACAGCTGGCCCTGGGGGCTATGCAAGTACGCATTTCCCCCATTGAGTCTTCTTGCACTGGTGCTGTGCAAGATCAGGAAGGATGAGGAACAAATCAGCTTAGTGGCTCCTTATTGGCCCACTCAGACTTGATTCTCGGATCTCATGCTCCTCGCGACAGCACCTCCCTGACAAATTCCCCTGAGGAAGGACCTTCCTTCTCAGAGACTGGACACCCTCTGGCACCCACGCCCAGACCTCTGGAACCTCCATGTCTGGCTCTTGGATAGGACGCGGAAGATCTGAGTGACCTACCACTTGCAGTCGTAGACACTATCAACCAAGCCAGAGCTCCCTCCACCAGGCAACTTTACGCCCTGAAGACCCGAGCCAAAGACCCACAGAGATGCACAGTTTGGTCAGTGCTCTCATTCCTACAAGAGAGGCTGGAGGGGAGGCTGTCCCGTTATCACGGCCCACCACGACACAGTCCTTGGGTAAGCACCACTTGATTATCAGGTTCCCTATAGCGCCGGTTGCTGAATCCTCCCTGGCCAAGCCTGTTCCCCTTCTGGGAACTCTCAGTGGACCTCTCGGGCCTTCAGAGACCCACTTTGAGTTGCTTGACTCCATTGAGTTCAAGGCCCTCTCCTTGAAGACGGCCTGTAACAGGATTTAGCTTCTTCAAGAGGAGGAAGGACGCGGAAGCGGGGTGGAACACAAAGGTAAGGCTTTTTAATCTCTCCAAAGTAAAATTACAGAACTGAACAAAAAGGTAGTTATAATGAACACAGACTTATAAACTCTTCTGGACTTTAGCTGGCCAACACTAGACTGGTGCTCTCCCTGGACTGGAGGCACTGGTGCTCTCTTTATGCCGCTCTCCCCATACTCACTGAAATTAGAGACAGGTGTTAGACATAATTTAGCTCAGGTGCAAGTGCCCTTACCACTTTCTCCCTTCGGACGGGCACTTGACCACGCCCCCGCTGCCACACGGCCCTCCTTATAGCTCTAGCTTCCATTAAGAGGGTTGTTCTCTTGTCAGCAACACTTGCCTGGAGTTCGGTCTAGCACATACTCACATTATACTGAGACCACGACCGGGCTACATGCCCAAGGTTCCTACGACCCCCTTCAGGGACCAGGTCGTGAACCAGTAAGCAAGCTGCCCTGGGAGGAGGCAGACCCAGCCTTTTCGTTGCTGTATCCTGTACGTGCTTTGCATATCTATTTGGACCGCACGCAGAGCTCTAGACGTTCTGAGCAGCTCTTTGTTTGCTTCGGCAGATGGCGGATAGGGAACGCTGTCTCCAAACTGAGGCTGTCTGCTGGGTTGTCGACACTATTTCCTTGACCTTCCAGATTCAGGCCGTGCCCGCCCCCTTGCGGGTTCTTGGCTCCTTATTGCTCCTTATCCCTCTTCATGCAACTCCCTGTGATGTATTTTCAGCGGTACAGTCCCCCTGTCGGCGGATCCGCATCTCCATTGGGCAGTTCTACTGCCTCCTATCTCATCAAGTAGGACCTACCACCACACCGCTCCCACGTGTGGCTTGACAACCCACGTGGCATATTTGCCACATATCATCTCCCCCTAGTCTGGGCAGAATGTGGCCTCTGCAGGGTCTTTTCCCCCTGAAAGAATAGGATCGGGAAAGACCGCCTTCCCAACACATTTCATAACATTAAGATAGCCCCAGCCACTTTACACTCTATACGAGAGACCTAAAGAGAGATACAGCCATGGTTGCCGGGCTTGCTCCCATGCTGGGCATGTAGCACCTGTTCCCCCTCAGGGATGCTGGGAACCTAAGGCCTGTATATGACACCTTTTATGGGGGCGTTGGGGAGGGTTACATGTTACGTGCGGATACAGTTGCTTCTAGCACGCAGCAGCCTGCTTGCACCTGTGTAGGCAGTTCACGTAACACGGTCTAGTGCATGGCGCTTTTGAACGGGACCCCTTGTGTCACTTCATTCGACACAACGTCAAGTGAGTGACAGAAGGGGAACGTCACGGTTACTGTTGTAACCTCTGTTCCCTGAGGGAGGGAACGAGACATTGTGTCCCTTCTGCTACAACACTGGACCTACCACTGTAAATGCCTGTACCTTATTTTGGCTCCTCAGTGCAAATACCTGACTGACAGACACACCCGCTTCCCTTTATACCCGTATGTCCGGGGGCGGGACATGCAAAATCTGTCTGCCAATTTCTCATTGGCCTTTTCTCAAGTTCAGAGGTACGCGAGGCTCCCAAGGAAGACCCCTTGTGTCACTTCATTCGACACAACATCTCGTTCCCTCCCTCATTGATGTTACAACAGTAACCGTGATGATTTCACTATTGCCTCTTCAGGAAGAGAGTGAGTATACATAATCATCATGACCATTAGCCTATTATTATTAATCTAGCAAGTTTCCCTCAACTAACAATGTTTGTCTTCCAGAACGATCCCAGAACAGAGCATTAGGGTACTTTTTGTTTTTCCTGGAACATTTTCTTTACTGAAATAGAACATCTGTTTAGGTTGTACACAATTGTTACCCTATGTTTCCTTAACCACTTAATTTCTAGATCCTTTCTGAAACCACGCTGCAACCTCAATAAACAGAGAAATTCATGATTTATTATAATGAATTATAATTATTATATAACCATTAAAATCAGCCACAACAGCCACAACACATATATATCCCTTCTGCAAACCTTCGGTGCTTCAACACTGAAAACTGTTTCTCTTCACTTTTAGCCAATAAACAGAAAACCTCTCAGTTAATACTGTATATATATATATATATATATATATATATATATATATATATATATATAGGTACAGCTTTGAAGCGAAATCTTTCAGAAACAGGGATGAGATATAAAATATACCACAGTCAAGTCGTCTTTGAACACAGACAAAATGTATTATTATTCTAAACACAAATCTAATCTAACACATATATACATGAGACTGGTTGGTGAAAAGTGACAGAATGTGAAATAACTGATCGGTACAGTGAAAATGAACTTTACGGAGTCTGTTGACAATACCTTTTATCCTTTGTGTCTACATAGATTTGTCTTTGTGGTGTTTCCTTGCGTTCTTTGTGTGGGTTTGTGGCCTTCTCATGGGTTTGTGAACCGTAGAGAGTGATGAGCTTTCTCGGGACATCGAGTCCTGAGCTCCCTTGGACCTCACATGGCGTGTGCAGGCATACGAGTGAAGAGCCTCAATAGGATGAAGAGACAAGATGCCAGAGGCAAGAGAAGAAGAGTGAAGAAAGCAAGAGCAGTGTTCTTCCTGTTTGGAACTATTTTAACTGAAATTGGCCTCATCCCCCAAAGGTGTCCTGTGCCAATCAGTAGTGACTTTTCAGAGTCATATGGTCAACTGGGCTGTCTTTTACGACAGTTGAGTTATGGTCCTTTGTTTCAGACTCTTAAAAATGTCCCACTCAAAAATAGTGCATATTTAATCATGAGCTTTTTTTTTCTTGAGAATGGTACAAGAGACATGATATTCGTTTTCATCAGCTTTCTCTTCATACACCAGCAGACACTTACAATACTAAACATGACATTTTTTTCATGGATGTTATATGGTAGGTAACAAAACATGAAAATCTCTGGTTACAAAATCATATTGGTTTTACAGATCATTGCATTTTATCAAGTTAAACCTTATAGTTTTCATTCTTAGTAGAATGAGATGAATCATACAAAATGAAAGATTATATTTATCAATTATAGGTGATTGCACATCGCTACACACAGTTTAAAGAGATCTATATCTATCAGTCTATAATCATTAATTTGTCAGGTACAAACGTTACCACCGTTCAAAGTGATTTTCAGCATTATCTAGCAAGGCTAGATTAAGATGAAATGTCTTAGAGTTGTGCAAATCTGATGGTCCTTGTAACCTTACACAGAACAGCCTGGTGTAACTGGGTGGGGGTTGCGGCTGAAGGCCAGTAATTTATGACGTGGAAACATTCCAAACTGAAATTTTTCTAATTTCAAATCATGTTGGTGGAATTCTTCTGCATATATATATATATATATACACACACACACACACCCACACATACACACACACTGTTGGGCCTCATGTATTCAGATACAAGACAAAGGCAGGTATAACACAGTCAGAGAGCCTGACTGAAGTCATAAATCGTACTGATAAAAACCGCAGCAAAATCAAACTAAGGGAGTACAAAACCGACTACAAATCGCAAGAAGCCTTGCTCACTTTACAACTGTGTGAAATTCCAAAGTATCGAACTCTCAACTCCTATTGGATGAGGCACTCAACAGAACGCACCTCAATTATTATGTCATCAGGAGTAGAAATACCTCGGAAATCGTTCTGTACCTTGCTTCCAGTGACTTTGCTTGCCGTGCATAGACGCAGTCATCGCTGCTCTCAGGTGTTGTCTCGTTACAGAAGGATGTAAGGTACGAATTGAAACTGTGGCCATACAATCTCCATCTTGCTGAACGAGATGAGATTACTCTGTGGTCCACTGAACACTTTAACGGATCCGGAGGAGACCGCCGAGCAATCCACATCTTCATCTGTTTGCCTGCAGAAGTGAAGAAAGAAAAATCCCCTTCCCTCTTCAATCAAGTTGACGCCGCTGATTTCTCCGCCAGCTTGCTGAGAATCAGCAGCCATACTGCCCGCCGACAGAGCGAGGAAATGCGACCCCTCACAAACATTTGGCTAGTAGATAACTTTGTGATAAAGCTCAGCTTTGTCCCCAAGTTATCCTACAAGCGGAGACACGCGGTAAATGTGCAGACTCCATTAAGCGGTTTCTCTCTGCCCACATTCGTGGCCATACTTTCTGGCCAGAAATCTCGCGTGATGTGCTCTCCATGAGAGTCACGTCCACCATTTTGTGCGTGTCACTCCTCACACATGCACGCACGCACGCACGCACGCACGCACGCACACACACACACACACACACACACATACTGTCCTCTCATGTGTTATAGGCTTATTTTGGTTACCATATCTAATCATGTCACTGTTTAGTTTGTAGATGTAAGTCGGAAGTTTATTGACTGCATTGTATTGATTATTAATTGATATTACTGCATCAATAAACTTTGTTATGTCTTTTGGTTTATGTTTTGTTATGTCTTTTGGTTTGCAAAGGCTGTCAGGGGATTTCAGTGCTCGATTTCAAACAATCTAATCTAATATTGAGACTGTTATACTGTCTGGTTATAAGTCCCTGATTCTAGGGTGACATTAATCCTTATTAATATTCTATTGATTTTGGTAATTGACAATTATCTTTGATGATTATTGAATTTGAAGGATCAATAAGCTAGTGTTAAGTCTAATCAATGTTCCATTAATTTTAATAATTAATGATTATCTTTGATAATAATTAATATTCTATTGAATTTGATGATTTTTGATTTAAAGGATTAAAAAAGCTAACATTAATTCTAATCAGCGTTCTATTGATTTTAATAATTAATCATTATCTATGATAATGATTAATTATTGCTAATAACCAAACCCGCTCCTAAACTGTGAGCCTTAAAACACACACACACACACACACACACACACACACACACACACACACACACACACACACACACACATGGATATTTTTGCTCTGCCACCCTACATTTTTTTTTTACTGTTCCCCTCTGTCCACCCCATAAAAAATTTCTGTTCTGTTCGAGATGTTTGATTGGGTTCAAGTCTGGGCTCTGACTGGGCGATTCAAGGACATTCACAGATTTGTCTCTAAGCTACTCTTGCGTTGTCTTGGCTGTGTGCTTAGGTCATAGTTCTGTTGGAAGGTGAACCTTGAGACCAGTCTGAGGTCCTGAGTGCTCTGGACCATGTTTTCATTAAGGATATCTCTATATTTTGCTGCGTTCAGCTTTCATTCAACCCTGACCAGTCCCCCAGTCCATGCCACTAAAAAACACCCCACAGCATGCTGCTACCACCACCATGCTTCACCGTTGGGATGGTATTGCGAAGGTGATGACCGGTGCCTGGTTTCCTCCAGACAAGATACTTGGAATTGAGGCCAAACAGTCAATCTCCATGTCATCAGACCAGAAAATCTTCTTTCTCACAATCAGAGTTCGTTAGGTGTTTGTCACCAGTGTTGAGTGTTGCAGTGATGTTTGTCCTTCTGCAAGTTTCTCCCATCTCCAGACATGATCTCTGGATATCAACCAGAGTGACAATCAGGTTTTTGGTCACCTCTCTTACCAAGGCCCTTCTCCCCCGATTGCTCGGTTTGGCCAGGCAGCCAGCTCTAAGAAGAGTCCTGGTTGTCCCAAACTTAGAATTTAGAATTATGGAGGGCACTGTGCTCTTCAATTAGAGAAGGTGCCTTCCACTAATCTGTGCCTCAACACAATCCTGTCTCTGAGCTATGCATTCAGTTCCTTTGACCTCATGTCTTGTTTTTGCTCTGATATGCATTTGCAGCTGGGAGACCTTATATAGACAGGTCAGCCTTTCCAAATCATATCCAATCAATTGAATTTGCCACAGGTGTACTCCAATAAAAGTGTAGATACATCTCAAAGATGATCCAGAGAAATGTGATGCACCTGAGCTTAATTTAAAGTGTCATGGCAAAGGGTCTGAATACTTATGTCAATGTGATATTTTTTTTTATTTATTTTTAATAGATTTATTAGTTATCAAATGTAATGAAGTTATCAAAAATCAGTTTTTTACTTTCTCATTATGGGGTTTGCAGTGTAGAATTTTATAAAGCATTTTAGCATAAGGCTGCAACATAACAAAATTTGAAAACAATGAAGGAATCTGAATCCTTTCTGAATGCACTGTATGACATGGGTTACTGTGGTAATACGTATGATAAAATAACATGCATAACAAACTGTGGTAATACGTATGATAAAATAACATGCATAACAACATTAACAACATTAGCTAACAATGAAAAATGCTTTAACAGCATTTAGTAATCTTGGTAAATGTTAATTACTACATATTGTAATACATATTTAATATCAAAAGTTGTAAATGTTAACATTAGTTAATGCACTATGAACTAACAAGAACTAACAATGAACAATTGTGTTGTATTAACTAATATTAATAAAGATTAATATATGGTGTAAAAATATGCTGTTCATTGTTTACGAACATTAGTGTATATTAATTAACTAATGTTAACGAATAGAACCTTATTGTTAAGTGTGACCAAAATGTATTTTATAGTTTACCATAGTACACATTTTAGTAAGGGTGATGAAAACCCTATATTTTGGTGCATTAGTGTTATAGCTGTTTCTTTGCCAGTGGTGATTAGAATGTCAGTGTTGTCTAAACGTTTTAGATGGTTGACTTCCTCCATAGCACTTTAAGTAAAAAAATAAAAATAAAACTCTCAGTAGAGTTCAAAAGGGTAACGTAAATATTGTGGTCTATACCGCGATATCAAGAGAAGATTGATTGAGTCGTATGTGTGTTCCACTAAGAAATATCAGGAAGCATGTTTGACTCACGTGCACCCACATGCTCCTGAGATAGTGCCGATAATAGTGCGGTGATAGTGCAGATAACTGCCAATTCTGCAGTGAGTCGTGCCACAACTAGGCTACTATTTTGCAGCGCAAAAGTGGAGAATCATATTTAGCACTCATAAAACATGATAATTCAATTTGTCAATGTAGAAAAAACCTGCTGTTGTTTTTCAAAACCTATAGAACTTTCTTTCTTCCATAGAACACAAATTAAGATTTTACTTTCATTGCATCTTTTTTCCATACAATGAAACTGGATGATTCTGCCTAAAGTTCCTTTTGTGTTTCACAGAGGACAGAAAGTCATGTAGTTTTGTAACATAAGGGTGAGTAAATAATGACAGAATTTTAAATCTTAAAATAAGTTCAATATACTTGGCTCAACAAAAAGGATGCCTTGATGCCCCTTGACCAGTGTGAGAGAGTTTTGGGTCGGTTGATGAAACACTTATTGGTCCTATCATTGGGAAAATTTTGTGTTGTCGCACAATGTCCTATGATCATGTGTTTTTACGACTCGCTAACTTTAACATTTGAATTGTGATGTTTATAGCCTGACCTTACTGCTGCTTCCATTCTCTGAGAAAAAGATTTTGTCACCGCTACTCATTTTGGCATCGATGCAAATCTCAAGTGCCAGCGCATAATCCAAAGCACAGTGGTTGCATTTCTAAATTTGTGTAAAAAATGTTTGGCTTTTGAAAGGCATCAGGACTAGTCTCAGCCCCAGACAGCACACCCACGGTCTGACCATCTGATGCATATTACAAAACTGAAAGCATGTGCGTAAATTGCTATCTCCAGTCAGACTGCCTATTTGGTGCAAAGGTTTTTACAAGTTTGCATGGAAACAAAGGACCTTGGTAATGAAACACGAGCAGATGGATTTCTATTCAAGTTGTTTGTAAAACTATAGATTTGCAAAAGTTTATCAGGTTAATGGCATCAAAACTTAGAAAGATATTCAACATTTTTATGAGGCACTTAGTAGCAAAGTAAATTAGATGTTAATGAGCAGATCTCTTTATTCCAAGATATTGCTGAGTAGTAGTCTATGAATTACGTTTGGACAGATGGAATTCCAATCACAAAGTCTATACACATTTTTCCCCCCAATGTTGTCTGTACAGCTGTGCATAGACTGACATATTTTGAGTTTTTTCCATGCCAATCTGTTATTGTGTTAGAAACTATTCCAAATAAACCTGCCTCAAACGTGGGACATAAAAAAGCCAAAATGTGTGGTCACTTTAGATGTTAGTCAGACAGCTAAAATATGTTCTTGGCCAAAATAAGATTTAAAGTGGACCAGACTTTATGCTTTATGCCGTAACTGGTCAAAAGTCTGGCTTAGCGAGACCAGGCCTGACCGCAATGACCATGACCATCAGCGCCCTGTAAAAGCAGAGTCATGTGCTGCTAAGAGCACTGAAGATGTCAAAATAGCAGGTACAGCTGGCACTGCCATACCCAATCCTCTCAGTACCTCTGTGACCTTGGTATAATCCTTCTTCTGAAGAAAAAGCCTCCAGAAGTTTTAGAGGAGAGCAGTCTAATCCCCTCTCAGCATATTCACAACTTTCTCAGTCAGTGCTATGTAGGAACTGATCAGGAGAGATTAGTTATGATATGCAGCAGATAGAGAATCAGGTATGGCTCAGATGTTACATCTTTCTCAGTCCTGAGTTGGGGAAACTTTACAAACAAACGTTTAGTGATGAAAAATACTGTGGTGGAAACAACATAATATTTAATGTCCAGTATACCAGACATTTGGACTGAAGCACATAAAATATTCTGATAAATGTAAATGTGCCTACTGCATGTAGAATTTTGAACTAACGTTTTGAACACACACACACACACACACACACACACACACACACACACATTAGTGTTAAAATCTAAATCACAATATGTGGTAGTGCTATAATCAACTTTATGTGCGCAGCCCTTTTCTCTGTACACATACTCAAAGCACACGTGAGGCTAATGAGCTGAGCATGTTAAATTTACTACTAAATGTTACTATCCAAATCTTAACTCCATAACACCAGGTTTTTGTGGACAGAAGACTGAATGAGAGCATTTCTCTGCTGTAAACAGGCACTGTGAGCTCACCTACAAACAAACATCTTCAGTCATGTTCCATCAAAATAATAGCTCAGCCAAACTAAAGGTTAAAAAGGGTTTTACCGGACTGCATGGCAATGCCAAATGCAAGTGTAAATTAGTGCATGAAATTAGTACATTGTAAAGGGATTTAATGGAAAGGAGGAGACGAGAACTGGCTTGGCAATATAAATAATATATTAATGATAAACTTAAACAAAAGATACAAACACACACGACGTACATGCCCATAAATGATCTCTCTCTCCCGCACCATCTTCCGCATTCTGCCTTTATCCCTCTCTGAGGCTTGATTAGCCTGATAAGGGACCGGGTGTGTAGACTCACGACCCGGCCCCGCCCTCTGCCCTGCCACATTCCTCCCTCGTTCTCTCAGGCTGGGTAGCCCCGGCCCCAACCAAGTACCAACCAGGTAGATGGGGATGACCGGCCGGCTGGTTGGTACTTCCTGTAACATTGTAGTACCCCCCAAAAAACGCAGTAAAATTTAAAAGAGAGGGAAAAGCCAATGCAGAGCGGCAGTGAGAAAGAGAGATGAAAAAACTTACTCGCCGGTTCTCTGATACACCGTCGCATGGTCCTCGATCACTCCTCCACCCTCTCAGGTGGACGACAGCCGCTCCTCCCCAGGCGGACCTGGAGTCAGACCTACGACCCCCGGCGGACAGAACACCCCTCCACATTCCCGGCGACTCGTGGGGACACTCCTCCGCCCCAGGCAGCGGCCCTACCGCTCCAGGCGGCCGGGGAGTCACTTCCCTCCTCCCCTCGCGGACGGCGGTCTTCTTTCGACCCCTCTGCATTTCTGGGGGATGGCAGGGCTCTCCTCCGCCCCTGACAGCGGCTCCATTGCTCTAGGCGGTCGGGGCGGTCCCCACCCGCCTCGTGAACAGTGGCCGTTCACCGCGTCCGGCTGGTCGGTCTCCTCCATCCCACGGCAGATGGCAGCATGGCTCCCCCGGGTGGACGGCAGTTTTGAGGACTCGACGGGCATCCCTCCTCCTTCCTGGATTTCGGCACCAGTGTAAAGGGATTTAGACGGCCACCATCTTCCTCAGTCGGCCTTTATCCCTCTCGGAGGCTTGATTAGCCTGATAAGAGACTGGGTGTGTAGAATCACGACGCTGCCCCGCCCTCCGCCCTGCCACATACATAAATATGTTACTCTTTTATAATATGAATAATTATTAGTAGTAGTAGTAGCAGCAGAAGTAGAATTTTACAAAAAATTTATTCAAAAAATTAATAGTGAAAAGGGGTCTATGACCCTATCACAAAGTGGACAAAAACAGGTAAACAGTAAAGAGATATAATGTGAAGGTTATGTGAATCTGTATTTTCCTCTTTTTTTTGTTTTGTTTTAAGTGGACTCGAATGTGAACACACTTTCTTAAACAGTATTTCTATTGGCAGAAGTGCATGTTTGCCCTTGACTGACTTTTTGTATTAAAAAAAAAAAACAAAAAAAAAACTTGCTAGTTTTTTAAAATATTAACATTATGTTAATAATCAGATCACAGTTCAAAACACAATTGCAATTGTGTATATATCCATTATAGGGCTGTTGATTTAATGGTTTAATTCAGTGCAATTAAGTAAATAAAAAATTAACATAATTCATATATATTTAATGGATGTTTAACACAGCAATTAGTCATTCTTTTACATTATAATGTCCTTTCATGCATTGTGACTAATGAAGAACATGTATTTTATGTGTATAATTATTTCCTAGAGTAGCTTACACATTTTTATTACTCATCCTGCCATTATGGTAACATGCAATGTGTGTAATATGGACAATTTCATATAAAATGCTACTGAATAAGTCCAAATGTCTAATACATTGAACATCAAATTTTCCCTCAATTGTTGTATGAAAAATTAAGTTGATAACAATTTTTTCTACATGTTAACATTAGTAAACAAATAAAGATAAAGATAATTATCACAAACTAGCCATGAACAATAATTATTCAAAGAATGTATTCGTCTTAGTGTCTAATATGTCTAATAGTTTAAATAAATACAATTGTTTATTGTTAGTTCATGTTAGTTCATATTGAATTAACTAATGTTAACGTAGACAAATTCTTTTGAAAATTAACATGAAGATTACAATAATTGCTGTAAAATGATTGTGCATTTTTAGTTCATTTTAACTAATGTAATTTACTAATGGTAACTGTACAACTTTATTTTTAAATTTCAGTTTTCAGCAATTTCAGTTTTCACATTTCATAATGGTAACTTTCTATAATGACTTGTACAAAGATATTTCATGAAAAAATATGGTATCAAAAATAATATTTATAATAATAATAATTTTATATATATATATATATATATATATATATATATATATATATATATATATATATATATATATATAGCTAATTTTAAAGTACTCATGAGTAGTGAGTATTGAGTAATGAGTTGCAAAACCTATGCCCCGTTATAATGAACACTGCATGCCAGCTTTTTAGATACATCTCTAATCTATGATTAAACACTACATGAATCTGATTCCAAAAAATAAAAGGGAGACATGATGAAATTAAAAGATTAAAAAGTTATTTTCAATACACTGATCACCATTTTAAATCGTAATGTATGAACATGTATGTACATGAGGGGCCACATTGTCCTCCTTTTGAGATACAATGTTCCACATTGATTTAGTTCTTGTATCTTTTAAGCCCAGAAATAGTTGTGTTCTCATTCTAATGCATGATGCACAATTTTGTGACTGGTGGAATATTCTGCCAGAAGTATTGCTCTACAAATGTTGATACTTTTCTATCTTTATAAAGGCTAAGCAAAATTATAAATTATTTGATCATCTCTACTTTCTGCCAATTAACACACTTTCTACATCAGGGATCAGTATTATTAAAAAACAAACAATATTTAAAAAAAAATATTATTATTTAAAATGTCACTGTTTTATTCTATTACATTAATACTTCTACAGCTACTCAAGTTATTCAGCCAAAAGTAGTGTGTTTTTCTCGTTTCCTTTTTTGTTTGATTAATATCCTTTATATGACATAGCCTACTAGACAATGCTCAATTTGGTTACTTGTACACTTCAAGTCCAACATTTTGATGCAAATACACTTTTTGTTCCACTGTTTAAATTCACTTTAGACATAAACGATTGCGTTTACATTAAATCCTCATCAAGACAGGCATTGGCAGAATTATAAATTGTATTTGATCATTTATGCACGTAACCACATTAGCGATCAAACATTAGCCACCTGTCAATCAAAAAGTGTGCAGCGCCAGACGTCAGGAAATAAAAAGTCAATCTTCTATATTTCATCTAGATCAACCAACCAGTGGTGCTATTGCTATCGCGATTGATTTAATAAACACCCCTGTTCTAAATGTAGAACATAGGCTAAATATAGAAAACTAGGACATCTCTCTCTTTCAGATAAACATCTAGATCATTTTATTGCCCAGCCTTATTGATAACATTGTATTAATCTCTCACAGCAGCCCAATAATCTCAGTGATAGATAGTTAATTTACAGACTACGTTATAGACACACAGAATCTAGTAAGCAGAAATATGAAATTTACCTTGATATGTTTCTTCAAATTAGAGTCAGGATTAATCCTGATAAATGGCTTGAGCAAATTAATCTCACATGATACAGTCAAGCAACTGGCCTTTTTCACTGCATAAAAAGCCCTTCCATGTGCTGCTGTTATTTTCAGCTGTAAACTGTGCTTGAAGCATTCTCCACATCCATAACAGATGGCGCCAGATCTGCAGCTGCCGTTAAAGTTTTTTACATGTGATTTGATTTGATTGGAGTCACGAGACTCTCGTAGCCAATCACGTTGATAGATAAAAATTAATTCAGGACAGGGAAGTAGCGAACACAGACCATGAGAAAATAGCACAGTAAAAGTACAGTTACAGCACATAAAATAGACTCAAGTAAAAGTACTACATTTTTAAATTACTTACAAAAAGTAAAATTCTTGGGAAAAAGTAGTTAATTACAGTAACGTGAGTATTTGTCATTCGTTAATTTACACCCCTGTTCAATACTCACTTGCCATTAAAAACAATATCTCCCCTTCAAAAAATTATTAAATAAATTATGAGGTACACATTTTTATGGGTGGGTTATTGACTCATTTCTTTTAAAAACTTTTATCCAGATTAAGCCAGGCATTGATTTTGTTGTGCATGGTCAATGGCCAGCTGGAACATGAACAGAAGTGTGTGTGTTTGTGTGTGTGTGAGAGATAACCAGACAGAAAGCTGCGGAATGGAGCAAGGGTGGGTGGAGGTTAGTTGCATGGGCAACGTCATACTAAAGGAGACACAGAAACCTGTTGCTATGCCAACGCAGATGGGCCACCGCATTTTAATGCAGACGACTACAGCCGGCCTCTCCGCGTCATAGCGCTGTAGCAATGACGAAGTGCATTTGCATTCTCAGAAAAACAAATGTTTACATGCAGCATACGTTCTTTTAAAAAATACCATCACCTCTAGGTAAACATTGCTCCATCCACTGTTCTGCTCAGTGGGTACCTAGTCATTCTACCCATTTCATATTAAAATGTGCCTCGCTGGGAGGGAAGTGAGACTTCTCCTTGAGCTATTACTGTCCATCATCCTATCTCTTGGATAAATTAGCTGAATAAATCGTCTCCCTCACAAACTGGAAAGTGAAAGCAAAATTGATGGTTATGATAGACCGGCTGCTCATTGGTCATGAATGAAACAGCTTAATGAAAAAAAAAATCCTTAATGCAACGCGGCGTGGCATTAAAGCGTAATAGAAGTATGAGACAAAAATCAATTAATATTTAATGATTATTTCTGACTTTGTGCTCGTTCCCTTTAGTTAAGGCTTTTGAGGAAGAAATGTGATTAAAAAAGCAGTTTAAACGCCTCCATTTTACAGAAAAGTGGCTCCGCAACCTTTTTTCATTGAGCTGACCATTGTTTAAATATTTGTTAATATGGTGAGTTGCTTTTTCATTCTCCTCTGGTTGTATGGCTCCCTTGCTTTCCCTTGATGCATTTGGGGTTTTTCTCTCTACCAGTTTGAACGGCTATACTATTTCATGGTCATTTTTCAAATTTGAGAAGTCACTGTTACGTAAATGAAACCGATGTGACAGCAGAGATGTGAGTCCTGACAGATAGAATCTTGGGAGCGACACTTTTGTAGCTGGGCTCTAATACATTTGTGACTGAAATTAGAATGAATGAGGCCAAGAACACCATTTCAGGTGGGGAAAAAACTGCTAAAATGCGTGCAGAAGAAAGTCTGGATTTGCTGTCATTAATAAATAAAAAAAACTTATTTTTATATGTCTAAAAGTGTGAGAGGGACATAAATGATGTATCATCTTCAAAGGCGATGCCTCTTAGCGTGTGGGAATCATAACAAGAGGTGTCACCTCACTAGAACCAGATAACTACTGGATTCACACTCATGAGGAGCAGCCTCTTTACAGTGATGGATAAATAGATAGATGTGAAACATGTTGTATGGTCAAATGCTTTCAAAATTAATGCCATGAATAATTTTTATTTATCAATTAACTTCATACAAAGTGCATTAAACATAATTTTTTATTTTTTTTACTGTGACCACCCAATGCCTTTAAAACAGCACCAGCTCTCCTAGCATCTGCACAGTTTTTCAAGGTAGTTGTTGGTAGATAGTTTGTTCGAAGCATCTAGGAGAACTTGTTACATTTCTATGTATTATATGTCTCTATTGCTTCTGTCTCTTCATATAATCCCAGATTGACTCAATGATGTTAACATCAGGGCTCTATGGGGGCCAGACTTGTTGCAGGACTCTTTGTTCTACTTCTATTCTTTTCTATTTGCAAAAGGAAAGTTTGGAGAGAGAGATAGATAGATAGATAGATCGACAGATTGATCGATGCTTAGGTTTAGGGATTGGGGTAGGGTTAAGGGATTTACAAAATGTACATTTATGTATTTGGCAGACGCTTTTATCCAAAGCGACTTACAGTGCACTTATTACAGGGATAATTCCCCCCGGATCAACCTGCAGTTAAGTGGCTTGCACAAGGACACAATGGTGGTGGCTGTGGGTATTGAACCAGCAACCTTCTGATTACCAGTTATGTGCTTAAGCCAATTATGCCACCACCATTCCAAAATAGTTAAAATGTAATTAAACAAATATATTTATAATTTAAAGACGGCGTAAAGATTTTTTGTTTCTAAAGCTGTAAATACAGATAGGTAGATAGATATATAGATAGATAGATATATAGATTGATAGATTGATAGATAGATATATGGATGGTTTGTAATTTCACTTTACACATCTTTAAGCAGCCATAGCATATAGCTTTGCACCTCTTCAATTTGAATATTTATATGAAGTGCTAGAATATTTAAATGAGCAAAGGTAATTTTTAATCTCGAGGCTGTTAATTGTTCTAGAGCACTTGCACAGTGTTCAGATAATACTGCCATTGTGCTTTCCTTTAGATATTATCATCGTTTACAGTTCCCCTGTGATTTCATTTTTTTTTTTTATTTCTTTACAAAGCACATCTCTTGTTCTGCACTCTAAAACCTAACCGTCTTTTATCATCTCCGTCCCTTCATGTGTGATTTAAAAAAAAAAAAAGAAATTTCTTGCACAATGACTTAACTCCCTGTTACAATGATCTATTCTACAACTTTGTTATCTCCCTAATAGACTGTAGCATTTGCAATAGAACTAGCAAGTCCAATGATGGTACTGAAGTGATTGTCAAGGAATCACACAGGAACATCAGTGAGAACAATGCTGCCATAATTCTGCTCTCTATAATCACAATATTACTTTGTTTCGTTGAAATGAAATCCATAGCTGCAATGGGCACTTGAACCCAGGCTATTGTTTTTAAATATGGGGTTGTTTTTTACGATGTTCCTTGGAGGTGCATTTGGAATGTTGTGAAAACATGCTCTCTTTTGAATTAAATAGAGAAATTTCAGCTAATTACACACTATCTGTGTGATTCCTGAAGGTAATCATAGTCTTAACCACATGGAATAAGTGAGTACAGGCATTTATGCTGTTACTGTGGGTTTTCATGAAACTCCCAGCGGATTCATTACTTGTTGAAATTCCTTATTCATGGGCTTTTTGTCAAATACATCTGGTCTGCTTTACTGTCAAGTTTGTATATTGTATTCTTTATCTCTTTCGCACTTTAAAAATACACATTTGGTTACGGTGAAACCTGTTTGTCTTCTACTTAAAGTGGTAGTTCACCCAGAAATGAAAATTCTGTCATTATTTATTCACCACCAGGTTATTCCAAACTTTCTTTTGTGAAACAAAAGGATATGTTATGCAGTATGTTATCAGTCCTCAGTCATTCATTGGATCTTTTTTCCATACAAAGAAAGTGATTCTGAAAAATTCTGGCTTTCATTTTAGGCTGAACTAGCCCTTTAAAAGTTTAAATTTCCTGTAAACATACACTGACCATGACTTTGTTGGCTCTTGTCTGGATTTGCATAACATTTCCTCCTGATTGTCTTCTGAATTGTCTTTGGCATTAGCCTAGTTGGAGAAAACAGCAATGACTACACTGTGATTACAGAACGCTAACTGCCAGATAGTGCCTCCTGCTTTGGTGTGTGTAATTGATTGGTATTGAGCTGTCAAGAAGCAGCTTGCATTATTACAGCACTGAAATCAACTCCTAGGCTTTTGTCTGTTTGCAAGATGATGGACTGTCTGGGACAGGTTACCAGCAGCAACCTCTGCTTTGAAGAATGTTTCTTGGTCTCTGCTGCATTTTATGAGAAATTCACCCACTGCTTTCTGATCTGGCTTTGCTATTTTATGAGACTGGCTTTCAAATGCAAAATTTATGGTTGTATCTGCTATAGCATAAAAACTATGATCTAAGGAATGCTATCTGCCAAACACTAAATATGTGCTCCATTAGGAGAAAAAGCATTTTTTTTAAGCAAGTGACACTTTTTGTCACTTGTGCCAATTGAATGCTTTTTTCTTCACCCCTTCCCTTCCCTTCCCTTCACTTCCCTTCCCTCCCCCGACAATTCTTATTGCCTTCCCTTGAAAAAATGTGTGTTTATTTTACCTTCCTTTTCCCCCCCCCCCCCTTTAAATTTGGCATCCATGTTCTCCTCAGGATGTCTGTCACAAACTGCAGTCAAACGTTGTGACAATGCTTTTAGTTTCCACCCGTGCCATTTTTATGACCCTCTTATTTCCTTTTCCTTTTTCCTGTTTCTTTCCCTCAAGGTATGGCGCACCTGAAGTTAAAGAGCCAAGGTATGAGGCCTCTCCCTCTTCCTTTTCTTTATTTCCTCCTTCAATCCCCCTTTTTGTGCCTAATCCCTTAGCTTCCACAACTCATTTAATCTAAAAACAAGTCACTTTCTCTTCCTTTGTCCCGTTGGTTTCTGTGCCCTGTCATTATCTGCTATCTGTGTGTTCTCCATGTGTGTCTCCTCACCTCTGCCCTGTCCACTGGCCCAGCCCCAGGAGCAGCTCCTCTGATGGCCACTCCTGCAGCAGGTAACACTCTTATGCTCTCCCTCTCATGTTTCGCTCTTGGTGTGGTGCGGTCACAAACCGTGCCCAGAATGCACAGAGCCAGAGCTCTGCTGTCATTCTAGATGTTTGGCTTTACCTTTATAAGAGAAAATTAATAGTTTTTCAGGACAACTGCCAACTGAATGAGTGTCTTAAAAATATTTTATTAAAAAACTATTTGGGAATTTGTTTTTATCGACATTTTTTCTTCATTTTCTTTCTTTCTTTATTTTATGATGGGTGTAGTTGAAATGCAAATAATGTACTCATTTGAAATGTTTGTGGGCTTCTTTCAGCTTAAGCGACTCATCTTAGTGGCTGATAACTGTCAATACACAATCTATTGTACACTTCACATTCTTTTATCAGCATGTATGCCGAATTGCTGTGTAGTCAGCCTAAGCTTTAACACTGCAATTATTTTTCTAAGAGTAGCCTATTGTGGTGCCACTTTATATGCAAACGCACTTCAGTCCGACATATTTATCTAACAGATATTGACTGAGCAACCTCCCTGTCTGCAGCAATAACAGAAGGCTTGATTCTTTGATTCCCACATTGGTTCTCAAACCGGTCCTGGAGGCCCCCCAGCACTGCACATTCCACAAACAAGCTGATGAGTTGAATTAGATGTGTTTGAGGATACATCTAAAATGTGTCATGTTGAGGGGCCTCCAGGACAGGTTTGCAAATCACTGCCTTAACAGACCTGTCAATCTTAATTACTTCAAATGATTACAGGCCTATGTGATATAAGCAGGGTTCCCTGAGTGCATGATTTAGTAATGATTGGTTCATGAAACTCATACAACTGTGTATGTCTACATCAGAATGCCTCATGACTCACTAGAGTACGACAGATTATCTATAAGTTATCAGTTTTCTTTTTTTTTTTTTTTTTCATGAGCAAAAATACATTTAGGACCAGCATGTGGTTAGCAATGAGGTAACGTTTGTAAATAATGTTTCTAAACATTGTGAGGGGAAATTTGACAGTCTACTGATAGATAGTATAGTTCCCCTTCTGTTGCTCACTCGACGTTGTGTTGAATGAAGCGACATTAGGGGTCTTTCTTGTAGGCCTCGGTTACCTCTGAACTTGAGAAAAGGCCAATGAGAAATTGGCAGACAGAATCCGCATGTCCCTCCCCCGGACATACAGGTATAAAAGGAGGGAATCGTGCATCTGTCCATTCAGATTTTTTCTTATGAGCCGAGCGGTTGTGCGATCAGCGAGATCACTTCTGTGCCACTTACCTCTGCAGAGCATATATATATACACACACACACTTTGGCCTGCATGTTTATTGTTTTTAAATGTTAATATACTGTCTACCAAATTTACAAATTATGATAGATGAATTATAAAATAAAATCGGTAAAATTAATATTTTCCAGTATACCAAGTTAGATTGTCCCCTGCCCTGTATAATTAACAGCATTAGACTTTTCTAATTACATTTTTCACGGCTAATCTGGTCTGTTTTTTTTTTGTTTTTTTTTCCTTCCATAAATTATATTTAGCCTTTGGTACATATCTTTGGTTTTGTGTCGATGTAGGGGTACTTGAGCCTATCTGATGGTGCCATGGGGGTACTTATGGCAAAAAAGGTTGGAAAACACTGATCTACCTGACAACATTAATCCATAACAAGCCCACAAATGCACATAGCATATAGGGGTCTTTGCTTATGACGAGGCTGGCACACTTTTGGGATTTGTTGGACCACATCTGCTGGCTCAGTGAGATAGAGGCACTACTCAGGAAAGGGGCCTCCACATGATGAATGGGAAACAAGCGAGTTAATGATACATCCATGTTTTGAAACATACACTTAGCATAAGGAATAAAAAACTTACTCTGGCTGCACAAAAAATATAAATAACTCCAGCAAATTTCCTTGCGTCCCATTCCTATGTTTGTACGTCCCATTCAGAAGTGATTACCCCTGTGCACTTTTAAAGAGATTCTTATTGGGAATTCTCTTTGGGACGACCCTACATCATGGATTGTGCTTCCTTCAAATGGCTCTGCGAAGGCATGATCAGCGCCAGTTAGAACACAGACTGACGTGGTGAAGAGTTGTTGGGAGAGGCTGTGTTCTCGTTCTAGAAAGCATTTGTTTTTTTACAAGGTTTTTCTACCTCTATGTGATGTCATGGATGTCCCTGAATCTTTTTAGATGGAAGAGAGAGACTGCAAATTTCAAATGCTTATATCTTCTCAAAACAATTTTTCAGCATCAACGTTTAGAAGTGCACTAGCATATAGATGACTTTAAAGCTAATAGATATGGACTTAAAGCAGAAAAACTTGATTTGACAGGGTCTTTAACATACCCTCTCTGTCTCGCTCACTCTCTCTCTCTCTCTCTCTCTCTCTCTCTCTCTCTCTCTCTCTCTCTCTCTGTCTTTCTCTCTCTCTCTCTCTCTCTCTCTCTCTCTCTCTCTCTGCCAACATGTAAAAGAGAGAACCTCTCATCCAAGACTGTGAGAAAAAGGCACATTTTAATGCATTAGAACTTGAAATGAACGATATATATCGAATGATTATTACGATATATAATCAGTTATTTTGTTCAAAATTTTAATCACAATTATTAACTACCATTATTCTGTCATCTGAAAACCATTTTTAGTTACAGGGCTGCACAATTTGAACAAAAATAAATAAATAAATAATGCCACTGCTTATATACAGTATAAGTTCTAAACTTCTAAAATATAAAATTACATGAAACAGTAGATCTCATATTGAACAAGTTGTTAAAACTACAAGCTAGCAATTAATTCCTTTTGACTAAAGTTAAGTCATGTTTTGCCCATGCTTTACTACCAATAGAGAGAGTTACTCTGTAGGGTGTTTACACTTGAGTCGTAAGATCCATTCTTTTAATTATTATTATTATTATTTTTCAAATCACAATAGTAATATATTTCTGGAATAATTTAGCTTGCAGCATGGCTATAAAGTCTCAAGCCTTTATTTTGAAGGAAGATTTTGTTGTTGTTTCTGTGTGTTACCAGCACAGGTGACAACAGCTTTGTGCTCCACCTTCCATACATTGTGAAATGCTCTTATCTCCTCCTCGGTACACAAAACCCCAGTGCCATGGGTTTATTTTAGTTTAGACCCTTGTAATGGCAAAACATATTTGGAATTATGCAAATGTGCAACTGAAGTAAATCTGGAATGCTTTAAATATAACGTAGTCAGTGCACGTTAGTGAAGGGCATGATCCGAACTCAGAGCACATCTGATCTGTATAACACACATAATCAAAGCATGAGATGTAATTAATGTGTATTGAGCACAAAACCACTCTGAGACCGCTGGAACACTTTATCGTTATCCTCGTGTTTTCCGAGTATGTGTAATATACTACATATCTGAGTGGCGCACATACAAGACATGCAATACTCGTAAACATCTAAGGCTCCGTATTTCCGTATGTCATCTGTAGACAAAGCCTTTAATGAAAATGAACAACAATTTGCAACTTTTCCTGGCTTATAATTTCTTAGCTCTTTAATACTGTAGACGGTTATACTTAATTAATCATGAGAGGCAGAAACCGTGATCGTGGTTAAAATATTTTCCTATTTTCACAGTACTTATTAATCTTGGTTAATGTTATTTTTTTAAATACAAACAAACAAATTTGAAATTGTTTGTTAACATTAGTTAAAGGTGCTGTTTCTACAATTTCTGTAAAATGAGCCATTGGATTAGTCACACCCCCTCTTTCCAAAACCTGCAATCCAAAGATACCAAATGAGCTTTATTTCCGACATTGAGCAGAAGTGGTTGTCAAAAACAACACCAGCAAAATAGCGCCTTCAACTGACAACTGTTATGAACAACATGACATTAAACCTCAATAATTTGCTGCCATTACAATACTTTGAGAATGTGCAAAATGATTGACAGGCAGAAATCTGACACTTATTTTATTAATATCTTTCAGGGATTGGGATTTGTTTCTGCATACCTTTCAAATAAAAAAAATATTTTACAGCACCTTTAATGCATTATGAATGAACTAACAGTACAAAAAGTTATTGTGTTTCTTTTTAATAAAGTATCATTAACAAAGACTAATAAATGCTGTATTTAATTTTGTATATGTTCATGATAACTAATGCATTAACTAATGTTAACAAAAACAACCTAAAGTGTGACCCTAAAGATGGATAAAAATAATATAATTATTATAATATGATGATTATTTGTAGTGCAATCTGTGATTGGAGCACATATCCCCCATCATGTGGCGCATTTTGCATAACGTGATAAAAATTATTCTCGAAAATTACTAACGGTTGACACATTAAACACACAGCCTGGGTAAGCTTGATTGCTGCTGGTTAGTGAATAGGATGCATGTTTTTGTGCTGAAATACTTGCCACAAAATGGTGCAACTGTTAATTTACCCCTAACTGTAAATTTGCCCCTACATCCATTCATTTGTAGTATTAAAGTTACATCTGCCACTTTAGTTGTTGTAGTTTAGTTAGTCAGGATTATTATCAGTATTTGAGTTTGTAATTTGGAAATTGTTAACAAGCACACACATGATGTAATACATCATGTTTATTTATTCTTTATTCTATTTTATCCTTTTTAAAGGATTTACAGGATTACAATATGAGCATTCAAAAAAAACAGGCTGACTGTCTACGTGGAGTAAATTGACCCCTAGAGTAGTTGGGTCTTTATATTATCCAGTTGAACAGAACAGGCTTTTTTTTCTGATGGATTAGAGAGTTTCTTTGGCCCCCAGGAGTCAGCTGAGGTCAAGACTAAAGAGAGAAGAGCAAGATGATTATGCCCCTGTGGGGGGGGGGGGGGGGGGGGGGGAATAAAATTAGTATTATTAGCTACTAATGAGTGACCTTAATTAGTCTTAAGTAGACTTTATTTACAACAGACCTTTCACCATTTAAAGCAAAGAATGGCCCACATGAGCCTTTTGGAACTGGCCATAAATCAGAAGTTAAGAACGGGAGTAGCAGATGACCCAGCATGACATCTTTGCTCCTAGCTTATTTCTTTTGAGCTTGGGCTTTACACAGAGGAAACTAATGTAGCCTAGACCACTGCTGAAAGGAAAGGACTCGTTTTTCTCAGTCTGGCCTCTGGCTGTGCTCGCAGATCAAACGTAACAAGATTGATCAGTTAGAGAGAAAAAAGGTGCTTTTTTTTGTCATTTTTTCTGGGGTTTCATATTGACCATAAAAACTGTAGGGAGTTTAGGTGCCAGTCCTGATATGTATTGCTCTCGAACAAACATTTTGAACTGGTTGTTTTCGAGAAGGACTAAAGCAACAAATCATCAATAATGTTTCATATTCCTTTTTTATGACATTTCCCCAAAACAAACCATTTTTGTATTTGTAGAGACATTGGTCTTGTTCACTAATAATTGCTTGCTCGTGTTCTTAAGTATATGCGCAGAAAATTGTCTCAGACAACAGGTGCATTTGCACATAAATTTGTTCTTACCTTCATTCTAATGTTAATGAATCAAATTACTCTTAATGAGGGAGTGGATGCCCACAGTTAGTAATTTGCATAAAGATACGTTTTCGCCTGAGGGCACACTCAGCAAGATCCTCAAGTAAAGTCAAGTGTGTAAAACAATTTACACCTTTTATATAGGCTTAGAACACAGATGATTGGCTTCATTTTTAACAGAACCAATCAAGTTATAACAATTTTTGTTTCTCTAAAAAAAGATGCATTGTAGGGTCAATTACAGTAGTTATAAAATTTCTAATAAAAATAATAATATATGTTTATAAGATGTTTTATGGCCACTAGGACACTGATTTTTACATATGTGTGATTTGAGTTGGTTATAAATTTGATCCTAAATTTAGCATAAAAAATGATCCGTATGAACAGTTAGTGAATTAGACCCATTGTGCATAACCTAGTAGTTATTAGTGGTGAACAGTATGCCAATACCACTGTATTATCATAGTACTGAAGCCTTTAAATACTGGCAGTGCCACAATATTTTTTCAAACTGTTGTATCCTAAATAGGGTATCAAGTCAATTAGTACTCATATAATTTGCCCCAGCAAAATTTGAATCAATGTTATGTCTACAATAATATTAAGTAATAAATAAAACAATATAATGACTGCATTATTTAAGCGTATAGTTTTCCTGCATTCCAACCAGTACAAAACTTAAATTTTGCTCATGTGCACCCCTTGCAAAAAATGTGTGGCATATCAAGAAATTGGAAAGTTGTGGAGTGTGGTCTGTTTTTAACATTCAGTGCTGTGGAAAAGTATTTGCCCCATTCTTAATTCTTCTGTTTTTGTTTAAATCTCATACTGAATTGTTTTAAAAATGAAAACAAAATGTAACATAAAACAAACAAAGGCAATCTGAGTAAACACAAAATAGAGTTTATAAAAGATAATGTTATTTATTGAAGCAAAAAGGTTATCCAGATCCAACTGGGCCTGTGTGAAAAAGTATTTGCCCTTAGTTACTAAATTCCCAAATCTATGAAACTGCATTCATAATGGGGTTCAGCTGGACTAGAAATTGGACAGCACTACAAATAAACACCCAGACCTGAATGTCAAGGTCAAAAGAAATTCCAGAAATGATGAGGAAAAAGGTGTTTGAAATACATAATTCTGGGAGGGGTTACAAAGCTATTTCAAAGGCTCTGAAACTCCAAAGAACCACAGTGAGAGCCATTATCTCCAAATGGAGAAAACTTCGCACAGTAGTGAACCTTCCCAGAAGTGGCCGACCTGCCAAAATTTCTCTTAGAGCACAGCGAAGACTCATCCAGGGAGTGACAAAAAAGCCAAGGACAACATCCAAAGGAAGTGCTGGCCTCTCTCACATCAGTAAAAGTCACTGTTCATGACTCCACTATCAAAAAGACACTGGCCAAAAATGGCATTATTGGAAGAGTGGTGAGGTGAAAACCACTGCTAACCCAGAAGAACAACGACTTGCAATAATTGAGGAAAACATGAATTCTGCACTCTACCAGAAAATCTTAAAGGAGAACTTCCAGTCATCAGTCCATGAGTTGAAGCTCAAGCACAACTGAATTATGCAGCAAGTCAATGATCCAAAGCATAGGATTAAGTCCACCTCTGAACGGTAAATTTAAGTTTTTGAGTGGCCTATTCAAAGTCTTGACCTCAAACCTGATTGAGATGCTGAGGCAGGAACTTGAACGGGCAGTTCATGCTCAAAAATCCCTCAAAAGTGGCTGAACTACAGCAGTTCTGGAAAGAAGAGTGGGCCAAAATTCCACCACAGCGTTGTGAAAAACTGTTCTCCAGTTATTGGAAGCATTTGGTTTAGGGCTGTAACGATTCTCTGTAAAAAACGAACCGTACCGTTTGCCACCCATGGTTCGTGAAGCATTGGCACCATGGTAATTCATCTCACGTTTAATGCCGCATCTGGAGCACAAGTTTTGGTCAAGAAAACAAAGCATCAAACAGACACACAGTTACAACCTCTGGATATGGATATGCTCCACCTGTGTTTCACAAGTGTCAACTTGATGACATCACTGTTCTGCATGCATTGTGTGTAGTTAAAATGGAAAATAGAGAAAATTAAACGCTGATAGAGAAGCCCCTTGCATTTCTCCTTTCTGGGAACATTTTCTTTTGCAGTAAATTACAAAAGCGATGGTCAAAAGACGTTTACAAAACAGGCACTGTTTGCAGACATCACTCGGCAGGAGTGCTAAATACTGGTAATATATGTCAATAATGTGCGTGAGGGTTTAATTAAATGCGCATGCAAGTTATTCCTGTTTCCTCACGCTGCTGAAATCTATCACGAGCGTCAATAATGCATTTTGATTAATGGCATAAAGATGCCGTTATAGTAATACATTGATACATGATTAATGAATTACACTGAGATCACCCAGCGAAAGAGCTGCAGGTGATCCGAAACGGCACACACTCCCTTCCATTTTTAACTCCGTACTAATTCGGACAGATATGAAACAATAACTAAAATGCTTGGGATATTCATGTGGGATTTCCACGTATTATTAAACTACTCAAGCTGCATTATCACATATCACTAATATATATATATATATATATATATATATATATATATATATATATATATATATATATATATATATACACACTCACCTAAAGGATTATTAGGAACACCTGTTCAATTTCTCATTAATGCAATTATCTAATCAACCAATCACATGGCAGTTGCTTCAATGCATTTAGGGGTGTGGTCTTGGTCAAGACAATCTTCTGAACTCCAAACTGAATGTCAGAATGGGAAAGAAAGGTGATTTAAGCAATTTTGAGCGTGGCATGGTTGTTGGTGCCAGACGGGCCGGTCTGAGTATTTCACAATCTGCTCAGTTACTGTGATTTTCACGCACAACCATTTCTATGGTTTACAAAGAATGGTGTGAAAAGGGAAAAACATCCAGTATGCGGCAGTCCTGTGGGCGAAAATGCCTTGTTGATGCTAGAGGTCAGAGGAGAATGGGCCGACTGATTCAAGCTGACAGAAGAGCAACTTTGACTGAAATAACCGCTCGTTACAACCGAGGTATGCAGCAAAGCATTTGTGAAGCCACAAGACGCACAACCTTGAGGCGGATGGGCTACAACAGCAGAAGACCCCACCGGGTACCACTCATCTCCACTACAAATAGGAAAAAGAGGCTACAATTTGCAAGAGCTCACCAAAATTGGACAGTTGAAGACTGGAAAAATGTTGCCTGGTCTGATGAGTCTCGATTTCTGTTGAGACATTCAGATGGTAGAGTCAGAATTTGGCGTAAACAGAATGAGAACATGGATCCATCATGCCTTGTTACCACTGTGCAGGCTGGTGGTGGTGGTGTAATGGTGTGGGGGATGTTTTCTTGGCACACTTTAGGCCCCTTAGTGCCAATTGGGCATCGTTTAAATGCCACAGCCTACCTGAGCATTGTTTCTGACCATGTCCATCCCTTTATGGCCACCATGTACCCATCCTCTTATGGCTACTTCCAGCAGGATAATGCACCATGTCACAAAGCTCGAATAATTTCAAATTGGTTTCTTGAACATGACAATGAGTTCACTACTACAATGGCCCCCACAGTCACCAGATCTCAACCCAATAGAGCATCTTTGGGATGTGGTGGAACGGGAGCTTCGTGCCCTGGATGTGCATCCCACAAATCTCCATCAACTGCAAGATGCTATCCTATCAATATGGGCCAACATTTCTAAAGAATGCTTTCAGCACCTTGTTGAATCAATGCCACGTAGAATTAAGGCAGTTCTGAAGGCGAAAGGGGGTCAAACACAGTATTAGTATGGTGTTCCTAATAATCCTTTAGGTGAGTGTATATATATATATATATATATATTTGGAAACTGTATTTTACTGTATTGAAACCTGTATATGTTTACTCCGGTTGCCTTTGCTTAATGTCATGTCTTGTTTGAAGATCTAAAACAGTTTAGGATGAAAAATAAACTAAAATTTGAGGGCAAATACTTTTCCACAGCACTGTTCATTTGTGTAATTGGAATTATTTTTGCCTGTTACAGTTTACATTTACATTTATTCATTTGGCAGCTGCTTTTATCCAAAGCGACTTAAAAAAGAACAGTTTACCATAGAGTTTATACAGTATAAATATAGGATATGTAATGCATCAACACAGAGGAGATGACAGCACTTCTCTAGATCTAGATTAAAGAACTGTCAACTACACATAAACAAATAGGTGTTCATTCAGTTTTCTGTAAAAATTGGTCAGATTTAAGAGGACTGCATTGCAATGAAAAAAAATAATATAAAATATAGTAGTTTTTTATAATCAGTTATTATACAATAATTAAATATTTTTTTAACTCTCTTGCATTATTATTATAAAATAAATATAAGTTAACACTTTATATAAGGTTCTATTCTTTAACATTAGTAAATTATCTTAAACAAATAATGAACAATAATTTTTTCAGCTTTTATTTATCTTGGTTAATTTGATTTTCTAAATATACTGTTCCCCCTCTGTCACTCACTCGACATTGTGTCGATTGAAGTGACGCAAGGGGTCTTCCTTGGTAGCCTCACGTACCTCTGAACTTGAGAAAAGGCCAATTTGTAATTGGCAGACAGAATTTGCATGTCCCACCCCAGACATACGGGTAGATGTTCGTCTGTTTAGTCAGATTTTTTCTTCGGAGCCGAGCGGTTGTGCAACAGCAAGCTGAGTTCACTACTGTTCCGCTCACCTCTATTTGCAAGAAGCACTGCTGTTGGATCTTACGGCACAGTGCAGTCCACGCCCCTGGGCGATTCGACAGCACTTTCGCAGCCTAAAAGAGTGTTTTCCCCTCCTAAAAGAGTTTGTTTCTCTAAAAGAGTTTGAGTTTTCACTCATAAAAAAGCAATACACAGTAGGTTGGACTGTAAATTTCCGTCCCCCACTCACAGTTACTCGGTCGGTTCCTCGGGTCAGGGCGCCGCTCATAGCCATGCCCCCCCTGGTTCCTTTCTTCCTGGAAAAGCATGACGAGCTGATGCGGTCGTGGAGGGCACCTTTTACTGCCTGGAACCGACCCGTCTGCTCGTCCGCTCTCACTGGATGGCGGGGCGGCCCACAGGTACACGGAGGTACCCCAGGTGGACAGAGTGGTTGCGATCCACCTGTGTCTCGAGAACACCGCCACCTGGCAGGACCGCCCGGTACTCCCCTACAGAGCCTGTAGGATGACGTAGTCACTGACTGCGAAAGCCTACAGCGCCACCGGACAGGCCGCCTCCGCCTTGCATGCCATGGCTCTCCTGCAAGTACACCAAGCCAAGGGATTCAAAGATCTGCACCTGGGTAGTCCTGACCCCGACGCGCGTTTGATGGCCAGGCATATTAGTACAAGGTACTCCCCTTCGGCCTGTCCCTGTCCCCTCGTGTCTTCACAAAGGTCGCAGAGGCAGCCCTTGCCCTGCTAAGCGAAGTGGACATCTGCATACTCAACTACCTCAATGATTGGCTCATCCTGGCTCACTGTTGAACCATGTCATGAACCATTCAGACAGCACCACGGTGGTAGTGTACATAAATCGCCAAGGCACCGTGCGCTCTCGTCATATGTCACAACTTGCCCGCCATCTCCAACTTTGGACGCGCTGTCGCGACAGGTCCAGCTGATCTGGGAAATATCTCTTTGCCTCCCAGGACAACTCCCATTGCCCGCTCTGGTTCCCCTTACGTAGGCCCCTCGTGGCACAGACGCACAGCTGGCCCCGGGGACTGTGCAAGTACGCATTTCCCCATTGAGCCTCATTGCACTGGTGCTGTGCAATGTCAGGGAGGACGAGGAACAGGTCACCTTGGTGGCTCCTTACTGGCCCACTCGGACTTGGCTCTCGGGTCTCACGCTCCTCATGACAGCGCCTCCCTGGCAAATTCCCCTGAGGAAAGACCGTCTTCCTCATGGACGGGGCACCTTCTGGCACCTGCGCCCAGACCTCTGGAACCTCCATGTCTGGCCTCTGGACAGGATGCAGAAGACTTAAGCAGTCTAACACCTGCAGTTGTAGACACAATCAACCAAGCCAGAGCTCCCTCTACCAGGCAGCTTTACGCCCTCAAGTAGC
Source organism: Moxostoma hubbsi (assembly GCA_032164185.1). Lineage (NCBI taxonomy): Eukaryota > Metazoa > Chordata > Actinopteri > Cypriniformes > Catostomidae > Moxostoma > Moxostoma hubbsi. The sequence continues at coordinate 11,052,180 of JAVLUX010000042.1, forward strand.
ATCTGTTCGCAAATTGGCGTATTTTCAGATCTGAAGACCCGCAGAGATGTGCAGTTTGGTCAGTGATTTCATTCCTGCAGGAGAAGTTGGAGGGGAGGCTGTCCTCCTCCACCTTGAAGGTGTATGTCGCTGCTATCGCAGCCCACAACGGCACAGTGGATGGCAAATCCTTTAAGCACGACCTGATTATCAGGTTCCTTAGAGGTGCCCAGAGGTTGAACCCTTCCTGGCCAAGCCTGTTCCCCTCCTGGGATCTTTCAGTGGTCCTCTCAGGCCTGCAGAGACCCCCCTTCAAGCTGCTTGATTCAGTCGAGCTCAAAGCCCTCTCCTTAAGATGGCCCTCCTGATCACGCTTGCTTCCATCAAGAGGGTTGGGGACCTGTCCGGTACGTGCTTTGCGTATCTATGTGGACTGTACGCAGGGCTTTAGATGCTCTGAGTAGCCCTTGTCTGCTTTGGCAGACGGCGGAAAGGGAATGCCGTCTCCAAACAGAGGTTAACTCATTGTGTTGTTGATGCTATCTCCCTAGCCTATCACACCCAGGCCGTGCCCACTCCCTTGCTGGTTCGAGCACAATCTACAAGAAGTGTGGCATCCTCGTGGGCACTGGCCCATGGCACCTCTCTAGCAGACATCTGCAGAGCAGTGGGCTGGGCAACACCTAACACCTTTGCTAGATTCTACAGGGTTGAGTTGGTCTCGTCCCATGTTTTGTCAGGTCTGAGCCTGTAGAACTCGGTAATACAGAACAGCCGACCAGGTGTTCCGCTTGCCCTTCACCAAGTTGATCCAGTACGCCTTCTCTCCCAGGTTAGCCACTAAGCTCTCTCTTCCTGGATGCTCTTCCTCCCTAGCCGTGTATGCCTACTCTCCCAGGTTAGCCACTAAGCTCTCACTTCCTGCATGCTCTTCCCCCCTTTCCTTGTTGGGCTTGGGTTCCACAGGCATAGTTCCTGCTTCAGGAAATCCCTGTGATGTATTTTCTGCGATACGGTCCCCCTGCTGGCAGGACCCGCGTCTCCCTTGGGAAGTCTCCGTTGTCCCCCAGTCGCCGTGTCAGTTGTAACTCCTCCCTTGTCAGGCAGGATTTTCCACCGCACCATGTCCACGTGTGACTTGACAACCCCTGTGTGTTTTTGCCACAAGTTACCTCCCCCCAGTCTGTCTGGGCACCTGTCTTAGTAGTTCACGTAACACGGTTTAGTGCATGGCGTTTTTAAATGGGAACCCTTGTGTCACTACAATCGACACAACGTCGAGTGTGTGACAGAAGAGGAATGTCATGGTTCCTGTTGTAACCTCCATTCACTGATGGAGGGAATGAGATGTAACCATGACGTTATTCATTGTTAGATCATGAATGCATTAAAATAATATTTCTGGGTTCAATACAAGTTGAGCACAATCAACAGAATTTGTGGTTACTACAAAAAATATTTAAACTTTTTACCATGTAACAGTGAGGCACATGAATGGAAGTGAATGGGGTCAGTTTTCTTGTTTGGTATCAGATGTATTATGACAGAAATATTGTTTTACCTGGAATTTATTATTTTCTGAAAAGATTGTTGTCCTGAAATACAGAAGCTTCTGGGAGGGCTTAGGGCTGGAACAGATGGAAAGTTTTTTTCACGGCTTGTCTTTCACTGTGTTTATCTTCCCTACATGAAACTGCTGTAACCTTTTATACAATGTTTTTATTCAAGCAAAACTAGAGTAATGAGCACAAGCTGCTAATTGGGAAGAATGTTCTGGTAAACAGTCATGTGTCATAGTTGCAGCAACATTCCAGCAATGTTTAGTTTTCCATCTGCTTTTCATGAATTCATTGCATTGTGATGGTGCCTCGATTCAACACTAGACACTTTGTGTTGATTTCCCATCCCTTCAATCAAAACATTTCTTATACACAATAACAAAATGTCAGCTATAAAGCAAGAGCCTCACTCTGATGACAAGCAGCGATGCAGAGAGCTTAATAATATATAAAATAATAATATTCATATTAATCAGCTTGTTCTTTCTTTTTATTCCTTTACTATTGATGCCACCACTCTTGTGAAAAAGTAGTTTCTTCACTGTAAAACATGGTAACCTGCAATTTTTACTTTAAGGATCAATTTCTACCTGACCTACTGTAAACATTAATATTTATTTTGTTGGTATAAGTTAATGCAGTCAATTTGATTCAGACATATTAAATTACATTTTTGGACTTGAATCAAACCAGTTAATTTAAAGATGTTAAAGAAGGAGTTAATATCAAGTAACTTACTTTTTAGACATTATATCCATTTATTTTGTCTATTTATGCTCCACTAAATAAATTGTTCCAAATGATGCCAAAGCAGCATGTACTGTTGCATTTTGCCTGACAGTTTGTCAGAAATGTCCAGTGATGTACTAAATATCATCAGTCTTGGAGTGCTGCTTGTCCAATTAAATTAGATGACTGGAACTAAATGTTGTATAGTCTCTCCTAGTCCTTAACTGTGATGTTTATAATGGCAGACATTTAATAAACCGTAAAATGAGATATGTCTGCTGGCCAATTTACTATGTGTTCAACAAAATGATTGCTGTTTTCATGTTGTAGTTGTGGCAGCACAGCATGGTGGCTCAGTGCACTGTCAGGTAGCACTGTCTCCTCACAGCAAGAAGGTCCACTGTTCGAGTCCCAGCTCACCCAGGGCCTTTTTCTGTGGAGTATGCAGGTTCTACCTGTGTTTGCGTGGGTTTTTAAAAAATCTCTTAAAAGCACAAACAAATATTGGTTCTCCATCAAAACACACTGAACACTATTACTTCAACAGATTATATTATTATTGTTATTTTTGTTTAAGCATTGTTAATCATTTAATAGTATTAAATTATTATTTAAAATGAATCTATGCCATGCTATTCATTAAAATTTTTAAGCACAAATGGAAGTTGCTGGTCCAGGATGAGAGATATGATTGCTTCTAAGAGAGTGCAGCTGTCAGCTTCTCCTCTTTTCACCTGCACAGGTGATAGTAAAGCAGTTTAAATAGCACAGTTGTTGCTTCAGAAATTTATCAAGCATCCCATAAGCACTGTTCTATCATTTTGCCTTAATCCTCAGGTGTGCGCACTGTCCTGACAAACGCCAATGAAGTGGAGAGCGTGCAAGAGTAGGGAAAGTGCACTTTGTGCACTTGACTTTAGTGTATGCACTTAACGTGCATCTTTGTTTCTATCTGTCTTTGGCGCGCACCAATGCTCTGCCGTGACTTAAACTGAACTCAGAATCGATTCTGATTATTTTGAGAATCAATTCAGAATTGTTTGAGTATGAATCGCGATGCATAACTGAAACAATTTTTTTTACTACACAGCACAAGCAGCTACAGAAGATGAGTGGATGGATAGTCTTGGCAGCACTTTACCTGTTGTTGCCATTTTGACTTGCTGAGTAAAGGAGAGCAAGTTCATTTGTCATTTACCATGGCTCCAGTTGAGGCAAACACTCTAATTTAAAGAGTGACATTTTTAATTACATGGCCTATTTTAATAACCACTCATAACTTCTACAGGGGAAGCTTTAACACATTATTTAAAGTCCATTTAATGTGTATTTGCATCGGTTCTGGTAATTTGTGCCCTTCATTTGTAGTACTAAATGCATCTCCTTGCTAGATCCCCTCTGGTTTAGCAACAGGTAGATTAGATGAGCTAAACCAATGTTTCTGTTGTTCCAGCCCTTAAGAATGTGATTGTTTACTGTAGAGGTATACAATGCACAGTGAAGACCCTCTCACTATTAGTGTGTGAGTGACCCATAGGGTAACTGAGGAAACAGCTGCATTCACTGATAGCAAGATCTACAGAAGCCACAACACGACATCCTCATTTAGAGGCATCTGGAGGACCAGCTTGTGAGGAAACCAAGTAGGATTTTTCTTATTTGCTAAAGTATTAGTCAAACAAAATAGCTCAGGGAATTCTAAATAGCTTTTTCAAAGGGGAATTTTTAAATTTTTTAGTATTGAATTGATTGCGATGGTTTCCCTACATTCTTCCACATGGATATTAGGCAAATGAAATCATGAATCTTGTGAATTTCTGGAGAGGTTTGTGTGTTGAAATAGCTGTCAAATGTGCTCTCTCAGATTGTTTGAGAAATAGTATTATTTGGATGAATACCTTTGCAGACAATTATGTATAAAGGACTGCATGAAGCAAAAATGTAATGTAAATTTTGATAGTGCCCATTTAAAAATATTTTTAAAACATGATAAATATTTAAGATTAGCTGCTAAAAATGCTAGCTTACCACTGGGAATGAATTATGAAGTTTCTTTTCACCAAATTTGACCATTCTAATGTGATTAAATTCACTCTTGAACAAACTTTGTCATTCTGATTTAGTCACATTTATTTGCATTTGCATTTCACAATAGCATTGTTAGACAACTTTGGTCTCAAGTTCTGTCATTACCAACATAGTTCAACGATTTGGTGTTTCCAAATCTAATTCCAAGGAACATTTGCAAATAGCAACGCAAAGTTCTATTTTTACAACTACAGCTTTTTACCTGTAATTAGAAGCATAGTTCCCTGTTGGTTTGCTGTGTGCACATAATTTCACGTCACTTTAGCTTCTATATCTTTTATTCAGTAAATGTTTTTCATTTTGTCAATACTTTGACCACGTTTCCATGCATCTAAGAAAATAATTTATTTTGGGTTTTTGCAGAAAACGGCGTTCCTAAATGTCACATAAACACGAGTGCAGCCATTAAAGGGATTAAAGGCTTTTAAGAGAAAGTGCTTTATCACAAAAGGTTTCTGTCGGAGAACACTGATTTAATTTATTTTATTTTAACACATAAGTGGCATTAATACGTTTTTGAAGAGTGTGCATGTGCTCATGTGCTCAAGTATGTCAGGGGAACACTGAAGTCTAATGAATAGTGAACCCCAACAACTGCAGTGCAATGCATTTGTTGCATTACAAAGTGAATGCCAATTTCAGCAGCTTTCTCGCATAAACGCCTTTCTGGTGTACGTGTAAATTAGATATTATAATTAAATATTTGCGGAAGTTATTACTCTACACCCTGAGTAATGCCATTAACAACAGCTCAACCAACATGATGCAACATAAGTTGTGACTAGCTAGTTATTTCTACAACGATGCATCGTACTATGGTGGTTACGCAGTGATGTTGTATGGGAAACGCACCCCAGGTTGAGATTTGTTTCAGAGCCCCGTGAACTAGTGCACATTATCATTAGTAGCATCATTACTTTAGGCAAGCCTATCTTTTTTTAAAACCTTACTGAATTTAAAATATTGGTTATACACAAAGTGTTTGATTAAGACAAAATTAATACAGTTATTCTCAGGGAGGATTGTCAGAGCTGTCTGCACTTTTGAATTTAGAATTCAGCTCATTTCCTCAGTATTAAGGCTGCTTTGACTACCAGGGAGCTATGGCACTTTTATATTCATAGTTTGCAAACAGAGCAAAATGAATTCTTTCAATGTAAGTAATGTGCTATGCAAATGAGTTATATTTCAGTATTCACTTAAAGAACTGTTACCAATATTTCACTGGGCAAAGCTATTAATTCTATAATATACTGTAATTTGTATTTTATTTTCTTCCTTTTTGGGGTTGTGAATAGGACTCATGATCCATCATGATTCAATTCCTTTATTTTTTAACTAAATTTTTCTTTGTGCACTCCCCAAAGCAGGAAAGAATGTCTCACTACTCATTTTAAGATACTGTTATTCATTTTTTTGTGTAAATCGGCATGCACGCCAGTGAGAATAATCTCAATTGGATTCATTGTGTGTCTTGAGATTTTAATTATATAATTTCTTTGAGAACCAAAAATGTGACTAGAAAAGACAATGAGCTGAGGTTCTGCTTTATGCGTCTTTTATCTTTTAACCAAGTTCTGGAACAGTGCATCTGACTTTGTACTTTTCACTTCTTTTCTGCAGGTAATCCAGAACCAGGTAAGAATCCTCTTTTATTCTTCTCAATTTTCATAATACATTCCCAACCCTCCTCCCCTGAGAGAGCACAGTATTGCTGAAAGCTTTTTGATATGCACATTTTCTCTTTAAGCATAGGCTAGATGTGGTGTTCTGCTTGAACATTTCATAGCTGAAGATATGTTTTGTGAGCAATTTTGATTTTAGCTGGTGAGAGAAGTATGGCTTGTCATTAATGGTTGGACTCACTCATATATATATATATTTAACTGCAGCTGTTTTTTGTGTGTGGAATCTGTTAGGTTGCGAACGTGAATTGAATTGTAATATCCCGAGCGCACATTGCCTATATCTGCGCATTACATCAGAACAGACAGCTAGAGTGCCCAGGAAGCTTTGAAGTGCTTTGAAAGCTTTTATAAATTTGAACGCTCTTACACATGTTACACTTTAGACAACGGCACAAAAAAAAATTGATTGACGCAAACGACGTGTTTTCATGTCCATGCCTTTCCATGCTGAAATAATCACATTTACCATCCGAGGCAAATATTCTGCTGGATTTTGTCACATTTCTTTTTTCGGGAGCTTAGGCATATTGGTGCACTCGGCTGTCATTTAATTAGAGTACTGTATCACAGATCTGAACATGCCATATCATCACTGCCAGGTGACTTAAGATAAAAGACTAGCTGATCTACAAAATAACATTTTCAGTGATTTGACCAACATTTCCATGGGTTGTATAAGCTATTGGCCACACCAGTTACATTGACCTGAAACAAAAATTGTGCACACAATCTGTTACATGTGGCAGCTATGTTATTTATCCCTTGAATTATCTTACATTCTTATTTGAATTCTTGAACAATGTACTGTACTGTGTAGTATGTTTATATTACATGCTAGAATATACAGTGGCCCAAAATGAATGGTCAAAAATGAGTTGACCATTTTTGCAATTACCTTATAACAACTGGTCTCAAGGTAATATTAGTGGATGTATGAAGACAGTTTCCCTCGAGTTCACCCAGGTGTTTTAACAAAGTAACCACAGGTGAATTCCTCACATTATATGGGCAAGTTTGATAACCGTGAAGTCTCCAAATTTATATATATATATATTTTAATTTTAATAATAATTATATATATATATATATATATATATATATATATATATATATATATATATATATATATATATATATATATATATATAATTATTATTAAAATTGTTTTTATTTTCTCCCCAATTTTGGCATACACAATTCCCAATGCGCCTGTGGTGGCGTTGTGACTCGCCTCAATCCAGGTTGCAGAGGACGAATCTCAGTTGCCTCCAAATATATTTTGTCTTCTTTTCAATTGTTTTATCATTTTAAAGCACTTAAGGTAAGCTTTTTTTATTTTTGTATTTTTCTTTTGAGCTTGTTCTATCTTTCTTTAAAATAAATGTCACTTGGTTTGATATTTTTTTTTAATCTATTGCAATGACATTCATTCAAGTGCGAATGAAGTAGTTCCCCTCAAAATAAAAATTCTGTCGTCATTTGCTCACCATCATGTTGTTTCTAATCCCAATAACTTTCTTCTGAGGAACAGTAAGTTTGGGCGATATGATGATATATATCGTGTCGGCGATATAGTGTGATTCGATAGAGATTTTGCTATTTCATGTATATCGCGATATGTGATCCATGTGCACAGCCAGGGCTTATCTATCAGTCGCCTATCTATTGGCTTCATGTGAGACTGAGAGATTTTAAGAAACATGGACAGGGTTCCCCGTCTGTCGAAGAAGCGACACTAGGGAACTCTCTTGAGTGCCAAATATACCTCTGATCTATGAAAAAAGGCCAAAGAGAAGTTGGCAGACAGAATTTGCATGTCCCTCCCCAGGACATATGGGTATAAATGCGGGGAAATACATCTGTTTCATTCAGAAATATTCTTCAGAGCCGATGGTCGTGTATGCAGCGAGCTGTGAGTCACACACCTGTTCCTCTTACCGCTGAGCGATCTGCTGTTGGATTTACAGCGCACTTCAGCGGCTTTCTCCTTCTCTGCACGGCAGTGCAGTTTGCCCCTGGGCTCTTCGACAGCGCAAACTAAAGAGTGTTTGTTAAAAGAGTGATTTTCTCTAAAAGAGTATTTTCCTCTAAAAGAGCAATACACAGCGGCGTTGAATGTCCTTTTAAGGACACATCTTTATAAAGATGCCTTTCCGCCCCTGTGTAGTTCCTGGATGCGGTAGGGTGCTCCCCGCTTCAGACGGCCACAGGCGCTGTCTCTTGTGTCTGGGCTGCGATCACACCGAGGCAGCATTTGTGGATGCTCATGTTCTCACGTTGCGGTCGTGGCTTTCCTTCGCGATGGAGGCAATTTGGGGATGGCAGCGGGCACAGCTTTGGTGGGTACATCCCCGCGAACCGCCCGCCCCCCCGGCACACTCATTGACTTCCGTCCGCCTGCCTATCCTCTGGAGCCTCTCGATCTGGATGAGCTCGCCGCTGCATCGGAGAGCGGTCCGGCATCTGACGCGGATGACTCGTCTGGGCTGAGGCTGACGCCCAGATGTCTGGCATGCTTGCCCGGGCCGCAGCTAGCGTGGGCTTGGACTGGAACCCTCCGTCCTCCCCACAGCCGTCATGGCTGGATGATTGGTTCCTTGGGTCTGCATGTCGCTCACAGCCATGCCCCCCCCCCCATGCCCCCACCTTCTTCATGGAGGTGCATGATGAGCTGATGACTGCATGGAGAACACCCTTCTCCACTCGTCAAAAAGCCACTCGCTCATCCGCTCTCACTACCCTCAACGAAGCGGCCCACAGGTACACGGCGATTCCCCAGGTAGATAGGGTGGTCACTCTGTGCTCCCCTCCAAGGCCTGTAGGACAATGTCGGCACTGGCCGCTAAAGCCTACAGCGCCACCGGACAGGCTGCTTCCGCCCTGCATGCCATGGCCCTCCTGCAAGTCCACCAGGCCAAGGCACTCAAAGATCTGCACAAGGGTTGTCCTGATCCTGACGTGCTGCAGGAACTGTGCTCAGCAACCAACCTCGCCCTCAGGGCCACGAAGGCCACAGCGCTGTCACTCAGGCAGGTGATGGGCACACTTGTGGTTTAGGAACGTCATCTGTGGCTGAACTTGTTCGAGATGCGTGAGACGGACAAGACACGCTTCCTCGACGCCCCTGTCTCCCAGTTCGGCCTCTTCGGCAACACTGTCGAGGACTTCGCCCAGCAGTTCTCCGTGGTGAAAAGCAGATGGAGGCCATCTCACACATCCTGCCCCACCACAAACCTGCCGCCACGGGCCATGCCCTGTCTGCTCGCCGAGGGTGTCCCCCAGCGGCTAAGCAATGCGCAGCTCTGATGGAAGCAATGCACAGCTCCATTGGCCATTGGAAAGGGGCCCCGCTGTGCTGGCACATCAACTGCCTAGAGTTGTTGGCTGTATTCTTTGCCCTGCGGAAGTTTCTCCCGCAAATTCCGTTCTCACGGCACTCTGCCGCCACACATCAACAGTCCTGGCATGCTGGACGTGGACCCTCCGCCTTCAGCCCCACTACTGTTCCCCGGCCGGCCGGTTCTGACGAGTCTAGAGGACACCTCCACCGGACCTCCTCCTCAGTAATTAACCCGCCCCCTGCCGGGTGTGCGGAGCAAGGTAAGTGCTTCGAGTCTTTTCTCATCACCAGAGCCTCGGGACACACTTTTGTCTCCCATCGCCATACTACCTGCTCCGCCCCGCTGCGAAGCACCACCGGGTATGTCAAAAATAATCGTCCCATAAGTGCCCCTAGCACGGAGCTTGGACGCGTGGCTTTCACTTCCCAACCCGTCACGCTACTTCCATGTCTCAATATTGCCTCGACATCAACCCTTTCTACGGTTTGCGTTCGACTGCCAGGTGTATTAGTACAAGGTCCTCCCCTTCGGTATGTCCCTGTCCCCTCGCATCATTACAAAGGTCGCAGAGGCAGCCCTTGCCCCGCTCCGAGAAGCCGGCATCCGCATACTCAACTACCTCGACGACTGGCTCATCCTGGCCCTCTCCCGAGAGTTACTATGCGCCCAAAGGGACCAGGGTGCTCAGGCACCTCAGCCGTTTAGGGCTTCAGGTCAACTGGGAAAAGAGCAAGCTCGCCCCAGTTCAGAGCATATCTTTTCTCGCCATGGAGTTAGACTCTGTCTCAATGTTGTCAGTGCTGGAATGCCTCGCGCCTTCAGGCCAGGCACTGCGGTTCCTTTAAAATTTTTCCAGAGGCTCCTGGGGCATTTGGTGTCCTCCGTGGCAGTTGCCCTGCTGGGGTTGATGCATATGAGACTGATTCAGCACTGGCTCCAGACTCGAGTCCTGAGACGAGCATGGCGCCGTGGCACCACCGTGTGATGGTCACCCCCGCCTGCCGCCAAACATTCAAACCCTGGATAGACCTCTGCTTTTTGTGGGCAGGAGTCCAATTGCAGCAGGTGTCCCGATGCTTCTTGGTCACGACCGACGCCTCCAAATTGGGTTGGGCCGCCGTGTGCAACGGGCACGCAGCCGCGGGCCATTGGAAAGGGGCCCTGCTTCGTTGACACATCAACTGCCTAGAGTTGTTGGCTGTATTCTTTGCCCTGCGGAGGTTTCTCCCATTAGTTCAGGGCAAACACATCTTGAGCAAATCAGACAGCACCACCACGGTGGCGTACATAAATCTCCAAGGCTCCCGCCACATGTCACAACTCGCCCGTCGTCTCCTCCTTTGGAGCCAGCAGCTACTCAAGTCGCTGCGCGCCACTCACATCCCTGGCAACCTTAATGTGATGGCGGACACGCTATCACGACAATGCTTGCCCAGTGGAGAGTGGAGGCTTCACCCCCAGTTGGTCCAGCTGATTTGGGAATGGTTCGGCAAGGCTCAGGTAGACCTGTTCGCCTCCCAGGAGACCTCCCACTGCCCGCTCTGGTATCCCCGAACAGAGGCTCCCCTCGGTGCAGACGCACTGGCACACAGCTGGCCCACGGGGCTGCGCAAGTACACATTTCCCCCAGTGAGCCTTCTTGCACAGGTGCTGTGCAAGGTCAGGGAGGACAAGTCACTCTAGTGGCTCCCTATTGACCCACCTGGGCTTGGTTCTCGGACCTCGTACTCCTTGCGACAGCCCCTCCCTGGTAAATTCCCCTCAGAAAAGACCTTCAAACTCAGGGACGGGGCACACTCTGGCATCCGCACTCAGACCTCTGGAACCTCCATGTCTGACCCCTTGACGGGACGCGGAAGATCTAGCTGAACTACCACCTGCTGTCGTAGACACGATCAACCAAGCCAGAGCCCCTTCTACCAGGCAACTTTACGGCCTAAAGTGGCACTTGTTCGCGAATTGGTGTTCTTCTCGGGGCGAAGACCCACAAAGTTGCGCAGTCAGGTCAGTGCTCTCATTTCTGCATGTCCTTGTCCACCTTGAAGGTGAATGAAGCTGCTATTGCAGCCCACCACGACCCACAAGTCTTTGGGTAAGCACGACTTGATTATCAGGTTCCTAAGAGGTGCCCGGAGGTTGAATCCCTCCCGGCCAAGCCTGTTCCCCTCCTGGGATCTCTCAGTGGTCCTCTTGGGCCTTCAGAGACCCCCCTTCGAGCCGCTTAAATCAGTTGGACTCAGGACCCTCTCTCTAAAGACGGCCCTGCTGATCGCGCTCGCTTCCATCAAGAGGGTCTGGGACCTGCAAGCATTCTCTGTTAGCGACAATTGCCTGGAATTCGGTCCGGCAGACACACATGTGATCCTAAGACCACGGCTGGGCTACGTGCCCAAGGTTTCTACCACGCCCTTCAGAGACCAGGTAGTGAACCTGCAAGTACTGCCCCGGGAGGAGGTAGACCCAGCCCCTTCATTGCTGTGTCTGGTACGTGCTTTGCGTACCTACTTGGACCACACGCAGAACTTTAGATGTTCTGAGCAGCTCTTTGTCTGCTTCGGTAGACAGCGGAAAGGGAACGCTGTCTGCAAACAGAGGCTCTCCCACTGGGTGGGGTAACTATAAGGATTCCGATGAATTTGTGGGGCATTGGGGAAGGGTACGTGCAGTCAGATACAGCTGGTCATTTTGGCACGTCAAGTACCTGCCCTCTCCTATGTCAGAAGTACACGTACATGGCTCAGCGCATGGCGTGATTTAAATTGGACCCCTAGTGTCGATTCTTCGACACAACGTTGCTGGCCACGTCGCTTAGCCGAGCCACTGTTGTGGCCACTGCTCCTCAGAAAAATCCTGAATGAAACAGACGTATTACCCCGCCTTTATTCTGCAAATTCTGTCTGCCAACTTCTTATTGGCCTTTTTCATAGATCAGAGGTATATTCGGCACTCAAGAGAGACCCCTAGTGTCGCTTCTTCGACACAACGTCTCGTTCCCTCCATCAGGGAATGAAGGTTACATCTGTAACCTAGATGTTTTTGTGGCATTAAAGCACTTTAGGTGGTCGGCCAAGCAAATTCAATGACATTCATCTTGCATTTGGCGATTCATAAGTGCTTAATATGCTTCTCATCTGACATGCTCATCTGTGTTTCATCTCTGGAGTGCACAAGTGCATGTGAATCCAGCAGGCTTCCTGATATTTTTATAGGAGACCAGAGAGAGAAATCACTCTCGCTTCTCAATCTTTTTGACACAGGAAAACCCTAAAAAAACAATCTTCACAGAACAGGATGACCCCCAAACAAGTTAAGAAAATGGAGTGGAGCTTTTTATTAAAACATCTGTTGTGTAGGTTCAAAATAGCAAAACAGAGCAGAATAATGTAATCTGCAAACTGTCGCACAACGATATTCACTCATAATACAAGCGATTTGGATAATTTCCTCTAACGAAGCATGCAAAAGAATATTATGAAAGCCAAAAGATTTGATCCACAATAGTTCTGTCATATTTATTTTCATTGTTTTTTTGTTTGTTTGTTTTTTACTTTGGGATGATCTTGATTTTCCTGAGGAAATTTATAATAATAATTAGAGGGCAACCGATTTTGCCAATACTGGTAACTTAGGAGGTGGAAATGTTCAATAACCGACTGTATTCCTTAAGTAAAATTCCTTACTGTAACAGCTTTTTAGCTTTTTAGAACATTTAATGCACAGACATAAGGCCCCAAAATTAAATGAATCAAAAACAGAAAAATTGTATTTGGTACATAATGTGTGACATTTAAATATGAACATCCCCAAAACATACAAGGGGATGTTCATTTGAAATTACAGAGATATGGCTCAGTTCCAGAGCTCTACAGTATATTTAAGAATTTACCAAATTAAGCTTTTTAGAACATATATATTCACCAGATGAAGAGTTTGTTTATATATTTGACCAGATTTAAATGTGAATAAGGTTAATTATTATATAATAACAAAATATGAAGTTTGAGACAATTCATGTGCTGATAGGGCTGTTTCCATATAGTCACATTTTACTTTGCATGTCCTCACTTCAATTTATTATTACTTGATTATTAAAGTAGAGCACAGAGGATCACGGAGGAATAATAATAATTAAAAAAAAAAGTATCTACATATATCGGTATAGATTTTTTTGGCAATAATCGATAGTTCCATATGTGGCACACCTTGAAATTTACCAGGGCGTAATCTGAGACTAAGATGTTTCCAGTTGAGCATTCAGCAACTGATGAAATGAGGGACTTATATATATATATATATATATATATATATATATATATATATATATATTAGATAGATAGATAGATAGATAGATAGATAGATAGATAGATAATCTATTCTACAATAAATTTTATGGACTGATGAAAAAAAAAGTATAATCCCTACCAGATGGGTTCAAAAGTCTTTAAATATCTGTAGGATCAAGATTTTTACACATAATGTGAAGCGGTGATGTTGCTGTAGTGGGCTTTCACACTTTTGCTTCACTATGATCAAGGAATCCATCAAAAGATCAAAAGTCTCCTTTCAATATTATATCATTAGGGGTGCCAGCGGCTTGCAACATCACCTCAAGATCTATAAAAAAGCCCTGATCATCAAAGTTAGGTATGTAAATATTAGCCAAAATCAACCTTTGCCCCTGAATTTCTGCTAAAACAATAATGACTCTTCCTAATTTATCATTAATCTGTATGAGACATATGAATTGTAGATATTTACTTGTCAATGTAATGACTCCTCTGCTCTTACTTGAGCCAGCACTAAAGAAATCATGTCCAGCCCATATCTTCCCAATTTTTCAGCTTCCTGCGGGGAAAGATGAGTTTGATGAGAACACAATGTCATATTTCTTATGTTAAGTAAAGAAATACATTTCCTTCTTTTTATGGGGTGCTCCAATCCACTCATATTAACATTTGACATTTTGACTTATTAGAAAAAAAATTATTGTGTGTCAAAAATAAAATTATAAAAACCACATTCCAACATTAGTGCAAAAATCAAACCCCGAACTTCTTCCTGAACCAAAAAATCTGAAGAAAGATAAACGTGCCCATGACTTGCCAACCGCCATCCATCCCTCTAAACTCAAAGAGTCTATGTATGCCTACGAGAACCCCACTGACAACTTTGCCATCAGATTGCTCAAGTCTGGTGCTTCTGTACAAATTTTGTGAGACAAAATTACACAACAGAAAATCTATAAAACAAACTCCAGCCAACAGGCGGGATAAACACAAAGACGTGTAGATTCCTCCACATAACTGTTCCGAAGGTGTGTTTTTCTACAAAGCAAACATCAGCCGCTAGGCAGAACCAGTACAAAAAGAAACAATAAAAGGTGCCCAGTTTCCTCGGACAGTCAAGTGAATGTTCAGTGAGTCAGGTCCATTCAGCTGTTACATGAGTGCAAAAAAAAAAAGCCCTAATTACTCCACTGCTTTTCCACAAATATAGAAACAATAAAGGCGCCCAGTTTCCTCGGAGAGTCAAGTGAATGTTCAGTGAGTCAGGTTCACTCAGCTGTTACATGAGTGCAAAAACAAGCCCTAATCACTCCACTGCTTTTCTACAAATACTCCACAGAACAAACTCCAACCAATAGGCGGCATAAGCACAAAGAACATGCAGATTCATCCACAACACTGTCACGAAGGAGTGTTATTCCACAAAACAAACTCCAGCCGCTAGGCAGAACCAGCAATAAAAGAAACAAAGGTGGCGCTGTTCCTCGGATGGTCAAGTTAATGTTCAGTGAGTCAGGCCCATTCAGCTGTTACATGAGTGCAAAAAAAGCCCTAATTACTCCACTGCTTTTCCACAAATATAGAAACAGCAAAGGCACCCAGTTTCCTCGGAGAGTCAAGTGAATGTTCAGTGAGTCAGGTTCACTCAGCAGTTACATGAGTGCAAAAACAAGCCCTAATCACTCCACTGCTTTTCTACAAATACTCCACAGAACAAACTCCAACCAATAGGCAGCATAAGCACAAAGAACATGCAGATTCATCCACAACACTGTCACGAAGGAGTGTTATTCCACAAAACAAACTCAAGCCGTTAGGCAGAACCAGCAAAAAAAGAAACAAAGGTGGCACTCAGTTCCTTGGATGGTCAAGTGAATGTTCAGTGAGTCAGGTCCACTCAGCTGCATAGACAGTGTCACACAATAATTTACTCATTCAATTGACTTTATAAAGGTCAATGCTTGCTGTGGGCATGCAAATATTTTCTCTTGTCGAATTTTCAAAATCTGGGAACAAGAAAATGCTGTGGTTCTTCCAAGAAAGCCTTCCTTTACTCCTCGCCTCGCGTAACATGAGATCTGATCTCAGAAATTTGGCCACAATTGATCAGGCCTGTCTCCCTCTGTGGATCTCTGAGCCGGAACTCTGTGAGCTCGCTCAATTTCCAGCTTATGGCCTTTTATGCAAGCAGACTCGGGAAGAGCTCATCGAGGAATTTCAATATATCTCTGCCTTCCTCGTCCTCAGAAATACCAACAATTCGGATGATGTTCAAATTTTTCCCACACACGTTCCAAGTCTATCTTGGTTGCTAGTGGATTAGCAGATAATTCTCTCTCCAATGACTCCATATAATCGATCCATTTCTTGACATCCAACACTCTTGTAACCACCTCAGAGAATTTAGTTGCCATGGCAGTGATCGATCAACGTATTACAGCAAGATCCTCCAAGTCAGCAACGATCTTTACCTGCATTACAGACATACTCGACAGTTGACAATCAAGCTCTCCCACCGCACAGTCGACACTGAATCCCTGGTATGTGGCCCTGTCTGGGGTATCAGCTTGAGCACTTTTAATATCTTTTAATGTCTCCAGAGCCAGAGGATTTTGAATTATTATACATATTGTCTTCATAGAACAGTTATGGAACAGGGTGTATTGAATCTCACCGGTTTCATACCTCGCTGTTCACACATTCGACCCTCGCATGGCACCACACGACTCCCCCAATAATCGATAGTTCCCAAAAGCAACTATAGGTGCAGATTAATCAGTAAAATGATATATCATTCTACTTCTAATAATAATATTGGTCAACAACATATCAGACTAAAATGTGGCATGACATATTATTTTTATATTTCATTTTTTTACTTGGACTATTGTCAAGTTCCAAATAAAGAGAAAATTACACTAGTATTTCATGGTATTTAATGAAATGACTGGATTATCCAAAAATAGTCATTCTATTTGTGTTCCAAGGAAGAAAGAAAGTTGTACAGGTTTTGAATGACATGAGGTTATGTAATTGATGGCAACATTTCATTTTTGGGTAAACTATACATTTAAGTGTCCAAATTCTTATTTGGTTTCACTGTAATTCCAGTATTTATTAAACTCTGGTGATATCGTTATTATGATTATACAGTTAGTATGATGAATTACTTAACCTGTTCAGCTCTAATCAGCTGTCGTCCTTTGCATTTGTATGCATCTTTATGGCTTAACCTCTAGCTCAAATAAGGGGATTGAGTATGTTTTTCATCTCTCTTTGTACTCTCTCTGTCTGTCTGTGAGTGTGTTAGCGAAAAAGAATGGGAGAGAGAGAGGTCAGGACTTAGGCAGTAATATGTTATGGGGCATTGGGGGGCGGGGGCTTATCGTCTTTCAATTGGAGTGGAATAATGAAAAGAGAACTTTGTTTTTAATTAAAGCGGGACCTTTGGGCATGATTAAGGGGCTAGTGATTAATCACCTCTCTGGTCCACTGAAGAGGCTGTGCAGGTCAGGCCTAAAGCCTGTGAACAGCAGTGATTTACCCATGAACCTTCCAGAGAGTGGACTGCAGCTCAGCAGGACCGTTTCTTGATGTTTTACATATGAATATGAATTGGTATGATAGTTTTGGAGTGGATTTCCACAATTGAAAGGTCAGCAATGTTAGGGGATATGAGTGTGTGCTGGATACTGTGACACACAGCTCTAATGTAGCTATGAATGGAACCGGTAATATATCACTGTGAACTTAGTGGCAATACAGAACAGCTGACTCGATTTAACATCATTTCTATGTTCAGGAGTAATGTCTGCACTGAAATGATAAGCTTGGCCTGGTTAATACCGATTGTTTACAATATATATTGGCAGTATTTCATACTCAATAAAAATTTAAGCATGCATGAATGAATCTGATGTGCCCATTTTCTCACGTTTTAAGTAACCAAATGAATAAATGCTAGCATTTACTAATGTTAAGTAATACAACATTATTTTAAAGTTTTACAAAAACGTATAATTATATATATATTGTATATATAATAAATACATTTTGGTAGTTAAAAATAACTTTAATTTTATATATAAATATATAAACCGTACTCAGTTTTTCCTATATTTTTTTATTTATTTACTTGTTCACTGTTGTATATAAGCAATATCAAACAAGCAAGAGTGCGATATGGCCCTACATCAGCACTGATTTATTGCTTATATACCGTTCAATGAAGAAGTAAATTTAAAAAATGAGGAAAAACTGAGTACAGTCATACAAACGCATTTGTGCATGGAATTACATTCTTACACAACGGATAAGAATATGCTGTTGCTGGTTCAAACCAAATGATGCGTCCAAGCCTTCATTAGTAATCCAAAAATGTCACTTCAGAAATAGTATCTAATATTAAATCCACAGTCACTTCCAGGACAGCGGTGACACGCGGCGCATGTGGCAGGGCATCCAGGCCATCACCAACTACAGGACAACATCAGTTGCCTGTGACAAAGATGCCTCCCTTCCAGATGTTCTGAATGACCTACGCTCGGTTTGAAGTGCAGAACGACGTAGTGGCGAGGAAGACCACCCCTCCTCCCAACGACCAGATGCTCTGTCTTACCACGGCTGATGTGAGGAAAACTCTATGTAGAGTCAACCCATGGTAGGCTGCTGGACCAGACAACATTCCTGGCAGAGTGCTCAGAGGATGTGCAGACCAGCTGGCAGATGTTCTTACCGACATCTTCAACATCTCTCTGAGCAGCGCCGTCATTCCAACGTGCTTCAAGGCCATCGTCCCCATGCCAAAGAAGTCTTCAATGTCCTGCCTCAACGACTACTGTCCCTTCGCACTCACACCCATCATCATGAAGTGCTTCGAGAGGCTCGTCATGAGGCACATTAAGACCCAGCTGCCCCCCCCCCCCCCCCCCTTCACTAGACCCACTGCAGTTTGTGTATCGTCCAAACCGCTCAACAGACGATGCCATCGCCACCACCCTCCATCTGGCCCTCACCCACCTGGAAAAAAAGGACTTATATGTTCAAATGCTGTTCATAGACTTCAGCTCAGCATTCAACACAATCATTCCCCAGCACCTGATTGGAAAGCTGAACCTGCTGGGCCTGGACACCTCCCTCTGCAACTGGATCCTGAACTTTCTGACTGGGAGACCTCAGTCAGTTCGGATCGGGAACAGCATCTCCACCACCACCACCACACTGAGCACTAGAGCCCCCCAGGGCTGTGTGCTCAGTCCACTGCTGTTCACTCTGCTGAATCACGACTGTGCAGCAACGCACAGCTCGAACCACATCATCAAGTTCGCCGATGACACGACCGTGGTGGGTCTCATCAGCAAGAATGACGAGTCAGCATACAGAGAGGAGGTGCAGCGGCTAACAGACTGGTGTAGAGCCAACAACCTGTCCCTGAATGTCGAAAAAACAAAAGAGATGGTTGTTGACTTTAGGAGAGCACAGGGCGAATGCTCTCGGCTGAACATCGATGGCTCCTCTGTGGAGAT
This sequence comes from Moxostoma hubbsi, assembly GCA_032164185.1. NCBI lineage: Eukaryota > Metazoa > Chordata > Actinopteri > Cypriniformes > Catostomidae > Moxostoma > Moxostoma hubbsi. Next base: position 11,071,375 of record JAVLUX010000042.1, read on the forward strand.
CGTCAAGAGCACCAAATTCCTTGGTGTTCACCTGGCGGAGAGCCTCACCTGGTCCCTCAATACCAGCTCTGTTACCAAGAAAGCCCAGCAGCGTCTCTACTTTCTGCAAAGGCTGAGGAAAGCACATCTCCCACCCCCCATCCTCACTACATTCTATAGAGGGACTATTGAGAGCATCCTGAGCAGCTGCGTAACTGCCTGGTTTGGGACTTGCGCCGTTTCGGAGCGCAAAGCCCTGCAGAGGATAGTGAGACAGCATCGAGGTCTCTCTTCCCTCCATCAAAGACATTTACAGAAAACACTGCATCCGCAAAGCCACCAGCATTGTGGACGACCCCACACACCTCTCACACAAACTCTTCACCCTCCTGCCTTCTGGCAAGAGGTACTGAAGCATTTGGCCCTCACAGCCAGACTCCTCAATACTCAGAGACTGGTTTGACACACACACACACACACACACACACACACACACACACGTGTCCTGAGTTGCACTTTAATTATTGTCACTTTATAACTGGCTGCTACCTCAATAACTGCTATATCCATAGAACACTATCTCATAGTATGTTATGTTTACATTTGGCATTTTTAGAAACTGCATCTTTTGCAATACTGTGTACTGGTCGGCTCTGCACTGTCTCTCACTGTGCCTATTCATTCCTGTTCATTGTTAGTTATTTATTGTACTGTCCCGTACTTTTTGCACACATTTGCACGTGCACTTTTTATAGGTATTTTATTTAGTCTGTGTAGTCTCATGTGGTTCTGTGTTTGTCCTACATTGTTTTATGTAGCACCATGGTCCTGGAGGAACATTGTCTCGTTTCGCTTTGTACTGTACTAACTGTATATGGTTGAAATGACAATAAAAACCACTTGACTTAATGCTGCCAAGAACAATAGAAAATCTGCACAAACATTTAATTTAAATAAAATTCAGTTTACCTCCTGCTTACCTCGTGCAGTAATAACACAATGCTTATTTTGCTGGGAAAATAACAAAGTTTTGAGAATAAAGGCAAATCTATAATAAGCCCAAATACAAAGAAAGCAGGCATGTTTAGGGAAAGGAATGACAATTACTTAATTTAAATTACCAAGACATAACACTATTTTAGCACTTGCTTAAACTTAAACGATTGTGAATAAGATGCAGGTATTTGCAATGAAATACCTGCCGCAAAATTTGTGCAACTGTTTCATTTATTTGTCCATTGATGCTTAATGTATAGTTACACGATTTTGGACCAATGAGATTTCACAGTGGGCGGGGCTACCCAGTGCAAAGCTAAAGAAATAGAAACCTAGTAACTGAAAAAATGTCCTGTCAAATTCAAGGCTGGTAAGGATTTTTACATGGAAGAGATCCTTTTATCCTTTGTTGTTATTATCAAAATCAACATATCAGTGGGTTCTTGAAAGACAATGTTCAAACAATACTAGACATGATGCAACTAACATCATTTGTTCATTTGAATGTGCATGGCTATAGCAGGGGTCTTTTAAACATGTATTAGAGAAGCAAAATTATGTAAGATAACTAGAGAATATAAGAGAATAATGTTTTTCTTAATTCAACACACACTCACTGAGCACTTTATTAGGAATGCCTTACCACCTACTACTGGACCGATACGATTAGTAAGAGCCAGATAAAATCTTACTGAGTGCACCTTTAATATTAATTTCTACATACACTCACTGAGCACTTTATTAGGAACACCTGTACACCTACTTATTCATGTGATTATTCAATCAGTCAATCGTGTGCAGCAGTGAAATACATCAAATCATGCAGATATGGGTCAGGAGCATCAGTTAATGTTCACATCAACTATCAGAATAAGGGAAAAAATGTGACCTCATTGATTTCGTCCATGGCATGATTGTTGGTTCCCAGATGGGCTGGTTTGAGTATTTCTGTAACTGCTGATCTCCTGGGATTTTCAAACACAACAGTCTCTAGAGTTTACTCAAAATGGTGCCAAAAACAAAAACCATCCAGTGAGTGGATGTCCTGTGGACGGAAATGCCTTGTTGATGAGAGAGGTCAACAGAGAACGACCAGAGCTGGTTTGAGCTGACAGAACGGCTACAGTAACTTAGATAACCACTCAGTACAATTGTAGTGAGTAGATTAGCATCTCAGAATGCACAACTCACCGAAGCTCAAGGCAAATGACATACAACAGCAGAAGACCACATCGGGCACGTTATTAGGACCATAGTGTTCCTAATAAAGTGCTCAGTGAGATTATATTCTAAGAAAACTTTTCATATAAATTTATCTTGTTTTAAGGATGTTTCAATATTTATATTGTAAAAAGACAAAACACTGTTTTTTTTTTTTTTTGTGGTGTAGTCAGAATAGCTGATGTGGCTATAATTGTAGCAGAATATGTATTGTATGAAATTATTACAGGTCAGAAGAAAGCAAGTAAAAAGAAAATAGCAGCAATTGAAAACAATGATGACAAAGTCCCCATAACTTCAGAGGGAAGACATAGGCCACAGTATAAAGACCAGCAGAATTCTGCACAGTAGGAAATAATGGCAATCCAGATGCAATCTTCAGAGTGTTATTATTCCAGCAAACTGTGTCCTCTTCCCAAGGATGTGGCAGCATGTGAGCCTCTCTCCAGCTATCATCAAGACTTCTCCCTCTGACTGGATGAGCTCAAAGTGCTGATCTCAAGCTGACATGTCCAATTAAAGACACACAAGCTCCAACCTCCCTGCTTCTTATGAGACAACAGGGACAAATATGACACAGGACTCATTTCTAATGTCACCCATGTGTCTTTTTCCTGACATGTTGGTTTGTCCCCATTGGTTATGAAAAGTGTGTGTCTCTCAGAGAGAAATATCAACAGCTGATTAAGTCCAGGCCCTGAAGCAGCCAAAGCCATTTTTTGCAGATTAAATATGGCTACAGGAGAGAGGGAGAGATGGATCAGAGGAAGTATATCTATCGGAGTTAATAATTCTATTTCCTCAAGTATGGTGATGGAAGACGACACAGAGCTCAACAGTAATGTGTATCAAGGGACACTGGTATTTACGGCAAACTTGATCAACCTGTAGACTGTTAAATTTGAGACTTTAGCACAAAATAATGTTCTATAATGTAACTCAACTAGGGATTGTGAATGTGTCACAATGGTTGTCCAGTTGTCCAATTAAAGACTAGTCAACCTAATAAGTGAGGTTTTTCATAGATTTTATTTTTAGTTATGATAGTTTAATTAGGGCAGTCAATCAATAATTATTATTTTTTTAATCAAAATGATTAGTAAATCAAATTGATCACAATTAATCGCATACACATGTATGGGAGAAAGCTCCTCAATAATTCAATATATATTGATTAAAAAAATATAAATACTGTAGGTATATTTAAATAAAATATATACATTTAAAACAATAATAATACAGAAAATTAAAATGCATTATATTATTTAGGTACACAAGTTAAGCATTAAAAAGACAATAAAAAAAAGTGGATTTAGAATGCAATAAATTGTTCATTTCCATATTATTTTACATAATAAGCCTATCGTTGACCTACAGTTCACAGCAATCCATTTAGCAATTTAATTTGTCAATCAGTATGAGGTTTATTATAAGGGCTTGTCTAAGGAAGCATCAATGTACTACTGTGTCAGATGGATGCTTTGAGCATCTCAGTAGTATTACTTCATAAAAATAAAAATTTTAGGTCGCTGTGTAAAGTTAAACGAAGTTTGAATCTTAGAGATCCCCGCCTTCGGATTTGCACTCAATCAAGCTGTGTTTGAATGCCAGAACGTGTTCTCATCTTGTGTTGTCTGCTGTTGGTGAGCATGGTTTGTTTGAGCTACGCGTTTGTTATACAGCAAGTTTGGCCTTCTTCCCCCTAGAGAAAAAGGTGGTACTCCATTATTACGGTCCAGGGAAATAATTTTTTTAAAGTGTTATTTTTTATATAATTAATCGCACTGAATTAATGCGTTAAATCAACAGCCCTAAATTAAAATATAGTTGCGATTAGCAAGCACAATATAACCATCTCTGAAAGATTTAAAGCATTGCCGCTACACATGCAGGTGCATATGTTTGGTTGATGCATCGCATGTCTCGCTCTCGCGTACTTTAATTTGTTTAGGGTTTTTTTTTGGACACTGCCACAAACGCTGCTTTAAGTCGCCATGCCAAATTGAAAACAGTTCAACTTTTAAAAAACAAAACAATTCTCAAGACTATTGCATTCTGTTGTGCCCTTTTGAGATGTTTTTGAATACAAGATCATGTCTTATGTAAACAGGTCTTCCTCACAAAGATTACTCAACTAGTCTTCAGGCAACTGACTGACTAGTGGAGTTAAAAAATTTGTAGTTTTGCACAATCCTGACCTCAATGTGTGCTGCCCACACACACTGGATTCATACTGAAGGCATGTATAAACACTAACATGACATGGAATGCACATGTACTTAATTGATTTGTGCAAGAAATAGAGCATAAATGAATTATCAGAAGTTTCCCCAAAGGAACATGACAACAGGCTCAAAGCACAAAATCTCTCTGGTCTTTACTGAAGATGTTCTCTCTTTGCCAGCTCTCTGGTGTCATTAAACCCCATCTTTAAAATATTATATGTGCCCACAGGCCAGTTTGCTTTGCTGAATTTCACTGATAAAATCTGCCTTTAGTGGAAAAAGCGGGGGTGTTTTCATACAAACAGCATGTCACCATATTGAGTATAGTTGAGACTCTTTGGGTTGCCAGTGATCTGATCAAAAGGCTTCAGTACGTAGATGATTAAAAAAAAAAAAAAAATATATATATATATATATATATATATATATATATATATATATATATATATATATTGTATGACCACAAAAATTAAAATGCTTTTTTCAAGTTACAATAGTTTTAAATAGATTTTGTTTTAAGCATTACAGATAACCACAGATATCTTTAATGTCTTTAAATGCCAAGGCTGAACCAGCTAAAATAGAGAGGAAAAAAATAATTTGTACTTTTAATAAATCAATCAGTTTCTTATTATAAATACATCAATTTCCATCTGGAATATTTTCTAGTACAGCGGTTCTCCAACTGTGATACATGGTACACAGCTGTACACAGCTTGACTCTGGAAATTGAGCTACATTATTAAAAAATTATAAAAATATAAATTTGATTCAAATAATTTTTCTGTTTCATTTTTAACGGCTGATTGCAATTTAAGTATAGCTTCATGCTAAGACTCAAACATAAGCCCACAGAATCAGTGAACAATTACCTACATTTTGTTTGTTCCTCACACCAAGCTATTTTATGCCTTCAGAAAATACAGAATCCACTTACAAGGGATGGAAAACAGCAGATTGGACGTTCTACTTAACATTGTCTTTTGTGTTTCATGGAAGAAAAACATTTAATTGACACTGTTCTTTAATTGCATCTTTTTTGATGTTGTATGAGGCTGTCATTCTGCCAAACGTCTCCTTTTTCTGTGCAATGAAAAAAAAATTTTGAATTGTTTGGAACAAACATGAGGGTGAGTAATGATGACAGAATTATCACTTTTAAGCAAGGATGTTCTGATTTAATCAAAGGCGGTACTTTCCCTGAACATTTTGAGAACCACTGCTCTTGTAGAAAAATGAAATAGTTGAACCCAATAAATAGAAGACCACACTCATAAATTAAAATAATGCTCTCCCAGATGTTGTCCTGCACGGTTAATAGACATTCCAAATTTTTGTTCCATGGCAGCCTTGCTCAGCACATATATCCAAAGCAATTCATCTCCAGATGTAATGCAGCATATACTGTAGACTTGCAAATAGGTTATCCCTTGATCTGGACTCACACTGTGAAAAAAAGATAATCCCTGTCACAGGTCATGTGCCTCTCATAAATAAATGTTAACAAGAAGGGGAAAAAAGGGAGAAAAAAAAGGGCAATTTCTGCTGTGATGCAATCTAGTTGCAAAACACAAACTGCTCTGGCAACCTTTTGATTCTTTCCACCCATAAACGCATTGTGTTTAAAATACAGACAAGGACAATTTTCCATTCCTGCAATATTCAAAAGATAACCACCTGCGCAATTATTTTTATTCTGATGCACTGGTACAACCTGCTGTTTGTCAGTTTAAAACAATGGAAAACTGGAATGGTAATATATATACATATACTGTATGATCGTCCTGCTCCAATATCTTGATGACGGAGAACAGATGTTAGATGGAATATTAGCCTCAGTCACCATTCATTGTTGGAGAAAGAAGTAATAAAAGTGAATGGTGACTGAGGCTAACATTCTGCATATCTTTTTGTGTTACACAAAAAAAGTCATACAGTTTTGGAACAACATGAGGGTGATTTTTGACAAATGAAACACACAAATGTTCCTTTTACACAAAAATATCAACAAAGACTTCAAAATATTTCTATCATTCCAAAAAAAGCTTGATGAATGAAAATCAATGGCCATGGTAAGACTTTCCCATTTGAGAGAGAGAGAGAGAGTGTGAAGGAGGGGGCAGGTGATGTGGTTTTGTTCTCTGAACCTGTCATTGTTGTGGAAAGCTAAAGGGTTTTGTGACTGGCAGAGGCACTCCGGGGGGAAAAAAAAAAGGTTTCCAGAGGTGTCAGATGGTAAATGGAATTTTTGATCATGGCAGACTAAACTGAGAGACAGCATAACTGCCTAAAACAAAGTTTGAGCAATCATTATTCAGTTTGTTCAAAACTGCATTCTAAAACTGTACATCATAGTGGAAGACTATAGGAATGGGTCACAAATAGACGACATGACATCCAGAAACTGACTAGGTCTTTCAAAATAAAATTATAATATTCGTCTTAATTTAAAAAAAAATTTGAATGCTAAAACTGTGCATTTGAATTTTGGATGTTGGCAAGAACTTTTGATGACTTCCGATTGATTGCATTCTTGCACTAAAAAAGGTTACACAGCGCAACAAATACAGTTTTACAGAAAGCAGGTGTCTCGAGATGCCTTTTAAAATTATTTTGGTTAGACACAGCATCTAAAAAACAGTGCTCTTGCACAAGATGCTGAATAAACAAAAACAAAGCGATACAAAGACATTCGTCTAGTGCACGTTTACATAGAAAAACGTCTCGGGTTACTTAATTGTAACCCTTGTTCCCTGATAAAAGCGGAACAAGATGCTGCACTGAGAAAAGCGCTTTGGGAACATCTTTTAGGTGTGACCAGCTGTGAATATGTGTGCAACGCGTCAATGAACATTGACCGGGAATTTATAGCCTCTGTCAGTGTAATCATTGGACGCACCTGGGGCAGAGCTATAAATAGATGCGTCACAGGAGCATCGTCAGGTATTTTGTCTGAAGATCAGTCCTGGGGCATCCCAGTGTGGCAGTAAAGCGCAGCATCTCTTTCCGCTTTTATCAGGGAACAAGGGTTACACTTAAGTAACCCGAGACGTTCCCTTTCAAAAAGCTACACTTATGATGCTGCGCTGACAAAAGCGCTTTGGGAACGAGAATACCCATGCCGCTGCACTGTGGCTGTCCGGTCCCCCTACGGTTGTGTAGTGTGCTCACTAGAACGTGAGAGGTCTCAGACACAAGCTTGAGATGTCGACTCGAGGACATAAAAGCCTGGAGTGGCATGAACATCCAAACTATAGAATCTAATGAATGTGTGCGGAGAGGACCAGCCTGACGCATCACAAACATGCTGCAGAGGGACACCTCTAGCCAAGGCTTCAGAGGAAGAGACCCCTCTGGTAGAGTGAGCCCTGATGCCTACTGGCGAAGCTTGACCGCGTGCCTTGTAGGCCAGGGCAATAGCGTCCCTCACCTAAAGTGACATAGTCTGCTTGATGGCGGCCCCTCCCCCCGTTGTGGCCTCCATGGCAAGCGAATAGTTGCCCTAACTTACGCCACTGGCTAGTGGGGTGGACATAAGTCTGAAGGAGAGATAAACTCCATAAGAAAGACCATCTTGAGAGTCAGAATTCTGTCAGATGCTGACTCTAGAGGTTCAAAGGGGGTCTCAACCAGACCCTCAAGAACTATTGCTAAGTCCCATGAAGGTGTCTTGTTCCTAGCAGGAGACCTAAGTCGCCTAGCTCCACGAATGAAGCGAGCGAGTAGAGGATGTCTCCCCAATGGCACCCCGTCCACCAAGGCATGGCGAGCCGAAATGACGGCCACATAGACCCTGAGAGTGGCGGGACCAACACATTCTCACACCCAACTCGTCACATATTGACGCTTTTGACAGGACCCATTGGCGTCACTTTTTAACGCCCTGGGTATACCTTTGGCGTCATTTTTCGACACGTTGGGTAGTCCGATAGATTTCTATAGAGGATTTTAAAAATAAAAGTAAAAAAAAACTTTGATTAATTGAACAAAATTTTAAAAATAAAAATATAAAAAACTTTGATTAATTGAACACAATCATAGCATATTATATATATTTATTAACATCAACAAACCTCCGATAAAAATACGTTATCCAGCATGCTCTCTAAGAAAACGCTTAAACTGCTTACTTGCACACGCCGTGGAGCGTTGTTAAACTCACCTTTGAATGCCGTTTTGGTTAAGACTACCCAACGCGTTGAAAAATGACGCCAAAGGTATACCCAGGGCGTTAAAATGTGGCGCCAAGGGGTCCTGTCAAAAGCGTCAATATTTAATTTAATTTTTTATTTATTGATCAATTGTCACACATTATACATACATTTCTGCATATATACAGTGAAATTATTTATTTTTCACATATCCCAGCTAAGCTGGGGTCAGAGTGCAGGGTCAGCCATGATTCGGCGCCCCTGGAGCAAATAGGATCAAGGGCCTTGCTCAAGGGCCCAACAGTGGTGTCTTGGCGGTGCTGGGGCTTGAACCCCCGACCTTCTGGTCAGTAACCCAGAGCCTTAACCGCTGAGCCACCACTGCCCCAATATGTGACGAGTTGGGTGTGAGAATGTGTTGGCGGGACATGTGCCTGCTGACAGTTCTTCCTGCAGAAAATCCAGAACTGAAGTAATCTGGCAGTTAACTGGATCTGTATTATGTGTACTGCACCATATTTCAAAGACAACCCATTTATTGCCGTAACTACTAGTAGAGGGAAACGCACACAGGCGCATTCTGGGCTATGCATGTCCCATCACGTCCAGCCCCAGGGGGGCTGGGTGACTCAGGGAGAAGTAGAGGAGACATTGCGCTGTTCATAGAGGCAGAGAGGTCCACTTCTGCCCTGTAAAATCTCACCCAGATTTGTTCCAAGTGGAGGGAGCCCTAGCACTTAAAATGGTCTCGATAACCTCAGGAGAAAGCCCTGTTTACCTCAGTTGGTACCCCTCAGGGGCCAAACATTTGGGCAGAAACCACTACAGACCGAGTCGGGTCTGGGTGGCCAACGGGCCCGCCCCCTGAGTGCAGCAAGGACAAATCTGCCCATAGGCTTCCTCGTGTTCATAGCATCCCCGAATAGGCCAGTAGGCGAAACCGGGGCATCAAGGAGGTAAACTTTATCCTTGTCCTTGATGCCCGATAGGTTGAGCCAAAGGTGTCTTTCTGTGCTGACCAAGGCAGACATAGACTGGCCAATGGTACGGGCTGTCTGCTTGGTTTAGAGATAGATCTGGGGCTCGACGAAGCTCAGAACAATTTTCTTCGTCGAGCGCGGTACCCGCACTCAGGTCCTTCAGCAGGTCAGCTTGGTACGCCTGTAACATTGCCATCGTGTGCAGAGCAGCACCAGCCAGCCACTGCTTGATAAGCCCTCCCCACTAAGATGGAGGTTGTTCTGCAAGGCTTTGTGGGGAGAGAAGGTTTTTTAAGTGACGATGCCGAACCCGGTGAGAGATAACCCGCAAGTGTCTCTTCGACTGGCGGCATCATCGAATACCCCCGTGTCTCAGCACCCGCGATAGTCGAATATATCGACATCGAGGGTACGTGTACACGGGAAATATAAGGCTTCCTCCATGAGCGAGAGAGCTTGTCATGGATGTTATTAAAGAAGGGAAGGGACTCATGAGGCGTTCCCTTTCCCCGGCCACCAGACAGAAATCTATCCTCCAACTTGGAGCGTTTGGGGGTCTCTTGTTGGCATGGCCAGTCTAACTGAAGCCTGGCCACCTCACGAGTAACCATGTCGAGTAATTCCTCCGCTGATTTATTATCATGGACGGAATGCTTGGAGGTGGGTAGAGATTTGAGGTCCCCCTCATGAACCGAAGAGGCGCTGGAGCTCGCTTCGAGATCACAGGAAGGACCAGCTGGGTCTGGGGAGAGAGCGAGCGAAAGGGATGAACCAGTCTCTCGCTCCTCAGCCAGATCCATGTGAGAGCCCCACGAATGAAGTGTTGGGCACTGACTCCCGGAAGTAAGCGAGCCGAGCGCGAAGCATTTTGCCCGAAAGCAGATCGCAATGCTCGCACCCGCCCCAACGCGAGAGCAGCATGCTTTCTTCCCCCAAACAAACGAAGCAAAACTGATGCGTGTCCCTCTCAGCCATAGAGCGGAGACAGGGGAACACACATCGTTTGCCCTTACTTTCTGTCATAATTTCTTTTTTTCTTTTTTTGAAAGCATGAAAGATAAAAGAGAAAAGGTCTTTTGTACACTGCCTAACAATTCCAACTCCTAACAGAGGAAAGTAGAAAGTTTCTGACAGGCTCATGAAGCGTGCACACACACAGACTGATCTGAAGACAAAAGATCTGACGATGCTCCTGTGACGCATCTATTTATAGCCCTGCCCCAGGTGCATCCAATGATTACACCGGCAGAGGCTATAAATTCCCAGTCAATGTTCATTGATGTGTTGCACACATATTCACTGCTGGTTACACTTAAAAGATGTTCCCAAAGCCCTTTTCTCAGCGCAGCATCATAAGTGTAGCTTTTTGAAAGGGAACAAATGTATGGTTACACAAACGTTCGGTGTGTGAACAGCCCCTTACAGTAGCTTGAGATCTTTGGACATTGCGTCTTGCACTCACATAAGCATTTCTCAAATTAGCAATGCTTATATATATATAATTATATATAAACAATTATATATATAATAATTTTTTGCCCTCTAGTCTAGTGTATATATATATATATATATATATATATATATATATATATATATATATATATACACTAGAACAGAGGGCAAAAAATTATTATATATATAATTATTTAGCGCAGCATAGCGATTACGATGGCACCGCAGATTGCTGCCTCGGTGTGGAGCTCTCCAATTCTTTTGTTGTTTTTGTTTGTGTGTCCTGTGTTTAGTAATATTTTACCAGTCAGGTTTACCAGGGACGAACTGTTGAACATTCGGCAGCACATACCAGATAATCTTTTCCCAGTTTTTCAATATTCTGACGTTTTGCTGGACATTTTAGTCGGAGGCGCAGCTGTGTTGTTTAAACACGCTACGAGACGCAGGCGAGGAAAACGAGCCGGCGCGCTGGTTAAACTCCGTCAGCGCGGCGTTAGAACAGCACTGCCGAGCATTCATCTTGCGAATCTTCGCTCTCTTCCCAACAAAACTGACGAACTACATCTCACACATACAAATAAGGACTTTTCAAACTCTGCTGCACTGTGCTTCACTGAAACCTGGCTGAGTGAAGCCATTCCGGACAGCGCATTACATCTGCCGGGCTTCCAGCTGTTCAGAGCGGATCGCATCTCGGAGTTAATGGAGAAAACGAGAGGCGGTGGAACATGCTTTTACATCAACGAAAGTTGGTGTACAGATGTAACAACGTTAAAGAGGATGTGCTATCCTAACCTGGAAGCGCTCTTTATTAACTGTAAGCCGTTCTACTCGCCGCGGGAGTTTTCTTCGTTTATTCTGGTGAGTGTTTACATTCCTCCAAATGTGTCTGTGAACATAGCGCTGCAACAGCTGGCTGATCAAATCTCAGACACAGAACAACAATACCCGGACTCAGTTATTATTATTCTTGGGGACTTTAACAAAGCAAATCTCACACGTGAACTGCCCAAATACAAACAACACATCACATGCCCCACCAGAGACAGGAATATATTGGATCACTGCTATACAACATTAAAGGATGCATATCGCTCTGTCCCACGTGCAGCTTTGGGACTCTCTGATCACTGTCTGGTTCATCTTCTCCCGACCTACAGGCAGAAATTAAAATCAACAAAGCCAGTTGTAAGGACTGTAAGGAGATGGACTAATGAAGCAGAGCTGGAACTACAAGCCTGCTTTGACTGCACTGATTGGAGTGTTTTTGAAGCTGCAGCTACAGACCTGGACGAGCTCACAGATACTGTGACATCATACATCACTTTCTGTGAGGACATGTGCATCCATACTAGGACATTTTTATCATTCAACAATGATAAACCATGGTTCACAGGAAAACTCAGACAGCTTCGGCATGCCAAAGAGGATGCTTACAGGGGTGGGGATAGAGTCTTGTATAATCAGGCCAGGAACACACTGAATAAGGAAATCAGAGTGGCTAAAAGAAGCTAATCTGAGAAGCTGAAGAACCAACACATTCTCACACCCAACTCGTCACATATGGACGCTTTTGCCAGGACCCCTTGGCGTCACTTTTTAACGCCCTGGGTATACCTTTGGCGTCATTTTTCAACGCGTTGCATTGTCCGATAGACTTCTATAGAGGATTTTAAGGTATACCCAGGGCGTTAAAAGTGACGCCAAGGGGTCCTGGCAAAAGCGTCCATATGTGATGAGTTGGGTGTGAGAATGTGTTGGAAGAACAAGTTTTCAGCTAACGACCCTGCATCAGTGTGGAGTGGCCTGAAACAACTTACTAACTACAGGACTCCTACCCCCAACCCTGTGGTTGACCAACGACTGGCTGACGACCTGAATGTGTTCTATTGCAGATTCGAACGGCCCAATTTCACACCCCACAGGCACTCGGACCTTCATTTCACACAAACATTAACACCTCCTGCAACCCCCCTCCTCCCCCCTCCTGCTACACAACCTGGACTCAAGATCTATGAAGATGATGTGTGCCGTGTCTTTCGGAAGCAAAGGTCAAGGAAGGCTCCAGGCCCAGATGGCATCTCACCAGCGTGCCTTCGTTCCTGTGCTAACCATCTGGCCCCCATCTTCACACAGATCTTCAGTAGATCACTGGAGCAGTGTGAAGTCCCATGCTGCTTCAAACGCTCAGTTATAATCCCTGTCCCTAAGAAACCTAAAATCACAGGACTTAATGACTACAGACCTGTCGCCCTGACATCTGTGGTCATGAAGTCGTTTGAGAGACTGATGTTGGCCCACCTGAAGAACATCACTGGACCCTTTCTGGATCCCCTTCAATTTGCTTATCGAGCAAACAGGTCTGTTGATGATGCAGTCAACATGGGATTGCATCACGTCCTGCAACATCTGGACAGACCGAGGACATACGCAAGGATCCTTTTTGTGGACTTCAGCTCGGCTTTCAACACAATCATCCCAGCCATTCTCCGGACTAAGTTAAACCAACTCCCTGTTCCCACCTCTACCTGTCAGTGGATTACCAGCTTTCTGACGGACAGGCAGCAGCTTGTGAGGCAGGGAAAATTCACTTCCACCACCTGTACCATCAGCACTGGTGCCCCCCAGGGATGTGTGCTCTCCCCACTACTCTTCTCGCTCTACACAAATGACTGCACCACCAAGGATCCCTCTGTCAAGCTCCTGAAATTTGCAGACGACACCACTGTCATCGGCCTCATCCGGGATGATGATGAGTCTGCATATAGAAAGGAGGTTGAACGGCTGGCTGTCTGGTGCAGTCATAACAATCTGGAGCTGAACACATTCAAAACGTTGGAGATGATAGTGGACTTTAGGAGGAACACCCCAACATTGTCCCCCCTCACCATTCTAAATAGCACTGTGGCAGCAGTGGAGTCATTCAGGTTCCTGGGCACTACCATCTCACAGGACCTGAAGTGGGAGATACACATCGACTCCATTGTGAAAAAGGCCCAGCAGAGGTTGTACTTCCTTCGCCAGCTGAGGAAGTTCAACCTGCCACAGGTGCTGCTGAAACAGTTCTACTCAGCAGTCATTGAGTCTGTCCTCTGCACTTCAATAACTGTCTGGTTTGGTTCAGCTACAAAATCAGACATCAGAAGACTACAGAGGACAGTCCAGACTGCTGAGCGGATTATTGGTTGCCCCCTGCCCAAGAACTATACACTTCCAGAGTGTCAATCACTCTGGACCCCGCTCACCCTGCCCACTACCTTTTTGAACTGTTGCCTTCTGGCCGGCGCTTCAGAGCTCTGAGCACCAGAACCGTCAGACACAGGAACAGTTTTTTCCCTCAGGCTATCCATCTCATGAACAATTAAATTGCCCCATAATTATGTGCAATACACAGTTTAAGTCTATTTATATTATCCAACATATCCACTTCTGCCATTACTTACATTGCTTTGTACATAATATACTGTATTTTGTTCTTTATAATCAGATTGTAATAGATTTGCACTACGTGTGTGTATGTGGGAATGTATGATGGTGTGTGTATGTATGTATGTATATGTATAATTATTTATTTTTTAGTCTTTTTTGTTTTTAAGTACCTATGTCTTGCTGCTGTTTTTTTTGGTATTGTTTGTATTGTTGTGCACTGGAAGCTCCTGTCACCAAGACAAATTCCTTGTATGTGTAAGCATACTTGGCAATAAAGCTGATTCTGATTCTGATTCTGATTTATATATATTTGTGTGTATATATATATATATATATATATATATATATATGTGTGTGTGTGTGTGTGTGTGTGTGTATGTATATATATATATATATATATATATATATATATATATGTGTGTGTGTGTGTGTGTGTGTGTGTGTGTGTGTGTGTAATATATATATATTAATGTCCTGACAATACATTGTGATCAGTTGAATGCCACTTTTAATGTACACAAAATCTGTACATTATTCCAAACTTTTGGCCACCAGTGTATTTTGTTAAATGAAATGCTGGATAACAGAGCATCACATATGTAAGATATTGCTTAAATATAATACAATTACTATTGACGTATTATTAGTAATAGTAGTAGTAGTAGTATTACATAGAACATTTCTTCCCACTACAGTAATTATTTCTGTCAATTTTTTATTTTATTTAAATTGAGCTTTTATTATAACTGAGCTTTTTATGTGATGTTATAATGGTCAATCTGTAAAAGCTGGTCGGTACGTGACTCAAAGGGATTATTAAACCACAAAAGGCTGTTTAATTAAATAAATATGTAGACTGTATTTGCCTTGCACTACAAAGTGAATTTGAGCCCTGTTCACTGTCATGTGCTACAAACTGAGCACGCAATGCTCTTGATTGTGTTTTCAATGTATGAGCCAAGGAGGAGCTTTCAAAAGAATGTGCAGCTGACATCGGCACAGCTCTGTTTCCACAAAATCACAAGCGCTCACATTTGAAGCACTAACCAGCAAAAACCAACATAGAATGTCCATGCCTGTTAAGCTTATCTTTTGACTAGGGGTATTCCATTATTCCCCAAGCCTGCATGTCTGTTGTGTCACATTCTTGATTTAAGGCTAATTAGTTAATGGGTCATAGCCAAAAAATAATAGTTGGTGATCGATTAAATGAATTTGCCAGAATTACCATGCCTAGCACCAACATAAACATATACAAAAGCCCTTGAGAGACAATTAAGAAAACATTTCAGTAAACCAAACATATTGACAGCTTGGTTATTATGCACAGTGACATGTTAGTCACTCTTGTCAGCCTGATAAGGTGGCAGCAGTGGCAACAAATGTCATCTCCACAGCAGGAGCAAACATCAGTAGACTAACTCAGATGTGGTGGAGAAATAAGCCGAGACATGAAACGGGGAGATTCCAGACCCCACAGTGTTCATGCTTGCTCAGCAGGAAGCAAGGCTCAAACACAACCCTCCTTTGTATGTGTGTAATGCACCTTTGCGTCCATGTTTCAAGACATTTGAGGATGTCTTGCAAAGGCTTCAGAGAAAGTTCTACAGTGTACCAGGCTACTGACTGTTTGCAATGCACAAATTCTAATGAGAAGACAGAAAAAAAAAGAAAGAAAGAAAATAGTGAAATGTTAGAGCCATAGCCCTTTGGTAAGTGTGCTAAATCACATTTAACAGTGGTGCTTATATGGGTGATTCAAGTTTGAATCCGACTTGCAACATAGTCCAATCCTTTTCCCGCATCTTCTACCTGCATCATTTTCCCGCATCTTTTTTCATGTCATCACTGAACAATTTGTATGAATAAAAACAGCTAAAATGGCTTCCAGGGTGTTGCTATATGGTTGCTTAGATGTTCTGGGTTGTTGGCTAGTTGAAAAATATAAATCAAAACAGCCCAACCTGGTGTCTATAATTTTCTGGTCTCTAGATATGAGTTGGGTCCATCCTTCCATTTAAAGTCTATTGGCGTTTTTGGTCTGGCAGGTAAAAATTAGAGACAGATCACTTCCTCTTCCCAATAAGCCACACAATTTTGGATATCATACATGTCCTTGTGGGACAGGCTATGCACCAACACTTAATACTTTGGGTTATGGGTTTTCAAAAGCCCTACGTATGAGCAATAGTAATAGTGAGGCTGATAATAACTGTCTTAGAAAGCATCACTAAAAAGAAAGATGGTGCAACAAGGAAAATTATTTTGAAAATGGCAAATGGCAGGTAATCGGGGTTGATCAGTAATGTGAAATCAAAGACAAAATAAGCATGTATATATATTGAGGCAGACATGTGTTGAATGTGTTCTCTGCTCACACTAAAGGTAATCAAAGGGTAAAATAACAAGCACAATGAGCCCGTCTGAAGTGAATCACAACTCCCTCACAGTCTCACAGTAGGTATACACTTATTCATTAAATGGCTGGAGAAACAAATTTCACAACATTATGAAAACACAGATTTCTCCCTCCTCTTTTATGCTGTGATTATTTAAATGGTCAAACAAGAGGGGAAAAGATGGATACCTGACTCGCTCTTTAAATGTATTTCAATCACACCCTTATAGAAAATATCCTTAGAAAATGATCACTGGTTCCTGAAATCAGTTTGGCAAAAAAACATACAGAAGATAAAATGAAACCATAGACAAAACCCTGAAAGCAATGGATAATGTTGAAACTGTAATAAAAATAAACCGGTACAAGAGTGAATCCAACAATGCTTAATTGTGGTTGTAGTAGGGTGGAGGTCGGGGCTGGGTTGTGATTATACACACCCGGTCCCTTATCCCTCTCGGAGGCTTAATTAGCCTGATAAGGGACTGGGTGTGTATAATCATAACCCGGCCCCGCCCTCCGCCCTGCCACAGTGGTTAATTGTGATGAAAATAATATCAATGTAAATCAACCTTGATTATCCTAAAATAGGCTTCATTTTCTTATTCTTTCTTTTGATTTTGAGGTGATATATGACCCATCCATTTGTTGACAGTTTTCATGAAACTTGCCTGCGTATCTATGTGAGTAAATGAGCTTTAAGCAAATCTGACACTCTGATTGTCATCAAGCATGCAGCCAATCAGGTGACCTTTTCAAAGATCAGAATGTCATTACCACCATCTGGTGCTCCAGAGTAAAAAAAAAAAGCCTCATTAGCTAACAGAGGGTTAAAGGCATAGTCTGTCATTATTTTGTTATCACACACATGCTGTTTTAAACCCATATGACTTTGTTTCTTCTGTGAACACAAAAAGAGATATTTAGCAGAATGTCCGAGTCGCTCTCTTACTAAAAATGAAAGTGAATTGTGAAAAGGGGCTATCAATCTCCAAAAAAAGCATGATTGAATAGAATTAGCCCATACAACATGTGTGCTCTATTCCAAGTCTTCTTAAGTCATATAATAGTTTTGTGTTAGGAACAGACAGAAATTTATGTCACTATTTACTGAAAATCTAGCCTTGAGAATCTTGCTTGACAGGCGTAGTCACATTCACTTTAATTTTATATATAGTACAACTTCATCGTTCTGCTCTGAACATTATTTGTGTTCCACTAAACAAAAAATGACATAATGGTTTCGAAAGACATAAGAGTGAGTAAATTATGGCAGAATGTCAATTTTTGGGTGAACAATTCCTTTAATCACATCACAATGGGGAGAAAAAATGTCCTCCAAGGTCATGTGAAAAAGAGAAATATTTTTTCTCCGGATCCCTCTGGATGTAGAAATGGTGTGGCTCATTTGAAATGGGTTCGCAGTGTAGATTAGATCCTGGACTAGCTCTGAGCCCTGACCTTGCCAGTAACTTTGGCTTGGATTTCTACACGGATGAGATTCAGGGAGGAATGAGGCACAGAGATTTACTTGCATTAATTCACCTTAACAAATGCAGACAGGTTTACTTGCCACAGCAACTGCCGCTACAGATCTCGAACCTCAGAAGATTTGAAGTTGGAGGGATCTCATATACAACGATTAACTGTGTTTGTGTTTAGTATTCAGCACATGACTTCACAATCAAGGAGCCCACAGTCTCAGGTGAGTAACTGTGGAGTGGTAAAGGGATTGTGTCTTTGTGATATTTACTACTGTGATAAGATCTTGCCGACAGAGGGGGCAGCTGCATACTTCAAATACACTCAAGTTAACAATCAGATTATGGTAAATAAGCATGGATGTTTGTGCCATTCCTTTTGCTGGTTGTTGACAAATGTGCAAATAGGAGAAGGAAAGGTGTGTGTGTGAGAGAGAGAAAAAGAGAGAGAGAGAGTGAGAGAGAGAGAGAGAGAGAGAGAGAGAGAGAGAAATACAGTACACTGTAGCAGAAATCGTCCTGCAAAATAAGCACTTATTAAAATCATGATTTCTTCTGTTCCTCTTGTTGCTGTTCTTTATTACTGAATGTGAAGGCCATGTCAAGGACATGAAATGCTCTTTTAAGCTCATTGCAAAGCCATTATACATTTCAGGATTACGAATTAGCTTAGTTTGGTGCTTGGATCATTAGTTAGATAATAAATCTTTCTTTCTCTAACTCCCTGTCTCCTGTGTGTGTGTGTGTGTGTGTGTGTGTGTGTGTGTGTATGTGGGCAGGATTAAGTGTTTTACTAAGTGGACTTTGTTTAGGTTACAAACTGGTAATTACAAGGGTATTATGCTATAAATGTGGTTTAAGAGGACATTTCTAGTGTCCCCATAATTTAAATCACTTAAAAAAACATACTACACAATGTTTTATTGAAAATGTAAAAATGCAGTACGTTTTATGTGAGGGTAAGGGGATAAAATCTATAGTCCATACAGTATAAAAATCATTATGTCTATGGAGAGTCATCATAAGGATAGCTGCACAAACGTGTGTGTGTGTGTGTGTGTGTGTGTGTGTGTGTGTGTGTGTGTGTGTGTGTGTGTGTGTGGACAGCATGTGGACGTATCTAATAAAACGAAGACATGTCTGGGTCATGTTCCATCCCTTAATAATTAAAAAAGATTGCACAAAGAAAGGTCAAATTTTTTGCTTGGTGACAAGATTTTCATGCAATGATGCAGATGTTTCAAGACAATTAAGAACATTTACAGCAATGAGAAGGCAATAAATGGCATTGCAAAAAAAATAAAAAAATACACTGACGGACAAAAGTTTGGAATAATGTACAGATTTTGCTGTTTACTTTTCACTTTAATTCACCAAAGTGGCCTTCAATTGATAGCAAAGTGTAGTCAGGACATTACTGATGTAAACACCTTATCTTTGAGTAATCATGCTAAATTACTAATTTGGTACTAGAAAATCATTTGTCATTATATCAAACCCATTTGAAAGCTATCTGGCTTGTTAAATGAAGCTTAACATTGTCTTTGTGTTTGTTGCCACAGTATGTAATAGACTGGCATGTCTTAAGGTCAATATTAGTTCAAAAATGGCAAAAAAGAAACAGATTTCTCTAGAAACTCTTTAGTCAATCATTGTTTTGAGGCTATACAATGCTTGAAATTGCCAAAACACTGAAGATTTCATACAAAGGTGTACAATATAGTCTTCAAAGACAAAGTACAACTAGCTCTAACAAGGACAGAAAGAAAAGAGGAAGGCCAGATGTACAACTAAAAAAAAGTCTCTAGTTTGAGAAATAGAGGCATCACATGTCCTCAGCTGACAGCTTCATTGAGTTCTACAGTACAACAGTACATCAACAGTACAACAGTAAAGAGAAGTCTCAGGGGTACAGGCCTTATGGGAAGAATTGCAAAGAAAAAGCCACTTTTGAAACAAAAAAGCAAATGTTAGAGTGGGCAACGAAACACAGACATTGGACGACAGATAATTGGAAAAGAGTGTTATGGATCTTAAACCAATTGAGCTTTTATGGGATCAGCTAGACTGTTTGGTGTGTGAGAAGTGCCCTACAAGACAGCCACATCTATGGCAAGTGCAACAGGAAGCGTGGGGTGAAATGTCACCTGAGTATCTGGACAAACTGACAGCTAGAATGCCAAGGATCTGCAAAGCTGTCACGTGGAGGATTTGTTGATGAGAACTCTTTGAAGTAGTTTAAGAATTTATTTATTTTTTTTTTCAAATTGTAATAGTAATTTTTCATGTTATTACTGTCATGACTATATATTGTTATCAGTTGAATGCCACTTTGGTGAACAAAAGTACCAATTTCTTTCCATAAGAGCAAAAATTGTATATTATTCCAAACTTTTGGCTGCCAGTGTATATATTACCTCAATTGTACCTGTGTGACGTAATTTTAAGTATTTATTTTGTTTCTTTGTTGTACTGAATTACATTTTTGCTGATTTAAAGGGAAAAAAATGTACGAAAAATCCACATGTGTGGACAGGATCATTTTTGTAACTACATTTCAGATATGAGAATTTGTTTTTGCATAACTGTAAAGAGAATGATATATTTTTGCATAACGGTGAGAATTTGAGGGGGAATCCTGCTTAATTGCCATGAACACAATACAAAGAATATTCTAAATAAATAAATACATGTTGGTGCTAAAAAAAGATATATATATATATATTAGGGCTGTCAGTCGATTCGAAATTTGAATCAAATTATGTACATGGTGTCCTGAATAATTAATCGCAATTAATCGCATATACAAATATTTGCTGAGAAAGCCCCTCATATAAAAATAACTCAATATATAATGATTATACATATTTACATCAATATATAATTACACATGGTTATCTTTAAATATGAAAATAAATAAATTATATATATATATATATATATATATATATATATATATATATATACACATACATACACACACACACACACACACACATATACAGAGTATGGCTGCTGCGTTGCGAGCTCCGATACAACAGTGCAGTTTATTGTTTGTTTTGTTTACAGTTTTTTGTTTTTTGTCTTGAATGTTGTCTGCTTTATTGTTTTACGACAGACAAACGCTTTTGGACATTGGTTCGGCAATTACACACCAAAAACCAGACTTCAAATTCCTCAATGCCGACCCGCTGTTTACAAACGCCAGCAGAGCCCTTTGTCTGGGCTGCCCGACCGCGGAAACGCAGAAGGAAAAGGGGGAAAAGAGCCGGCGTTCTTATCAGAGTAAGACGTATACTACTGGCAAATGTTCAGTCTCTGAACAACAAGCTCTGCGAGCTGAGAGCGCAGATCTCTTTTCAATGAGATACGAGAGATTGCTGTGTTATCTGCCTTACAGAAACCTGGATGGCTGCAGAGTGGACAGAGTGAAAGACCTCTCAGGTTAAAGCAGAAGTGGTGGTGTATGTTTTATGATCAACAAATCATGGTGTGATCAGAGGAACATACATTTATCAAGTCTTTCTGCTCTCCTGATCTGGAATAACTCATGCTTCTGTGTCGACCATTCTGGCTACCGAGGGAATTCACAGCGGTCATTATCACAGCTCTGTACATCCCCCCACAAGCAGACACAGACCAGGCACTCAAGGAACTGTTTGGGAGCATAAGTGAGCAGGAAACCGCTTACCCTGAGGCCGCGTTCATTGTTACCGGGGACTTTAACAGAGCCAGTTTTTAAACAATCGCTCCAAAATACCACCAACACATCAACTTCAACACACGAGGGGACCAGTTTTTGGATCATTGCTATTCTCCTTTCTGGGATGGATACAAATCCCTCCCCCGCCCACCATTTGGCAACAAATCAGACCACTCTTCCGTTATGCTTCTGCCTGCTTACAGGCAGAAACTAAAACGGGAAGCACCCACCCTCAGAACGATCCAGTGCTACAATTCTATGCTACAAGTCTGTTTTGATCACGCGGACTGGGAGATGTTCCGGTCCGCCTCTGATGACAACATCGAGGTTTACGCTGATAGCGTAAAGTGTTTCATCAGGAAGTGTGTAGAGGACGTTGTGCCAACCAAAACAATACGGATCTACCCCAAACAGAAACCATGGGTTAACGGCGATGTTCGCGCGGCACTTACTGCGCGGACCTCCGCTTTTAATTCCGGGAACACGGAGGAGCGTAAACAAGCCAGTTATGCCCTCTGTAACTCTATCAGTGCAGCCAAATGCCAGTGCAGGCACAAAATTGAAGGACTGTTCAACACCACCAACTCTAGAAGTATGTGGCAGAGAATTAACATCATTACGGATTACAAAGGGAATAAAAACTCCGCCGTGAACAATGCTGCGTCTCTCCCGGATGAGCTTAACACATTTTATGCTCGTTTCGAGGACAATAACACCGCCCTCACGGAGAGAGCACTCGCGGCTGACGCTACAGAGGTTGGTTCACTGTCCGTCTCTGTTGTGGATGTAACCCGATCCTTCCGACGGGTGAACATTCGTAAAGCCGCGGGCCCTGACGGCATTCCGGGCCACGTCATCAAGAGCGTGAGCGAACCAACTGGCTGTGTTTTTACGGACATTTTCAACCTATCTCTCTCCCTGTCTGTAGTCCCCACATGCTTCAAAACGTCAACCATTGTGCCTGTACCGGAGCAAGCCAAAATCACTTGCCTAAATGACTGGTGTCCTGTTGTTCTGACCACCATCATTAGCAAATGCTTTGAGAGGCTACTCAGAGATCACATCTGCTCTGTGCTGCCCACCTCTTTGGACCCACTGCTGTTTGCCTACCGCACCAACCACTCCACTGATGATGCCATTGCATCTACAATATACACTGCTCCCTCCCACCTGGAAAAAGAAACACATATGTGAGAATGCTGTTTGTAGACTACAGCTCAGCGTTCAACACAATAGTGCCCTCCAAACTTGATGAGAAACTCCAGGCTCTGGGCTTAAACAGCTCGCTGTGCAGCTGGATCCTGGATTTCCTGTCAGGCAGACGTCAGGTGGTTAGAATGGGCAGCAACATCTCCTCATCACTGACCCTCAGAAATGGAGCCCCACAGGGATGTGTTCTCAGCCCACTCCTGTATTCCCTTTACACACATGACTGTGTGGCGACACATAGCTCCAATGCCATCATTAATTTTGCTGACGATACGACGGTGGTAGGTCTGATCAATGACAATGATGAAACAGCCTACAGAGAGGAGGTGCACACTCTGACACACTGGTGTCAGGAGCACAACCTCTCCTTCAATGTCAGTAAAACCAAGGAGCTTGTAGTGGACTTCAGGAATAAAGACAGAGAACACAGCCCCATCACCATTAATGGAGCACCGGTGGAGAGAGTCAGCAGTTTCGAGTTCCTCAGTGTCCACATTGCTGAGGAACTCACATGGTCCGTCCCCACTGAGGCCATTGGGAAGAAGGCTGGGGAAGTTTGGAATGAACCACCATATCCTCACATGGTTCTACACCAGTACTGTAGAGAGCATCCTGGCTGGCTGCATCACTACCTGGTATGGCAATAGCACCGGCAACATCCACAAAGACCTGCAAAGGGTGGTGCGAACTGCCAGAAACATCATCGGAGGTGAGCTTCCCTCCCTCCAAGACATATATAACAGGCAGTTTGTGAAAAAAGCTCAGAGGATCATCAGAGACTCCAGCCACCCGAGTCATGGTCTACTCTCACTGCTTCCATCAGGCAGCCTGTATCGCAGCATCAGGACCCGCACCAGCCGACTACATGACAGCTTCTTCCCCCAAGCAATAAGACTTTTGATCTCTCTTGATCTCTCACGATCAACAATCAGCACTGCACTTTATTAATCTATTATCTCACACTGGACTGTCATAATTATATTCTCCACAATATAACAACTGCATATATATTTTTATATACTCTTATTTTTTTATTGTATGTGTATTCTATATTGTGTGTATTGTTTACTGTACTTTGTAAAATAGGATTGTGTTGTGTAAGTATGTGTACATTTGATATGTTAATTGTGTTGTGTAGTTATGTTGTTTATTTGGTATATGTCTCGTCACTGTCATGACTGCTATGTTGCTCGGAACTGCACACAAGACTTTCACCTACTGTTGCACTTGTGTACATGGTAGTGTGACAATAAAGTGATTTGATTTGATTTGATTCTTTACTGTCCTGAGAAAGTGAGCCAGATTGCGGTTTTCTGCTGCATTCTACACTGTCTAGAACCGCAAGATCTGAATTGTGCCATGCAAATTGCAAGCAGCACAGATTTTGTGGCTGTGCTTGAACTGTTGCCTGATCTACATGATTCCTTCAATGAATTAACCGCTAAACCGCACAGACAGCATGTGCAAATAAATGCCACTTTAAACCTTTTTGCTTGTGAGTTTCTCCTGTACAGACGGATCTCCCAGAGTGAGTTCTTTAATCCCCAGAGTGAGTGCTGTAATTAAAATAAATCTTACCTTACACTTCACAACAGATGCACTGTAGGACAGATTATATCATAGTGGGAGTACTTAAGGTCATATTATATATTATCAGACATATAATGAGGTTTTTAGATGTTTATAATAATTGATTATGATAGATAAGATGTGATTGTGAAATATTTCTATATAGCACTGGCATATTTTCGTTGCAATGCAAGATGGGATTCTGAGTTTGTATCGTCATAGAAGCATACAAAAGTGGAGCATAGAAGGTTCTAAAAACCTAGAACTGGCACTCTCCCAGCCCCGGAAGTGGTTGTGACTGACGGAATGGGAGAAGGCTCAAGTGGAATAGTTTGTGTATTCTTTGTTTGAAGTCAGAAAAAATGGCTGGAGTGCTGCATCAAAACAGTGTGCTCTGATGGTAATGGCTTTATACTTTTATTTAGTGATTGTATAAAAGTAAAAAATAAAGATATTGTGATGTTGAAAAGACTATTTGAGCAGCTGGTTCATTATGACAACTGCTTCAGTAATTATAACAACCAATGTTGCTGGTAAACAGCAGCAAGAAAACAGATCACACTGGTTTGATTGTACGCATCTTAGCCCAGCCTAGTGTAATCACACCGGTTTGATCGTACATGCGAAATGACCCTAATTCCTTCATAGTAAATTTAGCCCCAGATATTGTACTATTGGCTGTAATTGTGTGATGTTTTGGAGCATCGTCACTTTGCTTGCTGCCGGAATCTTGTCATATCGTGCCTAGTTAAGAAACTGACCCTGTTTACATGCACTTAAGAAAACTGTATATTTCTGGGTTTTTGCAGAGAGCGGCATTCTGAAACTGCATATAAGTGAGAATGCAGCTTTCTATACACCACTTAAGGGATTAAGAGAAAGCGGTTTAACACACCTAGCTTCTCCTGGAGAATACTGCTTATCTGGCCATGTAATCACATAAGCTGTTAATGTTCTCACAGGTTTTTGAAGAGTGTGCATGTCCGTGAACAGACCGGAGTAACACGTGTCATCGGATCGAGCCGAACAAGAAGTTAACAAAGCAGAAAGAATTCAACATTTTCGGGAGTACAGTAGAGAAAGCACATACACAATATAATATACTCATTTATAAACATCAGTGTTAATTATCGACTGTCCCTTACCTCTGCATATATGTGCTCATATATTGGGGAATACCAGTGTTTTATGTAATAGAGAAAACCCCACCATTGCTGCGCAATTCTGCTGCAGGTCGCAACAGAAAGTTAAGGTAACAAACACAGCAACAACTGTGGAATATATGTAAATAAAGTGAAGAGTTGAAGACACAGAGTAAAATAGCAAAGTCTTTCTCCGATGCCGTGTTTGTTATTTACACAAGCATCTTGGGGTTATTAAGTTGCTTTGGAGAACGCTGCTTTCTCACCAAGCCGCATGTATACATGAGTTAAGTGTATGCCACTTATACAGTACATGTAAATTGGAATGCAGCTTTCTCTCAATAAGCCACGTTCTCGCAATACTCTGCTTTATGGTGTCCATGTGAAGCACTCAATTTGATGCAGAAAGAAGTGTTTGGATTGGAACATTTGATCACATGTCCCCACAATCCATGTCACATTCTTCCTCTCTTTTTCTTTCTCAAAATCATAACCCTGTTGTCTATCTCACTCCAAGTCTGTCACTTTTGATTTCACACTCCCTTTCATTTAGTGTAACTGTTTTCATATCTGAGACATGGACATTAGTGCATAATGACAGTAAGTCATGATGCCTAAAGAACTGATTGCTCCAGTCCTGTCAAATCAAAGGCACAAAAGTGTCTTAAGTAAATAAATCAGGCTGTGGGTAACAAGGGTATTCTATTCTAGCGTGTGCTCTGCAGGTCTGGGGTGAAGATTGTTTATTTCTCTAATCTAGCTTGAAGTTCGATATTTGTGATTGGACATGAAGATTCAGACATATCATCAGCAACACCAGATATGGCCGCATAACAAAAGCTGGCTTTATGGTTTCTGAATTAAGGGGCAACTCCAGTGCGCATTTTTATAGTTTTTGCCTTGTTTGGCTTGAAGAAGAATGCCCTAAAAGTGAGTTGTAAAGCGAGATGTTTTTAACTGTAAAGGATGTAATATAGAGAAGAGGAATGCATTTTTGTGCACGTGAATGAGTGATGTTTGCCACACGCACCCAATCGAGGGATATAACGCGATTCACTTCTCGTGAGAGAGTCAGGATTTACCTCTCTGCTAAAAGTTGATGATTATGAAAAAAAGAATTCAATTCTTTTAAACTGTGCACAAGACATTGTTTTAAAAATATAGATATATATTTTTATAAATGCATTTACACTACTCAAGAGTTCAGCATGACAACATGATGACTTAAAACATATGATTTACTGTAAAAGGGATAACTGTAAAATTATGAAGCAATTAAAGACATTTACACAACAAGAAGAAACAGCAGCTGCTACGAGAGCTCAATAGGACTGCTGCAAACAAATTCTTGTATGTATATGTATATATGTGTATGCATATATATATATATATATATTATATATATATATATATATGTATTAGGGCTGTCGATTTAACACGTTAATAACGTACGATTAATTTGACAAAAAATAACGCGTTAATAAAATTAACGCAATTAATCGCAATGCTTTCCTGAGAAATTCCTGAGAATTGCAAACTTGTAGTACTTGTATATTATATATATATATATATATATATATATATATATATATATATATATATATATATATAGATATACACATTCGCTTCACTGTGTGTATCACAATGGGAAGGGATTTTTTTTCCTACTTTAACAATTCAATGCAAGAAATGTGTTGGATCATATCTCCCAATCAGAATATTGTAGAGACATGGGGGTGGCTTATTTTACTCAGGCTACCAATCAGTATATTCTTAGAAATGGCATATCCATGCCCTAGCAACCATTTATGGCACCCTAGCAACCACCCTCATAGATTTCCATTCAAAATGGCTCAGTAGGAAATCTTCAGAGCATAATGTCATAGAGACTTTGGGATTGACTCTTTTCAGTCAGGTCAGACAGCTAATAAGAATCACTTTGGTTACTTGCTATCCATGCCCTAGCAACCATTTAGAGCACCCATTAACACCAACCAGCCCTATTAACATCCATTAAAAATGTCTCTGAGGGATATCTTCATTTTAGAATGTCCTAGAGACATGAGAGTTGGTTTGTTTTACTTGGGTGAGCAATCAGTCTTCAACTGTCCACATGGAAACTACTTAGCCATGCCCTAGCAGCCATTTAGAGGACCCTAGAAACCAAATCCTATTGACTTCCTTTCAAAATTGCTGGATATCTCTGGATATCTCCGGATCAGAATGTTGTTGAGACTTTGTTGTTGGCTTGTATGACTCAGGACAGCAAGCAGCCTTTTTAGTATCAACCTGGCAACTGCCTTGAAGCCACATGGGCTTACCCTAACAACCAAGAAACAAAACACATATCTCTACACCAGAACCTCGTAGACATTTCCGGGCTGGCTCATTTGACTCAGGCTGGCAAGGAGCCTTTTGAGTATCACACTGCTAACTCAGTCTCATGTTAGCAACACCTAGCAAACTGCTAAAACTTACTAGCATGCCTAGCAACATGCTAAAACATGCTAGGAACATGCTAGCAATGCTAGCTAAGTGCTAAAACATGCTAGCAACATGCTAAAACATTTTAGCAATGCATAGCTAAGTGTTCTATCTATCAATAAACTTTCAGATTAAGCTTTTTCAAGCCAACCTAAAGTTTGTCCACAAACTTTTCAATCTAGTTGTGGTGTTAATGCTCTCTGGTCAAAGCTTTTTTAAGCTCACTAGAAATACTCCAGCAAAATACATTTTTTTAAATAAATTTGTATACATTTTCTTGTCTTCTTACTGACAACATCATATTTACCCATAAAGTTTCACTCAGTAACTTTTGCCTGTGTCATCTTGGACTTACATTGACACCCAGCAACTTGGATGTAGCTTCATTTAAAATAAATAGTTTTTAGTTTCAGATGCTATTGTAGAGATTTAGCATTCACAGTCAGCCTTGATTACATTAATCAATTAGTGAAATAACAGGACAGTTTAAGATTAAGTGAGTAGTATTTGGCTGCTCATTTGATTCTAACATGGCAGCCCTCATGTGCGGACCCTCTCCATGTAGATTAAAATAGTTTTTATAAGGTTACTGATATGAATGAAGTCTTCGGTTTAATGTGTGTGGTCATGATTATATACATATATTGCAAAATTACAAATCATGTCTATAGGAGTTTAAAAAAATAAATGTCCCTGTTTTATTTTGCAGGATTCATTATTCTGTTATTCTTAGAAAAAAATAAGTTTGTATTCAATTGTATTCAGTTTGCATTAATAATCTTTACATACACTTTACAACTTTATATAATAATATTAATATAGTCATAATATATTTTTAAAATCATTGTCACTATTTCAGAACATTTGTTTCTCTGTAACAGTAAGAGTAGAACATCTGAAGCACTTTCAGTCTGCACTTTTGTAAAGTTTAAAGTGACTCTGATATTGTCTGGTCCCATCATGTCATGTTGGTTTATTGTTAGAAACATTACCTTATACTTAGTCATAGCCCAGTGTTTTTTTTCTATTTGCGTCATGCAGTAGTCTGTGAAATACAATAAAAAAAAAATCTTAAAGCACACAGAGCTCGGCAGGGGCTTCGTTTCTGTCATCTCTGAAAGAATCCCTCACAACATGGGAGTCCTGGCTGTTGTGGAACATGCTCTTGCTGTTTATTCTCCACTGAACCAAGTGGCATTGTGATTAGATTCTTCTGCTGTAGTTTTGCAAGGTCACATTTTCATGGTGAAGATGTCTGGTTGGTTGATTTGTGCCCAATCGTTTCTTTCCTAGCTGATGATTTGAGCTCTCCTGCTTGAGGAAATATCACAAGTCTTCAAATTAATGTTATGCTCTGATGGATAAACCTGAAATGGAATATTTCATACTTTTTTTAGCAGCTGAACAGGTTATGCATGTATATCTGAAGGGCGAATATCACTTTGTCACAGTGCTGTTAAACATGATTGTTTGAAATGGTTGGCAGGACTGGGTGATAGCTAAAGGAATGTCTCAATATTTTTTTTTCTTTTGACAATATTCAATATCTTGATATTTATGTATTAGCTTTAAAATTACTTACATGGGGCAATTTCTTTATCAATTCGTGGAGCCATTATTTCTACCAAACAGATTTTTTGTGTGTGCTTTTTTTTTGAGTGATGACGATTGTTGAATCATAGTTTGGAATCGATTCATTAAAATGGTTATTAGTGGTGTAACGGTTTATAGTGGCATGATGCATTGCGGTTCAAAAATGTGACCAATGTGCATCATGGAGATGGGACTTTTTTTTTTTTTTTATTAAAAATGAATTATTTTTGCATCTGTTCTATCCAATATGCATGACGTCTTATGCCTACGTAACACACCCATACACATGGAAATCGCTTCATTGGACACAAGGAGCTCTAAAATGTGATTGCATACTAGCTGCCACAAGTGTTGTACTTGTACCACGAAACCAAGAGCGCCTTTTCAGTGCGAGGGATTGAATGTCAGTTTGAAGCGCAATAGTGATCTGGTCTAACAGTGGGAGAGAAAATAAAAGTGTTTAGAGCTTTAATGAGTGTGCCATATTAATCTACTATATATAATGCTGAATATTATGTATAACAATGCAATAGGGGAATATAATCCTAATGTTAAATGTCATGTCTGATTTTATTTCATGTAAATTATTATTATTTAACTGGATAAGCCTGCACTTCCATTATATAGCCTATGCATTTTTTAAAGAATATTTACATGTAAACAGAAACAATACTATTTTTGAAAAATATATTTTTAATTGAAAATGTTTGTAAGCAGCATATATATCTAACATAATTCTGTATTTTCAGTAAGCAGAATTATTTTCTAATGTTTCCATTTGGAGTCACCATTGGTCTGTCCTGTGTGGATTTCTACTCCGAAATCTCTGATCGAATATTTAGCACATTTAAGAACAGTACTTTTAGCTAAACAAACTGTTTTTCATATGTCTATAAAGTAATAATAAGAATAATAAGAAGAATAAAAATATGTTTTAATCTTTACTTTTCTTAATATTCAATAACTAAATATTCATAAAACGAAGTGAACTGTGAGGTCAGTATCATTAACTGAACCGTATTGTGAAATAAATGAAACGTTACACCCCTAATGTTTAATGATTGGTTAATATGGACAGTTTGAACTGAATCTCAGAAATAAATTGAACTCACAACTCTAATACAAATTTAGATACTGAAGTTTAAATCAGAGATGCTATTAAAACATCTCTGTCCTAATGACCTCATATTCACAAGTTGCTACACAAGTAGGGGGTCACAAAACTAGTATGAAAGGATTGCTCTTAACCCTATAAAGTCATGCATTTTGATACACATTTGATACAGGATTATATAAAGCTTCTCCATCATCATCATGGAGAATACTTTGCTGAAATGTTTTATGCAATGTACAATGCTGCCTCCAGGTGAAAGCATTTTTCTGGAAGTAGAAGTCATTGTAATGTAATTTCCAAAATAAACACCCTTCATATTGTGTGACACAAATCTCTTTTTACTGTGAAATCTTTGCTGAATTTGATAAAGTATATGTAACAATAATGTTTATATGATCACTGATATTTCAAAATGAGTATTTGCTGAATTGAAGCAAATTGTGCTTGGGGAACATTTCATATATTATTTTGTAGAAAAATCATGTTGAAATTCATGTATCAAATATGATACAAGTTACAATTCATGCCCACCACCACCACCAAAAAAAAAAAGAAGTCTCTTGAGACCCAGAGAAAAAAATGTTTGACAATTTCAATTTCTAGACATCAACAAGTAATTATAAACGTCTCTTTATCTTAGTACAAGCCTAAACCTACATTGAATGTTTTGTTGATATCATGACCGATCCTGATGATAGTTGTATTGACTTTATTGATCAATCCTTTATGGGAATTCAGAATGCATTAGCGAACATACAATACAGGACATACATTATAAGCAATGTACACAAAAGCTAATGAAACATTTATACGCAATTACTGACCACAAGATTTTCCAAATCAAGATTCTCACCATACGGGAAGAAAGATATGGACATAATGCAAAGAGTAGATTGCAGCTAGAAAAATACAGGGCAAAGGAATTAATTGAAAAAGTTGCATCTCATAATTATAGTCTTTCAGTGTAGAATTCATTTATCGAGAATCAACATTGAACAGGTGAAACAATGTCAGTACTCAATACACCACACTCATCTGAAAGAAATAATACAGCTGCTTTTTATACTGGTTAATATCACTTCAAAACACATGAAGCATTTGTAAAGGGCAAAGCTAAATAGAATTAAACATACTCTAAATGTTGCTTATTACATTTTAGCACATATACACACATCTTTCCATCATTTCTTTGTAGTTAATTGAGCTGCTTTTCTGGACAGCTATAGTAGCCGAGTCATAAAGTTTGATATGTTTTCTCCGCTGTTGACTTGTCAGTAAAGTTAAAAGAGCGTACAAACAAATTATTCCAAAGCTTATTCAAACAAATGTTCTGGAGTCAATCCTTCAGTATAGAGCCAGTGGTAGGAGAAGCATTGGGGACAGAGCACTGAGCTTTTGAGAGTGGTTTCTGATTATAACATTGTTGTTTTAGCCAGAATTTTTGTTTCACTTGACTATTGGAAAAGCCATTAACAGTACACATTGTCCGAGACATTTTCAAACACATTTGACAATGTTTAAAGAGCACGAATCTTACCGAATTATATGTTAGCTTACAGTTACCGGCTACACAATACACCAGCCAACCACTCTCCTCTAGCCAACCTGTCCAAATACAGTGGATTTGATGAAAATATTGTGGATTGGGTTAAGGAAACGTTTAGGGCTGGGTATCGCCAAGCACCACATGATACTATGTCACAATTTAATGTATTGCAACATATCATAAATAATTTGGATTATGGTTGAGAGAGAGAAAATATCGATACAGGGATCTAAATTATTTACACAATATTGTGAGAGAAAGGTATTGCAATATACATATCAATATATATGTATTGGCACAGCCCTAGAACCTTTTAAGGCCAATAAAGTGTGCATTAAAATCATTGCAATATTCACAGTTTTGCTTAACTATTTATTACTAGCAAAATTATTGCAAATTAATGAATAGTCAAAATATAACCCAGCCCTGTTGGTGGATACTACTGTAACTACTAGGCATTGAAGACTTCAATAAATTAGATGAAACATGGCCTGCTAATGTACAAAAGGATTAACAGGAGACATGAACTGCACAAATGAGATGGCAAAGAAAGTAGAATACTGGTTCTCTGCAACAGTGATGGTTTTTAACAACCAAAAATTCACAAAGATTAGATATTTTGACAATCTTCCCCCTCAGTCCCCTATTTTCTTATAGGCTGTCTTTTGAATCTGCCTACATCATTCATCAAAGCTTTCACATTTTACAGTGGTGTCTGCAAATCCAACCTTTATTTTAAAGTGGACTTTGTTTTATTTGAAATGATTTCTGACAGCTCATTTTCAGCCCATTTAATTGCACACTCTCAGATTAATTTCAAGACAGCACACTTTACATACATTAATGACCTTCATGATTATCTGATGTGATTGGTGCTTAAGGAGATTATGCACATTTGCATGTGTGACATCACTCACCTCGGCACATATCTATGTGAAGCTTGAGTTGACAAGGCATGCATGAATGTCTTTGAAATAAAACCACAGGGTGGTGAAATAAAATTTTTGTTTTCAATGGCATATCTTATGTCAAAGACATGTACAGTGATTCATGCTTGCGGCTGTCTTGTATTGTTAATTTATTGTTCGCTCATGCTTCGTTTGAGCCAGTGGTCTTAAACCCCTCATTAGCCAAAATCACATCAAGGCTTAAGTCTTGCCTGAACCTTTATTAATTTGCACAACATGATATATTTGTGTGCATTTTACATGTATTCCCATTTTGATTATTTTCCGTTTCCACTATTTCTTCAAAATCAGGTTCTCCGTGGTCATGTAAAACCTGGAAATATCAGGAAATGTAAAAGTTCATGGTAATTAATTCAATCTTGAATGGTAATGGAAAAGTAATTCAATGTCATAGATAATGTTTTTATGCTCTGTCCTAAAATAATTTATTGGCTAAAAATGGGTCTTTGCATTTTGCATCTCATATATAAACAGATTTTTTAAAATCTTTATGCACTGCTTAAATCATGAATCATGAATGGCTAGAAAAATTCATAGAAATTCATTGGAAACCTTGTAAAATGCTTGCTTGGTTCTTTGTGAGTCTATAAAACACACAGAGATGATAAAGATGACTCTCATTTCTCAGCTACTGCCATGATCATACCCCTGGCCCACATCCATCCCTGCTCTAACAACCTTTCCTCACCTTCTCTCTATCTCCCTTCAACAAGGCCAAGTGGAGTCAGTGGCCACATTCAAGGGTAATGAGTTCTTCAGCTACGACCTGTCCCAGAAGCCCATACAGAGCAGCACAGACGAGATCACACTGTCTTTCCGAACACTGCAACGAAACGGCCTCCTCCTCCACACCGGCAAGTCTGCCGACTACGTCAACCTGTCTCTGAAGAGCGGCGCCGTGTGCCTGGTCATCAACCTGGGCTCAGGCGCCTTCGAGGCTCTGGTGGAGCCATCTGACGGCAAGTTCAACGACAATGCCTGGCACGCTGTTCGCGTGTCCCGCAACCTGCGTCAGGTAATGTTCACTTTTGCGCATTTTGCAGCTCAACTGAGGATTTTTTTATCTTTTGAAAACTGCCTTGTATTTTGATATTAGAGTATGACTTATATATTGTTAACTTGTGTTATTGTATAGAATAGATGCGCAAAAGTGTCGAACCTTTAAAGCTGCTGCAAGCGATTCCTGCACCACTAGCGGCACCAAACAGAATTGCAAAAATACCAAAGACTAAAAATAAAGATTCTGGGGTGAATTCAATAAACAGTTGTGCAACTTTTGCCAAGAGTATTTTGACGCAAAACCTTCTTTACCAACCCCCCACAATCCAATTTATTCAGAAGCTAAATGCTTTACAATAGCACCACAGCATATTTAAATTAAGTCATAGTAATTCCTTTCTGCGCAAAGCTAATTAGATTAATTATAGATGGCACTTCTTTAAAAAAACAATGTGCTATTTGACGAGCGCAAGTACAGTAGCATCACACTATTACTGCTCAAGGAAACAGACTGAATTGATCATGACTGTAGTCAAGCACACTTTATACATGGTGAAGAGATGATTCAATCGCTTACAGAAGCTTTAAGTAAAGTTAAAACTTTTCCATTTAGGTATTTTACATTTATGTAATGCATTTCATATAATAATCCTGGTTCCCCACATAGCTCTAGCCTGTACAACCAAAAACCAAACTGTTATGTCAACAGTTTAAGATTGTATTGTTTGTGATAAAGACGAACTGCATGAGGCTGATTTAATTGGAATCAGATGGTCTCACAGGTGCTTTAGTGGACCCGGAGTACTGGCTTTTGTATTGGAGCTTGTCCACCTGATTGTTTTAGTGCTCAGATACTTAACGAGGTCATATGTAACCCTTATTGCAAAATAGATTTTTGTTGTAAACTCGTAAGATTAAAAAGCACCAAGATTATTTATTTCAGTGATTTAGTTAGTGCAAAATATTTCTCTTGTTGGACAATATGGCCCCATTTACACCTTGCATTAACATATGTTTCATACCTGGATAGTATTTGGATATTCTTTAGCTGGATTGCATTTACACCTTGCAGTCCACTACTTGTCCACTGTGATAGAGGCTGATAGAGATCTGATCAAAGTTACCCATGCAAAATTTAGCTAATTTTAAAAACATTGATGGATAAATTAAATGCTTTCTATCACTTAAGCAGTCAGGGACACAGCTAAATTTCAGGACGACAAAGCAAATTTAATGATATGCATCTCGCTTTCGGTACTTTGTAAGTGCTAAATATGCTTCTCATCTGAAACGTGATGGTGAAGCCTGGCTTGACATGTGTCGCGCGAGCCACAAAGTGATTAGAAAACAGGAGAGAGATGTGGGTGAGTGGCGATTTGAGGAGAAAGACGAGATATGACATAAGTGTATTTCAATGGAATAATTAATGGGATATTGTTAGGGTGACAATATTCAAAATGGCAGCATTAGCATGTACACCTTCTTTAAATGTGTTCAGAATTTGTCCCTGACCACCTCTGAATGTGGTTTCCGTGATCCGATCACAATGCGTCTTGGGTGCATTTACATTTGTCATATAATGTGGTCAAGTGCTATCTGATAGCGATCCAGTCACCGAAAAGCATGTTAATACAAGGCGTAAAGCATATAGGGGCCTAAGAGGGCTTACAGGAGTCTTCCTCTCTCTAGGACTGAAGTATCATTCAACCACAGGCTCTTTCGGACATAGACAGTGGTGACATACCTTCCAGTTGTTATTATTACTAACCAGTATGAATATGTATGTGTGTGTGTGTCCCTATAAAAGAGGACTGTTTAAGTTCAGGCTCTGCTGCTTTGTTTTGTCTCAGTGATTAAATCTATATGTATTAATCAAGGCCTTTATCCCCTGGAGAGGAAGAATGTTTGCTATTAATCATTTAATCTAAGGAAAAATCACATCAAGGTAGTGTTCGTAGCTAAGACTGATATTTTAAGTGCCATTATCTTGATTGTTTTCAAACCATTATTGCTATAGAATTATTGTATGATAGGGTGCATCGTGTAGACGGTCTGTTTCTGTGCTGATTATTTCTCCATTTTACTGCCGCAACCTTTAGTTTAAGCACTGATCTTGGAGCCGGGGGTGCACTTCGTATCAGTTTACGAATGAACAGTATTTTTGTTCTGCCACAACAAATTATCGCACTTCAGCATTGTGCCGAGTTCACTGAAGCCAAGCAGGGATCAATGACCGAATACCAGGTGTTGACATTTATTTCTTTTTTTGTCATTCATTTACCATAAATAGCTACTGAGTCGCTACTGCTAATGCTGCTCTACCTCTGTAACCCCCTCCTTCAAAACCCTCCAACACTCCCTCTACCATCTTGTTTGACAGATTAGTTTAACTCTCACTCTCTCTCTCTATTTGACTAACATTGAAGCCTCTAAGTGGAATTATCATTGTTTTTCTTCTGCCTTTACCCCTCAAATACTAACATGAATACCTCCATGGAATGTGAGCCATCTGTTTGCCATTGACAGTGTCCAAAAAAAATTAAAAATTGGTACAAACCTTTCAACAGATTTTAACAGATTTTTTATTTATTTTTTCATTCTGGGAAGAAACTGTATATTCTAATGGAGGGTTAAATTAGAATTATTCCATTTCGTGGTATGGTTAATTTTGCTTCAAATTGCTAGTAAATTATTTAAGCTTTTGTGGAGTTTATGGTATGTAATTTTACTCTCCCTCCCTTGTTTTTTTTTTCTTTTTTGAAGCGCGCAGGGGTTGGACTCCCTACGGTAAACAAACTGCATTATATGGTAGATATCATATTCTAATTGTCTAGTTTGGTTTGGCCCTTTCTTTTTCTCTCTTTTTGCTTTTACTGTTCAGAAACGACAAAAGAAAATTTTAAAAATGGCATCAGTCTCAAGGTGCCATGCAAAAGTTCTTTTTTTGGCATTCACAATTTATGTATGTATATATATATATATATATTATTTTGTATACCATTCACCATTCTCCCACCCACATCCCAAATTTTACGTTTTTTATTGTATTAGTGTTCCATTATAATAACACATCATATTTGGCTGAAATATTTTAGAGTGGGTAGTGGGCATAAAGGATGCTTTAAGCTGCTGCCAGAGCAAGAGTTCCGTCTTGTCCACACTATGACCGACACTGGGGTCGATAGGGGTTGATTTTCTCAGACAGAATCTATACTGACAATATCACACTGCTTTGTTAAAGGTAAAAGTAGTGAATATGCCAATATATGTTTTGCTACATGGTGGAAAAATCATATTCAGTTAAGTAAACTAGACATAAACATTGAATGTATCAAGATCAGATAAACATTACAGTTGCATTATATTACAGATTAAGATACATGTAATAACAAATGAATTACATAGGATGTGAGAAATTCATTAATCTAATCTGTAGATCTACCCAGTGTCAGTCAAAGTAAAATTGCAAAGCAAACTCTTGTTTAAATTCTCATTTAGTCATTTAAAAAAAAAAAAATACGTGTTTGACTGCAGTTCTTGTGCAGCGTTTCTGTCCACCCATGTCATTTTCTTTCATTTATTCCCTTTGTTGGCTTTTATTAAATGTTGCTGTTATTCATACAGGGCTTTTAGTGATATGTATGATGCATCATTTAATAATTATAGTTGCTTAAAAACCTCTTAATATGCATTGTTCTCAAGCATTATATTCATATCTGCCAAATTAATCAAGAACAACAGGAGAGAAGGGCAAAGATGGCTTTTATTTGTAGAACAAATGCAGCAATAGATAAGCATGGATGCATTTCCAGTAAAATTAAAAATGCCTATGATATTCAAGTAAAATATGTAAAATATATTCAAATGTAATTACATGTTTAAAATGCTAGAAGTGTTATTTTTGCCCTCTGACATGTTCTTTCTAACTCACACTCTAAACATGAAAAGAATGACCTTGGGCAGACAAATGGAGGTGTTCTGCTTGAGCACAAGCACTCACTGTTTATATGAATTGGAAAAGGAAAATTACAGAATTGGATAAAAATGATTGCTGCCTCATATTAACCCTCTGTCTGGGGAACAGAGAATAGAATGACCTCTCCTTACCCTTCTCTTCCTGTGGCAAAACACAACTATCTTCAGTACATCTTGTTTTCTTCATGTTCTATTGTTGTTTTATTGTTTTTTGTCATTCATTTCTTTATGAATGAAGTCGCCGATGGCATGTGCCACTTTTTAGCCAGCATGTTGTTTTGCATATACTGTATTCTGTTCATATCACCATCATGCACCTGCCTAAGTGCTGGCACTGCATAAGTGGCTAACCATTTTTGTTGTTGTTTGTGGTGATGTACACAGATTTGTTTTCATTTCCTTTCCATGTCTTGCTTTATCTGCTCTCTCTCTCTGGTTAAGGTTGGGACACTAAAATGGGTTTCAATTTCAGGACAATTCAAGCCATCTATAATTTGCCGCAAATAACTGGAGTTCTCTCAACTTTTGCCTACTTATCCACAGTAATAATAATGCTTAAGGAATATTTCACTGTAAGAACACCACCTGTTTTTGATGTCTGCCAAGGTTTACATTAACATTTCCAGATGTGCAAACAAAAGCAGTCTTTGGCATGTAGTGTATTGTATATATCTATCTATCTATCTATCTATCTATCTATCTATCTATCTATATATATATATATATATATATATATATATATATATATATATATATTAGGGCTGTCGATTTAATGCGTTAATTCAGTGCGATTAACTTTACAAAAATAATGCATTAAAAAAAATGTACGCATTTAATCGCACTTCCCCCAGACCATAATAAGGAAGATTCCTGAGAAATGCAAGCTTGTAGTACCACCTGTTTACTCCAGAGGGCAGTAAGTGAAATTTCAGCTGTCTGGCAACGCACAGTTTATACAGTGAAGAAAACATTTCAGTAGGCAGAACAACACAAACATGCGTTACGTTCTTGCGTTCAAAACACTCGAAGGAGCGCAATTGCGATCTAAGGGATCTCAAGATGTGTTTAAAGATTGAGTATTAAACTATATTTAACTTGACACAGTGACCTAAACATTTTATGTTTATGATGCAATGCACCCGAGACGCTGCACAAGCATGTCTGACGCAGGGTGTGGCTGGATTGACCCCATAAATATCTAATCACAAATACAATCAAATAAATGTCCTTCAAACTTATTTATAATTACTATCCCACTAATTATTTTCTTGTAGATAGATTTAATTGTGATGTCAATATATTCTGTACATTTTGTGGTCTGCAGGCCCAAAACCTATGACATGTCACTTCATAAGGAATATTATTTGAATGTTTTGCTTTTGTTGGCAAAGTTTAGTATTCATAAATGTTAGTATGGTGGTTATAAACCATTAGTTTTAATTTTTAATTCAGAGGTTCAGCAATAACTAAGAACAATTTCCAATTTGAGTAACAAGAAAGCTGTAAAGTGTATTGAAATATATAAACAATTTGATATTTTTATTTAAACTGTTTATTTATTTTCCTTTTTGTTGTTGTTTGTTTTAATATACCTCGGCTCTAGATGTAAAAGTTTTGTAAGCATTAATTTAAAAAAATGTCTGACTCAGGTGTACATTGACAAGCCCTCATAATAAATCTCCAACTGATTGACAAATTCACTTGCGAAATGGATTGCTGTGAACTGTATGCCAATAATTGGCTTATGATCAATAATATGGTAGTAAACAATACATTGTATTCTAAAGCCGATTTTTTATTGTCTTATCAATGATTAACTCTTCTGCCACAAGAATGTAATGCATTTTAATAATCTGAATATTTTTTTTATTTATATATATAATTATATATTGATATAAATATGTATAATCATTATATATTGAGTTATTGTTATATGAGGGGCTTTCTCAGCAAATATTTGTATATGCGATTAATAGCGAATAATTAATCGCAATTAATTAATTTGATTAAAAAAAATATATCGATTGACAGCCCTATATATATATATATATATATATATATATATATATATATATATATATATATATATATAGCACACAATTATATTGGCTTTCTATAGATTAAAGTGAGAATGGTTATATTGTGTTTGTGACTTCATAATGAGTCTGCCATGCTGGCTCCCACAATGCATCCTGAAATTGTTGCCCATGATGTCTTAACCATCATGCATGGCTTGTGTATTAACTAAACTTAAAGCTATAGCTTCCTCAAAACCACCAAAGTATTTATTTTCAAGACATCTCTCAGAAAATGTGTACAATTAATCTAGTGATTTATCAGAATTGACCACTAACATAAATTAACATTAAATACAACCTCTATTACACTAACAACCATTTTTGTGTCTGAATTCACACTCCCCCTTTTATACTAATACTGCTCTTTTAACATCACTTGCTAACCAACTCAACATATAGTAAGTCCTCCTAGTTCCTGAAACCATAAACCTTCCCCTCCTGTCTCTCCTCTCCAACACTGTCTAGTGCACAGCCAAGCACACATGACAAGAGCATTCTCTCATTCAGAAAGCAGCGATAGCAGACATAAAAATGGGTTGTCCTTCGTTAATTTATGCCTACAGAACCAGAGGATTCCCCCATGTGATACACACCAGGTTCAGACTTGAGTTTGTCTTATACCTCTTGTCCACCGATAGGGTGCTGGTGCCGGGATAGGTGACCAATCTGGAACCTTTCTGAGTGCCTCCACTGCAAATTATTATTATTTGTATTTTTTTTTAAAAAGTGCAGTTCCAGGCCAGAAAAATGGCTTTAAACTGGCCCGTACAACCTGCTGGTCTCCAACCAGAAACAACTAATTTAAAAGGCGTTATGTGTTAATTGATATTGCTTTGATTTTATTCAGTATGTATTTGAAATTAATTATATGGTGTTTTTTCAACTTTGGGAACTTTTAGCATTGTGGACTTCTAGAAAGTAGTCTTGTGTAACGTTCCATGTTGTCTCTTGTTTATGTATTTTCACTCTTAAGTTTCTGGCACTTGTCTCACTCCGTATTGTCTAAGTTTCTGGCACTTGTCTAACTCCATATTGCACTTATTTTGAAACCAGTCTTGTCATGTCCTGTTTCCCCTCCTTGTTCATGTGTCTGTTTTTCATTGGTTCATTGTTTGATTGCTTGTTTATCAGTTCTAGTTTTGTCATTGGCTTTAGTTAATCACCTTAAGTCCTGTTTGTCCATTGGCTGTTGTTTCCCCTGTTGATGTATTTAAGTCCTCTTGCTTGAGACAGAGAAGCTGGAAACTAGCTTGCTGCGCTGTCAGAGCTGCTGGGTCCATGGTTGGTCAAGTATTCTGTAACGATCGGGGATGCAGTCAAGGCAAGGATGAAGGCGAGGAGTAGGACCCAAGTGCAGCTTTATTGAAGATAGTGGTGAAACGGGAACAAGACAGGAACTTGGAACATAAAATAGACTATGGCTTGGACTCAAGAATATCAGGGTAACATCCGGCAGGGATCAAGGTTACAGGAACACAATACTTGACAAAGGTACAAGGGAAACATGGAGGACTTAAATACATCAACAGGGGAAACAACAGCCAATGGACAAACAGGACTTAAGGTGATTAACTAAAGCCAATGACAAAACTAGAACTGATAAACAAGCAATCAAACAATGAACCAATGAAAAACAGACACATGAACAAGGAGGGGAAACAGGACATGACAAGACTGGTTTCAAAATAAGTGCAATATGTAGTTAGACAAGTGCCAGAAACTTAGACAATACGGAGTGAGACAAGTGCCAGAAACCTTAAGAGTGAAAATACATAAACAAGAGACAACATGGAACGTTACATCTTGTTAAAGTATTTTTCACGCTCTTACTAGTTTATTTAATTTGTCTACTAACGATGCCCAAAATTGTATGCACATGCATCACAGGAGATGTGTCATTTATTTTTGTCAAATTCTGTATTGTGTTTAATAGAATTCCATGGTGGAAATTAAGGTGATGGGAATGACATATTTACAAATTTTGAAATAAAATGTGATCTCCTTTGTTTTTGTTAGTAATTTCATAGTATTTAATGTACCCTAAATACACACAATACAATATTATTTTCAAAATGTTTGCATAATTTGACAGGCTTTGAACATGCAAATGTTTTCAGACAACACAATGGACCAGGATATGATGTCACGGGAGAGCTTCTGATTTTAGTTAATAAAATTTACCCAAATAACAAATCAAATCAAAATGTTAGAATATACTGTCTACTCATTTTCTAGCAACAATAAAAACACACAGCTTTGAAGCATTTTGTTACATTTGAATTGAGCGAAGAGGTCAGTGTGTGACATTTCAATCTTCTACTGGTCACATGTCACCCAGTTCCCCGT
The DNA here is from genome assembly GCA_032164185.1 of Moxostoma hubbsi. NCBI lineage: Eukaryota > Metazoa > Chordata > Actinopteri > Cypriniformes > Catostomidae > Moxostoma > Moxostoma hubbsi. The sequence continues at coordinate 11,114,416 of JAVLUX010000042.1, forward strand.
CTGTCGCTTACTTCGACATCATGTCGAAGAAGCGACACTAGGGGTCTCTCTTGAGCGCCGAAAGATACCTCTGATCTATGAAAAAAGGCCAATGAGAGTTGGCGAACAGTATTTGCATACTCCGCCTCCGGATACGGATATAAAGGCGAGAGAAATACGCTCGTTCATTCAGTAATTTTCTTTGGAGCCGATGGTCGTGTGTATGCAGTCAGCTGCGAGTAACACAACTGATCCTGCTTCTGATCCTCTGACGCTCTACTTTGCTGTTGGATTTATGGCGCACTACAGCGGCTTTTCTCTTCACTGCCGGCGTGCAGTTTGCCCCTGGGCGCTTCGACAGCGCAGAGTTAAAAGAGTTGAAAGAGTGATTCTCTCCATAAAAGAGTTTATTTCTCTGAAAGAGCATTACACAGCGGCGTTGAACGTCCTTTTCAGGACGCGTCTTTATAAAGATGTAATTTCCGCCCCTGTGTAGTTTCTGGATGCGGTGATTTCTCCCCACCTCTCTCGGTCATAAAACACTGTCTTGCATGCCTGGGCTGCGATCACACGCAGGCAGTGTTTTATGAATGGTTCATGTTCTCAGTGCGAGAACATAGACATGGCAACATTGCGGTCGTGTGGCTTTCTTTTGTAATGAGAGAAAGCCGTTTCAGCCGCCCCCCACGCCTCGCCTCCTTCCTACGGGATTGACGCAGGCGCCGCGGGTGATGAACACGATTTGGAGACAATGACGGGCTCTGTTCGCCGGGTAAACCCCCTCGAACCTCCCGCCTCCCCGGCACGCTTGTTTGCTTCCGTCTGAGCTCGGGATGAGCATTCTCTCCAATGGTTCATCTTCTCAGTGTGAGAACATGGCCGTTATAGCATTGCGGTCGCACGGCTTTCTTTTGTAATGAGAGAAAGCCACTTCAGCCGCCCCCCGTGCTCCGCCTTCTTCCTACGAGATCGGCGCAGGCGCCGCGGGCGATGAAGGCGATTTGGGGAATATGACGGGCTCTGTTCGCCGGGTAAACCCCCTCGAACCGCCCGCCTCCCCGGCACGCTTGCTTGCCTCAGAATTGGATGACATCACCGCTGCATCGGAGAGCGTTACAGCGGCATCGGATGCTGATCGCTCGCCTGGGCCGCCACCTTCGGGTCTGCCGCCCAGCCTGAGCCTGACGCACGGAGATCTGCTATGCTTTCCCGGGCTACTTGATCGGTCCCGCGGGCAGGTGCGCCGCTCACAGCCACGCGCCCCCCCCCCGTTCCTTTCTTCCCGGACGAGTTGAGCAAAGCCAAGGCTTCTTCGCTCCTCCGCTCTCACTACCCTCGCGGTGGAACGGTCCCAGACCGCTTCCACTCTGCACGCCATGGCCCTTCCTGCAACCAACGCCAGGCCAAGGCACTTCAAAACTTGCACCTTGGGTAGTCCTGTTCTTGATGTGCTGCAGGAACTGCGCTGGATGACCAACCGCGCCCCCGGGCCACGGAGGTCAGAAGCGCCGGCACTCGAACAGGCGATGGCCACCCCTTGTGGTCCAGAAACGCACCTGTGGACTGGACCTGGTCGAAATGCGGGAGGCAGACAAGGCACACCTTCTCCCACACCCCGTCTCCCAGCTCCGTCCATTCTTCGCCACCGTTGACGACTCTGCCCAGCAGTCCTCAGCGGTGAGGCAGACGGAGGCCACTGCACATCCTGCCCCGCCGCAAGCCTGCCGCCATGGGCCATGCCCCGTCTGCTCACCGACGGGCGTCCTCCTGCGGCTATGAAACACCCTGCTCCGCCTCAACCCGGGCCCAGCTCTCAGCCCCAGCGTCGAGCACTCCGCAGGAAACGGACGCCCCCGTCTCACGGACCCCCTCGAGGACCCGGAAGGCTCCCAGGCTGTCCGTAGACGTTCGACCCAGGGACCAAGATGTTAGCTCCGGAGGCTGGTAAGACCGCTCCGTCCCCGGTGGAGGGCCGGGAGGAGAATTTTTTCTTGTCGAATTAATTTTCACATTCTCATATTCTCTGTAATGAGCTATTTCCTTTTGTCTCTGGGTCACCTGGCCCGCAAATGCCGTTCTCACGGCACTTTGCCCCCAGATATCAACAGTCCTGGCTTCCTGGACACGGACCACCCGTCTTCAGCCCCACGACTGTCCCCCGGCCGGCCGGTTCCGACGAGTCTAGAGGACGCCTACCCAGGACCTCCTCCTCAGTCGCTAACCCGCCCCCTGCCGGGTGTGCGGAGCAAGGTAAGTGCTTGAGTCTCTTCTCAGCACCTCAGCCGCGGGTCGCCCTGTCGCCGCCCAACGTTGCCCTACCTTCTCCGCCCCGCTGCTCCGCCCCGCCGGGTACGTCAAAATGAATCGTCCCTTTGGTGCCCCTAGCGCAGAGGTTGGACGCGTGGCTTTCACTTCCCAACCCGTCTCGCTGGCTGGCCCGGACCATCCGACTCGGTTACGCAATTCAGTTTGCCAGGCCCCCGCCCCCCTTCATGGGCGTCCGCTTTTCCGCAGTACACGGCGAACACGCCCACTCTCTGCGCGCGGAAATCGCGACTCTTCTGGCCAAAGACGCGATAGAGCCTGTCCCTCCAACCGAGATGAAGAAGGGTTTCTACAGCCCTTACTTCATCGTACCCAAGAAAAGCGGCGGCTTACGACCAATCTTGGACCTGCGAGTTCTCAACCGAGCGTTGCACAAACTCCCGTTCAAAATGCTCACGCTTAACCTGCGTCCGGCATCTAGATTGGTTCGCAGCGGTAGACCTGAAGGATGCGTACTTCCACTTCTCCATCCTGCCCCGACACCGCCCCTACCTGCGGTTTGCGTTCGGGGACCAGGCGTATCAGTACAAAGTCCTCCCCTTCGGCCTGTCTCTGTCCCCTCGCGTCTTCACGAAAGTCGCAGAGGCAGCTCTTGCCCCGCTCTGAGAAGCCGGCATCCGCATACTCAACTACCTCGACGACTGGCTCACCCTGACCCACTCGTGAGAGTTACTATGCGCCCACAGAGACCAGGTGCTCAGGCACCTCAGCCGTCTGGGGCTTCAGGTCAACTGGGAAAAGAGCCAGCTCACTCCAGTTCAGAGCATCTCTTTTCTCGGGATGGAGTTAGACTCGGTCTCAATGTCGGCACGTCTCACCAACGAGCGTGCCCAGTCAGTGTTGAACTGCCTCGCCGCCTTCAGGCCAGGCACAGCGGTCCCCTTAAAACTTTTCCAGAGGCTCCTGGGGCATATGGCGTCCTCCGCGGCGGTCGCGCCACTGGGGTTGATGCATATGAGACCGCTCCAACACTGGCTCCAGACCCGAGTCCCGAGACGATCATGGCGCCACGGCACGCACCGGGTAACAATCACCCCCGCCTGCCGTCAGACATTCAACCCCTGGACAGACCCCTGTTTCTTACGGGCTGGAGTGCCCCTACAGCAGGTGTCCAGACGCGTCCTGGTCACGACCGACACCTCCAGATTGGGTTGGAGCGCCGTTTGCAACGGGCACGCAGCCTCAGGCCGTTGGAAAGGGGCCCAGCTGCGTTGGCACATCAACTGCCTAGAGTTGTTGACCGTCCTTTTGGCCCTGCGGAAGTTTCTCCCGTTAATTCGGGACGAACATATCATAGTCAGGTCGGACAGCACCACTGCGGTCGCGTACATAAATCGCCAAGGCGGCGTACGCTCCCGTCACATGTCACAACTCGCCCGTCGTCTCCTCCTTTGGAGCCAACACCGACTCAAGTCGCTGCGTGCCACTCACATCCCCGGCAACCTCAATGTGATAGCGGACGCGCTGTCATGACAACGCTTGCGTGGCGGAGAGTGGAGGCTTCACCCCCACTCGGTTCAGCTGATTTGGGAACGGTTCGGCAAGGCCCAGGTAGACCCCTCTGCCTCCCGAGAGACCTCCCACTGCCCGCTCTGGTACGCCCGTTCAGAGGCTCCCCTCGGGGCAGATGCACTGGCACACAGCTGGCCGGCTGGGCTGCGCAAGTACGCATTCCCCCAGTGAGCCTTCTTGCACAGGTGCTGTGCAAGGTCAGGGAGGACGAGGAGCAAGTCACTCTCGTGGCTCCTTACTGGCCCACTCGGGCCTGGTTCTTGGACCTTGTACTCCTCGTGACAGCCCCTCCCTGGCGAATTCCCCTGAGGAAGGACCTTCTTTCTCAGGGACGGGGCACGCTCTGGCATCCGCACCCAGACCTTTGGAACCTCCACGTCTGGCCCCCGAACGGGATGCGGAAGATCTAGCTGGTCTACCACCCACGGTCGTAGCCACGTTCAACCAAGCCAGAGCCCCTTCTACCAGGCAACTCTACGCCCTGAAATGGCATCTGTTCGTGAATTGGTGTTCTTCCCGGGCAGAAGACCCACAGAGGTGCGCAGTTAGGTCTGTGCTCCTGTTCCTACAGGAGAGGTTGGGGGGGAGGCTGTCCCCATCCACCTTGAAGGTGTATGTTGCCACTATCGCAGCTCACCACGACCCAGTAGACAGCAAGTCTCTGGGTTAGCACGACTTAATCGTCAGGTTCCCAAGAGGTGCCCGGAGGTTAAACCCCTCCCGGCCAAACCTGTTCCCCTCCTGGGATCTCTCGGTGGTCCTCGCCGGTCTTCAGAGATCCCCCCCCCCCCGAGTCGCTAGAATCAGTTGGCTCAGGGCTCTCTCCTGAAAAGACGGCCCTGCTGATCGCGCTCACTTCCATCAAGAGGGTCGGGGACCTGCAAGCGTTCCCTACTAACGACACTTGCCTGGAGCTCGGTCCGGCAGATACTCATGTGATCCTAAGACCTCGACTGGGCTATGTGCCCATGGTTCCTACCACACCCTCTGGAGATCAGGTAGTGAACCTACAAGCGCTGCCCCGGGAGGAGGCAGACCCAGCCCCTCTCACTGTCGTGTCCAGTACGTGCCTTGCGTGCCTACCTGGAATGCACCCAGAGCTTCAGGCGCTCTGAGCAGCTCTTTGTCTGCTTTGGAGGACAGCAGAAAGGGAACGCTGTCTCCAAACAGAGGTGTCTCACTGGGTGGTGGATGCCATTCAGTTGGCCTATCACACCCAGGCCATGCCCCCCCCTTACGGGTTCGAGCCCACTCCACTAGGAGCGTGGCATCCTCATGGGCACTGGCGAGGGGCACCTCCCTAGCAGACATTTGCAGAGCTGCGGGCTGGGCAGCACCTAACACCCTTACGATCTCAGGGTTGAGTCAGTCTCGTCCCGTGTTCTCAGGTCCGAGCCCGTAGAACTTGGTACACGTCGACGATCTGACCGGGTGAACCGCTTGTTCCAGCGCCGTTTCCCTCTGCCGAGGCAAAACAGTGCGCTTTTGTCCCAGAGGACCTAGGTCCCTGGTTGATTCCTCCCTAGCCCTTCGGGCCCGCAGCAGTTCAGCGGAGGAACGTGCTGGTCCAGTCCACTACGGGTACCTCCGGCTACCCCTACTGGAATAGGTGCTCCACAGATCAGGCCTCCTATGGGACTCCTCCTGTGTGTATTTCCGCGGTACGGTCACCTTACGAGCTGACCCGTGTCTCCCTTAGGCAGTCCTTTGCTGTCCTCCGGTCGCCGTGTTGTAGCAACTCCCCCCTCCTCGAGGTTGGATCTACCACCGTGCCATTTCCTCCCACATGCCCAAAGTGGCCATGTGATGTATTTTGCCACCTTTACCTCCCCTGCTGGGCGGGTGTGGCCTCCGCAGGGTCTTTTCCCCCTGAAAGAATAGGAATAAGACCCCCTTCCCTCGATGCGGTAAGGGCCCCGGCTGCTCTTGCTCTATGCCGAGAAAACATAGAGAGAAAAGAGGCCCAGCCAGGCTTGGCCCGTTCCCTAGTTGGGAGTGTCACCTTTTTCCCCCCTGGGTAACCAAAAGGATGCTGACGCTTTTTCGTGGCATTGGGGAAGAGTACGTGCAGCCTGAACACAGTTGGTCGCTTGTGCACGTGCAAATACCTGCCCGCTTCTGTGTCAGCAGTACACATACACGGCTCAGCGCATGGCGAGTTTTGAAGTGGACCCCTAGTGTCGCTTCTTCGACACGACGTCGAAGTGAGCGACAGACGGGGAACGTCTCGGTTACGTATGTAACCTCCGTTCCCTGATGGAGGGAACGAGACGTCGTGTCTTCCCGGCCACGTCGCTGAGCCGAGCCGCTGAGGTGCCCGGAACACTCCCGGCTCCTCAGAAAAATCCTGAATGAACGAGCGTATTTCTCTCGCCTTTATGTCCGTATCCGGAGGCGGAGTATGCAAATACTGTTCGCCAACTCTCATTGGCCTTTTTTCATAGATCAGAGGTATCTTTTGGCGCTCAAGAGAGACCCCTAGTGTCGCTTCTTCGACACGACGTCTCGTTCCCTCCATCAGGGAACGGAGGTTACATACGTAACCGAGACGATTCACTGTTTAGATTTCACCAAGCTTGAACTTTGTTATGACAAACCAAATTTGATCAAATAAAACTGAAACATACTGTATACTTACCCACAAACAGATTAAAACATCAGTCAGAGACAGTAGAAGGTTTTGAAGTATCCAATTCAGAGAATGTTTTGTTGATGTATTTGCCGCTAAACATCAGGAGATGAAGGTAAAAACAACAACAGTGGATGTGAACTTCAAGAACGTGTGTGTGAGGAGGTCTTGAGATACCAGCATTTGTATAACTCGACTCTAAAGGAATATAAAGACATCTTTATAGATGTAAACTCCTGAAGAGAAAGAGTCCAGTATCCCATAGCAGTCGTAGCGTGCATGCGCCAACCGCCTGTATATGCTTGCATAGTTATATGGATTATACTTTCGACAGGCTCGTATTCGACTGTACGAAGATAATGAGCATTCAGTCAAATTTGAAGTATAATGAGGGCTTAAAGAATATAAAGATATAGCTGCAGGCAGAGCTTCAAAAAGAGGTGGGAGCTCCAAACCGCCAGCAAAGATATATGGAGCCCCTAACCTAACCCTTTCCCTAACCGTAAGTGGAGGTGAAGTCCCCTTTTGGAGTAACCCCACCCTTTTTTGGAAATTCTGCCCCATTTGGAGATCTCTTGCCTGCAGCTATGCCTACCTGGGCTAAAGGGAAGTCAGCTGGCTGCTCCTAGTTTCTAATGCCTGCCTTCTGAAGCCTTTTTCAGTGCGACTTACCGAGATGCATCTTATGTTTTTTTTTTTGTTTTTTTTGTGATATTGACCAGGTGCGACTTCAATTAAAATACGGTACCTTTAAATGTTTGGTGTAGTGAAAATGACGCCACAGTTTTTTTTTACTGATAAAAATATTTTTTAATCATTGAAATGGTTTGTTTATTCAGTTTTTATTAAAATTTTCATAAATTTATGTGTTTAAGAATTTAACATGTTATAATGGATTTTCATAGTGCCGGACTTTCAACATTAAACTGGGACAAGGCTAAAACAATAAAATATATACATTAAAGACAAGCATCAGAATGAAATAATGAAGGCCTGATAAAATCAGTTTTAATGAGGAAAAAAAAAATCCCTGGGACATGAAAGTGCCTGAAGTTGAAGAAACACCCATTAATTTAAATAAAATCTGACCTCATCAAAAGTAGATTGTGATGGCATAAAAATGCTGAACCAAGTAATTATGAATGTTAAAATATGTTTTAAAAACTTGTGTAAGACTTTTGTAACTCTTGTCAAGTTAATTTCCATCTGCCTAAAAGAATGTTATTATTACCATGCAGTTTTATTTATAAGTATAATTTGTACTGTATGAATTGATTGCTATGAATTTTATTTGTTATAAGTTTTGGCGGTTGCAACATAAGCAAATTTTACAATATAATTTATGAGTTAAATTAATTTGGTGTGAAATACATCGATGTTTTCAAAACTCATAAGACTTCGAAAGGTATTTATTTGTGGCCAGGTTATTTGAAAGATTTGCAGATTCACCAGCCAAGCTCTGGCTCCAGCACCAGTGCCATTTAAGTGGAAAAGTGCTATTAGACGAACTTCTTGAGTCCTAAAAGGAGACTGAATTCAGCTGTTACTTAATCAAAAGATTTCCCACGCTCTCTTTTTTTTCCCCTCTCTTTTATTCTGTCCAACCTTCCCTGGCCTTTATAAATACAGGTAACGATATCAGTGGATGGGCTGTTGACCACCACAGGCTACACTCAGGAGGACTACACCATGCTGGGCTCTGATGATTTCTTCTACGTAGGTGGCAGTCCAAACACCGCGGATCTGCCCGGTTCCCCAGTGAGCAACAATTTTATGGGTTGCCTCAAAGATGTAAGTGCACTTAAGAACCGTTATGAATGTTTTCTTTATTTTGCCTTGTGGAAGCAAATATAGCAAGCTGGTTCAGACCTCCTCAAAAGCTACGAACAGGGTGGCTATCGCAATTTATGACATGATAGACAGCTAGTGGTCCAGTCCGGTTTGAGTGAAGTCCTGAAAATTTTATGGAGGCAGTTTGGTTTAAAAATGCATAACATTATTTAATAATCTAAAACATTACTGACAACACAATTCTACAGTTGTGAGAATTTAGCCAAAGAGGACATGATTTTGGCAAAGTTTCTCCCATTGGACAAACCTCCATTGATGTTCTATCTATTCCACGAGTGTCTGTCCTTTTTACCTCTTTCTTATCTGTCCTTTTCCCTCTCCCTTCTCTTTCTTGTCCATTCGCACTCCTCCGAGCATGTCCCATAATTTATGTCATGTCTATATTGTTGAAGTTTCAGCTTTACTATCCTGACAGCCAAATTAAAAATTGATTTCCTCTATGGATCCCCATTCGACTGTCCCAAACTCTCCATCTCTGTCTCGTTGACCCTGGACTCTATTAATCACCACTCGTCTCTACCTACTCAACCATACAGTTAGGATCAGTGGCTCTCTTCAGTAGAAGATTCAGTATTCCCTTCTTAAGAATCTGATAAAGACATATATACACATCTACATCACTGTAGCATCTTTGCTAGTCTTTTTTTGTCGTTGTTGTTGCTGTTTTGTTTCTGTCTGTTTTGATTTGGTCTTGTCTCTTTTATCCTGAATGTACTTTGTCCCATGTTTATTGTTAGTTGTTCCCTGTTTCCCCATGTCAATTGTGTCTACCTTTGTTTTGTTAAGACTAGTTTGCTAGTTTGTTATTGTATGTATGTGCACAATATTCTGATATCACCTTAACCCTCTGGTGTCTGAGGGTGTTTTGGGCTCTGGAGAAGTTTTGACATGCCTTGACATTTGTTCTTTTTTCAGTTGCTTAAAAACACATTAATGGCTAAAGTCTGAAAACACTGTATTCAACACAAACTGGGCTACAATAATATCTTAGCAACACGTTTATGTATGGTTTTTGAAAAAAGTAAAATTTTTAAGTCATTGAAATAAGGTCATATAACACATACTTAACATTTGTCCACAAGCCTTTTGAGATCTTGTAGCCTAGAGTTTTTGCTACAGAATGATGTGAAAACCATCCCGATCATTCAATCATACAAAACAATATAGTAATTAAACTTTTGTAAGACACTTTTAGTGTTAGAAAGGTCATATGCGATTAGGTGTGAACTATAATGAATATTGATTATATTTCACACCAGGAGGAGACAAAAGACCCCTCCCCTCGGCCTATCAATGAGGAATGTGACAGAAAGAGAATGAATGTGAGGAGACTTAATGATCAAAATCAAGTTTTAAGTTAAAAGAAAAAAATCTGACTATTCATTTTCTTTACATAAAGACTTTACTTAATTTTAGACCTGCACTACCGTTTAAAAGAAGTCTCTTCTGCTCACCAAGGCTGCATTTATTTGATCCAAAATACAGTAGAAACAGTGATATTTTGAACTATTTTTAAAATTTAAAAGAACAGTATTCTATTTGAATATATTGTAAAATGCAATTTGTGATCAAAGCTGAATTTTCAGCATCATTACTGCAGTCTTCAGAGTCACATGATCCTTCAGAAATCATTATAATATGCTGATTTTCTAATATATATATTTAAAGTGCATTTTACTAATTTAACCTGAACACATATTTGTAAGCACAAGCTTTGTTGATGATAATGAGGCAGCATAAACACTAGTTAAAATATAATCTAAACATTCATATTTTTTTTTATATATCATATTACATATCATATTTATATCATACAGCATACAATTGAAATGCCTGCTTTAGCCAAAACAGCATTTAAATATAACTAAAACTTGCTTATTAGGACATATTTCAAATTTCAATACTCAGAATCCTGGCTGGCAAGTCTGGAAACAGTCCCACTAGTAAAATATGTACAAGTTTATATAAAATAGCATGTCAATTAAAACTAAATGATTTACTCCAAAATTGTATCCTCGGCTGGATGAAGTCTCTCTTCAAAATACAAACGTTCATCGGAGTCCTGCTCTTCTTCTGAGGAAAATGTTAACTCTTCATCACTATCCAGGAGTTTTCTTACTTGTATATTGTGCTGTCTTTCAAACACGCAAGATAGAAGAGCCCATCCCCAAGTCTCTGTAATATTCTGGTCCCTAGATATGGCTTGGATCCCTCCCTTATTGTACAGTAAGGCTATATGATATTTCACCCTTTTTATCATTCAACTGGCAGTAGTCAGAATGCTTAGAAAATGAATAGAACACCTCTCTTTCATATCCATAGCCCAAGCAAAGTTTAATATTTCAAGGTGTGTAGATGGGGAGTGGCCGAGCAACGATTGCATAGAGTGAGGCCGGGAAAGACAGAATGGTAAGGATTGACACTTTTGGGAAATCTCCTCATACAGCAGTTTTGTTTTTGCAGTGAGAATGGAGAGGGATAAAAAGGGCAATCCAGATCGCCGGAGGAGAGAGAGAAAGCGGCATATGAACCTTTCTGGGCATGTGATAAGCAGTGCTGAAAAGAAATTAGTGTGTGTTTATACAGAAAAGTGTAGAAAATAAAGGACTTGCATTGGATTGTGTATCCGGTTCCCACTGCCTCCTTCCTAAAAAGCTAAAGAATTATCACAGCGGTGCTGAAACCCAGGAATTAGGAGGAAGAAAACACCATCATGGAGTCCTTGCCATTGGCCGAAATATGGACCAATGCCCCACAATGTAGGTGGAGACATTGGTCCAGGTCCCCGACGTGCCACAGGCCACCCCCGATCAAGCAGGAGCGTACCAAATACCTGTGAGTATTAAGTGGGGTGCATATCAAGCCTTGGTGGATTCAGGTTGTAATCAAACCTCCATTCACCAAAGCTTGGTTCATTCCGAGGCTTTGGATACAAGCCGGCAGATGTAGGTAAATTGTGTGTATGGGGATATCCAAAATGACCCTGAAGTGACAGTCACTATTCATTTGTACTTGCATATCTGTATTTTTTAATTATTAAGGATTGGTTGTATCGAGTGACGCAGGACACTCAGACAAAGGAGGATACAACCCAATCGTTAGTACCGAAGAGTTAACAGGAAAAGTTATTCCAGACTGCTCATTATAATCCAGTGGTGGGTCAATTTGGGCTGGGAAAAACACTAGACCATTTGATGTCCCATTTCTATTGGCCAGGCATTTGCGGGGATGTTTGTAGGAGGTGAATCCCATGACCACCCCAAAAAAGTTACTGAAATAACTTTACTGTGGAGAAGTTGTTAGAAGCTAATCTTGCCATGGAGAGAACACTGAGCGTGTAATGGACAACCCCGAGTTGGGCTGGAGTGGCGTGTGATCAGCAGTGCTGAAAAGCAATTAGTGTGTGTTTATACTGAAAGTATTGTAAATAAATGTCTTACGCTGGGTTGTGTATCTGGCTCCCACTTCCTCCTTCCTAAAACAGCTAGAGATTTACCACACAAGGGTTACCATGGTCATGGAAAAGTTAAAATATCAGGGAATTTTAATTCAGGCATCAAAAAGTCAGAGAAATTAATAAAATCTTTTTTAAAAAGTCACAGAAAAGCCATGGGTTATTCTCACGAAACCTTTCAAGAAAATGTTCTGGTCAAAATAACCTCCAATAAAGACAAACAAAATACTTTGCACAAGGAAACAATCCGATTTTTTTGCTTTGTGACATTATTTTCAGGACACTTAAGCACATTTTATCCCCCAACAAATTATCATTACTGTAAATCGTTTAGTGGATTTACTATTTACACAATAACGTTTTACTGTATTACAGTAGCCTAAAGATTTGCATGTAAAATATTTTGCACAATAACCTTTTTAATTCAAGTCAGTGAAAATTTAAGGCCGTACCAAGGGAGTATGACTATCATGTATAAATATTCAAATTATATATCATTCGAGGACTTGGGTTTGGTTTGAAAGTTGGTAGGGACATATAGCAAGGATAATATTCTAAAAGTGGTATTAAGAAAATGCAAGAAAATCAGTCTTGTATTATAGGCAAAATAGCAATGTCATATGGCAAGTTTTAAGTTTTAAGAATTTCTAAAGAATAAACAAATTAAGAACTGAACACAGCATATACAATAAACTTGGATAATATGCAGGTTAATGGGTCAAGAACATTTAGCTTTAGAAAATAATATCCAAGGGACATAAATTGATATTCTGTAAAATGTATTATCCAGCATTAAAAAAATTGAAATCTAATCAAAGGGTAGGCTAAATTAACAATTTATATGTGTGCAACAATTCTCTGGCTTTCTTGTGAAAGATAAAGTTTGAGCTGGGTAACAGTCCATGTGAGTCTTTTATTAGACACACTTTAATTTTTACACACACACACACACACACACACACACACACACACACACACACACACACACACACAAATAATGCTTTTCAGCAGTTGATAACATATACAGGAACACTCAATGCTTCTCTCACAATGCAAAAGTCTCTCTCTCCCTCCTCCGGTGGTCTGGACTGCTCTTTTATCCCTCTCAGCTCTCACTGCAAACACAAAGAACTGTTAAGAAATAATTTCCCACAAGTGTCAATCCTAACTGTTCTTCCTCTTCCTGCCTCGCTCTCCACAGATGTCACTCGGCCATGCCCACATCACTACAATGTGCAAAATGACATCACAAATTGAACAAATTATGTGGAGAATGGAACATTTGAACCATGCCTTATTTTGCCATATTTTCAGCTCCAAGTTTCAAGCCATAGGGTGAGAATGGGCCAGTATCTGCTTTCCAACAACCCTTACTCCCACGTAAACTTTTCTCATATTGTTATTTACATGTACTTAAATTTTTATCTGAAAAACTAGGCTTCCTGAACAATATAGACTTCATGCTTAGTCTACGCCTTATTTTATTGACTAAACATTATGTTTCTAATCCTGATGGTTAGAAGAGATCCCTTCTCAGATGCTTTGCACGGCGAGTGAAACCATGGGAGGGTGCAATGGTGTCCTTTCTTCAGTCACTGCATGTGGGGGAGAACAAAGAGACAGTTAGCGCTCTGAAAACCTCCATCTTTCTTCTTTCTCAACTGATGCTCCCGCAAGAATTTAAATCTCCCTCCTGCTGAGGAAAGGAATGAGTTCAGGTGCACCTCATCAGCCAGAGCAGCACCTCTAATTATGGTTGCCAGGGGCAACACTGATTGATTCATAGGCATCTCGCCACAAACCCCACCAAATGTCATCCTGGGCCTGTGGAAAAAGACAGAGAGGTAATGTTAAGAGGGAGGGAATTTTCTCACCAGACCGACGTCAATCATCATTGAGAGCCCATCCACATTGCCATTTGCTGACCCAGCCCACTATTGTACAGTGAAATGGAGTGGAAGGAACCAACACATCATGTCCATACCCTGGAGGGGGGTGTGGTCGGTGGTGAGAATATAGGATCTTCCAAGATGGTAATACCGCAACTCCAGGACTGCCATTCTATAGCCTGGGCCTCCTTCTCTATGGCCATATACCTGGTTTCTGTTGGGTTCAGCTTCCGGCTGATATAGATGACCGGATGATCTTCCCCTCCAGACAACTGGGACAGGACAGCTCCCACTCCTGTGTCAGAGGCCAATGCTGTTGTTGAGACCAGCTTGTCCAAGTCCAGTCCGAGACCAGAGTAAGTTGAGTTTCAGACAAGACCAAGACCAGAAGAAGGTGGAGTTAAGACTAGAGAGGGCCACATCCAAGTCGAGGCCGAGACCGGTAAATACTGAGTCTACGACAAGTGTTTTTTTATGAATGTATTAATAGAACTATAGGCACTTATCAAATAAACCTAATTTATAATTTTAACATTTAACATTTCTGCTTTACAAAATACAGTATAGCTGTACAATAACTAAAATGGGCCTAAAAACCAAACAATAATGTATAAAAAATGACAATGTTTACACTGAAAGTGATATGAACATTTACGTTCAATTTAAGTTTCCTTAATCTTTCCTCAATCAATCTCAATTCTTATAGACATATTGCAGATGAGCAAACAATGTAAAATAGACATCATCCAGGTGTAAACACACACATCAAATAGACGTCTGGGTGTTGTATGTGTGCTATTATGGAAAAGAGTATAACATAGGTGTCTCGAGACACGTTTTTAATAGTTGATGTTCTTTTTAACTTAACTTAACTAAAAAATGGTGGCGCTCCTGCACGAGATGCCAAAAACATGATACGCAATGCAACAGTTAAAGACATCTTGATGACAAGCTAAATTTCACAGACCACATCTCAAAGACTGCAAGATCATGTATTTACACTACAATATCAGGAAGATAAGACCTTTCCTCTCTGAACATGCCACACAAATGCTTGTTCAGTCACTTGTCATAAATAGACTGGACTACTGTAATGCTCACTTTGCAGGTCTTCCTGCATATGCTATTAGATCTCTGCAAATGATCCAGAATGCAGCAGCACGTCTGGTCTTTAATGAACCAGAGAGAGCACATGTTACACCACTCTTTGTCTCTCTCCACTGGCTGCCGGTTCATGCACGTATTAAATTCAAGGCCCTGATGCTGGCATACAAAACAGTCACTGGGTCTGCTCCAGCTTACCTAAAAACATTTATGCAGAGCTACGTTCCCACCAGAAGCCTGCGGTCGGCTAAGGAACGTCGCCTTGTCGTACCAAAACAAAGAGGCACCAAAACACTTTCCAGGACTTTCAGTTTTATCATATCACGTTGGTGGAATGACCTCCCTAACTCAATTCGTGAAGCTGACTCAAAAAAACAGCTAAAAACACATCTTTTCCAAGAGCATTTAACCAGTCACAAAAAAATAAAAAAATAAAAAATAACAATTCTTGTTGCACTTAAATCGGTTTTGTATACTATTCTGATGATAGTGAAACTTTGTAGTATTGCACTTTTCATACCACTGTCTCCTTAAGATGATTCGCTTATGTTTTTTTCCTGTTTTGTAAGTCGCTTTGGATAAAAGCGTCTGCCAAATGAATAAATGTAAATGTACATCTGTTTAGCATGTTTACATAGAAAATCAAAAGAAAAACATCATGGGTGCAACAATGTGTTTGGTTTGAACAACCCCAGAAGTTTCTCAACATTACCTAAAAAAATAAGTCTTTTGTTGACTGTAGGTAAATATCCACTTTATCCAATGAACAAATCGGACTAAATAGCCAATCGATTCAGACCTTTTTACTAACCAGTTTGGCCAATTTGCTGAAAAGAACTGACTCAATAGAATTATTTATTTGTGAACTGGGCATGACTAGTTCTGATTCTACTCAGCAGATTGAAATGGGAGACTTGACGTCAAGAACTCTTTTTTTCAAGAGCTTTTCACTGTATATTTTTTGAAAAGGAACTCGACTGGACCTAGGATTAAGTCAGAGTCCACACTTTTTCAACTTCGAGTCAAGATTGAGTCAAATTTCTCACAAGTCCATGAAAAGACCAAGAGCATGAAAATATGGTCTCGAGTACTACAACACTGTCAGAGGTGTCGGTTTGCAGGATGATGGGCAATGTGAAATCGGGGCCATGTAGGACCAAGGCTGAGGTGAGGGCCATCTTCAGGGTCTGGAAAGCCTGCTCTGTTTTTTCAGTCCAGGCAACCTTCTCTGGTTGCCCCTTTTTGGTCAGGTCTGTAAGAAGACAAGTCACAGAGGAGAAAATGGGAATGAAACACCGGTAGTTACCAGCCAACCCCAGGAACGCATATACCTGAAACTTTCTGAGGGGGGGTGGGAAGTTCTTGACCACCACTATCATTGCCTCCTGGGCTAAAACCAGTCCTTGTTCAAAACGGAAACCCAGGTACCATCCTTCTGCAAGTCCTAGATGGCATTTATGGGGTTTGGCGGTAAGTCCAACCCTTCGGAGAGTAGATAGCACCTTCTGGAGGCATTCAAGGTTCTCCTTCCAGCTCTCCGAATGGATGACAACAGCATCCAGATAGGCAGCAGTCTATTGTTGGTGGGGCCATAGGACGATGTCCATCACACTCTAGAAGGTGTTGGGGGCACCATGTAGCCTGAAGGGAAGGACCCGATATTGCCAGTGGCCTGATGGGGTGCTGAAGGCGGTCTTCTCCCGAGCCTTGGCTGATAGTTTGACCTGCCAATAACCCTTTGTTAGATCGAGGATGGAGATAAAATGGGCCCTTCCCAGCCATTCTATCAATTCATCCACCCAGTGCATAGGGTATCCGTCAAATACAGAGATGTCATTGAGTTTTGGAAGTCATTACTAAACCAGAAGGTGCATCACTCTTCAGTACCATAAGGATAGGGCTAAACCAGGGGTTTTGAATTCCTCAATGACCCCCAATTTTATCATCCTTTGGACCTCCTCCTCTTTGGCTTGCCAGCAAGCCTCAAGAACTCTATAGGGTCGCTGCCTGGTGATTAACCCGGTGGGGTCCACATTGGTCTGCCCAGGGGTCTCAGAGAAGACATCACTGAATTGATTTACCAGGTTTATAACTCCTTCCACTGAGCCACTGAAAGCTGTTTCACTGGGCATTTCACCACTGGCCAGTAGGACAGGATACTCTGCTGGCTCAACCCATTGTTTCAGGAGATTTACATAGTAAATCTGTTCAGCCCGCCGTCTTCCCGGCTGCCACCAGCCAGTACGTCATGGGTCCCACCCTTTCTACAATGGTATTGGGTGTGTGCCAAGATGGCATAAATACTTCTGCATCCATTCTGGGCCATTTAAACTGATCACGCAGCCGCTGGACCATATTTTCAGCTCCAAGTTTCAAGTCATAGGGTGAGAATGGGCCAGGTACACCACCAATTCCATCTTGGTATGAGGTACCACCAGCATCTGTTTTTCCTCACCCCACCTGATAACCATGTAATATAGCAAGCCATTCTGGATCACAAAATGCAGAGAGGGGGTGGAGGCCTGGCTGTTGTTCCTTACCCTCCACGACTCTGATCTGTCCTGAGTAGTGTTTGAGTTAGTCATCTTCTCACTTGTCTCCTGCAAAGACCCCCCCATGGTCACCTGTTGTAACAGATCTGAGTAGATATTAATGTTTTCATTTGGTGACTCACCCAGGCTCTTGCTATCTATAGCCAGGTAGACTGGCTGGGCATGAGCACTCCGTGGAGATCTTTGGGGTTTCTGGGTGGCGGGCTGCATTGAAGAATGTAAACCTGGCCAGTCTCTCCCTAGCAGCAACGGTACTGGCAAATCTTTAGTGAATAATGCAGCCTGCAATCCAGACCCATGCTTCAGCAACATCAGGGTCCGTGGGCATTTGCTCATCTAGGCCTCCCTGTGGTGCTGGTGGGTCTACTGGTTTTAAGTACCCTCCGAGACTCGTCGCTCTCCTAGGACCCTCTGGTTGAATGGTGCCGGTCTCTCCCCCACATCCCGGGCTAGGTTGAATTCAGACAGCTCTAGAGCTTCCACTATCTCATTGAGGGTCCCTGGATTTGTCATCCCAACTTGTCGCCGATGTATGAAGGGAAGGGCCTGAAGTATACGGTCAATAACCACTCTTTTGGTGACTTCCACTAGATTTGAATTGTCAGCGAGAAGCCACAGGTTTGCCAGCAGCGCCACTTGCATCCTCACTGGGACACAGGTTTAGAATGCCTAATCCTGGAACTTCTGAGTGTGCAAACTGGCCAGAGCCAGACCCTATTGAGAATTAATATTTTCAAAATGGCATAATCATCCATGGCAGCCACGGGCAGTGAGTAGTAGACCTGCTGGGGCTCCCCCAAAAGAAGGATTACAATAATTGTATCCCACTCAGTGGGATCTCACCTCAAATGTATGCAGGTAGGCCTCAACATCATCCTGAGCATTGAGTTTGGTCAGGAGATGTTGAGCCAAATGTCAGGAATGGGCACCACCGCAGCTGCCTCCGCTCATAATTCTTCAAAGGTCCGAGTCTGACAGTTCTGTGAACTGCTGCTGATGAACCGACGTTCTTTGGCCTGTGCTGGGTGTCGGGTGCTGTGCTGTGGGCAGTTTGGTTGGTGGAGAGATCCTTCTCAGATTCTTTGCGGGTGAGTAAAACCATGGGTGTCCTTTCTTTAGTCGCTGACTGTGAGGGAGATCATGTTAGCACTCTGAAAATCTTCACCTTCCTTATCTCCCAACTGATGCTCCCACCAGCATTTATATCTCCCTTCTGCTGATGAGGAAGTTATAAATCTATGGAGACCACTGCTCCAAGTCTCAGTTCTAATGCTCGCGTGCTTATTGTATGCACTTTTGGTGGTGGACAAGGGTCATCATGGGCACTCTGATGGTAACTGGTCTGCAGCTACACAGCCCCATACGCAGCAGGGTACGATGCACTGTATGTTGTGACACATTCCTCCCGTAACCATTACAATATTCAGTGACATTTGTCACAGTAGATCTTCTGTCGATTCGAACCAGATGGGATAGCCTTCTTTGCCATTGTGCATCTATGAGCCTTGGACGTCCAACACCAGTGTGGTAGGGTGGAGGGCGGGGCCGGGTTGTGATTATACACACCCGATCCCTTATCAGTCTAATTAAGCCTCCGTTAGGGATAAAGGCTGATGGCAGACGGTGGTGCGACGAGAGAGAGATTGTTTACGGACATGTCCGTCACGTGTGTTTGTGTCTTTTGTTTCACTTTACTATTAAAATATTATTTATATTGTCAAGCCTGTTCTCGCTTCCTCCTTTCCAATTAACGAGGGAGGAATGTGGCAGGGGGGAGGGCGGGGACAGGTTGTGATTATACACACCCGGTCCCTTATCAGGTTAATTAAGCCTCAGAGAGGGATAAAGGCCGATGGCAGATGGTGGTGTGACGAGAGAGAGATCGTTTACGGACATGTCCGTCATATGTGTGTTTGTGTCTTTTGTTTCAGTTTACTATTAAAATATTATTTATATTGTCAAGCCAGTTCTCGCCTCCTCCTTTCCAATGAACTGCTTTACAACCAGTTTGTGGTTTGTACCTCCTTGGACCACTGTTGGTTGGTACTCACTACTGCTGACTGGGAGCACCCCACAAACCTTGCCATTTCAGAGATGCTTTAACCTAGTCATCTGGCCATAACAATTTGGCCCTTGTCGAAGTCACTCAGGTCTTTACACCTGCACATTTCTCCCACATTCATTATGTACCCAGATCTGGACATGTGGCCTTGTTAGGAGATGATCAACGTTATTCGCTTCACCTGTGAGTGGTCATAATGTTTTGGTTTATCGGTGTACATTATTTTTAAAAAGCTCAAGGTACATGGCATGAGACATTTGACTTAAAGACCTACATCTTAATCTGGTAGTTAAGCAAGATAAGGTGCTTTGGTTTTATAATCAGATGTGGTTTTAAACGTGCTCTCATTCCCTGAAAGATCCCTAAGCTTTCTCCATATTTTTTTGGCAATAATTGAATTTTGATAATTTAATTGAATAACTCTACCTGTGAACTGGCACATCTCGTTTTGCTCTTCTTTCTCATTTTATTTTTCTGTTGTAGGGCTGACAAGAAACATGGCTACCTTGTGTTATTTTCAGAGACACTCAAGCTCACACCCAACAACAAAGTGTCAGCCATCATTTTTGGGCAGAGAGCGTGGCTGGTGTAAAAATGAAAAGCGTGTTTGCTGTGCTGGGCTAATTCTCCCATCTGGCTGCAGAGACTGCACGTGTGACTGGAAAAAAATCAACCCCAAGGGACACATTCACAATGCATGTATTTGTAGCAGTGTTATTTTAGGAACAGTTTTGCTTTGTATTGTACTGTGGGGTGTATGTGCTAAGAGAAATCATATCCTAGATCAAGGTTTCTTCATTGACATATCTTTATTAATACAGTTCTAGCATTGTTTATTTGTAAGATTCAGAGAAACACTTAGCTTTGCATGGTTACAGCCAATGTTTTTGTGGAAGAGTAGGATGATTCTTGATAACGAAACAAAATATCGATTTGCAATGAGTTTCTTGTGAGCTAGGTTTCAGGATCTACTCATGGTTTAAATATTTAAAGGGCTATTTCACAATTTTCTTTTTCATTCTGTCATCATATGCTCATCCTCATATTGTTACCAACCAGTTTGACTTTCTTCCATGGAGCATAAAAGGAGATGCTTAGGAGAATGTGCATTCTCAGTCACCATTCATTTTCATTGCATGGAAAAAAGATGCAACAAAAGAGAGAGGTGACTGAGACTAACATAATGCCTAATGTCTCCTTTTGTGTTCCACAAGAAAATCATATTTAATTTGGGTGAACTATCCCTTTAATGAATACAGTTTTGGCATTGTTTATTTGTACAATGCAGTTAGCATTTGCATTGTCAGAGCCAATGTTTTCTCATCAGTACAAGCGTAGGATGATTCATGATATTAATGAAAAAGACTATCGATTAGCTGAGGGTTTCTGGGCAGCTCGCGATGTGGTTGCTTGGTTTATGTGATCTACTCACGCTTGGAGTATTTAAAGAAGTTGCCTTGTTTACTGAGTTGAAAACCATGCCCCCAGGGTATGCCCATCAACTGCTCTTTGTTTGTACCAGTAGGCAGCATGCTAGTCCATTCCACCCTGTTAACATTCATGGGCTTTACTTCTCTCTTTTTGACTCTCCCAGGTGGTGTACACCAATAATGAGTTCAGACTGGAGCTCTCCCGTCTGGCTGAATTGCGTGACCCCAAGGTCACTCTCCACGGTGACCTGACCTTCCGCTGCGAAGATGTTGCTGCATTAGACCCCATCAGTTTTGACACAGCAGCTGCTTACGTAAACCTGCCACGCTGGAATGGCAAGAAAACCGGCTCTGTGTCCTTTGAATTTCGTACCACTGAGCCCAATGGACTTCTGCTGTTCAGCCACGGGCATCAGCAGGGGCCGAGAGACCACAGACTGAGGGTGGACTTCTTTGCCATGGAGCTGCTAGATGGATTCCTCTACCTGCTCATGGATATGGGCTCTGGAAGCATCAAGATAAAGGCCTGGAACAAGAAGGTCAATGATGGAGAATGGTGCCATGTGGACTTCCAGAGAGAGGGGAGAAAAGGTCAGAACACTGCAAGATCAGCACTACGCAAAAACAGGCATTATCCTCCAGTTAAACAAAGCATTGTCATGCTGTCATGATGAGCAGCAAACTGCCCTCATTTAATTATCATCCTTTTGATTTCTGCTCTACCATTAGACTGAAGGGGAATTTGCTTTTAACCCTTAATAGTTTGCTCAAAGTTCACAGAAAAATAAAAATTCTGTTATTATGTACTCATCCTAATGTCGCTCCAGACCTATATGACTTTATTTTTTCTCTGTGGAACTCTTCACATGGCTTTTCAACATATAATATAACGGAAGGCTTCAGGCTGTCAAGCTCTAAGAAGCCAAAACAACACAATAAAACCATAAAAAAGGCGCTAAAACTTCATGGCACTTCCTTCCAAATCTTCTGAAGCCATACAATCACTCTGTGTGATGAAGTTAACATGTCAAACCTTTGGCAAAAAAAAAAAATCTAATCTTCAATGCATGTTTGATATCATGACTTTTTGCACAGGCAAGAACCAATGCGGTTTGATAGTCGCCATATTTGATTTTGGTTCTGCCGTTGCAAGTTGGTCAATGATTATATTTCAAAGTAAGTAACTTCAATTCAAACAGAATACATTTCTGTCTATTCCTCTGACAATGTGATTTTTATTACTTTAAATGACTTGGAATATGGTGCCTGTATCAAATAATCATAAATCTCATTTACTGCGATTTTAAGATAGTTTTTTACTTTTTTGGAGCTTATCACTTTTATTATATGGTGAAAAGCAGTATGCCACAGAAGAAAGAAAGTCATACAGTTTTAGTGCCATTAACCTTGTGTAACTCCACACATGTTTGGGTGGACGTTGTATTTTGGTTTTGCTTTATGCAATGCATAATTTAAAACCGACTGTTCTCCGGGTTAAACTTTCGATGTACAGAGTGATGTGACAAAACAACATAGCATCGATCACAGCAGAGTTTGTCTTTGTGAGAAACACCAACAAAATTACATCTTGGAAGAAACCGAAGGAAATTTTTACATTAAAACCCTTTTGAGTTGAAAGATTGATTCTCTAGTTTCATCCGATATGCCATTTTAAAATATTGAGCGATGTATCGCAAAACACCATGCTGCTAAACACAATGTACACTAAGACATTTCCCCCTTAGAAATCCTATATTTACTGTGCATTATTACATTGAGAATCAATGGGTTCATCCAAAATCTGAAAAATTTTGCTTTCAGTGGCTTTATATGGAGTTAGGATGAAAATAAGGTGCAATTACAACTGTTCTGAGACCAGTGTAGTCAGCTCTCTGGAGGTTAAATGATTCACTAAAAGGAGCAATATCCTATGGCTTTTCTATGAAGCTAAGTGCAGATGATGTTTGGACCACTCAACATGTTTGGCAGACATGGGACAATGTTAATCAGTACATAGATTCAGAATTTATAATGTATATTTTATTTTAACATGATTGGTAATGATTGGATAATGTATCTGAATTAATTATGCAAATTCTTTAGATGTAATGTCTGTAACGTCTCAAAGACATCCAACACTCCTGGAAACAGAATAAACAATTTGATAAGAAAAAAAATCAGGCTTTCTATAGTTTGGTATTTTTTTTTACAAATTTCACAACTTAGTCCCGTTGTTCACAAATGTGGACATACATTTTAGGAAAACTATTCGGTCTAGAATAAAAGCGCATATTTATTATGTGCTACTACTAAAAAAACAAAAAGGTAAATGGAAAATGCACACAGCAGTCACTCTTAGGTCTCAGGAGGTTATGGTGTATAAATAATGACAGAATTTTCATTTTGGGTTGAACTATTCCTTTAATCTGTGCTTGTAAGCACTTTCTCTTTCTGCTAGCTCAGGGTCCATCTGACATGCATACTTCAAAAACTGCTAAATCACTGTACTCTATTTCTACCTCTCATTAACTCTCATTACTTAGCTCAACTCAAATTCACTCTCAACATTTAGAAATCACCAGTACCAGCATGTGATTTAGCAATCCCGGGAGAAGAGGTTAGAGATCTTTCCACTGGCAGAGCTCAGGGGAAATAAAAAAATTATAGTGAATTGTTAATGGTAAATTAATGAAACCACATTGTTTGACTTTGTCTTGTGACAGTTATCACAGCTCTGCTGATTTCACGAGTTATTAGAATGATGGTATTTAGGGATCAGGAGGTATTAATTAAATTAGTTTTAGTTAGTTAACAATTGTACAGAATTGATTTTAAATATTGTGTGGTAAAAGGTTTTGCACACAGATGAACACTAATCTTCATTTTCATTCAAGTGGTAAGGTTTACTTTTTATTTTTTCTAAAGTTTTATTTATTTATTTATTCACCCACCTCCAAGACTATATGATATTCTGATCGCTAGATGTGGTTCTGATCCCACCTTCAATATAAATCTATACTCTTTTTACCTGTTTTATCATCAGCAGGTTAAAACTGTAAGTTTGATAGCTTTGAAAATTGATTGCAAACTTTTTTGGATGCAGGTTTGGAACAATATGAGGGTAAGTATATTATGAAAAATTCAATTTTGGGTAAACTATCCCTTTAATAATTTATTTAATCTTTCCTATTTGCTTTCTTCAGGCACCATCACTGTTAATGGCCGTAGCATGCCATTTTCCACCAATGAGGGCAGTGAAGTACTTGATCTGGATGGTGAAATGTACCTGGGGGGTTTGCCCGATGACAGCGGCGGTCTCCCTCTCCCCCCAGAAGTGTGGACGGCCCCCCTTAGGCTGGGCTTTGTGGGATGCGTGCGGGACCTCTTTATAGACGGTTGCAGCAAGGACCTGCGGCGGCTGGCAGAGCTTCAAAGCGCTCCGGGTGTAAGCAGCTTCTGTACGAGGGAGACACACCGAAGGTGCAGCTCCGAGCCCTGCGCCCATGGAGGCCGCTGTCACGAGGGCTGGAACCGGCACGTCTGTGACTGCACTGGAACTGGATATATGGGCCCCAACTGCGAGATGGGTGAGGAAAGTAGGGTTTATAGTGGTAGGTAGGGAGGATTAAACACTGGATTATTTCTCTGCACAAAGCTGTGTTGACATAAAGAAGAGTAAGACTTTAGTGCTTCACTGGAATACTGTAGCTTGATGTTGCACTTCAGCTTCATCAGATACACCACCTGCCTGGACCTTCTACTGTGTTGTTTCTAACTCTTTCCTGCCCTCTGCTGTCTATTGCTTAGAATAGCGATGTGGCCTCACAATGTCCAATACAAACATATTACTTGTGACTCAGAAAGTGTAATGCACATAGAGTTGCAGCAATATTTTACTAATAAAATACAATGATATCTTATTGCAAAACTTAAAACTGTGTTTTCCAGGCCTGGAAAAGTCATGGATGTTAATAAAACATCAGAAGTCATGGAAATTTCTATAGTGAATATATGAATTTTAAACATTTATTTGTTTGTTCGTTTTCTTGTAATGTTATAATAATTTACAGATTATTGAGTCAAGAACAAAAACAAAAAAAAAATCACCAGTTTTTTTTTTTCTGCTTCATTTTTTCACTGGAATTAGAATGTCAGGTTGAGGACATTGCATGTGCGATAGAGTATTTTGGTCAGTGTGTTCTGTTGTATACCAAACATTTTTATAGCAGATTATAGTATAAGTGAAGCATAATATTACATATATACAGAAAAAAAAATAGCTTACTGTTCAAAATATATACAACAGAAGTAGCATGTTGGGATGTTTTTACAAACGTAGCCATACAATATATAAAGCCATACACGTATTGTGTTTTTCTGATTGATTATTGTATTCTGGTCTTTCAGAGTCTGCGGTGCTGAGTTATGATGGCAGCATGTTTCTGAAAGTCCTGATGCCTCATGCTGTGCACACTGAGGCTGAGGACATATCTCTGCGCTTCATGTCTCAGAGGGCTTATGGTCTGCTCATGGCCACCACCTCCAAAGAGTCCGCCGACACCCTGCGTCTGGAGCTGGACGGGGGAAGAGTCAAACTAACCGTCAACCTAGGTAACTTGTTTCCCTAGGCACTCGTTTCACTTGGATATAGAACAACAAACTAGACTGGGCTTCCTCCAAGAAAACTTTTTACCCTCATTCCTCCATGTTTATCTCTTTCTCTCTGTCTCTCTCTTTCTGCCTTTCTTTCTCAGTTTCCATTTATCACTTTCCTCTTATCTGTGCAGCCTTCAATGGCTACCGTTTCTGCAGCTTTGGAACAGACAGCCAGAGAGACCAGCCTGTTGTCCCCAAAAGGCGCACCATGTATTGTTATACTATGTCGTAAAATACAGAGTATGTGTGCAGAGTGGAAGTGAAGTGGGGAGCGTAGTTGCTTGATTTTACTTATAGCAGGAGTGTTTGTTTTGGAAAAGTTGGAGTGTTCTCTCTCGCACCAAGATCTTTATAATTAAGCTCTATCACGAGCATAGCATGCAAGTTAATGGCCCAAAATGCAATTTCATGCCAGCATAAATTCACCTGTGTTAAATAGTTTTAGTATACTCAGGGTCATGTGAAAGAGAAAAAGGAAAACCTGGAAATATCAGATAATTAAATAAATGGTGTCATGGAAATTAATAAAAATAAAACATTTTACTCAAGAATGAATGAAGAAAATGGACAAAAAAATGGTTGTCGTGGAATTTAATAAGATGTATCAAGAAAACTTAAAGAGTTCCTTTCACATATTTAAGGAAAATATGAAAGTAGAGGTTGGTAGTACTGTATGTTTCTTTACTTGTCCATACGAGTATTCTATTTATAATTTCAAAGAATCAGATCATCATATTAATGCATCACCCTCGCAACCGTGTGGAAATTACAGAAACATGATTTCATGTCATTCATCTTGTGCCTTATTCATTATATTAAAAAACAAAAACATGATAAGAAAAAGTGGAGCAGTAACAGGGAGCGAACCTTGAATGAGGAGTGGGAAATGGAAAACCCAGAGTATAGTTGGAGCAGATTGATTTCAGAATGCTCTGAGTGGGGAGAGGACACTACTGTAGCTCCAATCGGCTCACATACTCTGGTACCATAGAACCAAATCCTAATGCTTCTAAGTCTGTCACTGTGCTCTCAGCTCAGGCTCCTGCTCTGATGACAGTCTGTGGCTGTTTGTACAGGAGATTATAGACAGTTCCAGTTCAGCAGAGAGTTGAGCCTGAGCTACTCAGTGTGATCGCGAGACTGGTCCCTGGCTGTCTGTGGTCACTCTTCTGTAGCGGTTGACAGCTTGAGAGTTCACCACAGCCAAGAGTGCTTACTCTAGTCAATCGAAGTAGTGGGATACAAAAAACAAAACAAAACAGAAAACTTCCTATTAAAGGTGCATTCAGTAATTTGTTGTGCAGTATAGAAACAGCAGTATTTTTGACATATACTGACACTTAGTGGAGTGGATGCAGCATCACACAAACACAAAATTCCATTGTAAAAATGCACTTTCCACAGTCAGTCATGATTCAGTTTGTTCAGTGAGTGAACGTTTCATTAAAGGAGGGTTAACTTGATAAAAAAAAAGGATAATTTGGCTGATCATGTGATCTAAACATGGTGGTGCTTATGAGGCAGCCATACTTTATTTCATTTTACAGACTTTATTTGGCTATTGATATGACTGTATTGATAAGTCTTCATCTCATGTGAGTGTACATGATTTTAAACATTCTTTTCCAAAATACATTTCTTTAGGGGGTAAAAAAAACTAAATAATGAGTGCACATGTATGTACAAATAATAAGTAATGCATTTTAAATAATATTACCCTAACAGCTTAAATGTTTCTCATTTTCTCAAGAAAAAAAATATATAGTTTAGTATTTTATTTCAGTGATGTATACGGGTTTAATTCCAGCTGTGAGTTGCACACACCACATGCTGCATAGACTTTAAGTTGTAGCTCTTGGCTGATGGTGCAGACTGCCCTTACCTACAGCCATACCAGCACCACCCATATCCAGGAGGAAGACAAAACACAGGCAAAAGCAAATATTTTTTCATAGTCTCCATCTGTGTGACGAGTGTCTAACAAATCAGGTCTTGGCATTGAACATTCTCAATCAAGACGGACATATGTGCTGTGTCTTTTCCTGTAAACATGGGTCGTGTGCTATTGTAGGGGGGCAGTTCTGACTC
Organism: Moxostoma hubbsi; assembly: GCA_032164185.1. Classification (NCBI taxonomy): domain Eukaryota; kingdom Metazoa; phylum Chordata; class Actinopteri; order Cypriniformes; family Catostomidae; genus Moxostoma; species Moxostoma hubbsi. The sequence goes on from JAVLUX010000042.1 coordinate 11,141,947, forward strand.
CCAGCTAGTCCCCGGATGATGTGCTCAATGCAAAAATATTTTTTTTTTTGTCTGCAGATTGAACCTTGAAGGATGTGTATCTGTTTTTATGTTTCTTTCTGAATCTCACCATCTCACTCTCTTTCCCACCAGATTGTATCGGGATAGACTGTAACCTTAGTAAGTGATTCTTTTATCTGCAATGCTATTTCTGTCTCTCTCTCTATCTGTCTTTCTCATACACAGCTCCAAATCATCCAAACTTTTTTTGCTCCTCCCTCGTAATCCTGTTTTCCTTCACCGTTAACTAAAATTTTCTTTTGAACATGTTCCCAGTTTGCATCTCTATTTCTAACTCTCTCTATTTTCCCACCAACCTCTATTTTCTCTCTCGTACCCTCAATCTCAATCTCTTATTTCTGCAAAATGCATCAAGATGCTGCAGTGTTTGAAATTAAGCATAACTATCCCGACAGTTTCCATTTCTAGCAACATATGTTCCACGCTGCTCATTAAATGCTTTAGACTGTTCCATGCCCCCATGGGACTCTGTTACATAAGGCAAATAGCATAATAGTGTATATAATAAAGAAGGAGTGTCATCTTTTGCCAAGTTAAGCATGAGGATGAACAGTGCCTGTATTTGAGCAGTGTTACATCCATGCATTTGTGTTGGAAAACGGTGCAATCTTCATTATGTTTCAGTGAAGCGTTTCTGAAGGTAAGTAGAATGAATTAGTGTGAATTAGTGTGAAGACAAAAGGACCAAAGGTGTTTGTGGTTGTATGCGTGTGTATGATTGGATGTGTGTTTTCTCTGTTGCATGAACGACAGCCATGTAATATATATAAAAAAAGAGCCTATGTGACTTTCAAAGATGGGAGGGTAACTACAGAACATCACATTAACATAATCTGATTACTTTCCAGTTACTTTTGGATTACCTTAATACCACATATTCAAATTAAGACAAGATAAATGCAAAATCAACTACAGTAGATCAATGTTTATCAATTGGTTTTGGGCCACAACCCACAAGAACTACTGAACTAGATATATTTTACTTTAATGTCTTCAGTACTACACCAAAACAATGTTACCAGTAAAATAAAAAAACAGTTTTATCTTAGAGCAAATAATAAAATTTTCACGAAATGAAAACTTTGGTCAGTACTGACCATCGCAATGTGTTGTGTTGAAAACTGTTGTCAATAACTTGTGGTTGGATCATGTTTGACTCAATTGCAGTTTTTACAAAATGTAATAGTAACCTGCGTATGCATTTTTTGTAATGTAACTGTAAAGGAATACAGTTACCTTTTTTGTAAGCTGATTTCATAACACGGTTACAAGTAAATTTAAAGACTTCATACTCATTTTTCATTTCATGATTAAAGCTCTCTATATGCTTGATAAATGTTTGATTGCTGAATACAGTATTTACCAGGCATGAAAACTCCTCACCTTTCGGCGAAATTCGCCGTTTCGAAACCAGCATTTCAGTGTGGCCATCATTTACCTGCTATATCTGCATAGTTTCCATAAACTTTGCAACTTTAGGCTCTGCCTAACCAATCATCACACCTAATGCAGAAACCTGACAGCCAATCCGAGTCAGAGTAGGGCGGAGTTTTATCGGGCTACACCGCGAGTCTGACAACTGGACACACTGCCGAATAGGGCTGCACAATTAATCGAAATGAAATCGAAACCGCGATATATCCTTTTGCGATTATTATATTGCAAAGGCTGCGATTTAAATAAATAAATAGTCTGTCCCCTTCAAAGTTTATTTGCGCTGCTCAGTCCAGTCTATATTAAATTAGAGCATTGTTAAGTGCTCAGAGTTCGGTTCCGTTAACTTACGTGCGGTAAACGCTTTATTTACACTAAACTGGCGCGTCCTGCGTGAAGCGTTTTTTTTATTTATTATTATCTGCGGTAGCAGCATTTCGGTCTCCGCAAGGCACAGGTATCATAATAATATCGCAGAATACAAGATGGGGTATAATTCAAACATCTTTATTAAATGTTTGCTGAGCAAACAGCATTAACACTAACACCCGTAGAGTCCAGAAGCATCTCATCCTCCAGTCTCCGTTAATTTGTTTACCTCACGAGAAAGCGTGTCGCACTTATTACACTCCCCACGGAAACAAGTGAAAGCGGAACTAATATTACCAATATCCAACAAAATGAAATGGAACATACATATAAAAAATCTATATCAAATATTTAGTTACTATAATATAATGCATTGCTAAATTTAATATAATAAAATAATGAATAAAAATAATTAAATGGTGACAAACTAACCAAAATTTTCACTTTAAATTTAATTACGCCAATGGGTTATCAGTTCAACTTCAGTTTTATATTAAGCCTCATTCTTCTTATATACAGTAAAGAATAGTTTGTATGAGCCAACTAGTTTTTAAGGCCTATAATAAAGGGTAACATTTATAATTTGTGTATACTGAATTGTTCATCCATCCATCCATCCATCGTCAACCGCTTATCCTTTACAGGGTCGCGGGACTGAATTGTTCAATCAATCAATATTATTTTTGACAGCAAAAACTAGGCAACAACTGTGGCATTGAGCAGAAAGCTTACATATAACCAGTTTTGACAGAGCTGCAGATAAAAAGTTGATGTGATGAAAATTGGAGATCGGTGTCGGATGTAAAAATCCTGATATGAGCATCCCTAATATTCAAGTTGACTGTTTCAAAAATGAATGTTGATGATTAGTGGGCTGAGATCATGTCACAAAATGGACAAAAACACATACACGGTGGATGGTAACATTTGGATATGAAGAAGACTGTTTCACTGTTTATATATATATATATATTTGATTGTGGGTGAACTGAAAAAAAGGCTCAGTTTGGTTCTTTTTAAGAGGGCTCAAATGTGAAAACCCCAGTAGCCTTTTTGCAGTTGAACATGTGAAAAACATTACCATCATAATCGCAGTTTAAATCGCAATTGCAATATTTTTCAAATTATCTTTTTGTCCAAATTGTGCAACCCTACTGCAGAACTAACAGCACATCAGAAAGCAAGCCTGAGATAAGTTAGCTTACAATGCTCTCCAGATACTGTTCTGTGCGTGTCCGGAGAAGAAATGTGCTCTAGATACTTTTCTGTGTGCACCCAGAGCAGAAATGCTCCCTTGCGAGGATGGTTTTACGCGCGTGGATACGGTTCTGTGTGCTCATATTATGTACATGCGCCTGATTTTCATGTGCGCTATTATTGTACTACGCAAATGCCATAAGAAAGTATATTTACCCATAATGTGCAACATTCAATAGCCATTCGGACCATCAAGTACACCCTCCAATCCAGGGAGAAGACGGCAGTCGAGTTCTTCAGACGAGATGATGTCAAATATGGGGAGGTGGATCACACACTCTGCAAGAACATCCGTTCAGCAGGAACCACTAACAAACACCAGCAGCAGCAGAGTCTACTTGAAAGGAGACTCAACTGTGGCTGCAAAGGATCCAGTAGTGTTCAGGATCTCAAAAAACAGGCAGCTGAAGAGGAGAAGAGGGCAAGGCTGAGACATGCTGCTAAACAGAGAAAACGGGCCCTTGAGAGTCTGGTTCAGGCGAAAAATATGCTGTATGTTTTGTGGAATGATTTGCCTCCACATATTAAAATGGCCCCCATATTTTATGTGTTTTATGTTAATATATTTTCATTTATTTTTTTGTGCAGCACTTTGGTGTCTTTTAAAATGTGCTATATAAATAAAGTTGATTGGATTGGATTGGATTTTTTGCTGGCGTATCCTTCTCACCTTTTTTTTACCCCTGACCAGTTTTCATGCCTGATTTACAGTTCAGTTCGCCCTTAAATGGTGAAAAGTGTCTCTATAATACTTCATTAGTCATGAGGTAGTGGATGTTTTTGCTTCAGGACACAGTTCCCCAAAAAGGCATGGAAATCTTTTGCTGAATGGAATTTGTTTTACATGTTCAAAATTTAAACCTGTCATCTTACATTTTTTCAGTCATCTGTGATGATGACTCAACAAATTTGGTTTAGACCAATGAAATAATGCTTGCAAGTAATTCTTATTAAAAAAATACTTTTTAAAAATATTTTCTGTGTCATCTCATTTAAAAATATAAATATCTATCTTTTAAATAAATATTATTACTATGTCTTGACAGAAAGAAAAAGTGAATTTTAAAAATACAGCTCTATTATAAGGGTTCACAGCTGTGTCCCTACTTTTTGTTAGCACCGCATTCAAAGTGTGATTATTGTGTCAATACTTAGTTGTCAAAACTGACAAATTTCATGTATTAAAGTGAATGCTAGATTTTCCAATATTTATACTAAATATTTAATATGTTATTTTTGTGATATATTTTTGCACTATACTAATATTATATATTACATATTTTTGTGACACATTACATTTTGTATTTTTTTGTACATTATTTTTGTATTCTCACAATATTTACCAATTCTAAGTGATATAGGCAAGGAAAGGCACACATTTTGTGAGAAAATGGAAGAAGCAGAAAAACATTTTGATGAAAATAATTCCTTTTTACATAATTCTCTCCCCCCATTACATACTGCAACACTGAGGAGCCCTTAGCATTATACCAGCCTCACATACTCAGTTCACACCACCAGGTGGCAACAAACACCATCAGTTGCATCATGTAATCTCGTCCCACCCAGTTTCAGGCATTCATTCTTCACATAAATCATTCAGTTGCTTCTTTTGAAGACTCATCTATAAATCACCCTAGTTTTGGGGATATGTGCCACTGACTTGATGTCAAATATGTTATAAACTATGGTAAACTGATTTGATGACACATTTTTATGGTATGAACAGTATTTAGGACCTGGGAAGCTATTCATCGTGCATGATGTTCAGTATGATGAATCTCTGCTTGTTGATATGTGGATAAGTATATTCATAATGAGCAGAGCATGATCATTTGATATGTTAACCTGTGCAAGTGCCCTCCACACTCTCAATATTAACTCAATGGATATGTCAAACATATTCAGACTGATTGTAGTTTTAATGACATTAAAATGTTAATTGACTTATAAATAGACAGAAATGCTGGTTGTTAAAGTAAATTATACCCAGTTAGGGCTCTTTGCCATCTGTTGGAAGACTTTTTTCTCCAGCTCACCATGATGTGCATTTTAAACAGTTTAGCACAGAGTTGTCATGAATACGAAGCAGATTTAAATGGTGTTACAAAGAGAACAAATTATGTTCTTGTTAAGTTAATGTTAGATTTTGATGCATTAGTTTTTTGTTTTGTTCAATGCTAGAAGCAATTTATTAAAGGATGATATTGAAAGATCTCAGTTATATATCAAAAAGCACTGTACTGTACACTGTATGCATGCATTAACTATTATTATAGTCCACACCTAAACTCATTATTTTCATGTATGCACAAATATGCTGTATGTGCCAAGTTTTGTTTCTACTCGACTGTAACTTGAATGCTGTTGCATTTTAAAGTGCAACATTAAGTCAAAAAATAGATTATTTTTACTTTCTCAATACACATTAATTATTGTGAATTAAGTATTGTTAATGATATATTATCAGAGATATGTCAGTTTACAGAAGTAGAAGAGTTTGCAATTGCCATCATGTTGACTTAAAGCTGAAATGCTGACTAATACTAGACCAAGATGAAGCGGTGTGTGCTAGTTTTAAAAGCAGGGATGGGCAACGGTTTAGATTTAATTAACAGTCTGCCAGAAGGTGTAGGACGACAACTCATCCCTCTCTGCATGCTGCTCACATATTCCATTTTTTTTTTTTTTTTCCAGAGTTGGAAGAGCTAATTAGAGAGATGATTTGACACAAAGACACACCAATTTAAAGAATGTTGGATATACCTAGTCGTTAAGAATTTAAGATAAACGTATGATACCTGTAGTGTAATTTTGAGCTGCCAACATATTGTCTTTTAATACTATGTTAACTCTAAATGGAAAAAAAAACCATTAATTCATATTGAACAACTAATTTGAATAAATGACAATTAACAAAAATGCATTTGATGCTTTTCAACCTGCCTTTACATGAAAATGACACTAGACAGCAATTTAACAATGTCCTCAGCTGACAGCTTCATTGAATTCTACCCGCGCTACACCAGTTTCATGTACAACAGTAAAGAGAAGACTCAGGGGTACAGGCCTTATGGGAAGAATTGCAAAGAAAAAGACACTTTTGAAACAGACAAACAAAAAGAAAAGGTTAGAGTGGGCAAAGAAACACAGACATTGCACAACAGATAATTGGAAAAGAGTTTTATGGATCTTAGCCCCTATTTAGCTTTTGTGGGATCAGCTAGACTGTAAGGTGTGTGAGAAATGCCTCACAAGACACCACGGAAAGTTCTACAGGAAGTGTTAAATCTGCTGTTAATTACAGAGGTCAGAGAAGAATGGCCAGACAAGTCCAAGCTGACAGGAAGGTGACAGTAACCCAAATAAACACACTTTATAACAGTGCTATGCAGAAAAGCGTTTCTGGACACACAACACATTGAACATTGAGGCAGATGGGCTACAGATTTGGAATAATGTACAAATTTGCTCTTATGGAAATAAATTGGTACTTTTATTCACCAAAGTGGCATTCAACTGATCACAATATATAGTCAAGACATTTAATGTGAAAAATTACTATTACAATTTGAAAAATATGTTCAGAACTTCTTAAACTACTCCAGAGTTCTCATCAAAAAAATCCTCCATGTGCAGCAATGACAGCTTTGCAGATCATTGTCATTCTAGCTGTCAGTTTGTCCAGATACTCAGGTGACATTTCACCCAATGCTTCCTGTAGCACTTGCTGTTTTGTCAGGCACTTCTCACTCATCTTACAGTCTAGCTGATTCCACATCTCTTTCTGTCTTTGTTAGAGCCAGTTGTAAATGGTCTGCACTTATATAGCGCCTTTTTAACCTTAGCGGTATTCAAAGCGCTTTACACTGTGACTCATTCACACACTAATGACAGCAGAGCTGCCTTGCAAGGCACTAGCCTGCCATTGGGAGCAACTTGGGGTTCAGTGCCAAGGGTACTTCGACATGGGGAGTTGTGTGGGCCGGGAATCGAATCACCAAACCCGTTCTGCCACCCCACAGTTGTCCATTGTCTTTGAAGACTGTAGTGTTCACCTTTTGTATGATTTTTTTTTTTTGGCAATTTCTAGCATTATATAGCCTTCAATCCTCAAAACAATGATTGATTGATGAGTTTCTAGAGAAAGCTGTTTCTTTTTTGACCTACTAATGACCTTAAGACATGCCAGTCTATTGCTTACTGTGGCAACTCAAAACAAATACAATGTTAAGCATAATTTAATGAACCAAATATCTTTCAGCTGTGTTTGATATAATGGCAAGTGATTTTCTTGTTCCAAATGAGCAATTTAGCATGATTACTCAAGGATAATGTGTTGGAGTGATGGCTGCTGGAAATGGGATCTGTCTAGAATAGATAAAAAATGACTTTTTTCGAATAGTGATGGTGCTGTTTTTTACATCAGTAATGTCCTGAATATATTTTGTGATCAGTTGAATGCCACTTCGGTGAATTAAAGTAACAATTTCCTTTCGAAACAGCAAATTCTGTACATTATTCCAAACTTTTTGCCCCCAGTGTATATATTGTTACAAACCACCCGGCTCAGGCAAGAGTAACCATGGAGGCAACACGTGGATAACATTTAAACTCAAAAATATGATTCATTTTAGTCAAAGAAACACAATTAAAATATGTAATAAGAAAACAATATGGGGAAGAAGAAGAAGAAGAAGAAGAAGAAGAAGAAGAAGAATCAGGGAAAACCAAGTCAAACAACTCAAGGTGCTGTTGAAGAGAGGCAAACTCCCATTCTTGGGAGAATGGCCTTTATATGGGCTGCTCATTCCAGCTCTCATCTCTGGTAATTCAGGACACCTGCTCCTAAACTCCGGAAGAGACAACGGCATCTGGTGGACAAAAAACAGTATCGCCACCCAGGGCTATAACAATATATACACCTATATATAAAGAGAATATAGTGTGTGTGTGTGTGTGTGTGTGTGTGTGTGTGTGTGTGTGTGTGTGTGTGTGTGTGTGTTATGAAATAAGTTTACAGTTTGAATATTTGATTCCTACACGTGGGTGGCACTGAAATTTTGTTTTGGACAAACCACTCTCATCAGTTTATCCTAAGTGTGCTCATGCAGTGTGACATAATAACAGCACAGATAAAGTGTTTAGATTCGTCTCCATGAATAATAAATGTATTAACATTTATAATTCAAAATATAGGAATACTCCATGTTTATTGCAAGCTGTTTTATTTTTTTAGTTTGTTAACTAACCAATCAAAACCAACAGTAAAAATGACCAGTCATAGTGAAAACAATAATAATAATAATAAAATAATAATAAAATATTAATAGAAAGAAAAAACTAAATAAAAAAAATCCAAATTATAATATTTTTGGATCAGGGATTATTATTATCTATAAGCTAAATGTGGTCAGAAGGCTGAATGTCTGCAGTAGACCCCAGTAACACAAAACTCCCACAAATAGGCTGACATTTCCCTAGAAAGCCTGTTGACTCCAGCAGAGCCAATTAGGTTAGCAACAGCACAGTCATTCAGAGGGGCTTTGAACCGGCATGTCAGGCAGTAGCCACTCTGCATGATGAAGGGTAAGGCAGCTGCCTTGGCCTGACCCATTTTTTCTCACACACCCCAGGCGCCTCTGAGCACGCGTCAAAATAGACTGTAGCGGCCTGGCAGTAGGCTGATCTGAACACAGTCAATTCAGCATAATATCAATAAATGTTTACTACGCGTGATAGGTTTTGTGTCAGCGTTAAGACACTTGAGGTCTGTGAAGGATTTGCCATTGTATGTGTACTATCACTTTAAACATGTGTACAGGAGCACAGTGTGGTTTTGCTACTCTTGAGCCCATAAGATGATTATGTACATACCTAGGGACAATTACATTTCCATTCGGTTCAGTTTAAGTACAATGCATTTGTCTCACGTTAGACACAAATCTCCAGTCACTTTCCGTTATAATGAGCAGAACTGCTGAGAGGCGGCTTAAATTGTTTGCCTTACTGTATGTGCCCATTGAAACAGATTTAAGACACTGAATAAATTAGGTTTGTATCTGGATGTGACTCATGTTTAAAATAGTTAAAACGTAATTACTATGTGTTTTTATAGTTTAGAGAACAGCATAATAGCTATACTATCTGCTGCAAATGAATAATAGCATTTTTATTTATTTTTTACTGTCACAGATTGTCTCTGATGTCAAACTGATTTGCTTTTGCATGACTTGTTAAACAATAAGGAATTTTCAGGGGTAGTTCACACAAAAATGAAAACTCTGTTATCAATTGCTCGCCTTCATGTTGTTCCAAACCTGCATGACTTTCTTCTGTGGAGCACAAAAGGAGATAGTCTCAGTCACAATTCACTTTTATTGTATTGAAAACAGATGCAATGAAAGTTAATGGTGACTGAGACTAATATACTGCTTGACATCTTGTATGTTCCATGGAAGAAAGAAAGTCATACGAGTTTGGAACAGCATAAGAATCCCTAAATGATGACAGTATTTTCATTTTGGGAGGATCTAGGAAGAAGTGCTGTTGTGTTTAACTGTCTGGTGAATGGTGAATATTCATGCATGTAAGCATTCTGTTAGTGATGGCATTATTCCTCATAATATCTATCTGACCTGTCAAATATCCATCTAAATGTTATCACTGACTATGTGAGTTGCAAATGGTATGCAAATAAGAGATTTGAATGATGTCCTTTATAATGCATAAATCTGCAGTACGTGAAAGGTGGCTACACTTACTTTGAAGCCTGTAAAGTATTTAGAAATCCTTATAATACATATTGTGATCCATTATATTTTTTTCAGAAATAATTGTACAGTTAGAATGCATTATGATACGAACCGATTCATGGTTACACCTTTAATTATACTAATGCATTATACAAAAATATAAATATATATTGTTTATGATGTGCTTTAATTCATTATATTGTTTAAAGGGTTTAACATTAAATGTGTTAGTTTTATTTAATCAATTTTACACAAGCAAGAGTGGCGTTCTGTTATACTAAATATTAGCTCTCTTGTAGTGTCCCTTGTCCAGTCATATCAAAGAACTAGAACTGTCAGGAGTGTTTTGATATGCATATTTTGTGTGGGTGTGGTCATGTGCAAATGCACCGTATGTGTGTACGTTTGCATGTGTATGTAGGCTAACGAGTGTCTGAACACAGTATGCATGTGTGGATTATCGTGAAAAATGTCTGAGTTTGTAGATATGTTTTGTCAGTGTCTGTAGTTGTGTTTGTGTGAGGCAGAGCAGAAGGCCTGAGAGGTAGAATGTGCTCTATTGATAAGACAATGATAAGCTTGCAACAGTGTGTGACTTTGACTCTCTCTTTGCAGGTAAAGGACCGGAAACTCTGTTTGCAGGGCATAAGCTGAATGACAATGAGTGGCACTCTGTGAAGGTGGTGCGCCGTGGGAAGAGCCTGCAGCTCTCTGTCGACAATGTGACTGTGGATGGTGAGAAAGACCTCGCACGCATGCTATATATATACTGTATATGGACACTCACTGTAACACTGGGTCCTAACCTGGCCTGATGTAATGAAGTAACAATGTAAAGGCCGAAATATACTCCACGCAAGCATAATTTTGTGCATTGTAGTGTTCCAAAATTGGTCAGACCCCAATTAATGACTTTCTTAACATTCCGCCATAATGGACAAAAGTATGAACTTTCCTCTTCTCTGTTGAGTTTTCTCTTTCAAGTCAACTACTGTCTTGGTGGAGCAAAAGTTTGTTGAAAATATTTGCTGGGAAAGTAAGGAAAAGTTAATATATTTAAAGCAATGGTACAAACAGCCTGCATTTGTATAACTCGAGTCTGAAGGCCTATAAAGACATCTTTAGGGGTCTTAACTCTTGAAGAAAGCACACTATAGCGCGCATGCACGCACAGTCAAATGTAGTATACTTTGAAAGGCTAAGTTTGACTGTATGCATATGCCAAGCGGTCAAATCAAAACCGACACCTCAAGCTTAATGCCTGGCCCACTGTAAAATCTCACTGGTCCAAAACCCTGCTCTTCATTAATATGCATTAAAGATGCCAATAAATCACTTGAAAAGCACTTTTTTCTGTCCTGTTAAAATATATTTTCTATTGAAACCTTTTTTTTTTTTTTTTTTTTTTTTTTTGTTTTGTAAAACATATCGAAGGGGTCTTTTTTGCAAATAGCCAATAGGCTTTATTTTGGTTACAGTCATTTGCATACATGATAGTCGGTGGCAGGTGGTATTAGAGGGTAGGGCATTCTCATTCTACAATAAATTGGAAAAAAAAATCTTTGTAGTGCAATACAAGTTGATCCATTTCCCAAAAGAGAAAGACTGCAAATTTGTAATGTGTATATCTTACTAATGTTTATTTTGTCAACTTTTAGGAGCACACTAGTCATATAGATGACTTCAAAACTAACAGACATGGGCTAAAAGTAACAAAAATGCAATTTTGATGTTATAGGGCCTTTTATTTTCGCATTCTGTGTAAACAGAAAAACTGCTTGTCACTGGAAACTTATTGCATCATGTCTGATAGGAGGATAATGATATTTCAAAAGCATATGTAAAGCTGATGCTCTTAGTATTAATTTATTATAGTGGTGACAACTGCAAGACTACACAGAACAGTTTTCCAGTCATGTATTTATCTTGTACATTGCAAGTTCAGCATTCCAGCACATCCAATTCTGAATTCATCATCAAAAGCTGTACTGCCTCAGGAGGGGCTCAGTCTGCATGCCATTCGTCCATATCATCAGCTCCCAGACCGTACTAATCAAGCATGTTTGATTCCGCCACAGGCCAGATGAGCGGAGCACACACGCAGCTGGAGCTCCACCATATAGAGACAGGCATCATGACAGAGCGCCGCTTTATCTCTGTCATGCCTTCCAACTTCATCGGCCACCTGAAGGGTCTCTCTTTCAACGGTAGGCCCTACCTTGACCAGTGCAAGAACGGTGACATCTCCTACTGCGAGCTCAACGCCCGCTTCGGCATGCGTCGCATCGTGGCCGATCCTGTCAGCTTCCGGAACCGAGCCAGTTTTGTGGCGCTGTCCACCCTGCAGGCCTATGCCTCCATGCACCTGTTCTTTCAGTTCAAGACCACCAGCCCAGATGGTCTGATGCTGTTTAACACTGGAGATGGCAGTGACTTCATCGTGATTGAGCTGGTGAAGGGGTGAGTTGGGGAAAAACTATAAAGTCATGATTATGCACTACATGGCCAAAAAATAGGTATCCACATACTGATTTTAGCACCAAGGTTACCGTACGGTTTTAAATAGTAGAACTGTACAGTTCATGATTTGACTCTACCCTCTGCTGCTTCCAATCAATCAGAGCAAGAATAAGAAATTAATATGAAATTCATTTGAAAGGATTTTGTGCCTTTCAAAGGGGAAGGCATCACTATTGACCATAATCAAATTTGTATTATGCATTTAAAGTCGTATTGCAATCTATTTTATTAAACTGTAATGTTAAGACAGGAACTATAATTTAGAGTGGAGAATAGAAGATTACTTAACATTACTGCACAAATAAGAATCCAGTAATACCAGAAAAAAGGCACAAAATTTTGAGGGTGTTATGCATTTATAATAAGAGAGAGACCTACCTGAGTGTAAAAAAAGAGAGAGAGAGATTAAATTAGAATGCAGTATAAGGTTAAGCCTTAGAGGAATTATACGTGATATAGAGCCAGAGGCTAAAAAAGACCACAGCAGAAGAAAAAGCCTTAAGGACTTGAAGTTGAAAGCAAGTCTTCTCTTATACTCTCCAAACCATATGATATTGTAAATCCAGAGATTCTGAGACATTCCCACTGACAGCTCAAAACTTCAGCAAACAAACATCAGTCCCCAGAGAGTTTGATCTGAACTCTGTGGTTAAAGACATTTCCAAAAGAGCTAACAGAGAGTGTTTGCAAGTGGGGTTGTCAAATTCAATACAGGTCGATACTAAAATATTAAAGTTGGTAGTACCGAATACCAACTACATTTAGTACCATGTATGCAGTCTGACCGACAGGCAGCTGTTTTCGAAGGCTCCTGTATAGACGTGTGCTGTAAACATTCAAATTTACCTTGATGAGGTACTGCATTAATATAAACATAGTCACTTTTTATTTCTTTCAGAATTACGGTAGTTCACCCCAAAATAAAAAATAAATCTGTTGCCATTTACTGTTCATTTATTACAAATCTGTATGCAAATTGACAGCCTCAATCACCATTCACTTTAATTGTCACTTTAATTTTCATTTCATCCCTTACATCCCCTAACATCTTTCATGTCCCACAGAAGAAAGAAGAACAAACAGATTTAAAACTACATGAGTGAGTAAATGATAGAAATTTCATTTTTGGGTTTCTATTATGCTGTTAATATTTATCAAACAATAATATTAACATGAAAAAGAGAACCACTCACTGCTCTTAATGTATATCTTTATTATTTATTACTGACTGCTTATTTGAATAATTCATTTTAAAACTTGAAGCAATTTTTACTTAATTAAGGAATGCTTGACTAAGACTGCATGTTAGATCATCTGTAAGCAGCCAGTTTAACACATTAGAACATGAGAGACATCCAAATGCAGTTAAGACTCTGTGCTAAAGAGCATGTTTTAAGTTTGTGATTAGTTAAGAGACATTCCTTGGATGTGATTCATAGCCGTAGGAGGGTAAGACAAGTCACATTATAAGATTCGCACATTTGTCTCCTTGGCATTTAGTTAAAGGTACGAGCAGGAGGAGAAATGTTTAATGGATATGGGCTGTATTTAAAATTAAACATATTTTGCATGTGTTGTTTCTGGTTATGCGTAAGTGCTGATCATATTCGCTAAGAAGATTCACTTGAGTTTCAGTTTGCCGTTCAAACATGCACAAATGTGTTACTCAATCAAAAATATTTCAGAAAGATTGCGTGAAGAGCAGTTTTAATCTCAGCCACTTTAATTGAGCCTACACAATAGAGTTTACGCTGCAAATACCTTGATTTCAATGGGGATGTCTCATCACAAGGACATAGTGGAAAAACACGAGAGTTTGCGAAAGTGATTCTTCATCATGCAATCAGAAGTTGAGAAAATGTTAAAATGTTAACATATACCTGAACATGTATTTCTATTTATGTTGTTATTTATCTATTTATTATATAATTATTATTCATTTATTTGCAGAATAATGTATGGGTGGGGGAAGAAAATGAACATCACAAAAAAAAACTGAGAAAAGGTAATAAATAATTATGTCTATTGAAAGGAATATAAATTAAATTTAATATGTAATTTTTATTGAACAGGTAAATTTAGTAGAAAAAAATAAGTTGAGAAAATGTCAACATTTACTGCAAACAAAAAAAAAAGTTTCTAATTTTCTTCAGTTTCGAAATTTTCAAATTACAATGGGGTAAGATAAATAAACTTTTTAGCATAACTTTTTACCTTTGAATTAAGTTTCTTTGTCCAGATATCTTAGTCAGAGTAGATTCTATATAAAATGTTATGCACATGAGGCTATAAGAGATAAACTTACAATGGCACACACTCTAGAAATGCCTTAGATTGCATCTATTTTTCACAACTCGTGTTTTCTGGAGAATTTTGTTTTTGCAATTTTTTTGTCAGCTAATCAGTCAACATCAATTTAAACAGTCAAAAATGAAATATGGAGCTACTTTGACTAAAATCCTTAGGCAAACAGTTTTTCTTGTCTTGTTTTAAGCATAAACCTCTATAGAAAACTTTATTTTGTTAGGTTTCTCTTAAAACTAGACTTAATATGCTGAGCCATTTTGCTTCTCGTGTAAACTTTGTTTGAAAGGAAAGGTTCACCTAGAAATGAAAATTCTGTCATCAATAACTTACACTGATGTCGTTCCAAACCCAGATGACTTTCCTATGTCTGTGAACCAGAAAAGAAGATTTTAGGCTAAAGTTTAGCATCAATCACCATTCATTTTTATTGCATCTTAATAGACCTTATTTATAGTAGCAACATCTTTGATTTTTAGTGGGAATGACAATGAGGCTGTGAGGGATAGACTTATTGCACATCTCTTCAATGGCACACATGGTATAAATCTGCAAAAAGCTCCTTGATCACATCTTATTTTCCAAAACTCACTTTGTCTGGAGTTTCTTGGCTATTGAATGTTTTTCAATGTTTTGTCTGCGGAATGATCCAAAAAAACTTCAAACAACAGTACAACTCATTGAAGAGACTGTATCCTCACAGCCTCATTGTCTTTCCCGTCAAAAATCAAAGATGGCGCTGCAGTGAATAAGGTCTTTTCCAAACAATAAAAGTGAGTGGTGTCTGAGGCTGTGAGTCCCTAACAACCAGCTTAACATCTCCTTTTTATGTTCTATGGAAGTAAGTCATACAGGTTTGGAACAACATAAGGTTGAGTAAATGATGACGGAATGTTCAATTTTAGATTAACTTTTACTTTAAGGATATCTAGATATATTTATTTGAAAGCAAGACAAAAATACTAATAATAAATAAAAATAATAATAGAGTAAAAAAATATTTTTTGCTATGAATTTCAGAGAGGCAGTTCCAGTTGTGCTTTCACTTGATTTCAAACTGACCTGACTCTTTCCACACCCTCAAAATACTCTAGTGCTTCTTGAGTGTTTATGTGCTTTAAGTGGCTCACCGAAATAAGTACAAGTCTATTTCTGTAGGATTGAGTAAGCACTGTCGGCCTAGACAAAAAAGAGCAACTTTTAATCACATATTAATCATGTAAGTGTTATTTGATTAATGGTATTTTATTTATTTGCAACCCACACTGTTGCCAACCCACACAACATAACCGCCATGTGGGAAGTCCACAATCTCGGATCAGTTGCTTTTTCCTTTTGGCTTAGTAAAAAGATTTCTCACGACAGGGGATGTTCAGTCACACTGCTCATGGCAGACATGATTATAAAAGCCTGATTTTCTCTAGAATGCATTTTATTCAGTTTGATAAAAATGAATAGTGAAAAAGGTAAGGTGCCTCAGATGTTTAACTTCCTCGGTTGCAGTGGTCCAGAAAGACAGTCATTCAGTTAGCAATTTGACTGCAGGTGGCCTTGCCTCTCACCAGAGTTTGGAAAAGCTTGTGAAATGAGTGTGCACTAATGAAAACTCTCTCTCTTTTTCTCACTCACAGGCATAAACACACTCTCCTTGACTAGCTCTCTTTCTAACTTTCACACAAACACTTGCCACTGTCTTTTTCTCTTAAAGCTGAGCTAATCCATTTCTGCAGTATTTTGATGGACAAACTGGCAGCTAAGCAAAACAAAATTAGATCAGCAACAACAAGCCTGTGCAAAATCCCAAATAAAAGTTATATAAAAAACATTAGGCATTTTAAGCCTTGAGATGAATGAAAAAAAAAATAAAAAATGAAAGGCTTTGGAACATTCGAAAAAAAGACAAAGCTACAAGAATGTGTCTGATATAAGTGAATCAACTACTCATCCCATTAAGGCTGACATAGTCGGATCAGCAATGACGATATACACTTAATACTAATAACTACAAATAATACATTTTAATTATAAAAGATGATATGTATGATTCAAAGACATTCGTAAAGTTCTATTGGAGTGGGTAGTCCATGTTGAGCTCTATTGTGCACCCTCCAACTTTTCCAGCAGTCTTGATCCTCATTTTTCTAATTATTTCTTCCTTTGGAGTTTCATAAAATTATTATAAAAAAAAAAAAAGAGTTCTAAGCCATGAACCAAACAAATCAGCTCCGAGGTGAATCACTACATTACAAACTTTGATTTGAAGCATAAATATATTTGAAAATTGGACAAAAATAAAAATAAATAAAAAACAAGGGTATGCTTAACTTTTATGAGGGCATGAACTAAAATATCATAAGGCGTTGGGAATTACATAATTGATTTAAAAATTATGGACAAAATTAATAATTTGATTTAAATATTTTGACTATAAGCATAGAAACAATATGCTATTGCAAAAAATTCAGGAATTTACAAATATACAAGTAGTCTTAGTGTGTAGGGAGTCTCGATTGTGTCATTCACAGTTTGTCATAGAAGTGGGCGAACACTGCAGAGCTCTTTCGGGGGAACTTGTTGATTCTCTTATTGATAGATTATTTGCCTTCAGGATCATGGGTAGTGAAGTTGTTTACCAGAAATTACTCTTATTAAACAAGTTTTTTTTCTTTTTTTTTTTTTATGAAGATGAACTGACGTGGACAGATAGCTTCATCAGGAGCATTTACAATCAATTAACCCTGCAGCAGACATTGGGTCTGTCTTTAAAGGTTTATACGTTATCATTGAGAATCATTTAAACTATGGAGAAAATTAATGTGATTTTTACATCTGGAAGCAGACGGTTGCGCTCTATTGCCGTGATTACCATTTCCATGGTAACAGTAACTTCTCTGATTGGTGGATTTTACTTTAGGGTTGTGAGTATTATAGTACTTTACTTAGAATTCAACAATTACAACTTTTTAATGTATTTTTTATCTTTATTTTTTAATGCCAGGTTACAAAAGTGTGAAACAATTGTCAATCTTTTCTATTGTGCATAATGATGATAATAATTTTGATGCCTGATTTATCTAGACAGAAATAGTGCAGATTAATATATATAGTCTAAATGTATATCTATAACACCGGCCATAATATAAATTATCAGCCAAACAAAATGATTATATGCAATCAGTATCGCCCAAAATGTCAGTATTTCTGTATCCTTATTAAAGGGACAGTTCATCTAGACATACAAATTCTACCATCATTTACTCACCACTTTTTTTTATTTCAAACCTGTAATTCCAAATGTCTTTTTCCTCTCTAGAACACAAAATGATATATTTGGCAGAATGTTAGCTTCAGTCACTATTTACTTTCATAGACAAAAAGATGCAATGAAAGTGAATAGTGACTGAAACTAACATTCTGTTTAATATCTTCTTTTTGTGTTTCACGGAAGAGAGTCATACGAGTTTGGAACAAAATTATGTAAATGATGACAGAATTTTCATTTTTGTGTCAAACTATCCTTTTATGAACTATATAAATTTAGGCAAAAAACACTGTTACAAGTTGAATTTAAAGTCAAATTTACATTGTGAATTGTCTAAATATGATACAGTATATGCTACAGTCATTTCACTGCGTTAAAGGGATACTTTTGCTGTAAACTAGATATTGAGGTTTCACACCGTAGTTGCTGTGTGTCTGGCAGGATGGAAGCCTGTCTTTGCCAGTATTCAAGCCTTATTACCGATATTGATTTCTAAGCAAAACGGCAGCATTCTCATCATAAAGAGGCTTGCCTGATTCTGCTGGGCTGTGTGATTGACAGGGGAACTGATGTATTACAGGTACATCCATTATGTGTTTGACTTGGGCAATGGGCCGTCACTCATGAAGGGCAACTCTGACAAGCCGCTCAATGACAACCAGTGGCACAACGTGATGGTGTCCCGCGATGACAACAATGTGCACACACTTAAGATCGACTCCCGCACCGTCACACAGCATTCCAATGGAGCCCGAAACCTTGACCTCAAAGGTATGATTTAACTCACACCCTGACTGTTCACATACTTTTTTGTTCCTTCAGTTTGAGTTATTATCACTCATATCTTCCATCCTTAGTTCACTAGTCCAGAGTGCCCTTGGTCATGGAAAACCTGAAAATATTAGAGAATTCTTAGATTATATTTTCCAGACCTGGAACAGTCATGGAAGTTAATACAAACTTAAAAGTCATGTAAAGGGCATGGACATTTCTTTAGTGAATATGCGTTTTTCTAGTTATGTGCTGCTCTAAAATATTTAATCAGCTGGATTTTTCTCTTGTGTAGAGCTTGAACTGAATCCAAATGATTTTTGAAAATTCTTATTTATTAGTCACAAATGACAGGAAGGTCATGCAAAAATGTCTCGTTAATTCGCTTTCTTTTCAAGTTACTGTATAACCGTATTGTCAACATTATCTCAAGTTCACTCTGAAGAATGAGCAGTTCACAAATTCAATTTTTGCCCAACCAAAACAGACTTTAGAAACTCTGATTTGCTTCCAGAAAAATGTTGCCGACTTTAATGCAAGGGTTTGCTTTGGTTTGTGTGGTACTATTCCAGTTTTTTGTGTCAATGAAGATGTCAGAACATGACCAGTTTGATCACTCGGTCAATGCTGTCAATAATGTCCAAAGATGTATATTGTGCAGTCTGACCAAAATCAATTTAAAAATAAAATAAATAAATCATTTAAGGTGGCCCAGTCTGCTTTGGCTGTAATGCAAGATCTCTTCAGGTTCATATCTGACTAGCCACAATTGTTAAAACATTTTCTTTTTTTGTTTAATGCACAATGTGCAACCGGCTTTTGAAACAGACCATAAATGGTATCACAAGTCCTAATCACAAATGTAATCTCATTCTTAGAGATGCTTCGAAACATATTTTCTTTCTTACTCTAATTTTGTGTTTGGTCTCAACCTCTTACAGCAATAATGAATAGTCTTTCCTGATGGGTATTTACATAGCTCCCAGCTTCCTGTATAAATGATGCTGCTTCTGAAAATCTACAGTACCTTGCAGTACTTCTCAAGTAGCTGTCGTTTCCCCCTTTTTCGGCTGTAATTAGAAGAACAAAGAGCAGTGCTACAGGGAAAAGAGAGAAAAAATATCAACAACAACAACATGCCACTGACTTTGCATAATTTGGTGCTTTCAAACCAGCAAACCTGCTTTTTCCATCTTAACCATGTGTTGCTTGACCCCAGGCACCAAAACCAGTCATGTTTACTTCACCCACAGGACATGAAATTAAGGGCCATAATTTATGGAGCACTTCACACATGATATTCTTTTTTTTTTTTTTTCTTTTATCTTCTTCTATGCGTTTATTGATATAAAATACTTTTATTGAAAAGATGGCAGTTATTGCCATTGCCACAGCAATATCTGAGGCTTTTTTGCCTTTTCACTATTCTCAGTTATTGCCGGCATCTTAGTAAACATCTTGACAGTTGGTACTTAATTATGTGCCTTAGTCGACACAAGAAGAAAACTGACTTCATAACAGAAAACTGAACCCACTTTGTCAAGACCTGACAATGTATTCTCTAAACAAGTAGGAAAACATGGCAGTAATGTATTTTTCCAATGCCTACTGCTTTTGTTGCTGAAATTGCCTCTGTCAAGTCACCGGCTAGCAATTTGGTGTCGTAGATAAGGATGGTTCCTTAATTAAATGAATTTACTGTAGATGTTTTATCATTTGGTTTGCTTATTAGCGACTGCAATGGAGTCAGCAGATGGAAAAACAAGACTGTTGTTCATTCAGATTCTTTAAACATTCAGATTTATGTATATATAAATATATATATATATATATATATATATATATATATGGCAGAGGCTTTGTAGACAGTGTAAAGAAAGGTTGATGCTATTTACTCAAAGACTGAATAGTGACAAAGGATATTTGCACCCTGGTGTAAATACTTAAATGCACTATTTGCATTTTGTCTAGTCTAATTATTATAAAACTGTATTAGATTTGTCTTTAGATGGTTATTTGATATGTTCTGCGTGTCAATAGGAAATGACTATTTTAGATTTCCAAACATTCCTTCTGCAAATAGTATAGAAGTTGAACAAGGGGTCCTGCAACATATGGCATGACCCCCACAGAGTCCTAATCTCAAAATCATTGAGTCGGTCTGGGATTATATAAAGAAACACAAGCAACTGAGATAGCCTAAATATATACAACTGTTACAAGTTCTCCAAGATGCTTGAAACATCCTGTCTGCAGAAAAACAAGTGTTCCTAGGAGAATTGGTCCTGTTTTAAAGGCATGGGATGGGAGCATATTAACTAATGAATACAAATTATTCATGTTTTTTAATATGCAAGCCCTATTGTGAAAACATTGGGACAGAATGAAAAATGCTAATAAAAGCAAAAATGGGTGATTTGTAAATTATAATCACTCTTTGCTATATTGAAAGCTTTCAATATTTGCTATATTAAAAGCTTTTTTTTTTTTAATTTACTGTAATTTCAAATCAGATTATTGCAACATACTCCAAAAGATTTGGGACAGTTAAGGGTTTACCACTGTGAAACATCATCTTTTCTTCTAATAACACTTATTAAGCATTTGGGCACTGAAGACACAATTTTGTTACTCTAGAGGGGGAAATGTCCCAAATCCTTCCAATTTGTCTTTGAGGAACATTATTCTCAAAGTGATAGATTATTTGCTGAAGCATCTGTTGGCAAATTGACAAGTCTTAAATGATCCTTGCTCTTGAAGGACTAGGCTGTTTTTAGAGGCTCCTTATACAGTATACAGTACTATGACACAATTTGTTTAACATCTCCTTGTGAGATGGTTCATTGGGTGGGAAAGGAGGAAACAGGAAACTTGGGATTTGAACTCAAAAGGTAAGACTTGAAACAAACTCAAAATGACTTTTCAGCACAAAACTCAAGGTCACACAACAGGCCTGCTTTTCAGTTGTTACAACTCAGCAAAGTCCTTTGTGTCAGGTAGGTCTCTCTCCCTGTCTCGTCTCTGGCATGGTCACTTTTTACCGCTCTCCCCACTGCTTACTGCAACTAGAAACAGGTGTTAGACATTATCTGGCTCAGGTGTGTGCACCCTTACCGCTTTCTCTCTCTGCTGACCATGCTCCCGCCACCACACTCCTGTTGTTATTTCAGTTCTTGTCTGATTTCTTTTGATTTTCCCATGATGTCAAGCAAAGATGGACTGAGTTTGAAGGTAGGCCTTAAAATACATCCACAGGTACACCTCCAATTCGGTACACCTCTTATCAGAAGCTAATTTGTTAATTTTCTAAAGGCTTGACGTAATTTTCTGGAATTTTTCATGCTGCTTAAAGGCACATTTAACTTTGTGTATGTAAATTCTGACCCACTGGAATTGTGATATAGTTAATTAAAAGTGAAACAATCTGTCTGTAAACAGTTGTTGGAAAAATTACTCATGTCATGCAAAAAGAACTGTAGATGTCCTAAATGACTTGCCAAAACTATAGTTTGCATTGTATTGTATTTTAAATAATTTTATATGAGTTTTGATGACTTGTGTATGTAAACTTCTGACTTAAACTGTATCAAGTTTATATTTAATAATATAAATGACGGTAATGCACCGTAAAATATTCAGGCATCAAAATTACATCCCGTAAAGCCTGAAACGTCGTTACTATATTTTTTACAGTGAATTTCTGGCAACCACAGCTGCCAGTTTTTTTTACCATAAATGTAACATGATTTTTTTACAATGTATATACTTAAGCAAAAGGAGTCTCCAGCACAAAAGATCACTGAATTACTAAATCTAACTGTAAGTGAACTTGCTGCTTGAAATACAAGTGTAATAAAGCCCAAATGAAAAAAGGCTATAAAGTGCTAACTCCAGCTGTCAAACTCCAAGGGCCCTTATTTTATTCGGCTACCCCAGAATAATTCCTTTAAACATCAGAAGAACAACTTCACAGTACGTGTCAGTTGTAATTGATCAAGCAATTATGCCAGAGAGAATGGAGAGTGGTGCAGCAATCCCCAGAGTCCAATGCTCTTCTGTGAAGTGTAAAATGAACATCTTCAGGCAGGAAGGTGCCGGGATATGCTGTTGTGTTCAGTGATGGAGTCAATGGAATGTGATGCTTGATTTGTTATATGTGTTGAAATGAGCATATGTGGAAAGCGCTCATGACAAGCTGCCTTCTGAGCTGGCGATAATTAAGTTTTTTTTCTTCCACAAGGAATTGCTATCCAGACCCTGTAAATGTTTTGCTGAAAATTTGTTTTAGCAACTTAGAACCTAAATGCTTTCATTTCCCCCATGGCGTGGGGAAAATACAGGTGCTAGGTTGAAATATGAATGTCAGTTTAGTCAATGGAAAGAGATTCAAGGATTGCGTGTCCTGTAAACACACACACACACCACTATTTTTCATGCTGCACTTAGGCTTAGGGATTTTAACAAACATCTAACCCTAAGTATTACATTTTGGCACACAACTCATCCTCTACAGTTTGTGCTATGACATGAACAATCCGTCAGCATTTTGAACAGTGGTGAGCTATTAATAATCCATCAGACATGTGATCCACCTAGTGGATGATAAAATGAGTGAACACAAATTCCATTTAATTCCATCCAAGTAATATTATAGAGACATTGGGGTGGGTAACTGACCACTTAGCAATGCCCTTGCCCTTGGAACCAACTACAACATCTTAGCATCATGGTGGTGATTTTTATACTTTCAAGCACTACTTAAAAATCTTGTTGACTTCTTTTGTTCTTAAAGGAATATTTAACCAAAAAAGTTCTGTGAGAGAACATCATTGAAAATTGTTGAGTGCTAAAAACAGTGTAAGTTCTTTGTGTGGTCATGCATGCCACTTTGAACAAGCTCAAAAATACACAACGGACATTGAGTGCTTCACTGCAAAATTACTTAAATGTAGTGTTTTTTTCACACTACAGCCTATTGTATGCCTCCAGAAGACTGGCAATATGACTGGGGGGAAGGGGGTTGGGGCAAAAGTTGCATTGATTATTATTATTATAATTTTGATGTTCGTCAAAATATAATACTCGTTAAAAATCTCTTTTTGTGTTCCGCATAAGAATGAAACTCATATGGGTTTGGAACAACATGAGGTTGACAGAATTTCCATCAAGCCATTCAAATAACTAAAGATTACCCTAAACTTTAATTAGTTTTAAGAAGATTCCCTTTATGAAGCTCTGCTTCACAGGATATTGTCACTATGTCTGCTGTGGAGATACAAGAATTTGGCATGATTTTAGTTTTGGGCAGTAGCAGTGGAGTGTGTTATATTTATACTAGGAGGTATAATCCTTCTCTCAAGGCCAGTGGTCACAGCCAAAGATGTTTATTTTTTGCTTTTCTCTGTCCTCCATTTTTATCCAGCAGAGACATTACTTCGTCATTACTCAACAGAGACGCATGACTGGAGATGTCATTTTTACAATTTCTCTGCAGTTCCTTCATATGAAAGCAATTGATTTTCCTCCCTCTCACCCACAAAAGGAGCTCTGCTCTCCCACTGCCCAGCCATCCATTGAATGACTAATGAAAAAAAAACTATTGGGTGCATAATTGAATATTGTGATTGAAGTCTCTTTAATAGTCTTTGCATAACAGTGAGACATACAGAGATAATAAGCATGCACGGGCTATTCTCTGTGAAGCCGTATGCTTGTCTACCCTGTGCTCAATGCCTGATTCTGTGCTGTGAGCTGGAAGTTATTTCATTTTGATGCACCCGAGAACTATTAACTAAATCCTCATGTGACCCCTCGTACACATGCATGGAAGTTGTATTTTGGTTTCGCAATATGCAGCGCATAAATTAATTTCAACCGACTGATCTCAGTTCAGCAGAATCTGGGGTGTCAGTAAAGGGTTAAACTTTTGACGTACGCCACACTGCTAAGCACAATGTACACTAATGTGCTCTTTTTTTCCTTAGAAATCCAATATTTTCAAAGGCTTTATATGGAGTAAGTATGAAAATAAGGTGCATTTTGAGCTGTTCTGGAGGTTATGTCATACTGGAGGTTAAGCTATCCACTAAATAGAGAGCAAGGGAGCATCCTATAGCTTCTCTATGCAGTGCATTCACTTCTAAAATCCAACCAAATTTCAGTTTCAGATTTCAGTTTCATGTTAGCAGAGATGGGTCAATGGTAATCAGTACATAGATTCGGAATGTATAATTTTATTTTAACAGGGTTGATAGCGATTGGATGATGCTGGCCATTACTTTGAATCAGAATAAAATATGCTAATTTCTGATGTAATGTCTTTAACGTCTCAAAAACATGAATAACCAACACTCCTGGAAACATAATAAACAATTTTATTTATATAAATCTGACTTTCTATAGCTTGGTTTTATTTAAAACTTCACAATTTAGTCCCACTGTCCACACACTTTGCCATTAATTTTTAGGAAAACTATATGCTCTAGAATAAAACTTTTGTTTTTCATGTTTATTAGGTGCTACTAATTACAAATCAAAAATGGAAATGGAAAATGCACACAGCAGTCAAGATACATATACAGTATACATATACAGTGTATATATATATATATATATATATATATATATATACACACACACACATACATACATACATACATACATACATACATACATACATTCTTCTGTAAAACAATAGTATGCAAGTATAAACACCATTGGACCACGCCATCTCCTTGTTGCAGACTTTTTGACAGGTTTCAGGTTATTGTATGACAATTTACTGTCAAAAAATTTGCATATTGAATAAAAGTTTAATCCAAATTGAAATACCGGTAGACTATACAGGTCTGGAAAGCAGATGTGTTGAAACACTTATGTGAACAAACGGAGAGGATTTACAGATGCTGACGGACTACAAAAGACTCAGGTTGTCAGGTTGATGATCGATAAGATGCAGTCACATTATAATCCTTTTTTAAATTGCATTAGTGCTGTTAGGCTTCTGAAATGTGTAGTTCAGTGGTCAAGGAAATAAACACAGTCCGAAAATATCAACCAGTTTCCCCGAAACATTTTGAGTCTATTCTTGATTCGATTCTTGATTCCCAACGCCTCAGAATCGATTAATCGATTCTTTTTGAATCAATTCCCATCCCTAATCCTATCAGGCAGAGCTATAGCCTCTCCAAACAGATATTAAGACCGTCACTGCATTGAAGAGGCACTGAGAGCAATCACAGGTAGTTAGTTGATGTTAGCCAGATTGAGGGGCCATTAATTAAAGTGAAAAGTTGGAACGAAAGAATACAATTTATCTCTAGCAAGATCAAATTGAATTAAATAGTGCAAAGGTTTAAATGAAGGGGGCTTTTAATGGTTGTCTAATTGGGTGTGTTCAGCTGGAGTGGAAAAAGAGCATATTTCAGCAAACAATCAGGAAGAGAGTGCACTCTTTGACCGTGGGACGAAAATTGGCATATGTGTTCTTGCTTGTCAGTTTTAATGTATAATTGCCTGTCTTGGAGCCAGAGCTCAGTTGGAAATTGCATTTTACTCAAAACCAATTCCCTCTAAACATGGTTTGCTCAGTGAATGTTTATCTAAAGGTCCCTGAAAGTCTTTGATGTTTTCCAGCATTATGTATTTGCAGAATGAAAAAATGAAATAATAAAAGAATAGAATGAAAGCGACATGTACCTCAAAGAACATGACAGTGCTTAAATATAGCAATACTGCTTTAGTACTGTAACTATGAATCTGTTTACTGTCTGTTCACACTCTCTGTTATCTAATTTCTCTAAACCGCCCAGAAAAAAAGAGCTGTTTTTTACTCACCTAATAACAGCACATTTTTCCACAATGTGGCACCATTAAACTCATGCATTTTGAACGTCATGCTTATCTTTATGTATTCTGACTAAAATATCAATATTGCAGTAATTATTCCTCTTCTTTGGTATTATGTTACCTATATAAGGACACTTCATATGTATTTACAATTAAATAAGGCATGAAAGTCAGTAAAAATGTAAGGCCTATCTTCAAACTCAGTGCCTCTTTACTTGACATCACGATGAAATCAAAAGAAATCAGCCAAGACCACATGAAAAAAAAAAAAAAAACTGTGGACCTCCACAAGTCTGGTTCATCGTTGGGAGCAATTTCCATAGGTACCACATTCTTCTGTACAAACAACAGTATGCAAGTATAAACACCATTGGACCACGCAGCCATAATACCACTCAGGAAGAAGACACATTCTGTCTCCTAGAGATGAATGTAGTTTGATGCGAAAAGTTTAAGTCAATCCCAAAACAACAGCAAAGGACCTTGTGAAGGTGCTGGAGGAAACAGGTAGACAAGTATCTATAGCAACACTAAAATTCCAAAACCCCATAAAAAAGCCAGACTACAGTTTGCAAGAGCACATGGGGACAAAAATCTTACATTTTGGAGAAATGTCCTCTGGTCTAATGAAATAAAAATGTAACTTTTTGGCCATAATTACCATCTTTATGTTTGGAGGACAAAGGGTGATGCTTGCAAGCCGAAGAACACCATCCCAACCGTGAGGCATGGGGGTGGCAGCATCATGTTTTGGGGGTGCTTTGCTGCAGGAGGGACTGGTGCACTTCACAAAATAGATGGCATCACAAGGAAGGTACATTTTTTGGATATACTGAAGCAACATTTCCAGACATCAGCCAGGAAGTTAAAGCTCAGTTGCAAATGGGTCTTCCAAATGGACAGTGACCACAAGCATACCTCCAAAGTTGTGGCAAATTGGTTAAAGACAACAAAGTCAAGGAATTGGAGTGGCCATCACAAAGCCCTGACCACAATGCGATACAAAATTTGCAGAACTGAAAAAACATGTGCGAGCAAGGAGACCTACAAACCTGACTCAGTTACACAAGTTCTGTCTGGAGGAATGGGCCAAAATTCCAGCAAATTATTGTGAGAAGCTTGTGGAAGGCTACCCAAATATTTGACCCAAGTTAAAATATTTAAAGGCAATGTTACCAAATACTAACAAAGTGTATGTAAACTTCTGACACACTGTCAATATGATGAAAGAAATAAAAGCTGAAAGAAATAATTCTCTCTACTATTATTCTGACATTTCACATTCTTAATATAAAGTAGTGATTTGAACTGACACAAGACAGGAAATGTTTTCTTCGATTAAATGTCAGGAATTGTGAGTTTAAATGTATTTGGCAAAGGTGAATGTAAACTTCTGATTTCAACTGTATGTGAATATGTGGTGAGAAAACCCCTCATATGCAGATGATTCGAATAAATTAATTATTGTTACAGATAAATGCATTGAAAAGGTATAACAAAAAGAAGCTTTAGAAGTCTATTCATTATTTATTTTCATATCATTAAACATTGAGCAACCTATTATTGACCTACAATCCACAGCAATCGATTAGTCAGAGGTAGACTTATGGCCATTCATGCAGAAAGCTTTATCGCATTCCATCTGTGATATTTTTAATTTGTTTGTCTATGTACACACGTGGACTGATGTCGATTGCTTTCCGTAAATTGAGGTATTTTGCATCTTGTCTTGCTTTTTTCAGCATCTCATGAGCTTGGTTCTTTGAGCACCAAATTTTTAACACTCCATGGCAAATAAAATCAGTTTGAATGTGTCTTGAAACCCTTCCTGCTCCATCTAACTGTTTTTTAATGCTATAATGCTTCATGTGTGAATGTCTTCACCTGGACTGTTATATGATAAACATCTGATGAACATTAAAACATAAAAAATGACCAATTTAGATTCAGCTCAACAAACATTTAAAGAATTTATGGTTTAATTATATATATATACAGGTGCTGGTCATATAATTAGAATATCATCAAAAAGTTGATTTATTTCAGTAATTCCATTCAAAAAGTGAAACTTGGATATTATATGCATTCATTACACACATACTGATATATTTGAAATGTTTATTTCATTTAATTGTGATGATTAAAACTGACAACTAATGAAAATCCCAAATTCAGTATCTCAGAAAATTAGAATATTACTTAAGACCAATACAAAAAAGGATTTTTAGAAATGTTGGCCAACTGAAAAGTATGAACATGAAAAGTATGAGCATGTACAGCTCCTTTTGCCTGAATTACTGCGGCGTGGCATGGAGTTGATCAGTCTGTGACACTGCTCAGGTGTTATGAGAGCCCAGGTTGCTCTGATTGTGGCCTTCAGCTCTTCTGCATTGTTGGGTCTGGTGTATCGCATCTTCCTCTTCACAATACCCCATAGATTTTCTATAGGGTTAAGGTCAGGCGAGTTTGCTGGCTAATTAAGAACAGGGATACCATGGTCCTTAAACCAGGTACTGGTAGCTTTGGCACTGTGTGCAGGTGCCAAGTCCTGTTGAAAAATTAAATCTGCATCTCCATAAAATTGGTCAGCAGCAGGAAGCATGAAGTGCTCTAAAACTTCCTGGTAGATGGCTGCATTGACCTTGGACCTCAGAAAACACAGTGGACCAACACATGGCACCCCAAACCATCACTGACTGTGGAAACTTTACACTGGACTTCAAGCAACGTGGATTCTGTGCCTCTCCTCTCTTCCTCCAGACTCTGGGACCTTGATTTCCAAAGGAAATGCAAAATTTACTTTCATCAGAGAACATAACTTTGGACCACTCAGCAGCAGTCCAGTCCTTTTTGTCTTTAGCCCAGGCGAGACGCTTCTGATGCTGTGTCTTGTTCAAGAGTGGCTTGACACAAGGAATGCGACAGCTGAAACCCATGTCTTGCATATGTCTGTGCGTGGTGGTTCTTGAAGCACTGACTCCAGCTGCAGTCCACTCTTTATGAATCTCCCCCACATTTTTGAATGGGTTTTGTTTCACAATCCTCTCCAGGGTGCGGTTATCTCTATTGCTTGTACACTTTTTTCTACCACATCTTTTTCTTCCCTTCGCCTCTCTATTAATGTGCTTGGACACAGAGCTCTGTGAACAGCCAGCCTCTTTAGCAATTACCTTTTGTGTCTTGCCCTCCTTATTCAAGTTGTCAATGGTCGTCTTTTGGACAGTCAGCAGTCTTCCCCATGATTGTGTAGCCTACAGAACTAGACTGAGAGACCATTTAAAGGCCTTTGCAGGTGTTTTGAGTTAATTAGCTGATTAGAGTGTGGCACCAGGTGTCTTCAATATTGAACCTTTTCACAATATTCTAATTTTCTGAGATACTGATTTGGGGTTTTTCATTAGTTGTCAGTTATAATCATCAGTAATGAAATATATCAGTCTGTGTGGAATGAATGTATACATTATACAAGTTTCACTTTTTGAATGGAATTACTGAAATAAATCAACTTTTTGATGATATTCTAATTATATGACCAGCACTTCATATATACACTCACCTAAAGGATTATTAGGAACACCTGTTCAATTTCTCATTAATGAAATTATCTAATCAACCAATCACATGGCAGTTGCTTCAATGCATTTAGGGGTGTGGTCCTGGTCAAGACAATCTCCTGAACTCCAAACTGAATGTCAGAATGGGAAAGAAAGGTGATTTAAGCAATTTTGAGCGTGGCATGGTTGTTGGTGCCAGACGGGCCGGTCTGAGTATTTCACAATCTGCTCAGTTACTGGGATTTTCACGCACAACCATTTCTAGGGTTTACAAAGAATGGTGTGAAAAGGGAAAAACATCCAGTATGCGGCAGTCCTGTGGGCGAAAATGCCTTGTTGATGCTAGAGGTCAGAGGAGAATGGGCCGACTGATTCAAGCTGATAGAAGAGCAACTTTGACTGAAATAACCACTCGTTACAACCGAGGTATGCAGCAAAGCATTTGTGAAGCCACAACACGCACAACCTTGAGGCGGATGGGCTACAACAGCAGAAGACCCCACCGGGTACCACTCATCTCCACTCCAAATAGGAAAAAGAGGCTACAATTTGCAAGAGCTCACCAAAATTGGACAGTTGAAGACTGGAAAAATGTTGCCTGGTCTGATGAGTCTCGATTTCTGTTGAGACATTCAGATGGTAGAGTCAGAATTTGGCGTAAACAGAATGAGAACATGGATCCATCATGCCTTGTTACCACTGTGCAGGCTGGTGGTGGTGGTGTAATGGTGTGGGGGATGTTTTCTTAGCACACTTTAGGCCCCTTAGTGCCAATTGGGCATCGTTTATATGCCACGGCCTTCCTGAACATTGTTTCTGACCATGTCCATCCCTTTATGGCCACCATGTACCCATCCTCTGATGGCTACTTCCAGCAGGATAATGCACCATGTCACAAAGCTCGAATCATTTCAAATTGGTTTCTTGAACATGACAATGAGTTCACTGTACTAAAATGGGCCCCACAGTCACCAGATCTCAACCCAATAGAGCATCTTTGGGATGTGGTGGAACGGGAGCTTCGTGCCCTGGATGTGCATCCCACAAATCTCCATCAACTGCAAGATGCTATCCTATCAATATGGGCCAACATTTCTAAAGAATGCTTTCAGCACCTTGTTGAATCAATGCCACGTAGAATTAAGGCAGTTCTGAAGGCGAAAGGGGGTCAAACACAGTATTAGATTGGTGTTCCTAATAATCCTTTAGGTGAGTGTATATTGTTCAGTGATTTATACATGAAAAATTATATATATATATATATATATATATATATATATATATATATATATATATATATATATATATATATATATATACAAATTTTAATTAAAAAGTCTAAATTTTAAAGGTGGCTTTGGTGCCCAATAGATCAAATTAAGCTATACAGAGAATTTTAATTATAGATCACAATATTCAAACCTGTTAAGTTAAATTCTCACAGTATTTTACCATTTCAATATGTATTCTACAGTGATTCCTCACAACACTGTTGCATAAGTCAGCTTCTGACAACCAGAGGCAGGGACATGTTGTACTGTGTTAAAGGGCTCAGTCATTTCAATTCTCCACCTCTCTTCTCTATTCCCAAATCATTGTCTGAGCGCTCTCCACTGCCAAACACCACAGATGCACATTGTGACGGAGCATAAAGCAAGAGACATGTCTATATCATTTTGCCTTCATCCTCACATATGTCTATGCACATGTTCTCTTCCTTCAAGGCTCAAGGGCAACTTTGAAGTTACATAATTATATGCCGTTTTATGACAGCTATGTATTTCTTTTTGTTCTGCACATCAAAGGTCCATTGGTATTAGCCTTCATCAGCAGGGAATTAGCTTATAAAGAGAACCACACATATTCTGCTCATCATAGACTAACACACACGATCAGCCCACCTCATGAAGCTCAAATTAACATTAGGAAGAGAATTCAAATGCAAGGCATAATCATTGTTTTATGCTTTATATCTTTTCTTTCTGTGTTGTATAGGAGAGCTTTATGTTGGAGGTGTGGGTAAGAGCATGTACAACAATCTGCCCAAGCTCATAGCATCTCGGGATGGCTACCAGGGTTGCCTGGCCTCAGTTGATCTAAACGGCAGGCTTCCCGACCTCATCACAGATGCCCTGCACCGGGTGGGCCAGGTGGAGCGAGGCTGTGAAGGTTTGTGCACTGATGAGTTAACCATTAATTTTCTGAATTATAATTATAACAGCATTTGATTCCTGTCTTAAAGCACATTGGTTAAGGCACTTTCCACTGATAATCTATGTTGTTCCATTAAGTTTTTGTCACTTTTGCCGGCTGCCCATTGTGAAACATCAGCGGTTGACTGTCATGAACGAAGCCCTGTTGTGTACATTCTCTGCTCATCTGCTGTCATCTCTACTTTGCTCTGATGAATTAGTTTAAGGACTGATGTAGTGCAAATTATGGAAATTATTTTTCATTCCTACATTGCTGTTATGTTGACTACAAATACTTTTAAGTTGTAAAGACAATGACTATTGTTGGACTGCTGATTTAATTTTAATACTTTTACACCTCACTTTGTGATTTTTTTTTTTTAAATTCAAGGATCAGAGTCAGCTTCTACTGCATTTAACACACAAAGGACACTAGGATTTCCGAGATGCCGAAAACATGGTCGGAATCACTAAATATTGTCATAAAAATATAATTTGCTATAAAACGTGGAATGTCAAAGAATTTTCTTATTTGGGATGAAAATTAATTGTTGAATGCACAATTGATCAAATTAAAATTGCAATATGTTCTAGTGTGAACAGAGCAGAGAGCAAATCACTCTGAAATGTGGAGCACATACAGACTTTATATTTTTGTAATTAAATTAACCTCCCAGTTACCTAAAGTCTGTCTAATGTCTCATGCGACATTCGCACAATATATTGTGTTTATTTGGAATCCAACAGAAACCCTACACCTACCCCTAAACCTAACCCTAAACGTATCCCTATCACTAAATCCAATCCTAAACCTAACCTAAGTAACGGCAAATGTGACTCTCACGAGACTTAGGCTGTGGGGGTGGTACCCTCTTGACACAGCCACTTTTGGGGGATTAATAATCACACTAGGCCATGTAGCGTACTGCTTATCCAGAGTTGAGAAACTATCATCAAAAACATGCAGAAACTGCAAAATAAAAGCTTGATGGACATGGGAAATGGAGGGAAAAAAAGTCAAAAATATATTACTACTGTGTATTTACTATCATTAAAAAAGTATAATTGTGTATAAAGCCATATATCACATCTGTGATGTTCTGTTGTTTATTCTGTTATTCTGACTTTCAATGTTGTTTTCAATGTTGTTTTTGGAGTGTGGTCTGAGGATTTTGAATAAAATCACTTAAACTGACAAAAAAAAAAAGTATCAAAAATATATTATGCAATGTTATATGAACAATGTAATTCAAATAATTACATTTTTATTTGATAAAAATGTTTTTGAATGTATTTTATTAGACACATTTTGATAATACAATTGAATTAAACTGTCAAATACAGAATAAAAAGAAAAATAACCAACCAATAACCAAAATATATTGTACATCATGACCATCGTGTTTTTGCTTAAATTTTACACCTGTTGGCCACATAAAATTGTGCTTCTAAAGAGTGTAAATGTTTAAACTTTTAGATTCGTTAGATAAATTATAATGTAATATACAATTAACAGAGCAGGAAAATTTGGTTGTTATAACACAACATTTCATTGTAATACATAATGTTTACTGTTAAAAAAAAGAGTTTAAAACCCCAAATTTTGGTAACAGAGTTGCATAAGTTGCAAAACTTATATAATGTAAATACAAAATAAAACAGCTTATATACAGTAATACTTTGTTTTATCTACTAAGATATCCACTTATCTGTTAATCACCATGTTTTCTGAATTTTAAGCACCTCCTTTTTACTGATCATTTGTTGAAAAAGAGTTTCAGGTCCTAATTTGGACCCTATATGTGGAAAGTGCTGCATCCAATTAAAATGTGACTGCCAGTCAAACCTCTTGTGATTCCTGTTTGTTTCAGCCGGACCTGGTACAACCTGCACAGAGGAATCCTGCTCCAATCAGGGGGTGTGTCTGCAACAGTGGGAGGGGTTTACCTGTGACTGCACCATGACAACACACGGAGGTCCCCTCTGCAGTGACCGTGAGTACCCTTTTGCGTTTTGTAGGGATTAAACAGATTTATAAAAGAGTTTTGTTTGACCACATTAATAAGCCTTTCAAGCCTCCTCTTTTTTTAATCTCCAAGGTAAGTGTTTGAAGCTATTTAACGATGGTGCACTGCAGTGCAGTCTTTTTTAAGGTAGAGATAAGGCAGAACACCCTAATTAGTGGGAGCCACAAGATAATGTTCATAAAGAGCTGGAAATCTTTCAAGTGACCCCTAAACTGACTGCAGGAATATATACAATTTGGGTTGCATCTCAAATGTTTTAATTATTACAAAGCTTGGAGGTGAAACCGTGGGTTTTTAATATCTGAGATAATCTACACACAGCAAAACAAAAAGAACCTGGCATTGCTCAGATGGTAGATTCTGTTTGATTTAATAATATTCCCATATTTTTGACAATAATGCTGTGGCAACCAGCCTGATGAGCTAAATGAAGATGAATAGGGTTAGCTTTCCTAAATAAAACAAGGCAATAACAGAGGCCTGTGTGTGTGAACAGGTTTGCCTATACTTGTGAGGGAAATGTTTGAAAATGTCCTCACTAATATCGTGAAACTAAATACAAACTGACTTGTGAGGATATTTTCAGAGGTCCAAGTCATGTTTTGCAGATGGTCATTCTGAATAAGACAAAAAATATTTACTTTGTTTGTTACCAACACAATGATTATAAGTGACCATTGCACAAGCTACATACATTAACATTTGCAAACTTTATGAAGCATGCAATATAACAATGTGAAGTTTGTTGATGCAGCAGATCTATGTGTACAAAACCTCCACACTACTAATTCAGTTATCAGTACTGCTCTCCACCATAATGTCACAGCACTGGATACCTGCCATACTTTAAAACATCTTAAGTCATGGAACTGATAATAAAGTTGTGAAAACGATTATGCATAGGTACACTGTACATATAATATCATTTAGAAAAGAGCTTAAAGAAAAATTAGAGGTTTAAATAGAATAATAAAAAGCTAATGATATATGTCACGGAAACATTGTGAAGGCCATCTGATGGCATTTGTTTGGCAGAGGGAGTGCATAATCTTCCTACATACATTTAGCAGAAGGGGGGGAAAAGATGTACTAAACAAATATAAGTGGGCCAGTATTTAATGAAGTGATTTTTGGGATTAGGTGAAATTCACCTAACATCTTTAGTGTGGGATTAGGTGAAATTCAAATGTGATGTAGTCCAGCTGCTAAGACTTGATTTACTAAAATAGCCTTAAATTGGTAAACTTTCTTGAGACGTGGTTTAAACTGGCAAGATATGTTCTAATTTAGATAGCGTGTATCATTCATGTCCATCCTTTCTTTTCACATTTGATTCTTTGCCATTAAACTGTGCTCACAGGAAAAAGTTGTTAACCCTTGGATTTATAATTGATTTTTGTATAAATTAGTAGTAAAACTTCAACTAAGTCGCAACAAAAACCAACATGGTCTGATTCATACAATTATTGTGTGTTGACTTTTTTCCCCCATATTTTACGCACTGACTTTTTGGAAAATATATGGACTGCTGCAGGCTGGATTTAAATATGAGAAAATGTGTTGACGGGATAGTTCAACCAAAAATGAAAATTCTCATTTACTCACCCTCATGCCATCCCAGATGTGTATGACTTTCTTTCTTCTGCTAAATGCAAACAAACATTTGTAGCAGAATATCTCAGCTCTGTAGGTTAATACAATGCAAATGAATGGTGACCAGAACTCCAAAAGCTCCAAAAAGGAGATAAAGTCACCATAAAATTAATCCATCAGACTCCAGTGTTTTAATCAATGTCTTCTGAAGCAATCCAGTTGGGTTTGGTTGAGAAAAGAACAAAATATATCTCCTTTTTTTCTTGTCATTGTAGTCTCAAGGTACGATCATGATTTCAAGCTTGATTACACTTCCTAGTGCTTGGTGCTTTAGCAAGTGTAATTAAGCTTGAAATCATGATTGCCAAGGATACTACTTTCAAGATGTACAATGAAAAAAGAGTTATATTTTGGTCTGTTCTCACCCAAAACCAACTGGATCACTTCTGAAGACCACTGTAGTCTTAAGACTGATTTATACTTCTGCATCAAACATACAGTGTAGACTCTGCGTAGTGGCCAATGCGTTGGTTTGCATTTATAGTTCTGTGTTGGTGTTTTACACCCAAAATAGCTATTGTATTGAGACAAAAATGCCTTAATTTCTGAAATAACTGTACATTTAGTACTGTAAATAAACAAGGCATTGCAAGGTTAATTTTTCATTCAAAAGTATTTATGACATTGCTAAAGCATTAAAAATTAGTTAATTAATTTATGTTTTAGGCCTATCTAGGTACATATGATTTATTATACATGTTGCCTGCCATACAAAGAGACAATAAATATGCTTGCTTTTGAGTCGCTTAAATAATAATAAATAAATGATGAAAAAAACTTTGACGCTCCGTGCTGAATAAATAATATTGAAACAAATCAATAACGTCATGGTTACTGTCGTAACCTTCATTCCCTGAGGGAGACACAAGGGGTCTTCCTTGGGAGCATCGCGTACCTCTGAACTTGAGAAAAGGCCAATGTGAAATTGGCAGACAGAATTTGCATGCCCCGCCCCCGGACATATGGGTATAAAGAGAAGCGGGCGGGTGTCTGTCAGTCAGGATTTGCACTGAGGAGCCGAGAATAAGTCACGGCCATTTACAGTGGTAGGTCTAGTGCTGTGGCAGGAGTGACACAACGTTTCGTTCCCTCGCCTAATGAGGGGGGAGCTCTACAAGCATGGTGTCTGGGGCAGTGGGACTGCCCAAGGGAGACGCGGGTCCACCAACAGGGGCGTAAGATCCAAGAACCATGACCGGGTGGGCCAATAAGAAGCCACCAAGGTGACCTGTTCCTCATCCTCCCTGATCTTGCACAGCACCAGTGCAAGGAGGCCTTTGCGATTTATGTACGCTACTGTTGTGGTGCTATCTGAAGGGATCAAGATGTGCTTGCCCCGAATTAGTGGAAGAATCCTCCACATGGCAAGAGATACTGCCAGCAACTCTAGGCAGTTGATGTGCCAACGCAGCCATGGTCCTGTCCAGGAGCCAGCGGCAGTGTGCCCATTGCACATGGACCCCCAACCCTGTTGAGAGGCATCTGTGGTGACCACGACACGTCTGGACTCCTGCTGCAAAGAGAACTCCGGTCCGCAGGAAGAAAATGTCTGTTCAAGGGTTGAAAGTCTGACGGCAGGAGGGGGTGATTGTCACATGGTATGTGCCGTGGCGCCATGCCCATCTTGGGACTCGAGTCTGTAGCCAGTGCTGAAGCGGTCTCATATGCATCCACCGGAGCTGCGCGACCGCAGCTGAGGATGCCATAAGCACCAGGATCCTCTGGAATTTTTTTTGTGCCAGGCTCGAAGAGAGCGTGGTATCTGAGCACTGACTGAGTGTACTCGTTGGTGAGGCTGTCATTGAGACAGAGTCTAATCCATGCTGAGAAAGAGATGCTCTGAACCGGGGCAAGCTTGTCTTTTCCCAGTTAACCTGAAGCCCTAGACGGCTGAGATGCCTGAGCACCTGGTCCCTGTGACTGCATAGTAACTCTCAAGAGTGAGCCAGGATTAGCCAGTCATCAAGGTAGTTGAGTATGCATATTCCCACTTCCCTTAGCGGTGTAAACACTGCCTCAGTGACCTTCGTGAAGACTCAAGGGGACAGGGACAGGCCGAAGGGGAGCTCCTCATACTAATACACCTGGCCATCGAAGCGAACCATAGGAAGGGTCGCTGTTGAGGCAAGATGGAGACGTGGAAGTACGCGTCCTTCACGTCTCCCACTGCAAACCAATCTAGCTGTCGAATGCATGTAAGAATCTGTTTCTGCATGAGCATTTTGAATGGGAGTCTGTGCAAAGCCCGGTTGAGAACTCACAGGTCCAAGATTGGTAGCAACCCACCTCCTTTTTTGGGTGCGATGCAGTACTCGTGATCTCTGCTCTTGAGGAACTGGCTTTTTCGCCGCGTACAGAGGTGGAGTGAATACTGCCGAAACGAGGCCGGAGCCGGGCGGACTGAATCGTGTAGACGAGTTGGATGGTCCTGGCCAGCCAGCGCTATACGATCGCTTTTGACATACTAGGTGGGACTTCGCGGCGGGGGGAGCAGGTTATATCGTGTCAGGAGGCAAAAACGCATCATGAGGCTTAGGTGCTAAGAAAAGACTCAGAGCACTTACCTTGCTCCGCGCACCCTGCAGAGGGCAGTTTAGAGACAGAGGAAGAGGTCCTAGAGAAGCGTCTTCGGAACTCGTCAGCGCTGGACTGCCGGGCTGGGCAGTCATGGCGAGGCGAGAGAGCTGCGTCCGGGAATCCGGGACTGCAGAGTTTTGGGGCCGGGGTGCCGTGAGATGGCTGGATGACCCAGGGAGTGAGGATATCGCTCTTTTATTGAGAATTATGGATACTGCAGCCCGAAGGCGGTGCGAAAAATTAAAGTAATGAAAACAAGGATTCTCCTCCTGGCCCTCCACCGGGGTACGGAGTGGTCTTGGTACCAGCTCCGGAACGAACATCTGACTGCCTGGGTCTCCCATCTTCTGGTCCTGGAAGGGGTCCTGGAGACGGGGGCATACTCCACCTGCGAGGTGCTCGACGCTGGGGCTGAGAGCTAGGCCCAGGTTGAGGAGGAGCTGCCTGTTATTTGGTCGCAGGGGAACGCCCTCGGCGAGCAGACGGGGCGCTGGCTGGGCAGTGCCGCAGCATGAAGTGAGATATTGCCTCTGTCTGCTTCTTCACCACCGAGAACTGCAGGGCAAAGTTGTCGACGGTGTCGCTGAAGATGCCGAGCTAGGAGACGGGGGCTCGTCAATGTTCAGCCAGAGGTGGCGCCCCTGGACCACGAGGGTGGTCATCGCCCGCCCGAGTGCCTGCGCTGTGACCTTCATGGCTCTGAGAGCGAGGTCAGTGGCAGAGGTCAGTTCCTGCAGCACGTCGGGATCAGGACTAACCAGGTGCAGATCTTTGAGTCAAGTCAAGTAAATTTTATTTGTATAGCGCCTTTCACAACACACATCATTTCATAATGTCGATGAATCATCATTGTGTAATTAGATAAAATACGATTGTTAATCGTGTTTAAAAAATAAGTAATTAAATAATAATCGTATTAATAACCCCTGTGAGCAAGCTGTAGGCGACTGTGGCAAGGAACACAAAACTCCATATGATGAGAAAAATAACCTTGGGAGAAACCAGACTCACTGTGGGGGAAGAGTTCCCCTCCAGCTAACATCATTAATATAATGTAAATATTACTTATGTATAGTTCAAGGAATGGTTTAAAATTCATAAACTAAATAAGTG
Organism: Moxostoma hubbsi; assembly: GCA_032164185.1. Lineage (NCBI taxonomy): Eukaryota > Metazoa > Chordata > Actinopteri > Cypriniformes > Catostomidae > Moxostoma > Moxostoma hubbsi. The sequence goes on from JAVLUX010000042.1 coordinate 11,181,643, forward strand.
TTAAGAGTCAGTGTTTAAACTAAGATTCCCCGTCTGTCGCTCACTTCGACGTCGTGTCGAAGAAGCGACACTAGGGGTCTCTCTTGAGCGCCGAAAGATACCTCTGATCTATGAAAAAAGGCCAATGAGAGTTGGCGAACAGTATTTGCATACTCCGCCTCCGGATACGGATATAAAGGCGAGAGAAATACGCTCGTTCATTCAGTAATTTTCTTCGGAGCCGATGGTCGTGTGTATGCAGTCAGCTGCGAGTAACACAACTGATCCTGCTTCTGATCCTCTGACGCTCTGCTTTGCTGTTGGATTTACGGCGCACTACAGCGGCTTTTCTCTTCACTGCCGGCGTGCAGTTTGCCCCTGGGCGCTTCGACAGCGCAGAGTTAAAAGAGTTGAAAGAGTGATTCTCTCCATAAAAGAGTTTATTTCTCTGAAAGAGCATTACACAGCGGCGTTGAACGTCCTTTTCAGGACGCGTCTTTTTAAAGATGTAATTTCCGCCCCTGTGTAGTTTCTGGATGCGGTGTTTTCTCCCCACCTCTCTCGGTCATAAAACACTATCTTGCATGCCTGGGCTGCGATCACATGCAAGCAGTGTTTTATGAATGGTTTATGTTCTCAGTGCGAGAACATAGCCATGGCAACATTGCGGTCGTGTGGCTTTCTTTTGTAGTGAGAGAAAGCCGTTTCAGCCGCCCCCCGCGCCTCGCCTCCTTCCTACGGGATTGACGCAGGCGCCGCGGGCGATGAACACGATTTGGGGACAATGACGGGCTCTGTTCGCCGGGTAAATCCCCTCGAACTTCCCGCCTCCCCGGCACGCTTGTTTGCTAGCATTGCGGTCGTGTGGCTTTCTTTTGTAATGAGAGAAAGCCGTTTCAGCCGCCCCCCGCGCCTCGCCTCCTTCCTACGGGATTGACGCAGGCGCCGCGGGCGATGAACACGATTTGGGGACAATGACGGCTCTGTTCGCCGGGTAAATCCCCTCGAACCGCCCGCCTCCCCGGCACGCTTGCTTGCTTGCTTCCGTCTGAGCTCGGGATGAGTATTCTCTCCAATGGTTCATCTTCTCAGTGTGAGAACATGGCCGTTATAGCATTGCGGTCGCACAGCTTTCTTTTGTAATGAGAGAAAGCCACTTCAACCGCCCCCCGCGCTCCGCCTTCTTCCTACGGGATCGGCGCAGGCGCTGCGGGCGATGAAGGCGATTTGGGGAATATGACGGGCTCTGTTCGCCGGGTAAACCCCCTCGAACCGCCCGCCTCCCCGGCACGCTTGCTTGCCTCAGAATTGGATGACATCACCGCTGCATCGGAGAGCGTTACAGCGGCATCGGATGCTGATCGTTCGCCTGGGCCGCCACCTTCGGGTCTGCCGCCCAGCCTGAGCCTGACGCACGGAGATCCGCTATGCTTTCCCGGGCTACTTGATCGGTTCCGCGGGCAGGTGCGCCGCTCACAGCCACGCCCCCGCCCCGTTCCCTTCTTCCCGGACGTGCACGACGAGTTGAGCTAAGCCAAGGCTTTTTCGCTCCTCCGCTCTCACTACCCTCGTGGTGGAACGGTCCCAGACCGCTTCCACTCTGCACGCCACGGCCCTTCCTGCAACCAATGCCAGGCCAAGGCACTTCAAAACCTGCACCTTGGGTAGTCCTGTTCTTGATGTGCTGCAGGAACTGCGCTGGATGACCAACCGCGCCCCCGGGCCACGGAGGTCAGAAGCGCTGGCACTCGAACAGGCGATGGCCACCCCTTGTGGTCCAGAAACACACCTGTGGACTGGACCTGGTCGAAATGCGGGAGGCAGACAAGGCACACCTTCTCTCACACCCCCGTCTCCCAGCTCCGTCCATTCGGCGCCACCGTTGACGACTCTGCCCAGCAGTCCTCAGCGGTGAGGCAGACGGAGGCCACTGCACATCCTGCCCCGCCGCAAGCTTGCCGCCATGGGCCATGCCCCGTCTGCTCGCCGAGGGCGTCCTCCTGCGGCTATGAAACACCCTGCTCCGCCTCAACCCGGGCCCAGCTCTCAGCCCCAGCGTCGAGCACGCTGCAGGGAACGGACGCCCCCGTCTCACGGACCCCCTCGAGGACCCGGAAGGCTCCCAGGCTGTCCGTAGACGTTCAACCCAGGGACCAAGATGTTAGCTCCGGAGGCTGGTAAGACCGCTCCGTCCCCGGTGGAGGGCCGGGAGGAGAATCTTTTCTTGTTGAATTAATTTTCACATTCTCATATTCTCTGTAATGAGCTATTTCCTTTTGTCTCTGGGTCACCTGGCCCGCAAATGCCGTTCTCACGGCACTTTGCCCCCAGATATCAACAGTCCTGGCTTCCTGGACACGGACCACCCGTCTTCAGCCCCACGACTGTCCCCCGGCCGGCCGGTTCCGACGAGTCTAGAGGACGCCTACCCAGGACCTCCTCCTCAGTCGCTGACCCACCCCCTGCCGGGTGTGCGGAGCAAGGTAAGTGCTTTGAGTCTTTTCTCAGCACCTCAGCTGCGGGTCGCCCCGTCGCCGCCCAACGCTGCCCTACCTGCTCTGCCCCGCTGCGAAGCCCCGCCGGGTACGTCAAATTAATCGTCCCTTTGGTGCCCCTAGCGCAGAGGTTGGACGCGTGGCTTTCACTTCCCAGCCCGTCTTGCTGGCTGGCCCGGACCATCCGACTCGGTTACGCAATTCAGTTTGCCAGGCCCCCGTCCCCCTTCATGGGCGTCCGCTTTTCCGCAGTACACGGCGAACACGCCCACTCCCTGCGCGCGGAAATCGCGACTCTTCTGGCCAAAGACGCGATAGAGCCTGTCCCTCCAACCGAGATGAAGATGGGTTTCTACAGCCCTTACTTCATCGTACCCAAGAAAAGCGGCGGCTTATGACCAATCTTGGACCTGCGAGTTCTCAACCGAGCGTTGCACAAACTCCCGTTCAAAATGCTCACGCTTAACCTGCGTCCGGCATCTAGATTGGTTCGCAGCGGTAGACCTGAAGGACACGTACTTCATGTCTCCACCCTCCCCCAACACCGCCCCTACCTGCGGTTTGCGTTCGGGGGCCAGGTGTATCAGTACAAGTCCTCCCCTTTGGCCTGTCTCTGTCCTCTCACGAGAGTTACTATGCAAAACCCACAGAGATCAGGTGCTCAGGCACCTCAGCCGTCTGGGGCTTCAGGTCAACTGGGAAAAGAGCCAGCTCACTCCAGTTCAGAGCATCTCTTTTCTCAGGATGGAGTTAGACTCGGTCTCAATGTCGGCATGTCTCACCAACGAGCGTGCCCAGTCAGTGTTGAACTGCCTCGCCGCCTTCAGGCCAGGCACAGCGGTCCCCTTAAAACTTTTCCAGATGCTCCTGGGGCATATGGCATCCTCCGCGGCGGTCGCGCCGCTGGGGTTGATGCATATGAGACCGCTCCAACACTGGCTCCAGACCCGAGTCCCGAGACGAGCATGGCGCCACGGCGCCGTATGCAACGGGCACGCAGCCTCAGGCCGTTGGAAAGGGGCCCAGCTGCGTTGGCACATCAACTGCCTCGAGTTGTTGACCGTCCTTTTTGCCCTGCGGAAGTTTCTCCCGTTAATTCGGGACAAACATATCCTAGTCAGGTCGGACAGCACCACTGCGGTCGCGTACATAAATCGCCAAGGCGGCGTATGCTCCCGTCACATGTCACAACTCGCCCGTCGTCTCCTCCTTTGGAGCCAGCACCGACTCAAGTCGCTGCGTGCCACTCACATCCCCGGCAACCCCAATGTGATAGCGGACGCGCTGTCATGACAATGCTTGTCTGGCGGAGAGTGGAGGCTTCACCCCCACTCGGTGCAGCTGATTTGGGAACGGTTCGGCAAGGCCCAGGTAGACCCCTCTGCCTCCCGAGAGACCTCCCACTGCCCGCTCTGGTACGCCCATTAAGAGGCTCCCCTCGGGGCAGATGCACTGGCACACAGCTGGCCGGTGGGGCTGCGCAAGTACGCATTCCCCCCAGTGAGCCTTCTTGCACAGGTGCTGTGCAAGGTCAGGGAGGACGAGGAGCAAGTCACTCTCGTGGCTCCTTACTGGCCCACCCGGGCCTGGTTCTCGGACCTCATACTCCTTGCGACAGCCCCTCCCTGGCGAATTCCCCTGAGGAAGGACCTTCTTTCTCAGGGACGGGGCACGCTCTGGCATCCGCACCCAGACCTCTGGAACCTCCACGTCTGGTCCCTGATGCAGAAGATCTAGCTGGTCTACCACCCACGGTCGTAGCCACGTTCAACCAAGCCAGAGCCCCTTCTACCAGGCAACTCTACGCCCTGAAATGGCGTCTGTTCGTGAATTGGTGTTCTTCCCGGGCAGAAGACCCACAGAGGTGCGCAGTTAGGTCTGTGCTCCTGTCCCTACAGGAGAGGTTGGGGGGGAGGCTGTCCCCATCCACCTCGTAGGTGTATGTTGCCACTATTGCAGCTTACCACAACCCAGTAGACAGCAACTCTCTGGGTAAGCACGACTTAATCGTCAGGTTCCCAAGAGGTGCCCGGAGGTTAAAAACCCCTCCTGGCCAAACCTGTTCCCCTCCTGGGGATCTCTCGGTGGTCCTTGCCGGTCTTCAGAGATCCCCCCCGAGTCGCTAGAATCAGTTGGCTCAGGGCCCTCTCCTGAAAAGACGGCCCTGCTGATTGCGCTCACTTCCATCAAGAGGGTCGGGGACCTGCAAGCGTCCCTTACTAACGACACTTGCCTGGAGCTTGGTCCGGCAGATACTCATGTGATCCTAAGACCTCGACTGGGCTATGTGCCCATGGTTCCTACCATGCCCTCTGGAGATCAGGTAGTGAACCTACAAGCGCTGCCCCGGGAGGAGGCAGACCCAGCCCCTCTCACTGTCGTGTCCGGTACGTGCCTTGTGTGCCTACCTGGACCGCCCCCAGAGCTTCAGGCGCTCTCAGCAGCTCTTTGTCTGCTTTGGAGGACCAGCAGAAAGGGAACGCTGTCTCCAAACAGAGGTGTCTCACTGGGTGATGGATACCATTCAGTTGGCCTATCACACCCAGGCCATGCCCCCCACTTACGGGTTCAAACCCACTCCACTAGGAGCGTGACATCCTCATGGGCACTGGCGAGGGGCACCTCCCTAGCAGACATTCGCAGAGCTGCGGGCTGGGCAGCACCTAACACCCTTATGATCTCAGGGTTGAGTCAGTCTCGTCCCGTGTTCTCTCAGGTCCGAGCCCGTAGAACTCGGTACACGTCGACGATCTGACCGGGTGATCCGCTTGTACCAGCGCCGTTTCCCTCTGCCGAGGCAAAACAGTGCGCTTTTGTCCCAGAGGACCCAGGTCCCTGGTTGATTCCTCCCTAGCACTTCGGACCCGCAGCAGTTCATCGGAGGAACGTGCTGGTCCAGTCCACTACGGGTACCTCCGGCTACCCCTACTGGAATAAGTGCTCCACAGATCAGGCCTCCTACGGGACTCCTCCTGTGTGTATTTCCGCGGTACGGTCACCTTACGAGCTGACCCGCGTCTCCCTTAGGCAGCCCTTTGCTGCCCTCCGGTCGCCGTGTTGTAGCAACTCCCCCCTCCTTGAGGTTGGATCTACCACCGCGCCATTTCCTCCCACATGCCCCAAGTGGCCATGTGATGTATTTTTGCCACCTTTACCTCCCCTGTTGGGCAGGTGTGGCCTCCGCAGGGTCTTTTCCCCCTAAGAATAGGAATTCGGAATAAGACCCCCTTCCCTCGATGCGGTAAGGGCCCCGGCTGCTCTTGCTCTATGCCGAGAAAACATAGAGAGAAAAGAGGCCCAGCCAGGCTTGGCCCGTTCCCTAGTTGGGAGCGTCACCTTGTTCCCCCCTAGGGTAACCAAAAGGATGCTGACGCTTTTTCGGGGCATTGGGGAAGAGTACGTGCAGCCTGAACACAGTTGGTCGCTTGCGCACGTGCAAAATACCTGCCCGCTTCTGTGTCAGCAGTACACGTACACGGCTCAGCGCATGGCGAGTTTTGAAGTGGACCCCTAGTGTCGCTTCTTCGACACGACGTCGAAGTGAGCGACAGACGGGGAACGTCTCGGTTACGTATGTAACCTCCGTTCCCTGATGGAGGGAACGAGACGTCGTGTCTTCCCGGCCACGTCGCTGAGCCGAGCCGCTGAGATGCCCGGAACACTCCCGGCTCCTCAGAAAAATCCTGAATGAACGAGCGTATTTCTCTCGCCTTTATATCCGTATCCGGAGGCGGAGTATGCAAATACTGTTCGCCAACTCTCATTGGCCTTTTTTCATAGATCAGAGGTATCTTTCGGCGCTCAAGAGAGACCCCTAGTGTCGCTTCTTCGACACGACGTCTCGTTCCCTCCATCAGGGAACGGAGGTTACATACGTAACCGAGACGTTTTGTATGAACTGTAAGATTAATGATTAATGTCTTTGAAGTCCTTCTTGGATTAACTGCAGAAGTTCTCATAGATGCAATTGTCCTTGTTAATTGGCTAATGAAGGCTTTTGTTGGCAATTGGTAGTCTATGTATTCCATTATAAGTATGAAGTCCATCAATTGACGGATGCTGGCAGAGATCAGTGAGGTGCATCGCAATTCAACCTAGCCGGTAATTTTGGTGAGGTTCGGTGAGTTCCATCCTAAGTCAAAGGTTCAGACAATGGCATATGAAGTATCCCATGTCTTATGGTTGGAGTTGGCATCAGTTCATCATCTGAAGTCCATCATAATAGACTGAAGTGATGTTTGGCTGGCACTGGCTAAATTTAGTCATCATCACACAGTGACACGTAGCAGTGGAGTCCGAAACCAAGCAGGAATGGAGCTGGATCCAGCCGGTTCTGGTGACCTCAGGATAGGAGTCCCAAGGTTGAGACAGGGAAACAAATAAAATAATATAGGCATAGATGCCATTTAATTTACTGCAGAGTTACTGCAATGTTTCTGGTTTCTGGTTCCGGCAGACTAAACTAAAGCAGCCTATTTGTGGGTTGGAGGATAAATTAGGTGTATGCCTGGCTAAATAGGTGAGTCTTTAATCTAGACTTAAACTGAGGGAGTGTGTCTGCATCTCAAACAGTGTTAGGGAGACTATTCCATAGTTTAGGAGCCAAATATGAAAATGATCTACCTTCTTTTGTGGATTATGATATTCTAGGAACTATTAACAGGCCAGAATTTTGCAATCAAGTGCCTTGGCTTGGTGGTCCTGCAGGAGAGCCATGGCATGCACAGCGTGCAGAGAGAGAGAGAATGCCAGCTGGAAACGCGTCATAGATCCAACAGCAGTGCTTCTCACTAGTAGAGGTGAGTGGACCAGTGGTGAACTCAGCTTTGCTGTTGCACAACCGCTCGGCTCAGAAGAAAATTGTTTTACTGACTGACGCAAGCCCGCTTCCCTTTATACCCGTATGTCAGGGGGCGGTGCATGCAAATTCTGTCTGCCAATTCACATTGGCCTTTTCTCAAGTTCAGATGTATGCGAGGCTCCCAAGGAAGACCCCTTGTGTCACTTCATTCGACACAACTTCGAGTGAGTGACAGAAGGGGAACTGATTGCACACAATGGGTGTTGTTTTAAAGCTTAAAATCTTTGCTATGCATTTAGGAAAAATAACCAACTCTTGTAAACAGACATCTTTTGTCAAATTTTCACTTGTTTATATAAAAACAGCAGATGCTCCCAAAAAACTAAATGGGTCCAAACACAATGTGACATGATCACTGATCAGTGAATATAGATGCAAATATAAAATAATTTTGGAGAAAATGCGACGTTACCACAGATAATTTGTTGTCATGCTGGGGGCGTTCTCTGGTAACACAGCTGACCAATCACTGCTTTTGTCGTCTGCGTCGATGCAATGCACAGTTACATTTTTGAAGAGGTGCACAGGGGGCGGGGGAGGTCGCTGCCATCCACCAGGAGGTGGAGTAGCCACTGATGTCTATCTGGAGGCGGAGGAGCTCGCTGCCTTCTGCCAGAAGGCGAGATCCAGTGCCATCGCCCAGCCTCGCTGAGGACCGCTGCGCAGCTGGCAGAGGACCAAATATTTTTTCTCTCTCTTTCTCTGTCTCTCCCCCAGCTCTTTCCATCTCTCCCCCCTCATCTCTCCCAGAGTCCAAAGAGGTGATGAAGACCTGCCGGCAGAAGGACGGCCAGAAGGACAACACCTCCCCTCCAGAAAAGAGAGAGAGAGAGACACGTGCCTATGTGTGTGTGTCGTTATGTTTCAGTTCAGCATTTTATGTCAAATTAAGTTCTGTTGATTGTTCAATCTGGTTTTCGCTTCCTCCTTGGTAGGGGAGGCAGAGTCTGCCACACACATTTAAATGGCCTTTGCAATCCCCAATGCTATTCTCACTGGCTCACAAACGCATTTAAAATAGTCTGTGCAGTTGAGACCAGTCCGCAAATTACCTCACCTGCTCTGTGCTCATGCTGCTTTATTTATGATTGAGCCATTTTGATAATTGACCTGTGTAGCACTGTTTCTTTTAGCTTTAGAAGCAAGAAAAAATATGCTCCAAGAGATACAGATGACAGTGGAAGTCTTATTAATATTCACAAGGAAATTGCTAACTGATTGTTCAGTAAAACATTGTGATCCCCTGCCATCCTATGTTTCAGAAATGAGCTTGAGGGTCACTTGAAATAAAGCAATTTTGACACATGTGCTATGTGGTCACTGTGAGTTTGTGCGTGTTTTTGTATGTGGTGGGGTCTCTTTCGCAGTGTAGAAAGTGCACAGCTGACTGGGGCTGGCAAGCATTATGTTGCTTCAAGAATATTCATTATTAATATTAACATGAAATCCCAGCTCATAATTCAGCAGTGGGGCTGCGTTGCTGCAAAATGCATATAGGGGAACACTAGATTACTTTTATGCTGACTTAATATCCTTTTTGATTATTATATCAGATAATTCACTTGCACAGAGAATGAGATATTCTTAAAACAATCTTTGTTTTCAGTAGAAGAAAAAAAGTCAGGGTGAGTAAATTATGTGAGAATTAGAATTTTTGGGTGAACTAGCCCTTTAAATGGAGCAGAGATTGTATTATTATTAGAGCTGTCAGTCGATTAAAATGTTAAATTGCGATTAATCACTTTTTTGTAGTTAATCGCGATTAATCACAGACTTTAAACGTGCACATTTTACACAATATATACTTCTTGTCAAAATTCATTTATTTCCATTTTAGGAAAGAAAATATAATGCTTTATTAACATTTTCTAAACAAAGCCTTCCACAATATAAACAAAGAAATGCACTAAAATATCACCAATTCAAGTCACAACAAACATTGTGGGAGTTTGACTAATTGAAAGAACTAGTCTCCCCATAGCTTGCATATTCGTTGCAATGGGCATTTAATCGCTTATACTTTCATCCTCCACAACATTAATTTGTGCCTATCTGCTTTGTTACAGCAACTGTGAAGCTGCGTTCATGATTCACATCAGAGCGCCAGAGTCGAGGGTGTGCTTTGAACTCACCATGAAAAGCGCTTGCAGATAAAAATGTCTTATTCTATGTTTTGGTGATGGGTAAGATTTGGTATGCTTTTAGAATTTAAATGTGCCTTCATTGGCTGAAAAATACTTGATTTCTATCATAAATCCCATCTGGGCTTGTTTTGTACATCAAATAGTATTAAGACCTCCTGTCTTCACCATTTTATTATTGACAGGGAACCGCTGTCAGAGATCATTTTATTTACTGAGATAACAACCTCCAAGGCTCTATCATAGGAGAGTGTTACAACAGTACCGCCCATATGATGTCTATGGGACCGCCATTTGTAGTCTCCTCTTGGTAGAAGGGCTCTAGTGCTGTTGTGTGTGTGTAAGTGTAATGACGCTGGGTGGACACATTACAAAGTTTCCGCCCTTCACACCAGTGTTTATGCTGTATTAACGGTAAATGCGTTAATCGCGATTATGAAAAATTACGAATGACGGCCATTTCAATTCTGCTGAGTTTTCTGTGAGGTGCAGACCTGTTACGATTCCATGTGGCTCTGGTTATGACTGTGTTTGCCTATTGTTGAGACATAGTTTAAGATCAGATCAAATTTCTGGACTAATTTTGCAGAAATCCATGATAAATCCATGGGTTTCCATACTTTTCTTGCAAATATAAATGACTTCTGTGGAAGTGTGTTTTTTTTTGTTTGTTTTTTTTTTTTTTTTTTTTTTTTGGCACATTGCAAAACTTATAGCTATATTTCAGTCAGAAATAAATGGAACAAGAACCATCAATGAACAGAGGAAAACATGGGGATTAAATACACAGAGACTAATGAGTAAACAAGGGACACCTGATACTAATGAACACAAGGACCAATGAACAAAAACCATGAAAAACAACTACAAAACTAAATACACAAAAATTAACAATAAACATACATATCGACCCCTGGTGGGCACCTGGGAAATCCTTCAACTTCAACAATCAACTGTTTATACCCATCCTCATGAAAGACTATGGGATAGGCTGCAGGTGTGATGAGAAAAACAATGTTTCAAAAGTCATTTTCACGTGATCACCACACAATCTGGTGGGCAGCCACAGAGAACGGGAGTAGATTCACTAATGTATGACTAATTCCCTTCATCAAACAGTGTGACAAAGGCAGTCATTCATCCTTTATCCCTATCCCCTAAAACACACACCCATACAAACTCTATGAGGGTGATTTTTTCAGATAGCAGGCATATGGGTAGAATAATTTTGGTTGACCTTGGTAATTAGTGAAGATTATTTAGGAATATCATTATCACAAATTATGCCTTCTGCCAGTGTGTCATCTCATACATTTTCAACGACTTTTTGTGTGCAGCAGTTTTTAATAGGAGGCTTGCTTTTAGTAACAGGAAATGTGAGCTGCAGACAATCATCCGATCCTGTCCAGACTTTATCTGAATACATGGTGAAATCCCTTAGTATGTCCTGGTTGTATTACATACATTAATTCTCATGTTTCAGAATAAGGTTCACCAATTTATAAAAGCTCAGGGGGCCACAAAGTTGGATCCTTGTAGCCTCGAGGGCTGCACTCTTAATATTTATAGTAATTTATATTTATAATATACTATACATATGCTTATTTAGTTACACACACACACACACACACAGTCTACCGGCTGAATAATATTGTTTGAGTTTGAGTTGAATACATTGAATGCCCATTGCAATGAAAATGAAACCTATGAGAAGACTAGTTCTTTCAATTAGTCAAACACCCACTTAAATTTTGGGAAAGGCTACTGATCGAGAAATGCCTGTGGGTGTGGGCATCATACTGTGTATATGTATATATATATATATATATATATATATATATAGTAAAAATCAATTCTGCTTAGAAATATTCATTTTATAGTATTTATTTATACATTATATATAGCCTATAAATCAGGAGTGCAACAGTTACATTTTCTCTTAGTTTGTTTTTTAATTTTTCAAAGAGCCACTTTCTACCACAATTCTTTCCTTGCAATATAGAAAACAGATATGATCAGTTCTGTTGGCACTGTCAGTGACACTCTCAACTAATACACACCATCAGTGTTCATCATCACACTCACCAGAGATACATTCAAAAACAAGAGATATATCCGATATTATTTCCAAAACTGCTCCAGTGAGTCATTGCAATAAAAAAGTCATAAAGATAGGTTCACCCTCTGTAGCGTTTGGTTGTGAAGTAATGCAGATCACTAATATGCATGTGTGCAAAGGCATCTTATTGTTATTAGTGCAGGATAAACTACCTGTGCTATTTCTTTCCTTTGATGACTGTTAGAATGACAAACGTATCTTCGTTGAGCTATTCAAACTCTTTGACACAGATTCGGGCTGATGAGTAAATCTCAGGTGAGTTTACATTGCGCATGTCTAAGTGATAGACAATGCATACTTTTTTCATGAACACACACGCAGACTTTCCCAGATATTCTTTGTTGTTTATTTCAATATTTACATACCTTTGCAGGTTATTTCCCTCTCTAACTGTTCTGTGATTCTGCAATAAAAAAATAACTATGATAAATACACTGTTCAATACAATTGATATTGATAAATGTTTTTGATGATGAAATTGGGCAGCAAAACGGGCAGCAAAAGATAACTCTGACAACAACAAAAAGATAACAACTATGCAGCTTGCTGGCCTCATGTTGAGTAGTGCTGTTTTAGAACTGAAGGAATTTATTAAGAATGAATTGCGGCAATTCATTTCATTTATAAACTCACTGAGCACTTTAATTGGAAAACTATGGTCCTAGTAAAGTTCCCAACATGGTCTTCTGCTATTGTAGCCCATCCGCTTCAAGGTTCGACGTGTTGTGAATTCAGAGATACTATTCTGCTCACTACAATTGTACAGAGCTCAAACCAGTCTGGCCATTTTCTGCTGACCTCACTCATGTCAAGTCAAGTCATTTTTATTTGTATATCACTTTTCACAGTGCACATCGTTTCACAGCAACTTTACAGAAAATCATGCATTAACAGAAAATTAAACTAATATCTATAAATTCTTAGTCATCATTGTGTGGTATGATTAAATATTATTGTAAATTGTGTATAAAAATAAATAATTAAATAAGATTTTTCTTTGGGGGCCAGTTCCCCTCTGGCTAACATCATGAATATAATGCCAATATTACTTATGTATAGTGCAAGTCATGGTTTAGAATTAGTAAACTAAGTAAGTGGTAAGGGCCAGTGTTTTAACAAAGATTTTGTATGAACTGTAAGATTAATGACTAACGTCTTTGAATTTCATCCTGTATTAACTGCAGAATTTCACTTAGATGCTTTGTCCTTTGTAAATTGGCTGATGAAGGCTTTTGTTGGCAATTCATTGTTTGTCTATGTATTCCATTATAAGATTGTAGTCCATCATTAGACCAAGGTGATGCAGGCAGAGATCAGTGATGTGTATCGCAGTTCAACCAGCAGGTCATTTCAGTGAAGTCTGTCCTATCTTCTGGACATGAATAGAAACAAATACAATAATATTAGCGTAGATGACATAAAATGTTTTGCTGAGTTAAAGATTACGATAAATGTTTCTGGTTCCCTCAGACCTATCTAAAGCAGCCAAATTGTAAGTTGATGGATAAATTAGGTGTATGACTGGCTAAATAGATGAGTCTTTAGTCTAGACTTAAACTGAGTGAGTGTGTCTGCATCCCGAACAATAGCCTAGTTTCTATCCACCTTTAGCGCAATTTTGTTATCGACAAAGTGAAAATGTGAAAAATAAAATTGCAACATTTGCTGCCTTCTGCCCGTTTCCATTCAAATGGCCTTTTAGCGATTAAAAAGTGTGTGCGTGATGACGTCATGCCTAAAATAAAAAAAAACACTTTGTCGCATAAGTTTTGGTTTAGCGCAAAATAAATCTGCCCTGAAGCTGTTTCATTTCAGAAATGTGTGCCTCCCAGATGTCCCTAATTTTTTTTCCTCTTAAGTTTTGGTAAAATTGGGACAGTATTGAAACAATTCATTAAAATTAGCTAGTTTACTATAATTTTAATTTCACAAATAAAAGCAATCAGAAGAGGAGGAATTGCAATCAAAATGGAACAGTTGCCCTTCTGATAGGACTGTAATATTGGTCCTGATGTTGCGCCTATTACAGGTTGGCACCAGTTCCAACCCGAAAGCGGATCGTCATGGCCCTGTTCAAGCTGGCAACCTGCACCAAGTAGTGGTGGAAATTTTCAGTCTCAATAAAAGGACCATCAATCGATGTGTATATACGGTGTGCACAGATATTAAAGAAAAAAAAATTATGCGGTGTAATATCAGGGTTTACATATGATACATTCTTGATATTCAATATTTTGAACAATCATCTAATCAAAAGCATTGCCATCACAACTGCAAAATTGATTTTAGCTTCAAATTTTAATGCAAATTTTGATTTTCTGAAGAAGCAGTAAATGCGATCTGAGGCAAAGAGTGTTAGATTTAAAATATTTAAACGTTTTAAAATATTCAAAAGCTTGTTTATAGTCTTGAAAACTTACATACAAACAGAACATTCTGAGAACGTCATTCAGCCAATATTATTCGTCTATAGAACAGGGTAAAGCTAATTTAAATTTGAGAAAAGAAAAGGCATATATAAGTCTAAAATATATATATTTTTTCGTTTGGTTATAATTTTTTTAATTTAATGCTTTTTTTGGTTGGTAATTAATTTAATTTAATACAGGGGATTTTGCTGGCATTTTTTCAAATGCAGACTAGACAATAATTTAGAAGTGAATAGAAGTGGGCTGTAAGTGTTCCTAAAAAAAAAAAAGCACGCTGAAGCTTTTCACCTAGTATTGTGTATTTATTCTTAATTTAAAACATCTTTATGCACAGAATTTATATGTTTTTTGTACTGTGGGCTAATTCCGTGACTGCCGTCAATTATTTTGAATGGTGTGGAAAAGTAACTTTAACAAATAAACGGATGGATACTGCGATTAAATTAATCGCAAAAAGTGGCCATTCATTTGTTCAATGTGCACGAGATATTTGTGTTGGCTCTCCTGGAAGTGTCACGTTTGCAGCATCATATGTCATAAAGATCAATACATAATCACGTAGAATAAATTGTCTTTCAATACTGTTGTCATGAGTAACACAGGCAACTGGGGCAAACTACATTTTTGTGTTAATGTTAATTTTATCAACAAAAAGTGTTTCCAAGATTTTAAATGAAAAAATTGTATGTCGACATTTCTGACATTTTAGCGATAATGTGCGTTTCCATCAGCTTTATTTTGTTGCAATCAGAAGAGGAGGAATTGCAATCAAAATGGAACTCTTTTTCACAAAAAATCCTTGGATGGAAACATAGTTATTGTTAGGAAGAATATTCCATAGTTTAGGAGGCCTCTTACGTACTGCGGAGCTAGACCATTCAAAGCTTTGTAAGTAGTTAACAAATATTTAAAATTAATACAAAATTTAACAAGTAGCCAATGTAGCAATGAAAAAATAGGGCTAATATGGTCATATTTCTTGGTTCTAGTCAGAACTCTGGCTGCTACATTTCGAACCAATTGAAGTTTATTTATTGAACTTGCAGAACATCCTCCCAGTAATGCATTACAATAATCTAGTCTTGAGGTCATGACTGCATGAATTTGTTTTTCGGCATCAGCAACAGAGAGCATGTGTCGTATCTTAGCAATGGAGTTGGTACAATGCTGATCTATAAACATTGGAAATTTGATTTTCAAAGTACATATTGGTATCAAATATAACACCTAAATTCTAAGCAACCAAATTGGCCCAGTTGCTAGGGAGGGTAGAGTCACATGGGGTAACCTCCTCGTGGTCACTATAATGTGGTTCGTTCTTGGTGGGTGAATGGTGAGTTGAGGTGGATGGTGTGAAGCCACCACACGCGCTATGTCTCCATGGCAACACGCTCAACAAGCCACATGATAAGATGCTTGGGTTGACAGTCTCAGATGCGGAGGCAGCTGGGATTCATCCTCCGCCACCCGGATTGAGGCGAATCACTATCACTAATTGGCATGCCAAATTGGGTTTTTGGTCCAATAATTAGTGCCTCTGTTTTGTTGCAATTGAGTAGAAGGAAATTTCTGGCCATCCAACCTTTTTTCATTGATACACTTTGCTAATTTGGAGAATTGTGAATTTTCCTCAGGTTTCGAATAAATAAAAAATTGGGCATCGTCAGCATAACAGTAAAAACTTATTCCATTATACCTGATAATTTCTCCCAGGGGAAGCATATATAAGGAGATAAGCAGAGGCCCTAAAACTGATCCCTGTGACACTCCTTACTTATCTTTTGTTTGATTTGACAATTCCTCGTTTACACAGACAAAGTTGTTGTGGTCCACTAAATAGGACCTGAACCATGCTAATGCAAGCATGAGTGTGATCATTGTACCATGGTGTGGGACTTTTCTCTTTAATCTAAGTGGGGTGACACTATTACGAATGCTAGAGAACACTGCAATTTTATATTTTCTGTTATTACATCAAGTTCTTCTAGACTTTTTGGCTTACTGAGTATATGAGATAAATCTGGAAGATTAATAATGAAGCTATCTTTAGTGGTCAAAAGAATAGTTCTTCCAGAAAAACAGCATTGTGTAGATTGACTAATATTAGCTGATCGCAGCAAACAAGAGACAAGGTAATGATCTGAGATGTCATTGCTCTGTGGCATAATTTCTATAATATCAACATCAACTCCATATGACAGAATTAAATATAGCATATGATTATGGCGATGAGTTGGTCCTCTCACATTTTGACTGATTGCTAAAGTTGAGAATATCAATACATGCTGATTCCTGTGAGTCTTATAGGATTGCCCTTCCCTTCCTCCTCTGTGTTCATTCTGTATTCTCTCAATTTTTCTGTACCATAGATCAGACACTCAAGCAGTAACCATCAAATTAAATAGATGATGCACTTTAATGTGTGTTGTTTTGTCTTGCAGCCTTCACCTTTCTCTGCGAGCATCTGCTCAGTCAACCTTACATTTTACATATATTTTTCTGCCATGCCTTGCACTTAAAATGTACTGTTACTTTAGAGGAGTGATTGTTTGTTTTTTTGTTTTTGTTTTTTTCCAAAAAAACAGGTACTTTTTTGTGTTGGATTTTATAATCTTATACAGTGGGGGTTAAACGTCTAAAACAGTGAAAATCTGGGATGCAAAATCATTAATTAAACCTAGAAATAAACAATTATTTTATCTAAAAAATAATTTACGATTCAAAAGTCCCGATACAAAAGGTCAGATTTCCTTTCTTCCTTTGAAGCAAATAAGACTGGTTAGGAAATTCTCAAATCAATGCTGGAACAGAGGTAGGTAGAGTAGCTAAAAACTAATTGCACCAAAAAGTACAATTACTTATATTACAAATGTACTCAAGTAGAAGTAAAAGTAATTATGTTAAAAATGACTTGAGTAAGAGTAAGAAATTATCCAATCAAAAGAATACTCAAGTAGTGAGTAACTAGTTACTTTCACAAATAGCGTAATGGATGTTTACTCTCCTATATATTCCAGTAAATTATACACATTTAACATGCATTACAGAATGATTAATAATAATAATAATAATATTAATATTATTGTAAATAATGGAAATTGTCATAATTTACCACAATGTTGTTCCAAACCCATATGACTTTTTTCTTTCATACATCAAATTAAATGGATAGTTCACCAAAAAATTTTAATGCTCTAATTTTCACACCCTCATGCCATCCCAGATGTGTATGAATTTATTTTTCTGTATAACACAAAGGAAGATTTTTAGAAGAATATCTCATCTCTGTTGGTCCATACAATGCAAGTGAATGGTGACCAGAACTTTTAAGCTCCAAAAAGCACATATAGGCAGCATAAAACTAATTTGTACGACTCCAGTGATTTTCAGAAGCAATATGATAGGTATGGTGAGAAACATTAATAGTTATTAGTAAAAAAAAAAAAAAAGGACTTTATATTTTATAAAGTTATTGATATGCATCATCTCAATAACTTTATAATATATAAAGTACTTTTTTTTTTTTTTTTATATTAATTCACCTACCAAATATTTGAATCACCAAAAACACAAGAAGAATGTGAAAGTGAAGACTTATTAGTAAAAAAGGATTTAAATATTGATCTGTTTCTCACCCACTCTTATCATATCCTTTCTGAAGACATAGCTTGAACCATTGTCATTTGAATTCCTTTAATGCTGCCTTTATGTGCTTTCTGAGCAAAAGCTTTGGAACCATTCACTTGCCTTCTAGTATAAACTAACTGAGCTGAGATATTCTTCTAAAAATGTTTGTGTTCAGCAGAAGATGAAAACAAATCTGTGATGGCATGAGGGTGAGTAAATAATGTGAAATGGAATGGTGAGACCCTAGCATTCTGTCTAACATATTTTGGGTTCCACAGAATACTGAAAGTTACACAGGGTTGGAAGAACATGAGGGTGGGGAAATGATGATATAATATGAATTAAAGGCTGAACTATCACTTTAAGGATGCTTCTCAAATCCATTGCATATAAAACCCCACTGAATGTGCATCATGCAATGGTTTTGATACATACAGTGGTCTTTCTGTGCCATCAATGATGAACTATTAGTTAGCATTCAATCAATTTCCCTGTTGCTTTTTTTTATTGTTTTGTTGGTTTTTAAAGTGTCTGAGTACCATATTCTGTTCCACAGACCACAAGTAAGTAAGATCTAAGACTATGTTTAATTAAAGCATTAAAATTTACTTGGTGTCACATTACAATTGAATCCCTCAGTGTGACATTTTATGAAAGATAATTGATTACTGCTGTCAGCTGATCAGTGTATCAGACTCCTACCCTACTCCTTGAGCACACTTCTTCCACGCTATGTGTTTTTACCCTTGGGAAATGCTCCAGTAGGGAGAAGAATATGAAATCTACATTTATAGGTTACCAAGGGTGAGACCTGAACTGGTATGTAAAATCCTATAACCACAGCATCACTATTTCAAGCAGTTGACTGTCTGAGCTGTTTTATTTATTGAAAATTGAATATGGTTTCATATATGATAATTTGCCTGACCATGTCTCATGAGATCACACATTTTGAAAGCTCTGCACCTTACATCTACAGATATATGCTGAGCTGCAGGGCTGCTCTATGACATCTACAACCTGAAATCAGATTTAGATGTCATGTGTTTCCACTCACATCTTGAAACCAAGCAATTTCACTGGGCATAGCATGAAGTGGAATGGAATGGTATTATTTATTTATCGTTTATCGTTTAGAGCTTTATTAATCCCATGGGGCAATTTGTTCACACTGTCACGATGCTTCACATATACAGACAACACTGAATACATACTCAAAATACATTAAATAATTATTTATTTATTTTTTATTCCTAGAAATGTATTTATACCTCAAGTGTTTGAATGACAACACTAAACAGTTGTTGATTCCTACCCTGCTGAAAAAAGAATCAGCATACAGTATATGTGGATGCTGCTCCACCAGCTAGACCAGCACTGAACAAGCACTAACTAACATAAACCAGCATGACCCAGAATGGGATGCTGGTCCTCTAGCTAGACCAGCACTGAGCCAGCACTTACCAACACAAACCAGCCTGGACCAGCATGACCCAGTATGGAAGGCTGGTGTGCTGGTGTCCATTACAGCCTTTTTGTCTAGCTTATCTTGCAAGAGTTTCTTTGTCAGCCAGCTCCACAAGAAAGAAAATGTTGGTCATCCAGCTTCACTAGTCAAGTTTTGCTGGTGAAAAGCATGGCTACGCTGGTCTACCTGCTAGAGCTGCACAAAACCAACATAAAACAGCTTGGACCAGCCTGGAAATTCCTACTGGTGTAAACTGGGCTTTTCAGCAGGATTGCCACCAAGGAAAATGTATTCTTAAAAACATTCCTTTTGCAACATATTTTCAAGCATGTGAAGCAAGGTAAGGCATATTTTCAGTAATGGATGCTGGTGATAGTTTTTAAGGATGAGTTTTATTAGATTAAGACAGATATCTCTTCTTTCATTAGACATAATACAACTTATAGATTTATAGTTCTATGCTCCTATATTTGTGTTACATTCTTTCATTATCTCTTGCGGGCATGTTATACTTCTACATAATCAGCCATTCTGCCACAGGTGGACAAGTTTTAACGGTCACTACCCTGCGGTACCGGCAGCCACTCCCTCAATGTGACATCGTTGCAGGCCCCAAGGTGCTGGCTGCCGGTCCTACTCGGCTGCTTGTTTGCCTTTGCCCAACAGTTCTGTGACTACTGCCAGCGGTGGCTGCTGGAAGCAGAATGTGATGCTGTGGCCATATTTGATCTGGTGGTGCTGGAGAAGCTGATCAACCGACTACCGAAGGGTAAATGGTCTGCACTGATATAGCACCTTTTTAACCTTAATGGTATTCAAAGCGCTTTATACTGTGACTCATTCATACATTCACACTCACATTAATACACCAATGGCGGCAGAGCTGCCATGCAAGGCGCTATTCTGCCATTGGGAGCAAATTGGGGTTCAGTGTCTTGCTAAAGGACACTTCGGCATGTGGAGTCGTGTAGGCCGGGAGTCGAACCACCAACCTTGTGATTAGTGGCTGACCTGCTCTACCACCTGAGCCACATCCGCCTCAGTAGATGGTAGAATGGTCCAGTGCCACAATGTGGCGTCACTGTATGTGGCGATCCAGCTGGCAGAGGACCATATGGCGGCATATTCCCCCACAGACTGATGAATCTGCTGTCACACGTGTCGGTGTGAAATCTGGGCCGGTCTGCTGGAGCTACAGGTAACCTGAAAATTTCCAGGACCGATTTCCCACGATGGAGGTGGAGACATTGGGCCGGGTCCTTGATGTGCCACAGGCCATCCCTGATCGAGCAGTTGCGTACCGGATACCTGTGATTATTAAGGGGGGTACATATCAATCCTTGGTGGATTCAGGTCTTATTCAAACCTCCATTCATCAAAGCTTTGTTCAATCCAAGGCTTTGGATACAAGCCGGCGGGTGAAGGTAATGACCGTCGTGACAGTCATTATTCAATTAGTCCCTGTCTCTCCCATCCACTAATCTTGGGTACAAATTAGCCAGCATTTTCAACTTTGTTCAGGGGAAGGTATGTGGATGTGTCTTGCAACAAAAAGTTTTGGTCTGTTGAGTGTGATTCACTGGCTGGGGAGGCGGTGCCAGTGCCGTCTACGTCAGGAGGACGTAAGGGAGGATTCCCGGCAGGGGATTTCCCTCTGGAGCAGACGTGAGACGAGACCCTTCGGCACGCCTTTGATCAAGTGAAAGTTATTTATGGTCAACTCCTCCAGCCAGACATTGCACTTGCATATCCGTATTTTTCAATAATCAAGGATTGGTTGTATAGAGTGATGCAGGACACTCAGACAAAGGAGGATATAACCCTAGTGTTAATACCGCAGAGACGTCATAAAATTTTATTATAGTAGGTCACTTAGGGCAGGAAAAGACACTGAACCATCTAAAGGCCCATTTCTAGTGGCCGGGCATTCGCAGGGATTTTCGCAGGTGGTGTGGTGCAATGAATGTCAGCTGGTGAATCCGCTGGCCACACCAAGAGTGCCATTGCACCCCTTCCATTAATCAATGTCCCCTTCGAAATAATTTGTATGGACCTCGTTGGGCCATTAGGGCAGACAGCACGTGGACATCACTTTGTATTGGTTCTAATGAACTCTAGCCACCCAGAAAGGGACGGCTTGGTCATACGATTTAATCAGACCCTAAAGAATATGATTTGTAAGTTTTGTACGAAGATGCTCGAAACTTGGATAAGTGGTATGAGTCCCTATTATTTTCACTACGAGAGATCCCGCAGGCCTCCACTCCACTGGGTTCTCCCCATTTGAATTATTGTACAGATGTTAACCGCATGATGTGCTCAACTTACTTTAGGAAAGTTGGTAGGAGAGACCTTTAACAGCAAAAAAAATTCAATACGTTCCTTACTTGAGAGAATTTGCTCCAGACTCAAGAATGTCAAAGCCGGCTCTATAATAGGTGTACTTGGCTATGGAAATTTACACCGGGAGATAAAGTCCTTGTAATGTTCCCCACATCAAGCTCTAAATTACTCGCCAAGGACCCTTTGAGGTCACACCACGAGTTGGGGAAATCGATTATGAAGTGAAACAAATGGATAGAGGTGGAGCACATCAGATTTACCACCTCAACTTCCTAAAACCGTGGAGAGAGGCAGTCCCTATAACTTCGATTATAACTGTGGTTCTGGAGAGGGAGGAGCTCAGACCGGAGGTTGCAAGGAGAATTCTCAGAAGTGTTCTCGCCTCTTCCCGGTCATTCGAATCTCATTAAGCACCATATCGAGATGACCCCAGGGGTAAGGGTACATAGTCATCCCTACCGATTACCTGAGCATAAAAAATTGGTTCGGGAAGAATTAGAGGACATGCTGGATATGGGAGTAATAGAAGAATCCCACAGTGACTGGGCCAGCCTGGTGGTTTTGGTTCCAAAGAGCAACAGTACAGTCCGATTCTATGTCCCCTATATCCCGTGTAAAGACGGTACTTTCCACACTGTTCAGATTACACCAATTTGTGATGCTTCCATTTGGTTTGTTCAGTACCCCGGCTACATTTCAGCAGCTCATGGACCAAATCCTCATCAATATATTTACAGTAAGGACTGACAGTGGCACCTGCAGCATCTGAGGGCTGCCCTGAGGTCGTTGAGATGGGCAGAACTCATGGAAGTGTGCAGTTGGGTGGGTGGAAGTATGGTATCTGGTCATCCACTTGGGTCATGATCTTACTTAAAGGGGGCACCAGATCCGGTCCAGTGGATGGAGCCGTGTCAACAGGTGTTCACACAGGTGAAAGCTGCAGGTTGCAGCAGGCCATTATTGCACTGTCCTGACTTCTTTCTCCATTTTATATTGCAGACAGACACATCAAACGGGGTTGGGAGCAGTACTCTCCCAGATGGTGAAGGGGGAGTAGAGCCCCATGCTGCACATTAGTTGCAAACTCTCACTGAGAGAGACCAAGTACAGCACAATAGAGAAGTGTTTGGCCATCAAGTAGGTGGTCCTCACCATCTGGTACTATCTGTTGGGATGTGTTTTCACCTTCTATTCAGACCACAGCCCACTCCAGTGGCTTCATCGCATGAAGGATACCAACGCGTGGATCACCTGTTGGTATCTGGCTCTCCAGCCTTTTCAGATCGAAATGGTCCACAGGCTAGGGGCACAGATGGCTGTTGCAGATTTCCTCTTCAGAAGGGGAGTGGGGGTAAGTGGCAGGCCGGATGGTCCCCAGTCTGAGTCAGGCAATGAGGGTATGTGGTAATGTGGGTTTGGCCAAGCGACGGCTGTAGAGAGCGAGGCCGGGAGAGGAAGAGCTGTAAGGGTTGACACTTTTGTGGGAAATCACTTCTAACAGCTGTTTTGTGTTGCAGTGAGAGCTGGAGGGGGTTAAAAGGGCAGTTCAGACTGCCGGAGTAGAGAGAGAGAAACTCATGCAGCCGAGTTCATGTGTGTGTGCATTCATTTATGTTGTGCTGAAGTTTGTTACACTGAAAAGTGTGTAATAAAAAGACTTGCGTTGGACATTCGCCCTCGCTTCCTCCTTGAGAAGAGAACTTGAGAACTATTTCAGTCACCTTCTGTCCAGAAGCAGGAAGAGATAAAGTAATAGGGGAGAAAGACAGTGTTTGCGGTAAAATGTCAGCACAAATGAAGCCTAAGAGTGTCCATAATCAGGGTCTTTTGCCTCGCGTACCTCCAAGTCCTTCAAGATTGGCGTACACTGTTTGATTTCTTTCTGTCTTTCACAATTGTCACTTGTCAGATTGTACGATATGACCCTGATGAGCTCTTGGGTGAAAGCCAAGACAGACTTTGTGTCTTATATGTCAGAATGTACGATACACATCTTAAGACTTCAAGCATGATTGATAGTGTTGACTGGGGATTTTACATAATTTATTGTGTCACATTCTGAGGAGGATATATATGACATGCAAAATTGAAACTGTAGCGCACAAACCCAAGCAAGCTCTTGCACTAAAATTCATAAATAACTTTGCCTGCATAAGAAAAATTAAGTAGTCTGGAGTCTGTCGTGTATGACAAAGAGTGAATCTGTGGACTACTCATTCTTCAGCATCACTCAACAAAATGTTGCGATCATAAAATGAAGGGAATAATTAATACAAAATAATTATGTCGTATATCTTATAGACAAGAAAGCATCTCTCTGTCACACATGCACACATCATCGCTTGCTGTGCACCTATTTTTGTTTTATTAGACGGCCATTAGAGTACCAGTCACACCCAAAAATGTTCACATCGTCGGAGGCTAAGATTCAACACGAAGGCACATGATTGGCTGTCGATGAGCATATCACGCAAAAGCCATGTCAGACGCAAAGCAAATTGCTCTCAATATAATCACTGATACTGTCTATCCAGTGTAGACAGCCTTAAGCTGTTGCGGTGCGACATGACATCAGTTACGTATGGCAAAATACGTACGTATGGGGGGTGTTGCACAGTGTGTACCGGTTTTAGACAACCACAGACTGAGATATCACAGGCTTCTAGCTGCCGATTTGGAGAATGTCACTCATTCAGTGACATGGGAGTGTAAAGGCTGACAGAATTAGGACAAATGTAAGGCGGGTTTCCATCAGCTGCACCCTCTCATTGCAACTTATTCTCATGCTTTTAGTGTGCTGTCATTGATTGTGATGCATTCAGGAAAGATGAGATTTGAATCTGCCTGTTCAGTTCATCACAGCAGGATGTTTGCACACATCCTCAAAAGTACCAACCTTAGAACACATGCGTTCTGTCCCTTAAAGGAATAGTTCACCCAAAATGAAAATTCTGGCATCACTTTCTCACCCTCATGCCATCCCAGATGTGTATGATTTACTTCTGTCGAACACAAATAAAGATTTTTAGAAGAATTTCTCAGCTCTGTTGGTCCATACAATGCATACAAAGTGAATTGGTACCAACATTTTGAAGCTCCAAAAGCACATAATGGCTGAATGAAAGTAATCCATAAGACTCCAGTGGTTAAATTCATGTCTTCAGAAGCTATATGATAATTGTGGGTGAGAAACAGAAAAAATATTTTTTACAATTTCCGATTGTGTTCAGCAAAAGAAAGTCTTACATCTGGGATGGCACAAGGGTGAGTAAATTAAGTGAAGAGATAATCTTTTTAAAGGAATATTTCACCTAAAAATGCTAATTATATTGTTGTATACCTACCCTCATGTCATTCCAAACATGACTTACTTTCTGGAATGGCTTCCTTCCTGCAATCAAAGTAAAAGGCAACTGAGGCCATTTTGTGTTATATCGCAGAATGTTTACAGGTTTGAAACAACATAAGGTGAGTAAATAATGATTGTGGCAGGGCGGAGGGCGGGGCTGGGTCGTAAGTCTACACACCCGGTCCGTTATTAGGCTAATCAAGCCTCCGAGGGGGATAAGGGGATAAGAGAGAGATCGTTTACGGACATGTCCGTCATGTTTGTGCGTTTTGTCTTTTGTTTTATTTTATCATTAAACTATTATTTATATTGTCAAGCCGGTTCTCGCCTCCTCCTTGCCCGTCGAAACCCTTTACAATGATATAATTTACATTTTTGGTTGAATTATTCAATGTCTTAAACTACTTCTAGTTCTAAAATGGTAACATGCAGTGTCTATCTATAGTGTTTGTAAAATCTTACATTCCCCTGAGTGTGTGAAAGGGATATGAATAAGCTGTTTCTGACAAAACTGCAGGGTGGATTCAGGTGATGTTTTCTATTCTCAAAGTGACACGCACAGTCACGACAAACATAATTTTTTTGTTAGATAGAACTGTGTGAATGGAAACTGCTGAAGATGCTGCTTCATCTGTCTTGTCACATCACACATTAAAGGCAATGCTATTTTCAATACTGCACTCACTAGAAATAACATCCAGCAAACAAGAGCAATGATTACCCTCTTTGCAAAGGCAAGAGGCATACTGAGTGACAACAAAATGAATGATATTTATACACCGAGCACTAAAGTCCGACTGCTTCCATTTATATCTTTTTTCACAGCTTGTGCCGGGAGCTGAGTAATTACACAGAGTGTCTGAAAACACCCAAAAGCCCCTTAGTGAGCTGCCGTTCAGAACGCCTGATTTTCTGTTGGAGGTTTTCCTTGTATAAAGCATTTACTGTGCGGTGGAGAGTTTAGATGTAGGAATGGAACACTTAAGATGGCTAAATAACAATTACAAATTAGAGGCTCGAATGATGTTTCTAATGCGAGTATTACGTAATAGTGAAGTGTCTGTAAGACCAGATTTAATTTGTCAAAATAAATCTATTTTCTAACTGAATGGGCTATATATCAATATGTCTCAGGCTTTTGAAAACATTCAGTCTCATTGTTTATTTAAATGCTCTGAAATGGCTTTAGAGGGTGATTTTCTTTTCAATGTGATTCAGATTGTTTTTAAAATGTTTAATGTTAGAAATAAAACAGTAAAAATCTAGTTAATTATAATGAATGTGTTTATTACTAAATTATCACAAGGAAGAAAATGTAGCCATTTGCATTTATATGCACTTATATAACAGTAAATAGGAAAAAACAACAATTTTTATCTACATATATTTATATTGAAATATTTTAATGTATTGGAAATGCTAAAAGTGACAAATAGTTGAATAAGAAATGCAATTAAAACATCTGTCATTCTCATCCTCAAGAGGTGACAAGACAAGGAAAACGCAAAACATGACATGGTCTTTAGGAAACGTAATGGCCAAATATGAAGCACATTAAAATCATTGTACAATTTTCATGATGTTTCTTATTTTTATGAAGCCTGTTAAATAAAAAATATATTGTGAATATTATATACAGTACTGTGCAAATGTACGTGGTTATTTATATCTTCAGCTTTAGTGTGTCAATAGGAAATATACATTTTTGACTCCCAAACAGTCCTTCTGCAAATAGAATAGAATAGAATAGAATAGAAGAACAGGGAGCTCTGCAACAGATGACACGACCTCCACAGAGACACCCACTGAACATTGAGTCAGTCTGAGATTACATGAAGAGACAGAAGCAATTGAGAAAGCCTAAATAGATAGAAGAACTGTGGTGAATTCTCCAAGAAGCTTGGAACATCCTATCTGCCAACAGCCAAGAACAACTGTGTCCAGGTGTATCTAGGAGAATTGGTGCTATTTTGAAGGCAAAGTTGATCACACCAAATATTGATTTATCTTTTTTATGTTTACTGGACTTTGGTTATGTTTACTGGACCAGTTAATTGAAAAATGAAAACTAATTATGGCTCTATTTTTGATGAAATCTCCACTATGCAACATTTTTCATAAGTGCCTAAAACTTTTGCACAGTACTGTGTGTTTATATATATATATATATATATATATATATATATATATATATATATATATATATATATATACACTCACCTAAAGGATTATTAAGAACACCATACTAATACTGTGTTTGACCCCCTTTCGCCTTCAGAACTGCCTTAATTCTACGTGGCATTGATTCAACAAGGTGCTAAAAGCATTCTTTAGAAATGTTGGCCCATATTGATAGGATAGCATCTTGCAGTTGATGGAGATTTGTGGGATGCACATCCAGGGCACGAAGCTCCCGTTCCACCACATCCCAAAGATGCTCTATTGGGTTGAGATCTGGTGACTGTGGGGGCCATTTTAGTACAGTGAACTCATTGTCATGTTCAAGAAACCAATTTGAAATTATTCGAGCTTTGTGACATGGTGCATTATCCTGCTGGAAGTAGCCATCAGAGGATGGGTACATGGTGGCCATAAAGGGATGGAAATGGTCAGAAACAATGCTCAGGTAAGCCGTGGCATTTAAACGATGCCCAATTGGCACTAAGGGGCCTAAAGTGTGCCAAGAAAACATCCCCCACACCATTACACCACCACCACCAGCCTGCACAGTGGTAACAAGGCATGATGGATCCATGTTCTCATTCTGTTTACGCCAAATTCTGACTCTACCATCTGAATGTCTCAACAGAAATCGAGACTCATCAGACAAGGCAAAATTTTTACAGTCTTCAACTGTCCAATTTTGGTGAGCTCTTGCAAATTGTAGCCTCTTTTTCCTATTTGTAGTGGAGATGAGTGGTACCCTGTGGGGTCTTCTGCTGTTGTAGCCCATCCGCCTCAAGGTTGTACGTGTTGTGGCTTCACAAATGCTTTGCTGCATACCTTGGTTGTAACGAGTGGTTATTTCAGTCAAAGTTGCTCTTCTATCAGCTTGAATCAGTCGGCCCATTCTCCTCTGACCTCTAGCATCAACAAGGCATTTTCGCCCACAGGACTGCCGCATACTGGATGTTTTTCCCATTTCACACCATTCTTTGTAAACCCTAGAAATGGTTGTGCGTGAAAATCCCAGTAACTGAGCAGATTGTGAAATACTCAGACCGGCCCTTCTGGCACCAACAACCATGCCACGCTCAAAATTGCTTAAATCACCTTTCTTTCCCATTCTGACATTCAGTTTGGAGTTCAGGAGATTGTCTTGACCAGGACCACACCCCTAAATGCATTGAAGCAACTGCCATGTGATTGGTTGATTAGATAATTTCATTAATGAGAAATTGAACAGGTGTTCCTAATAATCCTTTAGGTGAGTGTGTGTGTGTATGTATATATATATATATATATATATATATATAAAAATAAATAGTCTAGAAAGGCCTGTTTATTCTGTCATGTGTTAAGGACTATAATTCAAACAAGCATTTGAACGAATTAATGTAGTTGTTACATTGTGGAAATGTTTCAAAAAGTGCTAGTTCCAACAACAAAAGTAATTTTTAAAGATCAGATCAGATGGAGAAATAGTTCCTTGAGGAAACAACTGTCCATATTCAATTTCTGTAGTTTAACACTGTCTATGTTTTAGTTTGAGACTGTGAAACACTTTTGTAGTGGCTCAAGTTTAAATACCTCAAAGAATTGTATTGAGCGGCTATATTTGAAATAAGCGCTCCAGCCTCGCCAAATATCAGATTTGGCGCCTGAATCTTTCTTGGCCTTTAAAGACATTTGTGCAGTTGAGGGTGATGAGGGTGATTAGTACAATGTAGGGAGGTGATTTAACCTTTATAATTAAATCACAGAGATGGAATGCTCTGAGGTACAGCACAGTATTTGAAAAGAAAAAAGGAAAAAAAAAAAAAAACATTTTTAAAACATGAAAATGTGCAGTTGTTATCTTTAGTAGCTGTTTCTAATTGACCTGAACTTTAAAATAGCTTTCATTAGTATAGTCTAATGTAATCAAGTTAGTCAAGAAAATATTGTATTGATTTACTCATGCTTATGTTGTTCCAAACCTGTATGACTTTCTTTTTACCTTTTCTACCTTTCTTTTTCACCTTTAGTGTGTCTTTTTGCCATACAATGAAAGTTAATCACAAATGTGACACCACAGTCTGTCTGTCAGTCAGTCTGTCTGTCTGTCTGCCTATCTATCACTTTTTTTCTGTCTGTCTGTCCATCCATCATCCATCCATCTGTAGGTGTTATAACACCATACTTGGCTTTTTCGTAAATGCACATGGACGATTTCTCGCAAATTCACATTAAGGACTTTCACCTTCATGATTGGAACATCAGAAACAGTCTCTTTCCGAGAGAGTGAATCATGGAGAATCCAATTGCTTTTTTTTCTTCTACTTTCTCACCCTGTTTATTTTGACATGTACGGTAAAGCAGCGTGCCATTTTTTAATTTTCTGTCTTCACTTGGAGTGTTTATTTTCTCATTAGCAATCAACTGGCTGTGCTATTTTGATTTATTGAGCTGGCTCAATCAAGAGAACTCAAATTCATTTAAAATTGGCAGCAACCTGCAAACTATAAATTTGTTTTGTGTTAAAGGAATCATATCATACATTTCTATTTTTTATTTCCTTAAATCCACTTACAATGTCAGTAAAGTCAGAAAAGCACCATCTTTTAATAACAGCCGCTTTACTGAATTTTGACTCCCAAACTGTTGAAATTTACACTGAAATGTTCAGTTTCAATGGTTTCTAACTTTGGGATCCTTTCAAAGGATATGCAGAGTGAATGGTGATACACACAGCCAGAAACTGCACAATG
This sequence comes from Moxostoma hubbsi, assembly GCA_032164185.1. Lineage (NCBI taxonomy): Eukaryota > Metazoa > Chordata > Actinopteri > Cypriniformes > Catostomidae > Moxostoma > Moxostoma hubbsi. The sequence goes on from JAVLUX010000042.1 coordinate 11,211,364, forward strand.
TTTGGCGGACTTTCATTTATTCTCTGATAGTTAGTTATTCTGGTGTTTTAATAGCATCTATCTGGCTTTATCCTTGTTACCCTGTGAGCGGGTAGGCAATGTCTCTGACCTCAGATTGCCCCAAGGAGACCTTCCCTGCTACATGATAATTAGTTCACCTCTGTTTCTATTCTGTTATGAGCACATTCATGTATTGGCAACAGAGGAAACAGAAATCATAAATATTATGATTCAGAAAGGTAATCCCAACATATTTACGAACATTTTCTCATTGTGGGTTAAAAAATAATTTTTGTTTGTTGATATTTGAAGTGTTGTATCTGATGGCACCTATAACCATGTCGTTTGGCAGTTGGCCTCCAATGTCATTTAGAGAACAGTGGCTCTGGAATGTGGCTCTCTGCTGGTAATGCATCATTTCCTCCTACGAAAGAATAATAATGAGGCACACGCATGCACATTCTCGCATACAACTAATGACCTGCTCTCTGTGCGAGTCACATTGAAAACAACGCAGCTGATGGCACCAAGTCAAACCTTGGAAATGTGATAATGTCTTGAAAATGACACATCGAAATGGTCATGGTGGATGTGTAGTTTCTGATGATTTTATTTTGAACACATGTAGAAAATCCAAAAGAAAGAGCACCATTTTGATTTCATGGATGTTCTTAACCGGTGTAAACTTTAACTATCTTTTTATTATTATTATTATTAATATTATTTATGTATTATGGCTGTCAATCGATTTAACATTTTAATCAGATTTATTACATGATTGTTAATCTCAATTCAATATTTGCTTAAAAAAAATCCCCCAAAGAAAAATAATTCAATATATAATATTCACAATAATTATAAATATATAATAAATATAATAATTCAGATAATTTAAAGACAATATATTATTGTGGCAGACAAGTACAGCATTGATTAGAGCATGCAGATAGTGTCAATATATTGTTTGATTTATTTCCATATCATTAAAAATAATGATATCACTGGCCTACAGTACACAGCGACCCATTTTGCAATTGAGTCTGTCAATCTGTCCAAGGTAGACTTAAAGTGTTAGTTCACCCAAAAATGTCCGCGCGTTCACGAGAGAGTCGAGTTCCGGCGTATGACGTAGGTGTAGCATAAGTGCAGAGGATAGATGAAGCCAGTGAACGCGCGGATGGCCGTTACCGGAAGCCAGTTATTATAGTTTATAAAGTTATAAATATGGATATTTTTCTTACAAAAACACATTGCTTCGCTTCAGAATGGAGCCATATGTATTACTTTTTTGATGGATGGATGTGCTTTTTTTCGGCTTCAAAATCTAAGGTACCATTCATTCCAATTATAAAACTCGGAAGAGCCAGGATATTTTTTAATATAACTCTGATTGTGTTTGGCTGAAAGAAGAAAGTCAACAATTAGGTATATTTAGGTAATTAGGTATGTATACAATTAGGATGGCTTGAGGGTGAGTAAATTATGGGATCATTTTTGATTGAACTAACACTTAAAGAGCTGTTCTCACAGGATGCATTATTTCTTTGCTATTTTTATTGGTCTCTATAGACATGAAAAAAAAGAGACTTTTGGATCAGCTGTGATTGCTTTGCGTTGCACTAGTTTTTAGAGTGTTTAGCCATAATTCCACATTTTTAGAATATTTGTCAAATTAAACGTAGTTTAAACAAACTTTAAAAACGAACATGCCTTGAGGTGTCATTGAAGAGCTGTTGGTTTGTTCCTTGTAAAAATGTGCATTGCCTGTACAGTTGGAGTTGCACAAACTGACCCTTGCTGATTGTGAAAATATGAAGATGGTACTTCAAGCTTGAATTGCTCTGTTGGTAAGATAATTATTTATTATGGAATTCACATAGTCAGAACATGATTCATGCTCTATTTTTGTATAAAATTAGTCATAATGAACTGACACATTAAACTGACATTTATTATATTATTTATTTGTTTATTTATTTGTATTTTTCTTTTTTTATATACATATTTAGGATTATAAATGTTTTACAATTTACCCAAAATCAACTGCCTTGGAGAGGGGGGAAAAAAGAGAAAATATTCATGTATATTGAGGAAGGTATTCGCCTCGGACTGTCAATTTTCAGAAATACATTTTTATGAAATGACCAAAAATGCATTATAATGTACCTTTATAAACTGTTCATAAATAAGTCTAAGTAGTGCTTTTAAGAGCTCTAGCCAAGATTCTTTTAGCCTCATTTCTCTCTCTCTCTCTCTCCCACACTTTCCTTTTCCATCCCTCCCTCTCTCTTTTTCATGAGAAATCAGGCAAACCCCCTAATTCAGTTCTCTCCTTGCTCCTCTCTCTTACCCTGCATAAATATCCTGAGACAGAGAGAAAGAGACAGCCAGACAGAATAAGAGAGAGAGAGAGAGATGGGATACATGCATTCTCTACTCTTACCTGGGGAAGTTCATTTGCTGTAAAGCAAGTGCTTTGTTGTTGTGAAACAACCGCCAATTGCACTCAGACACTCAGAACAACAATAAAACGCATTCTCTGCCTTTCATTCATTCTTATCTTTTACCTCCAAAGGAGAGCCAAGTATTAAAGGGAAAGTTCACCAAAGAAAAGAAAATGTGGAACACAAACTGATATTTTTTTAAGAAGAATGTTATCCTTTCATTTTATGGAAAAAAATTGCAGTGAAATTTAATGGTGACTGAGAGAATCTCCTTTTGAGTTTCACTAAAGAAAGAAAGACAGGTTTAGAACAACATGAGGGTGACTAAATGATGGCAGATTTTTGAATTTCATTTTTGGGTGAACTATCCCTTTAATGCTCCATACTTCCTTTTTATTAAATGTCATTTTCATTAATAGCCATTGCATGCATCGCAATCCCCTGCTAGTCTCTCCCTGCCCTTTTTGTAAAGGGTAAGGTGGTCACTAAATATTGAGATAATCATTGTCCCCATGTGCCCTTGTTATATGCTTTTAGGCTGCTGCAAAGGCTGATAATAGGATATCTTCCCCAAGCCATCAGATAGATTACTTTTTTACTACAGTATCATGTCTAAAAACATGACCGGAATAATAGAGATGCTCTCTTGAGTATCTATCTACTTATTAGCTGCATTCTGAGATTTGATTGCTGGTATTGCTCAATGGCTACACTATTCAAAAATGTTTGAATCAGAATACAAATTAACACTCACTAGTGCCAAATGCGATTAAAAATTGACTTTGGTAAGTCAATAAAGCGCAGTTATTTGGCCTACATTGTACTGTAAGTCATGGTTTAAACTGAATTGTAAGAATGATTTTCTGACCTTGACTTATGAAATAAAATGCACAATCAGACATTTATCTAGGATGCCCAATGTCCAAATACATAGAGTATGTGGAACATTCCTCACATTAAGCCATGTTGTTAAAGGTGCAATTTCACTAAAACTGTATAATAATATATAATGCTGTACGTGACATCTCAATGCTATAGAGACAATATACATTTTAAAGATATATTGCAAAAAGACATGAACGATACAAACGTTACAGTTTCATGGCTAGTAAGAAATATGCATTGTCCAGTATATTTTCTTAATTCACCTCCATCGGGCAGGTGTGGCAAAAAGTTAATATTGGATCCTTGTTTGTAGCAACATAATGTAATTACAATATATTCTAATTAATTTAATTTGCTGCTGGAGGCAAGTGAACATCTCACACATGCAGTCTTTATGTTAAAATTATTAATAAGTTATATTTCACCTTTATTCCTTTGACTGTCAGAATGCTGTAACATGTTTGAGCTTTGAGCTGCCTTCAGGAGCTGCTGCTGGCTCACTTTTGCACTGTGAAGAAACAGTGTCAAATTGTTAAAATTGGGCATGTCATAATGAGGCAAAACTTATTTTAGCATTGAAATGCATTTTTTTTCTTTTTTCAGACAAAGAGGAAAGAAAAGGCAGGATCTTTATTCAGACTGCTGCACTGTTGTGTGTTTTTTGTTTAAATATAACCTAGTATATCATTGGAATTATTTATTTGATGTAAAATTGTTGGTCATTTTCTTCCGTGGGTTGAAAGGAATCATTGCACAATGTGATCATTGTACTGAGGTTGTAAGCAATGTCCAAACACAGCCTGAACAGGCAGTGAAATGTTGCATCAGCTCAGAATCGCCAATGGCAGTTTATTCCAGATAAATCTCGGGTTATGGTTATGTGCCATTTGCTCAAAGAGCCACGGGAATAGTAGACTTGCTGTTTGAGTTTTACAAATAAGGCATGACTATCTATAATGTAGGTATGCCCCCCCCCCCCCCCCCCATTTTTTTCTGGTTTGTGTTCATTTATCTCTATTGCTTTATGTATAAATGGATAAAGATAATTTATGAACAAAGGGCTATGTAAGGCTAATGTGGGTGTTACCCTTTTTCACAGTAAAGATCATGTGCTTGGATGAGCAAGTAGCATACATTAAATTAATTTCGATCCATCTGTTTCATAACAGAGGAACCATTCCTCTCATTTTAATCTCTTCTCTCACCTCCTCTCTATCGCAACAGTTCCGAGGTAAAATGTCCACTGTGTGCAGTGTAAAATCCAAACCAAAAATAAATCTTCAACCAAACATACCTCCCTATACTAAACTTAATCCTTACTCTAACTAGTAGTGTCATAAAAAGCATAAAAAACCCAAGCAGTCCTTATTCATACCTCAGTCATTTGCATCACATGTGCAACAAACAATTGAGCAGCTGCACAATTTGATCATGTTAAAAAAAGCTTGTAAATGTAATTGGTTTTGTAATGCAAATGTTAAACAGAGGTGAAAAGTAATGAATTACATCAACTCTTGTTACAGTACTTGAGTACATTTTTCAAATTTTTCAACTTTTTTTAAGTATAAATAAATAATAGTACTTTTACTTGAGTTGTTTAAAAGTGAAGTATTCAATGTCGCTACAGTTGTTTTTCACCACAATTACAAAGTACAAAAATACATATTATTTCTGAAGAAGAAATCGGCAACTTATAAGTGCTAAATCTGTTTATAAACTAAAATGCGCTGTGTGCGGCACGACCGTATCCCACAGTGCACAGCATCATGAGCACAGTAGCTTGCATAAACTACCACCATTGTCCTCTCTTCTCTTCTCCTCTCTTGTCACTATACAAGAACTGTAATACTGTGATTTTCTCCAAATGTCATGTTATTCTGGAAAGGAGCCATTCAGTCAGGTACGAGGGAACTGTCTGAACAATGTTTTAACTGTCAATCATTAACACAATGTAGTTTGATATATATGTGGGGATATCTTGTTTACTTGCTACTATATGTCTAAAACAAACTTTTAAATACCTTAGAAAGATGCAATGCCAATATTGTCGGACATTAATGGGGACTGCCACCAAAATTGACAAAAATATCCCTGAATTTCTAAATATGGGGCCAAAAAATGCACAAGTTCCCATGTTGTATTAATAATACCTGATATAATTACAATTACATACATTGCAATCTTCTTTTGACACTGAACACAATTTTTTTTCCCGCCATCCGGTTCATTGCACCATCACGCACACAGACACAGTTTGCTTCTATCAATCCGCATCAATTCAATTTTGAACCCCTGCATAAATTCCATAACCATTCGCCCCTCTTGTTCAAAATAAACTGTCTTGGTGGGTAATAATCTTGCTCAGGGTGCAGTACTGTACTTACCTGCCCTTTCTCACCCGCTAGAGGTCAAAAGTGCATAAGGGATGGGTGTTATATAAAGAAGGTATAAGAAATCACAAAAAATAATGTAACCAAATGCTCCAATTTACTTAATAATAATATCTCAATATGTTAAATAAACATAATGTTAATTCAGACTTTTTTATTACAACTGTACTACAATAATACATATGCAGAACAACTACTTTTAGTGTTTGAATCAAACATATCTCTCACTAAACACTGTGTGAAATGTTTATTTTTGCCTTATTCTATTCAGTTGGTATGTAAGAGTTGATAACAGTTTGCTTAATAATCTCATTCTGTATCTGGATAATTGCTGCAATGTCATAGAGGATAAATGTCCTCTTCTATGATTTTTCATTATATTAGTTTTGTACAGTAATCTAACTTAATAGCCAAAACACTTGTACATATGTGAATGAGAATAAACCTGAAATCGGAATGTGTTTCAGTCACAATGCACATTATGTAATTTAGAGATGATTTAGAGACATTTAGAATGTTACAAATGGTTATTTCTGTTTAAATAAATGTAGTATTTTTAAAATGTTCTGTTTGACCAATAATTCTCTTGCAGCAATGCAGGTCTTTGGCATTTAGAAGCTGCTAGTTTAGGATCTGTGAAGAGTCTGTTTCTCAAACCAGAGACTGTGATTTACTTGTCTTTTTGTTGTGCATTTGGGCCATCCACTTCCCTCTTTATCCTGGTTAGGGATTATTTTTATTAAAAACAGTAATGCATGGAATAGCCTTCATCTCTCTAAAAAATATTTGTATTTCTTTTTGCCTATTTTTAAAACCAAAATTTGACTTGCAAGTGTAAAGCAACTTGTAAAAACTCAATACCTCAGCAAATGAGGAACAAATCCACCATATTGTGATTTCCACATGGTAGCACAACCAATTGTTCTAATAATAAGAAAATTATCTTGAGTACCAAATTAGCACTTCAGAATGCTTTTTTTTTAGGAATAGGTGGCACAGTATATGTTTGCCATCACAGGTAAAGAAAAAATTGAATAAATACCACAATTATTTCAAACCTTAATAATAATTTGCAATTAATGATTTTGGTAGTATTTTTTTTAGCAGTTTAATGGTGAAAGAAAGCATCGATTTGTTTCAAGAACAAAAATGTCTTTGTGTTCTAAAAATGAAAACGTATATTCCATATATAATATAATTTTCATGAAGTATCTTGTAACATAGTTACTTGAATTTTTTGGCAAACTACTTATTTACTCTTTCTTGAGTCATAATATTTCTCAGTCTTTCTACTTGTACTCAAGTGAATTCTTTATTTAGTTGCAATACTTTTACTTAAGCAAAACAAAATCAGTACTCTTTCCACCACTGATATCAAAATGTTTTGCGTTACAATGTATGCACTATAGTAAAAGTATTTAGATGTCAAATTATAGCATTGTGCGAGGAACAGGGGGAAAAGAGGGGAATTCACTAAGAATGAAATGCACCTTGTAAAAGCAAATGTTTTTGCATGCTCTGTCTGTGCTGGTTTAACTCCAATTCGGTAAAGGAATTATGCAGATCAGGCAACAGTGCAAAAGTGCCCCCAAAATCGCTGCTGGACACCATTTGCACGCACAGTTCTGATATTGCCGGTCGATTCTGAGTGCTATATAGCGGAGGATGCCACAGACCACCATGATCTGACACACCCTACTGAGACTGTCAAGCATCAATGTAATCTAGACACCCGAATCATCTCTCAAACATGTCGGAAGTGCACTTGAATACATCGCACATCTGGACATAGGACTGGTTATAACGCTGTTCTCCATCATTTGATGAATTACTGCTGATATTATCGATCGAAAATGTACACAAACATCTCCTTTAAACAAAATTTGCTTTACCGCGTGGTTTTATTTGGCTGACATTTTTGAGAAAGAAGCATAATCTAGAATGAGCCTACTTTACATAGAAAGGAGGCATGTTTATATGAAAAGGAAATACAATTAATTAATTGAATTACTCAAAAATGCAGCACAATTTCAGTGCTGATAGCGCCTGCTAAAATAAAGTGCGGGTGGTTCGTGAATAAGACGCAGGCTTTTGTGCTGACTTGCCACGTGCATAAGTGCCACATCTGTTTATCGATACTGCCCCTAAATTATGAACTGATAGTCTGTTGTTTTACTTGTGATTTGTGTGACAGGGAATAAAAGCCACTTGTGTTCATGTCATCTGTAAACTGTTGAGATACGTACAGCGAGCCACTTAAAAATAATTTTGCAAAAATGTACTGTAGGTAAAGTTACAGTACGTGATTCCATGAGACCAGGTGGTAAATTCAATATGGCAGCGAAAGTGATGATGCACCAATGCATATGGAGAATTTACAATTAATTCCTGTTGTAATAAAAAAAATGGGGATGATTATAATCTTGTTCTACAGCTTAAAGATATGTTTTTTCTTCTTTTGTGATTTAAATATAATGCATCAAAGAGTTAAGATAACCTACATTATATGTCTTCTCCTCATATGTGGGTATCAGAGACATACTAGCTTCATTGACAATCATGCAGAACAGTATCATCTTTGCAACAAATGATTATCTTAGACCTTCTCTAAGCACACCATAACACATATACATGCACGCACACTGCCATTTGAGATCTAACTACAAACACAAGGCTAAATTAAAAAAAAAGAAGAATTATGTTTCTCTCCTAAACGATGCATTACGATTCATCACCCACCCATACCACCTGCATCCTCTCTGTGATTCGGGAAGAAAACCTCTCTCCTCTTTTCCCCGTGCACCTCTGGCCTTGGACGACATTACATTTAAATTTAAATGCCCTCACTCAACCATTCATCGATCTCTCTCTCTCCGTATCTGTGGTGGTGCCAGCTTCACTTGTTGAGCACCAGCTATCTCCCTCTCACTGCTGTCCTGGCCTGGTTCAAACTCTGACACTTTTCTGGCCGCTGCGTGACTGACTGCCCTTGCTCTAGTTTGGAGAAGTACCAGCGGTTATGATGAAGGGATATTTGCAGGCGCGATATGAGCATGTGCACTTGCCTGTGCCTGGCAGCATGGATAGGAACGAACACGGGTGTTGTCATGTCTACAACAATAGCTCTTTTACACACCAGTAGCAGCCTGTTTGATAGCTGTTTGTCTTTGATATCACAGGAAAAGAGGCATGCACAAAGATGTGGTAAACACCCTCTGATTGCCTGTATTTCATGGCTTACAGCAAAAACAACAGCAGCAGTCTTTCATGGTTCCCTCAGCAAGGTGAAACAGAAGTCTTTTGTTTGAAGAGAGGGAAGCCTGGGCAATCCCACCTCTTCTGCTTGACCTATGAGAATAGTAGGGACAGCAATCATTCCTCTAGGTCTCCTTCAGGCAGTGACAGTTGTCCAGGTTTGGGAGAGCACTGGGACTTAGGCAGCACATGGGTTGCATGCTAAGCAGCTTTTCCACAGCCCTTTGTGTTTCACCCTGCATCCCTGCACTGTGTAATGACTCATTTTACACCCAGTTCCACCAACCGAATTAGGGCTGGGAGCAACACATTTGTCTCTCTCTCTCCCTTTCTCTCTCTCGTATTCTGTTTGGCTACATTAGTCTTCAACATTTCTCTTTCTCACTTTCATACTGTCTCTCTTACTGCATACGCTCTGTCTCACCAATCATATGGCTCTGTTCCATTGTGAGCTGCCTCGCGGCCTATAGAGCTCAACAGTCTGGTTCCGAAAGTAAAAAAATCCCATTCATTTTTTTCCCCCCCATAGGGTAATTGACTTTTAATGATAACTTACATTTACATTTAGCAGATGCTTTTATCCAAAGTGACTTACAGTCCATTCAAGGTATAAATTATATGGATTTGTCAGTTTGACAGCTTATAAACCTTTAAAGACATAGCTACTGTGAGCTCTGAGGCTGTTAATCGATTGTATATGCTACTGTTGAAACCACTTGGCCATGTTATTTCAACATTAAAAATGTTTTTATTTAATAACAGTTCCTAGTGAAGAACTACACTACCCATAATCCTGAAGATAAACAACTTACCAATCAGAGAATCATGAAAAACAAACCACGACAAACAACCTCAGCAGTGACCGCCCACTGCCATGACACTGTGAATTACGCTATCAAGTCATTCTCGCTACACTCTCAAACTACTTGTATTTGTACTAAATATATTTTTATATTTTGCAAGATACTTGACATATAATGATTCTATACTTATAGTCAACAACATTGTATCAATAGTTTTATATATTTCCATCATTTTAATTACACCTTTTGCAATAGTTCATGGGATTGTATTTCATTCCTTCATTTAAGACATTAAATATGTCTTGTACATTCGTCTTTTTGTCAGATTGTCAAAAACCTTTTTGCTTTTAATCAATGCGTGTAATCTTGTGATTCATCTCAGAGCTGTTTGTTTAGTTTATGGCTTTGAATGCTTTTAGAAGACTTATGAATTCCCTATTAAATAAAACATTTATTGGAAAAACACTTTCAGAACCAAGACGCTTGAAAAGGTTGGCAGTCACTAAATTGCCTATCTAGGCAACTTCCTTTCTAAGGCTGCATCCTAGCTCAAATAGAATCTCACGTGACTTACATAAGTGACATACTTTGTGCATTATACAAATAGCAATGTTCATGTAAAATGCATTGGATACTTGACGATGCCATTTCAATAAGACATGTTCATTTCAATACGATGTGAAATGAATTACGCACTAATCTTATCAGAATCAGAATCAGTTCAGAATCAGCTTTATTGCCAAGTATGCTTACACTAACAAAGAATTTGTCTTGGTGACAGGAGCTTCCAGTGTACAACAATACAAACAATACCAAAAACAGCAGCAAGACATAGGTAATTAAAAACAAAAAACAAAAAAAGAATAAAAATAAATAATTATACGTATACGTACATACACTCACCTTCATACATACCCACATACACACACATAGTGAAAATCTATTACAATCTGTTATATAAAGAATGTTCAGCAGTTCGTCCCTGGTAAACCTGACTGGTAAAATATTACTAAACACAGGACAAACAAACAAAAACAACAAAAGAATTGGAGAGCTCAACACCGAGGCGGCCATCTGCGGCACTATCGTTCATCCTTTTTCCTAAATATATAGAGGTTTATAATTGCTTTAAATATTTAAATATTATCCGTTACATTTATTGCTCACGGCAATCTCACATTCATTTCCAATACACATAGCACACACAAATAATGGGTAATTTTTTTTAATTATTTTAAAACATATATATATATATATATATATCAATACTTTACAGTATTAAATTAATTATATTTTATCTTGTTTCATTTTAGACTTGTTTCATTTTACATTTGTATTTATTTCCACTGAGCTTGTCACATTGCCTTTTCTGCGAAGGATACAACAATGCTATCTTAAGGGGTTTGCACACCGAATGCAACTGGCCAATGATTTCTATGAATGTACTTATACCGGTGGTGCCATTCATTCAACAATGACAAATAACTAAGGGCAGCTCAAAATTCTTCCACACCCCTGAGTGCCACTAATTCAGTTTTCCATTTAATTCGACCCATGTCGTTTTCATGTTACACTTCGAAAACGTTTTCATGTTACAGTTCGAAAACCTTTTTATGTAACTTTGTACTGTATGGAGATTAGATGCACAGATTTGGACAGCCACCTCTATGCACCAACAAGTTGCCTGGGCTTTGTCCTATCTGTGATGCAACACGACATGGCACTTCTCGTCTTGTGTGTGACTGGATTTAGAATTTGACCGAAATTGTATGAAGGAATATAATTAAGTTGCCAACTTTTCAAACAGCCTTCGCACCATGAGCATGTCTACAATGCCTTGCCTATGAGGCAGCTCACTAGGTTTGGAATACAGCGTGTATCTCTATTAGACCATCATCTGCCTTTCTCACTCCTTTCCTCTAGAGACAACAGGACTCGCCTGTCAAAAAGGCGAGCTTTAACATAGCAATTATTTACAAGTCTGTTTTACATTGCAGTGATCTGCTGATGCGCATGAGTGTGCACGCATTTACATTATCACACAAAGGGAATTCTTGCACTGTATTCCAAGCAAGCATGAACAATGAAGGCACACACAAACATGAGGCGATCACACTGACACCTACGCATCTGCCATTCCAGTTGTGTCTCTGCCTCTCACACTGAGCTATGTGTTTGTGTTAAGAGATCATTTGTTCTGCAAGAGAAGAGCTTGAAATATTCATATGACGGCATTGCATCACGCTGGATTCGTGGGTGCCGGTAACACCTGATCCGATGCTCAGGGCTCTCTCTCCTGACGTAAAGGAGGACAGGCCATCAGTGGCTATTTACTACCCATTGGTTCATTGGTCAGAGAGAGAAATGCTAGTTGAAACTCCATCCAGGGATTTGATAGAAAGAATGTATGCAGTTAGATGGCAGGTACAACAGCTACGTTCAGAATAATATAGGCAGCCATTGATAGGCGAGAGTCAATCAGGGACATAACAACTACTGCAAAAAATGTACCTGAAAATGAAGAAATGTTCCAGGTTCAGTACAAGTTAAGCCTAATCCACAGCATTTGTGGTATAATGTTGATTAACCCAAGTATTTATTTCGATTTAATAAAAATTTTTTTATTTCTTTTAAAAAGCAAAAGTTGCAGTAAGGCACTTACTATGTATGGAAGTGAAAGGTTTAAATGCAGAAATGTGAAGCTTATAATCTTATAAAAACACAAAGTAAATCGTCTGTTAAAACTTGTGTATTAAGTGAGCTGTAAAATTGTTAAAATCATAATTTTTACAGTTGTTTTAGTGTTTATGTGTCATATTGTTACTTGGTCATGGCAACAAAATTTTAAAATTGGCTATAACTTTACACAGAAAAGGTTAGTAAGCGATTTTATCACACTAAAATCGTGTTAACATGCATACTGTATTGTTTACGTTTTTTTGTGGCTCTACTTTTGAAACAGTGAGTATTTTAACGTTTACAGTTGGCCCCATTCACTTCCATTGTAAGTGCCTCACTGGAACCTTGATTGAACGTTGTGTCGAAGAAGAGACACTAGGGGTCTCTCTTAAGTGCTGAATATGCCTCTGATCTATGAAAAAAAGGCCAATGAGAAGTTGGCAGACAGTATTTGCATACCCCGCCCCCAGACATACAGGTATAAAAGTGGGGAAATACGTTGAGTTCATTCAGAAATTTTCTTCAGAGCCGATGGTCGTGTATGCAGTGAGCTGCGAGTCACACACCTGTTCCTCTTACTCTGAGCTGATTCTTCTGTTGGATCTATGGCGCACTACAGCGGCTTTCTCCTTCTCTGCACAGCAGTGCAGTTTGCCCCTGGGCGCTTCGACAGCGCAGTTAAAAGAGTTGTTTTCTCTAAAAGAGTTAGTTTCTCTAAAATAGCAAATACACAGCTGGCGTTGAACGTCCTTTTCAGGACGCGTCTTTTTAAAGACGTCTTTTCCGCCTCTGTGTAGTTTCTGGATGCGGTTGATTTCTCCCCACCTCTGATAAAAGCTGTCTCGCGTGCCTGGGCTGCGATCACAGGCAGGCAGCGTTTTATGAATGGTTCATGTTCTCAGTGCGAGAACATAGCCGTGGCATTATTGCGGTCGCGGCTTTCTTTTGTCATGAGAGAAAGCCACTTCAGCCGCCCCAAACACACCCCCCCCCGCGCCTCACCTCCTTCCTATGGGGTTGGGGCATGCGCCGCAGGCAATTTGGGGATAATGACGGGTTCCGTGTCGCCAGGTAAATCCCCTCGAACCACCCGCCTCCCCGGCACGTTTGTTTGCTTCCCCCGAGCTCGGGATGAGCCCGCTTCACGGCCGGCCAGCCGGCCGGTCCCTTAAGCTCTCCTGCGTCTGATGCTGATGACTCACCTGGGCTGCCACCTTTAGGTCTGCTCGCCCAGTCTGCACCTGGCGCACAGAGGTCCGCTATGCTTTCCCGGGCTACCGCAAGGCTGGACCGGTAAACCCCGCCCCCCCCCCTCACGGCTACTTGATTGGTCCCGCGGGCATGTGCGTCTCTCACAGCCGCGTTCCTTTCTTCACGGACGTGCATGACGAGTTGAGTAAGCCGCGGCTTCCTCGCTCCTCCGCTCTCACTACCCTCGACGATGGAGCGGTCCCAAACCGATTCCGCTCTGCAGGCATTGCCCCTCCTGCAACCAATGCCAGGGCAAGGCACTTCAAAACTTGAACTTGGGTAGTCCTGTTGTTGATGTGCTGCAGGAACTGCATTCAATGACCAATCGCGCCCCCCGGGCCACGAAGGTCAGAAGCGCCGGCACTCAAACGAGCGATGGCCACCCTTGTGGTCCAGAAATGTAATCTATGGACTGGACCTGGTCGAAATGTGGGAGATAGACAAGGCACGCCCCCATCTCCCAGCTACATCCATTCGGCGGCACTGTTGACGACTCCCCCCAGCAGTCCTCAGCTGAGGCCATTTCACACATCCTGCCCCGCCGCAAACCTGCCGCCATGGGCCATGCCCCATCTGCTCGCTGAGGGCGTCCTCCTGTGGCTTCCAAAAAAAAAAAAAAGTGCTGCTCCGCCTCAACCAAGAGTGGGCCCAGCTCTCAGCCCCAGCATCGAGCACCCCACAGGAAGCGTAAGCTCCCCGTCTCACGGACCCCTTCGAGGAACCGGAAGGCTCCCAAGCGCTCCTGAGACGGACGACCCAGAGATCGAGACATTTGCTCCGGAGTTGGTAAACAGACCACTCCGTCCCCTGGTGGAGGGCCGGGAAGAGAACCTTCAGTTAAAGGTATTTTTTACACGTTTTTCAATAATAGAGCAATTTCCTCTTTCTGGGTCACCTGGCCAGCAAATGCCATTCTCACGGGACTCTGCCGCCACACCTCAACAGTCCCGGCACGCTGGATGCGGACCCTCCACCCTCAGCCCCAAGACTGTTCCCCGGCCGGCCAGTTCTGACTTGTCCAAAGGATGCCTCTGCTTGACCTCCACCTCAGTCACTAACTCACACCCTGCCGGGTGTGCAGAGCAAGGTAAGTGCTTCGAGACTTTTCTCAGCACCAGAGCCTCGGGATGCTCCTTTGCCTCCCGACGACAATCTCAGGGTTGAGTCAGTTTCGTCCCGTGTTTTGTCAGGTCCAAGCCAGTAGAACTTGGTAACACGCTGACGGATTGGTGGACCGTTTGTGCCTAGCGCCCTTTCCCTCGGCCGAGGTAAAATCGTACGCTTTTTCTCCCAGGAGATGCCACTAACTCGGCTCTCTGGATGACTCCTCCCTAGACCTGTGGGTCCACAGTTTAGTGGAGGAACTCGCTGAGCCAATCCACTGCGGGTACTCAAATCTACCCTGCACTGGAATAGGTGTTCCACAGGTCAGTACTCCTGCGTAGACTTCCTCCTGTGTGTATTTTCCAAGTGTACGGTCCCCTTACGAGTGGAACCGCATCTCCCTTAGGCAGTTCCAGCTGCCCTCCGGTCGCCATGTTGTAGCAACTCCCCCCTCCTTGAGGCTGGATCTACCACCGCGCCACTTTCCACATGTTGCCTAAAAACCCATGTGATGTATTCACCACCCTTACCTTCTCCCTTTCGGGCAGGTTTGGCCTCAGCAGGGTCTTTTCCCCCTGAAAGAATAGGAAACTGGGTAAGACCCCCTTCCCTCGATGCTTGTTATGGTCCCAGCCGTTTCTTACTCTATTCGGAGAAACATAGATAGAAAAGAAGCCTGGCTAGGCTCGGACCGTTCTCGAGTTGGCAAGCGTCGCCTTGTCACCCTGTTTAGGGTAACCAGAAGGATTCCGATTACTTTTATGGGGCATTGGGGAAGGGTACGTGCGGTTTAACACAGCTGGTTGCCTTTGCACGTAAAATACCTGCCTGCTCCTGTTTCAGCAGAACACGTACACGGCTCAGCGCATGGCATGATTTAAATTGGACCCGTAGTATCGCTTCTTCGACACAACGTCGAAATGAGCGATAGACGGGGAATGTCTAGGTTACGTTTGTAACCGCCGTTCCCTGATGGAGGGAACAAGACATTGTGTCCTCCCGGCCATGTCGCTGAGCCGAGCCACTGTTGTGGCCGGACCATTTCCAGGCTCCTCAGAAAAATCCTGAATGAGCTTGACGTATTTCCCCTCTTTTATACCCGTATGTCCTGGGGCGGGGTATGCAAATACTGTCTGCTAATAACTTCTCATTGGCCTTTTTTTCATAGATCAGAGGCATATACGGCCTCCATCAGGGAACGGAGGTTACATACGTAACCTAGACTTTTTTTTGCTATTTTAAAGAAAAGGAAGGACGAGTCTAAATTAAAATTTCTGTTTATCAAATTTCTATCTGCTCTGTTTTTTTCCAATAAATTTCATGTTATTTTTTTTAAGATGGTATGTCAGGTTAATGGAAAGTCAGTTTTTTAAAATGTAGCATGTGTTTTGTACTATTAGATGTGCTGTTTTATGTTAGAATGTATAGGAATAAATACTGTTAAGTGTGTATTTTAGGCACTGTGACTGGTTTTTCAACAGTTTTTATTTTTTATTACCTTTCAACATCCATTGGTTCATTGTAAATGGTCCTGTAGTGTGGTGGTGTGAACTCAAGTACAAATATTCCATGCACTCTCTCAATTATTATAAAAATAATAAAACGTATTAGCCTACCAACTTAACTATAAAATACACTAATTAGCATACAATTATGCTGTTTATTTTTATTAATTTTTTTATAGAGTATGTCTTGTCCCACTGCAGAACATGTCAACTTACTAAAAGTATTTCATGTCAACATCGTATATACTGGATATTGTATATATCTTATCCTATATATTGGACATGTGTATTGGATATATTCAACTGTTCTACATTACATATTTGACTCATAAAAGAGTTTTCTTTCGTAGCACCTCAATTATGTTGATCAAATCAGATTTGTGTTAGAACAGGCTCCAGATAAAGCAATTAAATTAAAAATAATAAATTAGCAGAGTGTTGAAGGGATAACAATAATCTCAGCTGTTTTATTTCTAAATTTAGTGTAAAATTAAACTCTTTCACGGTATGATTCAATCTTTGTCAGGTCCTGAAAGATCCCTATGATCAGCTTCTGGGAACAGGTTAGACATTTACATAAATTCTATTTAGATCTATCAACTATCAACTTTAATCTACAGGTCAGTGGTCCACATTTACAATGGTCACAGAGGACCTCTGATCCATATTCTATCTTTCAACCAATAAAAACAAAGCTAAACCTTTTGTTTGCTCCCTCAGAACTTAGTTTTTTATATCTAGTAGTTGACAAATTAATTGATTTTGAAGCTTTGACACTTCCTATTAACTGGCTTTAATACAGTTACAGTATTGTTGTGGGAAGTTTCATTTATCTTTATTTAAGTCAAATTTCCAAACAGTGTGTGTGATGATCAAAACACACTTTGTCACCTGAAATGCAGTCAGAGTTGTTCCCAATGCACCCAGTTTTAGAACATCCACGTTACAACATGAAACAAAGAATTCACAGTGTCCAAGGAAACAAATTCTTATCAGCTAACCTTGAAGATAAGACACTTTAGCTCAGAGAAACACTCCTTGCTACCAGAAGAAATGAATGGAATTTAGTGAGCTAAAAACAATCTAAATGTAAAATAGTAATAATATAAATAAAAGTAGAAACATAACACAAAAAAATCACTTTATATTATAACAACATCATTGTCACAATTATTTCTGTCATTTCTAAGGGATTGTATGAGTTGTGCGTATGCGTCGAAAGGAACCAGTTGAGGTGCTTTGGGCATCTTGTAAGGATGCCCCCTGGGTGCCTCCCTAGGGAGGTGTTTCAGGTACGTTTAGCTGGGTGGAGGCCTTGGGTAAGACTAGGTGGAGAGGTTACATCTCCACACTAGCCTGGGAACGCCTCGGGGTCCCCCAGTCAGAGCTGGTTAATGTGGCTCGGGATAGCGAAGTTTGGGGCCCCCTGCTGGAGTTGCTGCCCCTGTGACCCGACTTCGGATAAGAAGTTGAAGATGGATGGATGGATGTATGAGTTGTCAGTTCAAACTTGATTTTCTTCTTCTATAGGTCAATTCAAATTTGTTGTTTTCTCCACTTTGATTTACTTAAAGGGTTCTTGACATGAGGAATTAAATTTTGCTTGACCTTTTGTCATATACAAGGTCATTGTACTATAAAAATGGGCTAAGTTTCAGAACTGAAAACCTCCTCCTCAATAGACAAAAAGCATTTATTTAAACCAGTCTGCAAAAATGGCTCGTTTTGAATTTGTGGAACTTGTGACATCACAAGGACCAAATACATCTGCATATGTAATGCCTATTTGTGAGTGTTAACAGTTGTGCTTGAGATAAACAGTTTAATATATTCGGATGCGATGTGTTGAATGTGCATTATGTGTAAACCCTGACATTTAGTTTTATAATGTTGTTGAGCTGGTTCATTCTCTTCTGACTGAGTTTCAAAAATGGCTGTATTTGAGGGTCTACATGATGTTAGCCAATCATAACAGTGGGCATTGATGTTGAATTTTTAAGGAGGTGCTTAGGCCAAAACCGAGCATTTCAGACAGAGGGGAAAACAGTGTGGAAAAGTATAATTTATTACTAAATTAATTTCGTTTTCAGTGGACCTCAGGGAAGATAGTCAAACTATAAAAAAAGAGTATTTCATGACCCCTTTAAAACTTAAAGGCAGCAAGTTTTCCTTTTTTACTGTATTTTTTTATTTTTTTTTATACAGTTTGGGACTAAGATCGGCTTCTGTAGCCTATATCAACCAATGCTGCCTTTCTCCATATGACTGTATTCCGCTGCTGTCTCTACAACATTAGTACCACCCGATCAGCTGTTAAGAAGGTCAACAGAAGTGATAAATCAACTCTAGTAAAAAACGAAAGCGTAAATGGACTTGAATAAACATAACTGCATTCATGATAGAATATTATGCCTGTATCCAGCCATGCCAGCTTGTCAGCAATTGTTTAAATCAGTAGTTTACAGTAATTAGATTTATCTTACTCCACTAGCTTTTCATGTAGGCCTCTAAAAAGCTGAGTGCATCTTTTCCAGAAGTCAGCTCCACTCTTGTTTTCAATGAATAACCCTCTCACGTGTTGAGCGAAGTGGAAAACAACGTAGACATCATCTTTCAAAACAATGGGTGTCTAGGCTCGACTTACCATCAGCACAAAGGAGCTTAATTCTCACACACAAATACACACACACCCATGCTGTAGCTGAAAAAGGTAGAAATGTTTACTTTGTGTGGTGATTGATGGTCGGCTTTGTTAGGTTGTGTTTATTCTCAATGCTGTAATGGATTTTTGATCATTATTACAAACAAGAAATTAGAGCAAGGCAGTAGTGGGCTTATACAAACAGACAGAGATGGTCAGAAAGTCACTATTGACTCAAGATGCTCTGAAGCTGAGCAACAGAAATGCTGCTTTAATGCTCTGGCCTCTGAAAGCCGAAAATACTAATGACTTCATTCAACCAGAGTCAGACAATGTTGATTTGCATCCTCAAACTCTATCACAAGGCAATGTAGGCCACAAATTGACAACTGGTTATGAAGCATAAAAATGGCATCAATGGCATTTCTACCATTGTGCAGTATATACCATAATACCCCCAGCCCTAAGTCAAAGCATGGTCCATATCTCAGTCCACTGACAGAACAATACTGGCCCTCATGAAGAATTATGTGCTCTCATTAATGCAATCACAGACATATATAAATACATGAGAGGGACACATGAAACGTACTTAATTCCTTTCTCAGGTGTCCGAACTAACAAAGTGCACTCAAAGAAATCAATGGCACAAAGGTTAGCATAAATGTATTTGTCATTATGGAATTGTTAAGCACCAAGACATGCTATCCAAAGAGCTGCTGCAGAATGTGTGGCGGAGAAAATGGAGTGTGTGTGTGTGTGTGCAGCAGAAGATACCTCTTTCAGTATGTTTGTCCCTATCTCATACTGCTGGTGTGAAGAGGCCTCCTGGTTTGGGTTTGTTTATGATCGATTTCATCAGCCGATCCCCCACTTGTCTGCACACACTGAGCTGGGTTTAGGGTGAGCTGCTTTATTGGAGAGCTATAGGGACAGTCACACTTCTTTTTTCATCCGTCTCAAAATGGAGAGATTTCTTGCTGTGCTGCATCTTATTCCAGTCTTATTCCTTCTCTTTCTCTTTCTTTCTAGTTTACTCTCTCTAAGTGATAATTTTTATACAAGATAATACAGGATTTTATTTTAAAAAGTTAGTCAATATTTGTCATGTCCTTGTATGTCATGTCCCATTTTAGTGAAAATGTTTTAGTTGATGATTGTTACGTCCCTCCCCGTCTAGGGTTTGGAAGGAAATAATAAGAATGGAGAAATTAAGAAAAAAAACGAACAGGCTGCTAAAGAGTGTCCTCTCCTGTCCCAGCTCTCACAAAGACCACTCCAATCTTGAATCAAGCAATCATTTATTCACAAGATTACACAAAAGAAAAGGGAAGCTTCAAAAGGCTTCAAGAGGGGACCAGGCCAAAACAACAAACATAAATTTCTTCTGACTAGTTTTAAGGGGTACTTTCTAGACTTCACAAATAAAAATTAAATCAACAACATAACTCTTCCCTTACTTCCTCTCTAAACCAAAAACAGGGGAAACATGATCAGTAACAAAAATGGCATCCTCCTCCCTACAGCTTCCAAAACAGAACCAAAAATAAACAAATGAGCTTAGAATTCTCTGATTATCAACATATGCTAAAGAAATTGACACTTACCACCGTTACTTCACTAAGCAACCGGTTGTACCACAACAAAAGGTTACAACTACAATTTGTTGAACAAACACTTGACATGTCACAATAATAGCACAATTGCTAATTGTCTGGAGCAGGAGTAAACGGTCTCAGCAGCCTGGACACCAAAAAGGCCTCTCTCAAGTGAAGATATGTGCAATTCTGAAAATGTGTTTCAAACTGTAACAGACCCAGCGTTAACCAAATTTTCAACATTAATTTAAACATGTATACAATTTTTGTAAAAAAAAAAAAAAAACTTCATTTGCTAAATTAAACATTTATTTGTATTTTTCGTTAGGAAAGTAGGCTAGATTACTAGCTCATTAAAACTCAAAATGTCTCAATATATTCTCACTTACAATTTTCATAATAATAATTATATAATATTCAATAAATATCCTTTTTATCTAGTCTAGAAATGTTTTCCTTTTTGTATGTTTGTGTCCTGTGGGATACACAAGCCCTCATGATAATAATAAACCTCTCGCCTTTTTCTGTTTGCTTTCCTCTTTCAATATGCTTTAGCAGAGTAAAACCATGAAAGAATAAGAACTGTTCAGCCTGATGTTGGAAAAGCGGCTAATGTGATTCAATACGTTGCAGACTATTGATTCACTCACATGAATTTGAAGGTTCTGCTCCTGAAATCAGTCTATGAAATTTGCACCACAGCCCCCAGTGGCTGAAGCTGAAAGTGTTATGATGTAATAAAGTCAACAGGAATGCATATTTTATTAACCATATGCCCTAACCCAACCCCAAACATAACCGTCAGTTGAGTAAAAAAGTACATTTAGAGGGAAAATGCAACCTCCAAATCTTGCTCATCATGGATTATGTGAACGCAATTGCTTCCTGGTTTCCAAGGGACCAGAACTTGTGTCTCTCTATCTAGTAGTGCCACAGGAAAAGGTAAACACTTTTGAATTGAAGCAAAACTGCCTGATGGGAGATGGCACTTGTCAGTAATTTGGCAGAATGGGGTCAATTTTTTAGGGCATTAGATCAATCGGTAGCAACATGTTGATTTCCCATGTGATCATGTTGTCAGTTTACCAGATTTAATCCCCAACATGCTACATTTTGATTGTTTTAATAATTAATCTTCTAAAAATGTTTTGTGCATTGTTAGTTTCTCGCAGAGTATTTTTTTCCCGTTACATTTTGTTTTTATTAACATTGTTCAACTATCACCATAGAGTCTTTTCAATCTTGTCTTCACTCTCTCTATTTGAGAGATTTGATTTTGCATCATTGTCAGGGTGGTGGCACGGCTCTGGCCTTGCAATCGGTCTGTCTCTCTCTCTCTCCTCTCCTCTCCTCTCTTATCACTTCAAAGATCAGGCAAGTGGGAAACACTAGCAGGGTGGCTCAGATTTTCATATTTGAATTGTTAATTTTGCAAATGTACTTCAGTTATCTGCAACCCAAACATGTATTGAACTTACCAGACAAGGATTTTAAGCTCTCTGTCTTTAGTCAAGGGTTCAGTTGAAGTTTTTTTCTTTTTATTTATTGTATTGCTAAAATGACTCTCTTAAATGGATTGTTAAAAGGCAGTAATCCTCATCTACCTCCAACATTTATCAAAGCCCGTCTAAGCACCCGCACACAATACATCAAAAAGCGCTTGCTCCCGTGCCCTTTGCGTGCTGCTAATTGGAGAGGAGCTTAAACGGCTGCCAGACTTGCCACGGAAAAGTTACTCAGTGATGAGTGTCCTATCAAGGGAATGAGAGATGACTGCAGTCCCTCAGCTCCCTTATCTGCTGTCTCTCTGACTCACAGCCTTAAAGGGACATATTATACAAAAACCACTTATAAATTTTTTTTAACATAATTATGTGTCCTCAGTGTGTGTAGACAACCACAAAATATGGTAAAAGACCATCCCTTGTTTTTTCCTTTCCTCTTCAATAAAAACAGTGTCTTGGAATGAGCAGTTTTGCAGCCCCTTATGACGTCAAAAGGAGAAAGGTACCGCCCACAGCTGGTGAAGAGATCTGCCCGATTAGCTTAGAGCCGCCCTCTTTAAAACCTGATTGAGCAGAGCACATTCCACCATATTTATCTCCAAGCTAGAGCCACTAGTGCTAACTTGAGAATATCCCAGCTAAAAGGAAAACATGGCAAATGTTCTGTTGTTTGCTGCAAGAACGAAAACAAGAGTCTTAATGTACTTCCAGCATCTGAGCCACTGTAGACCTAGTGTATTTGTTTTATTTTTGATGGCAGTGTGCCCACAACAATAGGAAAATCCCTTTATGTTTGTGCAAACCATTTTACGTCAGACTGCTTCATCAACGAGGGTCAACACAAGGACGGATTTGCTTCCAAGCTAAGTATCAAGGATGGATCAGTACCAACTCTTTGTGACACCACCAGATTTGCAAGTCGTACGTTTTGCAATTTATCATTTTTAATGTTTGCAATTTGGCTTTTTTTTTGCACGTTGGTCAAAAGAGCACTTGTTGTGAAAACATTTTGCTTTGTGTAACGTAGGAATTCTATAGGCTACATTTCAGTTTCCACATGAGCACCTGTACCATAATTAAAAATGTAGTCTTATACTAAATGATTCGTGCCACTATATTGAACTTAGCGAATGTCATTACAGTACTTAGTGTGTGCTCCTTATTGAAGTAGTACTGTTCCCTACAATGGAAAGTGGAGAAAGTTGTCATTAGACACCGAACAACACGTCATCCATCGTAGCAAAATGGCTGAAATAACCCTACAAAAGTTACACAAATTCATCAAACATGTATGGGTGAACTCCGGTGTTTTCGTAGCAGCCATATTGGTTCTCCTGCATTGTTGTCCCTGGGTTATCCATGGCACCAGCCTACCTCAAGAAAGGGGTGTGGGGAGCAACAGCTCCTTTGTATTTAAAGTAACAGACACTAAAAAAGGCTACAAAACAGGGGTATAAAGGTATGATAAAATAAACGATCTGTGAGGTATTTTGAGCTGAAAATTGACAGACACATTCTGGGGACACATGAGAATTATATTACATTGTGTAAAAAGGGGCAAAATATGTCCTTTTTAATGTTCTCATACAAGCGTTATAATCAGAAATAAAATGGCCAGATTAAGCGATGGTGGCGGTGTGTGTTTTTGTGTTTGTTTGTTTGTGTGTGTTTACGAGGCGTAGACATTACTGTGTGGGCTGGGAAATGTCAAGACCCCTTATTTTGTCAAGCTAATGAGCACGATAGCCAGCTAATGGTGCAAGCGTGCAGCCTGTTGTAAACTGCAGTACTGTGTTGAATATAATGTACTCTCTTATTTAAGAGGCCTTGAAGCCTCAAGCATTCCTTCACCTTCATGACATTGTACAATCACTGTGACACTGAAATTTGCCTAAATACATTTTAAAAAGTGCACAGAAAAGAGTGACACTGTTATACCCTAGACTGCACAAATTTACATACAGAAAAGCTATGTTGTATATGGACTGCTGTAGTCACAAATTGTTTTTACAGATCATTTCAATGTTTTGGGCTGGTTTGACGGTAATCACAATATGTTTGGTACAGCTCATGTTCAGTGCGGTGAAAATGTTCTGCATAAATCATCAAGACAGAAGACTTACATTTATTCATTTAGATGTGTATTCAAATCAAATTTGCAACAACTGCCTGCTACAACAATGCTACAGTAAAACAAATTGAAGATTCAGTTCTTAGAAACATTGGACTACTACACACCAGGGACGAGTCAAAATGGTCTATTTGGCTAGTTGTCCAACAACTAATTAGTCAGCCGGGCACCATCCAGTGGCCCAAACAGGGCAATAAGTATTTAGGTATTTAATTCCAAGCAAATTTGTGTGATTTGAGTTCATTTTGACTGTTTAATTAAAAGATTTTCAAGCGATGTGGGCAAGAGGGCTTCATTACATTTATCGTTGATTGGGAAGGTTAATGTTATTAAAATTAATTGCATTCCAGAATTCAACTACCTATTACGATCTCTCCCTACAGATGTCCCCCTCTCTTATTTCAAGCAATTTGCTAGCATAGTGAATGCCTTCATTTGGAATGGGAAACGTCCCAGATTACATTTCAGTAAACGGCATAGGCCGATTGACAAAGGTGGGTTAAGTCTACCCAAAATGTTGTTTTATTATTATGCATTCAGTCTACCCGAGAGACAACCCTCCCTGGTTTTTGTTTTGAACAGGAAGTTCTTGCCCCTATCTCGCCATTGCAAGGCCTTTCTATCAAACTAACCGGAGAAGTTAAGTCACACCCCGTTATCTTGCATTTGCATTCGGTATGAACAAAAGTGTCCAGAGTGTTTAATTCAGATATTTATTTAAATGTTGCTTCGATCATATGGCTAAACCCAAAATGATGTATTGAAAAGTCCCCTTTCTGCTGGACTGAGTGGATTGTGAGGGGGATTAATACTCTCGGTGACCTATATGAGAGTTGAGTTTTGAGATCCTTTGAAAATATGGTTCAACATTTTGGGATTCCCAGGTCTCAATTCTTAGATATTTACAACTGTGCCACCTGCTCTGTACTATTTTTAGGAGTAGCCTACACCCCCCTAAAGCAGCAGATACTGCTTTTGGAATAGGTCATGAGGCATCAGTGTATTACTCCCTGCTAATTCAGAGTCTGGGGGACAGAGCTTCAACTTCTGTCAAGAGATTATTGGAGAAAGATTTAAACTTGATTTTGGAGGAGGAAGTGTGGGCTAGGATCCTAAAAAATGTAAAGTTTGCATCTAGAGATGCAAAGGTGCATCTTATACAATTTAACATTTTACATAGATTCAATTGGACCCCCTCTAGATTGTATAGGCCTGGTCTTAAAAACACACCCACCTGCTGGTGATGCCAATAAGAAGATGGGGACACAACCCTTGTTTTTTGGTGGTGTGTTGAGATCCAAGAATTTAGGTTGAGGGTGCAGAGTTTTGTATGTGATACTAATATAGGTGATTAATATATAAGAAATTGGGTTATAGCCAGTGTTATGATTGGCGGAGAGATTATCCTTAGGGGATGGAGGTGGGCTGGATCGCTCTCATTTTGGGAGTGGTGCATGGAGATGGGCAGGGAGGCAGCATCTTAAGAAATTTCAGATAGAAGGCTAGGCAACCTGGGGGTATTTAATAGGAATTTGGGCAGTTATTTGACCTTTTTGGAAGGCTCTCGGGGAGGGGCAGTGGAGAGGGATGTATAGTTTTAAATGTGTTTGATTATTTATATATAAGCAGCCAATAAGCGCCCAACATAGATGGGAACTCCTTCAATACATTTTAAAAAGCATCCCAGGGTGATACCTCAAGAAGCTGGTTAAGAAAATGTCAAGAGTACATGTCTGCAAATTATAGGCAAAGGGTGACTACTTTGAAGATGCTATAATATAACTCAGTTTTGATTTATATTGGATTTTGTTTAGTCACAACATAATTCCCATAGTTCCATTTATGTTATTCCATAGTTTTGATGACTTTACCATTATTCTAAAATGTGAATAAACATTATAATAAAGAATTAGTAAGTGTTTTAAAAATGTTGACCTGTAGTGTGTGTGTGTGTGTGTGTGTGTGTGTGTGTGTGTGTGCGTATATAGATATATATCTCTTTTTTTTTTCTTTGCGTGTGTATTTTAGCTTTGATAACAAGGATGTTTGTTGGGGGTGGTAATTGGGAGGGTAATAAAATAAAATAATGGTGGTTAAAAGTTGATTCTGTACATATATGTTTTAATTTGTTGGAGTCAATAAAAAAGTGTTAATCTGAGGAAAAAAATAAAATTAATTAATTTAATAAAAAAAAAATAAACAAATTATTTGATTAGTTTATCTAGGTTTTTCTTAAATATTTTATTTTTAGCTTTTATTAATTGATGTATGTATGTATGTATGTATGTATGTATATATGTGTATATATATATATATATATATATATATATATATATATATATATATATATATATATATATATATATATATATATATATATTTAGCACCAGTGCTTTACTTGCCATGCTCTTTAATGTACACATTAAACGGATGTCTCTGGCCTTTATTTCAAGTGTCACGCTGTTTTTTTTTTTTTTTTTAACGTCCCATGTTAAAAACACTTCTCGAGGCAACTGCATTCTGTTCAATTCCATTACACTCCATCTAGCTGTTTTTGATCGCAAGATTTATGTAAACACCAGTGTTGAGGAGTAACTAAACTGTAGTTTCTGGAGAATAAACTGTTGTCTGGTGTAAGCCAATCTCCCCTTAGCCTACCCGCCATATCTTCAAGAGTTTGGCCACCAAGTCACTAAAAGACAAGATTCTTCCTCATGACTCAATCCTACAGCATTTCGCCAGACTCAATCCATTTAAATTTAAAGTTTGATCTTGCCTCATTTTTTTTTTACACTTAAAATGAAAGAGTAACTAATAAAACAGCAATGCAATGTTCCCCCTCTAGGGTGAATTACTTTGCATCCTAAACTCATTTCTAAACCCTTTTGTGCATCCTAAGTCCAAACCATGCAATACATCAAAACAAAATCTTGCAACGACATTAATCGACCTGTGATAACCTAAAAAGAGCTCAGCCTAGATCTTTATTAGCTGAATAGATACAGTGCATCCAGAAAGTATTCACAGCGCTTCACTTTTTCCACATTTTGTTTTGTTACAGCCTTATTCCAAACTGGATTAAATTCATTATTTTCCTCAAAACTCTACAAACAATACCCCATAATGACAACGTGAAAGAAGTTTGTTTGAAATCTTTGCAAATGTACTAAAAAAAAAAATAATTTAAAAAAATCACATGTACATAAGTATTCAAAGCCTTTGCCATGACACTCAAAATTGAGCTCAGGTGCATCCTGTTTCCATTGATCATCCTTGAGATGTTTCTACAACTTGATTGGAGTCCACCTGTGGTAAATTCAGTTGATTGGACATGATTCGGAAAGGCACACACCTGTCTATATAAGGTCCCACAGTTAACAGTGCATGTCAGAGCCCAAACCAAGCCATGAAGTCCAAGGAATTGTCTGTAGACCTCCGAGACAGGATTGTATCGAGGCACAGATCTGGGGAAGGATACAGAAACATTTCTGTAGCATTGAAGGTCCCAATGAACACAGTGGCCTCCATCATCCGTAAATGGAAGAAGTTTGGAACCACCAGGACTCTTCCTAGAGCTGGCCGCCAAGCCAAACTGAGTGATCGGGGGAGAAGGGGCTTAGTCAGTGAGGTGACCAAGAACCAGATGGTCACTCTGACAGAGCTCCAGCATTTCTCTGTGGAAAGAGGAGAACCTTCCAGAAGAGCAACCATCTCTGCAGCACTCCACCAATCAGGCCTGTATGGTAGAGTGGCAAGACGGAAGCCACTCCTCAGTAAAAGGCACATGTCAGCATGCCTGCAGTTTGCCAAAAGGCACCTGAAGGACTCTCAGACCATGAGAAACAAAATTCTCTGGTCTGATGAAACAAAGATTGATCTCTTTTTCTGGAGGAAACCAGGCACCGCTCATAGCCTGGCCAATACCATCCCTACAGTGAAGCATGGTGGTGGCAGCATCATGCTGTGGGCATGTACGCTCGTGGTCCAGGAACGTCATCTGTGGCTGAACTTGGTCAAGATGCGTGAGACCATCAAGGTTCGCTTTCTCAATGCCCCTGTCTCCCAGTTCGGCCTCCAGCGACACCGTCGAGGACTACGCCCAGCAGTTCTCCACGGTGAAGAAGCAGACGGAGACCTACTTGGACCGCACGCAGAGCTTTAGATGTTCTGAGCAGCTATTTGTCTGCTTTGGCGGACAGCGGAAATGGAACGCTGTCTCCAAACAGAGGCTTTCCCACTGGGAAGTGGACGCCATTTCTTTGGCCTATCACACCCAGGCCGTGTCTGGCCGGGTGGATCGCTTGCGCCTAGCGCCTAGCGCCCTTTCCCTTGGCGGACGTAAAACTGTGCGCTTTCTCTCCCAGGAGATTCCACTCATTCGGATCCCTGGATGATTCTTCCCTAGCCCTTTGGGTCCACAGTTCAGCAGAGGAACTCGCCGACTCAATCCACTGCGGGTACTTAGTCTACCCTGTACAGGAATAGGTGCTCCGCAGGTCAGGACTCCTGCGCGGACTCCCCTGTGTGTATTTTCCATGGTACGGTCCCCTTACGAAGTGGACCCATGTCTCCCTTAGGCAGTTCCAGCTTCCATGTTGTAGCAACTCCCCCCTCTTTGAGGCTGAATCTACCACAGCACCACTTTCCACATGTCGCCTAAAAACCCATATGATGTATTCACCACTCTTACCTCCCCTTCAGGGCAGGTGTGGTCTCTGCAGGGTCTTTTCCCCCTGAAAGAATAGGAAACTGGGTAAGTTTCTGGGCGACTTTTTTGGGGCATTGGGGAAGGGTACGTGCAGTTTGACACTGCTGGTCACCTTTGCACGTAGAATACCTGCCCGCTCCTGTGTCAGAAGAACACGTACACGGCTCAGCGCATGGCGTGATTTAAATGACCCCTTCTTCGACACAATGTCGAAGTGAGCGACAGACAGGGAACGTCTAGGTTACGTATGTAACCTCCGTTCCCTGATGGAGGGAACAAGATGTTGTGTCCTCCTGGCCACGTCGCTGAGCCGAGCCACTGTTGTGGCTGGACCATTTCCGTCTCCTCAGAAAAATCCTGAATGAACTCGACGTATTTCCCCTCTTTTATACCCATATGTCCAGGGGCGGGGTATGCAAATACTGTCTGCCAACTTCTCATTGGCCTTTTTTCATAGTTCAGAGGCATATTCGGCACTCAAGAGAGACCCCTAGTGTCGCTTCTTCGACACAACGTCTCGTTCCCTCCATCAGGGAACGGAGGTTACATCCATAATCTAGAAGTTCACCAATCATATTTAACAAATTATATTTAAAAAATGGGATTTACCCTTACTATTATGACTGTTGACTGTCCAAGACAATGGAAATATCTTTTAAATCCCTAAAAGTTACAAACTTCTTGACCTTCCTGACTAGTAAAATGTGTACTCTGGTCAGAATCAATTTTCTGTTGCATTTCCCATCTGGGAATTATGTTTTAAACAAGTAATTTAGCAATAAAGTAGCAATAACTTTTTTTTCCCAAGCAAATTTGTTTATGTTTTTCTTAACTCTTTTCTAACCCATTTTGAAAACAAGTCAACAATGACCAAAACTCCAGTAACTCTTACTTTTAGGAAGGGTAATGGCATCCTATTGCAATTCATGAACAATTTAAAAAACTATTCATAAAACAGCCCAGAAAACAATTCACAAAGCAGCAGAGGTTGCAGTGGTTCATTTAGCAACTAAAATAATAAGGGTTGCTGAATTGTGTTTTTCACATGTCATGCATCCAGTCACTACTTCTACATGTTTCTTAAATCCCCTCACCATATTGTATAGTAAAGTGTGAACATATTTGAGAGTCATCTAATTGTCCGACACTGTGTATCTGTGTGACCAGATTAAGAAACAAGGTTTACAGAGCTACAATTCACCTAATAATTTAGAAAAAAAAATATAATGCTCTTCACTTTGACCTGTGAGCATTGATGTGTGATGACCCGCAAATGTTATGCCCGAACAGATGAGATTTCTGATGTTTGTGCGGCCCTGACCGTAGCTGCCTGGTCAGCAGGGAAATTTCCCATGATATGAGCCTTCACACCACAACTTTCTGTGGGAGCTGCAGGACCCATAATAATCCTCCACTTCTCCACCATTCTTATGGAAGTACCTGGCATTGTGAGAGAATTTTTGCCCCTTTGCTGCCAACCTGCTCTGAGGTCATTCACAACACATAAGGGAGTTTGTAGATTTTAGCTGTATATTTTCAATTCTCTCTACTGTGATTCTTTTCCCAATCTATAGTCCAAATTTGAATTACATTTTTTCTTAAATGATTTGGTTTCATATTTACCTGATTGTAATTGTTTTAAGTGGT
The DNA here is from genome assembly GCA_032164185.1 of Moxostoma hubbsi. Classification (NCBI taxonomy): domain Eukaryota; kingdom Metazoa; phylum Chordata; class Actinopteri; order Cypriniformes; family Catostomidae; genus Moxostoma; species Moxostoma hubbsi. The sequence goes on from JAVLUX010000042.1 coordinate 11,241,910, forward strand.
ATGTGTACATTTTGTATATGTAATTAATGTATTTGTTTTATGTTTAAATGTTTTTTGTCTTAATTAAGTGTGCCTGTCTTGGCCAGGACCCTCTTGTAAAAGAGATTTAAAATCTCAAGAGTTTTTATTTCCTGGTTAAATAAAAATAATAATAATAAAAAATACATGTTTAAAACCTAAATTTCAGTTTTTGTTAGAATCTCAGACTAACTTAAAGTTCAGTGATATTAAGTTCAATTTAATGTTTTCACACAAACTATTTAATGTCACCATAAATAAAATAATTGTTATATATTTACAAATATTTTCTTCATTTAATGTAGTTAGCTACTTTTTGTTAGTAACTTGTAGTGTAGCTTCAGTCACTAATACACAAACATCTCTCATAATTTCTCTCATCATTTACTCACTCTCATAACATCCCAGATGTGAATGACTGTCTTTCTTCAGCAGAACACAATAATTCAGCTCTGTAGGTCCATAAAATTCAAGTGAATGGGTGCCAACTTTTTGAAGCTTCAAAATGTACATATATCCATTATAAAATTAATCATTAGGACCCCAATGGATTAATTAATGTTTTCTCAAACAAAACGCTAGGTGTGTGTAAGGAATAGATCAATATTTAAAACTTTTTTAAATAAAAATTCATGAAGGTGGAGGTAATGCATCCTCTTGAGTATGGATGACCAAATGTGGCAATATAAAAAAATAAACAAAGAAATATAAAAAATTAATAAAGTGTACATATAAATACATTTTCAAATCTGTATGGGGGGGGGGGGGGGCGCGGATGTTTTCAAGTTATCTAGGGGGAGGCTCACTTTCACCCAATTTCAAAACCCCTGGTTTAATGAATTTCTCATACCAGCTTGTGTCCATATAACTCACATTCAGAGAGCAGCTCACATTCTTCACTGTTGCAGTGCATCCGCTGGCTCGTGGCAGACAAACGCTAATGTTCTTCACATCATTGCACATTCAGTGCAACCATGGCAGACAAGCATATTTGTCATTTTGTGCATGTTATGTTTTTGTGGTAAATCGAATGAGATAAATTCTTCAATAACTGAATTGAAGAATTTTTATTCAATAATGTCTTCTTGAGTTGTTGCCTAGTTATAGTAGTAAACAGCTGCCGATTGTACTCATGTTGATGACATAATCGGACCATGGTTTGGACCCAAAAAATATGATGTGAACAGAGACCAGTAGGGGCAAGAGGAGGGGGGAGGAAACGAACTCGGGTTTGGTCCAAGCATTCGAACCAAGTGTGAAAGCATTCTAAGTGCATTATACAAAAAGGAGCATGAGCTCCAAATCACCATTAAATATATAGGGAGCCTCTAACCTTACCCTTTCCCTAACCTTAACCGTGAGTGGAAATAACGCCCCCTTTTGGAGTTTGCACAACCCCCTTTTGGAGTAACCTTGTCCTATTTAAGGGATTCGGCCCCCATTTGGAGATTGCCAGTCTGCATCTCTACTTGAAGTTTTTCCTGATGCAATGATCTGGTGGAAATGTAAAGAAAACCAAATCTCTAATAATCTGTAGGAAACTAGCTGTTTCAACCCCACAAACAAAGACAGGTGCATGTGTGAGAACTTTTTGAATGAGAGAAGCTCTTTATTAATCAGTAGCCTATCCTTCAGAATCCAAGAGGAGTAGCCTATCTTGGAAAAGTGTTATATTTTAGGCATTTCAATTGTCACACTCCATTTTGCCTCCTGTCACTTTGAGTCCTATCAAAAATGAATTGGGAACTCTCTATAACTGCGTATCATGTATAATTCCAGATCAAACTTGCAGATCTGAGCGAGCACATTCTACATCTAAATATCTCCTGTGCACAACTTTACATCATGTGATAATTCAATTCCTGTGATTCATGTGATTCCTAAATATGTTGATGATCTTACTATTATTAATGCATATAAATGATGATTTTACTGACTGTATACAGATAGCAATGAGACAATTCCAAATTGTGGAGAAAAGGGGAGAAAAAAATAAATACATAAATGTGGAAATATAAACATACATAAATAAATATAGAAATAAACATATGGAAATAAATAAATTTAGAAATAAATACATGAGGAAATAAATAAATGTAGAAATAAATACATTTGGGAAAAAAAAAATATGTGGAAATAAATGCAGTAATACATAAATAAGGAAATAAAAGTGCAAATACTCTGTCAGATTTTAAAATGTATTCAATTATATGTAAACTTTATTAATTTTTTTTTGTATTTCTTTACAAATATATTTATTTATTTATTTCTAATAATTGTCACATTTGGCCCTCCATACTCACGTGAAGTAAACGCACGATGGCAAGTTCACACGAGAACTGATGTTGTAAATACGGAAGCGCAGTGTTGTTTACAATAGAGGAGCATAGATATCTATACATAGATGCCTTATTCAGCTGGTTTGGATACATCAGCTGTGGTGTTTGGCCATCTTGGAGTGGTCAATAAGGAGAGCTATTTGAATCGGTTTGAATGCAAGTGAATGGAGGAGATGTCTCAGACAGAGCTCCTTGCTCAGGCTGCTGCATAAACTGTTTTTGTGTGGAAACAGTATTGTAGCCCATAAGAACAGCTGCTAATGCGGTATCCACATATGAATATTAATGCAGAGGAGATTTTTGTGCTTACATGATGCAAAAGGCAGTTTAAATTTCCCCTTGTCAACAACCTTGCCGGAAGTGAACATTTTTAGAATTTTTTATTTTTTTAGATTGATCTATTTTTTACACATACCTAGCTTTTCGCTTCAGAAGATATCAATTAATCCACTGGAGTCGTATGGATTACTTTAATGACGGCTATATGTGCTTTTTGGAGCTTCAAAATTTTTCCACCCATTCACTTTTTTTTCATTTTATGGACCTACAGAGCTGAAATATTCTTCTAAATCTTTGTTAGTGTTCTGTTGAAGAAAGACAGTCATACACATCTGGGATGGTATGAGGGTGTGTAAAAGATAATTACATTTTTAAATTAGTTTGCTACTTGTTCAGGCAACCGACCAACTAGTTGATTTTGAAAATATGTAATTTTGCACTTCCCAATAAGTCTGAAACCACATTTGTAACAGTTCTTTTCTCTTTATCATGTGGATAGTGGTGTTGATGACATATTCTGCACACCCCACGGAGGTGCACGATCACCACCCCCTCAAACAAGTGAGATTTTGCCAGCAGTCATAACACTTGCCGTGTGTGTGTGTGTTTGCATTGTGTGCTTGTGTGGTGCATGCTGGGGCAGTATAATGTGTTCTGGGAGAGTTCAATTGGCCATAAAATCCTCAGTGGAGAGACGCATACAGAATGTGTGGTCAGGCATGGTGGAAATGAGCAGAAGACAGTGGGGTGGCTCAGGGCATATGTTTCTCAGCACGGCCAAAAAAAAGCAAACACACATGCACCCTGCAGTCCCCCTGCAACCACAATAATGTGTGCTTAACAAACCGCAAACGCAAGAGAAGGAGAAAATTATGACACCTTGAGCACTAAACACAGAAATGACTTAACTTGAGAGTGGAGGAGAGAAACGTCTCGGGTTACTTGTGTAACCCTTGTTCCCTGAAAAAAGCGGAACGAGATGCTGCGCTGCTAAGCGCTATGGGGAACAATCTTATTGTGAGCTGCTTCTGAACATGTGTGTAACACGTCAATGAAATTGACTGGAATTTATAGCCTCGGTTGGTGAGATCATTGGACGCACCTGTGACGAGGCTATAAATAGAAGGCGTCACCAGAGTGTCGTCAGATTATTTTTCTGAAGAGCGGTCCTGGGACGTCCCAGTGCGGCAAAAGAAGCGCAGCATCTCGTTCCGCTTTTTTCAGGGAACAAGGGTTACACAAGTAACCCGAGACGTTCCCTTTACAAAAAGCTTCACTTTGATGCTGCGCTGCTAAGCGCTATGGGGAACGAAATGCCCACGCCGCCGCACTGGGGCTGTCCGGACCCCTGATCGTTGTGAAGTGTTTTCACAGAACGCGAGAGGTTCCAGACATGAGCTTGAGATGTCGACTCAAGGGCATAAGCCCGGAGTAGCAGAACATCTAACACCATAAAATCCGAAGAGTGTGTACGGAAAGGACTAGCCTGCCGTATCACAAACCTGGTTTAGACATGAGCTTGAGATGTCGACTCAAGGACATAAGAGTCCGGAGTAGCGGAGCATCTAGCCCACAAAGTCAAAAGATGAGTTTTAGAAGCCGATTCAAAGGCTCTAACTCAAAAGTTCGTACCATGAACTTGGATTTGGCATGAGCCCGGGATGTTGACCCAAGGACATAGTCCGGGGTAGCAAAACATCCCAGCCAATGTAGAAATTGTAGAATGTGTGTGGAAGGGACTAGCCCGCCACGTCACAAACTTGCTCCTGCATGAGTTTGAGATGTCGACTCAAGGACGTAAGAGCCCGGAGTAGCATGAACATCCAAACTATAGAATTTAATGAATGTGTGCGGAGAGGACCAGCCTGCCGCATCACAAACTTGCTGCAGAGGGACCCCTCTAGCCAAGGCTTTAGAGGAAGCGACCCCTCTGGTGGAGTGAGCCCTGACACCTACTGGCAAAGCTTGACCGCGCGCCTCATAGGCCAGGGCAATAGCATCCCTCACCCAATGTGACATAGTCTGCTTACTAGCGGCCGCCCCCTTGTTGCGGCCCCCATAGCAAACAAACAATTGCCCTGACTTACGCCACTGGCTTGTGCGGTGGACATAAATCTGAAGGGCACGGACTGGGCAGAGTCCATGAAGTCTTTCCTGCTCCGGCGTTAAAAACGGCGGGGAGCAGAAGGCTTCTAAAGTGACAGGATGTACTGTCGAAAAAGGAACTTTAGGAAGATAATCAGGGTGAGGATGCAATATAGCTTTGGCCATACCGGGGGCAAATTCTAAGCAGGTCGGCAGAATAGACAGAGCCTGTAGATCCCCAATCCTCTTAAGAGAGGTAATAGCCATAAGGAAGACCATCTTGAGAGTCAAAAGTCTGTAAGACGCTGACTCCAGAGATTCAAAAGGGGTCTCGACCAGAGCCTCCAGGACTATAGTTAAGTCCCACGAAGGAGTTCTGGCCCTAACGGGAGGCCTGAGTCGCCTGGCTCCACGAATGAAGCGGGCGAGTAGAGGATGTCTCCCTAAAGGCACCCCGTCAATCAGGGCGTGGCAAGCCGAAATGGCGGCCACATAAACCCTGAGAGTAGCGGGGCACATGCCTGCTGACAGTTTCTCTTGCAGAAACTCCAGAACTGAAACAATTTGGCAGTTAACTGGATCTGCATCATGTGAACTGCACCACCTTTCGAAGACACCCCATTTATTGGAGTAAATTCTTCTGGTGGAGGGAGCCCTAGCACTAAGAATGGTTTCAATAACCCCAAGCGACAGCCCTGTGTCCCTCAGTTGGTACCCTTCAGGGGCCAAACGTGAAGTTTCCACAAGTCGGGCCGGGGATGAAATATTGTCCCCTGTGCTTGAGACAGAAGGTCCTTCCTGTCTGGAATCGCCCAGGGCGAGCCGTCTAGGAGAGACATCATTTCTGAGAACCAAACCCTGTTCGGCCAGCGAGGCGCTATCAATAAGAGGCAAGACCCTTGCTGGCGAACTCTGGCCAGGACTCCCGGGAGCAGAGAAACCGGAGGGAACGCATACAGGCGCATTCTGGGCCATGTATGCGCCATCGCGTCCAGACCCAGGGGGGCTGGGTGACTCAGAGAGAAGTAGAGGGGACATTGCACAGTCTCTTGAGAGGCGAAGAGGTCCACTTCGGCTCTGTAAAATCTCTCCCAGATCTGTTGTACTACCTCGGGATGGAGTTTCCACTCGCCCGATGGTAAGATTTGACTGGACAGAAAATCTGCTCCCACATTCAGGCGTCCAGGGATATAGACTGCCCTGAGTGACAGTAACTTGCCCTGGGCCCAAAGGAGAATCCAACGTGCCAGCAAATTGAGGTGGCAAGAACGTAGGCCTCCTTGATGATATATGTAGGAGACTGCCGCTGTGTTGTCCACCCGCACAAGGACGTGGCAGCCTCTCAAATGTTGGAGAAAGTATTTCAGGGCCAGAAATACTGCCATCAGCTCGAGGCGATTTATGTGCCAATCGAGTTGATGACTCTCCCATTCCCCTTGGGCTGGACGACCACTTAAGACCACACCCCAACCCGTCAGGGAGGCGTCTGTCGTAAGCATCCTGCAACGACACAACGCACCAAGAGTGGGACCCAAGGTGAGAAACCGGGGTCTGAACCACATAGAGAGGGAACGAAGCACTGGGCGCGTAACCCTTATTTGCCTGAGGGGACTGGCCCTTGGATGAAACCCTCTGGCTTTTAGCCACAGCTGAAACGGTCTCATATGGAGAAGGCCCAAAGGAATCACCGTGGAAGCAGACGCCATGAGACCTAATATTCGTTGGAACTGAAGAACAGTGCAAACTTGACCTAGCCTGAGAATGCTCAGGGAGTTCTGAATGGAGATGACACGAGCGGGAGACAACTGTGCCTGCATCGTGACCGAATTCCATATAACCCCCAGATAGGAGATTTTCTGGGTCGGGGAAATAACGCTCTTTTTGGCGTTGAGTCTCAGACCTAGAGAACCTAGATGAGCCAAGACGATATCCCTGTGCTGAACTGCCAGTTCTTGAGACTGGGCTAGGATCAGCCAGTCGTCTAGATAATTCAGAATGCGGATGCCCTGGAGTCGCAACGGAGCCAGTGCTGCATCCATGCATTTCGTGAATGTGCGGGGTGATAGGGCTAGACCGAATGGAAGGACCCGATACTGGAAGGCTTCGTCCCCGAAAGCGAACCTCAGGAACTTCCTGTGCTGTGGCAGAATTCCAATATGAAAGTATGCGTCCATGAGGTCGATCGTGACCAGCCAATCGAAACGTTGGAACTGAGACACGATGGACCTGACTGTTAGCATCTTGAACCTGAGCGCCTTGACCGAGCGGTTCAAGGCACGAAGATCCAAGATGGGACGCAACCCCCCCCCCCTTCTTGGGGACCAGGAAGTATCTGCTGTAATAGCCAGACTCTTTCTCTGGAAGGGGAACATGTTCTATGGCCCCTTTCTCCAAGAGATTTCGCAGTTCTACCTGAAGTAGACATGCCTGTTCCGGGCTTACGGTAGTGGAAACCACGCCGTTGAAGCTCGGAGGGCGGCAAGCGAACTGAATTCTGTAGCCTTTTTCTACTGTTTTTAGAACCCACATAGAAATACCTGGCAGAAGTTTCCACGCTGCCAGGTTCTCTGAGATGGGAACTAATTTCAAGACTTCCTGTCGAGGGGGTGTAGAATGTTCCGTGTCCTGGAATATGGCAGGAAGCGACGGTACATTCAACATTTTGTTGGAAACCCCTGTCACCCGAAACACCAAGGGTGGCGGGAGTGAAGAGGTTTCGTGAGGGTATCGGGAGGGCCGAAGTGAATGAAACACGCGCCCCGTCCCGAAGGGAACTACCCTCACAAGGTTGGATACAAGGACGTCAGGGCTTCTTTCTCTTGGAGATAACAGCCCTGAGGTCTTGTTTGGGAGGTTGCTGAGGACGACGAGCCTGTCCCCAATCTTTGCGAGGGGGAGCACAACTTGCCACGCTCTGCTTCTGAACCTCCCTCCTCACAGAATCAGGGCGAGACTGGGTGACCGACGGCCTCGCCCCCTGAGTGCGACGAGGAAGGAATTTTCCAAAGGCCTCCTCATGGCTTTTCGCCTCCTGGAATCTGGAAATAACCGTGTTCATGGCGTCTCCAAAGAGACCAGAAGGCGAAACTGGGGCATCAAGAAGGAAAACCCTGTCCTTATCCTTGATGCCGGATAGATTCAGCCACAGGTGCCTTTCAGTGCTAACCAAAGCGGACATAGACCGGCCAATAGCACGGGCTGACTGCTTGGTGGCACGGAGAGACAAATCAGTAGCTCGACGAAGCTCAGAGAAAGCTTCATCTTCGAGACTTCTTCCAGCACTCAAATCTTTTAGCAGGTCAGCCTGGTATGCCTGCAAAACAGCCATGGTGTGCAGCGCAGCACCAGCCTGACCAGCCGCTTGATATGCTCTCCCGACCAGCATGGAGGTTACCCTGCATGGCTTAGAAGGGAGAGCAGATTTATTAAGAGATGATGTCGAACCCGGCGAGAGATAACCCGCAAGTGTCTCTTCGACCGGTGGCATCTTTAAATACCCTCGCGCCTCAGCGCCAACGATAGTCGAATATATTGACGTCGAGGGCACGTGAATGCGCGAGGTATAAGGCTTATTCCAAGAACGAGAAAGCTCGTCATGGAGATCATCAAAGAAGGGAAGGGACTGACGAGGTGTTCCCTTCCCTTGGTCACCAGACAGAAATCTGTCCTCTAATTTAGAGCGCTTGGGGGGAACTTGGTCACGTGGCCAGTCTATTTGAAGCCTGGCCACCGCGTGAGTAATCACATCGAGCAGCTCCTCCGAAGATTTTGAATCGCGATTGGAGCGCTCGGATGCGGTTAACTCTAAATCTGACCCAAGGGAAAGGAGGTCCCCCTCGTGAACTGAAGAGGCGCCGAAGCACGCTTCAGGATCACGCGAAGGACCAGCAGGATCTGGGGAGAGAGCGAGCGAAAGGGACGAACCCGTCTCTCGCTCCTCAGCCAGATCCATGCGAGAGCCCCACGAATGAAGTGTGGGTGCCGGCTCTCGGAAGTAAGCAAGGCGAGCGCGAAGCATCCCGACCGAAAGTAGGTCGCAATGAGCGCACCCGCCCTGTTCCAACGCGAGAGTAGCGTGCTCTTCCCCCAAGCAAACAAAGCAAAATTGATGTGTGTCCCTGTCAGACATAGAACGCTGACAAGGAAACACGCATTGTTTGCCCTGCTTTTCTGCCATTTTCCCCTTTTTTTTTTTTTTTTATATATATATATATATATATATATATAAAGAGAGAAAGAAGAAAAGGCTTAAGATTTTTAAACAATTTCTAGCAAGAGTTTCGTGAAAACACACAGAGAGAAAGCTCTGAAGAAAAATGTCTGACGACACTCTGGTGACGCCTTCTATTTATAGCCTCGTCACAGGTGCGTCCAATGATCTCACCAACCGAGGCTATAAATTCCAGTCAATTTCATTGACGTGTTACACACATGTTCAGAAGCAGCTCACAATAAGATTGTTCCCCATAGCGCTTAGCAGCGCAGCATCAAAGTGAAGCTTTTTGTAAAGGGAACTGCATGTTTATTTGCAGTAGTATCGTTATTAATAAACTGTACATTTGGGGTGTGCCCAAAGCTGAATACCTTATTCAGAAAAGCACAAATAATGGCTTAAAATTTTGGGGAATATACCTGACTAATAGACAAAATTTTAATTGGACTGATCATCTGAGCAAAACATATATTTTCAATCAATAAAATGAATAGATAAAATGTCTTGGAAGTCAATAATATCAAAGTCTGTACTCTCCCCTTAAATACTGTTATAATCATGTACCCTAATGAAAAATATCTGCAGTGTCCTATTTCATCATGGCCAAAAATCAAGGTTACAGTGAGGCACTTACAATGGAAATATAAAATTGGTTGTAATCTTACACAGAAAAGGTTAGTAAGTGATTTTACACGCATATTGTTTACATCTTGTGGCTATACTTCTGAAACGGATTGGCCCCATTCACTTCCATTGTAAGTGCCTCACTGTAACCCAGATTTTTGCTTTTTTTTTTAAGAAAAGGAGGCACAAGTCCAAATTATTTTTTTGCGGTTATCAACATTAGGTCACAAATGGTGTTGATTGAGCTTAACTTGTATTGAACCCTGAATATTCCTTTTGTCCATGTTCTGAAACACAGTTTCTCAAACTATGGGGCTTGTCTTTTGGTCTTTGGCATTGAACCAAATAAACATCCAACGGCAGTGCTGCACATTTGATGAACTTTAGTGGAGATACACTAGTCATGTTGCTAATGTGGCATTTTTATACATTTATATGTAGATATGATTAAGGCATATGTGCTTTGCTACTATATATAACTATAAATAAATATAAAATAGGCATTTTGTTTAGTTTTGACCAGCTTCTGTGTTAAGCCACACCCACTTTCGGTTCTATCTGTAGATAGATACAAATAAATAACATTATGTCATCTTAACAGAGACAGATAATGACTCTGCTGCTCCCCCCTACTATTGCAAAGATTTTACTAAGAACAAAGTGGACAGTATATTTTCTCAGATATCATGCAGAAATATAGCTCAGTGTCAAGCCTGTGATTCACTCAGATTTCACACTGCCCTAAAAACCACAAGTGGATTCAACTTTCTGTACTGATAAAAATGTAATAGAATTTATTCCAAAGTTTGTTGGCTGGTCAGTTGATTTGGTCACAATATTACAAAACGTCTGTGATGATCCAATCTTTATGAATGTAAGAGCTGCTTTTAACTCATGAAGAATACACAGATATCAACCGAGGCATATTAGTGTACTAGACGAACATGTTTACATTGTAGTCTGGTGGTGTAAATGATGTGCTTCATGGTCTTATGATGTGTTGTTTATTGACTAACATTAGTAGATACAAATTAAATATAAACTATATATTCACATTATAGTGCTTTTTATTTATAACAGTGTGTTAAAATTATGGCATACTGTGTTATTTAAGAATAACATCATACTATGTGCATTTCCAGTTTAATTGCATCCAAATCGATGATGTTCTAAATATAATTGACACGTGTAAAGATGAGCATAGACCCACAAGTGTTTTTATCTCTGCTCTCTCCCTTCATCGCTGCTTGACTTTGGCGAAATTAAGCCGTGTCACTTGAAAGATAAAGCATCATTTAAAGAAAATTACATTTTGGCTCTGGTAATTAAACAGCTGAATCACCTTTTCATGATTTATGATTAGAAACTAAAATGTTTCCTGTCTTTTGCAACATCCAACATCACAGCACATTGAAGGTAGATGCAGAACCCTTCTTACATAAACTACAAGCTTAGCCTAAAATAGCATAATGTGGTGGTCCCATAGACATTCTATCGTCGGTACACTGGCGAGGAGAAAAGAGGACTTTTTTTTTTATGGATGTCTATGTAGGAGATGCTTCATAACACTGAATAAACTGCTTTAGTGATGAAACAGCTCATCATTTAGTGAATTGACTGCCTGTACACTAATCTTCTACATATTTTAGACTAAACAATCCTTTTGGAATTAACTGTGTGTGGAGTTTACCACAAAAAAATTGCTGTTTTAAAAAGAAAGACATGGAAAATCCTGCGACAGGAAGAAGTCAATTTACGGCACTTCCATTCGTTTGTATGGCATCCACAAACAGTGACTTACTGACGTAACATGCTAGTTGACTGTTACGCTCTCTCCAATGTTAAAAAAGCAGAGGTTGTAATCTCAGTATAGAAGATCTCTGGTATATTCAAATTTTGGTCACAAACATGGTGAGGCGGTCATACAGTGACATGAATTGGTATTAAGAAAAAAAGCAACAATGTCAATTTATTAATTATCAATTATTTAATTATCCTCCTGAAAATCAAAATGAAAATATATCGTGAACATTCATTTTTTAACCCTATTGGAAAAAAACAGCAATGCTTTTAACCCGTGTTGGTCTGATAAAACATGCATCTAAGGGTGAAAACACTGCTACACCAAGCAAAACACCACAACAATATTTTAATATATTTTGACTATAGTTTTCCACATTGATTTTGATGACTTTGACAGTTTTGTTCAAACAAAGGTTATAGTTATGACGCTTATTTATTTTTTGAATGTCTGTTATCCTATTGAAGGGCTTTGACTAGGGCTGGACGATATGACCTAAAATCAAAATCTCGATTAATTGAACATTTTACCTCGATTACGATTAATAAACAATTGTTTTTTTGTTTTTGTTTTTTGCCCTCATAGTTCACTGACTCAACTATTAAAGGTGGGATATTTTTTTCTAATGAATGAGTGCATTTCTTATCATTGTTATTTTAAAATAATTTAAACTATTCAAGGTTCTTTATTGAATATTTCGAACAATTGAAATCAAACCACACATTGCTTGAAATGAAAACGTCTAATGAAAAAAGTCACATTTCAGTTTGTGTAAAAAGCAAGATTCCTAAAAAGTAGAAAATAAATAACTTGCTTTTTTGCAAAGAAAATAAATTATTTAAAATATTGTCATGTGAAAAGTAGAAAATAACTTGCATCTCCTGTAAACAAATATTTTAAATAATGCCATGTGCAAAAATGTTAATAGAACACTGCTGATTAAGAGCAAGAGCAGGGTTTGGACAGGGCACTTCTAATGGATCAGCAGGCTGTGTGCTCATAGCGTTATAGATTTGAATCTGACTGATGATCGCTGTTGCATGTCATCTTCCTCTCAGTGTTCTTGTACTGTCACTCTGTATGCAAGTATTTACTTTAGGTTCTTACTAAGAAACACTAGCATGTTTACCTTTTCAGGTTTCAGGCAGGATCTGAAGCAGCGCAGTTTGGGAAAAATATGGTCACGATGGATCACAGTGTATCTTCTGTCGAGAGTTTTAACAAGGTGTTTAAACCCACTGTGCTTCACTGTAGCTATGGGGGCCATATTCTTTGCGATGTAGTAACAAATGGCGTCAGTTATTTCTTTCCATCTTGTATCCTTTTCATATTGCTTTCATATTGCTTGCTTGTCAGTCTCTCTCTTTTTTTGAGCCATGCACTGTTCATATTTGGTAACGTGACTGTGCTCCAAGTGTTGAAACAGATTGGTGATATTACCTTTGGTCGTGAAACGGTTTTTGTGCAGTGTCCAAACGACAGACACTGCATTTTTCTTTGGAACAACCTGCTCCTGCTATTCAGTTGACTCTGTGTTTGAGTTCGCCTCCATGTTGCTTCCATGCCGCTGACTTGACTGGGCAGAGTCATGTGACCACACGCGGTAGTATGTTTTTAAGGGGAAATTAGTAACCTGATTAAAAAAACTAAATAACCGATGTTGGAAAATTACGTCGGTTAAGAGTTTCTGAATTTCAGTTTTGATTACTTTTCAATTAATCGTCCAGCCCTAGCTTTGACTAATCATCGACGTAACCACTGACTGGTCGATTTTGAAATTATGCCATTTTACACATCCCTGAAAGTAATAAATCGGGGCCTGGGTAGCTCAGTGGTAAAGATGCTGGCTACCACCCATAAACCCAGGGTGTGCTGAGTGACTCCAGCCAGGTCTCCTAAGCAACAAAATTGTCCCGCTAGGGAGGGTAGAGTCACATGGGGTAACCTCCTCGTAGTCGCTATAACCTGGTTCGTTCTCGGTGGGGCACGTGGTGAGTTGAGCCACATGATAAGATGTACAGGTTGGCGGTCTCAGATGCGGAGGCAGCTGGGATTTGTCCTCTGCCACCCGGATTGAGGCGAATCACTACGCAACCACAAGGATTTAAAAGCGCTTTGTGAATTGGGCACAAATTGGGTGAAAGTGAAATCTTAACTCATGATGCACTGTTGTATGTGACAATTATAGTTTATTAAAACCACAAAGGTGAAACATTAATTAAAACTGTTGTGCCAGATGATGACCTAACAGTGCCCTCTTAAAATGTAAAAAAATGCCCATGAAAAATAACTCCAGGGGTCAAATATTACCCCTTCATGGAAAGGTTAATATATATCACTCTGGTATGAACGACCTCTTTTAGGAATGCTTTAGCCAATAGATGCATATGTACTCAATAAAATAAACAATTTCAACCTAGGGAACATACCCGGACCCCCCTTGTCAATAAGGGTACATTTCTTTTCTTGGTCAGGTTGTTGCCTGAGATTAAATCCCACAGGAATGCAATTTATGAAAAAAAAAATCATTGAAAAAGTTTTTTATTTAATTTGTATAAATATAATGTAATGGTAATAGATACATGTTAAAAAAAATACTAATATTATTTTAGAGTGCTTTTACGTGTCAACCAAGCCCCCCAGCCATGATACCTATTTCAAATCTACTGAGTTTGCATGGATGATTTAAAGATAAATACAAGACACAAAATACAAACCATTTTATTTGGTTAATTGTAATATTTTAGTAAGGTTATTTAGTTAGTTTCATTATCTATAACTTACACTGAACATGAAAAACTATATTTACAGTTATCGTCTCATTCAGGGGAAGGGTATATGTTCACCTTCTTTAGAGATAGGCTTCAGCTTACTCTCCATTGAGCTGAGATACATTTTGCACTGCCTCTTATGTCGTGTATGGAAAATATGTGCACAAGAAAGTGATGCAAAAAACACAATTGAATGCAACAATTACTGATAAAATTACTGATTAAAACAGGTGTTTTATACTGGTTCCTGTGATTTATACTGCTTATTGTAGCAAAATGAACTTTGTATAAATGGCGGTGGTGGGTTGGGTTTGGTTGACCCTGGTGCCCCCTCAAAACAATTACTTGCATGACACCCCTGGTCGCAACGATTGTATTTAAAAAGGAAAGCCATAGGCAGTACAGTTGTGTAGTGCGACAGCTTTCATTGATATTTCATCTTAATTACATTAATACAGATCAATTGCATGAGGGTAGTTCATTTATATTGTTAATCTTTTGGAGTGTGACAACCCCCCGCCACATTAACTTTGTGTGTGTCCACATGGGGGATAGGGTAGATAATAGCCCACCTTTCACAGCCACCTCAAGCGTTCGATTGTCACCAGAGAAAAATGTAAAATGTACCCAGCTGACAAGTGACATGCCTTTTTTTTTTCATAAATACGCATTTATTCACAAATTTAAACATGGTTAATTATTCATAAATTAACACCATATTACTGTAGTAACACAATGTTTAATTGCATCAAATCTGTTTTTTAAAACATTAAGAGTGGAGACAGGAAACAGAATGGGAAAATGCAAACTACATGCACTGCAAGCAACAGGAGACCATTAATTTTCAATAAGAGTTTGTGACTTCTGGCAACCCGAGCAACAGCAACTGTTGGCGACAGGCTGTGGGCATGTCAAGCAATGAAACAAAGTTGAGAAAAGTTCAACTTGATGCAAATGCAGAGCCATATTGCACAGCGACAGCCAATGAGAATAGAGTGCAGGAAAGATGGAGAAGTTGTTGTTGTTGTCATCAGTTTCAATGTTCTATATCATTTTCTGTAACAACTTACATGGGTATAATAAAACAGTGATGCGTGGAAAACCGTGTCAGAAATTGTCAGCATTCTGAGTGAGTTTGATACACTGAAAGATCTATCTCTGTGTTTATATAATGCATTGAGTAGTAATGCAGTTTATAACACTTTCTCATCCAGAATGCTAATTTTTAGCGGCAAGTAAACTGTTCATCTTGTTCATGAAATGATGCATTGAGCACAGCTGTAGTTTATATAAAAGGACTCTCCCCTGCAGAATGTTCATTATTAGAGCAAAACAAATGATTCCGTGTCAAATATGCTCATATGTGATCAGATTTTCTGTAGCTATGGTCAGTTGTGCAGCAAACCAATAACGTTAGAGCGGCAGCAGTAGGAACACCCACAAGTGACAAGAAATACAGAGACTAGCGACACCTAGTGACACAATCGCTGACAGTGTGAACAGGGCTTTACGCTTCTCATGACACTCTCATGCAGTTTGTCATGTATTTCTATATTGCCATGAGACTATTGTGGTGCGAACAGCTGTTTACAGATGCTTTTTACACGTGGGTGTAAACACTCTTTCCGAAAAATTTGCAATATTATCAAGCTTTGTGGCAATATCGTTTATTAGCAACTACTAATAAAATATTAGACAAATAATGAATAAAAAGCATGTAACCTACAGTTTAAAACTGCATAGCATTTCTGGTTATTATATGGAGCTTAAAACTCAAATGCATGTATTGATACAAATATTATTCAAATAATGTAATGACAACACTTCCAGCCTAACACGTGTAATGGAAAATTGTGATTCTTATTAAAATATTTTACAATATTTAATTTGATGCTGCCATGAAGAATGATTCTCTTCACTTTTTTTATAATTTTTTTGCCAAGATAATATAATTTCTATCAGGAAGACTTGCAGACTTGAGTGAAATTTAAGATTACATTTATTTGATGAATATAAAACAGAAAAGTAATGTCTCTCTTTGGCGCCCCGTCTGGCGGTCCAAAGAAGTTGTACTCTGAACCATCATATCCTGCCGGAGATAGGAGGCAGGGGCAAGGAGCCTACCCCCATGCAGGACGGGACTCAACTAGTGGTAGTGGGGTGGTGGAGGTTGCCGTGTTAGCACACTGAAACAGCAATGTGATCGATTGTGAGCAGACTTATAAAGCAATGCCTTACATGTGATTGGCAAGGAATTACCCAGCTAATGGTGCGATAATGTACAGCTGCTATTCTTCCCACTAGAACTATGCTGCGCTTACATATACAGTATGATACAATGGTTCACAAATAAATGTATTAATTCACGTTTGATAATCCTGTTTAAAAAAAGGAAAATTTGGGCTAGCCCATCTGCACATTAAAAGAAAGCACAGGTTTACAGTCTTCACAGTTTTTGGAAGTTGTTTGAATATGCAGCCTATATGACGCTGTATAAAAATACTCACAAATGATACTCTCTAATGAATTGTGAATGGATAAATGGAAACAAATAAGTCCTGATTCGTGGGGATCCTTGTGAAATGCTGAAAGTTGCAGGAAAGTGTTTATCATGGTCTCCATTGCTGCGTCCCACCAGCAAATCAGTGTTTGTTCTTCTTGTTTCTTGTTCTTCCTCTTCTTTTTCTTCTCTTTTATGGCAGTTGGCAAAACACGCTTAACTTGCCCATGCCGCCTCCAACTTAATGGTTTTTACGCTAGGAAGAAAGAGCTCTGAGGCCTTCAGCTCTGCCCTGTTGAAAATCTATGGTTATAGTGCCTCTTAGATTGTTAGAGCTGCTAATGACTCATTCATGCTGTGATTGCGGCGGTAGAAAGCCTATTCTGAATGAATAACCTCTGTAGTATAAATACTGTGCACAGTATGCAAATTGTGTAATGCCCGCATGCGCGACTAGTTTCCTAAATGAGCATTATACAACCAAGCACACTGCGTAGAATACTGTATCCCATCATGTAGTGCACTCGACATGACCTTCCATTTTCATTATGATGAATAAATAGGAATCAATTACCATTTTAAAATTATATTTTTATTTGCATTGTGAAAAACAAGTGCATTTCAAGCATAGATTTCCAATTACATTTATTTATTTGCTGGTGAATAACATAGCCATACTGGTCCACCGGCTAGGCCAGCACTAAACCAGCAACTAACCAGTATGAACCTGCTTGTACCAGCCTGGAAATGAATTGCTGGTCTTTGCAGCAGGGTAGCTACACACCCCTATCATTAACCTAATTGTGTGCTAGCAGTTGGCAAGCTTGCTGACTAGTATTGGGTTGTTAGTATAAAGATATTTGCATGTTTGTGCATTAGTGTATTTATAAAGCCTTCATCTCCTCATACAGCAGTGCTCTCATTATAAATGCTGTGAGGAGTCTAGTGGAGAAATGGAGGGCTTAAGCTGGTGGGGCCACATTATGGAAGGGGAGCAGCAGCAGGCCAAGTGGAGTCAGCCACAGTGGTGCTACTGGTGCACTGTTCTGCATTGTTTCCTTTCACCTCTGACAAGCTATCCCACTAAATCACTTTAACACCAGAGTTTTGCTCTGAATGGACTCATAAGAGCGTAATAAGCCATAGGCTGTGGCAGCTGAGGGGAGAAATCCTTTCAGCCCAGCGTCTGGATTCTAGCGAACAGAAAATAGTCAAATTCTGAGCTGTTAATTTAATACCAGTATGGCTGGAGTATAAGAGATGGAGAGTGGCAAAAGTAAATACAGTAATTATAAAGTCTGACCACCCGTGGGGATCTTCATCTGTTAACTGATGTATCTGAATGTGTGGTGGCAGAGCAATTTAAAGGTGTAATGTACAGTTATTAACCTTATGCCTTTCGCAGTATGTGGTATGTCGTAGAAGCAGTGGGTAGTGTGGTTTATAAGCATTGATTGAAACAGATTTATTTATTTTTTTCTCAACTTCTATTTCTTTTCAAACCCAGTGTGTAGGGAGTTATGATGGGCAAGGAGGAGGCGAGAACCGGCTTAACAAATACATAATATTTAATTAAATAAAAAGACACACACAAACACATATAGGGCAACTGCCCGTAATTCTCTCTCTCTGTCCCACTGCAGTCTCCAATCGGCATTTATCCGTCTCTGAGGCTTGATAGACTGATTAAGGGCCGGTTGTGTAGCATCACGACCCGACCCGCCCTCCGCCCTGTCACACAGTGGTTCTCACTTGATTTTACTTTGGACATCAAGTGGTGACACAGTACTAGATATATTTATTGTAAAAAAGCATGGAAAAACATCCTTAAAAAACAGCAAGATTGAAAGTGGGACATAAATAAACAATAATAAACAAGTATATAATATTAAATAATCTGTGCTTCATTCAAAATAAAAAAATGCCCAGCAAGTTTTTGCATTTGTTTTCCACTTGCAAAAATTGTTCCATAAGAAGCCAAAGCAGCCAGCATAACTCAATACTATGTTTTGAACTACAATTTTTTTTTTTAAATGTAGTTTACCTTAATTCAGTTGTGAACATTGGTTTCATATAATGAAAATTAGTAATATATATAGTATACTGTGTGTGTATATATATATATATATATATATATATATATATATATATATAATATATATATATAATATTACATTAAAATGTGGGCTCTACTCAGATACTTTTTGTAGAAAAATCCTAAATGAATTGAGTAACCTAACTTAAATTTGATGTGTGTAAATACATCTATTGAACCCTGCAGTTTGTTGCTAGCTAGCAACACACACTTTTGCATGCTGAGAGTTTATAGATTCCCAATCAGTCATTACACTGATGATTATACTGATGATCCCTCATCATTTACTTCATGAGAAACAAAATAGATACTGATTTACCAGTAATAATGTACCCAACCTCGACCTAACCATTATCTCCACTTTTCTCCACAATGGTGACCTCCAAAAAATTGTATATGAGAGTAACTCATCTAAATCCCAACATAACAAAACATTAAATACTAAAAAGTCTCCTACTTGTTTCATTTTGCGTAGAAATATATTAAAATAACAACTAAATTGAATCATTTTTCTCCCAATATGGTTCCATTCAAAGCATGTTGAGAACTGGAAATCCCCTGCCCAGTTACAGCAAGATATTGATGCAATGTTTTATTCACATAGTCTTAACACAATTGGATTAAGTGAACATAAATGGATTGTACACAATGAAATAAAGGTGACTCCAAATGCTGAAGAAATATGTTGCATTAGCTCATTTTAAATAAGTTAATTGAGCAAGCAGTAAACATCCCGCTGAGTGAACATCATCTGTTAGAAGTCTGAATCCATTTGAACATTTCAAAGCAATGTGATCATATCACTGTGTCGAATGGCACTTGGACTTTCCGCAATATAATTATGTTCTCATCTAAATATATATGTATTAATTTGATTTCAAGTGTACTGGCTTAGTATTTTCAATAAAGCTGATTTTACCTTTTTGCCAGTGTAGTGGTGTTTTGTTCATGAATGAATCAGTGTTTTTGAAAAAATCTTTAAAGTTAAAAAAATCGCACTCTATCACTTCCATTACTTTAGTGAGGGCCAACTATGTTTTAAATTATCAGTTGAGTCAACGATTAAGTGACTGACTCATAACATAAAAGATGCAAATTTTTAGCCACACTCTAGCATAAATATGCAATCTCCAGAAATGTTTACTGAATGAATCAATTAATGAAATTTAAATGAACGGTGAATCAAATTCCCACAACTATTTGTAAATCCATGAACACATTGAAGCGGAGTGATGCAAATATTAAAGCATCCCAGTGCTGCTGGACTGTTTATCAGCACTCCTGGTATGCTGCATGTCCAATCAGATTTGACAACCAGAACTAACTGTTGTATAATTTATGATAGCTTGTTTGTTTTGCTATACTAACTACGCACAATTATATGGTTAGTTTGATTTTATTATTTGCTTTTGTTTTTCCAAACAGACCTGTATCACTGTTCTAAAATGAAACCTCACACCTATAATTTCTATAAAATATTGCATCGCTACTGAAAATCATTGGGGAAACAGGTGCAACCATTATCCATCAGAGTCCACTCAATGGCATTAATGGATTCACGTACTCTCTTGAATCTGCAACACAAGCAGAATAATGTGATTCTGTCTGATCACCACGGCTATTCAATGCACATTACCACTATGATAAAAAGTAGCATTTGTTTGTGCTTCTTAATAGCATGCACAAACCAGAGCACCTGATCTCACAATCTGTGGGTGCTTTTAGTGCAGTTTCCTGATTTTACCCAAGCAAGCATGGTTGCTGGATTTCTCTCCTTACACAGCTGCCACGGCTGTCCTTTCTCTGGGTTCAGCATAAACTTGTCTGCTTCTCCTGTTGACACATACACAGGTCATTATGTGTAAACAGGCCTCTTGGCCACTCAAAAATAGAAGAAACTTCCTTGCACGATAGCTTTTATAAATCACCCTGGTTGCGCACTTACACAATCCAATGAATAATAAAAATTATTCCAGTGTGGAGGCCACGGTGAATATCGCTGATTCTCTGTGCTGTATATTTCATTGCAGATGAAGTTATAATCAAGGTAATGGTATATTCATAGCATACGTTGTCTCATACAAATGATTGCAACTGGTAAATTATGCATAAAGGCTTTCCATCAAGTCTGTCATCTGACCTCAGGTTACAGCAGGAGGAGAGGAGAGTGCTGCAATTGACCATTTATAATCTATTTCTCGTTACCTCAAGTCAGGCCTCAGGTTAGGTGGTTATGGACTTGGAGCAAGTTTAAATAAGTCATAATTTGTAGTTACATTTATTATTATTATTATTATTATTATTATTATTATTATTATTATTATTATTATTATCTTATATTGTAATCACAGACTGACTCGATGTTCAGGGGTGGCTCTGTGGAGGTTGTGCCATCTGTTGCAGGGCTCACTGTTCTTCTGTTCTAATCTATTCTGTTTTCAAAAGGAATGTTTGGGAGTCTAAAATATTTTATTTCCTGTTGGCACACTAAAACTGAAGATATAAATAACCATCTTAAAGGAATAGTTCACCCAAAAATGAAAATTTGCTGATAATTTACTCACCCTCAGATGTATCTAAGTTTCTTTCTTCATCAAAACAGAATGTAAGATTTTTACTATTTCATTTCAGGCCTCCTCCTTTAAACAATTTGATGCAGAGCTCAATTTGACTGTCCAAAATGCATATTTAGGGTGCATCAAAATAATCAAAAAAACAAAACATTACTTATATACTTTTTAACTACAAATGATCACTTCCATACATCTCTGTGATGCGCGCTCATAAGAGGGATGACGTAAGCTTGTTAGTAAGGTCACGCGAGGAGGCAGGAAGCGTGTCATTGTTTACAAGAGGAGTGCTATACAAAAGTTGAATTGTCTTTGCTGTAGGTATTTGTATAAGTGTATTGTTCAAAATTGTCGTTTGGTGTGTTTATATGCTTCAACCTTCAGAAACCCCAAAGAAAATGCACTCTGGGAAAGATATGAACTCTTCATCGATTGCCTATACATGATCATGAGCGATTGAAGCTCTGACTTATCATGCAAACCTTGAATATCAGTACACTCATACATTCTCTCAAATATTGGAGGGTGTACAGTGAATATTTTACCCCTGATGATTTCAGACCATCGAAAGAAACAAAGGGTCGATATCTGAATTCATCGGATGTGCCAGTGATGTTTCTCCAGTGAACTCGGGTATTTGTGAAAACTTTGTCATTGAGTGAGTACATTCATTTTGTGTTGTTTAGAGGTGGAGGCCTGAAATGAAATCCTAAAAATCGTAAATTCTGTTTTGATGAAGAAAGAAACTCAGATACATCTTGGATGGCCTGAGTGTGAGTAAATTATCAGCAAATTTTCATTTTTGGGTGAACTATTCCTTTAAGAATAGCCTAAGGCATTTGCACAGTACTGTACATGCTGTAACATTCTCTTAAAGGTCCCCCGAAAACTAAAATTATGTCCATTTACTCACCCTCATGTCGTTCCTAACCCGTATGACTTTCTTTCTTCCATGGACACAAAAGGAGATGTTAGTCTGGACGTTAGCCTCAGTCACCATTCACTTTCAGTGCATTTTTTTTTTTTCTCTCTCTCTCTCAAATGAATGGTAACTGAGGCTGACAGTCTCTAACATTTTACCTAACACCTCCCATTGTCTTCAGACAAAGAAAGAAAATAATATGGGTTTGAAACAACATGATAGTGAGAAAATAATAAAATATTTTTTTTATTTTTGGGTGAACTATCCCTTTAAGATGTGGACGGTGTGAAAAAGACATTCTTCTCTGCTCTGACTCTGCTTTCTCCTTGCTATTTAAATTCAAAATTAATTTTAATTCTAATACCTTCATTAGTGTGTTTGTTGTCATCTACTTTGTCAGAGCACTGTGCACGCCTTGTGATCAACCTATGCCTTGGGGATTTGGGAGTTTACCTTTATGGAAGCGTCTTGTGCATCAGCCTAATGTGTGTGTACAGCCATCCTATTGGATAAGCAACTGTTAATGCATGATTATTTAATTTACTTTCAGCGTGGTCCAATCTAATTTGGGAGCAGAATAATTACCTGGCAATCAGACTCTTAATAGACTGTGACGAGGTGTTGATTCAAAACCTAGGCGAAGGCTGCTACCCCTTTAACTACAGGATTTTCAAGACTAATGTAATGCCTCTGAAGAGCAGTGAAGGGGAAACTTCATGTTATACTTTTATATTCTTTGGAACAAAGAACACTTAGAGGTCTGCTTCAGAAGGAGGGCATATCACATTTACCAACCGTTCCACAATATATGTGAACATGGAACCATGAATTGCCCCTAATGTCACATTGTGTTGCAATTCAAGCACACAATAGCAGGAACTCCACAGCCCAGATTTGTTTATCTGGAGTTTAAAGGGATAGTTCACCAAAAAAAAAAAAAAAAAAAAAAATTCTATTATCATTTATTCACTCTTTGGAACAAATTGAGGGTGAGGAAATGATGAATTTTAATTTTTGGGTGAACTATCCCTTTAAATACCACAATACAAGAACACCCATGCATTACAAATCTGCTAAACATAAGACAAAATGCAGGAGATTATTCCGGATTGGCAGAGATAAAAAGTTTTAGTCTGATGCATACATCATATATCTAGGAGATGCTATTTCTCCACGGCCACCTAAAAATATCCCAGCTTGAGCTAGATCTACATCTCCGATGGCTTTTTGATGGAGTGTTTCAGAGGACCAACCATCATCTCTGCCACACTCCAAGTGAGGAGCAATGAGGACACCTGCCCAGTGGGTCTCACACTGTCCTCATCCCATTTATAGTGGCATCTTCACTCTCCACGTCCTCTGTTCGGCCTCTGACTCACTCATTCCCATCCCGCTGTCCTCTTCATTTCCTCTCACGTCAAAAACCTTGGGCAGAGATTGGCCCAACTCTGGGCCCAGTGTGAGGAAGATGCTGCGGAGAACCTGGTTGCCTCTAATTGGAAAGCTAATGTGTTTGTGTGCACCGCAAGGTGACATGACTCACTGTGCCTGCTAGCGTCAAGTCTAGCCAGGGCTGTTTACAGCAGCGACCCAAAGCCTTCACCTCCACCCACTCATGCATTTCAAACCCTCCATCAACAGTATGGAGATGCTTTGTGGGTAAATAATAGTATGCATGGCTGTAACCTCAAACAATAGCCTGGTGAGTTGCAATCCGCTTCCTCTCACGGTTACATGGTCACAGGCCAGTGACCCTCAATGTTTTTGACAGTCTTGCCAATAGTTTCTAAGAGAGTGATGAGTTGAGCGGTCTCCATCAGAGAGAGCAGTATGATTTATTGAGGCTTGGTAATGATTGGCCAAACAGGGATGAGGTTTAAGCCCGGCAGGACACTGGGAGGAAATGAGAGATGCAAGGAACGCTGATGCTGCAGATGTACAGCACAATGCAGTGAGAGGTGGGGGTGGGAAGCACCTGGGAATTGTGGGAGCTGCTTTGTGTTCAGCTTCCTACATGTTAACCCAATGTGTACTGGTCTTTTTTTTAT
This sequence comes from Moxostoma hubbsi, assembly GCA_032164185.1. NCBI lineage: Eukaryota > Metazoa > Chordata > Actinopteri > Cypriniformes > Catostomidae > Moxostoma > Moxostoma hubbsi. Next base: position 11,266,175 of record JAVLUX010000042.1, read on the forward strand.
ATAAATACAACTTGTTTACTGTGGCAATGGCGAGTCTGTTTGACATTAGAGTTTGGTTCGCTTTGTAGGTGGGAAAGATATATACATATATTACTAAACTTTGGTGTGCATCAGCAAACTGCTTCAAAAGGTGGTATGGGGTACAGGTCATGGAAAATCTGGTATAGTTGGCAGTCGATACTGAAAACAATCCGATTGTTCTAAATCCCATAAGTGAATTGCAATTGATTATGTATAATTTGCATCTTTTCATGCTCCCTGTCACATTTATTATAGAATAATGCATCTCTCATAACTGCTTGTCTTTGAATAAATTGCCTTAGTAGAGCAGCTCACATTCTTTCCATCTCTTGCAAAGCATCCGTAGCAGATAAAGGCAAATGGTGTTTTGCATGTAAAGTTGTAAAATTCAAAGGTAAAAAAATCAACTGGCAAACTGGCATCTTCTCCTCCTGGATCGTTACTTTGTTGGTGATAAACAGCTGCTATAGTACTCATGCCATAGTAGTGAAATTCAAATCGATGATGCAATCATACCTCAGTTCGGACCTAAAAGTACAATGAGGAAAGAAACCGGGGGGGTAGGAGGAAACGGGAAAAATTAAACTCCGGTTTGTTTGTGAAAGCAGCCTAAAGGTGTTGGCTCTGTACACTTCGCACTCCATTCAATCCCATGAAAATGCAGAAGCCCGGAAACTCAAGCTTGTGCGAAGAAATTTCAGAAATTTCATATGCCGCTGCATACCAAATATGGTGAACTCTGACATGCTAATCTGGATGATGAGAGGACATGTAACCAACAGAATATCACAATATTCAATCTTGGCTATTTGTTATTTTGGAAAATGTATTTACTTAAGACGCAAATCCTCCCGCGTGACATCATATCCTGGTCAGTTGCATGTTCAAAGCCCAGTGTGACCGCCCCTTTAAAGGGATAGATTACCCAAAAATGAAAATTCTGTCTTATTTTACTCACCTTCAAGTGGTTCCAAACCCTTATGTCTTCTTTTCTTTAATTGAACACAAAAGGCGATTTAAGGCAGAATGTTAGCCTCAGTCACCATCCACTTCAATTGCATTTTTTCATACAGCCTTGGAACAACTTGAAAGTGAGTAAAAGATGACATACTTTTCATTTTTGTGTGAACTAACCATTGAAAGTGCATTCAAATGCAAATACTGTTTCTCTTACATTCTGTTTATTGTGGGCTGTGTGTGGTTGCTGAGGAGTGAGAACATTATATCTAGTGCATCCATCATGCACACCCCCACAGTCGTGGCCTGGGAGGAATGGTATTTTAGTATCAGTATCAGGCCCACTGCAGGTGCCTGATGAATGAACCCTCTGTGACGCTGGCCCATCTCATCCCTCTTCCGGTACTACTTGCATTAGCAGTGATCTGCTCAGACTGATTATGAATGGGTATGCCCCAGCACTTAGCACACGCGTTCTCGATGTGAGATGGATAGAATGTCTTCCACAGGTCAATGGTGAGATGTTGCCGGAGAAATCCGGTCATGTTAAGGAAAAGACAAGTGTAATTTTTCTCCTCCAGCACTAGCTGCACTGCTGCACGCGTGGGCCACTGTGGACAAGGCCATTACAAAGATGATTGGGGCTCTTTGGCCATGTGGCAGACAGGGTTGTGTTTGTCACCTCTGCGCAATGCCAGTGGGCTGGTTGATGTCCGGAGGGCATCAGTGCAGACAGGTTGTCCAATCCGCTCCTCCTCAGCTGGACTGTGCTGGACTTCTGCTGGATTTTATGCAGGGCCCCAGCTACACCTGATTTACACATCACTAGACTCTGCTGCTGGCTCAACCTGGCTGACAGAGCCACCCGTAGCCCACCAGGCAGCCCTAGGCCACCCACCCCCTCCTTCCACTTACATAAACACACACACACAAGAGTGTGAATCAGGTGCAGGATGCTTTTACAAGGGTAAACACGAGCACACACTCTAATGAGGCTTCATACCGAATGCTCTGTTTTGCTTGGATGGAATCCATAGCGCTCTATGATTCAGACATCAACTGTTATGATTCTATCATGTTTTAATCATCCACAATGCAAAATATTATAAATCTGACAAATGACTGAACATGCATTATGATAATGAAGTAAAAATATATAATATTTGCATGGTTAAATCACTTTTTATAGGATTACTATTTAGAGTCCACATTGAAAGTTTGGGATTCAAAATCTGATTTAAACCTGGAAATAAGCAATATATTAGTAATGTTATGATGCAAAATGAACAGTTTTGTGTTAATGTACTACAGTATATGTAATCCGGAGTACATAATCAGATTGCAAAAAACAAGTACTTGTAATTAGATTACATTATATTTTAATTATGCATGATGAGATGTTACTTTTTTATGGATTAAATAATGAATTGCATATTGATTGCATTAGGGGGAGATCTCAGGAACTGACATATGGCAGATTGTTTTTAATCCATGTTTACTAAAGTTTTATGAAAGGAGTGTAAATTGGTTCTTAATATACAGGGTTGGGAGGGTTACTTTTGAAATATATTCCACTACAGATTACAGAATACATGCTGTAAAATGTCATGTCATTTGTAAATGATTCCATTAGATTACTCAAGGTCAGTAATGTATTCTAAATACTTTGGATTACTTATTACTTTTTTTTTTTGTTTTTACTTGTTTTGACTATAAAAACTCTGTCAGTACAGTAAGACAAAACACACGTTAAAAATACATTCTCTGAAAAACCTAAATATCTTATGCAGTGTTGTGTGTAACTATTCTAATTTCCAATAATTTAAATTGTAACTGTAGTGGAATACTGTTACTTATATTTTGTATTTTAAATATGTAATCCCATTACATGTATTCTGTTACTCTCCAAACCTGTTAATACATGTCAAATTAAACTTTCAGCAAAGCACGCAGTAAGTAATTTCAAAGTAATTAAAAATGAATCTCAGAATACAGATTACAGAAATAATCTACCTAACATCAGATTTTGCCCTAACCCGTGTTTTGCATGCCAGCTCATGTGAATGCTGTCATTGAAGAAAAAGGTGGCATGAAATTGTAAAATGCATGTACAGTTTTCAATTAAACTTTTTACCCATTATTCTCATAATAGAATTTGCAAAAGAAAAATAAATATTAAATTAGAAAAATGCTAAATAATAGCACAAGTGAACTCAAGTGAATTGTACAATTTATTTTGCTCATCTAGAAAATTGCTAATTTGCTTCTGCTTCCAAATGTTGCCATACTGTTACACATTTTTGCACAGTTATTTTAGGTTAAAACTGGGGATGTCCCGATACCATTTTCTTTTCTTTTTTTGAGAACGAGTTAAAGTATTGATACTTTTTTTTGTTTTTGTTTTTTACTCCATATCAACAGTTTATTTCTATTGTATCATCACAATTGTGTTTATATAAATTAATTAATTAACTTTAATCAAATAAACATATAACAATACATTTTCAACATGATATGATATTATTTTTATCATATGAAGTGATTTTATGCAGAGCCTAACAGCACAATCCAAATACAACATTTGAGATTTTTTTATTTATTTTTTATTTTTTAAAAATGCTGCAGATGTGAGATAATGCTTAAGTATAATAAAATTACTTTTGATAAATTTGTATTTGTAGTAGTAGTATTAAAACAGTGAATGTTACATAACTATACAGTAGTGATCTGTTTTTGTCATAGTTTTTCATTTAAATTTAATTATATTTTGGCAGAGCTTTTATTTTTGTGATTAACATGTTTTAATTTATTCATAAATTAAACAAAGAAAAGAAAAACATATATACACAGAATCAGTATTTAACCCCCACTTTTACCTCTCCCCCTCCCCCTTCCAATACCCAACCCCACCCTGACCCTCAACAAACCTTCCTGTGGTCTCATATAAGTATATACACACACAAAAAATATATATATTTATATATATTTACTCCTCTGCCCCTCCCCAAGAGTCTAGGTGACCCTTTCTCGAAAGGCGACACCCTCCCCATCTCCGAGCACCACTCCTGAAATGGGGGCGCTCCTATCGACTTCCATCCCCTTAAAAAAATTTGTCTGGCAATCATGACACTGGTTAGGACCTAATTTATTATGTGTTTAATACCTATATTGATGACTGCCACATCACCTAAAATACAGCGTCTGGGGCAAAAATTTATTTGAGTGCCTAATACGTCACATGTAAAACTCTGAATCTTCAACCAAAATTCTTGGATCATGACCAAAAATCATGGGTTGTGTATCCATCTTCTGACTGGCATTGCCAGCAGGTGGATGTGTCTTTAAGACCAAGCCTATACAATCTAGAGTGGGTCCAATAGAATCAATGTAAAATCTTGAATTGCATAAGGCACACCCTTGCATCTCTAGATGCAGGCTTGACTTTTTTTTAGAATCCTAGTCCACACTTCCTCCTCCAATACCAAGTATAAATCTTTCTCCAATAATCAGTTTAATAGAAGTTAAAGCTTAAAAGAAGTGTAAGCTACTCCCAAAATTAGTACAGAGCAGGTGGCACAGCTGTAAATGTCTGAGACCGAATGCATAATAATAAAACTAAATATTGTGTTGGCCTAGCCCACCTTTGTCAATCGACCTATGCAGCTTACTGAAACGTAATCTGGGACGTTTACTTTACAAATTAAGTATTTTACTATGCTATCAAATTGCTTGAAATAAGAAAGGGATAATTCTATATGGAGAGACCATATCAGGTAGTTGAATTTTGGAATACAATTCATTTTAATAACATTTACCTTCCCAATCATAGATAAAAGCCCTCCTGCTCTCATCGCTCGAAAATCTTTTTATTAAAGGGTCAAAATGAACTCTTAACTAAATCAAATAAATTTGCTGTGAATAAACTACCCAAATACTTATTGCCCTGTCTGGGTCACTGAAAGGTGCCCGGCTGGAAAGCCATTACCGGGCAGTACGCTGTCAGAGCCAAAGCTTCAGATTTAGACCAATTAAATCTGTATCCCGAGAATTTAGAAAATTAATGAATAATTCTGTAGAGGCAACACCAAAAGCTTATGCACCACACCTCCTGCCACTACCCCTGGAGAATCATCATCCTATCTTATCGTGACTGCTAATGGTTCCAGGGCAAGACAGAACAATAATTGGGAAAGAGGGCAACCCTGCCGGGTGCCCCTATCCAGAGAAAAATAATCTGAAATGTATCCATTCTTTTGTTCTGCCAATACCGGGTGTCTATAAAGTAACTTAATCAAACAAAAAAAAATTCCGAACCCATACATTTCCAAAATCTTAAAAAGATAATCTCATTCTACATTATAAATGACTTTTTAGCGTCAAGTGAGATGGCAGCAACCAGAGTCTGATCATTCGCCACTGACCACATGATACTGTTGAAACACCTAATTTTATCAGAAGAGTTATGCCCCAAATAAACCCCACCTGATCTATACATATAAGAGATGTCATAACTTTACTTAATCTGTTAGCCAAAATCTTTAACAATATTTTAACGTCTAGCTGGATCAGGGAAATTGGACGGTAACTCTTACACTCGCTTGGATCTTTGTCCTTTTGAAGAATCAGACTGATCCGGGCTTGCATCATGGTTATGGGAAGCTTTCTATTCTTTAACGATTCCATAGAAATTTCTAGCAAAAGTGGAGCCAATTCTGTAGCATAAGATCTAAAAAACTCAGCGGCAAAGCCATCTGGCCCCGGAGCCTTGACTATAGGTGATGGCTTCATTACCTCGCCATGCTCCTCCAAGGTTATCTCAGAATCAAGAGAATTGTTTGCTCAGCTGTCAGTTTAGGAAGTTCTAATTGTTCCACAAAGCTTCTAATATCCTCATCATTAGACAATGCAATTGGAACTGTAGAGATCAAGATAGAATACTTTAAAAGCATTATTAATAAGAGTTAAATATTTCAAAACCAACAGATTTGAATTAGGGACAAGTTTACCTGCCTTGTCCCCCGACTCAATGTATGACTGTCTTGCCCTGAATAGCCAAAACTCCACCTTCCACGACAAAATAGTATTATATCTGTATTTCAATCGGTTCAATCCTCTGAGGCCATCAGACAACATTCGGCACTTCAGTTCTGCCTCTGCACTTTTAATATCCCCTTCCAACTCCATGAGTTCTCGTGTTTTGGATTATTTGGTGAATGAGGCATACTGTATGATCCGGCCCCTAAGAACTGATTTAAGTGCCTCCCAAGCCACGACCACAGAGGACACTGAGGACCAGTTGGTCTCCATTTAAACATTGATTTCAGCCTTTAACATTTGTTGGAATTCAGGATTTTGCATAGTGATACTTTAAGCGCCAACTAGATGATTTCCTTTTCTCCATATGTGGCAACATCTCTAAACTCACCAGGGTGTGATCTGAGACTAAAATGTTTCCAATTGACCAATCAATAACAGATGAAATGAGGGACTTTAACCCTCATTAACCCTACGCACGACAGCACGAACTGGCATCCATCCTCTAAACTCAAACATTCCATGTACGCCTACGAGAGCCCCCACGACAACTTTGCCATTGTTCAAGTCCTGTGATTCTATACAAATTTTGAGCCAGAATTACACAACAAAAGATAATCTATAAAACAAACTCCAGCCAATAGGCGAAATAAACACAAAGAACGGGTATATTCATCCACATAACTGTCCCTAAGTTGTGTTCCTCCACAAAACAAAAAACTCCAGCCGCTAGACAGAACCAGCACAAAAAAAAATGTTTTCCTCGGACAGTCAAACAAATGTTTAGTGAGACAGCCCATTTGGCTGCTGCATGAGTACAACAAATTGCCTAATCATTCCAATACGTGTAAGAAATACTCCACAAAACCCTGCGAATTAGCAGATAATTCCCTCTCTCTGTTTCCGACATCCCCCACTCTTGTAACCACCTCAGTGTATTTAGTCTCCATGGTAGTGATCAATCGATGTATTACAGCAAGATCCAAGTCAGCAACGACCTTCGTCAGCATGAGCTTGAGTACAAATACATGAGCTTGGTATCGGACCCGAATGTGATACCAGTATTGGTATCGGGACATCCCTAGTTATAACCCAATTATTATGATGATATATCACTTGGCCCTACCACTCTGAACCTGCCACCTCCCTCTGCACATCACCACATTCACCTTAAGCAGTACAACGGTAACACCACGCCCCTTTCTGTTTTGCCATGAACACTTTAACCCTCTTTTTAATTATTATTTCTATTTCAAACAAAAGCTTCTCCAAGGAGTGTCACCACCAATTTCAATGTGCCTGTTTTCAATCGATTTCATGCAAAAATTAAAATGTACAACACAATTTATCTCATTTTGTTAAGTCACGCCAGTAGCTCTTGGTCATTTTCTTTTGGAAATGATCCATCATTCCTTCAGTGACAATTTGCTGTCACTTTCCCAAGGTATAAAATTATGCAGCATTAATGGATTTTAGACTCTATACTTCTGCACCATTTAGAAGTAGTTTTTTTATGTCATCCAGCCCTTTGAAGTAGTTTTGGTCTACAGAAGGAGCATGAATCAATGGACTTTATCTGACACCGAGATCAACTTTATGTGCACTAGAAAGGTGTGCTTATAAACAGTGTAGAGAGTTTTAGAGTGAGTCTGGCTGTATCTTGGCTCAGCACCTGCCTTTGGCTGGTTTCAGATGCCTTCCTGAATTACTGAATGTTCCACATGAAAAGATTTAATCTCTCACTTCTAAGTGGATTCATTTATATAATTTGTTTATTAGATTATTTCATGGGTTTTTGCAACCCACAGCAGTAAATTCAAATGATCAAGAAATGGAAGAGTAAAATGCACTCTCAATTGATTGGAACTTGCAGCCAACCAGTATATTATCATGCTGTAAAAACCCAATTGAAAATGGGATGCATATATGCTACATGTAAAAAAAAGTGAATGGATTTTTCATGTTCTTTTTATGAGATACCCAAAACAATTTAGATGATATAACACAAAATGTATCCCATTAATTCCACACTCCTACTGTATCTATGGACAAGTCCATGCATCCACTGCAGTGCTTTACTCTCTAACCCAACTTTTAAAATGGCAATAGGGCTGTGATCATCCCTATATCCATAAAATTGGCTCAGTTATTTCAAGCTTAATCACATCAGTGGGGAAAAGATGAGACACAGCTTGCATATAGTCTGTAGACCTTCATCCCCCCCACCCCACCCCCAAACTAAGAGGATTATACAGCATCTGATAAGGCAGATGATGACAGTACTACCATGGGTTATGAGCTCAGGATGTGACTGGCATTAGCAGTAGATGTTTAGGGCTCTGGGGATTCAAAATTTCTCAAATTTAAAGAAATTACTTATATTTAGGTTTAACATTTTTGTTAGACAAACATTTTCAGTGAGGAAGCTTACTATTTGTGTAGGTTGGCTGACATTTATGATGCCATGTTACCATTTGGAATTCATAATTATTTAGCTGATTTAAAGCTAAAGTATTTATTTGTTTTTTTCACCTTTCCATAAGTAATATACAGAGACAACTAATAAGACATTGTATGCAAAAGTCCCAGATTCACGCATGTGTCTTTTTAGTTTTTCACATACGTGCATTCTCAGTTCTGCATCTTCATTGCGATAGAGTTACACTGTCTCCTACCTTCGTCTTTATTTGTTTAAAAGTCAGTTATTTCGTTTTGTGGTGCTGCTGTGTGTTTATGATGAAATAATAATATTTAGCACTGTTCCAATATCCTGAGAAATGAATGCTTGTAGTACCGCCTGTTTACTCCAGAGGGCAGTAAGTGAAACTTCAGCTGTCTGGCAATGCACAGTTTATACAGTGAAGAAAACAACCTTCAGCAGCAACAACGCATTACGTTCTTGCATTCAAAACACTTGATGGAACGCAAATCCGAACTAAGGGATCTCAAGATGTGTTCTAAGTATTAAACTATATTTAACTTGACACAATGACCTAAAACATTTATTTTTATGATGCAACACATCCAAGATGCTACACAAGCATGTCTGACTTTATTTTAATGGCAAAATGTTATAAACATAAGCAAAAATATATTAATTCATCCCCTATGATTAAGATGTTTTCTTTTGAATTTGACTGCTATATGTCTTCACTAAGAATGTTAAAAAACAAAAAGTTTAAAGCCTGTATAAAATCCTATGACATCATATTCAATTCCCCTTTTACACTGTAATATATATATCATATTAATGTGCTTGTCACATTCCCTGTTGTTTTTTGTTTGTGTACTTTTATGTTGAAATTCTTGTTAAGTTCCTGTTTCCTAGTCCTGTTTTTTCCCTCCATGTTCATGTGTCTTGTTTTCATTGGTTCATTGTTTGATCACTTTGTTATGAGTTCTAGTTTGTCATTGGTTTTAGTTCATTTCCTTGTTATCTTGTTTAGAGTTCTGTTTGTTCCATTGGGTTATGTTTCCCCATGTCCATGTACTTAAGCCCTCATGTTTGCCATTGTCTCTTGTCTAGTATTGTTGTTAGTTTGTGTAACAGAGCCCTAGTCATTGTTGTTAGTTTGTGTAACAGAGCCCTAGTCATGTCCTGTTCATAGTCTAGTTTCAAGTTCCTGTTTCAAGTTTATGTCTAGTTTAGTCCACGTGTCTAGTTCATGTTCACGGGTATAGATAGGGTTCCTTGTATTATCATCGTTTTGGTAATAAATCTGCACTTGGGTCCTGCACATCACACATATATATCGTTACAGTGCTATGCTATGTTTGGTTCTATATGCTAATACATTTTTTTTTTAAATGTCTGACGCAGCTGTACATTGACGGGTCCTTAAACAACCCCTCATAATAAATCTCTGATTGATTAAACTGATTGATTAGTAAACAATATATTGTATTCTAAAGCTGTTTTTTTGTATTGTCTTATCAATGATTAATTCTTCTGCCACAAGAATGTAATGTATTTTAATTATCTGAATATTTTTTATTTTATATATATATATATATATATATATATATATATATATATATATATATATATATATATATATATATATATATATATAATTTATAAATATTTAAAGATAACTACATATAATTATTTCATCATTATACATTGAATTATTGTTATAGGAGGGGCTTTCTCAAATATTTGTATATTCGATTAAATGGGATTAATTAATCAGGACACCATGTAATTAATTAGATTAAAAAATGTATGACAGCCCTAATATATATATATATATATATATATATATATATATATATATATATGTATGTATGTATGTATGTATGTGTGTATGTGTGTGTGTGTGTGTGTGTGTGTGTGTGTGTGTGTGAACAAAAAGGTTATTTCGTGCTTAATCAGTATTTCAAATGCTTTGGTATTATAATGAGCGGACCTCCATACAGAGATCGCTTGCTGTTGTAACATAAATTTGGAATTTCCAACTTTCTAATGGGAAAAGCCCAATGGAACAGCACTTTAGGTTTGTGTTGTAATCCCCTGATTTCAATGAAATGCAGTTGCATGACATCACACAAATATATAGGTACCCAGGTAGATTTACACACATTCTCTTTTATCCAAACAAATTATAAAATCAACAATGTGTCCAAGTTCCTACATTTGCTGATCATAAAACTTGTTTAACAAACGTTTGCTGAGACGGATGGGTAAAATACGGTACATGATACTCTCTTTTGATAATCGTACACCTGTAGAACAAATTCTCCTCAGCAATCTGGTTGTTAGGAGATGTCTCTGTACACCTGCTTCCTTGTCCATAATCTAATCAATGGAGTGCATGTATAGTCGGAGATCGGAGGTATCAAGAATCGAGAATATCACGCATCTGACTTTAAGATTGCAGCATTAGACAGAGAAGATGCTGGATTTGAGGGATAGAAAAATGGTTTGTTGTACATGTTTACCAAGGTGTAATTTCTTTAGCTGATAAAGCTAAAGAATAAAACTGATAAAACTTAAAAAACTACAGAAAAAATCCACAGGGAAAAAAATCCCTGTGGATTATGAAAATTGATAACCTAGGGCCTAAATCGAATATATTGAATGGGAAACATGGTCCCATGTCCATTTACATCAAATTTGATACGACTACTACTCTACTCTGACTAAGAATTATTAAATCCCTTCACTAAAATACCCTTGAAAGGAAAGGAAATGCACAGTGATTGGTGTCTTGCTCTGTAAATGTTTCAGCGGAGACAGAACTTTAACATTGTGCCCTCAGATGTATCTGTCCAGTATTACTACTGAGGACAAATGTGAGCTGTCCTAATTGAAATTAAAGCCAACTGCTGCTGGAGTGGATCCCACCATGCCAAAGGGCTGGCTTTTGCACAGGTGGGCCTTTACAGTTCACTTAATGGGAAGAAGTATTTCTGTCACAGATGGTTGAGTTCATTTCTGGTGGCACCTGGCCCCCAGACACACACACCCCCACACTCACACACATGCTTGTTGTACAGTCTCTTTGCCATTCTTGTGCCACCCACCATGATTGATGAGGCTCCTGGAACACTGACACCATGTGGGCAGGCCTGCAGAACACATGGACAGCAGCATGTTGCTTATCACACACTCTTCACTGCCTGCCACCATCTATGCATCATGACTATGATTACTGTTTGCTCTGCTCTACAAGTTGATGGTAAACTGCTTTTGTTTGATCAGCCTTCTTGGCCCAGTGCTAATGGTTTTCAATGCTGGGCTCTTACAGGAATTAATTTGTTACCCATGAGTGAGTTCTTTGGTCTCAGATCATTAACCACTGTGGTTAATGTTTGCCAGAGTTGCTGTATTTAAAAATTGCAGTCGTCTTGAATCGATTAAAGGACCTGCACGATTAAAAACAAGATTAAATATCAGAATTGTGATAGTCAAATAAATATGTTATTAAGTAAGGGATTATCAACAATCAAATGGTCACGCATAGCGGAAGGGTCTTGTATCACCCTGACTTATTACAACACTTCAGAATTTATAATGCAAGTCATACCTATATAAACTACAGTACTTCATAGGGTTATTTTGTACTTTTTGGAGCTTGACATCCTCTTGGTCATTATATGTTTTCATTGTACGAAAAAAGCAACATAAGCATTCTTCAAATGCATATATTTGCGTTCCACGTCAGAAAACAAGGGTTTGGGATTACATGAAGAAGAGTAAATGATTACTGAAATTTGATTTTTCTCTAAGCTATTTCTTTTTTGGTGCCAAGATCCATATCCTGTTGGTTTAACATTGTTTGCTTTAATATACTCTCATAGGACAGGAACGGAACTAGCTCAGGCAGCATTTGTTCTGATAAGCGAGAACCCACTATAGATGGCACTCATATCATTTCCTGAGTTCTTAATACATTCCCCGTTATCTTTTGTGCCACAGACAAAGAAAAATATCATCTACATTTTCATGTATCAAGACATAATAGAAGTCCTTTGTAAAGGCAGAAACCTCAAACGCAAACTTACCTTTGCCAGATAAATAATAGGCAATAGAATCTACTTAACCTGACAGATGATCTCTGTACTGCAGTGTCTATGGGTGAGTTCTCTAATGTGCAGCCGAGCATGTATTCACACTTCCCTTTCTCTCCTAAAGAGCAATGTGAGGTGCTATCACTTTAAGTTGAATTAAATCCAGCAGATATCTCAACCGCGGGCCATTAGTTCCAGAGGAGGCAGGCATTATGAGTAATTATACCAAAACTGCCATTATTAATCCGTCCTCATCTTCCCCGGGGGCCACTGCACAAATGTCTTGGGTGGAAAAGCTCAGGATGCAGGAAAGTGAAGATGATGCCTCTTCCTCTGATACTTATCCTCACATTCTCATTATGCTGTTGGTTTTTGCCTCATGAATTACACAATATTAAGGATTAAACTAGATTCTTCAATGACTTCTGTGATCGGTCCTCCAGACCAGCAGGGGATTTTACAAAAGATTAGTCATCACCAACAACATTTAACTCATATACAATGGCTGCAAAAATGGGCACTGCATCTAGCATCAAAGACAGATTCGATGTGAACAGGCCTCTACATCCATATATTATCCCATTTAGGATGGTTTAAAAAAATTCATAGATAGATAGATAGATAGATAGATAGATAGATAGATAGATAGATAGACTGCAGCATTTTGTTTATAACTTCGTCTCAGTGTCTGATAACAGCGTGCTTTAATACTGTAAGTAGTTCAGGGTCTGAAGACAACAAAATGGATGTGGTTGGTGCTTTTCCTCCTTGTGAGCACCTTTATCACATGTGCTGTGTTCTGTCTGAACCCTCTGACTCTGAGTGCGATGGCTAACAGCAAACACTGCCTGGTGGCAGATGGTTAAACTCAGGGACGCCTCAAACCCAGAAGCACATGGAGCCTAGATATCATCGCCTCTTATCGTGCTGAGCAACCCCAGGGTTGACAAATTGATTAATACCAGCCTTTAATCTCAGAGAACCCTTGTGAAGATATCATCACTGCTGAGGAGAATGTCCCCAATCCACCCTTCTGACAGTGGATGACACCTCCTATGAATTACAGTCCCCCTAATTCTGCTTCAGCCTTCATCATCATTAAGCTTTGATTTTATCTGAGCCTCTTTACATAACTAAGGATTATCTTTTTGGAGCTGGATATGTCACCTACCTCTATGCCCAAAAATACCACAAGACTAAACTTGTATACTGTAAAGGCCAGTTCACACTGCCCCAACCAATGTCAACAGGCACCAACACTTCAAACATTCTAAAGTTGAATATTTTATTTAGAATGTTGAGAAACATAACTGTCGTGCTCACAATGATCCAACAAACACCAACAAACTTGTGTGTCATTGTTCGCCTTTGAAGAAGATGACTGACTAGGAAGAGATTGAGGATGAAGCCAAACATGCACGATTATATATAATAATATTATGCGCTATTAATATGATTAATTAATTAGCATGTATGACATTAGGCTATAACCCAGTAAGCAAACCTACATTGTAAAAAACATTGTGTTTGTTAGGAACATATTCATTCTGAGAGTTCCGTTGGATGACAGCAATTCGGCGTCAAAAAATATTTTGAGGGGAAAGTATTTTTATTATTGTTGCATTTTCTATGTGATTTGATACCGTTTGAGAAATAAAGAAAAGTTTTTCATGCGAGTGAGAGAATATCTGTCCAAGACTGGGAAAAAACAAAACAAGCAAGCTTTTGTTGTTGCCGCCCCTTAACTTAATTAACGGAACTTATTTAATGGATGTGAGGTAATGGTGTGTGTGTGTGTGTGTGTGTGTGTGTGTGTATAAGGTGGAGTCATCAAAGGAAAAGGGGTGGGAAGTAAGAAGGAGATCGAGAGCGAAGCGAGTACCTTAGTAGAGAAATTTAATTGAAAGACGCAGTCTCATCAGCTGGGCGCACGCTGTATAGTACTGGAGCGATTTCGGGAGTGTTCCGAGGAATTGTGCTCAAGAGAGTCAAATTCCTGCATAGCGCAGGTGTGGACTCAAGAGCTGAAGTGCGTTTCAATCCGAGTATCTTCATTCCCCCTGGAAATCGTAGCATACGATTCCCTGTTCAAAGCTGGTTCCCCTAGCTGCCAAGTGTAGCAGTTTGGCTGTACGGCTTGCTTCACACACACACACACACACACACACACACACACACACACACACACACAAACACCGACGCCACTTTTGTCCACGCATTCATTCATGTACCTCTTCCAAAGTTGTGTTAGTATATTCTTTTTCCTTTTTTCTTTTCATTTCGATTAGAGTGAATAATTCTTGACTTTAATATTGTTTGTATTTTGCCTTTTCATTTTATTTTAAAAATGGTTATTATTTAAATGCGGGATTAGAGCGTATCCACGGCCATATCGCTATTTATATTTATTGTTTTTTGTTTTCCCTTTTCCTCAAGTGTTTGAGTCAAGATATAAAAAGGTACATGTTATATGTTGATTGTGTTATGAAAAACAACTTGAAAATTAACTAGAAACCTCTTTTTCTCTTGCCTTATTATTTTATATTATGTTGGTGTAGAGAGCTAAAAGGTTAAAGGAAAAAAATGAAAGTTATTTTGTATGTATGAAACTGGTGGCTTTTAGAGCTTATCTGTGGTATAATTTTGTATTTTGACAGGCTTACTCCTGTCTGACACTCTCTTCAATTTATTTAAATATTGATTTAAATTGTGTTTCCTGGGAGCTGCCACCGCTACAAGACGCAAACTCCGCATCTTGCATATTTGAACGTATTCCCTCACGAGTGTCATCCATACAAACTGCTGAACCCAACACTAACATAACATTTTGTTTTCTTTTATTAAGAAAGGAGTGGAAAGCTCTAACAAGTTCACTACAAAAATTGTATTAATTGTGATTGACTGCGTTTCTCCTGATCTACCAATGTAGTTGTGGCCGTGCACGTTCATTTTCTATGAGTTCACATACCTCATTGTCAGGGAAACTGTTTGTGCTTACGTCAAATTGAGTCAGAGTTTGTTGCAGTTTGTTGGCAAATCAGACCAGACTGCTCAAACATTCCAAGACCCGACAAACACGATTTAACATCTTCAATTGGGGAGAAAAGACACCATAAAACGCTAAGTGTAAACATTCTGATCTGACAAACCCCACTACTGTTGGATATATACAATTGTTGGTGTTTGTTGTTGTTTGCTTGGGCTGTGCAAATTTGCCTTAAAACTATCATCTTTGAGAATTTTTTAAAACCATCCTAAAAGGGATAATTCTCCTTAAAACTTAAATTCAGTGATATTTACTCACTGTTCCAAACCTGTATGACATAAAGGAGATTTTTGGCAGAAGGATCAGTAAATCTCTTTTTGTGTTCCACAGTAAGACCTATGGATTTGGAACAATATGAAGGTGAATAAATGGTGACTGCATTTCCATTTTTGGGTGAACTTTGCCCTTTATACAATTGCTTTCTATCAATGCATACCAGATCCTTCTGTATGGATGTTTTTGTGCTTAATCGAAGCATGTCACCTAATCTCAAGGTTATCTCCTGTGTATCTGGAGCACTCAGTATGCAGAGAAATGAGAATCGATTACAGTGCGATGGGCATCTCTCTCGGCCTGCCCCGAGGCTAAATCACGATGAGCAGGCCTTCGTGTTCATTTGAGCAGAGTCGACATTGTGGTTAACTGTGGCTGTTAGCAGCGCCTGACGTCAAGGATTTACAGGCTGCTGTTTGCCGTGACACAAAGTTGCCCCCTCCTCTGCTCCATTCTGTTCAATCAACCCAGCTCATTGGCGGTAGCCAGCCCCCCTCTATCCCTCTCTCTGTCTGAGTAATGGCCTGCTTCTCCCCTCCTGTCACCATGAAAGGTGGCTCTGGCTCTTTTCTGTTCTGCCTTTTTTTTCCATGCATGTCCTTTCAACCGGTAAGGCAATCCTAACTGAGATCTCTATCCTATGTGATTTATCTGATGTATGGTGCACAGACTCAGTCCATCTCTCTCTCTCTCTCACCCTATCTCTCTCTCACACACACTTTGATAGAAGGATAATCATTTGTAGTGTCTGTACATTTTTACTGATCAAAAACTTGTGCTCTTACAAGTACTGTAATAAAATTGCTTAAAATGTATAGTTTACCCAATAATTAATATTCTCTCATCATTTACTCACCCTAATGTTGTCGTAAACCTATATGACTTTCTATCTTCTTGATCTGATAGGCAGACTGGAAAAGGAGATATTAGACAGAATGATAGTGCCAATCACTATTCACTTTTTCTTCCATAAAGTGAAAGTAAATTGTGTCTGAGCATTCTGCCATTTCCTTGTCATAATGTTTTTGGAACAACATAAAGGTAAGTAAATTATGATGGAAATAAAATTTGTCGGTGAACTATCCCTTTATCTTATTTGTATGACAATTTATTACAATTATTCTTCAGAAATATACACACACACACGAAACATAATTTTAGCAAACACCTTGTTGTAAATAAAATGTTCTATGTGAATAAATACACCTTCACTAGAAACAACTTAAACAAACATGCAAAAAAATGGACCCATTTAAAAACAATGGAAGAAATTAAACCTTTTAAAAAACAATAGAAGGAAAAGACGTAGGGAGGGATTTGTCATCAAATTCTGTCTTGTACTAAATTATTCATCAAGATCGGGAACCAACTACTGCTATCTTGGTTGCTAGGGGGTGGGTTGCATCTGGCACCAGCAAGTGTTGTCAGCTCTTCCATGCGTTTTTTGTCCACACCGACTAAAAATAGACCACCTGTAAAATGCAAAAACACAATTTCTAAACCTTTCCTTTTTGCAACACTTAAGCCTTTCATGTTGCATTATTACAAGCATAAGCACTGTCTTCCATTTCCGCTTTCACTTGTCAAGTTCTTTTCACTGCAGTGTCGGGCTCTGGTGAACGTGTGCAGGGCTGTGAATTTGTATTCTCGGGTGTGTGTGCGCACCCGTGCAACTCATTCTCATTTTCATCTCCATCTTTTGGCTTCTTTCGATGTCTGCATGTGTGCTCATGCACTACAATCACCCGCTCTCTCCACACCCCTCCCTTCTCTCTCTCTCTGTCTCTCTCTCTTTTCCTCAGACACACACTGCACCGCTCTCATTCTCACCCTCTCTTTCTCTCTTCATCTCTGTAGCAATCTCTGGTTGAGCATCCAGAAGGAGCACAGTGCGTCCTATCCCACATGCTTGCGGCAAGCAATGGTTGTTTTTTCTGGGGGTTTTTTTCCTCCCCTATCTTCTTTGCTCTCAGTCCCAGCAATCCCAGGAGAAAAGCTATCGAGGATCACAAGGAGTGGATGCTCTAGCCGTTCCTTATTTAAACAGCATGCGTTTCGCCACAGCAACGCACGCTAGGATTTTGGTCTTTCACACTTTGTCTGTGAGAGGCTGTTTTTGCTGGTAACATTGTCAGATTGAGCATATTAGCAGTTGAATGCTTTCGGAGAGGGGGAGGGGAAAAAGAGAGGAAAAGAGAGGGATAAAATGCAGTTCTAATCGATACAGTTTTGTCATGTCAGTGGCAGAGACAACAATCCAAGAAAAAGAGAGATCGGGATGCTGGTGAAAAACTGATCATTGGCAAGCTCTGCTCTGGGTCTTCCACTTAAAGAGGAGTACACGGCGGAAAAGCTTTGCACTGTGTCTGAAGGCAGCGCATCAGGAGTTACGACCAGCTTTATTTATTTATTTGCTGGTTTCTCCCTCTACCATGTTGCAGCAGACTTCTCTCTCTTCTACATATCTTTTAGTCTTCGAAAAAGCAACGTGAGCGTTCCATTCTGCAGCCTCCCTTCATCAAGTCAGGGTCAGTGTCCTTCTTTCTCTGTTTCCTGCATCTTTTTCATTAGTATTAGAATAATCCTTTAGCCACTGGGATGCTTCTTATCTCTTCTTCCACAAGAGAGGAGCTGCCCTCTGAGGTAGAGTGGTCTAAGTAGCATGTAAGCTGTACCTAAAGCTTGGGAGCAAAGGAATAAGAACAAGAAAAGGAGACACCTCCTGGCATCTCTTAACCTGGTGTATTTCTTCTTTCCTCAATTTAGTCAAAATCTGCATCCTGAAATATTGATTGGTGTTACTGTGATTAGAACGCTTTTGGGAGTTGCAGCGCAGATGATTATCGCCCTGACTTGATTGAGCCTACCATCCTCTTTACAGGTTTTTTTTTTCTCTCTCTCTCATTCTGTTTTATAGTCGCTGAGCGTAAAAACCAGGAACTGCCCTTGGGAAGAAAGCAGTAGGTTTTTCTCCTTGGATTTTGAAGCCAGACTTGAAAGGGATTTGTTTTTGTTTTTTGAGGATTTTATCATCTCTTTGGGAGCCTACTGTGAAAGCCTTGGGGCTCTGGGTATCATAGAACTACAATCCCAATCACCGTTTTCTTCTCAATTATTTCCTTGACCCGTGGATAATGATGGACATGGGTAGCCCTCTTTGAGATGCACTCTTTCCAACGGATGGGACAAATGGGGTGTGAAAGGGCCTGCGGTGGGCCCTCCTGCCCTAGGCTGGAGGTGGTGCTGCTGGGCTGGGAATGTGGTGGAACCAGTTGGCTGGGCCTTGGCTCTTGGTGGAGACTGGCATTATCTCTGGCTTTGTTGGTCTCATTGCCAGACAGAACAGCCAGTGCCCGTGTGTCTTCCAGCCTGAGCACCACACGCCATGTCCATCACTTCCATAACAAGCATGGTGCTGTACCAATTAACATCAACAGGATGCATTTCCTCACAAGAGGAGGCCACGGTAAGTTCTCAACCTTATAGAGCTCTTCAGGTGTGGCGTCAATTTGTAGGCTGACCCGGACATCTAATTCGCCATGGTTCCTGGAATTTCTTAATGGGTTTTTAGAATGGTTTTTGGATTTATGAGCAATAAAATGTCGTTGACTAAAATTACTTGAAGAGACATTCACGTTTTTGCTCTACAACATAAATTTCACAGTCTTACCTCAAATGCAAATTTTGAAGTCACTCTTTTTAAAGTGGGTTGGTGGCAAGTTGCTAAATAATTAATAATTAATTAATTGAATGTGCCTGAACAGACAACTATTGAGTGTGCTTACATGCTCTCTATTATGCTGTTTACTACCAAAAATCAGCTTTTTCAAAAAATCTGACAACGCAAGAAAACATGAGACTTAAAATAATCCGATTTTTCATTGCTTTTGTCATTGAAATGTAAACGGGCATGCCGACAACACTTGGGCAAACCAGTAAGAACGGTGGTAAATGTTTGCATGCAACGTGAAATTGGCATAATTGGCAAAAATATAAGTGTGCAAATCGTTTCATGCTTAAACAGTTTATGATCTTACTCTGATAGAAGAACATTGTTTGAGCGTTTACATGACCTCACACTATCTCTGCTTATTAAGCATAATTGTACGATTGTGCATGTAAACACTCTCATTTTATTCCTTATTTAGCATCATGTTAGCTACATACTTTTTTTACAAATTAAAGCAGCTTCAAAATTCACATTTGAAGTATGACACAAAATGTGAATGTCTCCTCACATAATTTTAATCACAGACCTTATTTTATTCATAAATACAAAACTGGCATTATAAAAGCCCATGGGAAATTCATGAGGGAACCCAAATGCTAATTGTTTTCCAGGTTTTAGGTCTACAACCTGAATAGCTCTTCCCATGTTTTTCAACTCAAACTTTTCCTCAGTATTGACAGGGCTACTCACTAATAGTTCCTGGGTTTAAAAAGCTTTTATTTGATTATGAAGTATTATTACATTGGAAAGATGGATGTTAATGTGGCACATTGATGTTTCCAAGCATGCGCTTTCACTTAGAATGTCATGCATATGCTTTGATCTGTTTCTTTATAGATCTTATGGAGAGTGTTCTTGTGCTCTTAGTGCTTACTGCAGATCTAGAGAAAAGATGTGTTTTGTTGGAAGAATGTGTAGACAAGATGTGCACCTTTTCATGATACACTCGTGCTATTGAATTACTGCTCCTTGCCAGGGATCTTTTCTGATACTTCTGTCAATCAAATATTGTGTGGAGCATTGACGACCTGTCTTCCTGCTGAACTCTGGCATATGTTGAGGGGCCAGTGAGCGTGTCATATTATAGCAATAATGTTCAAATTCAAAGAGCTTTCCTGTGTCACATGCTTTTGCCATATATTTGTACCATGGTATATACAGTATATTATTATTATAATTTTATTTAAGATATTATTATGTCTTTTTATGTTTCTTGGGCAACCTTTTGATGCAGCATGTATCATAGGTCATGCATCATGTAGGTCATGCTAAATGACATTCACTGAATTTTTATTTTTTTAATTAAGTTTAATTCAGTAACAATTCACTACAAAAAAAAACCTATTGTAATCAAGAGTTTTTGTCTTGTTTTCCATTGTTTTCCACATATCCTCTAAAAGTAAGTCTAAATATATTATATGTTGCTTCTCAGGTAAATGTATCTTGTTTTAAGTAGGCTGTTTTTAGATATTTAAAAAATATTTAAATATTAAATATTGTTTTGAACATTCTTCAATACAATTTTCTCTTCTGCAGTATAGCTGCTACTAAAAATGTATGTTGTTTTAAAGGAGTTTTAGATATTATTTTTGGAAAACAAGCCAAAAAAAACTTGATCAAAGACTGATCAAAAACTTTGTTGCAGTGTATAATGGGCTAAGACTACACTCTCGCTACATCTTTATTTTCACTCTGATCCATCTTTAACTCAGAAAAACAAACTCTATCTTCTTAATAGAGCTGCGTATCACCGATTTATTTCACAATAAGATACACACGTGACACACAGGCTACAGTTTGTTATGATTCAATACGTCGCAATTCGTCACGTTATTAATCTATCTAGAGCAAACGTGCCAGAGGGTGCCTCAGTTGGGTGCAGTTTCAATTTCTCCCCCTTCACGAGACTCATAGACGTGGGGCTGACCACACAGAGAAATGCCATTTTTGTAGTTTGTTTATGATGTAACGTTAATAAAGGATGTATTAAAGATATAATGCCAGGTTGTTTGCTTTTTAGATGCTCTGACATGCAGGTTTTGCTTAAGTGGAATGCCAGATCCAGCTCTGTTTTATTTCAAGATGACAGTGCTTCTGTATTTCCTTATTTTGCATTTTTCCATTATAATTCCATTATATTTTATGATCTACATTACCTGAAGCTGTTTGGAAAGTTTAGAGTGGATCTGGACGTGTGTTTTCTTCCTCAGTCAGGCGCGAGCAGCAGTTCTGTTCTCTCATGTCATCATTAGAGTTTCATATGATCTCATGATCAAACGACTATTCGACAATGAAAATTATTGTCGACGTTGTCAATATCAAAACTAAACGTTTCAGCCCTAATCTGCATGCACTCAAAGTAGTCTGTGCTGATCTGCTTGACTGGAGCAAATGGAGAAACAGAGCTTGTGATTGTTTTAGACATTTGATTTTCTCTGATCATGGAATGTTCCCAAAAATCCATTGAAAAAAACCTACTTGAAAGTAATGATTGTTACCTTCAGTGTGATTAAAGGCATGTTCACACCAAGTCCGATCCAACTGAATAACTCTAAATATCAACTAAATATTAAATATTCACTAAATAGTTCACTCTGAAATAATATCAGATAACCAAATTAATTGTTCAACATCCACATAGCTGCTGGGTGGAAAAACTATAATAACAGATTATCAGAATACAATACAATACTTTGGATTTTATGTCAAGGATTTAATTTGTATGCTGATAAAATTCTAGGACTTGGTGTGAACAGGCCACTTTTGTCTGCCTTTTTCTTATCACTCTAATGTATTTTATCAAAGTGAACTTGCCATAGGTTGGACTTTGCTATTATCTCAACTTATGTATTGCCTAAACATATAAGCAAATGCCTTGCCAGAATGCATTGACTATAATGAAGATGGGTAAAACCAACAACATGGCTTTTGTTGTAGTAGCTCATCAATTAAGCAGTCATGTTGTTGTGCTGTTTTTTAAATGAATGGCTGCTGGACACAGTCATTTAGTCTAACAGGGAGAGAAAAAGAGCGGGGGACATTGGATAACCACAATCACTGTCTCACCTCCCACACAATGCAAAGTTATAGTAGCCAAGCTCTCCATCTGAACAGTCTGGGAGGACAGTGCTAAATGATCCTTTTAAACAGAGAGGGTTACAGGGTTCAGTCCTTCATCCCCAATGACAAGTAGTTCAGCAGAGGAATGTGATACTGCACCATAATGGGATCATCAAGGCAACTGTTAGCAGAATCATGGCCCTTTGTCAGTTTTTTATTACAACTGGTATTGTCAATCCGATTCACTGCTACCCCCTCGTCATTAATCTCACCTGCTCTCCCGTCTGTCTGCTGCAAAAGATGCAGTGCATTTGCAGTGTTCTTATCGCGCAGGAACAGGGCTCACAATTCCGATGGAGCTGAGGTTAAGCAGACACGTCGTGAATTACATCACTGCTCTTGTAGGTATCTCCACAGCCATTACGGGAGTTCCACAACTGTCTGTTTGTTCTGAATGCGGCTGTCAGTGTGTCCAACCCTGCCACAATAAAAGCTGATAAAGTTACACTTGCTTACAAAACTGACAGATCAATTTGATGACTCTGCAACGTTTTCTGTCCCTTTATTTAACAGGGATGTGATTTAGGTCCTTTCCTTTAATTTTTTTCACGGAAGTGAACCATTTGTTTCAATTTCAGACCTGCATTGCTATGATCTTTTTCTTATATTTTTTTCTTCTATCTTTTCTATCTATTTTTCCCCATTCTGATGGTTAATGTGAACATTAACTGAAATTCCTGACATGTATCTGCATGATTTTATACATTAAACTCCTGCTACACAATTGGCTATTTAGATAAGTGTATGATTAATTAGAAGTAAAGGTGTACCTAATAAAGTGGTGTACAATGGAAGTCAATGGGGGCCAATTTTTTAACGTTAAAATACTCACAAAAGCATAACCACAAGACATAAACAATATGTGTGTTAACATGATTTTAGTGTGATAAAATCGCTTACTAGCCTTTACTGTGTAAAGTTTTTTACAACTTAGTTGTAAATGACAATATAATGTCAACAAACCCAAAATGACTGTAAAAATTCAGTTTTAACAAAATATTGAATGCAAGCACTTCTATAAAACTTTTAGTTTCACATTTCTGCCTTTAAACCCTCCAAAAATTGGCCACGTTCACTTCCATTGTAAGTGCCTTACTGTAACTTTGATTTTTGCTTTTTTTTAAAGAAAAGGAGTGATGAGTCTAAATAAATTTTTGTGGCAATCAATATTATGCCACAAATGCTGTCGATTGAGCTTAACTTGTTTTGAACCCAGAATATTCCTTTAATAGGGTGCTACAACAGAGCAAACAGCGCAATCAAATTAACCCTACTTTCAGTGGGCTCAATTCATTCTTAGCAAATTGTATGCATATGTGTGATAAAAAATCGGACTGCTCTGATCCCTAATGAGCTTGCATCGCGTTTCCACACAACACTGCTCTCTTAATACAACTCCAGCAATCTGGAAACCTTTTCCACCTTTAACCAATAATTCTGCCAGATCCCATCACTCAAAGCAGCCCCTGCCAGCATGGTGGTGATAATTTATGTAATTGATATGTAGATTAGTAGAAGTCTTCAATCAGGTCTACTTGGGCCTGGGTGATGAGTGGATGAAATGATGAAGCTATTATGGCACCAAGACCCTTGCCTCCATCTCATGGCAGTTACATTTGCACCAGACACTCATCATGTGTGCATTTCATGCCATTTGAAGAGCCCTTGGCCAAACGCTTGAGACATTAGACACCAGCTCTCACACGCTTTTGTTTATCTTGCACAGGACTGTGTACACAATTCTGGTTTATGTGTTTAGGATTTTTTATACTACATTTTAAATAGCCATAACATCATACTCCTTTTCTGCACCACTAGCGCCACCGATTGGAATTTCAAAAATAATGATTGTTTTCAAATAGGTTTCCTGAACCTCCTGACTTTCAGCAGATCATCATACAAATGGCTCACTTACATGTGTCTTTCCATATTAAAGGAATAGTTCACCCAAAAAAATATATATTTACATATTTACTCAGCCTCATGTAGTTCCAAATATGTATTTCTTTCTTCATGGGACACAAATGGAGATGTTAGGCAAGATGATAGCTTTAGTCAATATTCACTTTGATTGAATGTAAAAAGATCCAATGACAGTGAATGGTCATGGAGCTTGTCAGTCCCTATTATGCTCCTTAACATCTTAGGGTGAGTAAATGATGACAGAATTTAAATTTGTGGGTGAACTATCCATTTAAACTATAAAAAGTATTTTAACATTAAAATGAAAAACTACACACTCCAGTAAAAAGTTTAAGAGTTTAAAAGCATTGATCATGCATGTCTTTAACATTATTTTTCTGCATCTGTTTGCTTTTGTTCTGAGCTGTTTGGCTTCAAGTCCACACTAACCCAGCTGTGACTTTTTCCCCACTTGTCCGGATTCTTGAACTCTCACCCCTCGACCTTTAATCACTCAGCCATCACTCCTGACTATAGCTACAGGCCGCCTGCCCTGTTACTGAACCATTCATCCATGGATTCTGTGGCTTGATGCATTTTTACCATTTTATTTGACGATCTGTCCACAGCAGACATCTAATATCACTTTCTCTATCTCCATCTTGTTTTTGTCATCATCTCATTGAAATGTGGGCTACATCCCTCCCTCCCTGATGGAGGTGTGATGTTTAACAAGCAGCAGGTTCTGTTTGTTCACTCATGCCTGCTTCTGCTTGCCAATGTGGGGTTTCCCAGATCACCACCATATACGGCAAAGATTCAGCCTTTCTGCTTCATTTTCAGATCAAACACTCATTTTTCCTGTGGCTCAAGGGTACACCTTGATCTAAACAAGGGCATCTCCTAATGCACTGCCACTTGAGGAAGCCATGATGGATGCAGCCCCACATCGGTGAAAAGGGGCTATCCTTTGTGGATCACTGGTGTGTACACTATAGATTGGACCCCATCAAGAGCAGTTTGCTTCAGTGAGAGCCACAATCCATTACTGTCTCCGAGCCAGACTCTAAATGTCTGGACAAAAAGTGTAGGGAAAGAGAATAGGAATAATTGATCACTGGCTGAAAACAGTGATTTGGGAGTGTTTCCATTGTATGCCTTCAACAGCCAAAATGTGGGGCAGTAATGAGAGGGCATTTAACTGTGACCTCGTTCTTTGTAGTGCTAGTGTTATCGAAAACAAGAGTTCTTCACAATTTATCCCTCCTTGAAGGAGTCGGCTTGATGTGAAGCCATCACCTTAAGTTCATGTGTCATTGCAGCACCAGTTCTTAGAATAGACCACCGACTGCAGTACAATCAATGTGTTGGGCAGAGCAGTTAGACAGTAAACTAGTGGACTGTGGTTTGGATCAAACAAACCTTAAGCCACTGAGCTTTTGGCTCTCTGTGAGTGGTCAGCAATTGAAGTTGAGGTTGCACAGCCCAAGGGAATTGTGAACTTCAAACAAATATTCCGCCATTGTTTACTCACCCCTGTGTTGTTACAAAACGACACACAAAGGTGAGAAATTGTGAAAAAAAAATTGTTCTCTGTGATTTCTTAAAATGGCAGTTTATGGTGACTATCTCTTCAAGCTTCAAAAGGACACAAAAGTATAATTCAGAAGTCTAATAAATTATTCCATGAGACTCATGATTGTTATGAATGCATACGATAAGGGTTGGTGCGAAACAAACCAAAACCGAATATATTATTTAGTAAAAATGTTCAATGACCATTATTCAGTGCGCATTCATGAGTCTGCACGCAAGCTTTAGGGCTCTTTACACAAGAGCAAAACTAGTTACACAACACGAGTGAAATGGGGTGTTCAAACGAAAACTTGTTTTGTTTCACTTCAACAGGACCACCAGCGATATTAACAACAGAAAATACAACATAGCTGCACACAAACCAAAGAGAACTTAAAAACATGACTGAAGAGTTTGTATTGGAAGTATAGGTGCTTTTGAATGGAGTCCTCCATCAAACAGAGAGATGAGGCTGAAGGTAGCTACAGTCACACCGTGTCCTACTCCGATGCCAAACAACACACATTAAAAGTTATCTTTTCTATGGTAATCAGAGTTCCCCGTCTATCGCTCACTTTGACATTGTGTCAAAGAAGTGACACTAGGGGTCTCTCTTGAGCACCGAATATACCTCTGATCTATGAAAAAAGGACAATGAGAAGTTGGCGGACAGAATTTGCATGTCCCACCCCCGGACATACGGGTATAAAGGCGGGGAAATGCATCTGTTTCATTCAGAAATCGGAGCCGATTGTCGATCTGGTCGATCTACTGTTGGATCTACGGTGCACATGAGCGGCTTTCTCCTTCTCTGCACGGCAGTGCAGTTTGCCCCTGGGCGCTTCGACAGCGCAACTAAAAGAGTTGTATTAAAAGAGTGATTTTCTCTAAAAGTGTATTTTCCTCTAAAAGAGCAATACAGAGCCTTTATAAAGATGCCTTTCCGCCGCTGTGTAGTTTCTGGATGCGGTAGAGTGCTCTCCACTTCAGACGGCTGTGTTTGAGCTGTGATCACACCGAGGCAGTGTTTGTGGATGGTTCATGTTCTCACAGCGAGAACATGACAATGGCAACATTGCGGTCGCAGCTTTCCTTCAACCGAAGGAACACCACTCCAGCTGCCCAGCCATCGCTCCTTCTTCTCACGGGATTGAGGATGATGCGGCCGCCGATGGAGGAGATTTGGGAATGGCAGTGGGTATAGCTTTGCCGGGTATGTCCCCGTGAACCGCCCGCCCCCCCTGCCGGGTGTGCGGAGCAAGGTAAGTGCTTCGAGTCTTTTCTCAGCACCAGAGCCTCGGGACGCACTTTCGCCTCCCGACGCCATACTACCTGCTCCGCCCCGCTGCGAAGCCCCGCTGGGTAAATCAAAAATAACTGGCCCTTTAGTGTCCCTAGCACAGAGCTTGGATGCGGGGCTTTCACTTCCCAACCCGTCTCGCTGGCTGGCCAGGACCATCCGACTCAGTTTACGCAATTCAGTTTGCCAGACTCCCGCCCCCCTTCGCGGGCGTCCGCTTTTCCGCAGTACACAGCGAACATGACAAGTCCCTGCACGTGGAAATCGCTCAAAGACGCGATAGAGCCTGTCCCTCCAACCAAGATGAAGAAGGGCCTTACACAAACTCCTGTTCAAAATGCTCACGCAAAAACATATTTTAATTTGTGTTCGGCATCTAGATTGGTTCGCATCGGTATACCTGAAGGACACGTACTTCCACGTCTCAATACTGCCTCGACATCGACCCTTTCTATGGTTTGCATTCGAAGGCAAGGCTTATCAGTACAAGGTCCTCCCCTTCGGCATGTCCCTGTCCCCTCGCGTCCAGGAATTTGCCGACCCTATCCACTGCGGGTCCTCAAATCTACCCTGTACTGGAATAGGTGCTCCACAGGTTAGGGCTCCTACGTGGACTTTCCTCCTGTGTGTATTTTCCAAGGTACGGTCTCCTTACGAGTGGACCCGCGTCTCCCTTGGGCAGTTCCTGCTGCCCCCCAGTCGCCATGTCTGTAGCAACTCCTCCCTCCGAAGAGGCAGGATCTACCACCGCGCCACTTCCCACATGTGACCTAAAAGCTCATGTGGTGTATTTTGCCCCTTTACCTCCCCCTCTCCGGGCAGGTGTGGTAACCGCAGGGTCTTTTCCCCCTGAAAGAATAGGAAACTGGGTAAGACCCCCTTCCCACGATGTGTGTAAGGGCCCCAGCCGTTTTGCTCTATGCGAGAAACATAGAGAGAAAAGAGGCCCGGCTAGGCTCGGCCCATTCCCAGGTTGGCAAGTGTCGCCTTGTTCCCCTGTCTAGGGGAACTATAAGGATTCCGAAGACTTTGTGGGGCATTGGGGAAGGGTACGTGCAGTCTGATACAGCTGGTTGTTTTGGCATGTCAAGTACCTGCCCGCTCCTGTGTCAGCAGTACACGTACACAGCTCAGCGCATGGCGTGATTTAAATTGGACCCCTAGTGTCGCTTCTTCGACACAACGTTGAAGTGAGCGACAGACAGGGAACGTCTAGGTTACGTATGTAACCTCCGTTCCCTGATGGAGGGAACGAGACGTTGTGTCCTCCTGGCCTCGTCGCTGAGCCGAGCCACTGTTGTGGCTGGACCATTTCCGGCTCCTCAGAAAAATCCTGAATGAAACAGACACATTTCTCCGCCTTTATACCCGTATGTCTGGGGGCAGGACATGCAAATTCTGTCCGACAACTTCTCATTGGCCTTTTTTCATAGATCAGAGGTATATTTGACACTCATCTGAGACCCCTAGTGTCGCTTCTTCGACACAACGTCTCGTTCCCTCCATCAGGGAACATTACATACATTTTTTTTGTCCTAAGCAGCTGCGATGTCGATCACTTGGTTTCTATAGTTGATGTTAACCCCCCAAAAAACAACATTTTGATTTATTTTGCACCACACCTTATCGTATGCTTTCATAACAATCATGAGACTCATGAAATAATTTATTAGAGTTCTGAATTATACTTTTGCATTCTTTTGAAGTTTGAAGAGGTGGTCACCATACTGCCACAGTATGACATCACGGAGCACAGCATTTTTTCACAATTTCTCCCTTTGTGTTAAGAAAAAGATAGAAAGTCATATGAGGTTATAACAACACAGGGGTTAGTGAACAATGACTGCATTTTAAATTTTTGGTGAACTATCTCTTTAAAGGAATAATTCACCCAAATATTTAAATTCTGTTATCATTTACTTGTCGTTATGCACCTGAACACCTACTTATTCGTGCAATTATCTAATCAGCAAATCGTGTGGTAGCAGTGCAATGCATGAAATCATGTATATACGGGTCATGCAGATAAAATCATGCAGATGGGTCAGGAGTTTTTGTTAATGTTCACATCAACAATTAAAATGGGGAAAAAATGTGATACCAGTGATTTGGAGCGTGGCATGATTGTTTGTGCCAGACATGCTGGTTTGAGTATTTCTGTAACTACTCTCTAGAGTTTACTCAGAATGGTGCTAAAAACAAAAAACATGACTGTTCCAGTGAGCAGCAGTTCTACGGACAGAAACACTATTATATAACCAACTATTTTCCATTGGGATAAAAAAAGTACACTTAATTGGTAACACCTTACAATAAGGTTGGATTTGTTGTCATTAGTTATCTACACTACATGCAATAAGCAATAGTTTTAGAGCACATATTCATTTTGGTAAATGTTAGATTCAACATATGCTAATATTTTTTTTAAATAAAACGTTGTATATGTTAATATTTGTTGATACATTATGAACTAATATGGACTAACAATGCACACATCATATTTTCATAAATTAACATGAACCAAGATTAAGAAATTCTGTAATAAAATAATGTTCGTTTTTAGATCTCGAAACAAAGGGTTTTAAAATTAAACTGCTTTTTTTAAAGAATTGTATTGTTTTATTTGATTATTTATTAATTATTTAATTGCCAGATAGTCCATATAGAATTATTTTTCAGATTATTTCCTTATTACAACAAAATACTTTTTTTAGGAATCAGACAAAAACTGTCTCTCTCGTGCTGTAGATTCAAAAGGACCTGCTTAAAGGAGTCATTTGATTGGGCATCGGTCTACTCTGGTAGAGCTTTATGTCTCTTGCTAAAGAAGCAGTGAGGGTTGCTGTGGCGCTTAATGATAGTACAGGAAAAAATTTTTATTTTATTCCAGTTTTCTGTTCGCATCGCCAGAAGAATGCAAGTTCAAGAACCGTTAGTGAAATCAAACATCAAGAAAATAATTCGGTTCCTTTTGTATAATGCAATAATTTCCAGATAATTTGTATGTGTGGTGGTGGGTTATTAAATCTTACTTGCTCATCCACTGGTAAACCGAAAATGGTCTTCCCTTCATCCCAATGCTTGAATGCTGCCATTGTCTTGCTTCTAGATTTATAGATAACTGAGACAATCCATGAGCAGCGGTATTAGTTAACGAAAGCCATTCTATGTAAACACATGCAACATTACTGGTTGTAGGCCTACAGAGCCCCCTTGAGGACAAAACTGGAACATGTTACATTATTTTACAAGCACCCACCAGTATGGTGTGTGACACTGTGAAATTCACTGATCAAATAGAAAATGTATTTGCATTTGGCGCTGGACGGAACCTGATGATACCTATTTCATTTACTAATGTTAACAAATATAACCTTATTCTAAAGTGTTACAACTTAGTTTAAAAGTAAAACAAGTATTTTTTAAGCTAAAAACAAGACGTCACAGGTAAACTTATATTGTCTTAAAGATGTTTAGATATTTTTTTACTAGAGAACAAGACAAAATTTCTGAGTAAGAAAATGACTTCTGCAGTGTATGAGTTTGGAACGACATGATGGTGAGCAATTAATGACAGAAATTTTATTTTAGGTGAACTATCCCTATAAAAGTTGTAACCAAAATGTTTGCTAGGTCTAAAAGCACAGCTTTGTCTCATTGGTTTGTTCCCAAACCTTCTAGAAAAGCATTATGTGCTAGATTAATAACAGACTCTGTAATGCTCAGTGAATGCAGCAGCAGGGTTAAAGTTACTCCCATTCCTTATCGCTTCCATTCCAAGTTCAGACCTGTGGTGTATGTTTTACTAAATGTGATACTGAGGAGAAATAGCCCTCGCTAAAGGGAGACAGCCATGCTGCGAGCTGTGAGGGGTGAAATCATTCTCCTGGTGCCTGGATTCCTCCTCTTACATCTGCACTAAAACTAGCTCAACCGTGCAAAAATCATTCCAGGGCTGTTGCTACAAAGCACCCCTTAACTTTGCTGTGAGACCAGATTTCCACCCAGGTAAATCCAAACTGTCTAGAGACAGAAAGTGAAAATAATCTACTATGGTTTTATTTAAAAAAAAAAAAGTACAATTTAATGGTGCACTCTGTAATTTTTTCCTAATTTAAAAAAAATAATAATAAAAAAAACTCCTAAAGACATGAATTGTAATTTTGCTAAATATATAGAAAGTCATGACCCCTCACATTAAAATGAAGACTCCAGTCATATCAGTAACCTTATAAAAGCCCTTTAAATCTACATGAAGAGGGTTCGCACATGGGGGCTGCCATGTTAGAATCAACATTGAAAGTGGCACGTAAAACTCGGTTTGCAGAAATGTTGTTGTAGTAACGTTCATTCTATGAGACTAGGTTGCAATTGACATACTGCTTTTGGCATTCAATAAATTAGAGAAGTATTCACATTCAGACTAGTGGGATGGAGTTTTTGTTGCAGTTGATTAATATTGATATTAGGTCATTTTGCTAGTCAAAGCTAAATGTTTAAATATCAATTATCTAAATTTCTGACTTTAGATCTACAGTACACAGTGTTTTGAAAGTTATCATTTATTTTCTTGGAAGAGTTTGAATAAATCTCAAGCCAGGTTTTTTACAGAACTTCAACTTCTCTTAAGAGATTATGGGAGAAAGATTTAAACTTGGTATTGGAGGAGGGAGTGTGGTCTAGGATTCGAAATAACATGCCTTATGCCTCCTACACACTAGACGACTTTCAGAGATGTCGGATTGTGGTATCGTTCATATTACACAACTGTCTGTCTTGTCATGGAAGTCGTAGCATTTTCAAATTACACGAGGAATCTGTGACAGGAGTGAACATATTACAAGACATTTCACTATTGATGAATCCCCGACGACTCTGCCTTGACTCCAAATTACATTTCACAACAGAGTACATGCGAGAAGTGATACGAGATCCGAAAGCAAATGCATGATCATATGTAATTCATTTCAGAATATGATGTGTATGCTTTTAATCGTATATTTTATTGGTTACAATATGAAAAAGTACCTCCTACTTAAAAATCAACCTATTTGCTTACCTGACTGTCCAAGAGAATTGACAATTTCTCTCCAACACTTCTCTTTCTCCACTCGGTTGTGGTACAGATCAGAGGAAACATCAAATCTGGTGCTCCTGCCAATGTTCCACTAGTTGTTCCTCCATTTCTTCAGTCCAATGAGACTTTCTTGATACTGTAGCCATGCTAGTTGATGTTTTGTTGCAGGTACATCAGGACTCCTCCCACTGAAACTTCCCAGCAGTTGTATTCATTCAAAACATATTTCACATTTCGCAATTTGGAATCGCAGACAGGTCCAGATATTTAAAATGCTAGACATCTGGCTGACATCGGTGACTCGTCTGAGCTTCTCTCAAATCACGTCTTTCATAATTCATACATTGCGATCGTCGCTCACAGGTGGGATCTCCGATTTGCCTACGATTTTGGGCTTTTGCCGGCTATCTACACAAAACTGTTGGCTGGCGAAAATTGGGCTTAAAATCATGTAGTATAAACTCAACATTATGCAAATCAAGATTTTTCATAGAGTCTATTGGACCCCCTCTAGATTGTATAGGCTTGGTCTTAAAGACACACCCACCTGCTGGTGATGTCAGTCAGAAGATGGAGACGTAACTCATGTCTTTTGTGGATGTGTTAAGATCCAAGAATTTTAGTTGAAGATTCAGAGTTATGTGTGAGGTATTGGGGTATAGTGAGGGTTAATTATTGATTCTGTTTGTATATGCTCTGCATTTCTTTGTTTACTAGATGAATCATTAAACATTTTTTATCACTAATATGTGTATCTATGTAGTAAACTTGGCAAGCTGTTTTACGAATCCTAGATAAATATATAAAAATGTAACAGTGTTATGAAACTTAATTGGGCTTGATGATTTCTGATAGCTTTGTGTATAGTGTATTCAAATCCACAAAGTCTCAACAAACAGGAAATGTGGCTACTCCAACTTTCACTGACAAAATCCCATATTTCTACTTCAACATCACTGCATGAAACAAAGCAAGGACCTCTTAAAGGGATACTTCACCTCTGGGAAGATGAATGTGTATTTAAAATTGGTCATTTATATAGTATAAATGTGAAATTATTTTTGAATTTGAAGCATTCTAGACTGAGAAAAGGCAGAAAATGTATTTTTTACACATGTGGCTGAAAGACAACAACTCCCAGAATGCACTTGCTTTGCTGCCCTTACGAGGCCACTCCCAAACCACGCCTACCGGTTACAGGCGGCAGTATGCGAAAATATGATACAACTATGCTTGCTTTGATACATCGTGACTCTATAAATCGTGAGTTAGTTGATAAATTGACTGACTACGCGGGAAGAACATTATAATTCCGTGTGTCCAAACTCTGTACATGACGTCTTAGTAACAAAAAAGAAAAACAAACAAAATACTCACTTTACACTAAGCCGTCCGTTTGTCCCTGCGGGCTTTGGCTGGCGTTTTCAATTTATCTCCGGGATCCTAAAATAAGTTTCCAGGACTCCCCTGTCCATGTGTGATACAAAACTTGGGTGCTCAGTTATACATGCTCATGTTATCGGTGCAGTTTCATCAGCGGATTCAGCGATCTCGTCCAGTATCGCTGAAATTCGCGACAGCAATAGGACTCTCTATCTGTTTCCATAGGCGCACAGCGAGAGCACTGACACCACCAGTCCACCCCAACTCGAGTCTGGCCGGGCTCTTCCTCCTGCCTGCCAAGCAGGTTTTGCTCCCCTGCCACAGCAGCTGCTCCGGCCGCCTCTTGTTCCTCCATCTCCCGCAACTGTTCATCGCTGTATTGCGGCTCGTACAGGTAGCCGCGAGCATCAGATTCTCGCAACAGATCTTCGAAATCCCCTTCTGCCATTTCAACTTCAAAACTACCTTCCGCCATCGTGATTAGCCTACTTGTATACAAACTTTCTACACAGAGCAAAGAGCCTGTTTTCTTAGCTTCTACAGAAAGATGGCTGACACTATCTTCACATTCTGTGAGTGAGATCCCGCCCCATATGGGCGTGGTGAAAACATGCGTAATACTGGCTGTAGTTTTAAGCCTCTGGACCAAAAATCCTCCGATGACGCAAAATGACGATTTTTGCGTCATCGGAGGATTTTTTCCAGACTAAAAATAAATAAATCTCTCGTCTCGGGGGGATATGAGGGGGGGGAGCTCGGTAATTCGAAAATAATACTGGTTTTCTACTGATACAAAGCTTAATGCTAAATCCTGAAGTAACCCTTTAATTTGCAACCATTGTGCAACAACTTTCAGTCTTTTCTTCGCAAAATGAAGCATCTTAAATATCCAGAATATTTATCCTCTGTCTTTGAATCCTGAAAGTTAATTTAATATCTGTACTCTATTTGTGCATAATGTTATTCAAATGTTCTATTCTAACTTCCAGAATTCATAACAGCTGTACACACATTAGCTCTTCATGCTGTTTGAGTACTGTTGACAGGCGATCACCTCACTGATGTCCATCTAAGAACAGAGTGTTATTTGTAGCTTGTTGAATACCAGCAACAACAGCGAATAGAAGTGCTCTTGGAGCCCTGAGTCTTCAAGTCTTGAATGCTCATGTCTCATGTCTGCCCTGACAGAGTGGAGAACATCCCTGTTTTCTTCCTGAAATCACCCAGTCTGTCCACACAAAATGGAGATGCTTATGCAAGAATCTAGTTTTAGGATTGGAATCTTTTTTATCTCTGTCAGAAACCTGAACTAGGGTTTTTGCACATTCCTTTTTTAAATAACTGAAGACTTCAGAGGCAAACTAAAAATTCAAAAGCAAAACAAAACATATATCTCGGTCATATTTACAAAAGTTTAACACATTTATTTTTAGGCAACATTTGGCAATATTGAGGATTGGGACTTTTGCAAGAGCTGGTTTAAGCTCATTTTGCTATTTAGAGAGATAATAAAATTATTCCTGGCAATATCTCTAAGGATTACACAATTTCACAGATAGATGAGCACACAGCGAGCACACACAGTGATGATAATATTGGCGTCAGACATGTGATTCATGCCCTTGCATAAGGGGAATTGCAGCAGCATTCTGCTCTCTCTGTGGCTTTGCCGTGAAAAAAAGGATTATTGAAACTTCAACATATTCTGCCTTTCTACAAGGCCAGAACTTACTGCAGTTTCCTGATCAAGTCCTCTGTGTGGTGTCTAGAATCCGTATTAGGATGTTTAAGGAATTCTGTTTTACGGCTTTGCTTTCGGGGCATCTCAATAAATAATAAATAGACATTCAATTAAATATTGAAAGCTAATACTTAAGCCCTTCTTAAAGGAATGTACCAGGTTCAAAAAGTTAAACTCAATCAACAGCATTTGTGGCATAATATTGATTACTAGAAAAATTTATTTTGACCTGCAAAAATCTGGATTACAGTGAGGCACGTACAATGGAAGTAAATGGGGACAATTCGTAATCTTTAAAATACTCAATGTCTCAAAAGTATAGCCACAAAACATTAAAAATACACGTGTTAAAATGATTTAAGTGTAATAAAATCGCTTACTAACCTTTTCTTTATAAAGTTATAGCCAATTTTACAACTTCGTTGCCATGATGATATAATGTCAGCTAACCCTAAAACATTGTAAAATCACGATATAAACAACCTTACAGCTCAAATAATACATGAGTTTAAACAGAAGAGTTAATGTAATTTATTTTATAAAAACTATAATCTTCAAATTTCTGCCTTTAAACCCTCCAAAAATTTGCCCCATTCACATCCATAATGTAAGTGTTTCAATGTAACCTCAATTGTTACTTTTTTTTTAAGAAAAAAAATGCTGTGGTAATAAACATTATGCCACAAATGCTGTAGATTGAGCTTAACTGTCTCAGCTCCTGTGAGTTTGCCGATTTGTTTGTATGTTTTGTCATTTTTCTCTCCCTCATGTCTCGCAGGCATGGCTGGCATGCATGAATGCCATTTCCATGCGAACATTGAATGTTCCCGGGTGAACACTGATCATGCCACTGATTAGCGTGCTGACCAACACATGTTCTCCTCTAATTCAATCCCTTCTTAAGCCCTTCATGTTCTCAGTATCTATAGTTTTATTTGATGTGAAGTAACTAACCTTACACTCTCTGCCTAGTTGGTCCTGTCTTGTGTATATGTTGGTTGCCCGCGTTTCGGGTGTGTGGTTGCCTTCCAGTTTTGCTGCATGTCAGCTGGTCTTCCATGGCGGATACCTCATCTCTGCCCGCGTGTCGGTAGTAAGATTGCCCATCTCAGCTGGGCATTGTTCTACACCTCACAGCTTCAATGGAGGATTCTACCAATCTATTCCTGACTTCAACAATGCACACACTCATTCTATGAACACACTTCACAGATTGACCCTTGAACGGCCACTGCGCGCACTCTTCTCGAAGATTGCTTCCCGCTGTTGCAACCAATGCTGGGATCCTAGACATTCTTCAGCTCGGTGACTGTTTACATTTTCGAATACATCCTTTGAACTGTTCCTCTGTTCTTGGGTCTGTTTGTCTCGCTATAGCTTATTACATTAACTTGTATTGATCTTTACAATTCTTAAACATGTAGTTTGACCTAATTTTTGAATAGAAATATTTAGCTATATGTAGAGTTAATATCATTATTTTCTTTTATTTATATTCGCAATATATTTGCGACAATTTTGTTGAAACATAAAATTAAGCAATATTGTGAATATTGCTACTAATAATAATGATGTGCTATTTATTTGGCCATTAAGTTTCTTAAAGTTGATAAGTAAGATTAATTTCCATTTCTATAAATAAGTTATATACTGTTCAATAAATCAATTCAAAACTCTTAATTCAACGATTTGTTCATTTTGGAAAAAATATAGATGCATTTTGCTACCATGCATTGTTAAAATGGTGCCTATGAATAAAATGATTGAATATGTGAAAACATGGCTGTTTGGTCCATATGGTGGTTCCTCTGTTTAAAGAAACAAAAAACCTTTTAAGACGTTTTACAGCAAACAAAGGGGCAGATTCACTGGAGAGTTGCGCCACTTTTGGGCATGGTATTTCAGCACAATTACCTGTGTTATATTCATTAACCACCCGCAATCATGTTTAGCACTGCATCTTCAATATTTAAATGAAGTAACTGTCATTCCTTTCAACACAAACATGCCTCCATTCTATGTAAATTAGCCTGATTACTGCCAAATTAAAGTACAATGTAAAAATAATTTTATTCAAAAGAGATGTTTGTGAGCATTTTCAACCAATCATTTCAGCTTTAATTATTCAAATACTCCTCAAATGTTTTTTAAGATCGTTATATCCTGGCATATATCCAGATGCGTGGTGTCATCAAGCGCACATTCTGCATGTCTAAGAGATGATCCAGGTGTCTGGATCAAAGTGATGCTGTTCAGTCCAGACAGGGTGGATCAGATACGGTGTTCTGTGGCATCGTTGGCTATATTGCACTCAGAATCCCACTACAAGATCAGAATTGAGCATTCAGCATTCAGCAGCAATTTTGTGGTCGAGTTTGTGCCGTTGCCTGATCTGCTTAATTCCTTCAGTGAACTGGGCGCTAAACGAGTGCATGTATAGCATGCAAAGAAAATGCGCTTCTAGCTGGCACAATTAATTCTTTGTGAATATGCCCCATAGAGTTATATATTTAAACAATTAAAAAACCTGAAAAATATTACTACATATCCCACCCCTAATGTACTATAAATCAAATGTCTCCAATAGTAATGTATGGACTCTGAACAGGGCTTATACACAGAGGAAATTACATAGTGGCCTGACCATCTTCCTGGTGTGATTTAAAGCTACTTTAAGGCTTTGAAGTGCATCTGGTGCACTTCAGCACAATGATTTAAGGCTCATTGTTGCTGTGCAGCAGTTTACAGCCCCTTAGATTGTCCAAGGCTAAATTTGTCTTGCTCTCATTATTTTTCCTTTCCACCTTTATGCTCAAATGCCTAATCTCAGTCTCACTGCACTTTCATTATTTCCATTCTCGGGTCTCTTTGATCTTTACAATGTAATCTTAATTTTGGCTGGTACCTCAAACATGTAGTGAGCAGCTTTCAGCAACCATTCGTTCTTCTAATCATTGAGTTATTGCCCACATTCTGAACTTGGAGTGTTTTAGATGTGCAGTGCTTCTCCGGATATGCATTTCAAAGTCATTGTCTTTTATTGAATCTAAGACTTTGTTTCATCAAACAAATGACTATATTCATTGAGAATACTCCTAAAGGACATTTGAAGTTCATTCTATGAGGTCAGAAAATGGACTGGGCTCAGCCTCGCTCTCGAATGAAAGTGGTTGGCATTCACATTCATCGGGATTGCAAAGCATTTTCTCGCTATTCTATCGAGCTCCTCGGATGGGATCTGCTCTTTACGGGAGAACCCTCAAGCACTCTAAGAAATCATCAGTGACAGAGACGTAATTAGATCAGCCGTGTCTCGAGTCATGATTGCAGGAGACACTCGAGCCTGTGCAATCAGCTTGGTGCTTTACAGTGAACGCCTTTGCTTTTCTGGACTCCTCAAGACTTGTGCTCAGTATGCGTGTATGTATGTGTAGTCTTCCTCAACGCTCCCAGTACTCATTGCCAACTTTTGACTTTAACGCCAGACTGCTTGCGTGTAGGCGAAAATGGTAAAGCCGAGGTGGTGTTTTGCAGTGTTGCTTAACCTTTGCAGAGATCATGATAATCACTGATACCTTGAGAGGAGGCAAATTTTTCTCAAGCGGTGCATTTTGAGGGTGTTGAACGCTTTGGTGAATGCAGGCAATCAGAGAGCCATTTGGACATATGGTTCATAAGCGCAGTGACCGCCATGCTGCTATTGGAGGGTGCTTTCTCTTTGGTTCGTGTTTATCGCAATCCCCTAATTACCTACATGCTGCTGAAAGATGCCAGCGTGAGCCAATTTGTGTTGGTCCAATTAATTACATGGTTTAATTTCAGTAGCATACAACTGCACTGTCGCACAAGGCAAATGGCTTAATTAGATGCTCTTAACGACCCTCGTACTGCCTGTTGTTTCCTTTTTAGCCATGCTGGTAAACTTGTCTTTTAATTTTGTGTACATAAACAATAATACCCTGAATACATTTACTGTACTTGAAAAACAATTCTCCAGCTACATTGTTCTGTTTAATAGCAAACTCATATTCCTGGTATAATACGTGGTTATTTCTGTATGAAATGAGTAAGAGGGACAGTCTGTGACAGAAAGGGTAGAGATTAAGCAGTTGGGTAGCTGCAGTGAATAAGACAAATAGGACAGGCAATGTTATTAAGGAAGCATATGCATTTGAGATTGAAATCAATTTGTGCATGAAAATTCCAGGAGATCAGCAGTTACAGAAATACTCAAACCTGCCCATCCGGCACCAACATTCATGCCATGGTTCAAATCACTGAGATCACATTTTTCCCATTCTGATGATTGATGTGAACATTAACTGAAGCCCCTGACCCATATCTGCATGATTTTATGCACTGCACTGCTGCCATATGTTTGGCTGATTATATAATTGCATGGATGATTGCTGTTGACTGATGGGCTGGTTTGAGTATTTCTGTAACTGCTGTTCTCCTGTGATTTTCATGCACAACAGTCTCTAGAGTTTATTCAGAATGGTGCCAAAAACAAAAAATCATTCATTGAGGGGCAGTTCTGTGGATGGTAATGCCTTGTTAATGAGATAGGTCAACAGAGAATGGCCAGACTGGTTCAAACTGACAAGTCTACAGTTACTCAGATAACCGCTCTGTACAATTGTGGTGAGAAGAATAGCATCTCAGAATGCTGTTCTGAGATGCGAGTTGGCGCTGTTTTGATGGCACGAGGGGGAATTACACAATATTATGCTGGTGGTTTTAATGTTGTGGCTGATCGGTGTATATAAATGAGAATATTTGAAAGTGTGCATCCCCCTGCACAGAAGATAATACTTTTGACCTCTACTGCCAATGATCATAACACATTAACCCTTTTGGTTTTAAGCCTCACCAGTGGGGCTATTGCTGTATATTTCAGGTCATTTATCCCAATGCTTTTACAGTTTGCAGTTTCCCCTAGGACATTTCTGTACTTAACTTCCTTCTATCTTTATGAGTTTTCCAGTCGTTGTTGTAGAAAAGCACCCCCAAAGCATGAGGCACTCACAGTGTGATGTGCTGTGGTCGATTTGTGTTAAGCATGGTGCTCTGCACCGCAGACACTAAAATTCAATCCTTGACTCTTCCGACCATACAATCTTTTTCCAAACTGCCCAAAGAAGTCTCACATGCCTTTTCCTCCCAACATTTTAAGACTTTCGTTTTGGCTCCTTTTTGTAAAAGCCAGGTTTCTGAATACTTATATTATCTAATGCTCAATTTCTCTAATCTTTGTGAATGAGGACACTCATATTCTTGTCCCAACACATTTTTGTCCCCTTTTCTCCTCAATTTGGCATGCCCAATTCCCAATGCACTCTAATTCCTCATGGTGGTGCAGTTACTCTCCTCATTCTGGGTGGCAGAGGATGAATCTCAGTTTCCTCCGCTTCTGAGACAGTCAGCACGTGCATCTTATCACGTGGTTTGCTGAGCGCTACACTGTGGAGACCTAAAGCGTGTGGAAGCTCACACTATTCACTGCGGCATCTACCCACCCTAGCAACTGGGCCAACTGGTTGCTTTGGAAGCCTGGCTGGAGTCACTCAGCACACCCTGGATTTGAACTCATGATTCCAGAGGTGGTAGTCAGCGCCTTTGCTTGCTGAGATACCTAAGCCCCCACCAACACTTTTTGTAAGCCGGCCAGTTCAGTAAAGATTCACAGTTGTTCCATATTTTACAATTTTACCATACATGCCTTTTTTAATGACAAATTTTAGTGTGCTTTGATATACTTTTCATTTGTAAAACCCTTGCCAAGGGGTTCTTTGAAAGTTTCCTTTGAAATGCATAAGTAGGGATTCTCCTTGGTGCAGTTTGTTACAGTATCAGAATATTGTGTTAATGAGTGTCAAAATCTGTCTGTTAAACACATCATGATACAATGTGAAAAATGTAGGTGTGATTACTTACCATTTATAGGTCTTTAATATGGAAGTGTAAGCTTTGGGAATGTACCAAATTAATAGAAAGGAAATCGCATAGTGCTATAAAAAACACTGCAGATTAATATTGCCTGTGTTGTTATAAAACATAAACAGCAAATGCAGGTACAAAGCAGAGAGCTTTATGATCTTAACTGATGCCAACATTCTTGCTCTGTAGGCTACAGCAAAAATTAAAGGATGCTTTTATGCCTCAACAAAGATGCTCAGCTTTAAGAATAATGGATTTAGAAGAGTGTCACCAACACAAATTCAAACTCTCCTGCTTGGCGAATTTGCATGCTCCCGTTTAGCAATATTCTCTCTCCACGCTCGCCAGATTGAATCAGCTTGCTGCTTTGCTTGTTTTGATGTGTATGTGAAAAGAAAGAAGAAAAAAACACTGTGCAAATCTTAAAGATGTAAAAGGAAGACTTTGATAATATCAGCGGTAGCAACCCCCATGTGTCAAGCCATGTCCTAGTTTGTAACCTAGCAACAATTAAGGAGTGAAATAAGTGAACATACTTGATTTTTCACCTCATGCTTGTGTGTGAGTATGAGGCTGACATGAATGGGCATGATAACTTATAAACATGTTTATATCGAGTCTGTATGGTGGCATCGGTGTGCATCAATGTTTAGACCGATGTGACAGGCTTGTGGTCAAAATAATAGCAATTCTCAAAGAGCTTGTTGGGGAACCATTCTTTTGTCAGTACTGGACTGAATACATTTTTCTTTTCTCCTGGATACTCTGGTTGCTGTGGTGACAGTCCCCACCTGAAGGAGTAAGAGTTCTTTTCCATTTTCAATTCCGCAGAGGGAGAATGCCATCGGCAGCCTGCAGGTTCAGCAAGGACACTGTTTGTGTTGCACAGGAGTTTTGAAATACCTCAGAGCAATGTGACAGGGCTTTTTTGCCCCCCTTTGTGCCTCAAGATCTGTTGCTTAAAGTTAAAAGAGAATAGTGTCATTATTATTGAAGGACCTTTACTGAAATATTGATGCCGCTGTCCTTTACCCAGGAGGATATTTTTGGCTTCTAAGAAAATTCTTATACTCTCGGTTTTTCTATTCTACAAATTGTATGTATGCAGTTTCAGTAATAATACTCTGCATGCTTGGTTTAGAATTTTGTTGTTGTATTGTTTTTAAACATTTATTTGTTTTAGACATTTATGGTATTTTCTAGCTTCTTCCTTCCAAATGCTATTATTTCTTTTAAAAGGAAAGGATTTTGCTCTTTCAGAATATTTATAACGTTTAGAAGCATTCTAAATTCAGAAAGAAATTTATAATTACTCCTCCCAGAACGTTTGAACTTTGATTGAAGGAATTTAATCAATTTACTGTAATTACTTTTACATTTTCTTTCTACTTCTTAAAGGGATAGTTCACCTCAATATGGAAATGATGTCATCATTTACTCACCCTCATGAAGTTCTATGACTGTCTTTTTTCCATGGAACACAAAAGGAGATACGCAAAATTTAAGGGACAGCCTTTCATTATATGAAAAAAAGATGCAATGAAAGGGAATTTTGACAAGCTGACATTCTGCAGAAAGGCTTACAGGTTTTGACAACATGAGGGTGAATGAGGGTGAATATGAAAAAAACAGGTATTTTTTGGGTGAACCCCAGTATTTTAGAAATATCTGTTCAGTCAGGGAATAACCATGTTGTATCTAGTCCTTTTTCTTTGTGTTTTAAATTTACTAGTCGTGAAACTGCTGCCACAGCGACTGCTGAGCCATGGCAAAAAACAAATCTAGCACTATTTGTATAATGATAACAACTGGTGGAACAATAATACAGTTGCAAACAGCCTCCCGGAGGACAAGTGTATGTACGTATTTAATCCAATGAAGCGAGGGGGGTGTCTGACAGTGACTTTAACCCATTGCAGATACCCGACTGGAAAAGGAATGAAATTCTACAAAGATCTTTCCATCTAAACAGGACTAGAAGTACTCACTGTGTAAATTGGCTTGAGCCATCTAATGGTTTGCTCATCTAAACCTTATTTGGCTGCTTAATGTTTTTATGTGTGCTTATTTAATAATAAGATGTGCCTCAGAAACTGTAGCGTTTTCTTTCTTTTAGCCGTGTTATTGAAGACAAGGGAAAGACAAAGGCTTTGTTTGGTAAATGTGCTTTCACATTTTGTTGCCAAATGATAAAGCGAGTTCTTTCCAAGCTTGTGCTTTGATTAGCTAGTAGGTCTGTGCTGACGCAGAACCTATTCACCCATACTCTCTTTAGCATTGAGTGGGGAATATGCTTAGGCATTATAGCTAGAAAAGTATGTCGGTATTATTCAGCCTTTTGACGATATTCAAAACATATATCTCTAAATATCTCTGAAATAGCTTAAATTGGTGATTTTTTTTTCTTCTTTTTTTTCAGAGTAACCATCATTCCAACCAAACAACCATTGTTACCAAGTAGA
Source organism: Moxostoma hubbsi (assembly GCA_032164185.1). Lineage (NCBI taxonomy): Eukaryota > Metazoa > Chordata > Actinopteri > Cypriniformes > Catostomidae > Moxostoma > Moxostoma hubbsi. The sequence goes on from JAVLUX010000042.1 coordinate 11,310,249, forward strand.
TTCAGTTTACCACACTGTTTTTCATTAAATGTACACAAGGAATTTATTTATATGCAACAATATAACAGCACATAGCAGTAAACAGCAATATTTGCCTACATAAACGAAAAAAATTAATGCAGATAATTGCGTAGATACGAGACCTGTACACCTACTTATTTTATTATCAGCTAATCATTTGGCAGCAGTACATAAAATCATGCAAACTCTGGTCAGGAGCTTCAGTTAATGTTCACATCAACCATCAGAATGGGGGAAAAATGTGGTCTTAGAGATTTCGATCATGGCATGATTGTTGATGCCAGATGGGCTGGTTTGAGTATTTATGTAACTGCTGATCTCCTGGGATTTTCACACAAAACAGTCTTTACAATTTACTCAGAAATGTGCCAAAAACATCCAGTGAGTGGCAGTTCTGTGGACAGAAATGCCTTTTTGATGATAGAGGTCAACGGAGAATGGCCAGACTGTTTCGAACTGGCAGAAAGACTACGGTAAATCAGATATCCACTTTGTACAATTGTAGTGAGCAGAACAGCATCTCATAATGCACAACATGTCGAACCTTGAGGTGTATGGGCCACAACAGCAGAAGACCTTGTTGGAGAATCCTGAATGGCTGCCTCACTGCCTGCTATGGCAACAGCACTTCCCTCAACTGCAAAGCCCTGCAAAGGGTGGTGAGGTGGTGAGCATCGGAGGTGAGCTTCCCTCTTTCCAGGACATATATACCAGGCGGTGTGTGTAAAAAGCTCAGAGGATTATCAGAGACTCCAGCCACCCGAGCCATGGCTGCTCTCACTGCTACCATTAGGTAGGCGGCCTAGCCGACTCCATGACAGCTTCTTCCCCCAAGCAATCAGACTTTTGAACTCTTGATCTCTCATGATCAAAATACATCAGCACTACACTTTATTAATTTTACACTTGACTGTTATATTCTCTCTTAACAACACACAGGAAACTGACTCAACCGACAGCCTGAATGTCAATACAGCACAATACAACCTACTGTATATTTTATATATACTATTTTTAGTGTATACTGTGTATTGTGTGTATGTGTATTCTATACTGTGTATTGTATACTATACATTGTATATTATAATTTGTATATTGTGTTGTGTGTGTTTGTGTATATTATATATGTAAATTGTGTTGTGTAAATCTGATGTTTATTGTAAATTGTTCATCACTGTCATGACTGCTATGTTGCTCGGAACTCTACCCAAGACATTCACCCACTATTGCACTTGTGTATATGGTTGACAATAAAGGTTTTCGATTTGATCTGGGTACTTTATTTGGACCATAGTGTTCCTAATAAAGTGCTTAGTGAGTGTATATGCCAATTCTATGATATGACAGTTGCTCAACCTTATAAACAAAGCTCATTTAGTATTAAAACTAAAAAGTACAGACCTTTCCTCATCAGAATGTGCAGATCTCTGTTTCCAACCAAGTTCTCATACTTTCTTAGTGTGAGCACACTTATGAGGAGATTGAGTGTGTTGGATTTGTGTGAGTTATCTTAAAAGGGGAGGCAGCATTGCTCAGAAGCCTGTATTCAGGGACCGAGCCCTTTCCCTGCTGAGGAAATCTGCTCTGCATATATTATCATTGTGTATTTAGTGCCTCCGCTGTGCAGGTTGCTCTGCATACATTTGACGCAGCTTGCTTCCTTGATACTCATGTGAAAGTAAAGGCGAGATAATGATGAGCTTTTTATAGACGCACTGACACATATAGCTGTGTGAAGACATCACAACACTAAAGCTGTTTTTAAAGATGCAATCTTTGAACTTTAATAAGGTTTGAAAATTGAGAACTTGTACACATTAAGAATTGGTTCCATTTAAAAAAAAAAAAAACAGTGGCACAGAATGTTTTTCTTGATATCAGTTCTGTTTAATGGCTGCATTCTTGTTTTTATTGGTCAGTTTACTAAAGACTGAAAGCTTTATGCCGTCAGCCTCCTCCAACATTCAAAAGTCACTTGGGCAATCATCCATGGAGGCATCTGAGTTATGCACATTAGTACAGGGGTCATCTGCGGCCCCTAACTGCTCCGATGCGGCCCGTGAGATACATTAGAAATAGAACAGAATTAGGCCCGCTATGGACAAATTATATGAAATTCATTTTCTAAGCACTGGATGTCACTATCACATGCAGCCGCTGTTCACAGCGCATAGTCTCTAGTGTGTTCTGTGTCGTCATGAGTGTGCACAGAGTGCGAGAATTTTGATCAAATTAAATCAATTCAAAACAGAACAGTTATAATTGTATAGCTATAAAGAGTAATTCCTTGCATCACTTCATAAAGTGATTAAATTTAATCTGATTCTGATTATTGATAGGCGTCACACCCAACACTCAGTAGCAGATCTATATGTTATTTGCTGTGCCACTGAATAGACATCAAAAAGATAAAAATGTGAATAAATGAGTGTAATATTTTGTATAAGACGCATCACTTTTCCATTATAAGACTTCTTTGTGAGTGAAATACCCTATCCTTTATTTATATAGGGCCTACACAAGCATCCCATAGCGCACAAATTATGATTAAAACTTGCATAATATTAAGCGTACAATATAAAGTTTATGCATAGTGGCAATCTAGGATCTTCAATCCATATATTTATTTTTTTTATCATTACAGCGATGCGGCCTGTGGCACCTTATTTTTTTCTGCATTTGGCCCTGACCGAAAACATTTGGACACCCTTACATTAGTAGGTACTGTAAATTGATTAAAACAACTGATAATTTGATCATTTTTGAACACATTTGAACTCTCTGACGAGCTGCCACTGGTCACTAGTGCGGTCTGAATCATGAATGATTAACTCTTATGAGCCGGTCCTTTTCAATAAATTAAAAACACTTATGAATCAGTAAGAATGGTTACAGAGTAAATCTGATTCAAGTTATTACTTTCAATTACTATTATACTAATTGGCAACAAACTGGTAAGGGCAGTAAATGCAAAAATAATTGCATTTCTCGTTTCCAAATATAGCTTCCTGTAAGTACTAAAAGAAAATAGTTATTTGAATAATTATGGAATCGGAGTCATTAAGAGTAAGCAGAATTGAATATAGAAAAACTAAATTCCTTGCGATTTCCATCCCTTAGTCTACTATTAAGGATGTTACATATAGTGGCCTTAAAAAGTATTTGGACACTTTAAAATGTATGAATATCATTTCATTAGATAACATAACATTTAAACCAAGAGGCATTTATTTTATTGAAAGAAATCAAGAGCACATTTGTCAACAAAACAGGTCTAAAAAATAAGTTTGTTAGGTTTTAAAATATATCCAACTGATAATTTTGTTTATAATTATAACAAAAGTATTTAGACACTTTCTGGTGTCAAATTTTTTTTTAGATGTCCATAGTTAATGTGATGGGGAATATGGTGCCTGTACGAGAATGGTGCCTTTCAATCTTATTAATATTTGCTATATCCATAGCAACATAGTTGGAAAACGTTCATGTTTTGTGTGACCTGAAAGCAGAGAGTTCAATTCAATTCATACTGCTGATATATGTCTTGTAAATATTTTTACTTCACTATGGAACAAGCTAATGAATACTGAATAATTTGCTGCCATCCAACCACTTCCAAAAAAGGCATGCAACACAATTACCTATAGTATGGTGACATCCTTATTGGTACTACTTTATATATACAGTACTGTGTAAAAATAAAAATGTTGCATAGTGAGGTCTTTATTCTTCAAAGATAATACCATATATCGTTTTTATTTATCAGTTTAACGTCATACAAATTCCAGTAAACAGCACCAATTCTAGATACACCTGGACACAGTTTTTCTTGGTTGTTGGCAGATAGGATGTTTCAAGCTTCTTGGAGAATTCACCACAGTTCTTCTATCTATTTAGGCTTTCTCAATTGCTTCTGTCTCTTCATGTAATCCCAGACTGACTCGCTGTTTGATGGGGGCTCTGTTGGTTCAATGCCATTTGTTGCAGGACTCTCTGTCTTTTTATTCTATTCTGTTTGCAAAAGAAATAATTGAGAGTATAAAATTTATATTTCCTCTCAACACACTAAAGCTGAAGATACAGTAAATAACTATCTGAAGACAAATGTTTTTGTGAAACATCTTATGTACAATACATACTCTATATTTGCTAGAAAAAATAAACTAGAGAAAAAATAACTGGTCATTCGTATACAGTTAGGTTATGAATTGTTTTTTCAACTGCATTCTATGACTGAAGTGATGTATGTTCAGTTGATATGAGCTGTATGAATTGGGTGTCTGTCTGTGTTCGGGATAAGCTGTGCACTTCCCAGGTTATTTTTTTCTGTCAATAACTTATGTTAGAGATGTCAACCTCACTCAGGTTATGACAAATGACAGAAAATAAAATATAGACCACAGGAGAGTGGTCGCAGAGTGAGACAAAACTCCTGTTAAGTGTTTTTAACTTTACAATAATTTATAATTTACCTCGCTAATATTTGTTTAAAAATATTTTTGAAATATTTGACCTAATTAACTACATATTTAGATATTTACTTGTGCAGAACGATCTATTTCTTTTACACAATCTGCTTCCATAATCAGGTGTGCATGTGTAATATTAGTTTTCACAAATTTCTTCCAAAAAAAGCTTCCAGGATTAGTGAAGACAGCAGAGGCCCTTTGTATGATCCTGCATTACAAGCATTCATTGAATATTACGAGGTTCACCGTGTAATCATGCAGCGCAAAATAAATAGACGTTTAGAAGATGTGCTTAGGGACATTCACTAATGAAGCGGAGGTCTGCTCTTTACTCACAAAATTGATAACAGTTCAGCAATGCTACATGTGCAGCGCTACACAAATTGTAGTGCTGGCGAGAGAGCCTTTTGGTGTCAGATAGGAAGCAGAGACAATGCTGATGAGCCAATATATACACTGATGATTTTCATGCAGTTATTTACTTTTTGTCATGCCACCACTTTGCTGTTACCAACTAGTGCATACAAATAACTTTATTTGTTTACTAATTAATATATTCATCCATTTATAGAGACTATCTATTTTATGCATTTCATTATTATTATTATTATTAGACTTGTCTGTTAAAATAAAATATATAAAACATTGGTATCCTGATATTTACATTTTAGCATAAAGTGTAGCTATATGTATTTAAATTGTTTCAGGTGTAATTTCGCATTTGTCCTGTAAGTGTCTGCATAAGTCTATCAGCTTCAACGCTCTTTGCGCTGTACGAGTACTCCAGAGCACTCGTAAATCTACAAGCATTTTCAAGTTACTATGCTTTTGGGAAACAGGCCGCAAAACTAAGATGAATTGTAAGATGGATTCCTCGATCTACTTAGGCCTACGATGCTTTTGGATAACGAGACCGTGGACAATTTGAGTCACACATGTGACTATATATGCCGATAACACCTTAGAGTAAGATTATATATGTTAATTTACATTAGTACATTAGTTTATGCAATAGTTTAATTGACATAAAGAAAAAGCCAGAAAGTGTATAGTGTGATAAAAACTGTATTGGAGCATAAATAAATCAAGAAATGGAATGGATTAACTAACATTCATTTCGTTATTTTTATGTGGTGGAATGCTATTTTGGATCATTCCAGCCCATTTATTTTCTTCTGATTTGTTCTGCCCAGAACCATTTTCAATGTTGTCTACAAACAATTATTTTGCAGGTTGATATTGACCTGTCCAGCAATTGCTTTCTTTGTAACTTAAAAATCAAAATATTTCCTTGGCAGTTAGAGAGTTTCAGAATGTTTCAAATTCCCCTTTGACTTGATTTCCAAATATCTACACAGCCATGAAAACAGCACCTTTCAGACAGATCGAATCACCCTTCCATTGTGTGGGGAGATTTTCAGGGACTTAACATTTCCTATTCCCTTATTCTCTTTCAAAGAGGTATTGCACCGTTGTGTTCTGTTGGATTTCAGTACAAAGAAAGCAAGACACAGGCCTTTTTTCCTCTTTAAAAATGTACCCTCGTCCCCTCTCTTTCTTTCTTGATCTCTGTCCCTTTTTTGTCTTTTGCTCTGGTGCATAGCTGCCTCTGAGTCATCAGGGCTCTACGTGCCTTCGACAGAGTCTCTCTCTCACACTTTCCTGGGGGCTACATACCTGCCTTTGAAACACTGCACTAAGTTAAATGAGAGAGAATAAAGAGGAAGAGACAGGGGGAGTGAGATAGAGCTTGATGGAAATATTACGACACAGGTACCACACTAATGGAACTGGTGTTTCTAGAGAGAGAGAGAGAGAGAGAGGGCAAAGGACAAATCAGACAGTCCTCTGTGGGTACCTGCACTTTTCTGTCTGTTTACAACAACCGTTTCCACAAGTCCAATGCCTAGTTCACTGTTTAGACACAGTTGGAATGCATTAAATGGTGACATACTTTTGAGATGGATTCCAGTATGGAGAAAATCACACAGTGGAGCCCAAAAACATAATTCAAATCTCTTATTCAGAGAAAGAGAAAGCAAAAGATTATATTAATAGCATTCCTGTGGTCATGGAAAACCTGGAAAATTAAGGGTGTTTGTAGTACTTGAGAAATGTCTTAAAATATCATATTTTGCTAGTTATGGTCAGCTCAAATGTATTGCACTCACTAGAAATGTATCTATACAAAATATTTTTTAAAATCTTTATATAGTTACCATGATAAACTGGAAAAGTCATTGTAATTCATTGGACAAAAGTTTTGGGAAACCTGTATTATACTTACAACTTATGCTTTTAGGCTACACAGGAAACACAGCTTCATTTACATTTTATAAGAAATGTGGCAATGATGAGTTTAATATACAGTATGTGCAAATAATATGTAAAAAATTACATATTTGTGTATTTCAATATTTGAGTTAATAAAACAACAAAATATCACAAATCACCATTGAACTGTTTAAGTAATACAATCCGCTTTTTTCTACATTTGTTCATAGAAGTCAGTAGATGCACAGCTCATAGAGCACTACTGAACAAATGCTTCTATTAGCCCTGCTTCTCTATATGATGATTGGTCGAGCTTTCAAATGGGCTTCAAACAGCCAATAATTGAAATTGTTATGTACATGAATGTCAGTGTATGAAATGTATGCCCTATTTTAAGAATGCTAGCGTTAAACGCAGCGATATGCCATAAGTCGTACACACAAAGTCAATGGACATGGCCAGGAATTTTTTTATTTTCTTGCAAGCATGCGCCAAGTCTAGACACAAGTGTGTTTGGCAAAAATGCGTGCAAAGCACAAATAGTCTGGGTCAAGTACAATTTAATCTGAGGTTCTTCTCGCCCACCATCTGTGTCCTATTATACAGTTCATTCTCTGTCAAGCACCAGCAATTTAAACAAAGACAGCACATTCATATGAAATAGGTAGTGTAAATGGACTGTACGCAATGAATTAGAGGAAAAGAAATATAGCTGCAAGCAGCGATGATGGGCCCAAGCACCATGGGTCCATTTCCACCTGGTGGCTTTCGGAAAACAATGCAAGGTGGACATGTGCATTTGGCATTTTACATTATTCTAAGCAACTTTGAAGCAAATTTGGTAAATATAAGAGGACTATTTTAAAGTCTGTTGTAAGAGCCACACTTCCTGCTGCCATGTGATGGTGCTATGACTGTGACCCAAAAATCCATGTGATTAGCCCCCAAGACTAAACATCTCAAACATCTCAATTTTTATTTAAATAACACATTAAACACAGAAGAAATGAGACACTTCCTGTTTCCCATTTTTCCCCATTCATTTAATTCCTTGCTATGGCAACACCATTCAATATATCAAAAATCTTTTCACAATTTAGCATCTTCAATGTGTAGGTATAATATTATCTAAATGTGGTGACAGTCTCATAAATCCCCTAAGAGGAGTATTTAAAAGTTCAGAAACTGCAATATTCAAAATATCCAAAATTTCTGACTTCCTGTTGGGCGGAGCTAATAACTATAATTATGAAAGTTGTCCGGCTTGATGAGAACTATATAGGTACCAAGTTTGGAGGTGCCACAGAGACCCCTTTACATGCCCATTTTAAAGGGGGCTTTACAGAGCCCCCACCCCTGCATGCCCATGTGTGAACGTTTACCCAGTCCTAAGGGGCGATGACTCTGATGTGCGTGCAAAATTTCATGAAATTTTAAACATGCCAAGTGCCTCAAAAACACCCAAATATAGGTAGAAAGGAATGATAACAATTAATTTGTTGCCATGGCTACAGTATTTAAAATATCAAATATTCCTTTACAATTTTACCTCAGCAGTGTCTGGACATTATTCTAAAGATTTTTTAAGAAATTTATGTAAACGCAAGAGGTATATTTCAAAGTCTGTTAGAAGTGCCATACTTCCTGCTGCCAGTTGGTGACACTTGACCATGGCCCATAATAGCCACATCAATGTGATCAGCCCCATTACCAAACATAAAGCTGAATTTTCATCAAAATCACACAATGCACACAGATGATATAAGGCACTTCCTATTTCCCATTTTTCGCCATAAATGTATTGCTTCGCCATGACACTGTTCAAAATATCAAAAATCCATCACATGAATCCCCTAAGAGGAATATTTAAATGTTTAGCGCCTGCAATTTTCAGAAAATCTGTCAGACTTCCCATTGGGCAGAGCTAATGACTGTGAGTATGAAAGTTGTTTGGCTTGATGTGAACTATATATACCAATTTTGGTGACTGAAGGTGAAAATGGGGGTGCTACAGAGTCCCCCTTATATGCCCATTTTCAAGGGGTCACTACAGAGGCATATAATTAAAAGAAATGATGAACAGTGCTTGACTAATCCAACAGCACGTTAGAAAAAATTTGCTTTTAAAACTTACCAATGAAGTTCACTACGCAGGTCTGCAGTCAAGAGCGGTAACTTCCGATGCTCATGTCAACATCTGACATAAATGTGATCAAAGCTTTTGATTGGCTCAGGGTTAAGGCAAACTAGCCATCAATGAACGCTCGTTGCATATGCACATGACATTCTCCACATCTCCATTGATTAACTTTGAGGATGAAGGGCTAGCTCCATGCATAGCAAATGAGAATGATTAAATGGCTTTTACGTAACATACCTTAATAATAATATAATTTATCAAAACAATATATAAATTTTTCTTGTATAATGGACATAAAACATGTTTAAGTTGTGGAAAATATCTTATTCTTAAAATAATGTATGATGATGCCATGAAATTTGCACAACAGCACCACCTCTGGTGGGGCTTAGCCTCACTTGCCCTAATGTAGAGACACGACTGCTAATAATAATAATCCTTAGAAGAAAAATAGGGCCTCTGCACTTTCAGCACTTTCAGTCATAACGTGTAGCGCTGCGCATTGCTTACTCATGAAAATAGAGCCTGTAAAGTCACCACTGTCAATTGAAAAAAAGTGTTCGGTGACTCTTAGATTTATGTCAGCTTTCAAAATCAGATATTTTGCCTGTTATGTTGCAAAAACAGTTTGAGCTTAGTTCATTATTTTGGTTAAGAAATCTTATCGCTTGAGTAGAAGTTTAAACAACTTTTGGGAGCAATATTGTAGATAACAAAAGTCTTTGCTTCACCATTTTCATTTCTTAGATGCATTTACCTCACTGGGAGAAAAAATGTATTGACAGCACCTTGTGCATATCTCTATCCATGTGGCATTGAGTGCACTGCTGACTACAAATAGTCTAAAATCAGGATTAGAAATCACTCCAAATCTCCAAATCCACTACATTAGAGGTGTTGAGAGGTAAACACGGCTCACTGCAAGCATTGTTGCTCAACAGGGAGCCAGAGTCCAATTCTATTTTAATGCATTTCTTTTCAGACAGTGGCAGACCTCCCAGAGTGCATTGGGAGAGCCAGGTGGAACCCATAAGCCCTGTGACTAATGCAGCGACTGTTTGCAGCTACACTCGCAGGCCAGCAGTTTCTACATGTCAGCTCTCGCACATTAGCTTTGCATATTTTATGGGCGCCATTATTATTTCATAAGTTTCCTTTTTATCTATCTGCTCCATGCACTGGGAAAAGATGAGATGATCTGCAAGTTCAACAGTCCTGGTTTCCTGATCTACGTGGATATTCATTTATCCTGTTTGATTCTCTGGGCTCATTTAATATTCAAAAAGCCAGATTTGTTCCATGCTCATTTGTGATTATTTTAAAGTGAAATAGAACCAAACACGGCCATTCTCTGCTTTAGTTGCTTTCATTTAGTTGAACAGTTCATACTGTAGATAATAATTGTTTCTAATCAGTGGCGAATTCTCAAGGCCAGCAAAGCTTTCTCTGCTGGCATAACATGCCAAATAAAAAAATATGTTTCATCCTTTCATTCTCAATCACCTTTTTGCCAATGTATTTTTAATCGCTTTCCACTCTTAATTAATTTACAAACAAATAGAGAAAAATGTAAAGTTTATCCAGTCCAATTTAGTTTATCCAATTTATTCCTTGATGCTTACAAGCAAATCGTGACAACTGTATCACAAATCACATGCACGAAGCAGCAGTGATTTTGAGCTCCACCCTGTCAGGCCTTCAGAATTTCTGCAGAATCCCTCAACAGTGCAAATGAATGGAGCAACTGAAGTCAGTTTGTCTGATTCATCAGCCAATCAGATTGATTTATTTGTTCTTGGTAGGTGTGATCTTTAGGATATGTCCCGGTCGAGGCCTTCGTGGCCTTGTGTGACGCAATCACACTTTAAGTGACGTAATTTGAAAGTGAAGAGCGTGAGATCTTGCTGATGAGTCGGCTGCCATCACTGCTGGTATTGCCGTTAAGATTGAGATTCTTATGGATTTAAAAACAAAAGATGTTCTACATGACCGTGTGATTGATTAATTAATTAATTAAACAGGAAAGGAGGACTGATTTTCACTTGAAGCAAATTGGTAATTGCTTTTTACATTGTTATAGCAACATCAGGAGTTTCTAAGAGTAAAGTAGGCTGCTGGAGCATTCAGTGTCGGATCAAGTTTTGAAAAGTAGTGTTGCGTTCCATTCAACTCGGAAAGTTGGATTTTACAATTTCCTACTAAAAAAAGGGCAATGAAATGCATCTTGAAGTCAGAATTACAACTTGTAGGCTTGTGCAGAAATTCAGTTAAAATTAGGCGTGCTTGAGCATTAAGTGTCGTTTCAAGTTCTGGCTTTAGTGCATGGATGTGTTTTTAAAATGTCGGTTGGTGTTATTAGTTAGCTGTGACATAATGTATGATTCCCAAAAGGCATACGTTGTCTTTTTCATTGTGAAACTGTGTTTTATTAATGACATTAATCACACTGAAGGCCTAGACTATACATTTGAATGTTGTAGTACATGTTAAGAATTTCACTGTGTTAATGGTTTAATGTTTTGAAAGGCACCTAAAAATGTGACGACCTAAACATGTAGATTGCTGTTGAAATGTCCACATTGAAAAACATATTTTCAAAACCTAATTTAAAAATGTAAATTAAGTTTTAGGGTTAAAACAGATCAATAAAATTAAACAAAGAAACACAAAAAACAATAAAAAATGTGTAATTCATTACTTTTTTGACATTGACCTTGTTAACTCCTTTGTACAAAAGGATTTTATTGCTTCCATTAAATCATACAAGATGCTCTTTGGAACATTCTCAAATCATGCTGGGATAACAGATCATCAGGTGTTGCACAAACATGTGGATTCCATGCAGCACTAGAGCATGCTTTAGAGCAAAAGTGGGACATACTAAATATGAAGAAATTCAAAAATTATCTGTACTGAATTTGTTATACTGAAAATATCATTTGTAGGGTGAAAATAATTTTACATGTTAACTCAAACTTTAAATGGCACTGTACAGTATACTCTGAGTATCTAAATGAGATGTATGTACTGGTGTTTTATTTTACCTGGGTGTAACCTAGAGGAGAATTACATTTCTGTGGTTAGCCTTCATAAATAGAAAACAGCTGTGGTGAGAACCTTCTACAAGACAGTTACCGGAGACATAACATAAAGTAATCCTTTAGTGGAGATTCCTCAGCATTTTCTCCTCCTTCAACACTGCAAATGGGTTTTAGAATGGTCCTGGTGACCATGTGGCATGTTTCAGCACCCTACTTGCGGACAGCTCTTGTCAAGATAAGGAAATGTTAACTCGAGACACAATCTCAGTGTCCTGCCTTGTACTTCTCTCTATCACCATCTCACTCTCTCTCTCTCTCTCTCTCTCTCTCTCTCCCCCAATCTCATTGTTGCCAGCTGTCTTCCCTCTCTCGTTTCCGCTTCCCTCACTCCATTTTCTCTTATGCACTATGGGTTCCCTAGAGTGCTATTTTCTCTCTTCCAAGCTGTTCCTACAAGCCACAGATGTACCTGCCTTGGCCTAACCCTAGTCCAGGCTGTCAGGTTGCATTAACTGCCATTCGTTCAGAGGCACACCCCTACTCCTTCCATTACTTTTTAGCAACTTATGCAGTTTTGTTCCATGTGACACAGGCATGCCGAGACATCATGAATAGCATGCAAGAATCAACATTAATTAGATTCTAGACTTCTCCATGGGCCAGAAAATAGATGACAGGAAATACACTACCGTTCAAAAGTTTGGGGTCACTTACTCATTCTTTATTTATTTATTTATTTCACATTTTAGAATAATAGTAGTCAGCAAAACTATGGAATAATAGAAATGGAAATATGGGAATTATTTTGTGACCAAAAAAATCCAAAATAAATCCAAAACTATGTAATATTTTAGCATCTTCAAAGTAGTCACCCTTTGCCTAGATTTTGCAGACATGTACTCGTGACATTTTCTCAACCAACTTCTTGAGGAATCACCCCGGGATGCTTTTTAAACAGTATTGAAGGAGTTCCCATCTATGTTGGGCACTTATTGGCTTCTTTTCTTCATATTTTGATCCAAGTCATCCATTTCAAAAACTTTTTTTTTTTTTAGGAAATTTTAGATTTGTAATTAAATAAATGTATATGTTTTGGCAGAATAATATTTTGTCTACAAAGTTAATTTCAAACTTTTAAGCATACATCTTCAGATCAAAAGATTTTTAAGATCATGAGAAACATTTCAGACAAGTGACCCCAAACTTTTGAACGGTAGTGTATATTTTAGATCATAAAAGTCAGATTTAACCCTTATATTCTGTTTAAATTCACATTCTGTTATTTATATTTGAAGTCCCAGAGAATGTTTTCCCCCTTCGGATTATTATTGTTTTTATATAATTTTTATATGTTCCACTGATCTAATCAAAACCCACCAAGCTTATTATTAAAGATTTATTGTTAGTTTTTTACCACAAAGTAGGTATGCATTTTTTTTTTCAAGTTGATTGTTATCCATTATTGTAACATTACTTCTGTTTGGGCTCAATTTGATACCCTCCAAAACATAAGAAAGTAAACAACTTGCAGACGTTTACGGCTACAGTGTGTATACTAATTGAGAATATCTTAACCAACCAGCCTAATCTAATGAAAATTTTGTGACAGTGGCAACATTTTTGCTAAATCACATTATGTGGTTCATTACACCTTTGTGGCAGTTCCAGCTCTAAAAGCAAGTTAAATATTCTCCCAAACAGATATTTAAGGTTAATGGTAGAACAAGTTTAAAATCAACAAACTATACCTCCCCACCCCAAACCTAAAACCTATACCTGACCAATAGTGTCGTGAACAGCAAATATGAGTTGAAAAACGCAATTGCTAAGGCATTCATTTTGAAGTGCTTATTTGACGAGTTGGACTCATGTGTTGACCTACGTGCTTTTCAGGATTTGTACCCCGGTCTTTGACATGACATGTGTGACACTCTATAAGTGTGTTAAACTACCATATAAATTGGTCATGTTATAAGCTTGTAAATTTACTTAATTTAATACAATTGTTAAAATGAAGTCATGAGCGATGTTAAAAGTATGTTTAGGTCATAAGATAGCATTGTGGGTGGAACAGAGCAAAAAGTATGTTTTTATGAACTGAAAATCTGTGTTCATGATTTGTGTGAATATGAGTGAAAGTCATTGTTGTTACCCTCTGTGTCTTTTAGCAAGTCTTTGGTTTTGGCTTTAACATCTTTAGGCGAAGCTAAATGCGTACACTTCTGCCATCGTTGTTCATTTTCCTCCATCTGAACAGCTAGTTCTATCAGAAAAGATTTGGGATTAATGGGATTAATATGTAGAGATATTATATCATTTGGCGTAAATCCTGTCCTACGGATCAGCACATGGATAATTGCTTGAACCATCAGATCCTGCCGGATGACAGCAGGGGAGCGGAGTTTACGCCCGCACAGGACGGGACCTAAACTTATAGTGATGCGGTAGAGGGGGGTGAAAACAATGGAAGTATGCCAACAATGAGAGACAGCTGAGCAGGCTCATAAAGCAGAGGCTGTATTGTGATTGGCTTAGATGCCTGATAAAATTAATTCTCTCTTTTGTGTGTGGTATCATAACACATCCAACTGTGAGACTTCAAAGGAAGCCACACTCTTGTCTATTTCCCACCTTGAGGCTTTTTTCTGGTCACTGGCTCCACTTTAGGAATATTGGCACCACACAACATGGACATTCTTTTACAGTAAACAGAGTGGCACTTCTTCCAGGCTAACATGGTATTATTTGCATGTGTTTTGGATGTGATCACAGTACAATTCTTTCCCCTTCCCAATCTTTGCTCTCTAGCTGGCTTGCCTTTTTGTTCTCGAGGGGAGGGGGCATCTGAGTCAGGCAAGGGGGGAAGGAAAAAAAGAGGGCTTGGAATTGGATGGCATACTGAAGTGCCTTTTCGCAGTGCGCAGAAGAAACAAAGAACAAGAGACCTGCAGCTGCAGTCAGCCTCCAGGGGGCCAGCCAAGAGAAAGAGTAGATCCTCATCAATAATGAGAAAAGTATGAAAGAGTAAGTGGGTTTAAAAGAGAGGCCTGCATGAAGTTGGAGCTCAGATACTGTCAGCAATGCAAAGCGAAAGGATTAATTGGGATGGGATGCACAGGTCATGTTGGCCCCAGCATGTGGTTTTGATTTATCAGAAGTCAGCTCTAGTCTATGATAGGCCTAAAAATTTTGATTGACAGTTTGCAGATTCCCATCTGTCTCACTTTGCCAGAGAGAAGAAATCAGGTGCCCACACCTTCAGATTTTCCTTTTTCTTGTTGTTTAGTGAAATAGCATGGGTGAAAGGCAAAGGGAGACAAATGGACTGAAGGGGTATAGGAGAGGAGGGTTATGTGTATGAGACAGGTAAGAATCATCAGGTACATTGAGATATTAAACTATAATTATACCTGGGTTGTGATGCGATAATATAGTGATTCTGCATGTTTAGTGCATTGTGACTCAAAACTGTGATGTATTGCAATCTTTTACTCCTTAATATTCATTGGACTTTGGTGCTTTTCACAACAACTGCTGAACTTTCTGCATTAATTCATCATAGAGCCATAAAAGTAGTGCTAAATACCGGCAGGTCAGTATGAGTAAAAAATAAACAAATAAATTGTGGAAAACCGTACCTTGGTTCCAGCACATTGAAAGTAGCACAAAAACCCTTCCAAACTAGTTTTATGGAGGATGTCTACAGACATCATAAACAAGTTATAGACTTTTTCGCTCGTTTTGAGTTTGCATTTCGTTCGAAAAGAAGCATATTTCGTCTTCTCTCACACTTGCCCTTGAGTGGTGCTCAACTCTTTTCTTTCCCAAAAATAAAGGATATTTTTCCCAAAAATTGTATCTAATTTAATCACCCTTGTGTTGTTCCAAACCCAGATGACTTTTCTTTTTCTGTGGAACACAAAAAGATATGTATGGGAAATAAATGCAGTGAAAGTGAATAGTGACTGAGACTAACATTTGAAACAATCTGAGTAAATCATTTTAAAATACAAGTTTTTTTTTTGTTTAGTTTTTTGTGAACTTTCCCTTTAAAGTTTAAAGAAATAGTTCTCCCAAAAATGAAAATTCTCATCATTTACACACCCTCATTTCAGATTTGAATTACTTACTTTCTTCTGCTGAACACAAATTAAGATTTTTAGAAAAATATTTCAGCTCTGTAGGTCCATACAATGCAAGTGAATGGTGGTCAGAACTTTGAAGTTCCAAAAGTACATAAAGGCAGCATGAACATCTCCAGTGGTTAAATCTATTTCTTCAGAAGCTATATGATAGGTATGGGTGAGAAACAGATTTTTTCAGTCTTTTTGTTTTTGTTTTTTTTGCTATAAATCAAATTTTTCACATTCTTCTACTTTTGTTTTTGCCGTTTCACATTCTTTGTGCATACAAAGTGCAACTACTGGGCAGGGAGGAGAATTTATAGTAAAATAGGACATGTTTCTCACCTACACCTTTAGAATCACTTCTGAAGTAATGGATTTAACCACTGGAGCAATACAGATTACTTTTATGCTGCCTTTATATGCTTTTTGGACCTTTAAAATTCTGGTCACCATTCACTTGCATTGTATGGAGATATTTTTCTAAAAATCTTCATTTGTGTTCTGCAGAAGAAAGAAAGTCATACACATCTGAGATGGCATGAATGTGTGTAAATGATTAGAGAATTTTCATTTTGGGATGAACTATCCCTTAGTAAGAACTTTTTTTATTCTTGACCATTGAAAATGTATTCAATATTATTAGATACAATATTGCAATACTTTCAGATAATTTTCCCCACCTCTGATATATGAAATAAATTTGAGGTCATGAGCACTTAAGCTACTGTACATCAAAACTTCAACTCACCACCCATCTCTGTAGCTCCAGCACTTTGACTAAGATGGTCTCAAGTCAGTGTCACTAAGAATCTCACTTATTAGCAAACTGCATTAACTCTCTGCGTGCATTAACAGCTCAAGAGAGAGAGGGGCTGTGTGCTGGCCTCACCACTGGGGAGGCGATCTAAACACTGTCAGTCACCAGTGATTTTCCCTTCTAAATGACATCTAGACTCTATCAGGCGTCCCTCATTATCCTCAGCTGTCAGTCAGAGGCTTAATCAAATCTGTCCTTGGACTGCTTCTGAATATAATACAGAAATGATTAATCTACAGCGAGGTAGGTGATATGTATGGGAAGAATTTTGAGGAGGTCATGACCCATATTTAATGTGCTGCAAAATGTTATACTTAATGTGAATTTAACCTTAAATGCGGCGATGTACGGAATTGCTACGCTTCAAAACTGTAGGTCAAGAGCAAGCAGTGTTGAAGAACCTTTAACATTTTCTCCGATTAGCCTCCTCTTCACTCTTTGCCCCTGTCTGGGGCTGTTCGCGCAGGAGACATTCTTGTGCTTGGAACAAAACACATATTTTTTTGCAGGTTTCTTGAGAAACATTTTTTGAAGTTGACTCAGCATCTTAAAAACATAGAGACGCTAATAAAAAAAGCTAAACGTTGTACAGCAGTCAAGTATGTCTGTCGAATAAATTTTTGTGGTTAAAAACATTTAAAAAAAACAACAAGAACACGTCCTGCGTGAACCACCTCTCTGGCTGTAGGGCGAGAGAAAATTAAACATGAACTCAAACAGGCAATCTGGCCTGTCAGGGTTCAGTTGATTCTATTTTTACACAGCTTCTGTATTTTTCTCCTACAAAACATCTGCAAAACAGCCTGCATTGCTACTGCTTAGTGGAAATGGAATGTATCTTTCATTTTAATATGTAATATTTTATGTGTTTCAATGAAATAATGTAATGTTAAATGTCTCCTCCAGACAACATTTAAAATATCTCCCCAGAGAAAGGAAGAGCGTGTGACAAATGGCGCCAGTCATCTCCCTTTTTTGTGTGGTTTTTGACACTGCAGGTTATGTAGGATGGGCAATGCACAGGTTATCCAGCAAGGACAGCTGACTTTATGACACAGCTTGAGCGGAATAGGTTTCCCTGCATGGCTTTCTTTACAAATGCATTCTCGAATTGTCAAGCTGTGAGGCAAGAGAAAAGAGTTGACAGTAAAGTAACATTAATAATATGGATGATCGCAAAAGTGGCATCCAGCGTAAGCTCCCTCGGATGTGCATAGCAAATAATTCAAACAATATGGCTGACAGGAGGGCCAGTTAAAGGGATAGAAATTCTGTCATTATTTACTCACTCTCACATTTCAGACATGTATGACTCAGTCACCATTCTTTTTCCTATGCAATGAAAGTGAATGGTGACTGAGGCTGTCATTCAGTTTAATAACTCCTCTTGTGTTTTCTACAGAAAAAGCAAGTCATACAGGTTTGAAACAACATGAGGGTGAATAAATCACAACAGAATTAGCATTTTTGGGTGAACTATCCTTTTAATAATTTGTGCAACTCAAATAATGCAATCAATCATCCAAACTCTGTAAAGTCTGTTTTTCAGTCGCTCTTGAAATGCGTTCTGTCCACTGTAATGTATTTGGCAGGCTCTCACCGAATTCTGACTGGAAGAGAAGAGCATCCTGCTTCCAGTGTGATTCCATTTCAATTGAAGAGAGGGGTTGAGGAGAATACAAATGTTTGAGCACAGTCTGGGCTTCCTAATCTCTCTCAGACAGACTCCATGGCCATCACACTGCCAGCATGCCCTTCTCCTCCACACACACATATACCATACATGCACTACCTCAGCACTTAGCACTGCTAATTTGTGCCCTAATTCCAACCTGGTCTTATAGAAACATTTCTTTGGCTAGCTTTATGCATCATTCCAGTTTCCAGGTGAAACGAACACTAGAGGCGGTACAACAACAATTACTTACATTGACTTTCACACAAATCACAAGTTAAACAACAGATTATCACTTCTTAAAAACGTATTTTTGTCCTGTTCCTAACACAATGCTATCCTAGGACATCTAAACACTTACTATAGCACATGACTTGTATGGGCGATACATTTGAATGTTTGCATTACATAACTAATTACTTTAATAAACTTGTTCGAGTATGGTAACATTTTGCGGTAGCTTAACTGACAGAGCATTTCACTTGCAATGCACAGGACAGGGTTACAAAACCTGAAGAGAACGCATTTCCAGACATGAGCAAAAAGTGTAAGAAAAGCACCACTAAATGATGTGGTTGCTATAGCAATTGAATTTTTCATGTCACATTTGGTTTTTATGACACTATTGGTTAGGTTTAGGTTTAAGGTTTAGGGTAGGGAGGTAGCTCTTAAATTTCTGGAGAGAGCTATCATTTAGCAATCCCATTCATCTGGTGCACAGCTGGCACAGGGTCCCCCCCATCTCCCCCGGAAGAATGCATGACCTTGTCACCAGTTGTCATGTGACTTGCTCTGCAGCCGCAGAAAAATGACATCTTCGCAACACTCATAACACAACGTGCATGCGGTAATGGTAGGCTACAGTAATGTTAGTGTGTCCTGGGTGATCAAATTGGGCAAAAAGTTTTTAAATAAATAATTCTAAATAAATTATAGATGGAATTTCACACCTGACCCTAAAGAATGGCGATTACCACAATTAAAAGCTGTCTAAAAATGCCATCATTCCAGATTTATGCATTCCAAATGAATTCACAAAATGTTTTTTAGACTGCAAAAACAAGAGTTCCCATTTGTTTATACGACTACTCAGGCTATCAAATGCAAAAGATTTGCACATGAAGTGTACAGTACCTTATCATTGTCTTTTGCTCTGCCAAACAAGGATGTGTGTTAAGTTTGTTTCAAACCTCACTTGATTAAATGCTCGTTTGTTGCTTATGCTTCAGGCTCATGCAAAAAAAATATACATATGTGACAAATAATATGAGATGGGAAAAACAAGTCAATTTCACCCTTTTAGGATGTTCAATGTAATGAAATGTTTCTTGAAAAAAAAAAAATAATAATTTAATATTTTGTCAGAATACATGGTTGTTTTTTAATGTCCGTCAGTGGGAACACATGCCCTAGAGAATAGGAGGGTAAAGTCTCTGCATCTACCAACAGGGCTAATGGAGTTTAAAACATTAGCATTAGAATTAACCTTAAAAGCCTAATTTCTTTGGGTGAACATTTAACTCGCTTTTAGCATCGCTCAGTGGACATTATAAAGCCACATAAAATGATTTTGCTAAATGTTGTCACAGACATTTTAATGAGATCAGGCAACCCAGTTGAAGTATGTACTGCTCAAACTACATGCATACTTAGGAAGTGATAAAATCACTCTGGATAGACAGTAGCTTCTGTTTCCTTGAGTTCACCCATCTGCTGTTGCAGGCTTTTTGGAAGAAGCAGGTTGCTGATATTAGATTTTCCTAAAAAAGTCGAATGTTCCACTTTCATGCGTTTGGGCATGATAGACTGGAGAGGAGAAGAAATATAGAGCTCTACTAAATGAGAATTGATTTTTTTTACCAATCTTCCAAAAATGTAATGTGCATTTTGTAAATTAATCATTTGAGATTGCAACCCACTAAAATAAGTTGTCTGGTTGAGCCACAGAGATGAGGGTTTTTGTTTTGGATTTGGGGGTATTACATTTTCCCTTTCTTTTAGGTGCTCACACAATCACAGCTCTTTTCAGAACTGATAGAGCTTTGTTTTTTTGTTAACATGTTTGTACCCATTATGAATAACTGGATTACTTCAATTGATCTAAAGAGCTCGGTAATTTATGCTCTGATTGCCTGATTTAAATCAGCCTCAACCTAAATACCTTTATATGAAAACAAACCACACAGCAGGCACAGTAACAAATTGTGTTTACTTTAGCCAAGCAGCTAAAGAACACATTGCTTGACTAACCATATTTGTGGTTGAGACCATCTTGTAGGGTAAATATGGATGTTTTTTAATTCAAAAAGTGCTACAGGGCAATAGTCCTGTTGTCATGCACTGCTTATGTTTTTGTGGCAGGCCTCTCTGCTTCATTTTCTTTCTGGATGAGCAGTATCCAAAACGCACTTCCTGCACTAGATATTGTCTATTGTTGCTAAATGTTACATTATATGTGGACACCCAAACACCACACCTATATGTGTTTATTGAGCATTTCATTTCAAAACCATTGGCATTTATATGGAGTTGGTCCTCGCTAACAACTTCCACACTTTCAGGAAGGCTTCCCACTAGATGTTGGAACATGGATGACTGGTGTTGAGCAATAGGGCCTGGCTCGCAGTCTGCGTTCCAAGTCATCCCAAGGGTGTTCAGGTCTCGGCTTTGTGCAGGCCAATCAAATTCTTCTACATTAGACTTGGTAAACAATTTCTTTATGGACCTCGCTTTGTGGATGGGGCATTTTTATCCTGGAGCAAGAAATAGTTCTTGCTAAACTGTTGTGACAAAGTTGGAAGCGCAATTCTTTACAAAGTCATTGTATGTCTTAGCATTGAGATTTGTCTTCACTCGAATAACTGGAATAGCAAACCCATTAATCCAAAGAGGGTGTACACATATTTTTGTCCATTTTGTACTGTATATGGTGCAGCTAGTCATGCTTGCCAAAGTAGGTTTATAGGAAGGGTTAGAGAGAAAATAAGAGAGAAGGAGAAAGGGGAGGATGGGGAGCATATGAGTTGATGCTCTGCAGGAGGAAAGGATGACCTACTTCGATCGTAATCGATTGGGCCTGAGCTCAGCGTGAGCAAATGCAGGGCAGACTGAATCATGTCCCAGCAGTGCTCCTTCAAAAAAGACAAGGTCAATGTCCCCATCACTCTCTCTCTCTCAATTTCTATCGCTCTTTATAACCCACTCAATCGCTCATTTTCTGTTTCTTTCTTTCTCCTTTACTTTCTTGGTGAACCTTTTCGTTCTCCCTGAATATGCTCAGATCCCTCTTAGACCTGTTTTACATTGCATGTACAAATGGTGCAAAAGCAAAGTACCATAACTACAACAGCAGTTCTTGCTTTGTTTCTTTCACACTGATAGCATTTCAGCTATAAAGTAGGGCTATGCTATATAATATCAATCATAATATTTTTTCTCACAGTATTGTATCATTACTTTAGATGCCTGTATTGGTATTTTTATTGATCAATTTGTGTATTCATATCATGTCTTTCAATTCAATAATGAAGAAGCAGATGGACTTAAGAAGCACAAATTCTCAACCCTCCATTGTACAAGCTCCTTAAATAGTCAGGATTCAGGAAAGTGATGGTTGTGTGCCTGTCAGTCACTGTGTGTGAAACTTGCATCAAACCTGAATATGTATTTTGCTCCAATATTTTATGTTTCTCCATAAAAGTCTATACTGCAAAAATACTGTGTTGATAAATAAGTTTATACTGCATAATAGTACTTATGTTCAGCGTGTAATACTGAAAATAAGCTAAAAACTGAAACGCTATTTTGTATGTGGTGTAAAACCAGCCTTAGAGGAAGTGTCTTTGTGAACATATTGTCCTCTGGGCAAAGGGGACAGTTGTCCGCGTAACTTAACACATGGTGTTGGAAAAGACCTACTGTGAGAGTTCATCTAAAAGCTAGAGCACAAATCCAAGTCTCCACCCTTCATGCTTGCTTCTCAGTGGGACCTTGTATGTTCTTTTTCAGCAATGCTCAACATCATCTCAAAAAAAAAAAAAAAAAAAGAAGAATGCTGTGAATCCTTATATCAGACCTGCATTGCAACTGCAGTCTATTCCGTCAAGATCTCATTGTGCAATATGGCATGTTTTTAAAACTGGGTCTTTGCCAGGTCTTCGTTTAAAACACTTAGAGCAGCTAGAACATAGTGTGCCAGTTTCACGGGCTGTTCTGCCAGGCCGAGCTGGACATATGGAATGGGACAGATGCCACCGAGCAAGCCATAGGTTAAGTGTGCTAAAGCTGTCTTGGTTCCCCATCATAAGCATAGCCAGAGTATTCATTAACCTGTGCGTACGCTTTATTGGTAATCAACCAAAAAAGAGTGAATCCTTTAGGCTGATGAAAGCAGTCATTTCCAGCATCAGAATAGACTAACACACACACCTGTCTCCAAATTGATGATAATGCCAAGGAACGAAGGCAATCTTGCACTGAAAAGAGCCTTGGCAGGTGTTTTGTGAAGAAGTGGCAATTAAATGATGTCAAAATTTCCGGAGGTATTCAAAAGAAGTGACAAAAGCCAAAGATGCACAGAAGCCTTGAAATGCACAATACAGTTTTCACTTTATGGTACTGCTTAAAGAGAGTGTTGTATGCATGTATAACGGTTAGCAAGGACGGGCAAGGTGTGGCAGGAACTGGCTGAACAGTAAACAAAGTTTAATGGTAAAACTCAACATAAAACAAACATGAACACAGACACACATAATGCGGCCACATGCGTCTCTCTCTCAATCGAACTGGGACCTCTGGCTCATCTTTATCCCCCACCTGGCTGATTAGCCCAATTCAGGGCCGGCCGTGTGGCCTCACGGCCCAGCCATGCCCTCCTCCTCATCACACTCCTCCATTGCCTGACTCAGACCGGGGAAACCGAACTGGCACCTCCGGCTCGTCTTTATCACCCTCCCGGCTGATTAGCCCAACTACCCTCTCTTTCTGGAGGGGGATGTTACCATGCTAGCAGGTCTTCCTGCCTTTCTGGAGCACTGGAAGAGACGAGGGGATGGAAAGGGGAGAGGGAAAGAGCGAGGCGGAGCGACAGAGAGAGAGAAGAGAGAAAATCTTGCTTGCATGTTCCCGGACACACTATCGCCCAGTCCTCAATCACTCCTACACCCTCTGGCGGACAGAACCGTTCCGCCCTTCATCGGCGAATGGTAGCGGTTCCTCCGGCTCTCGGCAGCCGGCAGCGACCCTGGCGAATGGCAGCGGCGAGGACTCCTCGACAGTGCATCCCTACTCCCTACTGGGTTTCAGCACCACTGTAACAGTTAAAGGATGGGCAAGGATGAGGTGGGAACTGGCTGAATAGTAAAAAGATTAATGGTAAAACCCAACTTAAAACAACATAAAACAAACATGAACACACATACACACAGCACAGCCATTTGTGTGTCACTCTCTCTCTCGAACTGGCACCTCCGGCTCGTCTTTATCCCCTCCCGGCTGATTAGCCCAATTCAGGGCTAGCGGTGTGTCCTCACGGCCTGGCCCTGCCCTCCTCGTCACAGCATGTAAAGACAGCAAAAAGCACTCTTATGTTGAAGTACAGGATGTTTTGCATCACACAATGAATGTTCCTCCATAGTAGATACGTCAAACGTTGAAATACATTTCCTTCAACTCAACCACAGCTTTTTTTGAAGCATTGCCATTGTCGACCTTAAGGTGACACCCCATTATATAATCAACTTACATTGTCAGATAAAACAAATATGCCAAAGAAACTTAAAATCAATGTATAGGATTCTTGTTCATTATTTTATTGATCCCAGAGGATACATCCAAACATTTATTATGAGGAACAAAAACGGACACAAATGGTACTGGCGTGCCGTCAGCCCCTTCAAACCATTTCAGAGAAGGGGTGACATATTGAGATGGAAATGTTCTTTCCCCCATTTATTTAAAAATGCATGTGCATTAAATAAATAAATACATTAAAATACATAAATATATAACGTCAAAAACAACTTAATGTAGTCCATAAATATCTTTGCGTTTTTTTTGGTGTAAGCGGTCAATGGCAGCCAATCTAATGCCTTCTCATTAGCTGTTGCTCTACATTACTGCGTCCCTCTTCACAGGATATTTTAAAGTTCTGTAAAAGTTTAAAGGTTCTGTAATTAATTTGTTTCAAATGCATTATTTTCACCTTGGGGGTTGGACGTCCACAATCTGCACCTTCAGAGCTCAGATGAGAAGGTGTTTTGAACACAAGTCAAAAAAAATTCCCAGCAGCTGTTTCTGTCTCTGCATGAGGCTGTGATGAAAATTAGGGCATGTCCAGCAACAGGCAGAGCAAACAGTCTTAAATCCATGGATGATTTACAGCGAATAATCTGAATGACATTTTCTTCAAACAAACTGTCAATTTGACAACTTTCCTGATGTTGAGAGATAATCTCACAACAGCGAGCAACATAAAAAACCCGCTTTTACATAAGATTTGAAATTATTGGATTATTCTCCACTTTTGAAGTCAAAACATAAACAATAATGCACACAACACTTTGGATAAGCATATTGGATAAGCAGGTAAGAATGCCAGTAAAGGTGTTTACATTCAATGCAATATCGGATTGATGGCCAAAATCTACGTGTGCAGATAGTTTTTTGCTTAAACCATTTTTAAGCTTACCCGATGAAGAAATGCTGTGTAAGGCATTTACTTCACTATGCAAGTTGTTGGCTTATTAAGCATAATCGGGGTGAGATTGTCCATGTAAATGCTCTCACTGTTGGCATCCCTTCTGAAAATCTAGAGGAGGCACATGTGATATTATTGGGAGATTTTTATCAGGAGAAACTTTTGAGGAGCATAAGACTTCAGCAAAGGTCTACATTTGCACTCTGTTTTCTCATTGCTGTCTAGGAGAAACAATTAATATATTAAAGAGGTCTCACTTGGGATTTCTCTATCCATTTATAGAACAACAATGTTCCACTCTGGACTATACTATATGCCATGTTTCCTGTAAAAGGAAACAGTGAAGCAGTCCTTGTGGAAAACTTCAATCTCTTCTCGACAAGCTGTCTGTTCCTTTCCGGCAATGTGGAAAACCCCTGCTGCTTCCCATTGCACTGTGAAGGGCCCAATAGGAGTGGTGTTAATTGCTGCTTGCACAGTGGGGGCTCAAAAGCTTTCTGCCAGTGGTTGCTGAGCATACAGTGAGTTTAGTTCAGAACCAAACCTCTAGCTCTCAGCTATCGCTCATTAGTGCTTCTCTATTTGATGTACTCTTACACCTCATCTGTAGAAGAGATGGCAGAGGAGCAACCATATGCTTTTACTATGGATGGCGTGGGCCCCCAAATGGGCTTGTTCTTATGACACACTCTGTTCTGAAGTGCATCCCCCCTTCCCATTACATTACCAGGATTATATTACCCAGCCATTATGGCAGCCATTCAGGGAGCATTTTGCAGATAGATTTCTGCTTGGTAATGTTTCACTAAGACTGTGTCTCTCAACTGGTTTTGCTTCAGGACCAAGATTTTACATTTGACATCAAGTGGCAACCCAAGTGACCGATGAATTTGTACAAAAGAATTGAAGTACAAAAGGATTTGTTTTAATGCACAGCTTTTGAAGTCAACAGCAAAAAAACATGTGTTTTCTCCCCCCTAGGAGTTAATTAACCTAGTAATTTTCCTATCGTGCTTATGCACAATTATTTGAATTTTAACTTTTTTAATATTCCCTTGCTGTCCATGGTCCTGTCTGAACAGACCTGCAGCCAATTTGGGTCCCGGAGAACTCTGCTCTCAGATAAAGAGGAACACATTATGAAACAGTTCTGCTGAGCTCCAGCTCATAAACACCTTGCATCTGAAGGCATACTGATGTATTACTGATTAAAAAAAGTTAAAATTCATTTCAAGCTAACTGATGAGTGGCCAGGATTTCTGTCCCTGACTGATGGGTATTGTTTGCTTGGAAATAGCTGATTCTACCTAGACTTTGGCTTAATTAATAGCTGGAATTCATAGTCAATTGCAAATCAATGGCAGTAATTACATTTCTGGAGTCATAGTTACTATGATTTTTAATGTTTTGCTCTGCCTGCTCTGGGGGATTTGGTTTTAGCTTATCTAGCAACTAAATATTCAGTTAAAAGAATAAACTGGATTCAACCTGCAGTATTTGTGACATAATATTGATTACCACAAAAATTCATTTTGAGTTGCCCCCCATCCCCCCCTCCCTTCCACTTACAATGTGTCTTTGCCCATTGTTTTTTACAACTCACTGTTTAAAAAATATAGCCACAAGACGTGAACAATATGTGTGTTAATTTGATTTTAGTATGCTAAAATTACTTGGTATCAAATTAACATGAACAATTAATGGTAATTGCAATACTGACTTATTTGTAGTAGTTATGCTTGTCTCTAATATTTCATTGGCTAGATATTGGTCTTTGTGAGTGCAATTTCTATAACCTGATTTTCCAAAATCCTTATCTAGTAATTACAAATGACTGAAAAAGAACTGGAAAAATCATGGAAGTTAATTGGCCAAAAGCTGTGGGCATCCTGACATCAGTAAACATGGAGGGACTGTGGATGGCACACTCGACACAGGGAACGCTGAATCCTCATTAGTTTGCAAAGAAATTCTGACAAATGCAATCACAATACACCAAGAAGCTTTGCTATATCAGAGAGGGTTTCCCAGATGTCAGAAGGAGAGCTGTTCAGCCTCTTGGACACTCAAATCAATGCTCCCTGCCTCTTATTCTTCTCCCTCTGTTCCTTCTTCCAACATCTGGGAAACTCCCATTCCAGTCTGACTAGTGAAGAGCTTGTTTTAATAAGCAGCTTTTTGGAGAACAGGGAACATGTGCAGTGGAATTTAACTGTCATATCTGCAGCTCTGGCATCTGTGGAAAGAGCACATTATCAGGGCTGTGCTGAGGCATAAACAGCGTATTTCCAGCACCTGCTCTACTAAACAGTGGGAGATCTGCTCTAATGAGGGGACACTGCCCATTAAATTCCCTCAGTGACACTCATGGAGATGATTTGCATACAGTATGTCATCGTGGCCAATGATTTGACTTTTGATTCAGGGCCCATCAGTTCATGGCATGGCCTTTTCTTTGCATATTTAATTTGTAATTTTTTTTCTGCAAAGCACTTTTTTTCCTCTTTTAAAAGTCTAATTTTAAAAGGCTTCTAGAAGAGCTGAGTTAAAGGTGAAGTGTATAATGTATTCAATATTAAAATACTGTAGCAATTCCTGCTTCATTGCAACTATGTGTAAGCCATTCGTAGGTCGATTTCACCTAGAAGGGCAAAACTTTGTCTCTGTGATTTCAACACATTGCTGTTTGTATGAGCATTCCAACCAGCCTGACACAACAGCATTGTGTCAACACAGTGGTGTGAGTTTGGGGCTGCTCTGTATATTTGTTAAACCAATGGCAGATAGAGGGTGTATTCGGAAAGCGATAGAAAAACAATTTGTGTGTTAACATGCACAGCAATACATTGATAACTATGGAAAAAACAGGTTAATAAAATAAAATGTGTTTACATGGGATTTAAAATGATTGGATTATTCTTTGATTTTAATGTCAAAATAAACAAGCATGCGTACAATAATTGCGCACAATGAAAGCTATGTACAAAATTGTGGTATTGGCCAAAAATCAATGTGTGACCATCGTTTTATGCTTAAACCATATATGATCTTATCCTGATGAAAGAAAATAGTTTAAGTTGTTTAAATGACCTTATACACTGTCGGCTTATTAAACTTAATTGGTTTAAG
Source organism: Moxostoma hubbsi (assembly GCA_032164185.1). NCBI lineage: Eukaryota > Metazoa > Chordata > Actinopteri > Cypriniformes > Catostomidae > Moxostoma > Moxostoma hubbsi. The sequence goes on from JAVLUX010000042.1 coordinate 11,338,639, forward strand.
AATGTATTTATTTTTTTGGCAATTTGTTGTGACATTAGTGTGATTGAATCACACATTTCAGCTTTAAAATACTTTTGACTATCCCATTTCATTATGCAGCTATAAGATATTAGTAGGTTGATTTTACTGAAAATGTAAACACTGTGGTGCTTACAGAACATTGTTTTGTTTGTTTGAGTTTCCCACCCATCACAAAATGGCCACTCGTGGGATTATCTTTTTGCAACAACCAATAGCAGATGGGGGAATTGTTAGTGATACAGAGATTACACAGTTTTAAGCTTTTTATTTCAGAAATTTCATGGTATTGTAATAAATTGAAACATGACTGCCCAGATAGTAATAATTGTGTCTGTAGGTTATAATAAGTGATGTGTAATGGCTGGTGTTTTTCCTCTAGCCATATCATGAAATGTCGTGAACATTGATAGACATTTGCCTTTCAATGAGCAGGACACTTCTGGTAATTGAAGTGGTTACATAGTTACTGTAGCCAGAGCTGATCTACTGCAGTAGCTGTAAATGTGCAAAATCCATCATGAAATTGATTCCATGCCATTCCATGGAAGATAAATGAATTAATTTGACAAAAAGCTTTGGAAGAAACAGGATAATGTACAATGAGCAGAAGTCAACGTAAGTCCCCTTAGGGTGATTAAGAACTCAACATTTCATGTCTGTAGCACATTTCCCTATTCAGGTGTATTTTGCAACAATGGGCCTTCTCATTATACCCTGTTCCTTACAAAGCTTTCATCCGCATCCATCCTTTGGATTGGAGTTGCCCTCTTAAATAAAACAAGTAAAAAACATGCCATTGTGCTGGGATTTACTGGCTTCTACGACATTTGATGGATGCTTCGTTTTCACTGCTGACCTTTTAGTCAATTAGCTTTGGCTGAGATTTTCAGTAATTAACAAGCTGATTCTTTCCCAAGCGTTTTTCGAAAATAATTTTCAGCAAGTAATTAAAGGGGAGCCAGCAGGTGTAAGCCCCTGCCCTTTTTCAGGTAGTAATTATTTGTCATCTGCTTGTGACCTGTTATGTTATTTTAATACTTATATATGGATAAGCCAAGCTGGCTTCTTTGGAATAATCAAAGGTTTTGCTGATCAGATCACTTAGGGTTACAGTTAGGGTTAGATTAACTGTATGCTTTTTTTTAAACAAATGGTTCCCATTTCTGCTTTAATTAAAAGCCCAGAGCATTTATCTGAGTCAATTGAATTTACAAGAGGTGAGCTGAATTCCTTTAGGTGCATATGAGTGTGTGTGTGTGTTATTTCTTTATTTTGACTGTGTATGTGGGCTTGCAGTGATGCACATGTGTGGAAGAAAATGGCCCTGCTCTAATTCCTTCACAACGATGATCTCACACTTCAGTGCATGACTGCATCTTGAAGTTGGCCATAATCAATTACTTAAGTGGGCTCTATACACTCTTGCAGTTGTGCTTTCATTGGTTAGACTTATGTCATATGCTTACATTGATGTAAATCTATTTTAAACTAACCAGACCCACCGACACATCCACACCCACACAATAAAAGGGCACTAATATCATCCATAGATCCATTTACACATAGATGATGGTGTCAAGGGTATTTACTGTACATATTAGTTTAGCTATAACAAAGCAGACCTGACTGCAGTAGCATAAACATTTAAAATAAAAAAAGCAGCATTTTTGAGGCAACCGCTGAACCACTACAAGGGCTAATTTCAGTCCCTCTGCATACACCCCACATGCTCGTACAGAATCTGTATTATGCAGACATCATGCTGCTGCTCAAATCTTGAATCAGGCTCAGTCAAACGTTCCAAAAACCTGTCAGACTAACATTCTGTCTCTCCGTCACCCCCTTCTCCTCCATTAAGTAGTACTGAAGGCTCTGTAATGCCTCTACATCCCACAGAAGTGAGATTGAGCTTGTTGGGGAAGGATCGTTTTGTATTCTAATCCAGGTCTGTTATTTATCAAGGGAAAGAGGGAGGAGGGGCGGTGGTATTGGTTGATGTTGGAGCAGGTAGCCATGCATTCCCACTCTCTCGCTGTCTCTCGCACTTTATGTTTATGTTTATCTGGGCAGGGTTGAATCAGCGAAAGGGAAAAATAACCCACACTTGTAGTAATATAAAAGGAAGAATGCATTGATATGTTGCATGGGTCTTCTTCTAGCTACACTTCCAAGGTTGTATTTTATATTTCAGTGTGTTAAAATGTGTAGTGTGTATTGATCATGTTCAAGCAGTATTGATCTGTATTCTGAAGTAGACCTCTTTTTAGAAAGCATCCCATAATGAACAGTGCCGGCCATCCCTTTCCTCTCCCTCATTTGCATTATTTAATGCATAAATCCTATTTGAGAATGTATGTCCTTTTTTTGGTCACAGCCTTGCCTGTCACCAAAAAAATGCATTTTTATTAGAATAGGAGAGGCTCATTTACACTATGTGAAGAGATTCATTATACAGATCACGGCAGGTCTAAGGTAAAAGCTAAAAGTGAGTTTTTTCAAATAGATAAATAAAGCTCAAAATGATTTACTGACCCTCACTCAGGACTGGGGTACGAGTGAACAGGTGAGGCATCTGACACTATTGGTTAGGTTAAGGGTAGGGAGGTAGGTTTTGTTGATTTAAAACTCGATAGGAGCATTAACTCTCACATTTTTCATCTCACAATTTTCTTTTATGACACTCGATTAGATTTAGGTTCAAGGTTAACGAAATAAAAATGAAAATTCTGTCATTTATTCACCCTCATGCCATCCCAACTGTGTATGACTTTCTTACTTTCTTCTGTAGAACACAAATTCATATTTTTAGAAGAATATCTCAGCTCTGTTTATCCTTACAATACAAGTGAATGGTGATCAAACATTTTGAAGCTCCAAAAATCACATAAAGGCCACATTAATGTAATCCATATGACTCCAGTGGTTAAATCCATTTCTTCAGAAGCAATATGATAGGTGTGGTTGAGAAACAGATCAATATTTCATTCCTTTTTTATCATAAATTTTTACTGTCACATTTTAAAATGGACCACTTGCATTTTAAGGACCAACAGAGCTGAAATATATTCTAAAAATCTTTGTTTGTGTTCTGCAGAAGAAAGGCCTCATCTTGGATGGCATGAGGGTAAGTAAATGATTAGAGAATTTCCATTTTTGGGTGAACTAGGTTTAAATCAACAAACCTTACCTCCCTACCCTAAACTTTAAACTTAAACCTAACCGTCAGTATCTTAAAAGCAAATGTGAGATGAAAAACAGGTGAGATTTTTGTTTTTACAGTTAATGCATTATTGAGTTTTAAATCAACAAAACCTACCTCCTTAACCTAAACCTTAAACCTAAACCTAACCAATAGGCTCACGTGATGACTTGTACCCTGGTCCTTTGCATTACATGTGTTACACTATCAGATGTGCTACCAAGCAATTTGATTTCTAATGAACAAGCTTATAAATGTGGCTGGTTATGAAATGCAAACTTGTTAAAGTTAAAAAATGTTGTCATAAGAAAGCATTGTGTGAGGCACAGGGTTAAAAGAAAGTGTTTATGAACTGAACTTATCTGCCATTTTACTCATAATTTGTGAAAGTAAATAAAAGTAATTGTTCTAGCAACTATAGTGTTCATTTCACAAGGAAAAAACTGCAGCGATATGTACAATGAGGCACTTAAAAATAATTTTTCACCAATGTAGGTATAGTAACCTGTTTATGTAAAACCTGGTTGAACGTCACTGGTCTTAGACTGTTGGGAGGGAGTCTCAAGTGATTTACTGCAGAAAAGACTTTCTTATTATCATTGCTAAAGGGCAAGGTTACCGTTTGTGCAAGTGCAGAATTTATGTGTTTCACACGCAGTGTGTGTGGAATAGAAGCAAAAAAAAATGCTGGAAGTCTCCCATCTGGTTTAATGCAGTATGTCAGTGTAAAGCGGGTTAAGATGGGCAAGGAGGAGGCGAGAACCGGCTTGTCAACATAAATAATAATTTAATGAGAACTTAAACCAAAACACTCAAACATAAACACATACAGGGCAGCCATTTGTAATTTTCTCTCTCTCTCGAACCATCGTCACCGGCTGCCTTCATCCCTCGCGCGCCCCATCAGGGCGATTGGGGACCGGGCGTGCAACATTCCAGCCCTGCCCCGCCCCCTCCACTCCACAGTCAGCAAGCAAAGGAATGCTTGCATTTGCATCCATGAATGACAGTTCAAAGGGCTGTGAATTTTAAATTGTGAAAAAACCTGGGAGAGTTTGTCTTACAGGTTATAGAGAGTTTGTTTGGATCAGGTGAGGATGAAATATTTATGTTCTCTTTGATGGACATGGGGACAAAAGGGAAGCTTAGACATTGTCAGTCAATAATCCATTGATGTTTTGGGATGGAATTCTTTGGAAAAGAAATAGGCCATTTTCCTTTTCCCCATGGTCATTTGTCAGGTATGTTGTGTTTGTTTTGACTCATGTTTATCAAAGATATCTTTCATGGACCCTTCACCTCTAGAGCATCTCAGAGCCCCTGGATGCACAATTATTTCCTCATGAAAGAGACAGCCCATTCCAAAGTGCACAGACCACCACTAGAACAGCCATAGGATTTCTCTCTCTTTCTCTTTCTCTCACTCATGTACTACCCCTCACTCTTACAGCCCATCATTTTATGCAGTCCAATGTTATTGAAAATTGGGGGCTTATTGCTCAATCAAACATTTTAGCCTCTCTGCTCTGAGGACACATATCACTACATAGTCATATGAACAGCAAAGTAATTCATCTCTTTTATTTGCCTGCTGTGATTAATAATCCAATTAGCACGGCTTTATTGATGAGCCGAAATTAATGGCAAGGCCCCTGAAAATACAGTGTCTACATTTTAGCAGGAAGCTAACTAACTCATCCACACTGTTTTTAATGTTGTCTCTAAATGAAGATGTAAGGTTTAATGTCTTTTAATTGGATGCCTCTTTATGAAAGACATTTGGATAAGATGGCTCAACTATAGAATTCAAAAGGACATACCTTTGATTTGGACTTTGAGAGTAAGTGATGACAGGCAGCAACATTTTGGAGCACAGAGAAGAGAGCTGTCACAAGACAACGAAAGGCGGGCGCACGCTCATGCTCATTCATATCCACACAATGTGATATTCTTCAAAACAAGCGGCTTACTTTGTCAACCGTCATGTGAACGCTGAGGGTCGCCTGAAAGTCTCTGTAACATGGTGTGAAAGAAGTTGAAAGTAGCATTCACTACTATTCATACTGTTATGCAGTACATTTTCATTTTCCCATCACATATGTCTTAATATATTGAGTAAAATATTAAACTAAAAATTTTCACTCTCAGAACATTTTTATTGCTTAATGGTAAATTGCTTTTTTATTGCTTTTTATTGGTAAAAGTCATCGCTGGGGTTTATAGTAAAAAAGGAATTAAATATGATTTAATTGATATGGAATAATGATTTAACTGTTTCTCACCATATTGCTTCTGAAGATATGGATTTAACCACTGGAGTCTAATGGATTACTTGTATGCTGCCTTTATGTGCTTTTTGGATCTTTAAATTTCTGACCACCATTCACTTGCATTGTATGGCCTACAGAGTTGAGCTATTCTTCTAAAAATCTTTGTTTGTGTTCTGCAGAATAAAAAAAAATTCATACCCATCGAGGATGGAATGAGGATGAGTAAATGAAGAGAGAATTGTCATTTTTGGGTGAACTATTTCTTTAAGAAGAAAAAAACTTTATTAGTCTGTGGAACAAATGACTCATAAACATAACCCTGGTTCACTGAGTGGGAACTAAATGCTGCATAATTGCATTGGGGGACACCCTGAGTGTCACGTGGTCAGAAGACCTTGTAAAATCATGCCAATTTATTGGCTGGTAGCCAAAGCCCATTAGGGATGCCATGCTCCTCATGGGCACGAATACCTGAATGGCAAAGGTAAACCGCATGCTTCGTAAGCATTTGAAATTGCATCCGTAAGCCAATAAAAAAAGTCTTTGCCTGGACACCTAAATGCCCCAGTTGCGGCCACCAAAGCACACAAACAACTGTTCTGACTTGCACCACAGGCTAGTACGGTCAACATAAAGTCGCAGCTCCCGAACTGGGCAAAGCATATGCAATTGTTCGTGCTTCTCTGACCCAAAAGGGAGGAGGATCAAAAACCTGAAAATTAATAGTTTGTGAACGAAATTATATAGAAACAACCTTGGGCAAATAGCCCAAACAAGGTCTTAACACCAGTCTTAAACATCCTGGTGCAAAATCCATTCTTAAGGGATTGATCGAAAGTGCATGCAAATCACCAACACCTTCAAACGATGCCAATGCTACTTGCAGGGCCGTTTTAAAAGTTAGAAACGTATAGCGATTGTTTTCTAGGGCTCATAGGGAGCATCCAAGAGCACGTCTAAAACAACAGATAAATCCCTTAAGGGACCGTGGAACGAAGAGGTCTAAGGCTGCATACCTGGCACATAAAACGAGAGACAAAAGAATATCTACCGGCAGAGATTCCATTGATAAGAGCATGCTCGGCACTACAGTGGCAACATGGACTTTAAGCATTGCTGGGAAAATCCCGGCCCTAAAACACCAAGAAGCAAAAGGCTGCCCCAATTTCTGAGACAATATGTCTGTTCTGACTGGAGGCTCCCAAAGCATTTCCTCCAGGAGAGAGACCAGAGTCAAAAACCATACTTGAGATGGCCAAAATGGCGCCACTAACAGAAGCCGAACCCGATTCTCCCAAACTCTCTGCAGAACTGCATGCAGCAGACTGATTGATGGGAATGCGTGACAATGCAATGTTGGCCACTAATGTGCCAAATGCATGATGCCCAGCGGTGCTGGGGGCAAGAGGGAAAACCAGAGGGGACAGTGTGACATCTCACTCGAAGCGAACAGGTCCACTTCTGCTCTGCCAAACCTTCTCCAGATTTGTTCCATAATCTGATGATGTAATGTCCACCCTCTGGGCATCAAGCCCTGTCTGAACAGGAGATTTTGCCCTCAAATTCAACCGGCCTGGGACATGCATGGCTCGTGGAGGCAGCACATTGTCCCGTGCCCACAAAAGAATGTGACATGCCAGTCTCAACATGTCATGAGAATGTACTCCTCCCTGGTGATTGATGTGGGACACTACCATCCTGTTGCCCGACTGGATGAGGACATGACTGCCCTGAAGGAAAATCGTTATTGCCAGCAGCACCTTGAACATCTCCAAACAGTTTATGTGCCAATATTTCCACTGGCCTGTCCAAACACCGTAGGATGGATGACCCTTGTATACAGCGCCCCAACCCGTGGAGGAGGCATCTGTCGTTATAACGTTGCGAGACACACTTGTCCCAACATCAAATGGTGGGTCCTTTTCCATGGTAACAGAGTTCGGTAGCACCCACGTGTCACTTTGAAGAGACGGCGTGTATGCGTCAGTGGTTGAATTCCCTTTGCATTGAAAAGGTCTTGCATGCAAGAAAAAACGTGTGAAATGCTCTTGCAGAGAGAGCACATCCCACTCTTAGCATCGCTAGACACTGGCAAAATGACCTGCATCGCTCGTAAATTCAACTCCAACCCTAGAAACATAGTCTGTTGCCCTAGCAACAGGACACTTTTGTCTAGGTTACACACAGCCCTAGATCAAATGGCTGAGAATGACATCTCGATGTTGGTAGCCAAAGACTCAGAGTGGGTAAACACCAACCATTCGTTCCAACCAGATAATTCAAAACGCGGATGCCTCGAAGTCTCAAGGGCATCAAAGCTGCATCCATGTATTTTGTTAAAGTGCATGGTTCCAGTGCAAGTCCGAATGGAAGGACACAAAATTGATATGCTTTCCCCCGAAAGCAAATCGAAGCTCCTGTGCTTCAGCGCAATCTGAATATGGAAATAAACGTCCTTTTAATCTATTGTCACAAACCAGTCCCCCGGCTGCACTTGGGATATTATTTGTTTCTGCATCAGCATTCTGAATTGACATTTCATTAGAGGGAAATTCAAACATCTCAAAATCCAGAATGGGACACAAGCCACCATCTTCTTTTTTTTTCGGGACCAGAAAATAAAGGCTGTAAAAGCCACATTATCTCTGAGATGTGGAATCTCCTCAATTGCCCCTTTTTCTAAGAGAGTATGAATTTCCCAAAAACAGGGCTTCCCGAACAGAAACATCTGTCGGAACAACCCCATTGATCACCGGCGGAGTCCACCTGAATTGAATTACATAACCAAGTTTTATTGTTCGAAGTACCCAGTTTAAAATGCCCTACAGCTGCTGCCAAGCTGACAGATGGGCAGACAGAGGTATTAATGCATGGCTCTTGCCTGCAATGCAACCTGTAACCAATAAATGGCACTTTGCTTAATTTAAGCGACTGCACCAGAAACAGGGAAGCCATTGCGCCTCTACTACTGTGGCTGGTTGAAGGGAATTTGCTAATGTTTTTGCCTTTATTGTATTTAGGCATAAAATGATGAGCATCCTGAATGTATCTACAGCAGGAATGCTGACTGAATAAAAGTTTTCCCTGGTATGTGAATGGGGAAAAGTGTATGAACATTGGGAGGAATATTTATTTCAGTAAACTGGTTCTCCACAATGGCCCAGCATTATTTATTGGAGAGCAATGTGTGGTACTTATGTTCACTGTATGTTTTGTGTATACTTGTGCTCGATGAGCATCGAATTCTGTTATGCATGTCTCGAAACTGTTGGTCATGGAGACAGAGACTGAATTCAATCAGGCAGTTATAAAAAGCAGTCACTCTGAATGCATTTACAGCAGAGGACACCAGATAAACCATCTTCCCTAGCATAGAATGGGAAAGAATGTGCGAACATTGAGGGGAATTGCATTTTGCTGACGAGACACCGTGCTTTCACTAAAGAGGAGTACGTCAAACACAAGGAAGAATCTGATGTCCATTCGCACTCCAATCTTCTCAGATACAAAGCTGAAAATCACAAAATGCACCCACACATGGAGCTCCAATCTGGAGGCCATAGAACTGGAACAAATGAGGATAATGCCTCGTGGTGATAAATTGCAAGCCTCGAACAGTGCTGCTGACCCCATCGGACCCTTGTAATGTTTGGAAAAAAACCTTATTAAAATTGCTCTGTAATTAGTCTGTATACAATGACGCTTCTTAAAATCCATCCTGTTGCCACTCAAAAGAAGCCATATGATAGGTGTGGGTGAGAGACAGATCTCTCCAAAAAATCTCCACTTCGTTTGTTTTTGGTGATTCACATTCTTTGTGAATATCGCCAACTACTGGGCAGGGAGGAGAATTTATAGTAAAAAAAAAAGGACTTAAATAAATCTGTTTCTCACCCACATCTATCATATTGCTTCCGAGTTCCTATGAAAGGGAACAAATACATTTACAAGTATGTACCCAAAACAAGTTAAACATTTTAACAAGATGTAGAAAAATCTAATTTCTTTCTCAAGGTGTTTCATTATTTTGTTCCTTTCTGTAATTAAAATATTTAAAACTAAACATATTTTTTGGGAGTATTGTTTTAAACTATTTTATAGTTTTTTTTTTTTCTTATTTCCTACATTTTTACATTTAAGTTTTTGGTGGGAAAACAACACCACAGACATTAATAAGTATTAACAATGGATTCTATGAATTCTGTGATGATTTGTAGTTTGTCTCACCTTAAAACATTCAGTGCTGTTGTACAGTATGGACTGTCAGAAATCAGTATGACATTATAAAAAGTTCAAAATTGGTTAAAACAAAATCTCAAAATTAACTTCATGCTGTCACCTTCATGGAAGCGAACTCTCAGTCTCTCATGGAACATCTTGTTAAGGCACTTTTCCACTCCACGTTATGCACGAGTTGTACCATGCAGTGGAAAAGCCCCATTAGGCATCTGGTTACTGTATTTGCCATTTTTAATAATGGCAGGTTATATTATCAAGTTTTAATTAATAATATTTAAGTGCCTAAACTTGATCAGATCATATTTCTGAAAATCTGGTATAAAAGATATGCTCAAAAGATACCACTTAATGTTATAATGGGCGCCCAAGTCAGGACTCAAACCGGGGTCTCTAGCATGTAAGGATTGCATCTACTGGAGACAATTTGGTTCTTGGACCCATAGGCAGAGTGTAGTTCAAAAGGCGGTCTTTACTGAATACAAAAGGTAATCCAACAGGAAATAAAAAAATAAAACAAAATTAACAAATCAGTCTTAGGGTAAAAAGGCAATTCCAAACTCCAACAAAGGTATATAATCCACATGGAGAGGCACAAAATAAGGGAAAAATCCAAAATTCCAGGAGTAAAAAATCTCAAAATACAAGCACAAGATACCACTTAGTGTTATAATGTGCACATAGCACAGGGAAACAACTGAAAAGACTGGGTTTAAAAACAGACAACAAAATTAGGCACAGGTGAACTAGATCATTAATCAAACTGAGTGGAGCGAGTTCAAAAGTAAATTTTTGTCCCCCTAGTTGGCCAACCAGGGAATTGTCAGGAGTCTCACATTTAGCAAAAATCACACACACACACACACACACACACACACATATGTTGGTGCGGCAATCCTTACTCTCCATATGACATATATAAATATATAGATTATTTACCCTAACTCTACTTAAACCTATCCCTCACATTTTTACATTTTCAAAAAAACATTTAGTATGTTTTTTTTAAGCAATTTGAATTATGGGGGACACTAGAAATGTCCTCATAAACAGCATTTATAGCATAATACCCTTGTAATTACCAGTTTGTATTCTAAAAAATGTCTTCATAAACCACCTAACCCCACCCAAACACACAAACACACACATACACACACACACACACACACACACACACACACACACACACACATATACATATATATATATATATATATATATATATATATATATATATAAAACTACTTTCTTATGCGATGGATCAGAATCTGCCATTGCTGGTTCAAACCAAATGATGTGTACTTCAGAAATAGTATCACAGCTTGTGCTGTATTTAACAAGTTATTGGATAAACAAGGATGGATGTGTGTGTGTGTGTGTGAGAGAGAGAGAGAGAGAGAGAGAGAGATGGCTATCAGCTTTCTGAAGATCAGCTTTTTCAGTGGAAAAGTAGCTGTCCAAGTGGGGTATTTCTCCCTATTTCACGAGAGCAGGTGCGCAAGAGTCTTTAACTATAGAAACAGTGATGTCCTCCACCATTTTAAACAGTGTTTCCAATCCAATGTGGAAAGTCCGATAAGAGGTAAGCGCCTTGAGATGTGTACTTAATCAGTATGTTGTGGCTCTCAGCTGTGATGAGTCGTAATGCTGAAGTTGTTCACTTAAAGCCGTTTAAAGCTATTTCCTAGCTTTAGTAGTAATACGAGCGAACACGGAGTGCAGTAATTAAACACTGGTTGACACGAAATTCACTTCACGACACCTAACTGGCTCATATTACACATAGAAATTATTTTTGCCGCCATCTGCTGGCTATCATATATATAATGTAAAAAAAAAATACATTTAAAAAAAGACAAACAGTAGCTCTTAACAGGTCTGCACTGCTCTTACACAAGCGGAGTGATTCACACACAGTGAAGTGTCAGAGTGCTGATGGTTTCAGACCATCAGTGCTCATGGAATGTCTCTCATCCAATCAGATTCAAGGACCGGAACTAACTGTTGTGTGTGTGTGTATATATATTTATATGTATACTTACTAGATATCTTCAGTAGATATCTTTTAAAAGATCTGAATCGTGATTTGCTTGTGTGCTGTGAGATTCCATCAAATTTGATAGCACCGTGAGATGTGAACCTATTCTAAAGTCTGCACCAATCAGAGCGCAGCACAAAGCAGCTTTACTGTGCAGGTTACCCAGAGGCAATTACTGTTTGGTAATTGCAGAGCCAGCTGTTGTGTGCTCCTGCATTGCAGCTGTGGATATCATATCCTGACTCATGTCTCAGTTCCAAGCACTAAGGCTGCTAACACTATGGTATTGTGGGTGTTAGCCTTTAATTATAGTCAGAGACCTGTTTGCAGTTTTATAAATATGGATAAGATTAGGATTTCTATGCTTACACAAGACCAAAAGTGGGAGAGAGCAGAGTGATTTGAATGCAGAGGCAGCCTATGCTCCAATGCCTGATTTAATTCACTTTAAATGAGAGAGGCTAATTAGAAATAGCAACTTCATCTTATTTCCTTGTACACTTGTGACAGGAAGAGGGAATTCTGCAGCACTCTAAATCAGAGAAGTCATTACCCATTGCAAACCCAAGCAAATTAACGAGCCTGTCTTTTTAATAACAGGATTCTTAAAGCATTCCTGATAAGCATGACATTTTGAGAACTAGGAGTGCCACTTTAAAAGGAAGAGAATTATATGCAGGAATCAATTTATTTATTTGATAATAGAAATGTGAAAAAAATTAATCACTTTACAAACATATAAATAGATGTTTTATCAAATTATTTAATGTTTTAAAAGTAGTTAAATGTAAGACAACACATTATATAAAACTTTTTATAAAAGTACTTTAATAATTTATTAATATAACTTTTTTTTAACTTATTTTACAAGGTCTTCACAGTCATGGTAAACCTGAAAGTATCAAACTTTAAGCAAATTTTGACACTGCCTGTAATAATAATGTAAATTGAGTATGCATTTTTCTAATAATGCTCTACTTTAAAATGCTGATGTCTGATTTGTGAGTGAATAATTCTTTGTTAGTCCTTGACAATGAATATGTCAAAATGGTTTGCATTTTGGTCTGAATGATTCATTTGCAAATTATTCTAAATTAAAAAATAATTTTAGAATAAATAATACAATTATAGAATATTTTATATATAAATGGTAATAAAATAATTTAAATAATAGGACAATTTATAAATCTTATCCAGTAATCACAAATGAATGGAAAGGTCATGAAAATTCATTAGTTAAAAAGTGTGAGAACCTTATAATAAATAAATAAATGTATGTTCAAAAGATGATTCATTTAATGTTTAAAATTTAGTTAAACATAGCACAGAATTTGCCAATAGAGCTAAACAGTGAACAGACACTTTTTATCCACTTTTTAAAAAAATAAAAAAAAAGTGTAATAAGACTTTTACTAATAAGATATTTTGCCATTTTCATCTTAGACACTTTCCCACAAATTTTCACATGACTGTGTAAACATATTGTATCTGAGTATGCACACTCCCCTAAGGCTCTTAAAATAGGTGTGTTGTCATGGGCTTTTTTTTGTCCTCATATCTAACCTCACGCAGACAGCTGAAGTACCACAACCCTTGAGGTGCTAGTCAGCTTGCAGCTCCACTCTCCTTTATCCCAGCACAACTGAAGACTGCTGACAGAGAGGACACTTTGTTAATCGAGATCTGTCTTTGCTCACTGCGGCGAGCTCAATCTTATTGTAATTCACAGCCTTGCATGTCTTCACCTGCAGCGGATACAGGCAGAGACTTATCAGACCTGTGCGAGCGACAGTATGCTTTTTTGTTTTGTTTTTGTTTTGTCTTGTTTTTTGTTCTACAAAGTGATGCTAAACATTAATGGTGGAAACAATGGCCGCTGGTTATGCAAAATGCAGGGAATACATTTGTGGATTCTTACAAGCCCACACAGCATGATTTACACAGGGGCATGTTCCTTGAACAACATGCTTTATAGTTCCTTGAAAAAGATTTGTATCAACCAGTTATAGCTCTACTCTAATCCTAAAATCAGAGGGCAATGGTTGGTGATAGGAATTAAAGAGATAGAATGTAATCATGTATTCACACTCATGTTGTTCCAAACCCATATGACTTTCTTTGTGTTTGCTTATGTAAGATCAAGAAATTGTATTGGGTCGTCGCTTGATGTCCAATGTAAAATCTGTGTCCTTGATGCAAAACCAGCTGAGATCCCCTGAATCTAAAAATTGTGTAAACATGCAGCAACTCATTTGACCGGCATGAGTTCTATCAGACATCTAGCTGAGTCTGCATGCAATCTAAAGATTGCTATGAGAGCAGACCTATGAAGATTGTGTTTCCCTTTAAGATCCCTTTACAGCTCTTTGATCTCCCCTCTTCAACAACATTTTCATCCATGGGATTTAGACGTGACTCATGTGCCCTGCACCAGCTTGTATCGATTACCACGGGAAAACTCCACAAGCTCTCAAAGAATCAGCCTGTTTGGTCTCAAACTTTACCAATGCTTCATGTAGGCTATCTGCTAATTGATTTAGCGTCTGCAGTTTGATTGGTCTCTTTAACAAGAGTCACACCCTGTATGTCATAAGTATTGTGAGCCAATGCAGCCAGTGTAATAGTGACATCTAGTCTAAAGTGAGCATCAAAACATACAAACACGCCTCCATTCTATTTAAAAGAAGCTCACTGTATAATGCGCCAGATTCACAAGTGTAATCATTTTGACTGCCACCATTAAAGGAATAACCTACCCAAAAATGTAGTTTTTTTCTACTGCAGAACAAAAACAAAGATAATTTGATGAAGATTTGTGGTGTGCATTCCTCAAGCATGCGTAATTAAGCTTCAGATTATGATTGTGCCTATTCTTTTAACTATTATCACACTTGGACAATAACTGTACCTAATTAGCCAATTAACAGTAGTGGTCATTATGCCTAGTGTATGTTCCAGAATCTACAGAAAGCCGTCAATGAATGGTGCACAATTTCTGTTTTGAAATATTGTTTAAAATAAGTAGTCATAAGCCCCCTGTCTATATATTTGTAGAGAATTTCATATAAAATATTTCTTCCTGGGATGCAATTTTGAGTTTTGTGTGCTTGGCCTCCAGTCATAAGTAATGCAGTATCCCGTGTAATTTAAGAAGATAAATCAAGCATCACACCAAATTTGCCACTTTATGATAGAATATACCATGCTGTGCCCAGGGTAGAGAAAACTTTTATGCTGGTGGCATTCAGTGACATTTATATCACCAATTAATTTCAAGACAGGACGGCCTGGTAATACAAAGACAATGCAAATTCTGCCACACTGGGGTACAGGAAACGAATTAGGAAAAGACAGAAGGTGGATGAGAGAGGTGCAGTGAATCTCTTGTAATGCATGAAGGGAAAGTGAGAGGCACATCTTTGGACAGACATGACTATTATGAAGCAGTTAGAGGTATGGCATAGTCGATAGATCTTTCTAGATTTACACTACCAAGAGGACAGGACAGTCCTCACTACCAATGTTGGGGAAGCTACTTTGAAGCTGTAATTTCACAAACTACAAGCTACTCA
This sequence comes from Moxostoma hubbsi, assembly GCA_032164185.1. Classification (NCBI taxonomy): domain Eukaryota; kingdom Metazoa; phylum Chordata; class Actinopteri; order Cypriniformes; family Catostomidae; genus Moxostoma; species Moxostoma hubbsi. The sequence goes on from JAVLUX010000042.1 coordinate 11,353,975, forward strand.
TTATTTAAAGTACTGTAGCTAAACTTCTGTCAAGCTATTAACAAAAAGTAGCTAACTACATTTAAGCTATTTAAAGGTGCAGCATTTATCTGCCACAAAACCAGTGATTACTATGATGATGACATAATCAAACAATAATTGAACTGATAAATTTACAGAACACAGGAACATTTTAGGAACACGGAACTCCATAAGATGTTGGTTAATGGAGAAAATAACCTTTGGAGAAACCAGACTCACTGTGGGGGCCAGTTCCCCATGAATATAATGCCAATATTACTTATGTGCTGTGCAAGTCAGGGTCAGTGTTTTAAAAATGCTAACAAAATATTTTTATTTATTAGACTGTCTTTGAAGTCCATCCTGTATTAACTGCAGAATTTCACATAGATGCATTATCCTTTGTTAGTTGGCTGATGAAGGCTTTTGTTGGAATTCATTAATAATCTATGTATTCCATTACAAGAGTGTAGTCCATCAGCAAAGGTGATGCAGGCAGAGATAAATGATGAGGTGCATCACAGTTCAAACTGCAGGTCATTTCAGTGAGGTTCAGTGGGGTCCAAACTAAGTCCAAGGTTCAGGCAGTGGTATATGAAGTATCCAATGTCTTACAGTTGGAGTTGGCATCAGTTCATCCTCTGAAGTCAAAAAACTGAAGTGATGTCTGGCTAGCACCGGCTGTAGTTTGTCGTCATTACTCAGCGACATGCAGCAGTGGAGTTCAACACCAAGCAGGAATGGAACTTGATCTGGCAGGCTCTGGTAGATAATTCTGGTAGATCTCTTAGTTAGTTACTCTGTAACACTGCTAAGTACATAATATAACATTTTTGGAGTTGTTTGCTGCTACAAGCACTCAAATTATTTATCTCCATTCAACAAAATTAATTCTACTTGCCATTTAAAATTTATGTTTTAGATTTCCTTGGCATTTAAGTTGTTTTGAGTAATGTGTTCCTACTCACAGTGTGCTAATGCATTCTGTTGTTAAATGCTAGTGCATGATAGTGCTCATGGCTATGCGGCAAACCTGGAGGAATGGAGTCATGGAAAAGGTTACCCATGTCAATTGAAATGAAAAGTAGAACCATATTTTAAATGGGCCACAGATAGGGAAGTGGGGCAGAGTGCCCATGTGAAACCTACCATTTTCATCTTTAACCACTTTGAGGCACTCCAGTCATGGGTAAAAAGTAAGATTGTTTCATCTTTGTGCAGTGAAAAATGGCTGGGGCTCTAAATTGGTTCTCCCATCCAAGGACGGGCAGTGCAGAAGAGCTCTTTGTGACAAGCACTTACTGTAGTATTTTCCTTTTACAGCCAGACTTTTCACTACTGAATCACTCATGACTGTAGAGACACCTGCCAAGAGCTGGTGGCTCATGCTAAGCATGGCTGCATAAATAGGTGGCCATGCTTTTAAGCCATGCTAAACCAGGCCCGGTTCCAGAACAAAATTGCTGAGGGTGCTTTTGTAATTAGCGGGGGTGCTCTGTATAAAGTGAAGACAAAATGTAGGGATTGCAACAGCACTTTTTTTTATTGCACCAATGCTATAAAAAGGCCCCAGATATCAAGCATAAAAGTTCATACTAACAGGTTAACTATTCAATACATAAACTAAATGTTTTATACTAAGTAGCATCTAATAATGACTTAATGATCAAAAGCATTAAGCAAATATTATACAGGATATGACCATATTGCCAAGGATGAAAATCTATGAAATGAATAACATGATGATTTTTAAACAACTTGTTGGTTGTGAAGGGAAAGCAGCTACGGAAGAGTTAGCAAAATGTATGTAATTTGGATTCCGCAAGCGATGTAGGAAGAAGTTGTCCACAGCCACTGATTTAAAGTCTGCATTTGCATTTCGCTAAAAATAAAAGTTTGGATTGGGCTGTTGGAAACTGATCCTAGACCAGAATTATGGGGCGTTTTATCACTGGAAAAAAAACTGGAAGCAGAAATGGTAAGCAACATGTGGTGGATTAAGTGAGATAATTCCACTAAAAATGTGCTATGCATGAGCATGATGGTGCAAACAAAGACTGTTTTGCCCAAGACATGCCACTTGTATTAAAATTAGTGGGATAAATTGGAATACCCAATATGGCGGATGTAGAAAAGAATGTCCAGCCTTACAAGTAAAAGAGCAATTCAGCTTTTAGAGTCAGTTTTGGAGATTTCGGTCTTTCCCCATTCAATTAGATAGGAGCTGTACTTTTATGCTGCTCATATCCATGGAAAGTAGCAATCCTGGAGCATTCCAAAGATGGAACCCTTCTTGCCTTGAGTGTGCGCTAACGTTCACTTGAGGATGCTTAGAGCCCTCAAGCACCGCCATAGAACCGAGCCTTTGTCATTGGACATTCCAGCAGTTTAGAGTATGCTCAGACCAACAGAGGCTGGGAAAAAACAGTCCCAGGGGACGAGCCCTTTGCAGCTGAAGTAATGGTTCCCTGAGGACATAATAAGACCTGACAAAAACATTACAGGGGAGAAAAAGCACAGGTGGAAAAAAAATGGCATACTAATTTTGAAACTAATTTGAAAGCCAGCAGAAGGGCCTGGGGTGAGGTCACAGGATCTGGAGCTGACTGCTTTAGTCACAAAGCATTAGGGCAGCAGAGAAGGGCAGAGGCTTTTGACATCAGAACTGTGTGGTTATTAAAACACAGCTGTGTGCAATAAAAGCAGACATGTTTTTTAGGGATGAATTCACTAAACAGTTTTAGCACTTTTGCATGTGGTATTTTAGCACAGAAACATTTTTCACTAACCTTCTCTAATTCAGTTAGTTATTTAACCAGGTGTTAAATCTGCTGTAATAAAATGAAGTGCTATTCCATGAGTATTTAAATTAGTCGTTGCTTTTTTTATTTTTTATTGCAAACACTCTTTCTATGTAAATTAGGATTGCACAAAACTAAGAGCTGTTTGGCAAATTAAACATCGCCCCAAAGTATACCTTGGTTTTGATGCGAACGCTTAGTGTCTGCCTACAGTCGAACGCTAGCTTTTCAAAGTATACTGTACTTCAATTGACTTGCGCACTCTATGATGGTTGGCGCATGCATGCTATGACTGCTAAGTGATGCTGGCCTATTTAGCTGCAGGAGTTTAGACCCATAAAGATGTCTTTGTATTTGTCGTCTTCAAACTCGAGCTATACAAATGCAGGTATCTTCTGATCTTTTCACACACGAGTTCTTGATGTGGATATCCAGTGTTGTTGTTTTCACCATTATTTGTTGTTTAGCGGCAATTACATATTCTTCTAGCGATTCTTCGTCACAGCAGCTATGAGGGTTGCCACCTTGTGGACTCAGTAATTAGTGCAAATAATTCCAGGCGCATGAGCATACTGCGCATTCAGAGTACTCGTGGTTAGAAAAAAAACGGACCGCATGTGTTCAGTACTCGAGCACTCTGCGGATGGCAAATAAACTCCATAAGTGCCATTCGTCCAAAGTGTGTTCACGTCTAACCGAAGTATACTTTGGGCTTTACCTGCTTGTAAAGTTGGATTTAAATGCAATCTTATTTAAAATAAATTATTTTCTATCCATCACGGCAACAGTACTTCATGAAAATAATGATCAAGTGATGGAGGAGAGCATTATAACTGCGTATGCATAAAGATGTGCAGTACAGCTAAGCGATCTTTTAGGCATTTTAAAGAGTCAAATTGAGGTGTTTGGATCACAGCTGTGGAGTGATGCTATACGATCCCAGTAAAGTATGCCAGATTGCAGTAGACCTCCAAAACCAAGCATTCAAAAACAACTCTCAAGATCTGGAATTGCACTGGCCAAATTGCATTCAGCACAAGATTTTTGAGCATGTTTGCACTGTTATGTGATTTGCATAATTCCTGATGATAAAACAATGCAGACAACACGTGCAGTTATGCAACATTCTTAGTGAATTCCTTAGTTATTAAATATTGTGTTGTCCTTATTGCATAATTAATGTGTGGATTCCTCGAGGACTGTTATATTTAGTGATTGTAATTCAGACAGCTTTTGGATGAAAATCAGGTAAATGTGTTGGTTTTGAAGACTGTATCCCACGAGACTGAGAACAGGAATGTTTTGCTGACAACTCTGTTTGCTGAACAACAGCAGGTGCTGACCTGAAAACAACTCCCCGAACAACCTGTTCTGCTCTATCCTTGCTGCTTTATTTAAGACATTACCGTTCCAGACTTGTTTTGACATGGAAGACAGCATCAAATTTTAAGTAGCTCTAAAAATGGCATTCAGAATAAGAAGTATGCTGTATGAGTGAGCATGTGTGAAACAGGCGGGGGGGTGGGGGGATTATGAGGAATTTTTTTTATGTTACAAACTGGTAATTACAAGGGTATTATGCAATAGATGTGGTTTATGTGGACATTTTTTGTGTCTCCATAGTTCAAATAACTTAAAAAACGTACAAATTTTGAACGTTTTTTGTGAGGTTTAGGGGTAGGGTTAGGTTTGGGGAATATAATCTATAGTTCATACAGTATAAAAATAATTGTCTGTGAAGAGTCCTCATAAGCCGCACCTATGTGTGTGTGTGTGTTACAGAGAGATGAAAACTACACTGCTGAGAGAGGGGACGGGATTTTTTGAGAGGCTTAGTAAGCTCATTGGCTGCGTCTCCGCCCCTGCCGTCAAGTTGGGCTGGATAGAGACAAGCAAGGCAACACACACATAAGACTCTGAGGAGTCATTGAGCTGTGATGCCTAATTAACTCTGTGTATCAGAAGAGAGAGAGAGAGAGAGAGAGAGAGAGAAAATGGAGGGAAGGAGACAGTATGCTCCTCCCCTCTTCTGTTTTGTTTGACCCATTTAACAATCACAGCAAAGCACAAAAACGCAATATCAGCTGAAACAAATAACACATCCATCAGCCTGGGAAGCCTTTGTTGAAATGTGGATTGAGAGAGACATGTGTGAGGGTTGGAAAAAGGCCTTAAATTTGCACTCTTGCATTCACACAAACACATCTGTACACACTAATTTCTCAGCAAATTATGTACTTTTGATAGTTGCTTCTCTCTTGGTGCATGCAGATTTAGGGAGCTGGGTGTCTGGCCGTCTGGACATTATGGACTTAAACAAACCTTTGAAGTCACTGACCATGTATACATGCACATTATTTCTTATTAAGATCCATATCTTGCTTTAGATTTCATTAGGAAAATGGGTTCATGCACATTCTTTTCCTGATATGTTATTCTGGAAATGCTGGAGATGCCACTCTGGCCATTTATTATGATGCTTTTTAGCGTTTTTTGATGGTAATTTAATCAACTCATTAATTTTCTTTTATGTCCTTAACAAACATACACAAGATTGTGATGAACTGCAAACTGTAGGCATGATACTGTATGTTAAATTTAATAGCCTAGAGAAAACTTATTTAAACATATATAACGTATTTGTGGATATGTGTTGATAAGATGCTCACAAATGCTTCAAGTAGAATTTGACCACCTTTTACAGCGATATACACTCACTTACCACTTTATTAGGATCACTATGGTCCTAATAAATGTTCCGACGTGGTCTTCTGCTGTTGTAGCCTGACTCGTATCTGCATGATTTTATGCATTGCACTACTCCCACACTATTGGCTGATTAGATAATTGCATCAATAAGTAGATGTACAGGTGTTCCTAATAAAGTGCTCAGTGAGAGTACAAGACAGTTTACCTGTGGTACTGTGGGAAATATCTTTGAGCATCTGGAACTTTAGGGAAAAACTTTACATACTTGGGTCAGTTTGTCAATGCATATTTTAATATTTAGTTTTGTGTATTGTTTTAATAGCTTTGACTTTCCAAATCTGTCATACAGTATAGTGAATATTGACATTTTGTTATATTAATTTACTTTGAGCTAAATTATTTCTTCTTCTTTTTCTTCTCTCTCCCTCTCTCCCTTTCTCTCTCTCTCTCTCTCTTTCTCTCTCTCTCTCTCTCTCTCTCTCTCTCTCTCTCTCTCTATCTATCTCTCTCTCTTTCTTTCTTTCTTTCATGTGCTCTCCTGGATTAATTTTTGCCGCTCTCTCAAATTAAAGGTAAGTCAGCTATTTTTTTTTTCTTTGCATATTCATAAATATGGATGTGGTTATTTTTGTATAATTTTTCATAACTTTCATGAACCATTACTCAGCAATAGTATTTAAACCATTGTAATTCAGTACATTTTTATACATTCATTCTGCACACATTTACTCAAGTTTTGGTCATGTGCACTAATAATAATAATGGTAACTACATTTATATTGAAAGATTTTCCCATTTATTTTTAGTCTGTCAGAGACAAAGCTAAAAAAAAAAAAGATAAATGTTGATTTAACTTTAACAGTGTATCTAAAATTAAGGTATGAAATATTAATTATAAAATAATTTGTTAAAAAAAGACATCATAAGGCGATGTAGACTGGAGAATAGTGCACGTGTTACACCATGTAGTGTGGTGGCTACATGTGCCGGTGACCCACAATAATCAAGGTTTCAGTGAGGCACTTTCAATGGAAGTGAATGGGGCAAGTCTTTTTAGGGTTTAAAGGCAGAAATGTAAAGCTTAGAATTTTATAAATGCATTTACATTGCATCTCTCAGAACGTATTATTTGAGCTGTAAAGTTGTTTAAATCATTACAGAAGTTACCTTGATAACAGGGTTTACAGTGTTACATCATTATGGCAGTGAGGTTGTAAAATTGGATATAACTTCACACAGAAAACATAGTAAGCAATTTTATCTCACTTAAATCATAAATAATAATAAAAATAATAATAATAATAAAAAAAATATATATATATATACACTCACCTAAAGGATTATTAGGAACACCTGTTCAATTTCTCATTAATGCAATTATCTAATCAACCAATCACATGGCAGTTGCTTCAATGCATTTATGGGTGTGGTCCTGGTCAAGACAATCTCCTGAACTCCAAACTGAATGTCAGAATGGGAAAGAAAGGTGATTTAAGCAATTTTGAGTGTGGCATGGTTGTTGGTGCCAGACAGGCCGGTCTGAGTATTTCACAATCTGCTCAGTTACTGGGATTTTCACGCACAACCATTTCTAGGGTTTACAAAGAATGGTGTGAAAAGGGAAAAACATCCAGAATGCGGCAGTCCTGTGGGCGAAAATGCCTTTTTGATGCTAGAGGTCAGAGGAGAATGGGCCGACTGATTCAAGCTGATAGAAGAGCAACTTTGACTGAAATAACCACTCTTTACAACCGAGGTATGCAGCAAAGCATTTGTGAAGCCACAACACGCACAACCTTGAGGCGGATGGGCTACAACAGCAGAAGACCCCACCGGGTACCACTCATCTCCACTACAAATAGGAAAAAGAGGCTACAATTTGCAAGAGCTCACCAAAATTGGACAGTTGAAGACTGGAAAAATGTTGCCTGGTCTGATGAGTCTCGATTTCTGTTGAGACATTCAGATGGTAGAGTCAGAATTTGGCGTAAACAGAATGAGAACATGGATCCATCATGCCTTGTTACCACTGTGCAGGCTGGTGGTGGTGGTGTAATGGTGTGGGGGATGTTTTCTTGGCACACTTTAGGCCCCTTAGTGCCAATTGGGCATCGTTTATATGCCACGGCCTACCTGAGCATTGTTTCTGACCATGAAATTGGTTTCTTGAACATGACAATGAGTTCACTGTACTAAAATGGCCCCCACAGTCACCAGATCTCAGCCCAATAGAGCATCTTTGGGATGTGGTGGAACGGGAGCTTCGTGCGGCTAAGGCCTGGATGTGCATCCCACAAATCTCCATCAACTGCAAGATGCTATCCTATCAATATGGGCCAACATTTCTAAAGAATGCTTTCAGCACCTTGTTGAATCAATGTCACGTAGAATTAAGGCAGTTCTGAAGGCGAAAGGGGGTCAAACACAGTATTAGTATGGTGTTCCTAATAATCCTTTAGGTGAGTGTGTATATATATATATATATATATATATATATATATATATATATATATATATATATATATATATATATATACATTATAATTAAAAAAAGTAGATGTAAAGATTGTGTGCCCTATAACATTAATTAGATATTCATGTCTGTTAAAGTAATTATTATACATGCTCTCTAAGTGTATGAAATACTGAAGTGTTTATGTCTTAACTTTAGCTTGAGGCAGAATCTCTGCTCTAATACCATAAATAATTACACACTGAATAAAACCAAATGCCCAGTTACAAATAATATGAACTCCAAGGGCTATAACAATGTCTAACATCTGCGTGTGAACATTTCTTCATTCTATTAAGCACATCTTTAATCAAATAAAAATAGGACAGATTAAATGTGATTAAATAATTCTACATTTTAATATGTCACACTTGTTCTTAGATGACTTCATCCATGTATTTTACATTTATGATTTATTAAGCTCTGCAATCTTTCTTTTATTCATTCATTCTGTCTATATATCTTTCCTCTATTCACCAAGTCTCACTTCCTCTCCTTGCCCTTAAATGGGTGTCAGTGCTGATTACAGGGCCATTTCAGGCTTGTCGGCGAGTGATTCTTTTGGAAAGGCCGAAGCATTATTGAGCTGACATCTGTAGAGCTCTTTAAATGAAATATGAATTGGGTTTTTATGCCTGCGACTGTCTCTTCTCTGATAGGCTGCTTCTCTAAAGAACCTTTCATTAAACCAAATAAGCTTTTACATCCATGAAAGGTTGTCAATTGTTTATCTTCTTTTCAAATATAAAATTACATTAAAATTAATGTTTGAACTACTTTTTTTTTCTAATTTGCCATCATGAATTGACAAAATTGAAAAAATTGGCATATTTAAAAAAAATTTTTTTTTAAATCAACAGTATGCTAAAGATCATATGCTGAATATATTGAATACATAATAAGAATGTGTGCGAAAGCTGACCTGTGTAATTGTTGCACAACCGAACAGAATTGCAAAAATACACTCCCCATTTTCCATTAGTCAGACAAACAGCCCACCAAACTCGCACCATTGGTTGAGCCAATGTGGCTGTGATTAGCTGGTCGGGGTACTTAGACCAACAAAAGAGTGATGTTTTAAAAGTGTTTACATTTTGGGGGGAAAACAATCTACGAACGGTTTACTTATAGTTGTCTCTGCATTATAAGCTGGTATAGGAGAAAGTATTTTTAATCTTCAGCTTCAACACAATTTATTATATTATGGACATTTCAGCCACATATTCTGATTTTATCTTTGCGAATATTTCTTGGTTTCCCGAAACCGACAATATGCGTTCAACTTGTAAAGTGCATCACTTCTGTAATGGTGTGTTTTGCTATTGTGTTTTATAGCAGAAATCACTTTAGATTCACAACCTATTTAATCCTCATGTTGTTTTCCGGTCATTTTGACCCGAACAGGATTTTCTTTTGCCTGAAAATGCTAGTTCTATTGGAATGAAACTTACTGACTTTGCTCACAAAGGTCTCACAACTTCCCCTTGAAAATTGCACATACATCTCTCATTATGTTATATTGTCATTAAATATTGGATGCCAACTTGATTTCTTTCAATTATCTTAGGTTTTGTATTTCTTTTTGGAACTCATTGATTGTAGGCCACATTGGCCTGAGCTTATGCACCTCAGTTTTTGAGTGAAAAAGCATTTTTTTTGTGGATAATTTTGGCAATATTAAATAAAATATGAAAACATTCTGTACTATTTATCACACTAGTGTGCTTTAGGAAGTTTCTATTTTGTACAAAATGACACAGAATACACACTTGTGATGTTCCCGGTCAAAAATGGCCATTGAAAATTCATGGGAGAGATCAAAAATAAGAGAACAATTTAGTGTTCAGGAGCATGTTCATGGTCACATATGTGCATGTGTGCTTTAAAGACCTGTGACCTGTGCATGCGCACATACACACACATACCTGCACTAATACGCACACACAGACAGACACATGCTCACGTACAAGCACAAACTCTTTTGAGTATTACATGCTTTCTTTTTCACAGAGATTATCTTTATCCTACCCTGAACTGCATCCAACATACTTTCATCCATCCAACATTACCACACACACACACACCAGAACTGTCTTTGCCCCATAGTGACCCCTCTCCAATAGACAAAATAGAATTGTGGTGTTCCCAGTCATTGCAAATGAATGGGGAATATCACAAAAAAACATTTGTGAGGTGCATAAGCTCAGGACAATGAAGTCCATAAAGTAATGAAAAATATCTAATATAATATCTGGTGATAATATTGCATAACGAGACATTTATAAACAATTTTTAATAGGCTGGTCATTTTTGACCGTGAACGCCAAATTTGGTCAAAAAATGTCCACATAGCACAAAGGTTAAGATGAAAAGCATTGCTAACTGATGGATAAATGGGCTTTGGCTTTTAAAGGCTTTGACTTTTACTTTTTCATAGCATGTTAGAACTGGTAAAATAATGGCCCACTAAAAGAAGTTCTGTGTGCTCTTTCTTCCGCTACTCTTCCTCTCAATTAATATTAGATTTATGAAATAAAATGTCACTGACAAATGCTAGCAAAACTTTCACGAAGATCACAGAAAAAAAACACATTATTACACTTATCAATCAAAGCTCTCTGACAGCTTGGGATCTCTTGAGTGAGTTGTTAATTCTGTGAATTCTTGCTATCTAAGGTGTTAGGTCTTATTTGCACATTTTCTTAACATTGCTCCTTATATTTAACTTTTTTTTTCCTACTTGTTTAATAAAAAACTTTGTTAACTCTGTTTAGATTAAATTAACATTAAAGGTAATATTGCAATCAAAAGAAGTTCTCTGATAATATGCCAATATTCAGGTGGCTTTACTTTTGAAACGGTGAGTATTTTAATGTTAACAGATTGGCCCCGTCACTTCCATTGCAAGTGCCTTACTGTCTGTAACCCAGGTTTATGTTCTTAAGAAAAGTCCAAATAACTTTTTGTGGTAATCAATATTATTCCACAAATGCTGTCAATTGAGCTTAACTTGTAGTGAACCTGGAATATTCTTTTAATTGTGCCAGGCAAATAGTGCTGACGTTTGTGAATAATGCACAATTTATAATAAGTCTAAGATACATACAAAGGAGGCATGTTTATGCTGATTTAAATACTTTCTGTGTTATTCTTAGCATATCGAGCACCTAGTTGAGTGAATAAGACGAAGGTTTTGTCGCTGAAATATAGCGCAACTGTTTATTGACATCTCATATTTTATTTGTCCTGCATACTCCAGTCTGATTGAAAGGAAATGAAAACAGAGAGAGTGAATGGAGATGTTCTGAGATGTTTGTGATAGTTTTGTGTATTAAGTAGGGGGCTCAGGAGCACACACAAAGCCCTGGTGGGAATACACTGATTTGTTCAATCATAGCTGCCAACAAAAATAGGACAACCTGACTCTTGATGCTTAAGTTATAGATAAGCTTCTGGCTCTTCAGCACAACAGTAAATCAAAAACCTCAAGAGTTTACAGTAGCATTTATTCATTCTTTGTATATATCCAAGTTATAATCCTTAATCTAACCCTTTTGGCATTTTAACAAGTTTTATTAACAAAACATTTAAAGTTAAAGGAATATTTCACCCCAAAATAAAAATTCTGTCAGTAGTATTATTTTAATGGCGCTTTTCAAAACTTCAAAACGGCATTGCAAATGTGTCCCATATAACCTCTGCACTATATTACAATTATTCTGAAGTCATATGATAGCATTGTGAGGAACAGCCTGAAATTCAAGCCGTTATTCACTAAAACCCTAGCTTTCCTTGCACATTCATGAGAAAAGTAACGATGTCTGATTCATTAATAAATTAGTTTTTAAAATAAAATCGTTTCATCAATCAGTTAATCCAGTTCACATAAGCCTTCTGAATCATTTGTTCATGAGTCACACTGGTTCTCGAGTTCATCCTAATGATCCATTTGCAACTGTTAGCATGTCAGTGTAGGTGAAAATTATTAGTAAATAGTGACTTACACTCACTGACCACTTTATTAGGAACACTATGGTCTTAATAACATGCCTGCCATGGTCTTCTGCTGTTGTAGGACATCCGCCTCAAGGTTTCTACGTGTTGTGCATTCTGAGATGTTATTCTGCTCACTACAATTGTACAGAGTGATTATCTGAGTTACCGTATCCTTTCTGTCAGCTCGAACCAGTCTGGCCATTCTTTGTTGATCTCTATCATCAACAAGTCATTTCTGTCCACAGAAATCCCAGGAGATCAGAAATACTCAAATGTTACAGAAATACTCAAACCAGCCTATCTGGCAATGACAATCAGGCCACAGTCAAAATGACTGAGATCACATTTTTAACTTAAGCTCCTGACCCGTATAAGCATGATTATCAGCTACCACATGATAGGCTGATTAGATAATCACATGACTAAGAAGGTGTACAGCTGTACCTAATAAAGTTCTAAGTGAGTGTATATATTTTCCTAACATAAAGTTGTTATGGTTTCAGAAGTCTTGGAAGGTAGTAAGTCGTATGAACCACATTAATTATACTTTAATGGTGCTTTTTCATAATTTTAGAGCTTGAAACCCCCAGTCCTTATTCACTTTTGTTATATTGTAAAGGGTGGTCCAATTCACCTTTCATGTTTCACAGATGAAATTAAGTTATACGGTTTTGAAATGTCATGAAGGTGAATTAATAACAACATTTTCTGGTTTTGGTTGAACTATTGTTTTGATAATGTACAATAGGAGGCAGATATCCTTAACTGAACTTGCAGAGTTAACAGCCGTGTTCCACCTGCAAAGCATCAGGGAGTCAGACAAGTTTTCAGTTTCATGGATGTTGTTATTATTGTCTAAAGTGAAGCACAATGGTGTCACATTGCCTCACTGGCGTGTTTGTCTGCCGCTGCTCTCTGGCTTCTTTTCAATGTTTTTAGATGCTTTTGTTTAGTGGCGTTTTGTAGGAGCGACCTCAGGAAATCGAGTTTTATGCTTCTCTTTTATGGACAATCTTATGGACTATTGACTTTTTAGTTTGTTTGAAATCTATGCTACACCTCTCGTTTTATTGGATTACCTCAAGGATATTAACACCGCTGCACTCAACGATGGTCTTTGCCGGGACTGCTATGTGCAGTCTTAAATAGGCTGCTTGATTCCCTGTCCATCGTCCATGTCCAGTGGGGCTGGAGCACATGGATTTTGAATTCAGGTCATATTCATCGAGGATGTTCTGCCTTCTGTTGCCCATCTTGGCCTGCTGGAGTTTCTTTGTTGCCCCTCACCAGTTTCAGCAGAGAGCTCCCTGCTTGTTTTACAGGATTTACAGTGTTTGAATTCCTTGGCCCACCTGTCAGATGGAGTTTATAACTGTTGCGCTGCTCTTGGAATTGCGCGTCACCCGCGATATGCCCATCGAGGGTCACGCCAACATCCCTTCAGATTACCGACTGATTCCTCTGACAACCACCACATACCAGCCATATGGTTTTCACGCCATGTGAAGCGGGGTGTCAATTTTGATAATCTCAGCTTGCTGAAACACACATCTTTTATTTCACTGCAAAACACAGATGGTGCCACAATTAAGATGGCCCTCATTAATGCACGGTCATAATTGAACAAGTCTTTTATTCTGAATGACTTTGTTATATCTCGATCATTGAACTTTTTATTCATTACTGAGACCTGGCTGAATCCTGGCGAACAAATGGCCCTTGGGGATCTAACACCGCCAGGCTGTGACCTTTTTAATTCCCCACAGACTTCAGGGTGAGGAGGTAGTGTTGCCACTGTTTATTGAAACACTTTTAAATGCAGGACACTGCCTTTGGACATGTATTCCAGTTTTGAGGTCCAACTATTAAAGATTGACATCTTGGGTCCTGCTTTCTGTGCACTTGTGTACAGACCTCCCAGATTTAATAAGAACTTCATCCGACAATTTTCAGACTTTCTCTCTGGACTGGTCTCTCATTGTGGTAGACTCCTGATTCTTGGTGGTTACTGGTCCTATTCACAATATGGGTCATACATTAGATCTTGTGTTATCTTGTGGTCTTTCTGTATACAACTTAGAGATCTTAGAAATTGGCCTTTCTGACCATTATTCAATAATATTTGAGACAGTATCTACTTGTCCTCTCCCTACTTTTTCTCTGCCCTTACATCACTCCCAGTTCATTCACTCGTCTGCTGCCAATCTTTTTTCAGAATTTGATTTAACGCATTTCAGAAATTATATCTTAGCTGGAATCAACACTGAATCATTGGTTGGAGCTTTTAATGAATCTTGTACTTTTACAGTTGATAATTTCGCTCCGCTTAAGCCAAGGAGAATTAAGGGTTTTTCACAGTCTTAGCAAGATGACGTCACCCGTGCTCTCAGACAAGAGTGTAGAAAAGATGAGCACAAATGGAAACAAGACAAGCTTCAGGTCTCTTTTGATATTTTAAAGGAGTGTTTAACTAACTATCAGAGAGCTGTAAAGGAAGCGAAAGCTATGTTTTTCTTGTGTCACATTCCCTGTTGTCTTTTGTTTGGGTACTTTTATGTTGAAATTCTTGTTTAGTTCCTGTTTCTTAGTCATGTGATGTCCTGCTTTCCCTCCATGTTCATGTGTCTGGTTTTCATTGGTTCATTGTTTGATTACTTTGTTATCAATTCTAGTTTGTCATTGGTTTTAGTTCATTGCCTTGTTATCTTGTTTAGAGTTCTGTTGGTTCACTGGCTTATGTTTCCCCATGTCCATGTACTTAAGTCCTCATGTTTGCATTGTCTCTTGTCGAGTATTGTGGTTAGTTTGTTGTTTGTATGTGTAGCAGAGTCCTAGTTACGACCTGTTCTTAGTCTAGTTTCTAGTTCCAGTTTCCAGTTTATGTCTAGTTTGTTCCACGTGCCTAGTTCTTGTTCACGGGTTTGGATAAGGTTTTCTTGTATCATCACCGTTTTTGTTAATAAATCTGCACTTGGGTCCTACACATCGCCTTCGTCATTGCCTTTGTCAGCTACACAACATTACATCTTGATATTAATTTGTGATAACACAAAATGACCAAAAGTATTGTTCAAAACAATTGATTCTGTTTTAAACCCAAATAGAAATGCTTTTCTGGACGCCAACCAAGAGACCTGCAAAACATTTTTTTACTTCTTTACTCACAAAATTGAGCAGATTAAAGGAGCTATTGTACCTTCACAAATTGATCAACCACTAATTCCTTCCCCGTCCAGCTCCCTGACTCACTTTGAACCAGTTACATTAGCACAGTTAGCAGATATAAAGTGTTCCAGTTACAAGCTGTATACTCTTTCTCCGCACCTTTTTAAAGAAGTTTTCATAACTACCAGTTCCTCTGTAACAGCTATAATTAACAGCTCGTTAGCAAGTGGAGTTGTTCCAAGAAGTTTTAAACATGCAATTCTAGATCCTTTATTAAAAAAAACTTTTTGGGATCCTGCAATACACAACAATTACAGACCAATCTCCAAACTGCCTTTCATTTCCAAGATCTTGGAGAGAGTTGTTTATTCTACTCCTATCTAAATACATTTAACATTTTAGATACATTTCAGTCTGGTTTCAGACGCTTGCACTGCACTGAATCTGCATTGTTGAAGGTCACTAATGATATTTTACTCTCCATGGATTCAGGTTCTCTTGTAGTCTTAGTTTTATGAGATCTCAGTGCAGTGATTTGACACTATCGACCATAAAATACTTCTCAGTCATCTTGAATGTATGGTTGGGTATGGCCCTCCTGTGGTTTTCCTAAAAGAAGGACGTTCTCTGTTAATTTAGGTCATTTTTCTTCTACGTCGGCTCAATGACAGTGAGGGTCAATTTTAGGACCCTTGTTATTTTCCCTGTATATGCTTCCTCTGAGCTCTATTTTTCAGAAGTACAGAATATCTTATCACTGTTATGCTGACGATTCACAGTTTTATTTCCCAGAGAGTATAGACAAGAATTGTTAATATGAGAATGCCCTAAATTGCTTCAAAGATATTAAACATTGGCTGGCAAACAGTTTTTTGAAATGAAAGCAAAACCTAAGTTCTGATTTTATGTTCCTCCACGTCCTCCTTACCTGGCCTGGTTGCCCAGTTAGGTCCTCTGTCGTCGAATGTACAATATCATATAAGGATTTTTGGGAGTGATTTTAGACTCCTCTTTACTTTTCAATAAGCAGATCAGTGCTGTTGTCAATGGTGGCTTTTTGCTATCTATTGCTGAAATAAAACAATTTCTTTCCCATAAAGACTTGGAAAATGTTATCCACTCACTTATTACCTCAAGGTTAGACTATTGTTACTCTTTGTACATTGGTCTCCCCCAAACTGCGTTATCCTGCCTACAGCTAGTTCAAAGCGTGGCAGCTAGACTTTTAACAGGATCAAGAAATAGAGATCACATTTCAGCGGTTTTAGCATCTCTACACTGGCTTCCTGTGAAATTTAGGGTCGATTTTTAAATTCTGATTTATGTTACAAGGCACTATCTGTCTCGTACCCCAATAAATCAGTGACCTCCCTTACTCCCCTACCAGAGGGACACAGGTCTTCTGATCAACTTTTATTAAGGTTTCCTCGTTGCCATTGTAGACCACTGTAGATCACTTCTTTAAAAACATATTTTTATTCTGTAGCTTTTGAATATATAATTGAATAGTTTAAAATGGATAAATGCAAGATGCTGTATTTAAAAATTTTTATATATATAAATACATTTTATATAAATTTTACTTTAAATCAATCCGTTTTTATATCACTCTGTCTTTATTTATTTATTTGATCTGTAAACAGTTTGGGTCAATTTCTGTTGTTTTTAAATATGCTCTATAAATAAAGGATGGCCTGACTTGACACATATCATTTCTTCCGTACAAAAGGCGGAACCCGATGTGTCCCAGTTTGACTAATGGAACACCAGGCCAGGATGCTACATGTGCATACTCTGCACCTCTATTAGCAATATGCATAACCTTACTTGACTTCACTTGAAAGTAAAGGGGAACTGGAAACCTGCTACTTGATAAAACTCCTCTCAGATGGAAATCCAGTACCTTGTCAAAGTTGCTCACACTGTGAGTAATTCACTGCCAGTTTTCCACAATTATACAGCATTGTTAATATTTCAGTGCTAGGCAGTTAGCCTGACTTCAGGTATGCATCTTTCATTTGATTTCTATTCACACTCTCAACTTTAAAAGCTATTTAGATTAAATTAACAAAAGGTAATATTGCAATCAAGAGAAGTCCTCTTATAATATACCAATGTTCAGGTGAAAGTAAGTTTTGATGTAATGTAATTAGCCAACAGAAAATGCCCTAAGAAAAAGGTGATATTTTCTTTGATTTAATTAGTTAGTTATTTATTTCAAATGTAGTCCATCTTTTCCAATAGCTTATTTCTATTTATGGCTGAGAGCCCAAAGTTGTAATATTGGTCTGCACAATACAATTAATTGAATTTGCAGCTTTGGAAAAACAAACCATAAAAAATGTATTCCAGGCCCTGTGGTTTCAATTAAATCTTGCATACCCCAGCTATTTCAGATATCTTACATACTGTAAATACTGTAGCAGTGTCAATATTAACAAACCCCATAATAATGGTTAGAGGAATATTTGGATCCTATTTAGTATTAAGATACTATTTAGTAATTCTTAAGTTCTGCATATCTTGTCTTATTTTAATTTCTCTGCAGCAGCTTTATATTTGCAGTTCCTATTTGGAATGTGCAGGATGTTCTAAAGTAAGCCTGCAGAGCTTTACTTATCATGTCTCAAATACTTCTTCCACACTGTGGGAAAATAAGTGTAAATCTGGTGCAGTTTATTCTGCGTAGTGTAGGAGGTTAATACACCCTGGCACCCCTGGAATGGTTTTGTGAGAGAGAAGCTAATATTGTATTGCCAGACCTCACAAACATGTTTGTGGCTGCAATGAATGCTAAGTAGATTGCGTCTGTTTTTCTTTGAAGATTTTGCATTGTGACTAGAAATATAGAACATATCTACTTATTTTTTTAGAGTGTTGCAGAGTATTTCTACCTTGTAGATGAGTGTGTTTAGATAGATAGACAGACAGACAGACAGACAGACACATAGATAGATAGATAGATAGATAGATAGATAGATAGATAGATAGATAGATAGATAGATAGATAGATAGATAGATAGATAGATAGATAGATAGATAGATAGATAGATAGATAGATAGATAGATAGATAGATAGATAGATAGATAGATTCCTTTATTGATACTATTATGAAGTTTTTAAAGGCTTTAATCATTTTAAATTTGGATGCACCTAATATTATATACTTACCAAATACAAAACCTTTAGATGATTCCTGAGATATCATCTTTCTCTAATACCATTTCCCTTTCCAAAAATAATACTAACTTAAAAATAAATCAGAACAGGAAATCTATCCAACTACATGTGGCCTACCTTTAGAGTGATATCTATACCATTAAGGATACAAAAGCATAGTCTTTCCATCCTTACATGATTTATTGCACCATCTCCTGTAGCAGTGAACACACTTTAAAAAGCACATACATTATCATCAATTTGTGATCAAACAGGCCTGTGGGATAAATTCATTAATGCAAGAATGCAGTATCTGTAATACCACAAAGACTTTTAGAACACATTGTGAAATAAGATATTAATTTCATTATGGCTCCATACTCAATCCCTGTGATCTTTAATGCAGTAATTACTTAATGATGAACTGTGAAATCTTGCACAAAAATCTTTTCACTGTTTGTGTGAGACTTCAACTGTTAAGGTGCTTATCATCAGTAGATTTTCCTGGCTCTGCTTTCATGTCTCTATGTCGACTGCTGACTTTGATTCCCACTGCTGTGAGAAAACATGGGTCCTGAAGGACTGAGTATGTGCACACATGCTCCACTGGACATGATTCCAATATCCCCCCTCTGTGGACGCCTGGGAACACACAGCAAATAACTACACTGCTTCAAGCTCACTTCCCTTTAGACTCCATACACAGGGCTTATCTAATCACAGCACCTCACAGGAGCTCTAAAGAAATCAACTCTCACTGAAACCCAATCCCAACATTTTATTGGAGATCGTTGTTTGCCTTGTTGAAAGGAAGAAACATGCAAAACCTGTTTCCAAACTGCACGAAAAGAATTAATAATTTTGCTGAACCTTTCATTTGGGAGCTGCTATAGCCAAAAATGGTTTTATTTATTTGTTGAATGTATTTATTTGTTATTTTGCATTCATTCATTGTCCAATGGGGTTTTAAGTATATGAATTTTCCATAAGAAAACAGTGTTGATTGTTTACAAATCAACAAAACAATAAAAAAGGCAAAATTATCTAGTTTCATATTTTTACAAGAAAAACAACTAAGTTTAGTTTTCACCATCAGAACACCCAAACAGCTGTTTCAAATCGGCTCTCTGACATATTGGTAAAATTATTTTGACTTCAACCGTACATGGGGGTTCTTCTGACAAGCAGCTTTTAGGGATGTCATTAAGCAATTCTGCAGTTCTAATGATCTTTTAAGCATTATTTAATGTCATAATTTTTGTTAATGTTTAAGAAAGTTATGATAAAGTCATAGCTATGGTTTTTATAGTGAAGTAATATATGTTGATTCTTTTTGAATTATCAGCTAAAAATATTTAGTTAGACATGTCATGGGTTGTTTACTACACTTTTTTTATATATAAGGGGCTGTTCACATTGAATGTGTATTTGCACTAAAAAAGTGCCACAGATAGAGTAGAACACAGGTTTCTCGAGACGCATTTTTAATTGTGGAAGTTCTTTTAATTCGCCATCTAAAAAACGAAGCGCTCCTCCACAAGATATTTGAGATGCGATGCTTTTGTCAAAGACATCCATGTAGGGAAAATCTACAAAGAAAAAAGATTTGTAAAACAGCACAGACTAACTGCATAAATAGGTTTTCATTAAAAAGATATATTTAAATATCAGCATTATATTTGACATTTTTTATGGAAATTAATAACAGCCATATGCAATGCTGTCGTTAAAATGTTGGTAAGACTTTATAATTTGGTTCCACTTGTTAACATTAGTTAACTAAAAATGAACAATATTTTTAAAGCATTTATAAATCTTGGTTAATGTTAATTCAACATGTACTAATATATTTTTCAAATCAAAAGTTGTATTTATTAACATTAGTTAATTCACTGTGAATTAACAATGATCAATTGTTTTATTAACTAACATTCTATTAGGAAGACTCACAGACTTGAGTGAAATTTAAGATGACATTTATTTGATGAATATAAAACAGAAAAGTAATGTCTCTCTTTGGCGTAGGCCCCATCTGGCGGTCAGCAGAAGTTATACTCGGAACTGTCATATCCTGCCGGGGATAGGAGGCAGGGGCGAGGAGCCTACCCCCGAGCAGGACGGGACTCACCAGTGGTGGTGGGGTGGTGGAGGTTGCGTGTTAGCACACTGAAACAACAATGTGATATATTGTGAATAGACTTATAAAGCAATGGCTTACATGTGATTGACTAGGAATTACCCAGCTAATGGTGTGATGATGTACAGCTGCTAGTCTTCCCGCTAGAACTATGCTGCGCTTACATTTAACAAAGATAACAAAAATGCTGTAAAAAGTATATTGTTCATTGTATGTTCATGATACCAAATGCATTAAGTAATGTTAACGAATGGAACCTTATTGTAAAGTGCTACCAAAATATTTAAATCCATCCTCTCAGTTACGGGACAATCAGGTTTTTATTTTAAACGAGTTGTTAATGACAATTATCCATGAACTTGATCCAGGGTTTCCCAAGATACCAAAGTCTGCATTCAAAAAGGCAGAAACTTAAAAATTAACTAAAACATTATCCAATTCTTCCAAGACCAAATTATCTGAGCTATGCTGTTCGATGTTTTACTCATCTGTACTCAACAAAATGTATCTATTTTTATGTCTCCTAAGGAATTTTAGGAGAAACATCTGAGACAAAGCTAAAACTGAAATAAAACATAACTCTGTTAGATCTCCTTAGCTATGAAAGAGCAACCTCTGAGCAATGAAATTGCTCCATTGGGCTGTACTCCTTCAAAGCCATATATTCCATAAACTACAATAAAAGAATTGATGAAGTCAATTCATAATTTCAAATCACAAAGAAAGATATAGAAATGTTGCTTTGTTATTTTCAGTTTTTAAATGGCACACGGTTCAAGCCGGACATGTTATCTTGCCACACAGTACACAAGCTAGGTCTTTTTAGTTGAATTGTGGGAAGTAACTGAAGCGAGAAAATTGAATTTTTGCCTCCAAGACCTTTTCCCCTAACGACTGTGTGTGTGGAAAGTTCATTCAGTCTGTTTATTGAATTAAACACTGTTTACAATTACTTAACCTATCAGGGACATAAAGCACTGACCCTTGCTTGTTCCTGCACACTAAAACATGAAAAAGAGGCATTGCAGAATAACACAAACATTTGGACTGCATAGTTATGGCTTAAATGTACTGAAGTCATCTACATCGTAGATGTGTATCTACAAGAAACACGATCCTTTCTCCATTTCGCCTAGAGGAAGAAGTATACATAGTTTAAAAGGATGTCAAACTGTGCTGTAATTGTCAAGGGCAGATAAATAAGTGTAGGTCAAACCCCATCTAAATTATCAGAGTGATATTGATTTGTTTAGAGCAAACTCAAAATGATATAGAGTGGAATCATATTCCAGTATTTAGAAAATATCCAGACTCAAAACATCTGATTCCATCTGAATGAGGAAATCAATTGTATTTTGGATACTGTATACACTTTTGATTGCATCATGATAGCAGTGCTTATGTTTCGCCTCTGCTGTGAAGCTTCAGGCTGAGAGTCCCAGAAATAAATGTCCTTGGTTCAACATTCCACCGCAGTCACATGGGGCATCCAGCTCATTATATGGTTGATATAGTGAGGTAGACTGCTACATGCTTGTGTCTCCTCTCTTTATTCTTATGTCAGCTGGCATTTAGTGAAATGTAATGACGAGATGGCGAAGGAGAACACGAGTGGGGAGGTGATTGTCACGATCAAATGTTTGTTGTGAAATCCTAAAACACGTGTCCAAAAAACATGATGATAATCCATTCACTCCTATATTTTGAATAATCATATCAACATTCTAATCTAATGCATCTCAATCTTAACCGTATAGGCTATTATGTCACGCAACTGAACTAATCAACATGTTAATGTTGCATAGTTTGACTTTAATCGATTGCCTTCTAAATTTATTTTAGTGCCGTAGGTTAATTAAAAGAAATGCAATAATAGAAAATAATTAGGCAATAATACACACACACACATATATATATATATATATATATATATATATATATATATATATATATATATATATATATATATATATTGTTTTTGTTCTGGTCATTTATTTAAAAAAAAATTTGCATCTAGCAATTTATTTAATTGATCAAACCTAGAGAATGCTGCTGATATGTTTCAAAAGTAAGCTAAAAATTATTTAATTTAGTCTTGGGCTAATGTTAGTGTTCTAATAAAGCACAATGTAACTTTTCTTGTGGTATTTTGTATTTATTATTCAATTAATACACCTTCTGCATGGAAAGTTGTGATATTAAAAAGTGTGGAGGGGAAATTGTTGCCGCTTCACTCCACTCACATACTCTGATACTGATTGAATGTGACTACTGATGATGCTGTAAACTTCCAACATTTCATGTTTTTTTCCGGCCTTGATATTTCACGTGCAAATATAAAGTTGGAATAATGATACGCTAGTTGTAATTTTTAGGCCACGTCCACACTAAGGCTATGTCCACATGAATCCAGATACATTTGGAGATGTTTTTGTTTTTTTTCTTCAAAACACCACACTGAAATGTATGAAAACTATTAAATCCACTTAACGCGTATGAAAAAAAATTGCTGTTCTATGTACGGTCTGAAACATAATTGTTTTGTCACGGGACAGCAATTCCGGTGTAAACTTCGCATCGCCTTTGAAGGAATTCAATGTGAAGGTTGTACAAAGTAACATTTATCTTTAACAACACTATCAAAATGAATAGCAGGCACAACAACACCGATGCAACGTGAGCCGCCACCTTGATTGTTGTGGGTTGAATCACATGACTGTGCCACATGACAACAAATACGTCATCATTTTCAGTTATCTCCATTTTCTCTGTCTACACTACAATGAGAAGATGGGGTTTCAAATGTATCACTTGGAAGAGTGTTTTCAAAAAGCTCAGTTTTTGCTGTCAAAAACTGCAATCTTGTGACATTTTTCACATGCACAGTATGGGGATTTAAGCGGTTTCATACATTTTAGGGTAGATGAGATACTTTTGGAAAATGCTTGAAAACAGCAGTTTTGATGGGGAATGTTTCGAATCCATATTTGTTTGAAAACTCAGTTTTCTGTTTCCTAACATCAAGTATGGGGTAATGGAGAGCATTTTCAAGAGTGAAGGGAAAATACAGTTTTAGTGTGGATGACATTACAAAATCAATGGGTTTTTAAACAAAAACTTGTTGTTATGGAAATGGCCTTAGCTTTTCAGGTGTTATTTTGACAAAGATTACATTAAGAAAAATATTTCTATGAAAAGATATATATTAAAGACAAGATTTTAAGTAGCAATTGTGGAATATAAAGTCACAATTAGATCTAATTTTGTAATGTGTTTAATCCCCAGGGAAATCTGTTTGTGGGGTGACAAGAGGGGCCTTCAAAAACTCTGGTTTTGGTTATAACACTTACCCCATATTTTCCATTCATCAGTTTAAGCAGGTGTTGTGATGCCTCGCACCCCAAACTCAACAAGTTAGTTAGCAGTTTCATAAGCAGGTGTTGAACACTCTGTAACCCGCATCCTGCCTATGGGACTACTCTACAGATCAGTTAATTACATTCCCCACACCTCTTCTGTTTGCTCATTTAGACAACCACAAGTGCCAGAAATGACAGGTGGCTCCACTTTGGCATCTCAGTGCTGAGGTGATTTTTGAAGAAAAAAAAGTGGAAGATCACTTGTTTAGCTAAGCATTAATCAGTTGAGTTATTCAAGACTGTAACATCAGTGTACCAATAATGAATTATTGACATTTGCCCTTACAGTAGTTAAAAGCATCTTGCATGACAAATGGAAAGCCTTTGAAGTCACTATACCATAGAAGAGCCTTTATATTTTTTTACTGGTGCCTTGCTAGAAAGGACAGCATATAAAAAAATGACCCCTAAAAGTATTTGAACATTTAAGCCACTTTTAAAAATGTATGTAGAAGGAAAGCCCAAGCGCACACAGCACAACATTTCACAAAAATAAGTTTGCTTTGTAATAAACACTAAAACAAAATATAACATCTTAAAATTAGGACAAAATCTATTTGAACGTTTTCTGCTTTTCAAACTTAGTGGAACGTGTCCATAGTTAATGTGATTAACTACACATGTTGTTACTTTGTGAGGGAATCTGTGTGAACTTAAGGGAACTGACATACATCATTGCATACATCCACTAAAAATGACCTTGGGACCATTTGGTTAAGTATTTGCAAAAAGGCTAGAAATTTGAAGGTAGTTATGTGAAAAGGTCTAGGATCATTTGTTTGCAGATACCACCTGATATTTGTGTTGATATTTTGCTGTCCTATACAATGAAATTCATACCTTTTTAAGTTTCCCCACCATACTTCTAAACTAGGTTAACTAGCTTCCTTGGTCAACCAGCTTCATATATCAACAAGTTTGCTGGTGAACAGCATGGTTATATTGGTCCACCAGCTAGACCAGCACCAAACCAGCCTTAAGTAGAATAAGCTAGCTCTAAATTCATGCTTGACCAAGATAATTATTTTCAGAAAAATCCGGAGCTTGGAGCTAAATGTAGAGTGGATGAATGGTTGTGTTTTTAGTATTTTCAAGTCTTGTGTTAATGAGAGCTTTCTGTGTCATTGTATTTCCTTGCCTGGTTCATTAAATTTAGCTGGACTTTATTTTATCAATCCATTGTTGTGCCATTTTACTTCAGCTGTGTGACAGTTCATATTACAGCCTCTCATTTTACCTTGGAAAGCTGGTCAGCGCAGTTGCCCAGGTTCACACTTTGTTTCATTGCTGTTATCTTGGCAGTTTAAAACATGTCGGGGATCCTTCCTGCCTGCTGTGGTTTCCAGCCATGGCATCATTTCAGATCCTCATTTCTATAGTTTAGTTTAGTTTAAACTTTATTAACCATTCAATTTGTAATAGAACAGAAATGTGACTTTGACACTGGCATAAAAAGATAAAAGACACCTGCACATTTAAGCCCAAATATAGTTAGACATAAAAACAGATGATAAATATATTAAGCAAACAGTTGAACTTTAACACCAAATATCATAAAATAGTATTCATAATAATAGTAGTAAAAACTATAATAATAGTAATACTTAATAATAAATCCAGTTTAATATAATCATTGCCATTGGACCAAAGAACTTTATATAAATGTTTTCTGGCCCTGGGAATTTTCAATCTGTGATCAGAAGCATCTCAAAAGTAGAGTGAAGTGGATGAGTGTGGTCCTTATTCTGTATATCTCAATTGTCTTTTTTTTTCCATGAATTTGGAAAATTCAGAGTAAGGTAAGTGTTGGGTTAGGGTTAAGGTTATTATTGATTGCAAGTTGTTTATGCCCAATAATCTTACTTGCCTGGTTAATGACTTAACTTGTTCTTCCGTTTAACTTTGAGATTTCCATACCATGAAACAATATGCTTTCATTCATTTATCTATAAACCATGGTTTGGGGAAGTTTTCTAGTGTTAAAACTCCTTAATTTCCTTAGGAGAGCAAGACACTGCCTTGCCTTCTCATTGATGTAGTCAACATTACTTTTTGTAGTCAATTATTGTTTGTCGTCAATTATTGTACCAAGTTATTTGTGACCTGTTCCACATCCTGCCCCTTTATACTAATGCTACCAGATCTTGTGTAGCTTTCTAAACATACCTCCATTGCCTTGGTGATGTTAAGATATTAAAAAGAATATTATCAAACCAGGAGACAGTTCTGTCACTGTACTGGAAATAAGAGGAGCAGTTCACATCCTCCTAGCAAGAAGCCAGAGCCATATCATCAGCATACTTGAAAAAGGAGAGTTCACTGTCATTGCATTGCAGTTCATTGGTATATATAGAAAATAGCTGAGATAATACACAGCAGTTGTGATATGATGTCATGGCCAATATTGGTGAAATAGTAGCACCATAGTATGGAAGGACAAGAGCAACAAGAGATCGAGGCATTTGTGAAAGTTTGCAGAGGAATGGTCTCTGCCTTTCAGTGCCAATGGGATGCACTTTAGCTTAAAAATAGTAGTGGGAATTGTCCCTTAATATAACGGTCCTAAATGATATGTTTGTCACTGACTAAACATTTTACGAATGAGAATTCATAGCACATCACAACAGATGGTAATTTAATGACAGAAGCACTTTTATCTTGTGAAATATGAGAGGGTTCTTTAGCATCCATCTTTCCTCACACAAACACATTGTTCAATCCCTCCTGCTGTGCCACTGCTCCTTATTCTCACTTGTTATTCTTTTCTTTATCTTTTATAACCTTTTTGATCTGTGAAGCTCATGCTTAATGTCTTGTTTTTGCTTTATTTTTTCCATTTGGCAGCCGGGACCACATATATTTTTGGTAGAGGAGGAGCGCTCATCACGTACACCTGGGCCCCCAATGAACGGCCAAGCACGAGGGCAGACCGGTTGGCTGTGGGCTTCAGCACCCAGCAGAGTGATGCCATCCTGGTGCAGGTGGAGAGCTGCCAGGGCCTTGGAGACTACCTGCAGTTGCACATTGTGAGTATTACAGCTCCATTTTGAAGATCTTCATAATTAGGCTATGTATTGTCCTGCATTTCTCTGTATTATTCTAGTGTGTTCATAATTAGCTCAGTTTGCTTAATAACTGTACATCAAAAAGTTTCTCAAATCCTTTTTGGGATGTTATTGCAGGTTAGAGGTTGTTGTGTAAGGAAAATGTGTAGACCACTGGTCATTTTAGCTGAAAAAAACCCAACAAGGTGGTCAGGAACCTGACATGAAACAAATGGGTCTTGTATCATCATGAAGGGGTTTATTTAGCAATAATGAATGACTGACTGTAGATTATCCCACTAAATACACAGCTACTTACCACAGGAAAGAACAACTGGACATGATATACTGATATGAGTTTATTTAAGAAGAAAGAGACCACAGAAACATTGAACTAGCAAGATGTAAAACTCTGGTTTCAGGGACAATGGAGAGGTATACATGCATAGTACATGAATTGTACATAATATTGGACTGTAGAATGCAGAAATGATTAACATATTTAATTATTGTCTTTATTCAGCAGAATTGCCCACACATTATGGAAATATTATGTTATTAAATTTGGAAATATAATGTATTAATTTAACCTGTTGGATCCATGTGTTAGTGGTTAGAACTGTGCATGTGTCCTACCCATTGAGTTGTGGTGCTCATGCTGGCATCACATGTTAAAGTCTGGTTTGCCTAATTTACCAATTTAATTCACCCTCTTCTCCCCATCATTTCATGTCCTCTCTACTATCCTTGTCAACAAAAGTAACATAAAATGGCCAAAAAATTGCATTGCTCAACCAGGGGTGAATTTCCCAATAGCATTGGTTGCAAGTTCCATAGGTACCAACATAATTCAACAATTTGATGTTTCCCGAATCTGTAGTTCCAACAAAAATTTGCAATCAGTATCGCAAAGTTGTGTGGTTTGATCTCCCTGCTAGAACTACACTTACACAAATTTACAGCAAATTAATTTCCTTGTTAGTTTGCTGTGTGTGGACATCATTTGACTTGGCAGAGGCTTTTGTATCTTTTATTCCATATATATCTTTCATTCTATCAAGACTTTGACTACACCTACATGCACTTAAGAAAACTGCTTATTCCTGGGATTTTCAGAAAGCAGTGTTCTGAAACATCATGTAAATGTAAATTCAGCTGTTTGAGGGATTAAAGGTTGTTAAAAGAGAAAACTTATTTAACACACATAGCTTTTGTCTGAGAACATGGCTTATGTGTCCATGTCAACGCATAAGAGGAGTTCTTATGTTTTTGAAGAGTGTGCGTGTGCTTATGTGCTCAAGTGCGTCGGAGGAACCCCGAAGTCTGATGTAAAGGGAAATCCCACTATTGCAGCGTAATGCATTTGTCGCATTTACATAGTGCACGTAGCCTTCGTGTGTTCAGCAACTTTTGTATATGGAGTATACTTTTGGAGTATATGTGTAAATGAGCTGTTATGATTTAATATACCCAGAAGTTATTACTCCACCCCCTGTGTAATGTCAGTAACTGCAGCTCTAATTGTTGAACCAAAGTGGTTTGAACGATGGATGTGTGACATAGTTACTACGGTTTTGGGAAACAGTCGTCAGTAGCTAGTTAATTTCTCTAATGATGCATCGTACTATGCAGTGAGTTACATAGTTGTATGGGAAATGCACCCCAAGATATCATCTTTTAAAAGCGAGAAGTCTAACTAGACTTGATATAGAGCTGATAATTAACACTAACATTGTGGAATTTTGGAACAAGGTACATTCTGCTCTGATAAAACTGTAGAATGCATTTTGTCTGGAGGCTTTGATTCAAGAAATGGTGCTGATATAGTCTTTGCTGTTGCCATTCATTCAGTTAGTGGATGTGAAGAACTGCTGATAGGGAAAATGATGCAAAATGATTTGGATAAAAATCTTTAGTCGAATAATTTCAGTGAATGCTTCAGGGTTTCCAGACATATCAGGCTATGTTCGTGGTTCAAACTGTGAAAATATGCTATGTCAGTTGTCCCTGATGAGATCCAAAGACTACACCCTCAGAGCAGTCTCTGGGGGTGTTTTTTTTTCTCATATAGGAGATTAAAAAAATATTAAATCAATCATCGCTGCACAGTTTAGAAAGAAAACATCACATCCGTTCATATAAAGTTACCCATTTAAACAACATACTGTAGGGCTAAGATAGTATGACGGTAGATCGAGCTTGTAAATGCCTCGTTGACCTCTTGGCTTATTACTTGCAATTATATTTCAAGGGAGTAAAAAAATATGCATTTTAATAAGGTTCCTCTGAATGAATAATTAATTCAGCGTGAACTGTCTACTTTCACACTGTGAGCCTACATGGCTGTGCAGCCATAAACAGTCTGAGAGCAGCTGCTCTGCCAGACACAGACTAGGGCTTGTTTTTAGAAACTCCTCATCGTAGGCACAAAGCACAAGAGCCACCCTTTCTGTGGATTAAAAGATGGATCTGTGTAGGATGTTTCAGATCCTCTCTGTTGGCTTCTTTTCTAATTTTTCTGTGCTGAAATCTATTGCTGAGCAATATAGCTTTAATTAATTATATATTTTTCAGACTTTTGATGGGTGATATTTGATGGATCTCCAAGTATTTTCTCTAAAAATGCTTAATGGGTTAGTTCGCATTCCCAGGGGTGGAAAGAGTACTGAAAAATCATACTCAAGTAGAAGTACTGTTACTTCCCAAAAAAATTTAGTGCGAGTAGAGTAAAAGTAGCTGTCCTAAAAACTACTCAAGCAAGAGTAGCTCATTTAAAAGTACTCATGAGTAGTGAGTATTGAGTACCGAGTTGCAAAACCTATACACCATTATAATGAACACTGCATGCCAAATTTGAAAATACATAATTTATCTATGATAAACACTTCATGAATCTGATTCCAAAAATAAAAGGGAGACATGATAACAGAAATGAAAAGATTATTTTCAATACACTGATCGCCATTTATATCGTAATGTATGAAACAAATACATTAAAATCAGTTTATGTGTAGTGTCTAAATTTCCCTTAATGCAGACAGAGCATTGTTGTTGTGCATAAAACATGTTCAAACAATGCAAGGAATGCAAAAAAATGCTAAATAAGCAGGATCACTTGGCACATAATGTCCTGCACAATATGGGAGGTAGAGCAGGCATGGGAAAATGTGTTTGGTACAGGGGCTACATCACGCTTAATAAGGAATAATTCACCCAAAAATTACAATTCTGTCATCATTTACTCACATTGCCATCACATATGTGTATGACTTTCTTTCTTCTGCAGAACACAAATTAAGATTTTTAGAAGAATATTTCAGCTCTTTTGGTCCATACAATGAAAGTGAATCAGTGCTAAAATATTGAAGCTCCTCAAATCATATAAATCAGCATAAAAGTGCCACCTGTAGTTTAATCCATGTCTTCAGAAGCTATATGATAGATGTGGTGAGAAACAGATCAGTATTTTATTCCTTTTTAACTATTAATTCTCCTCCCTGCTCAGTCAATCTCCACTTTAACTTTCACTTTCTTGTTGTGTTTTTGTTGATTCACATTCTTCATGCATATCACCACCTACTGGGCAAAGAGAAGAATTTCTAGCAAAATTGGACTTAAATATTGATCTGTTTCTCACCCACATCATATCAATTCTGAAGTTATGGATTAAACCACTGGAGTTGTATGTATTACTTTTATGCTGCTTTTATGTGATTTTTGGAGCGTCAAAATTTTGGCACCCCTTCACTTACATTGAATGGATCTACAGAGCTGAAATATTCTTCTAAAATCTTAATTTGTGTTCTGAAGAAAGATATTATTCCTTCAAGTAGCACATGGGGGGCCACATTGTCCTCCTTTTGAGACACAATATTCCACATTGATTTAGTCCTTTTATCTTTAAGCCCAGAAATATTTGTGTTCTCATTCTAATGCAGGGTGCACAATTTTCTGAAGTTTGTGACTGGTGGAATATTCTGCTGAAGTATTGCTCAGCAAATGTTGATCTTTATAAAGGCTAAGCATAGTTATAAATTATTTGATCATCTCTACTTTCCTGCTAATTAATTTGACCAATTAACACACTCTCTACATCAGGGGTCAGTATTATTAAAAAACAAACAATATTTAAAATAAAATATTATTATTAAAAATGTCACTGTTTTATTCTATTACATTAATAGAAACTAAAGCTACTCACGTTATTCAGCCAAAAGTAGTGAGTGGTTTTCTTGTTGTTTGATTAATATCCTTTATATGACATAGCCTACTAGAC
The DNA here is from genome assembly GCA_032164185.1 of Moxostoma hubbsi. NCBI lineage: Eukaryota > Metazoa > Chordata > Actinopteri > Cypriniformes > Catostomidae > Moxostoma > Moxostoma hubbsi. The sequence goes on from JAVLUX010000042.1 coordinate 11,385,194, forward strand.
AGTGCTCAGTTCAGTTACATGCACACTTCAAGTCCAACATTTTGTTATAAATAAGCTTTTTGTCCCACAGTTTCCATTCACTTTAGACCAAACCGAGTGTGTTTACTTTAAATCCTCACCAAGACAGGCATTGGCAGAATTATAAATTGTATTTGATCATGTAGGTGCGTAACCGCAATAGCTCTCAAACATTAGCCACCTGTCAATCAAACAACACGCAGCTACAGACGTCAGGAAAAAAAAGTCAATCTTTTATATTTCATTTAGATCAACCAACCATTGTGGTGCTATTGCTATCGCGATTGATGTAATGAACACCCCTGTTCTAGATGTAGAACATAGATGTCCTCGATTAAACTTTTGACTAGTTTTCTATATTTTGCCTCTCTTTTTTCTGATAAAAATCATCAATGATCTCAATGATCATTCTGATCATTTTATTGCCCAGTCATTTTGATAACATTGCATTAAATCCCTCACAGCAGCACAATAATCTCAGTGATAGATAGTTAAATTACAGACTACATTATAGACACACAGAATCTAGTAACAGCAATATGCAATTTATCTTGATATGTTTCTTCAAATTAGAGGTAGGATTAATGCTGATATCTGGCTTGAGCAGTTAAACTCGCATGACATGATCAAGCAATTGGCTTTTTTCACTGTGAAAACCCCATCCAGGAGCTGTTCAGCTGTAAACTGTGCTTGAAGCATTCTCCACATCCATAACAGATGGCATGAGATCTGCTGCTGCCGTTCAAGTTTTTACGTGTGATTTGATTTGACAGGAGTCACGAGACTCTCCTTAGCCATTCATGTTGATAGATAAAAATAAAATCAGGACAGGGAAGTCCCGAACACTCAAGTAAACTTAACTTAAAATAGACTCAAATAAAAGTATACAATTTTTAAACTATTTTAGAAAGTACAATTCTTGGAAAAAGTAGTTAATTACAGTAACGTGAATATTTGTAATTTGTTACTTTACACCCCTGGTCATTCTGAAACCGTATGACTTTCTTTCATCTGTGGAATACAAGAGGAGAAATTTTGAAGGATTCTGACACTACTCTTTTTTTACCATACGATGAAAGTGAATGGTGACTGATGCTGTTGGTCCTTAACATTCTGCCTATCTTTTCTTATTGGGTTCCCCGGAAGAAAGAAAGTAATTTGGAAACAGTGTTGCATGTAATCTAACTATTTACTATAATCTAACTACTGTAGTCAAATAAGTAGTTTAATGCATTACCTTTTAAATTCTCGTAATCAGATTAAAGTTACTGACTTTGAATTTAATTACTTTTAAGGACATTATAGGGTTATGCTTATTTCTAAATAATATTATTTTTGTAGAAAACATGAATTATGGCTTTAACGAGTCATTGTGAAGGAGAAATTTGAGGTGCTGAGTGTATTACTTGTGTGTATCAATGAACAAGAAAGAAATATAGACATTGTTTGAATTTGTTGAGGGGGGAAAGTGTTTTAGAAAGTAACTAAATGCAAAGTAATTAGTAATGTGATTTTTTTTTAATGAAGAAATTAGTTAAGTAATCTGATTACAATTTTAGATAAATAATTAGTAATTTTTTGTGGTTTGTATTTTTAAGTAATTTACCCAATGTTCATTTTTAAGCGAACTGTCCCTTTAAAGAGTATTTTTTTTAAATCAGAGGAAAACCATTTAAACCAAACAGCCACTGATGTTTAATGAAAACTCAGTAAAAAACAAAGTAAAAAATCTATTTAAAATAATTAAGCCACGTTTGACACACTGCTCTCACTAAAGAAACAATAATTTTTATGTATATATTCCAAGAAAGCAATGCATAGTAATAAACATCAATATTTACCAACATGTATTTTTAATAAAACATTATATTGCCACACTGAGACTTCTGTAGACATTATTGAGCGATAACTGACCTTTGTTTGATGCAAATGATTTCTTAAATCAGAGTTTTATATCAATTCCTTTGAAACAGACAGAGTGATTCATGGAAAGAAATCAAACTTGCCAACTCTAATGCCGTTTTGCTGCTCAAATCAATAAAAAAAAAAAAACAATATCATACTTGCAACTCGCAAGACAAGAAAGGATCACAAAAGTAGTCTAATGAATTGGTCTTTAGGAAACTTAATAGCCAAATAATAAGCGCATCTTGATAATAATCATAATAATCATTATCTTGATATTCACAATGCTGTTTAATTTTATAATGCCTGCAAAACATCACAATCTGATATCTATGGAAAGATCTCCTTCCTCAGCATGTCTGTCTAAGCGATGGCACCAGCCTTGATTACAGTGCCCCCAACTGCTTGTGATTTGGCTAGTGCAATAAATAATTTTTGGTTGTATATAAAACGAGTCTGTAAACTTTATGATAGACATAAACGGCGAGTTATGAAGGAGAGGCGTGGCAAATAACATGAGAGGTTTCATGCTGCTTTGAAGACAACTCCGCTTACGCCTCAAAATTTGTCCTTCGTGCAGGATTTACTTGCGCTTGTAAATTACAACCAAGGACAGATAATCCAATTGGTCTTGAGCATGACAGATGTGCAGAATGACTCACTAAGGTGGGCGTTGCAGAGCCCAGTGGCCCATAGGCAGCTGACTTCAGGGCTTTCCCTCTCTCTTTTCCCCTACATCTCACCCCTCTATCTCACCGGTGATGTTGCCTGGGTTTAGAGATGGCTGGCATCATTTTATTCACCCATGGAGTCTGAGGTTTGATGATAGCTGAGTAGAAACAGCCCAGGCTGATAGATGTGACAGAGCCTGGGGTTGTTACTGCTTGTAATGAATAGCACACTCCTTTTGTATGCCGGGTTGGTGTGTATCGATCTGAAGCCGGTTCTGGCCTCCTCCATCTTGCTGGCATCTTACATCGAGGGTGCTCTAGGGTTCACCTGCCCACCTGTCATGGGCATAGATTGATGGATTAATAGAGCTTTATGGTCTTAGTGGCTATGTTAACAGAACACCCAGCACTCTTAGAGAGAGAAAGGGTGCCACCCACACCTTGACCCATTTGTTGTGACCTATACATGGCCAGGTGTTTGAACTATTGCCCTGGTGCCCTCTGCCAGCTGGCACAAACATCACAATGAGAATCCAGACAGAATGGCAGATGCTTCAGTAGCCATTTGTTGTCGTACTTACCCATGCGTTTCCATCTATTTACATTGGTACATGATTACAATACCGAAACAATGGGGTTCTGCTAGACTTGACCTGTTTTTTGTGTCTGCCCGCATTTTGAATCATACAGAATATGCTCAGAGTTCTTACGTTTAGGCTTAAAGGAGTAGTTCAGCTTTTGTTGTCAAATACTCACCCCAAGGATTATTTTCTTAGGCAGTATGTCCGAGCAGTCCTTTTCCATATAATGAAAGTGATTTGAAATGCCAAGCTCCAAACAGGCAGCATAAAAGTTTCATAAAAGTAGTCGATACTATAGCTATGACAATAAAGTTGATTTTTGGTATGGAAATGATCATTTAGAGCAAGGGAAGATTATCAGTTAATTTTTTGTTGAATTATTCCCTTATGTTAAATGCTAAACAGCCACAGCCCATATATGTCCAATATATTATTCTACAGTCATCACACATTTCTCCTACAATCGAGAGAGAGAAAAAAAAGACTCCATGTTAGTGTTTAGAAGTAGGACTGTCAATCGATTACAATTGTCATTTAAATTATTTACATGATGATTAATTAATGGAATTAAATGCACTGAGACAATTACTGAGACAGGCCCCCTAACAAAGTTAATTTATTATATAATAATTGCAACCATGTAATATAATATATAATAAATATAATTTAAATAATTCAAATGCATTACATCATAAAGATATATTGTGTCAGCAGATAAGCATATAGACAATACAAAAAGTTGTTTTAAGAGTCAAGATATAGTTTGTTTTATTTACATACATTTTAGCTGTTATTGGCCTACTTCTCTCTGTGCTGTATTTAATTGTTGGTATATGTAATCATGTGACACATGGACGCTTTTGGAGCATCTTACTGTGGTTTCATCTCTCAATAGTTTCCAGCATCTGTAGTAAAAAGTACTGTGTTTTTAGCACATTGTGTCATGTTAAACATAGTTTTTACATTTTAAAAAAGCACATCTCAAAATCCCTGCATTCTATTATGCTCGGCCCAGCTGTCTTTGAGTGCAGAAGCGTGTCTGAAAGACTGCATGCTCGTTGGTTTGATGAGGCGGGAGCTCCAAAATCCAGTCAAAAATATACAGAGCTCCTAACATAACCCTTTCCCTAACACTAACCGTGTGTGGAAGTGTCGCCCCCTTTTGGAGCTTGCCCAACACCCTTCTGGAGTTACCCCGCATTCTATTAGAGATTCCACCCCCATTTGGAGATCTCCAGGCTGCAGCTAAACCTAACTGGCACAGCTGGAACGCTGACTGCCCCCTACTGACACAGATGTGGTACATCTAGCTTGAATTGCTCTGATGTTAGGAACATTCCTTATTATGGAAATTATGTTCAAGTTGGGGGCATGATTAATTACATTAATTTTTTAACCCATTGATTTTCGTATAATTAATCAGACTAAATTAACATGTTACATCGACATCCCATAGTCAGAAGGTTATAAATTCCCATTACCTGCAAAGGCTTTTAGAGTTTTCAGGACATATAGCAAACAGTAACGTTACAAAAGACATCCATCACATCATTCACAGTTAAAAAGATCTGTGGCAATATAAAATAAGAAACTGAAGAGCCTCCCACTATAATTAGCTGCTCCCACCATGTGTTTGACTAATAGGCAGATTAAAATGGCCTTCGTCAATCACAGCCTGGTGTTATCCTCTATCATTAAGCAACTTAAGAAAGCACCCTGTGGCAAAGGCCATGTTTATGGAAGGCCATTCACAGTAGAGCACAAAAGAACAGTTTAACTCTCTTATTACAATATTCACATAGACTTATTTGGCTGCCAGATGGCTTAAGGCATAGTTTGTCTTAGTTGTTCAATTGATTACTTCTGAGTTGTATCTTACCAGCCTTTACCAAGAACACAAAATAGAAGCATTTTATAAATTAGCATCCTCTTCATCACATTTGTTTTTTGCCAACAGAATTACATGTGAATAGGTACGTTTCACCTATACTGTGCTAAATGAACCATTTGCCACACCTGCCAATGACAAGTGAGTTGAGAAAATTTACCGGACATAAATATTATGTATAACTGTATTTTTCGCTATTTTTTTTATTTAAAATAGAATAAAATGTAAAAATTATAATAATTATTATTTAGCTTTTTTAACAGCACAAGCTAGTTGAGCTAGTCTCCATCACCTGTTACAAAAACGTGTTTGTTTGTCATAATTTCGTTTTGGTGACGAGGAATATTCCACATATTTGTCACCACATGGAGTTCTGGAGGGAAAAAAATAACAAATATTTGAGATGCTAGAATGAACTTCTGATGGTTAATTTTCCACGCACGTCACTTACATCAGTGAGTGTCAGACTATCGTTCTTACATTTCGATTTAAATCATGTATTATGTTGCCATTCCTAATAGAGAACTGCCGAGTAACTCTGTTTTATTTACTCGCCAAAGACAATTTTTTCCATGCATTTGGCACTTGGTTAGTGTTCATTTTGGACACTGTACATAGCTATTCCCAACTGTTTTTCATAAGGCCATTGTGGCTTGTCTCATTGTAGCAGCTCCAGAGTTCAGTTTGTGTGCGTCAGACCATCCATCTCGTATTTGACTGGTGGAGGAGCACTTTGGCTATGGGCCAGGGGCACCAGCACACCTCAGGGAAATTATAATTTTTTGCAGTGTGTATCCCCTAGACAGATGTGCTATGATTAAAAGAATGAGGAAAATTTTGTCAAAAGCCAAATTTGGCTTGTATGTATAATTAAAGGTGCAATTGTTGAGAAATGCATAAACTAGAAGCCTTAGAGCTGAAGTCTGTAATTTCTGCACCACTAGTGTCACCAAACGGAATCTGGAAAAATATTCTAGAAACCTCCTCCCATCTTTCATTGGTTGTACAAACAGTCCCACTCCAAACTCAAACCTTTGGTCAAGCCAATGTTACTTAGTCATGCTTGTCGGAATGCTCAAACAAATAGGGATGTTTTGATAGCGCTACAGAGTCTCATTGTCACGTTATTAGGTGAAATCAACCTATAAATTGTTTACTTTTGGTTGACTCTGCATATTAATCTGGGATTTGAAAAATTATTTTAACATTGAAAAAAGTTGAGTGCTAATTAAAAAGTAAACTTGTTCAGCAAATGTTCTTGTCTTTCTGCCCACTAAACCATAACATGTTGATTTATGCATTAGTGAGTCTTTAGTGGGTTTACTTTTGCAAAACAATCTTTGATGTGTAAAGTGGACATAGATTACCTGCAAGGACAGTGAGCAGATATACAATGAGGTCCAAAAGTCTTAAACCATTTTAAAAATCTGAATTCAAAATTAGGGACTCAAAATCTAATACAAACCTGGAACAAAGAAACATTTTTAAGTCAAGTTTATTCATATTTTAGATTCTGCACTATTTCTAGGTCACTTATCAAATCAGATTTCATTTTTTCCATTGAAGCACACAAGATGTTCCTTTTTAACTTTCTCAAATTATTCTGAACAACTGGATCATCAGGTTTTGTGCATGCTGTCATTAAAGCAAAAGAGGGACATACTAAATACTAAGAAATTCTGAAATTCATGTTCAATTTTCTATTCAATCAACCTTTCACTTCAATTGTTACGCTAATAACATCATGTATAATGGGAAAAAAAAAATGCTAAATAGCATTTTCACTAGTGGTCTCAGACGTTCGTAACCCACTGTACCATAAAGAAAGTTTAGTATGCAAGACATTGACAGAGGTATTTGCGGCATGCTGAACGACACGTCTTTTTGACCTCTATTTTCAAATGAGCCAGATTCTCAAAATGAAGGCTGAATTTGATCATAATCAACCATGAAGAAGATAATAACACACAAACGCAGCTCTAGTGTGTTGTTCCTCGAGGTTTGTGTCCCATTTGTCAAGCAGTTTGAGGGAGCTCAGTCCCTTGTCAGTGGGAGAGATGACAATTGATTTATAAATTTGCTTTGATAAATTGTGCAGCAGGGCTGCGTGCTTCTAGTGCTAAATCTAGCGAGGAGGAGGAACACAGGCCTTTGCTGCCTTCCTGTTTATTAGCAACTTCCTGAAAGACTTCATGCTCTATACATTTTACATTAGATATTTTCAGCTACTCCAAATTAATGTGAATGTGTTTGGCACTGAAGGAAATACATCTTGACTGTGGACGATCTGGGGTTTGGTAGTGCACCTCAGTTCACTTAACCGTGACACGAAGACTGCAATGAGTGTCTCGCATGCAGTTGATGGACTACCCTTGCCTTTCAAACGCTTCTTTCAACATGTCTAGGACATATGTCAAGCTATCTCCAGAACATATTCCAGTAAAATACTGTATGTCTATCCCTTTTGTAGGGTCTTATTAAATCGAAGTTGTGAACATTTATCATAAAAATGTAAGTCATTCTAAAGTGATTTACATCGATTTATCTATGAAATAGATGGGTTTTTTTATAAGCACATACTGTACAGTTATGCTTATAACACTTGCAGAATATGCAAGATGTCTTCTTTTTTTTTTATAAATGGCATTAAAATGGCATTTTGGTTTATACTTAATGCTGCCCTTATGATGCTATTTACACAACAGATATTTACATAAACACTCAATGTTAACTCATATGAACACTTTATTAGGAACACTATGGTTCTAATCAAGTGGTCTTCTGCTGTTGTAACCCATCCGCCTCAAGGTTTGACGTGTTGTGTTTTCTGGGATGCTATTCTGCTCACTAAATTGCGCAGAGTGATTATCTGAGTCTAGATAACCACTCTGGCCATTCTCTGTTGACCTCTTTAATCAACAAGGCATTGCCGTTCCCAAAACTGTCTCTCACTGGATGTTTTTAGTTTTTTGCACCATTCTGAGTAAACTCTAGAGACTGTTGTGTGTGAAAATCCCAGGAGATCAGCAGTTACAGAAATACTCAAACTAGCCCGTCTGGCACCAACAATCATGCCACAGTCGAAATCACTGAGATAAAATTTTTCCCCATTCTGATGATCGATTTGAACATTAACTGTAGCTCCTGACCCGTATCTGCATGATTTTATGCATTGCACTGCTGCCACACTATTTATTTTCTCTACATTTTAACCTTCCGTCTACACTGATGCATTTTTGACAGTGAAATTGGAGATATCTTAAAATGATGACGTATTTGTTGTCATGTGGCACAGTCATGTGATTCAACCCACAACAATCAAGATGGCGGCCCATGTTGTAGCGGTGTTGTTGTGCCTGCAACGTGTGACTCTACTTTCTTCGAAGGCTGAGGAAAGCACATCTCCCACCCCCCATCCTCACTACATTCTATAGAGGGACTATTGAGAGCATCCTGAGCAGCTGCATCACTGCCTGGTTTGGGATTTGCACCGTTTCAGACCGCAAAGCCAGGATAGTGAGGACAGCTGAGAAGATCATCCGGTTTCTCTTCCCTCCATCAGTGACATTTTCACAAAGCGCTGCATCCACAAAGCATCCAGCATTGTGGACGACCCCACACACCCCTCACACAAACTCTTCACTCTCCTGCCGTCTGGCAAGAGGTACCGAAGCATTCGGGCACTCATGGCCAGTCTGTGTAACAGCTTCTTCCCCCAAGCCATCAGACTCCTCAATACTCAGAGACTGGACTGACACACACACACACACACATAGAGTTGCACTTTAATTATTGTCACTTTATAACTGGCTGCTACCTCAATAACTGCTATATCCATAGAACACTATCTCATAGTATGTTGTTATGTTTACATTTGGCATTTTTAGAAACTGTCATCTTTGCACTACTGTGTACTGGTCGGCGCTGCGCTGTCTCTCACTGTGTCTATTGTCCTGTTCATTGTTAGTAATTTATTGTACTGTCCTGTAGTTTTTGTACACATTTGCATGTGCACTTTATATAGGTATGTTATTTAGTCTGTGTAGTCTCATGTGGTTCTGGGTTTGTCCTACGTTGTTTTATCTAGCACCATGGTCCCATAGGAACGTTGTCTAGTTTCGCTGTGTACTGTACTAACTGTTATGGTTGAACGACAATAAAAACCACTTGACTTGACTTGACTTTGCTATTCATTTTGATAGCATTGTTAAAGATAAATGTTACTATGTACAGCCTTCACACTGAATTCCTTCAAAGGCGACGGGAAGTGTATTACCATCCAGCAGTGGAACACAAGGACAATTGCATTTCAGACCGTACATGGAATGGCGACTTTTCGCATGCGCAGAAATGGGATTTAAGCGTTATATGTTTCAGTATATGAGTACAATTAACTAGACTTAAAGAATAAGCTCTTGTCCCCTGTGCCATATTTGTAAGACCTTTTTTGCACTGCCTCGCCAAACACCACATATCAGTGATGCATGAATTCTTATTTTCATCTTTCTATGAAAATGTGATCTCTGTGTTTCTCATTTTGCGAAATGCCATGTGCTGTGTTAATTTTATAGTATACTACTTTGGAAATGTCATAACACAACACTGTTATGCAATCAGGATCTCTACATAAGAGCCATAACAAATGTATAATCCCAAACAAATGATTCATGGGAACATCCACCTCTCTGTCTCCTCACATTTTCTGGGGTGATCAGATTGCTGGGAGTCTGCCGGAATGTTGCTTCTCTTCCGCATGTTATAAATATAAGAATACTCCCGGCCTGTGTTTTGCTTTATATTGCTTGTAGTGATGGTGGTGTGAGAGTGTTTGTGTATGCATGTGAGTGTGTGTGGGTGTGAACGTTCCTTCTCGCTGTCACTTTTACATTGACAGAGTGGCTTTGTGAGACCTGTGTCCGCACTCTCTCCTCCACAGTGAATACTCCATATCAAACTCTCTTAACAGAAGCTATTGCACAGCGAATACTCAATGAACAAGACATAAGTGACCCTGTTGACACTTTAGATGTCTCGTCCCACCCATGTACTCCACAGTCCTGTGCTTTACCTTACAACTGTAGAATCCCAAGGTACAAGCAACTCATCATTTAAAGTAGTTCAACTAAATTTAAGATACACATTTGTAGTAAAGTAGTTAGCTTTAGTACAAGCTACTAAAAAAGTAGTGAACTACATTGAACCTATTTAAAGGCATATTCAATAATGTTTGTGTTTGTTGTGCTGATACTTAACGGCATAAGAGCAGCAACCCGCTTAAACAGAAGTTCTCAGTTACCAGTATAGTTTTAAAAATGTGTTATTCACAGTTAGTCATGATTAATAGATTCCACAATTGAAAGCATCCACTTTCAGGGGATTAATTAAATAAAAAATATTCGTCTGATAATGTGATCTCAACATGGTGGGACTCATGAATGTGCTCCCAACTCCATATGTAGAATAAAGCAGCTTTTTCTCCAAGACTGATATGACTAGAGTCCTCATCTCATATGAGTTAACATAATCTAAAAAATATTTTTCAAAAATACTAATCTACTATTACTATTTCTTCCTGTTTAAAAGTTTATCATTTGGCAATTAACAAAACAAAAGGTCATAGAGTGTTCCTTTAAGTGTGTAATAAATAATATATATATACACAACAAGTGGTCAACCAATTTGGGTTTTTCAAAGGTCGATACTGATATCTAGATAGAAGGATGGCCAATGGCCGATATAAACGCTGATAAACATACTAAAATTTATCAACAGCAAATCAGATATACACAAAGTTTCTAAAGTGAAACAAACACTTATTTTATGCAATATTTACTCAAATTGCATGAACGTGAAAAGAAAAAACATTTTTTTTAAAAACTGAAATTGTTGGCTATCATTCACAAGTCTATTGGTAGATTTTGAAACTGACACAAGGGGAAGTTAACACTTCTGTTAATCGGCCAAGCTATTAACGGCCTATGCTGATAATTGCAAAATGGGCAAATATCAGCTGATTACTTGGCCTGGCCGATATAGTATATCAGTTTATTATATTTGATGATGTATCCATAATTTAGTCAGTATTTTTATGGTACAAAATCAATGAAGGTTTTAAAATAAATGTCATTATCTCACTAAGGAAGACGGCATTAAACTTGAACTTAAAGCAGTACATTTACAAATAATATAAAAAATAAAATATACCCACTATAAATACATTCACTATAAAACCAGATCTAAGGAACTTAGAGACTTTTGTACAGGGACTTGAATTGTGAATCGTTGTTTTAAAATGGCTCAATTATGAACCATTTGAACTGATTCACCAGAATATATTGCTTCGGTGCAAAGCTTAAGGTTGTCAGATTTTTACCATGCAAATACAGGATGTATGGACATTGGTAACCCTATCAATGCTACGTATGACAGAGATGACAGGAGAGCATGTTTGATTATTGCCTCTCTTTGCTCGGCTGTAAGGCAGTGTGCACAATGTAGCATTTTATCACGCTACACAGACTAAATGTTGGGAAAAGTAGCGCATTACTTGAATAACTACAATACTGTTGTGCTACTTATAATTGTAGATAAGTTGGTAGCATCACTACATTAAATAAGTTACTCCCCAACACTGCCACCTGACCAATCATCTTCCAGCACTGCAAATTGCTTTAGCACTACCATCCTTCTTTGTATTCAGCAGAAACAGCCGAGGCTAAAATAAAAAAGATGTGCCGCCTCGGTTCCAGTCTGTGGGCCATGTGCCAGCAGATGATTTATTGTTGTCCGATATTCATGGCAACTGTCAGAACCCACCCTGCCATAGCCTCTAACTGCACTCTGAATGCGCGACGGCACGCCTTTGGGGAATGCGATTTTTGCCTGGGGCAGTGCTGCAGAGTTGCATTGGTGTGCATAAAGGACGCTGAGAGGGGAAAAAAACACAAGGTGACTTTCAACATCCTTCCTGAAGTGAATAAGATTATCTGATGGTGTTTTTTACTTCAGGACTCTGAATGAGAGAATGATAAAATTAATACCATGTGTGTTATGAAAGAACTGTAATTTAATGACAGAATATTACAGTAAAGTCATTAATGGTACTTGCTGAGGCAAGCATCACTATTAATGTTGTTCATACCTAGAGTTATGGATTTGAACAAACCAGTAACCCTACTTATTAAACTTCAGTATGCATCTCATTCTGCACTGTTAGTGCTACAGATATTAATAAGTCAAATCATGTCATGTGTTGAGAAGAGGTGCGCTAGCAGTTTTCTAAGCAATCTAACATACAATTTTCACCTGGCGGGCCATAAAACAGGCAAAGACATCCCATATTTTCATTGAAGGAGAAACTCTAGGGACTAGAACATCATAGAGACTTGATGATGTGCTCTTTCAACTTAGGCCAGTGAGCAACCACCCTGGCAACCACCTAGAATATTCTAGCAATGCTCAGGCAACCATCCTAGAAGCACCACCTAGCAGCATGCTAACATCACTAGCAACTGCATAGCAACACCCTGGCAATCATCCACAACACTCTAGCATGTGTTTTTTGCTTAGGTTTGGTTGAAATTGAATGTTTTCTATCAGCCTACAAGGAATCACATGAAATACTGGAATGCTTTACGCGAGACTCAAATCTCTTTTTGAAAATCCATTATTTATCTGTAGGAACATGAATGTACAGTGACAGCTCTGCGGTTGAAGCAGCCCCTCCTCCTCAAAACTCTTAACTAAATCCCTTGCCGCTCACCTCAACGTGCATTTCTGCCTTTCCTCAATGCAATATTAACATGTCCTGCAATAGGAACAGGCCACAGGGCTGCTTTTGCTTGCAGCATTTTGCCCATATGCATGCAGCAATAGGGATGTGCCTTCAGGCTAGATTCATCACAAGTCCTTCAGCCTCTGCTTAGTCTTTAATTAGACTTTCTTCACTTCTTCTGCTGTTGCACTAAGGATAGCATCCCTTCATCCCTTTGTCTTCTCTAATCCTCTCCCTTGAATTTCAATAACTTACTGGAGCCTCATTTGTTTCGTACAAACTATATTTTTCTTTTGAATCACACTTCTGAATGGGTCTCTTGGAAGCTTGGCTCATTTACACAGAGACAAACTCGGCACTTCAGTCAAGCCTTGCCATTCTTGAGATTGTTTCTTTCGCAGAACTGTTTACTGTCTTGTTGATTGAGGCCATTTCATTCTGCACATCGGGAGTTCTGAATCAGCCTAGTGACTCAGTACCCTGTTGGTTAGCAGCATATGTTGTGTTTTGGATGCTGGTGTGCTGCTTTCCCTACCAGGGTTTTAAAGATACTATTCACCCGAAAATGAAAATTCTTTCAGACATCATTCACTTTTATTAAACCGGGGGGGGGGGGTAAAGAGGCTAACCTTTTGCCTAACATCGCCTTTTTTGTTCCATTGAGGAATGGCACTCATATATGTTTGGAACAACATAAGTGTGAATAAAGTATGATAGAATCTTAATTTGGGGGAACTATTCTTTTAAAAATGCAAAGCCTAAATGGCAACATCCTTCTCATTGAACCAAATGACAAGAAGGGCAACATTTAATGATGCAAAAAGGGAATTGAATTATTTCATATAAGAGAGCAGTTAATAACTTTGCATTCAAGTGGGCCCCTGTGTCAGAGCTGTGCTACACACAACAACAGCACAGCTCGTTAAAAGGAAAGTACCAGTAACAGTGTATTGTGGCAGGCCGAGCAGATGCAGAATATTTTTTTCTTTTTTCAACGAGAATCTTATGTGGGACATGTCAAGAATAAAAATGGTCTCTTTGCTTCTCATGAAAAGCTTTTTTAAAAAGATGTGTTTTATTACCAGCCGTTGTGGCCCATATGAGCCCCAGTCATATGACTCTAGAGCTCCACCTTAAGGAGAAATTCTTAAGCCTCTCATTTCCAAATGCTGCAATTAAAGGGATGGTTCACTCAAAAGAAAAATTCTGTCATCATTTAGTCACTCTCGCGTCACTCAAAAGCTGTATGATGTGTAATGAAAGAGGTGAAATTTTGAAGAAGGATGATGCTGCTCTTTTCTATACAATGAAAGTAAATGTTGACTGAGGTTGTCTGTCCCTGAAATTCTGCCTAACATCTCCTTTTGTGTTCCACAGAGAAAAGAATGTCTAGTTTAGAACAATATGAGGGGTGTGTAATTAATGATTTATTTTTTATTTTTGGGTGAACTATCTCTTGAACATAAGGCTAAATGTTAAACATATGGAACAATTAAACATTAAAGGGTAGCTCATCCAAAATCGTATTTCTCTCATCATTTGCTCTCATGCAATCCCAGTTGTATATGTAAGCGCAGCAGCTGTACATCATCACACCATTAGCTGGGTAATTCCTAGCCAATCGCATGTAAGCCATTGCTTTATAAGTCTGCTCACAATCGATCACATTGCTGTTTCAGTGTGCTAACATGGCAACCTCCACCACCCCAACACCACCAGTTGAGCCCCGTCCCGCACAGGGGTAGGCTCCTCGCCCCTGCCTCCTATCTCCGGCAGGATATGACGTTCCGAGTACAACTCCCTCGGACCGCCAAAGAGAGACATTACTTTTTCTGTTTTACATTCATCAAATAAATGGCATCTTAAACCTCACTCAAGCCTGTGTGTCTTCCCAACAGAAGTGACACGGCTTCATTTCGCAAAAGACAAGTAGCGATGAAGGGAGAGAGCAGAGATAAAAACACTTGTGGGTCTTTTGCTTATGTATTCAGACATATCAGTTATCTGTACACGTGTCAATTATATTTATAACATCATCGATTCGGATACAATTAAACTGGAAATGCACATACTGTAGGACGATGTTATTCATAACATATGAAGGTATGCGATAATTGTAACACATTGAAATGTAAAAAAGCAATATAATGTGAATATATAGTACATTTTTTATCTGTAAATACTAATGTTAGTCAATAAACAACACATTGTAATATTATAAAGCAAATACTTTTTTTCTCTTTACACCACCAGACTACAATGTAAACATGTTCGTCTAGTACACTAATATGCCTCGGTTGATTTCTGTGTATTCTTCATGAGTTAAAAGCAGCTCTTACATTCATACAGATGGGATCATCATAATATTGTGACCAAATCAGAGCAAAAAACAACACAACATGTGTAACTTCTGAATGAGAGATATTCACGGTGATGTACCGGTAGGTATGTGCAATCGTGGACAAAATATATTTCAGTATCCTTGAAAGTCAAATTTGGCAATATTTATGCTGACCTCAGACCTATATACACCTTTTCTGGGACTTGGCATGGATCAATAGCTTATTTTGAGGTTTTTCTTGATGTCATTTTAAGAGTGTTTTTCCATTCATAACCATTGTTTCCTCCTACGGGGAAAAGTGACGTCACTAAAACAGGTCAATAAAAATAATCCATAAGATTCCAGTGGTTTAATCCATATCTTCAGAAGAGAAATGATAAATGTGTGTGAAAAACAGATCAATAGTGCTTTTTTTACTATAAATCTCCACTTTCACATTCTTTCACATTTTGAAAGTGAAAATGGAGATTTTTGGTAAAAAATAAAGTTGGCTTAAATATTAATCTATTTCTCACCCACATTTATTATATTGCTTCTGAAGAAATGGAAATTGAGTCTTATGGATTAATTTTATGTGACCTTCATGTGATGTTTGGAGCTTCAAAGTTCTGGTCACCATTCACTTGTTTTATAAGGACCAACAGTGCTAAGATATTCTTCTAAAAATCTTAATTTATGTTCATCACAAGAAAGAAATTCATACACATCTGGGATGGGATTAGTGCGAGTAAGTGATGAGAGAATTTTCATTTTTGGATGAACTATCCCTTTAATGTTAAAATTTCAAAATGTACACGCAGGACTTCACATACAGGTGCAAATAGCCCATTTCTACAGTACAGTTTGAATAAATATACTTAAGAAATATAAATATTGGTATTTTCCTCTATTGTTGAATTTCCAGTTTGCTGTTTCTTTTGTTACGCATTTCACATGCAAAGAGGTTAACCAATCATAACTTACATGAGGTAATTTACATATAGAAGCTGTAAAGGGACAGCAGCCTGTGTAATTGCTATTTAAAATTACTATTGATTTTGGGTGCAATAAAATTTGTCTAAAATTACAGAGTTCATTAGTGTAGAATATGTCCTCTTCAAGGAAATGTATGGTAGAATTTTGTGGTATTACAATGTAAATACAGATCATTTATGTGAAATGTTAGAGGTACAGCACATTTGAGCTTGTTTAATTTTGTCAAATTACCTAGTGCCTTAAAATAAAATCCCCTAAGAGAACAATGGTACTTGTCTTATGAAGCTTATCTCTGCGCTCTGACTGACTGTGAAGGACATGTTCGGTGACTCCCATTAGCCCACAGTGTGTGTGGGTAAACAGACAAGTGAGGCCGTGCGATTGAGCAGCACAGGCAAAGGTCACAATTGCTGGCTCTTGCCCTGCACCGCCTACCCACCCTCTGCACACCAATTGGGAAGACATGTTTACCTTTAATAAGTGTTATCGGTAATATTCAGAGCAGCCTGCCTCTTATCAGATACACTCTTCACTGACAGAACAAAAGCCTGTGGTTAAATTTGCCTCAAGGATTTACAGGCTCTCTTATTCAAAATTAGCTTCCTTAATAGTCATTGTCTCCTCTGCTTTACCTCTCCTTTGCTCCTTGAAATGTAGGGCAAGCTTTTTCAAAGCACTCATGCAAATCAAAGAGGGCTATTCCAATTTAGAGGGAGAGAACGTAAACACATCCCCCTGAAACAAAGCTGTCTGCCTCATTCCAGAACAGAGATATTGAAGTTGATTTTCTGTGGGTTTAGAGTTGTCTTTTTTGAAGGAGCATGATCTTTACCTATATTCTCAACATATAGAGCTGTTGTGGTCATAGGCACTATAGGAAGGTAAATGCTGACAGGTAATTAATCTTTCTCAACTGCTTTATTTTTCCTCTGGGTGCTTTTGAAACACCCATCATTCTGTGTCAGAAATGTTAACCTCTTGTGGCCTCAGGCCCAGCAAGCACACCTTGAATAACATCTGTATGCATTTAAACAATTACACCTCCACAATGGAGTGTTTTTGAAGTAAATAGTACAATAGCGTTTTCATCAGGCAGGCTGGATGTTGATATCACATTTTTGATTACTTGTTTTCACTTGTAAGCAATTGTTTTTTTTGGGGGGGGGGGGGGTTTCCATTAACTGACATTTAGATTTTTCCCCAATTTTTCATTTTATTTAAGGGTTTTAACCATTTAAAAAAAACAGGAGGAAGACCGAGTGAAAACAAGATCAGGATATGACTGGATTCAAACCTGGGTCCCTTCAACCAACCAGCCTGATCTCATGACAATTACTTGATTCTGGCAAAATGTTTGCAAAATGCTATTGCGTGGTTCATTACGCATATCACTGCAGTTCTGAGGTGAAATGTTTACTGTGTACTGCTAAAAAAAGAGCTAAATGTTCTCCCAAACATATGAAGATTTTAAGCTTAATGCTCTATTGAGTTTTAAATCAACAAAACCTACCCTATACTTTAATATTGGACCTTACCAGTAGTGTCATAAAAGCAAATGTGAGATGGAAAATGCAATTAATAAAGCAATCACATCATTTTCTGGTGCTTCTATGACACTTTTGGCCCACGTGAATTTGTCCCTTTGAATCGTAAGTGCAACATCAGTTGAGCTAATGTGAAATTAAATCAGGCTCAAAAACGTTTGTAAATATAGTTGATAATGTAATGTAAACATTAAAATGAATTGCCTTACGAGTCATGTACTATAATAAAAGTATTGTGTGAGGAACAGGGCTTAAAGTAAAAATGTATGAACTGATAATCAGCCGTTTTACTCTTGATTTGTGTGAAAGTGAATTAAAGTTGTTGTTCCACAAGACCAGGTTGCAACCAACTGCTCTTTTATGGATGTACAAAATAACATATTTTCAAAATCGACTAGGCGGTGCATTGCCTGAATGTCTAGTCACCTAATCTCTCTTACGTAAGTATAATTAGGCTGGTTGGCGGTGCACCTGACCCCAATAGGACGTGTTTCTTATAGGGCATTTACATAATGTATTCTTGCATTTAAAACAGCTAGATGAACTGCAACAGAATGCAAGGGACTGGAGGCACATTTTCAAATGCTGGACTATTTATAACTTGACTACTTATAATGTGTTTTTTGGCATCTTAAAAGCACAATCCTTGTGGCAGGAACTAGATAAATTTGTTGAATCCCAATCAAAGTGGACAACCCCTTCTAGTAATGGTTTTCACTATTTAATATATTAAAATCAAGCCTACAGTCATACAATATCCTCAGACAAATATTTTCAGTGGAATGCAGTGTACCAAAGAGCACAGTGACTTTCGATGTGGCATAGGTATCTGGTATGGACTAACTTGACTGGCCTGTACTAATGGTGCATTCCAGACTCAGAACACAACATTTTTCCACCACCTACTTGGAAGTAATGACTGGAACGCCGCCCAAAGTCAGACATCCAACATGTGAAGTCAGCGAGTGGCATCATTTGACATCATTTTCAAGATTGCTGCGACCGACGAGCATAAAACGGAGCAGAGATTGTGAAACAGAAAAAAGAACTTTTAAATACTTTCACTGCACAAAATATATTAATATGCACTATACAGTAAACATACAACAGGAAGTTAAGAATAATTGTTTTTGTACTAATCAATTCCTATGTTTTCACCTATTTTGCATGTGAAATAGCTAATAGACAGCCAGCTAGCTAGCATCTGGAAGGCTTTGCATTTGCCTTGTGTTCATGCAACAGTGATGTGTGATGACTGGAATGCACCAGTCATCACACAGAGTTCCGAAGTGGGAAATTTCAACATGGATATTCCCACCTCCGACTTCATCTGGAATGCAGCATAAGACCACACCTGAAGCTGACTGTGAGCCAAACCCTATCACCAACATCAGCACCTGACCTTACTGACACTCTCATGTCTGACTGGGAGCAAATCCAGCCATGTTCCAGTGGATCTAGCGGAAAGCCTTCCAAGAAGAGTGAAAACCGTTATAGTAGCAAAGGGAGGACCAACTCCATATTAATATCCATAGTTTTAAAAAATGAATGTTGAACAACCACATATGGGTGTGGTGTTTGGGTTTATTCATACTTTTGGCCATGTAGTTTATGTCATCTGCATGTGTGCTACTCAGTACGTTACAACTTTGACTTCAAACACTTGCAGGATATTCATACAGAACACCCACAGAGCTCCATTATTAGGTGTCTTAGAATTGATTAGCATGTCAGTTATAAGTGAAAACTGACATCTTGGAGATACTGCAAAACTCTGCACTCTTCCCTATTTCCCCATCTCTCTAGACTGCAGTATCTATGCTACAGTAACTAAGCACCAGGCAGATGTCTGTGTCTGGGAAGCACCGTCTCTTTTGGCAGCTCTACCGCCATAATAAATCATGTCCTGCTGTACTGTAATGGTAAAAAAGGTGTCGAGAATCCTCATGTTGTAAGGCACTCATCCTATGAGATCCTTTATGGCAGGGCTTAAAAATATTATTAAGAGTGAGAGTGCAGCTGGTCTTAGTAATGGTTAGGCCTATATGATGCGATAATGGGAGAATAACAGTGTTGAGTAACTTATTAATAGTAGCAACACTACTAACTTAACTTCGCTTTGCAATAGCATGACTATTGATTTAGAGCTACTTTTTCTCTAACAAATAGCAATGTAGTGCTTTAAATTGCTGTTTTTATGGCACTTAGGGCCGTTCACACAGAACCTGAGTTAAAAAAGTTAGAGATAGCAATGTATGGAACCGAATGCAGGTGTTTATTTTTATTTTTTTAAGTTCTTGTAACTTGACTAGGTGTCTTAAAAACACTAAATGCTGTTTTCAAGGCAGGAGATGCTGAAAAAGCAGCAAGACGTGTCACAACAGTCAAAGACATCCTTCAAGTGCATGTTTACAAAGAAAATCAATTATAAAACAGTGCAGATGGTTCCTAACTATGCTCACAGTTGTACAGCCGAACAAATGGAGGAAGTAATCAAATGCGCTGTCTTAAATTGTTCTCTCTCTCACTTATTTCTGGGAAGTCAGATTAATCTTATTGAAACGGTTCAATCAAACAGTAAATGTAAATGAACCTGTAAAGTACACATTTGTGTACATTGTGTTTAGCATTGTGGGGTTTCACGATAAATTGCTTAAAATTTTAAAATGGCATTTTGGATGAAACTAGAGTCTCTAATCTTTTTCACTCAAACAGGTTTCAATTTAAAAACTTAAATAGGTTTCTTATCAGAGTTTGTTTGGTTGCCGTTTCTCCCAAAGACAAACTCCTCTGTGATCGGCACCATGTTGTTTTGGCAAATTACTCTGTATATCAAAAGTTTAACCCTTTTCTGACGCCCCAGAATCTTCCAAACTGAGATCAGTCAGTTCAAATGAATTTAAATTATCTGTTGCGTATAACAAAGACAAAATACAATGTCTAAGCATGTGTACATGAGGTTTCACGTTGTTAAACAGATAAATATCCTAAATAGCTTCAATGTAGTTAGGTACTTGTTGTTAGTAGCTTGTAATGTATGTAGCTACATTATCACAAAGGTAGCTTAACTGTAGTTTAAATAATTAAAATTATTGGTAGCTTGTATCTTGGCAAGCCACAGTTTCGAAGTAGCTTCCCTAAAACACTACAGAATCTTCACAGATCTCGGTGGTGTGTGGCAAACACTTTGAAAACCACTTTCAGCCTACCCTCAGTGGCAGAAAGGCCACTTGCTCACTAACATTGTGTTGCTGTTTAGGATGTCATCCATTTTATGGCAGCCATGGGGTTACCCACATAGGGCAGGGAAGGGGTAGAGAGAGAGAGAGAGAGAGAGAGAGAGAGAGAGAGAGAAAAAGGTGGAGTGTGTCCTCTCCTTCACCTTGCCCGCGCTGCCCTCATCAACTTCCATCCCATAAAACTCCAAATCCTTCGTAGACAATCCAAACACTCCCAGCTCAAGCTGTAGCTGCAGAGGGCGGGTGTGGCAGCTCATTGCCTGTGCAACCAGATGGGGTCAGGTATTATGAGGGGTGGCATGATGTGCTTGGGAGGCCAGGCAGAAGAGAGAAAATGTGTTTTATCACAGTTTAAGGGCAAATCAACGTGCAACCAGTTTGACTTGATGTAGCGGAAGATTATTATATATATTAAAAGGTTAAATGTGTTCTGTTTATGAGTACAGAGAACTTTAAACGTCATCAGATTATTCAAATAAAAAAAATTGTAACTGTAATGGTGTTTGATCATTATACAGTACAGTAATTCAGTGGTACTGGTGGGTTGCAACCCAAAAATGCACCACAGACCTTTTCTAATAGGGTTTTTGACAGCAGGGATAAAACAGTGCTATATGCAAAAAATATAAAATATTAATGCAACTAACCATATAATTAGGACAGCAATATAAATAGGATTATCAACTTTTAACCTTGTGTGATCCCATGCACACATGCGTGGATGTAGTTTTTAAATTAATTTAAACTAACTGATCTCAGTTTCGGAGATTCTGGGCTGTCCGTAAAGGGTTAAACTTTGTAAACTTAGTCATGTGACAAAACAACATGCGCCATCCGCAGTGAAGTTTGTCTTTGGGAGAAACGCTACCATATCTTCATCTGGTAAAAAGAAAATATAATTAAGTGTTTACATTGAGTCACTAGTTTCACCCGATATGCCATTTTTTAAATTTGAGCGATTTATCATGAAATGCCATGCTAAAAAAACAATGTATACTAATGTGTTCTTGAAAGCATTTTTTCCTTAGAAATCCAATATATATTGTGTATTATCACATTATTTGCATTCACACATATAGTCTTTTCCAGAAAATGTCCAACAATTTCCAGTTTAGAGGTCATGTGTGAACGTCTCGTGTTACTTAAATGTATCCCTTGTTCCCTGAAAAAAGTGGAATGAGATGCTGTGCTGAGAAAAGCACTTTGGGAACATCTTATAGTTGTGACCAGCTGTGAATATGTGTACAACACGTCAGTGAACATTGACCGAAATGTACAGCCTCTGCCGGTGTAATCATTGGACGCACCTGTGGCAGGGCTATAAATAGATGCGTCACCAGAGCATCGTCAGGTATTTCGTCCGAAGATCAGTCCTGGGGCATCCCAGTGCGGCAGTGAAGTGCAGCATCTCGTTCCGCTTTTTTCAGGGAACAAGGGTTACATTTAAGTAACCCGAGTCATTCCCTTTACAAAAAGCTTCACTTATGATGCTGCGCTGAGAAAAGCGCTTTGGGAACGAGAATACCCACGCCACCACACTGTGGCTGTCCAGACCCCCTACGGTTGTGTAGTGTGCTCACAAGCACGTGAGATGGCTCAGACATGGGCTTGAGATGTCGACTCAAGGACATAAGAGCCCAGAGTGGCATGAACATCCAAGTTGTAGAATCTAATGAATGTGTGCAGAGAGGAACAGTCTGCCGCATCACAAACATGCTGCAGAGGGACCCCTCTGGCCAAGGCTTCAGAGGAGTCGACCCCTCTGGTAGAGTGAGCCCTGATGCCTACAGGCGAAGCTTGACTGCGCGCCTCGTAGGCCAGGGCAATAGCGTCCCTCACCCAATGCAACATAGTCTGCTTGGTGGTGGCCACCCCCCTGTTGTGGCCCCCATGGCAAACGAATAGTTGCCCTGACTTACGCCACTGGCTAGTGCGGTGGACATAGGTCTGAAGGGCACGGACTGGACAAAGTCTGTGAAGTCTTTCCTGCACCGGCATAGAGAACGGCGGGGAGCAGAAGGCTTCAAGAGTGACCGGGTTTAAGGTCGAGAAAGGCACCTTAGGCAGGTAGTCGGGATGAGGGTGCAAAATTGCTTTGGCCATTCCTGGGGCAAACTCTAAACAGGCTGGCAAGACAGACAGAGCCTGTAGGTCCCCAATTATCTTTAGAGAGGTCATCACCGTAAGAAATCCATCCTGAGAGTCAGAAGGCTGTCAAACGTTGACTCTAGGGGTTCAAAGGGGGTCTCAACCAGGCCCTCAGTCCTGGTCCTAGCAGGAGGCCTCAGTCGCCTGCCTCCACGAATGAAACGGGCGAGTAGAGGATGTCTCCCCAAAGGCACCCTGTCCATCTGGGTGTAGCAAGCCGAAATGGCGGCCACATAAACCCTGAGAGTGGCAGGGCATAGGCCTGCTGACAGTTTTTCCTGCAGAAAGTCCAGAACTGAAGTAATCTGGCAGTTAACTGGATCTGCGTTATGTGTACTGCACCATTTTTCAAAGACACCCCATTTATTGGTGTAGATCATTCTAGTAGAGGGAGCCCTAGCACTTAAAATGGTCTCGATAACCTCATGTGAAAAGCCCTGTGTCCCTCAGTTGGTACCCTTCAGGGGCCAAACGTGAAGGTTCCACAGCTCGGGCCGGGGATGAAATGTTGTCCCCTGTGACTGAGACAGAAGGTCCCTCCTGTCCGGAATCGCCCAAGGCGAGCTGTCAAGGAGAGACATTACCTCCGAGCACTATACCCTGTTCGGCCAGCGCGGCACTATCAGTAAGAGGCAAGACCCTTGCTGGCGAACTCTGGCCAAGACTCCCGGGAGCAGAAAAACCAAGGGAAACGCATACAGGTGCATTCTGGGCCATGTATGCGCCATCGCGTCCAGACCCAGGGGGCTCAGAGAGAAGTAGAGGGGACATTGCGCTGTCTAAGAAGAGGCGAAGAGGTCCACTTCTGCCCTGTAAAATCTCACCCAGATTTGCTCTACTACCTCAGGCTGGAGTTTCCACTCCCCCGTCAGTAATTTTTGTCTGGACAGTAAATCTGCTCCCACATTCATGCATCCAGGGATATAAACTGCCCTGAGTGACAGGAATTTGCCCTGGGCCCAAAGGAGAATCCGACGTGCCAGGGAATTCAACTGACGTGAACGTAGACCTCCTTGATGATTTATGTAGGAGACTGCTGTTGTGTTGATGTGTGGGCCACTCAACATGTTTGGCAAACATGGAACAATGTTAATCAGTACATAGATTCAGAATTGATTATTTTTATTTTAACAGGGTTGGCAGCGATTGGATGATGCTGGCCATTTAAATCAGAATAAATTATGCTAATTTCTGATGTAATGTTTGTAATGAATCAAAAACATGAATATCCTACATTCCTGGAAACATAATAAATTAATTGATTTTAAAAAAATATGACATTATATAGCTTGGTATTATTTAAAATTTCACAACTTGGTTCCGGTGTCCTCATATAAGAACATACATTTTCAGGAAAATAATTTATTGACTTTTTATTTGTAATTTTTTTGCATGTTTATTAGGTGCTACTAACAAATCAAAAAGGGAAATGGAAAATGCACTCAGCAGTCCTGCTTGGGTCTCAGGAGGTTAAAAGGGTGGAGAAAACTATTTGCATATCTTTTGTTGATGTCAAAGTAGTGTGTGTTTAGTCAAACTTTGCAGTAGTCTGCTGCTAATTAATCTGTCACTTGGTAGAAGCAAGAGAAATTAGCGGTAGGCAGATGCCAACATGAAAAGGTTGTATGACATCTCTGCATTACTTTTTTTTTTTCCTTTTTTGGTCACAACTTGATGTCCAAAGTAGAATCTTGATCCTAATACAAAACCAATTGAGAACGACTGCACTTATTTACTCTTTAACACTTTTTTATGATTCTGAGCATTGTGTCCTTGGATGCTCACATTTATCTGGCCATTTTATGTATTTTATCATCTGCCCTTTACTGAAATGCTCTCTGTCAGTTTTGTTTTGCTTTGTTTGTCCAGATGTTTGACATCTTGAAATCAGAGCCGTATGTTTTGCATTTTAGCTGGCAGGGACAGTCTGTTGACAGGTGATTCTGCCCCAGTAGCAGCTTTTTTTCTTGTTGCAGAAATCTACAGAGATTACTCACCCACAATGCCCTTCACTCATATGCATCATCAGTATTGCATCACACACTGGGACTCTGGATCATAAATCACTGTCTTTTCTCTTTTTGGTTATGAATGATAGCTTGTGTGATAAAACAACACACATGCCGGTTGCTGGTCGGCTGTTATGGTCAAGAGATCAAGAGGCCTTGTGTGCTCTAAGGGGAGTCATGAGCCCCTTACTTTGGGCCACAAGTTATGAACTGCCCACTTAGGAAGAGACTGTCTGACTGACATGTAAAGTGACCAACCACAGTTGGTTTTGACAGTTTTGGTTCTTCAGTTCTTCCTCAAATGCACTCTGCTACCTTGTAAACAGTACTTTATTTCTAGGTTGAATGATTAAAAGAAACGTGTGTGTGCTCTTACTCCCGGAAGTTAAAGCAGGTCAGTCAGATTGGAACTGGTGATTTTTGCCAGCTCTTGACATTTTGTTGTACAATATGCATCAGACTGTCAGTGAACAGACTGTGGGTAGTCCGTGGGCATGCCGTCTGTGGATCCTGAGACTCAAGGTTGTGCAGAGTGGAGTAAAGCATCCAGATTTCAGTTCTCAGCTCTATCTTTATTATTTCTGTGCTTTAGTAAATCAGTGCTTTTAAGATATCTCAAGCCACATGGTACAGCCGAATTGAAAAACATTTGCATCATCTGTTTCCTCCGTGGATAATTCCTGTTTAGGACAAAGGCTTTTCGGGGCTAAAGTGCTAACACCTGTTGAAATGTAACTCAAAAAATTTTTCAGGTGGAGACAGATGTTCTTTGAATAAATATTTATATAAGTGCGATGTTGATGAAAGGTCGGCACAGCATTAAAAGCACATACAGGAAACTTGTTGGCAATGTCCCTGTAAAGAATTTTAGGATTACGGAGGAAATGTCTGGCTTGAGTCCAACAGGGGTGTCTGTTAGTACAGAGTCCAGTTGTGCAATTCCATTTGACCACTTTATTAGTCCATTAAAGCAGGCTGGACAAAGCAGATGAGGAGGGAGTACATGATGTGTGGTTTATTTCTCATAAACACACACACTACAAACATCAGATGAGCTTTAAAGTCTCTCAATCTATTGTGCATCAATGCAGGCATTTATGAATCAGGACCAATTAGCACAATGCTGCAGTAATTGGTTAATCAACAGAGGGTATATACAAATCAATAAGCAACTAATTGGAAAGGAACTAGAACTAATTAACAAATTAAATTGTAACATATTGGTAAAGAAAACCAGGAAAAGAATTGTAATCAATGACAAAAAAGAAATAATCTTTTATCCAGCTACCCCCAAATTTGTATCAGACATTTGCAAAGTATAAATTGTCCACATACAAAAAAAATGGCTTAAAGGGGATCAGCATAAACAGGAATAGGGACAAGACATGCTACAGGTTTGATGTACCTTTTGTCCTTCACTTGAACGTCAGCAATCCTTACTCTACCATCCTTATTAGGATGAATTTCTATTAACTTCTACATTGGCTGCTCTATTATGTGGGGTCCTGCAAGGGATTTTAGGACCCTTACTATTCTCCGTGTACATGCGCCCACTGTCCTCAATTTTTCAGAGATATGGTATGTCTTATCATTGCTATGCTGGCGATACTCAATTCTCAGCCCCTCCAAGTCCTCTTTACCTGGACTGGTCAAATAACTTGGTCCGCTATTGTTAAATGTGCAAGATCATGAAATGAGCCTTGGAGTGAACTTGGACTCATCATTACTTTTAAATAGACAGATCAGTGCTGTTGTTAAGATCAGCTTTTTCCATCTGAGATCAATTACAAAAGTAAAATACTTTCTCTCTAAATAAGACTTAGAAATTGTGATTCATTCTTTAATATCAGCAAGGTAAGATTACTGCAACTCATTGTATACCGGACTGTCGCAAACTGCTTTGTCCCATTTACAGTTGGTCCAGAATGCAGATGCTAGGCTCCTTACAGGGTCTAGAAAGTTTGAACACATTACACCAGCATTAGCATCCCTACACTGGCTCCCCATAAAATGGAGGATAGATTTAAAAATTCTGCTCTATGTATATAAAGCTCTATCTGGTCTCGCACCTCAATATCTCTGTGAGCTTCTTGTCCCTTACTCTCCTACTAGAGCACTTAGGTCAGCTGACCAACGTCTGCTGAAAGTTCCTCGTTGTCGCTACAAATTGAAGGGCTATCGGGCATTTGCTATTGTAGGCCTAAACTCTGGACCAAGCTGCCACATTATATCAGGACAACTCCGATGCTCTGCCTTTTAAAAATCTGCTTTAAAAACAAATTTTTATTAGTTCGATTTTGAATACATTTTATTTAGGGATATAGATTTTAGACTCAGGTATTTATTAGTATTTATATAAGGGTATATTATGCATATTATGTTGTGACTGAATTATGTATTGCAAAGCACTTTGGGTCATTTTCTGTTGTTATAAATGTGCTCTATAAATAAAGTTTGAGTTGAGTTGAGATGAGCTGAATTGTGTGACCTTCCCTATAGGCAAAGTAGAACAGGGAAGCTGGGGATCAAGAATCATGACAACATAATCATAATCAACATAAGGGAGAGGTTAGGGTTTTCAGTGCACCATTTTTGTCTAGACTGCAACAGAGGAAGATAATGCTTTATGAAATGGGCCCAAAAGTGGTCAGCAAGTATCTGGCTGTATCTCCACTGCCTATGGCTAAGAAGTTCTGTATCAGAAAAAGCACCAGAGGTAGAGAGGCATCATGCCTCCCCATCAACAAAAGATTTGGGGTAATTGGATCAGGGTCTGCCACATCTGAGGAAACATATCCTAAAGGTCTTGAATTAAGGATTCCTTCCATCTCAATTAAGATTGTATGCAATACTTCCTCAGAGACAGATTGAGTTCCAAAAGTTTCTCTAAAGCTACCTTAATGTATCGGACCTCCCGTTCCCGTGATCCTCCAAAATGGTGTGCAGAAGGTGGAGTGAACTTGAATGAGATTTGTTGGTTTGCCAACATTGATTGCAAATCAGGTATTAAAGTCTGATAGGCTTGACGTATATCCTTAGCACCACCTTTGAAATTTGTTCCCTGATCAGATAACAGCTCAAAAGGAGTACCTCTGCCAGAGGTAAAACGTCTAAGAGATATTAAGAATGAATCAGAGCTGAGGGTAAGTGACATCACTTTAGAGCAGGCCTCGCCCATGACTGGTGATGGACTCCACCCTATTATCATAGTTCCCCTGATTGATCTATACACAGTCCGCCATTTTTTTCCATGCTGGAGCAGAAAGAATAATGTCTCAGCTTCATAAGCATCATAAGTGTTCTGTTGTTGACTGTAAAAGTGAACATAAGAGTCTTCATGCACTCCCGGCATCAGAGCTACTGAAGACGCAGAGAAAAAGTTTGTTTTTGAAGGAAATGTGCCCCAAAACAAAAAAAAATGTGTGTATGTTTGTGCAAATAATTTTACACCGGACTGCTTTGTGAATGAGTGTCAATATAAAGCAGAATTTTCAAATATCAGTACCAACAGTTTGTGTTCCAGCTAAAGTTACCATTGTCTCTGGAGACCAGAGCTATGTCGTTATTTTTGTAGCTTACTGTCTTTATAATTCATAACCGCACCTTTATTATGCACAATTCAGTAAGGTGCTTGTCTTTTTGAAAACTAAGTACGTTTTCTGTGAACATAAGAGAGTTGTACTTAAAGTGGAATGTTTACTTGCAAAGGCAAGCACATCTGCACAACATATCAGTACCACGATTGATGTTGGTTGCCAAACTGACTCAACACAGCTGTGTAGTATCAATTAACCATTCAGAAACATCCTGGTTCATTCTCACACTTGTGACTTCTGCCGGAGTCTCTCCTTCATCATTGTCCGACTCTGGTTCATACATATATGGCTGAACTCTGGTATTTATGCTGTCAGTCATGTGGTTCTGATTTGTTGTTGCTGTAGTATATGTAGTATGCTGTAGTAACCGTCATCGGCAAGCCTCTTCTTTTTATATAAACGTTTTTTGTCAGTTTCTGTGAACCTTGCTAAATAAACATTAGCTAGCAATACTATTTACATTTTAACTAACTATCAATAACTTTTTTGCCAATTTTGTCGCTTGTGAAAAATCTGCCTGAAGTAATGTGAGGCAGAGATTATTTTTTTATGCTGTTCACAAGCTGTAAAGACACAGCCCTCTTCCTGAAAGGTTGCGGGGAGTAGCAGCTCATTTGCATTTAAAGAGTCACACAGGAATACCACGTGTTTTTGATTCCACCCAAAAAGTGACATTATATTACATTTTGTAAAAAGTGGCATAATAGGTCTCCTTTAAGAAATGCCAGTCTATTGCATACTGTGGCAACTCAAAAACAAACACAAATACAATGTTAAGCTTCATTTAACAAACCAAATAGCTTTCAGCTGTGTTTGATATAATGGCAAGTGATTTTCTAGTACCAGATTAGCAATTTAGCATGATTACTCAAGGATAAGGTGTTGGAGTGATGGCTGCTGGAAATGGGGCCTGTCTAGATTTGATAAAAAATTACTTTTTTTCAAATAATGATGCTGCTATTTTTTACATCAGTAATGTCCTGACTATACTTTGTGACCAGTTGAATGCCACTTTGATGACTTAAAGTACCAATTTCCTTCTGAAACCGCTAAATCTGTACATCATTCCAAACTTTTGGCTACCAGTATACATTTATAAATTTAGCAGATGCTTTTAGCCAAAATAACTTACAAATGAGTAATACTACAAGAAAAACAATTAATGTGAGAGCCAGATAACATACATACAAATACATCTGCTAAATGTTATTTTAATGCTTAATGTTGTCCTTTTGATATCCGGAAACTTCTGGCAGATAAACAAATAAAAACTGCATCAACCAAATTAAAAATTCATAAAATAGGCATATGGGTGATGAACGTGCTATCTAGGTGACTACATGAGTGGTGCCACAATACAAAGTTCCAGAATTCCTCAGAAAAGCACTAAAGTACAAGCTAGTACAGAAATGTAGGAGAGACACTGAAACAACAGAAAGGGAATAGTACAGGATTTTATTTTTAACTAAAGTGCTAATGGCTAAATGTTTTCAAAGTTGTCATCATTGAAGACTTTGGTCTTTTTTCATTTTTTGAAGGTAGAATGGGTTAAAGATTATGTTAAAGATCATTCCTCCATCGAGTTACCCTGAAAGTGAAGGTTCTTGAAAATGATTTTGTGCCTTTTTGTGTTAGTTTCTTGAGGCAGCACTCAAAACACTGACTGCTGTTTCAGACGGGAACACAGATTTGTAGATGTAGGCGGGTGCAGATCCTGTGACTGTTCTGTATGCGAGCATCAGTGCCAGTACAATTCATTTTTCATTTCCTGTCAAATTACAGCTTCAATCAAAGTAGGTCTTATTCTGGCCAAGAACGAAATATTCAGTTATGAAATGTTTGACAGACATGTTAAACCAACCACTCTTTACATTCTTAAGTGATGTTTTGGGGTGTTTATAACATAGGTGTGCATCATAACTAGTTAGTTTGTAGCATGCAAGAATATCTCATTTATTTTCAACTATCTTCCTCAAAGTTTTTGAATTAATAGTTATTTTTAATTAATAGGCCTATAATGTTTTTGAGTTAGCAGACATTTTCTTCTTCATATAGCCTATATTTAATTTATTTCATAATGTAAGGCATTCAGTCTTAATTCATCTAGCCTAGAACGTCTCTTAAGAAAAGAAGCAAAATGTAAAAAAAATCTGGAGATCAGAAACAGTTTTAATATCAAATTAAGTAATAAAAAAAAAATTAAGCAACGTTTAATTAAATAATGCAATTTTCAAGGACCTGGGTAGCTCAGCGAGTATTGATGCTGAATACCACCCCTGGAATAGCGAGTTCGAAACCATTGGATCCACCCACAACTTACCACATGCCCCATTGAGAGTGAGAACCACTAATCTCGACCACGAGGAGGTTACCCCATGTGACTCTACCCTCCCTAGCAACCGAGCCAATTTGGTTGCTTATTAGACCTGGTTTGAGTCACTCAGCAAACCCTGAATTCAAACCCGTGGCACCAGGGGTGGTAGTCATCATCAATAATCGCTGATCTACCCAGGCCCCCAATACAGTTTTAAGAGACACTACGTTCACTACTGTGTAAAAGTCTTTGGCACATAAGATGTTTCACAAAAATATCTGTCTTAAGATGGTTATTTATATCTCTAGGTGTAGTGTGTCACTAGGTAATCTACATTTTAGACTCCCAAACATTCCTTCTGCAAATAGAATAGAATAGAAGAACATGTAGCCCTTCAACAGATGGCATGGCCCCAAAGAGTCCCCCACTGAACATCGAGTCAGTCTGGAATTACATGAAGAGACAGAAGCAATTGAGAAAGCCTAAATTGATAGAAGAACTGTGGTGAATTCTCCAAGAAGCTTGGAACATCCTATCTGCCAACAACCAAGAAAAACTGTGTCTAGGTGTCCCTAGGAGAACTGGTGATGTTTTGAAGGCAAAGTTGGTCACAGCAAATATTGATTTAGCTTTTTATGTTTACTGGACTTTGGATGATGTTAACTGAAAACTTAAAACTAATTATGGCACAACTTTTAAAGAAATCCTCACTGTGCAACATTTTTCGCAAGTGCCTAAAACTTTTGCACAGTTCTGTACTTTACAAAAATGCTGCTATTTGGAGTGTTTTGCAGTATTAACATTTAATAACTATTAATGTATTATTTAACTAAAACTTTCATTTATTGGAATTCCTGAAAGTGTACATATTTTATCATTAATTTCTTTTTTATTATTATTACTATTATAAGGGACATTGAGTTACGCTTCATGCCTGCCATTAATGAGTCTTGGCCCCTCATGGGCCTCCCCAGTAAAAAAAAAGTCTGGACACGCCACTGTTTCTGGATATTCTTGGAGCATTCTTGTCTTTCTTCTTTGTTCTATCATTGATGCAGAAATCAGGGCTATGCTTGACTAAATCTACAGTTATAACAGTGTAGTTTGTTTATATTGAAGTGACAATCTAATCGAATAATTCATTTTAGAAGAATTCTATTTCCACATCTTAGCAGTAATGGAAGTTGCTGAATCCAAAGGTCTTTTTCTATGGAAAAACAATATTCACATCTGCTTTACCGTAGAGGTTTTCTGGGGAAGTACATGTTAACATTTGGTTAAAATCCTATTGTGCATTCATTCAGTAGATTGGCCCTCATTGGTATGGTGAGATGTCAATATCAGACTAGAATTGGTTTGCATTTTATCTGTGCCCTTTAGACTCCAGAACATACTCAGCATTCACCCCAAGCTCTGTTTGGTATTTGTCAGACATCAGCATCTCTATGACAACCTGTCAATTGAGGTCAGTGAAAGGAAGGAATATATCCAATCTCTAAAAGTGTTTGTAATTTTATCAATTCATAGCTTTTTGTCTGAATCAAGGGAGCAATTTTATAGTCATTTTGTTTTGGCTCTGTCCATAGTGTCTTTTAAATGAGTATAGACAAAATCCCTTCAAGGCAAGTCACATCATTTGATGGCCATATTCCTAATGCCTCCTGGCTGCATTTTTCAAAAGAAAGGCTGAAATCTCTAAAACGGTTGGTCAAGATTACGTTCAAATGGCATCAATTTACATTAGTAATAAAGTTAACTCAGCGATTATTGTCACTGACTGCCACCCTTGGAGTCGCAAGTTTGAATCCAGGGTGTGCTGTGTGGCTCCAGCCAGGTCTCCTAAGCAACCAAATTGGCCCAGTTGCTAGGGAGGGTAGAGTCACATGGGGTAACCTCCTCGTGGTCATGATTAGTGGTTCTTGCTCTCAAAGGGGCATGTGGTAAGTTGTGCATGGATTGCAGAGAATAGCATGAACCTCCACATGCTGTGAGTCTCCGCGGTGTCATGCACAGTGAGACACGAGATAAGATGTGCAGATTGACTGTCTCAGAAGTGGAGGCAACTGAGACTTGTCCTCCGCCACCCGGATTGAGGTGAGTAACCGCACCACCATGAGGACCTAGTAAGTAGTGGGAATTGGGCATGCCAATTTGGGGAGAAAAGGGATAAAAAAAGAAGAAATTATTAAAGTGATTGACTTTTTAAACTGTAAGGCAGGACATCCATTCTTGCAGCCACCATTTTTAGCATTACAATTTCTCCTGCTCATATGTATACACATGACCTTTATATTTAGCATGTCTCTGGTATAGTGGGCCATGCTAAAGCTGTGAAATAATAACACATTCCATTCTAGTAGTGCACTTTGTTATTCTCAATGTGAAAGAAGCTAACGTCTCTGCAGCCTTAGTCTTGAGATGTCAACTCAAGTGCGCCACCCAGAGGTAGCTGTTGGCAGGTGGAAGTGTTCTTGGGAGGGAATGAATCAGTGTTAAAATAAAACCAGCAGGAAACTGTCAGTAGTTATACATGTCAGAATGTCAGTAGCTGGCGAGCCAGTGTGTGTGTGCCTTTGCGAGAGAGAGCGTAGGGGTGATGCATGCTAAACAAGGAGACACTCTATTTCCCCTCCCACGTTGCAAAGGACACTGCTCAGCTCCTCTCCCAAGGGTGAACCACTGCAGCATGACCAGATGTTTCTCTTTGCTCACAAGATATTCCCTATCTCTCTTGCCATCATTCATTCTTTTCTGTTGTCACATCCAATTCATTTGAATATTGCTTTTTCAAATTGGTCTGTGATGCAGACATCTATCAGAATGTTTAGTCTTATGATGGTGCATTGATTTTGATTGTTATATCCATCACTCTGAACAAAATATCCCTTCTAACACAGGAACAAGGGAAGGTCGGCGTGATCTTCAATGTGGGCACGGATGACATCACCATAGATGAACCCACGGTCACCATGAATGATGGCAAGTACCACGTGGTTCGCTTTACGCGTAGTGGAGGCAACGCCACCCTCCAGGTTGATAACCAGCCCGTCATTGAGCGCTTCCCATCAGGTAAGACCCGGGTGGGGAAAGCCCTCTAGGCAATTTCCGTTACACATGTGGTTGGTTAAAATACTGGGAGCAGCTTCCCCTGGGAATGGGCACATGGGGTCAGAGAGAGAGAAAACAACACAACTGGCCTGAAAACATGGACAGTACTTCCAGACAGAGGAGAAAAAAAAGAGTTGTTCCATGTTGCAGACGCAGTCAGAGGTGGAAATTCTTCAGTTGAAATTTCCCACCTTCAAAATTCATGCCGATGCCCAATGCGCACGCAGACCTTCGTAGAAATCTCAGTCCCCCTCAGTCAAATTTATTCATCCCCTTCCCCCTTGTGTGTTTGTTTGTTAAACATTTTCTTTAATTTAATTAGAATTTTGGCTATTAATAAGACTAAAGTACTCTCAGATTCAACACAGTGTACTATATATAAAAAGATTTTCCTTGTAATGAACAGATTAGTTGTGAAATTTCATATGTCGTTTTCTCTTTTTCACTTACTAGCGAAGGCGGGAATCTTTTTTAGCACCAATGCAACAAAATGAAGAGCAAAGACACGCATGAGGCATAATTGTTTCATATATTGTATCATTCTTGTGTGGCAACCTACAATGATAGAAAATGTATATATTTTTTTTGCAAACGCTTGTCGCTGCATTAACCAGCTAAATTACTTTTTTGCTGGCAAGTTTTATCGTTATTCTTCATTAATAGTACAAAAATTTGAAGCTTTGAACCTTGTTTGAAGCCCTTGGCATTGATTTGGATCCATGTTGGAAGCAAGCCTTATTCAAGGGAACAAATTGATTTATAATTTCAAATATGAATTATTTGGGTTTAAAGTGTGCCATTTTACCCTCAAACTCTTCCCAGAGACATTATGAGTCACCACATGCAGGGCCCAGATAACCACCACATGAACAATCTAATAGCAATTGCAAATTGACATATTTCCCCCCAAGCTGCCTTGCCTAACACATTCAGCCTGAGATTTGGATCCTTTACCATTTTCAACTTCAGCCAGCTTTGCTCTAGGCAGGCTGAGAAAGGTGTCTCTATGCCTATGAAGATCTTTTATTCCTGAACTGTGCACAAATTTTGAACCACAAAGCTCGCTTTTATTTTCAGAATTAGCCAAAACACCTCCCAAAGGTTTCTCTTTGAAACGTAATGCTCGTGAATTTACACACTGCCATTGAGCCATGGTGTCTTCGACATTGGAACCTGATATTTCAGATTATGTCTACAGTAAGTTGATGAAACGTTATATGTGATGCCTTAAAGGAACTTTCAAATGGTAAAACTGGCTTGCTTCAGGACCTAGATTTTACATTGGCGTCCTAACTGAAAAACAAAAATGGTGTCATGTTCTTGCCACAAAAAATAAATTGTGATTAGCACAAACCATTGTTTGTTTCATGTCTCATTGCAATTGAACCCATAATTAATGTAGTTTGGGACAAATTTTGTTTTACCTAAAAAAAAATTAAAAAAACACCCAAATTTAAAGATTCAGTCATAATTTATTCACCCTCATGTTTTTCTAAACCTGTATTCTATCCTCCATGGAACATAAAATGGATATATTTGGCTTCAGAATTCCAGAATCTTAGCTTCGGTCACCATTCTTTTTCACTGTATAGAAAATAATTTAATTAAATGGTGTCTTAAACTTGCATACTGCCTAACATTTTTTGTGTTCCATAAAAGAAAGAAAGTCATACTGGTTTGAAAAACATGAGAGTGAGTAAATGACTGAATCATTTTAATTTTGGGGTGAACTATCCCTTAAAGGACTTGAGAATGAGGGTATGTCATACAAACTGTCCATGTTGGTATCTGTCTAATTTGGCCTGCTTCTACCTAGTAAAAAAAATTCTATAAAAACCTGATTTCAAATCTTTTAAAACTCTGATTGATTATCTCAACGCTGCTTTCTATTTATTCTATAAACCATCTGTCCTTTATACAAACATCTCCCTCTGCAGTCCCCTGGCCTTTTGTGCTTTCCAATTAAACTTAAGCAAACTCTCTCTCTCCCCATTGTGTGCTCAGTGCAGCTGCCTTTCTCTCTTAGCTGCTGTTCCACCGGAAGACATTTTCTCTGTCTCTAATAGCAATTCTGTCCTTCCTGTTCTTATATCTCAATCTGTTCCTCCAATGTACTGCTTCACCCCTAGTTTGTGTGGAGTCAAGAAGTCTTTAGCAAAAATACAGCCCTAGCCAATTAAAGCATGGAATCCGGCTCACCTGCTACGCACCAGCCACCCCCATGTGCAGGGTCTTGTCTCAAAATTAACAGGGGTTGAATGGCATGGCATCCCTGTGGCTATAGCTTGAGATTCTGTCCGATTTCTGAAAGGGGAAATTGGTTTTCTACTGCTGCGACATATGCTTCCTATCCACTAGGACTCTACCAAGCACCCTCCCATGGTGAGAGTCAGATGGGTGGCCTTTCCAAAGCACAAGGATAAAGCCACTAAGCTGCCACTGTCTTGTTACGCTTCCTTTAAAACTGAGTTATGTGCATTTAAATGGAATGGCACTGCTTTTATATGGCACCTGTCATCATGGGGATTTCAAAACTAAGATATAGGTCTTGCTTGTGATCCAACGCTGGCAGAGCTTGCATGTGTACATGAAGCTGGCAGTGTTTGGCTTAGAATAATGGCCCTGATTTATTCAGTTAATTAAAACAGGGAATTAGATGACCAGATATGTTCTCCAGTGGCAGATTTGCTTCTCCCTGCGGATACAGGCATAGATGACCCCTTGTCATTTGGCATTTGCTGGAACTGCTGTATTTTCCTCAACACCCCATTACGTTGCCTCATAAATAAACATTTAGAGGAAATCTCTATGAATAGCAAAGCATCAGGGCAGACTTTATTGGAATATATCAGTTTGTTTCTATTTTTACTGCTTACTCATGGATGAGACCTATTTCAAGTTTTCTTTAAAGGTTCTGTACAGAAATTGCTACATGAGCTCTTTTATCAGGCTTATAAGAGTAGGAGGTTTGGCCCCCATTCAGGTTGCAGGGTTGGTAGGACTAATGGAACACGGCTGCCACAGGAGGAACATGACACAGTATGCTGTATATCAAAGAATTAGCGCTTTACATGTGGCATACAAATGTGTTAGCTGCAAAATAACCACAAAATGCAGTGGTTGATGGAAAGTTATGTGTTGCCTGCAAGGAGCTTTCAAATGGCGCAGTGAGGCAAACAATATCGACTAAGCTGTGGCATAAAGCAGTGGTTCTCAACTGGATTTTCTTAAGAACCCAGATTTTACAGTGGACACAACACAGTAACAAAATTGAATTTGAAATGTTTTCATGTTCTCGGCAGCCTACAATTCACTGCACAAATCACATTGTGGTTGGTACAAACCATTTTTGACTTGTTGTTTTGTTGCGAGTTAATCAATATTTAACCCTTAAATGCATGTGAATTTCAACAAACACTCTTACATATTTGGGACTTTAGAGACCCAGCACGTATATATCTATTAAAAATGGATCTACAAAATGTCCACACAGTGTAAAAGTTCTAAATGTTTTCAAGACAATTAGAAAATAATGCAATGAAATATATTTTGATATATATGTTTATATATTTTTCATATATCAAAGAGATAATGCAAAAATCAGAACAAATCTAGACTTTAATACTGAAATTACTTGAGATGCAACTGACTGTCAAACACATTACGAATAATCTACACATAAACTACATATAAGCTACACATACTGTATGTATTTTCTCATGCAGTTATTGAGTCTAAATAGATTAACAACTTACATCTTTTCAATAGTACATCCAAATGACAATAGTTATAGCATACTGTTCATGATGTTGTTTCTTCATTAAATAACAATGTTTAAATCAAGTCAATCACCGAAACAACAGCGCCACATTGAGTAAGAAATAACATTTATATTATGTATGTGTACACGCTTATGGAAAATTGATATTTCACCATTGTTGTGCAGAAAATTCATGTTATATAGTATTTTCTTTGTATGATATAGTTCTAATTTCTCTTGTAAAGAAAAAACAAATAAATAGATATCCTGTGATAGCAAACTAGATATGAAATATAAAATATAATTTATGGAAGTGCAAAAACCCCATATTATCACATACCTAGGGTCTCTAATGACCCTATACACTTTTGGTACTCAAATCATTATAAATATATATATTTTTTGTGTGTGTGTGTGTGGTACACTATTTATAAGAAATAGCTTGAGGAACGCTTAAGAGGTGTGGGCACAACTCCAAAAAAATGGATGAGAGACAGGGGGTGAAATGAGGTCCCAGGTGTCTAAAGACCCATGGTAAACTTTTTTTTATTATTCCAAAATTAGGAGTTTGTTTAGATGGAGAGTCAACAACAAAATAATTTTATCCTACCTTTTAAAAGCTGGTTAGCTTGTTTATTTTGCTATACTGACTATGCACGATTAAATAATTTGTTGAATTGTATTATTTGCACTTAGCATTGTTTTCACTTCTTGGACTAGAACAGACCTGCCAGTTGAGAACCATTGATGTAAAAGATATTAGGTGCATCTGGATGTTCTGAAAGGAACAGAAAGAGTGGAGGGTGTTGGAGAGATGGAGATTGAAGGAGGAAAAAAATGTGCTGTGATGAGATTCCTCTCTTCACTGAGTAACAGGAACCGAGAGATCAATTTAGCCTGGTGACGGGATCTGTCAGAATCAGTCTCACCGGCATGAGGACAAAAGGAAACTGTAATATCTCATCAGATACACTCTGTCTCTTATCTGGCAGCCAAGGCACATAATCAGTTATGGCTATGGTGTCTTTTTGTAATTACATGTAACCTAATTATGCAGGTACCTCAACAGTTTGATAGTAGATTCAACCACGCTGATTGCATCGTACTCACTTAGATATCTCAGAGAAAATGTCTTTCGTGGAATTTTGGGCAGTACTACTGTTTAACTGCACATTATACTGTGACTTTATAACAAATCATTGTTGTGCTTTGTATGAAATGAGTAGTATTCCATGAGATGTCATCATTAAAAAATAACCTAAATTTAAAAAAAGTTAAACGATCACTAAATATGTCGTCAAAGATTTCTAAACAGATTTAAACATGCTCTAATTAGTCTCAAGCTTCTAAACTGTCTCATAACTAAGTGCAATCCTTAAAACAACATAACTTCCAGCATAAAGCTCGTTTAGACTTCCTAACTTGCTAAACTTGATAGACTTGTTGCCATGTTCTAACCATGTGACGCTTGATATTAACCTCTTATCTGTCTCTCTAAATTCTTTGAAGGGAACATTGATAATGAACGGCTTGCAATAGCCAGGCAAAGAATTCCATACAGACTCGGTCGGGTAGTTGACGAGTGGCTACTCGACAAAGGTAATAAAAATTGATTAATTAAGCAATGACTTATTAAGGCTCTGGAAGAGGTGCAGTTCCCTTTAAATCATAAAGTTTCTAAAACCAAAGACTTTGAAGAATTGGCATATCCAATATGCAGACTAGTTTGATTTGTCTGATGTGTGGGCCAAAGCAAACTGTGAATTGCGGCTGCCTACGCACCCTGTAAATCCAGTCGTTCATCTCCATGTGGCTTGTGCTCTTCATGCATCCTGTAGCGATAAATGCTGTCCTTAACAAAGTTAGAACTGCACCGCTTCAGAGATTAAGGTTTAATCTTAAATATAATCCCTGACTAACCCTCTAACAACGCTCCATAACTGCAAAAACTGTCTGTAAATAGTTGATTATTTTTTTGCTGTCTTATGTTTTTCTTCTGTGATCCCATCTTGACTCCGCAAACGTTGAAAATTATTATTAAAAAAAATTATTTAACTCATGTAAAAAATAAAAAAGATCTTTTACAATCCTAAACAGTTAAAGGGACTATTGCATTTTCGTACTGCTAACACTAAACTCAGTCTAAAGCTTTAAAAACCCCTCTGTTTAGTTTGTTCTTTAACACTTTGTGTATAATAAAAAGGAAAAAGGCAAATATTATTTGGTTGGCTTATAGAATTAAAGATGAATCATGCTTTGTAGAACCATTGTATTATATTTTCCCTAAGAAACTATCTCAGTTATTAAAGTGCCAAAACAGACCTCTGCATAAGCACATTATCCAAAAATATTGTGCATTAATACCCTCTACTGTATGTGTAAGTTTTCAGACTTTTTGGTTGGTTGCACCTTTTCATCTATATGCAAACACCTTTTTCTTTCATGCACTGTGCAAACATCTAAATGTTAAGTATAAAACAAATACACTTGCCCTATTTTCTTTTCTTTTTTTTGACCTTTCTAGGTCTGTGCTCTTCCATTGATTGAATTCGATAGAATTCTGAGGATATGGTGATCAAAAAGTGTATCACTATTTACACAACATCCTTTTTCAATATAATTTGATATATATACCTACACTCACCGGCCACTTTATTATGTACACCTGTACACCTACTTATTCATGTGATTACCTAATCAGCCAATCGTGAGGCAGCAGTGCAATGCATAAAATCATGCAGATACTGATCAGGAGCTTCAGTTAATGTTACATCAACCATCAGAATGGGGAAAAAACTTGATCTCACTGATTTTGAGCGTGGCATGATTGTTGGTTCCCAGATGGGCTGGTTCATGTATTTCTGTAATTGCTGATCTCCTGGGATTTTCACACACAACAGTCATAGAGTTTACTCAGAATTGTGTCAAAAACATCCAGTGAGCCCCAGTTTAGCCAACAGAAACTGAAATTCAGAAATTGAGATTCATCAGTCCAGGCTATGTTTTTCCAGTGTTCTGTCTAGTTTTGGTGTGCCTGTGCCCACTGCAGCCTTAGCTTTCTGTTCTTGGCTGACAGAAGTGGAGAACCCGACATGTAAAAAATCATGCCACTGTCGAAATAACTCAGATCACATTTGTTCCCCATTCTGATGGTTGATGTTGCTAACTGAAGCTCCTGACCTATATCTGCATGAGTTTATGAACTACACTGCCGCGCACAATTGTCTGATCAGATAATCGCATGAATAAGTAGGTGTACAGGTATACCTCATAGTGGACAGTGAGTGTGTGTGTGTATATATGTACATATATATGTATGTGCGTATATATATATATATATATATATATATATATATATATATATATATATATATATATATATATACACACACACACACACACACACACACACACACACACACACATATATATGTATGCTTTTTCCTTCATACTGTGATTTAGATTTCTGTCGTTCGATATAAAACTTATTAATTAAACTATGATTAAACTAAAGCTAATTCCGTCTTAATCCCCTCTAAATCGAAACTAAATCAGAGGGTTAAACATTCTAAATATTAAGGAAAAATACATTTTTATAACCCAATGAAAATTGCTATCAACACTTGCACATTCATATGTGATTTAACAATGTCCCTTTAACATGAGTAATTATTTATAAGTTGTACTTTACACATAACTATAATGATGCAAAGCCCTTGTGTGTCAAGTCTGTGTTCTGTATGAGTGCTGTGTTTTATTGACTGACTGTTTTTTGTGAGAGAGAAATTTGCGTCTCTGTATTTCAAAGGCTTTTTGGTCTCCTCGTTTTCCTTAATTCAATGTTCTAGCATCTGTCACTGGGTCTCACACATTTATTTGCAGAGAAAAGATTTCAAATTAATCATAGGACTACCTTTTTTCCCTTTGTATAA
Organism: Moxostoma hubbsi; assembly: GCA_032164185.1. Classification (NCBI taxonomy): domain Eukaryota; kingdom Metazoa; phylum Chordata; class Actinopteri; order Cypriniformes; family Catostomidae; genus Moxostoma; species Moxostoma hubbsi. The sequence goes on from JAVLUX010000042.1 coordinate 11,426,997, forward strand.
GACATGTGGAATTCAGATACTGAAATTTAATTTCAATGCGCACCTTCACTTAATGGTTCCTGGTGTCATGCACACTGTCATAGTTTTTGATAGATAAATGGGGTGTTTGAACTGCCGTTTGTATATTCTCTCTCATTGGCATTCTGTAATATGTCACATGTTACAAATTTATCCAACTAATCTTTCCACTGTACAAAAAAGAACAAGTAAAAAGTGCCCAACTGGCTTCTACCCGCACTATACGACATGCCTTTCAGAGGTTAGTGTCTTTTAATCTGCACTCTCATGTCAAACGTTGTTATATTCAGCTGTTAAAAGTGAGACACTACTTGTGTTAAATGGCAACCCTTCATTAAGCATTAAATGACTCTCATGGAGGGGATAACAACTGCCCACTTCATAATCAACTGTGTCAGAGTACTTGCTCATCAGGATTAAATAGACACGGTCCAGTTCTCATAGGTCAAAGAAAATGGCATTCTGATTTAACCTTCCTTTTCCTCTTTAAGTAGTTATTTCAAAGATTTTGTTGCCATTAAATTTTACTTAAATATTGGTTGGATTGTTTAACATTATCCATTATATTTAAAAAGTATTTTACCCCCTTGAATTAAACCTGTAGCGCTGCAACTCCCTGTTGCAATATGCTGTGTCATAATGAAAATTTGTTCATACCTTCATTATAATAAATACATTTGTTTGCTTTTAAAGGAACGTTTCACCCAAAAATGAAAATTCGGTCCAATAGGCCTGGAGCATTGCCCTTAAATCTGCCCTTAATACGGCATTCTCGTGCCAACATCCCACACCACGCACATTTCACAAACAAGAGGGAAACTCAAGCTGAGGTATAATGTTATCTAGTTATCTAGAATATTGAGTTTATATTGTATGTAAACATTAGTTATCTAGCAAGATAAGTTAGCACTGACAACTCACTGACTGTAACTGCCATGGTGTCCCGAGTGGTTTACCCACTAAAAGCGGCATGATTGGCCCTAAGGAAGCCCTGGAAGTTACAGTGTGAACGCAACTGGCCCTGTCACGCACTAGCATGCCCTCATTTGGCTCGATAGTGGAAACGGCATGGATTGTCACTGGATTGAAAAGACTGACCTGGGTTGTCCTATTGTATTTAGCATTAGAAAGAAAGTTATACAGGTTTGGAATGACATGAGGGTGAGTAAATGGTGACATAATTTTCATTCAACTGTAATGCAATTGCTTATAGACACAAAGATTTAATCTCTTTATCACACAGCTCTCTGGAATACTTGATTCTTATAGGTCAATTGCACAATTCTGTGGTCAAATAGTGTTGTGTAATGACCGCTAAACTGTATATTTGTCCCTCGCAACCACTTCATGTCCATTTATTGATTTATTTAGTAAGTAGGCATGTAATAAGCAGGATAAGAACAGTCAGACAATTATTACCGTGACATTAACTCCTTCAGATGATACTGATCGCCCTGACAGGCTTTATTTGTGACAATGACCAACTAACTATTATTCCTCATAAATTTATCCAATGGTCTTTGCTGTGTAAAATGAGGTGAGATTCAGGAGTAAAATCTTCAATTCAGAAGCAGCATAGTGTGTGTGTGTGTGTGTGTGTGTGTGTGTGTGTGTGTGTGTGTGTGTGTGTGTGTGTGTGTGTGTGTGTGTGTGTGTTCATTCCCCTATGTAAGCCTATTCATGGGACTGGAGGAAAGGCCCCTGCTGCCACAGTGACACATTAGCATTTGTGCTGGCAGATGACATTTATTCATGCAGATTAGCATCAACAACACTTCTGTCACTGCATAAAATAAATTCAAAACTCTTTATATACTCATAGATATTGTTTTCCAATTTTACCCTCTTCAGTCAATTCATAATTCACAGCTCGGCCCTACTTAATTTAATGAGGCTCAAATGATAATAATATTGCCATTATTCTATAATGATATGGGCTCTTTCTGGCCCTCATTGAGGAGCCACCTCAGGCTCTGTGATTGATCTTTCCCATCATGTTTAATACAGCATTTTGTCCCCTGTACTATGTCGGTCAGTAGCAGAAGCCATTAGAATTTGAGATTTCCATTGCCAGGTTCAATTGCTTAAACTGTTATCACAGATTCAGGCAAACCCTGACGTTAATGTACTGTTGACACCAAATAAACTGTACTGATCGCCACATTCTGCTTCTCTGTTTCTCTCTACTGTTGTATTGCTCTCTCTCTCTTTCTCTCTCTCCCTGCCTATTTGCTCTCCATCTTCTGTCTGATTCATCACAGGCCGGCAATTGACTATCTTCAATAGCCAGGCAGCCATAAAGGTGGGTGGTCAGGATAAAGGACGGCCATTCCAGGGCCAGATCTCAGGCCTGTACTACAACGGGCTGCAAGTTCTTAAACTGGCAGCGGAGGGGGATCCTAACATACAGGTGGCCGGGAATTTGCGTCTGGTGGGGGACGCGCCCTCCGTCTTGTCCACCGAGAACACCTCAGCCACCCCTCCAGCTGTGGGAGACATGTCCACCACCATCATGGAGACCACCACCACCATGGCCACCACCACCACTCGTAGACAGCGCTCTCCAAGCCTAAAAGACAGTATCATACAGGTGAGTAGGGAAAAATGGGAGGAACAAGGCACAGGCGACCATTCGCTAAGCACCCCCTCTGATGTTTACTTTATTAGAGGATGTAGCATAGGAATGAATTGTACATTTCTGTGAACTATGTGATTTTCAGTAAATTGTGAAATGGATATTGTTCTTACGATGGCTGAAATGAAGTGTAATTTTGCAAAGGATTTTTATCCATAGTTAACTGAAAAGAGAAAAGCGAGCAATTACAACTGATAACATTTGTGTAACTAAACATTTATGCAAAATACTCAATATGGCATTGAGAACTCTTTAGTTACTGTCGCCAATATTATGACCTGAATCAATACAATGAAATTACGTTAAATGATTAACATTAATTTACCTTGGAGCAAACGTTGGTTTCCTTACTGATGTAATGTTGTGTTAACATCATCTTACTGATGTTGGATAATTTCTGTAAAATTCCATTTAAAGCTATTCAAACACATATATTCCTATAAATTTACATTTTTAAAAAAAGAACAAAACCTTGTCTTACAATATAATTGACATCAACAGTTGCTAAAGTAGGATTGGTCATGTTTTTGAGGCGGGGTTTAGCAAAGTGTCAGTTATTGTTGCATGCGTGCCAGGCAGTTTCACAGGATTTTCCCTTTCGTCAAATAGAACACATTGTCTAGTTGTTCAAGTACCATCCTAAAGTGCTTGAATAGCACTCTTTTTCTCCTGAATGAGGGATTTTGTTGCGTTTAAAAAGAGTTTTGTTTTACAAAATGTCCAGTTGGTATCAGCAATAAAAAAGCTGACAGGACCACCCTTGAGGTAAGAAATCTGTCATTTATTGCTTGAAAAAGAGACATCACTCGGCATCAGGAGGCCCCTGAAGGAGATGCACTGTAATGTTTAGATTTGAATGTGTCAGGAGATATCTCCCCCACATATTCTTTGCTTTTCAGTCCTCCCACACATAGTATTTTACTAGTCACATTTTCTTTGAATAGTCCTGCAATTTTCTCAAGTCATTATTTTCAAAGCCTTAAAAAAATACATTTTAAAAGCTGCAGCACTTTCCTTGTGAAAGCTAACAGTTTGTAAGAAGAAAACAGTTCATATTGATCCACTTATTAGGTTTACAGTATGACATTTTTTTAACTCCAATTCAAATCTTATTTGGCACGGTTCCCACAGTCATGGTAAACCTGAAATCATCCTGGAAATTGACATTTCTGTTGTTGTTGTTTTTTGTTTTTTAATCGGTCTAAGATGGCGTTCACACAAGAGACATTTTAGCATCAGTCTGTGCTATTTTCTGTGTAAACATGGTAGACAGACATCTTTCACTGTTAGGCAGTGTCCTACTGTTTTTTAGCATCTCACGCAGGAGCGCCACGATTTTAGGTCCCGTGTTAAACAGTTAAACGGTGTCTCTAGACAGCTGCATTTTGCTCTATTTGTGGTGCTGCGTCTAACTTTTTAGTGCAAGTACATGTTTGCCAATAAGCCAATAGGTCTGAATGAAAATGTCTTTTAAAAATCTGTATTCAGTAAATCACAAACAGCTGGAAAGTTAAAGGCATGGAAATTAATTGGTTTAAAAGGGTGTAAATCTGAGTCACGTGGCGCCATGCGGGGGTCGGACGTGTGAATGGCGAGCTCTACGCACTTTGCTAGTTTTTAATACTTTTTGTGTCATAAACCGGTGAGATTCGATACACCCTGTTCCATAACTGTTCTATATAGACAAGATGTCAAAGAATTCAAAATCCTCAGTATCTGGAGACATTAAAAGACACTTATGAGTTGATACCCTTGACAGGGCCACAGACCGGGGACTCAGTTTGGATGGTGCGGTGGGGGAGATTCAGCATCAACTGTCGAGCATGTCGGCAATACGAAGGTCATTGCTGACTTGGAGGATCTTGCTGTAATACGTCAATTGATCACTGAGTTGGTTACAAGAGCGGGGGACATTGATAAACAGATTGATTATTTGGAGTCATCGGAGAGGGAATTAGCTGTTAACCCGCTAGTGACCAAGGCAGACTTGGAGCACATTTGGGAAAAGTTGGAAGACATTGAGAATCCGGCAAAACAACATCCGAATTGTTGGAATTCCTGAGAACAAAGGAGGCAGAGATATGGGGAAATTACTAGATGAGCTCTTCCCGAGTCTGCACAACATAACAGGCTATAAACTGGAAATCGAGCGAGCTCACAGGGTTCCAGCACGAGATCCACGGAGTTAGACAGGCCCCTATGTGTTCTGGCTAAAGACAAGGAGTAAAGGAAGGCTGTCATGGAATTTTCTTGTTCCCAGACTTTGCGAATTCGAAACGTGATTGAAATTCAAGGAATGCAAGAAACTCTTACATCAGTGGAAGGTCTGATGGACTGATGTTCCCGGTGAAATTGAGAATAGATACTAAGGATTGCCGCAAAATATTTACATGCCCACAGCAAGTGGCGTCCTTCATAAAATCAGTGGAATGAGTAAGTCATACTGTGATACAGCCGAGTGGACCTGACTCACTGAACATTCACTTGACCGTCTGAGGAAACTGGGCACCTTCTTTGTTTCTTTTTGTGTTGGCTCTGCATAGCGGCTGGAGTTTGTTTTGTGGAATAACACTCCCTCGGGACAGTTTGTGGATGTATCTGCACGTACTTTGCACTTATGCCTCCTATTGGATGGATTTTGTTTTGTGGATTATTTCTTACAAACATTGGAGTGGTTAGGGCATTTTTTGCTCTCATATAACAGCCGAGTGGGCCTGACTCGATGAACATTCACTTGACTGTCCGAGGAAACTGGGCGCCTTTTTTTTTTCTTTTTGAGCTGGTTCCGCCTAGCGGCTGGAGATTGTTTTGTGGAATAACACTTGTTCGGGACAGTATGTGGATAAATCTGCACATTATTTGTGCTCTTGCCTCCTATTGGGTGGAGTTTGTTTTGTGGAATATTTCTTGCAAATCATTAGAGTGATTAGGGAATGTGTTACACTCACGTAACAGCCGAATGGGCCGGCTGGTTTTTTTGTGCTGGTTGCGCTAGCGGCTGGAGTTTATTTTGTGGAGGAACACACCTTATTTCTCCAGGGCCAGATGGTTTTGCTGCTGAATTTTTCAGATCTTATGCTACAGAATTGGCTCCACTTTTGTTAGAAGTTATACAGAATCAATAAAAAAAGTTAAAGTTATGACAAAGTTATGCCAAAAAGGCCTTTGATATGGTAGAATGGGATTATCTGTTTTAGATTTTGGAAATATAGGGGTTCGGAAATACTTTTATTGGAAGGATTAAGTTATTTTTTATACACCAGGTAGCTGCAGTACAAACAAATGGATTAAAGTGTGGTGCATAAGCTTCTGCTTTACGCAGATTATATTTTATTATTCATCTTCGACCCGTCTATATCTATACCTTGCCTCCACAGAATTATTAATTACTTTTCTAAATTCTTGGGATACAGAGTTAATTTGTCTAAATCCGAAGCTTTGGTTCTGACAGCATACTGCCTGATAACGGCTTTTCAGATGAGTGCCTTTCAGTGGCCCAAACAAGGCATTCATTATTTGGGTATATTATTCCCAGCAAATTTGTGTGATTTAGTTACTAAATTTTGACCCTTTAATAAAAAGGTTTTCTAGCAATGTGGGCAGGTGGGCTTCATTACATTTATCGATGATTGGGAAGGTTAATGTTATTAAAATTAATTGTATTACAAAATTCAACTACCTGCTACAGTCTCTCCCTATAGATGTCCCCCTCTCTTATTTCAAGCAATTTGATAGCATAGCGAAGTCCTTCATTTGGAATGGGAAATGTCCCAGATTACATTTCAGTAAACTGCATAGGCTGATTGACAAAGGTGGGCTAGGCCTACCCAAGATTTTGTTGCATTCAGTCTCAGACATTTGACTCATTGGTCGCTTCCACCTGAGAGAGCCCCTCCCTGGTTTTCTATTGAACAGGAAGATCTTGCCCCTATTTTGCCTTTGCAAAGTCTTTCTATCAAACCAACCAGAGAAGTTCAATTGCACCCTGTTATCTTGCATTTACACTCAGTATGAACAAAAGTGTCCAGAGTGTTTAATTTGGATATTTATTTAAATGTTGCCTCGAGCTTATGGCTGAACCCCAAGTTATGTATTAATAAGTCCCCTTTCTGCTGGTCAGAGTGGATTGTGAGGGGGGTTTCTACACTTGGTGACCTATATGAGAGCTGTTGAGATCCTTTGAAAATTTGGTTCAACATTTTGGGATTCCCAGATCTCAGTTCTTTAGATTTTTACAGCTGAGCCACCTGCTCTTTACTATTTTTGGAAGTAGCATACACCCCCCCTAAAGTGGCAGATACTCTGGGAGAGGTGATTACTGGAATAGGTCATGAGGCATCAGTGTATTACTCCCTGCTTAGTCAGAGTCTGGGGGATGGAGCTTTAACTTCTCTAAAGAGATTATGGGAGAAAGATTTAAACTTGGTATTGGAGGAAGGAGTGTGGGCTAGGATTCTAAAAAAACATCTGCATCTAGAGATTCAAAGGTGTGCCTTATGCAATTCAAGATTTTACATTGATTCTGTTGGACCCCCTCTAGATTATATAGCCTTGGTCTTAAAGACACACACGACCTGCTGGTGATGCCAATCAGAGGATGGAGACACAACCCATGTCTTTTGGGGGGGTGTTAAGATCCAGGAGTTTTTGTTGAAGGTTCAGAGTTTTGTGTGTGTGATGTATTGGACACTCGGGTTTCATTTTGCCCCGGATTCTGTATTTTGGGCGAAGGGGCGGTCATCGATGATTAGAATAGACACATAAAAAGTTGGGTCTTAACCAGTGTCATGACCACCAGACAGATACTTTTAAAGGGTTGGAGGTCAGCTGAGCGCCTTCATTTCAGGAGTAGTGCTCAGAGATTGGGAGGGTGGCAGCCGTTGAAGATGGGTCATTAAGAAGATTAGGGAAATTTAATTTGTTTGAGGAGAAATGGGGCGGATATCTGACGTTGCTGGATGTGTTTTTGTCTTATTATAGTTATTTTTTGTGTGTCTATAACCATGTATGACCACTGGGATGTTGTTTGGGGCCAGGGTGGGGTTGGGGATTGAGAGGGGGAGGGGTGATAGCAGGGGTTAAATGTTGATTCTGTGTATATATGTTTTTTTTTCTGTATTAAATATGTGAATCAATAAAAAAACTAATCAGAAAAGGGTATAAATCCTGATTTGTGCATAAACTCACATTCATGTATCTTGGCAAATGTTCTAAAAAAAAAATATTTGTCCTTATAGCATAGACCAAAGGTTTTCAATTGGTGAGGCGCCAGAGAGCCCAAGGGGAGGCGCAGCGCGGGGGTAAAAAATCATATTGGTTCACGTCTGTACACATCTGTCCAGCTAGCTTGCGTCTTAAAGTGCGTGTTATGCATATGCGTGTAGCAAAATGGATCTCTTTGTAGTGTCTGAGTTTCTCCACCTCTCTCGAAAGGCTATGAAAGTCCTAAACCCCTTCCCCTCCACTTACTTATGTGAGTGTGGGTTTTCCGCTTTGACCCTGCTTAAAAGGAAATACAGATCAAGGCTGCAGGTGAAGGATGATTTACGTTTATGCTTTTCTACCGTGCAGCCCCGCATCGATCACCTGTGCACATCAAAAAGTCGGACACATTGTTCCCACTGATGTAGGGGCGATGAAAATGAAGAGGCAAAATCGGCAATCAGATTTGTTTTGTTTTTTTGTTTAACGCAATCCTATATGGAAGTGATTTTTACGCAATTTATACTGTGACAAAACAGCACTGTCCATCTTGTTGATGTTGTATGATGTCTGATGTTGATGTTTTCAAAGTTGAATTGGCCTGAGTCAGTGTTTCCCAACTACTGTGCTGCATGCCGTGAAAGGTTGTCAGGTGTGCCGTTGAAAATGATAAAATTCCACAAAATAAATAAATGCATGAAAATAAGAATAATAACCATTTCAGGGATCTAAGCTCCTCGCCTTACTGGGAAATTCCCTGTTTTGAAACCACAATCGGTCACTTTTGTGATTGTGAAGAGCAATGATTAATGTGCAAAAGTGAGCGATATTTATACGTGTTAAGTGTCTTTCACAAGACTCGCGTCGGCGCTGCAGAATACATTGAAGTCTATGAAGTGACGTCACACGCATGTTTTTGTTTCACCTTTGAGAGTACTAAGCAACAAGAAATTTTTAAAAATTGTCCAAATTTGTGAAGAGATATTAAATGTCTCATAATTTCTTTTAATTAAATATTACCTTATCATTTACAAATATCAGAGACCCCAGTTACTGAACTCACTTAAATTCACCAAGAAAACGCTTAGACCTAAACATAAACGAGTCCTTTTATTAGTTTCTGCGATCAAAGCAACTGCAAGCTTTTTTTTCTCTCTTCCAAATAAATGTTTTCGATGTTTATTGTGCACACCTCCCACATTCTTACCTGGCAAACTGGTAAAATTGCGTTTGATCATTATTCCTTAACGCACAGGCGAGCACCCAGTTTAAGTCGATGCGGACCAGAAGGAAGGTTTGAGTTGTTGATTGTTTTGTTCGTATTGTAATTGTTTTTGTTTTTTGTAATATTGTGTTGTTCATATGTCATGTTTTAGTGGCCTCCACTCTCACTGTGGGGAAAAAAACATTAATCTGCTTTGTGTTCTCTTCTGTTCTCTTCATAAATAAATAAATGCATAATCTGCTGTATGCTCGTCCTGTAAATTCATGATTAAGAATGAAAAGTGAATGAAAATAAAAGCTATTAAATGAATTATTATCAATAAAATATGACAATTAAAATGACGGTAATAGATTATGGCTGAATTTTTATGACCTTGAGAAAGTCTAATGCAAGCACTGTATGCGTCTTTTTTTTTTTTTTCGTTTGCATAGCTGAATTTCAAACATTACAAGTAAACACGCTACTAAGACGGACAGAAAACATGGACAAGTTCTTGATAAGAAAAAATAATGACGATGGATGGCCTATATGGAGTATGTGTCATATAATTTTTTAGTCGTAAAAAGTTGTGTGCTGTGGAAGAAAAAAGGTTGGGACACACTGGCTTAAGTAGTCTAAAATCGCTAAAATAGCTCTTATTTAATTGAGTTTAAATAACATTAGTAGCCAGTGGTTGTTAATGAACATGTTTCCAGTTTAGTAATTTGACCGTCTAGGGTTTGCAAAGTATGTGTTCACAATATATTTTAAAAAGAAAGACAAATGTGTTTGAAATGTTTTGAAAAAATATAACCTATTTCAAAATGAAACCGAATTTAAAATGGAATGTTGATAGCTTGATAGCACGGCTGTCTTCAAGTTATCTAGGGAGAGGCACACTTTCACCCAATTTGAAAACCCCTGGCATAGACAGAAAATATTGGTAGGTAGCTACTCCTATCTATTAACAGTCTAAAAAGGCACATTATCCTCCAGTATACTCTGTAAAATGCTGAGCAGATGGCTATTCATTTTTTGTTATTTGCATTTTTTATTGATTCCAAGACAGACAAAAATCAATTTAACCACAAAATTATGCATTTGGAATAAACTTATAACCTTATAAACTTATTACCCCCCCAATGCACAAATACAAAATAACATCATACCAATATATAAACAGACACACAAATAGAAGTACATAAGTACATTAAAAAAAAGTTTTTTCTCAGGTGGAAGTGACCAATGAGCCAAATGTCTGAGACTGAACACATAATAATAAAACAAAATCTTGGTAGGCGTAGCCCACCTTTGTCAATCGGCCTATGTAACTTATTGAAATGTAACCTGGGATGCTTTCCATTCCAAATAAAGGACTTCGCTATGCTATCAAATTTCTTGAAATAAGAGAGGGGGGCATCTACAGGCAGAGACTGTAACAGATAGTTAAATTTTGGAACACAATTCATTTTAACAACATTAACCTTTTCAATCATAGATAAATGTAATGAAGCCCACCTGCCCACATTGCTCGAAAACCTTTTAATAAAGGGTCAAATTTTACTTTAACTAAATAACATAAATTTGCTGGGAATAAAATGCCCAAATACTTAATGCCCTGTTTGGGCCAATGAAAGGTGCCTAGTTGAAAAGCCATTACTGGGCAGTACACTGTCAGAGCCAAAGTTTCGGATTTAGACCAATTAACTCTATATCCTGAAAATTTAGAAAAGGAATAATTTTGTGGAGGCAAGGCATAGATCTAGTAGGGTCAGAGACGAATAATAAAATATCTGCACAAAGCAGAACACCATTACCCCTGGAAAATCATCCTCCTTTCTTATCGTGGCTACTAGTAGTTCCAGGGCAAGACAGAAAAATAATGGGGAAAGAGTGCCCCTATCCAGAGTAAAATAATCTGAAATGAATCCATTTGTTTGTACCGCTGATACAGGGTGTCTATAAAGTAACTTCATCCATTAAATAAAAGTATTCCTGAACCCATATATATCCAAAATCTTAAAAAGATAATCTCATTCTACCATATCAAATGCCTTTTCGGCAACAAGTGAGATGGCAGCGACTGGAGATTGATCATTCACTACTGACCACATAATATTAATGAAATGCCTAATGTTATCAGAAGAGCTATGACCCCGAATAAACCCCACCTGATCTATATGTATGAAAGTTGTCATAACTTTACTTAATCAGTTAGCCATAATTTTTTACAATTTTTACATCTAGCTGGATCAGGGAAATTGGACAGTAACTTTTACACTCACTTGGATCGTTGTCCTTTTTAAGAATCAGACTGATCCGGGATCCATCAGCATCACAAACATGTTGGACAACTGACGCTGGATTTCTCCAGCCGCGCCACCCAACTCGGGTCACCGTTCCACATGCCCGTCAGCGTTTTCATCTTGAACACATAAGTGTCTTTTAATGTCTCCAGAGCCCGAGGATTTTGACTTCTTGGCCATGTTTAGCTCAAAAAGCAAATGTATCACTGGGTGTATCGAATTTCACCAGATTATGGCATGAAAATGATAAAAAATTATCAAAGTGCGAAGAGCTGACTCTCACATGTCTGCTTCTTGCATGGCATCACATGACTATTTATATGGAGGATATTGATTGTCTGACATGAGTGTTGTCTTGTCTCTCCCCCCCCATTTATCTCCCTTTATACACACATATTGGTAGTGATTTAGCAGCCCTTCTGTCTGCCTCCCCCACTGTCAACCGATATTCATCTGGTGTTCAACTCCATTGATTAGGAAATGTGCAATGAAAAGAATAAAGGGCAAGCTCAAAAACCATCAGTGTCAATCATACCCAAACTGGCAAGATCCAAGGCCACAAGCGGCACACATTAGCGCAAATGAGGATGGACGTGGATTTGCTTACGTGTGCGCTGTGAATCACTGCTAATCCACCCTGTCCGGGGTGTAAATAGTCATACAAAGCAACTGCAGGGAAATAGGGATTTGACTGAGATGGCTTAGCGTTGAGGAACTCCCAGTGCTCCACTCCTCTCCTTCTTCCTGAGATGAGTAAAACATTTATATGGAATTGCAACAAGCAGAGTGTCATAGACTACTAATTCGTTCAGTTAGATGCTGAAAGGAACTATATTAACATTCACTGTGAAAGAGATAATGGATATCAAAGAACAGGTCTTTAGATGTATTCTCCATTCCAAAACCAAGTGAGCCCCCTATGGAGAAAGCATTTTAAGGCATCACAGGCATGATGCAAAGACCATTCCAAATGGTAGACATGTTAATTATGGTTCATGTACCTTAACTGGTAGATTAGAGCCCACGCTAGCACTGCCAAGGACATGAGATTGATTTCCAGAGAACACACAAATGTTAAAAATGTATGCTTTGAATGTATTGTAAAAATTCGGACAAATGCATACATGCAAATAAATAATATAGATTTAGTTAAGATAGATGTAAATATAGTATACATTCTATAGCTTTTTGTATGTGCTCTTTGCATATGTTGGCAGCAGACAGAAAGGCAGCTCACTAGGTTTTCGCAACAGAGCGGTTCTCTTCATTTTACAATGATGGAGATTATGCGAGTAAACGTCTGAAAATTTGAAGGGCAAAACTGCTCAGCCTGCATTTCAAGCTCATTCTAAGTGTTCTGAAAATCAGTGAGAGCTGCAAGGTCAGCCATATATTATTATTTCAGCCTTATCTTTACCTGCTTGCACTATTTTGTACCTCCAGCAACACGTCTTTTATTCCCAGATTGCTTTTCCTTGACCTCAAATTGGACCTCAAATCTGTGGTGTTTTAAGTGAACCTCCACCACACTTTGTAAATAATTGTACTTCATTTGAAATTGTACCATTGTGCATAGTGTCGGTCAAGTAAGCCCTTGATTAAGCTGACACAACTATATGTTTCCCTTTTAAGGATTAAAGCATTTAAAGTGCCCTGGACTGGGTGTTTTTCTTTTTGCCACATCAAAAATTTGTCATGTTGCATTTGTCAGAATTGTAGGCTCATATCTAAATATAACCTGCTATTTCAGCTCTCTTAATACATAAACTGGTCTTCCCAAATACATAGGCATTGTGCAGAACTGCAGATAAGAAGTGCGCTAATTATCCTCTAATAAATGCAGTCAGGCAAAACTAATGCTGCAGTGCGTCTTTTAATTAGAGGTTCAAAATGTCAGAATCTTTAGTATTTGTACATCAGGCTCAAAAAAACCTGCAAATTAGTCAAAGCTTTTTTCCCAATAAATACTTTGATGGCCCCAGAGAAAGATTTTATTTAAAAAATCAGACGCTGATGGTTGTACTTTTTAATATTTAAGGCCATAAAAAGTCTTAAATATCTTAAATAAATGACAAGTATTAAATTTAATTTGTGGAGATCTTAATAGAGGTGTGATGGTGGTGCGATAATAGAGACACTTAACAGAATCTGTGCGAGTAAATCAGCTCTTTCGCACCTCTCTCGCTCTCTCTCTCTCTCATGCAGCCTGCATTTTGCAGCTTACGCTTGAATTTAGTGTGAGTGTGTTCAAGCACAATCAAGCACATTTGCACTGAACTTGTGATGTTACAAATGTATGATCCTTCATAAATCTGTTAATCCGAAATGTAAATGGTGTTATTTTGTGTCTCTGAAAGCGAGCCATGCGATAAAAAACTGTCACTCCTTTTTATAATCAACAAAGCTGTCAAAGTTGCAATTTGCAAGCGTGCAAGGTTGGAGCCGTTTTGTCTAGACGCCTTTTAAATCGTGGTGCTTCCTTATTTTACAGCACCCTTGACAAGAAAGGCAGTATAGCAAAAATGCTTCGTGTAAAGCTAACAGAACTACTCAGCTGCAGGGTTACATCTGTTACATCTCTTATCTCCATTTCTATAGTTCCATCTGACGAATACAGGTATTTTCTCTGCCATGTGAATCAGCCAATTATAATAATTTACATTTACATTTATGCATTTGGCAGACGCTTTTATCCAAAGCAACTTACAGTGCACTTATTACAGGGATAATTCCCCCAGAGCAAGGACACAATGGTGGTGGCTGTGGGGATCGAACCAGTGACCTTCTGATTACCAGATTACCAGTTATGTGCTGTAGACCACTACACCACCACCACTCCTACGTTAATATATAGTATATAATCTGTTTTCAATATACATCATAAACTACTACTTGTACTAGTTATACTTAACACAAAAATGAAAATTGTCATTATGTACTTATGTTCGTGAAGTTGCAAACTTGTATAACTGCTTTATGTGGAACTTAAAAGAAGATGTTAGGGAGAATGTTAAAATAGTTGTTAAAGTTAAAGTAAAAAAATATATAAATGTAATTCAGCACATGATTGCATCACATCTTGCTGGGAAACAAGTGACTAAAGAGAAGGGTAGGCTACATGCATTCATAATTAATTATTATATTATTTACTTATTTATTTAATTATTAATTTTAAGTAGAGCTGAAACGAGTAGTCAACGTTATCGACAACATTGACCAAAAATTGTTGAATGTTCATTGTCGAATAGTCGTTTGATCTCATTTAACGTAACATGAGATCACATTAAACTCTAATGATGATGCGCGAGAGCACCACTGCAGGTCACGACTGACTGAAGAGAGGAAGAATTACACAGATCACAGTCCAGATGCACACTAAACCTTACAAACAGCTTCAGGTGATGTAGATCACAAAGTTTGAGGGAATTATACAAAAATACCAAATAAGTAAATACAGAAGCACTCTCGTTGTGGAATAAGTGGAGCTGGAGCTCTTTAAAAGAAACACCCCGGTGTTACATCTTAAATGCAGTTATATTTAATGCATTATAACTTTAAAATTAAAATAATACAGAAGCAGATCATGTAAATAACTGCAAACTCTGAAACTGGCATTTCTCAGTGCGGTCAGCGCCTCTTCAATGAGTTGCATGAATGTCCCGATCTAAGGGGAGAGATTGAAACTGCACCCGGCTGAGGCACTCTCTGTCACAGGGACACTCGTCCCTCCAGTGCACACACTTAATGCATCTAGATTATAGCACGATGGCTCATGACTTTTTGAATCCTAATATATGTCAATGTGCATTTCTTATCGTGAAGAAATTTGGTAATAATCTTTATTAATAAGAGAGAGTTAAAGATGGATTGAAGTGAACAAAAGGTGAGAGAGGAAGTCTTCACCCCATTATACACTGCAAAAAAATATGTTTAAGATTTGTTTGGGCTTGTTTTCCAATAAAAAGATCTAAAACTAATTTAAAACAATGTACATTTTCTTTACCAGCAGTACTGCAGAAGAAACAATTGTTATCTGAGAATGTTGAATGTAAAATAAAAAATACAAGTATTTTAAAATATCTAAAAAATCCTTTAAAAAAAAGATGCATTCACCTGAGAAGCAGCATATAAGATATTTAGACTTGCTTTTAGAGAATACATCTTGAATATAAGTATATTTTGTCTTTACTGCACTCGCAGAAGTATAACCAAGTGAAAAATACACTTACTGTATATTTAAGATACATTCTCTTAAAGCAAGTCTAAATACCTTATATGTTGCTTCTCAAGTAAATGTATCTTGTTTTAAGGATTTTTAGACCATTTTAAATGGAAAAAAGTCAAAAACACTTGATAACGTCTCGGTTACGTATGTAACCTCCGTTCCCTGATGGAGGGAACGAGACGTTGTGTCGAAGAAGCGACACTAGGGGTCTCTCTTGAGCGCCGAAAGATACCTCTGATCTATGAAAAAAGGCCAATGAGAGTTGGCGAACAGTATTTGCATACTCCGCCTCCGGATACGGATATAAAGGCGAGAGAAATACGCTCGTTCATTCAGGATTTTTCTGAGGAGCCGGGAGTGTTCCGGGCATCTCAGCGGCTCGGCTCAGCGACGTGGCCGGGAAGACACGACGTCTCGTTCCCTCCATCAGGGAACGGAGGTTACATACGTAACCGAGACGTTCCCCGTCTGTCGCTCACTTCGACGTCGTGTCGAAGAAGCGACACTAGGGGTCCACTTCAAAACTCGCCATGCGCTGAGCCGTGTACGTGTACTGCTGACACAGAAGCGGGCAGGTATTTTGCACGTGCACAAGCGACCAACTGTGTTCAGGCTGCACGTACTCTTCCCCAATGCCCTGAAAAAGCGTCAGCGTCCTTTTGGTTACCCTAGGGGGGAACAAGGTGACGCTCCCAACTAGGGAACGGGCCAAGCCTGGCTGGGCCTCTTTTCTCTCTATGTTTTCTCGGCATAGAGCAAGAGCAGCCGGGGCCCTTACCGCATCGAGGGAAGGGGGTCTTATTCCGAATTCCTATTCTTAGGGGGAAAAGACCCTGCGGAGGCCACATCCGCCCAACAGGGGAGGTAAAGGTGGCAAAAATACATCACATGGCCACTTGGGGCATGTGGGAGGAAAAGGCGCGGTGGTAGATCCAACCTCAAGGAGGGGGGAGTTGCTACAACACGGCGACCGGAGGGCAGCAAAGGGCTGCCTAAGGGAGACGCGGGTCAGCTCGTAAGGTGACCGTACCGCGGAAATACACACAGGAGGAGTCCCGTAGGAGGCCTGATCTGTGGAGCACTTATTCCAGTAGGGGTAGCCGGAGGTACCCGTAGTGGACTGGACCAGCACGTTCCTCCGATGAACTGCTGCGGGTCCGAAGTGCTAGGGAGGAATCAACCAGGGACCTGGGTCCTCTGGGACAAAAGCGCACTGTTTTGCCTCGGCAGAGGGAAACGGCGCTGGTACAAGCGGATCACCCGGTCAGAACGTCGACGTGTACCGAGTTCTACGGGCTCGGACCTGAGAGAACACGGGACGAAACTGACTCAACCCTGAGATTGTAAAATCTCGTGAAGGTGTTAGGTGCTGCCCAGCCCGCAGCTCTGCAAATGTCTGCTAGGGAGGTGCCCCTTGCCAGTGCCCACGAGGATGCCACGCTCCTAGTGGAGTGGGCCCGCACCCGTAAGGGGGGCGGCACGGCCTGGGTGTGGTAGGCCAACTGAATGGCCTCCACCACCCAGTGAGACAACCTCTGTTTGGAGACAGCATTCCCTTTCTGCTGTCCTCCAAAGCAGACAAAGAGTTGCTCAGAGCGCCTGAAGCTCTGGGTGCGTTCCAGGTAGGCACGCAAAGCACGTACTGGACACAATAGTGAGAGGGCTGGGTCTGCCTCCTCCCGGGGCAGCGCTTGTAGGTTCACTACCTGATCTCTAAAGGGCGTGGTAGGAACCTTGGGCACATAGCCCGGTCGAGGTCTTAGGATCACGTGAGTGTCTGCCGGACCGAACTCCAGGCAAGTGTCGTTAGTAGAGAACGCTTGCAGGTCCCCGACCCTCTTGATGGAGGCGAGCGCGATCAGCAGGGCCGTCTTTAGAGAGAGGGCCCTGAGTCCGGCTGATTCTAGCGGCTCGAAAGGGGATCTCTGAAGACCGGCGAGGACCACCGAGAGATCCCAGGAGGGGAACAGGTTTGGCCGGGAGGGATTTAACCTCCGGGCACCTCTTAGGAACCTGACGATTAAGTCGTGCTTGCCCAGAGACTTGCCGTCTACTGGGTCGTGGTGAGCTGCGATAGCAGCAACATACACCTTTAAGGTGGACGGGGACAGCCTCCCCTCCAACTTCTCCTGTAGAAACAGGAGCACTGACCTAACTGCGCACCTCTGTGGGTCTTCTGCCCGGGAAGAACACCAATTGACGAACAGACGCCACTTTAGGGCGTAGAGTTGCCTGGTAGAAGGGGCTCTGGCTTGGTTGATCGTGGCTACGACCGTGGGTGGTAGGCCAGCTAGATCTTCCGCGTCCCGTCCAGGGACCAGACATGGAGATTCCAGAGGTCTGGGTGCGGATGCCAGAGCGTGCCCCGTCCCTGAGAAAGAAGGTCCTTCCTCAGAGGAATTCGCCAGGGAGGGGCTGTCACGAGGAGTACGAGGTCCGAGAACCAGGCCCGGGTGGGCCAGTAGGGAGCCACGAGAGTGACTTGCTCCTCGTCCTCCCTGACCTTGCACAGCACCTGTGCAAGAAGGCTCACTGGGGGAAATGCGTACTTGCGCAGCCCCACTGGCCAGCTGTGTGCCAATGCATCTGCCCCGAGGGGAGCCTCTGAACGGGCGTACCAGAGGGGGCAGTGGGAGGTCTCTCGGGAGGCAAACAGGTCTACCTGGGCCTTGCCGAACCGTTCCCAAATCAGCTGAACCGAGTGGGGGTGAAGCCTCCACTCTCCGCCAGGCAAGCGTTGTCGTGACAGCGCATCCGCTACCACATTGAGGTTGCCGGGGATGTGAGTGGCACGCAGCGACCTGAGTCGGTGCTGGCTCCAAAGGAGGAGACGACGGGCGAGTTGTGACATGTGACGGGAGCGTACGCCGCCTTGGCGATTTATGTACGCGACCGCAGTGGTGCTGTCCGACCTGACTAGGACATGTTCGTCCCGAATTAACGGGAGAAACTTCCGCAGGGCAAAGAGGACGGTCAACAACTCGAGGCAGTTGATGTGCCAACGCAGCTGGGCCCCTTTCCAACGGCCTGAGGCTGCGTGCCCGTTGCAAACGGCGCCCCAACCCAATCTGGAGGCGTCGGTTGTGACCAAGACGCGTCTGGACACCTGCTGTAGGGGTACTCCAGCCCGTAAGAAACAGAGGTCTGTCCAGGGGTTGAATGTTTGTCGGCAGGCGGGGGTGATTGTTACCCGGTGCGTGCCGCGGCGCCATGCTCGTCTCGGGACTCGGGTCCGAAGCCAGTGTTGGAGCGGTCTCATATGCATCAAGCCCAGCGGCGCGACCGCCGCGGCGGATGCCATATGCCCCAGGAGCCTCTGGAAAAGTTTTAAGGGGACCGCTGTGCCCGGCCTGAGGGCGGCGAGGCAGTTCAACACTGACTGAGCACGCTCCTTTGTGAGACGTGCGGACATTGAGACCGAGTCTAACTCCATCCCGAGAAAAGAGATGCTCTGAACTGGAGTGAGCTTGCTCTTTTCCCAGTTGACCTGAAGCCCCAAACGGCTGAGGTGCCTGAGCACCTGGTCTCTGTGAGCGCATAGTAACTCTCGCGAGTGGGCTAAGATGAGCCAGTCGTCGAGGTAGTTGAGTATGCGGATGCCGGCTTCTCGGAGCGGGGCAAGAGCTGCCTCCACGACTTTCGTGAAGACGCGAGGGGACAGAGACAGGCCGAAGGGGAGGACTTTGTACTGATACGCCTGGCCCTCGAACGCAAACCGTAGGTAGGGGCGGTGTCGGGGCAGGATAGAGACGTGGAAGTACGCGTCCTTCAGGTCTACCGCTGCGAACCAATCTAGATGCCGGACGCAGGTTAAAATATGCTTCTGCGTGAGCATTTTGAACGGGAGTTTGTGCAACGCTCGGTTGAGAACTCGCAGGTCCAAGATTGGTCGTAAGCCGCCGCTTTTCTTGGGTACGATGAAGTAGGGGCTGTAGAAACCCTTCTTCATCTCGGTTGGAGGGACAGGCTCTATCGCGTCTTTGGCCAGAAGAGTCGCGATTTCCGCGCGCAGGGAGTGGGCGTGTTCGCCGTGTACTGCGGAGAAGCGGATGCCCATGAAGGGGGGCGGGGGCCTGGCAAACTGAATTGCGTAACCGAGTCGGATGGTCCGTGCCAGCCAGCGAGATGGGTTGGGAAGTGAAAGCCACGCGTCCAACCTCTGCGCTAGGGGCATTAAAGGGACGATTAATTTTGACGTACCCGGCGGGGCTTCGCAGCGGGGCGGAGCAGGTAGGGCAGCGTTGGGCGGCGACGGGGCGACCCGCGGCTGAGGTGCTGAGAAAAGACTCAAAGCACTTACCTTGCTCCGCACACCCGGCAGGGGGCGGGTTAGCGACTGAGGAGGAGGTCCTGGGTAGGCGTCCTCTGGACTCGTCGGAACCGGCCGGCCGGGGGACAGTCGTGGGGCTGAAGACGGGTGGTCCGTGTCCAGGAGGCCAGGACTGTCGGAATCTAAGGGCAAAGTGCCGTGAGAACGGCATTTGCGGGCCAGGTGACCCAGAGACACAGGGAATAGCTCTTTTACTGAGAATGTGGGTACCGCAACCCCATCTAAGGGGGGGCGGCAAATTAAATTGTTTAAAAACAAAAGATTCTCCTCCCGGCCCTCTACCGGGGGACGGAGTGGTCTTACCACCTCCGGAGCTAACGTCTGCGTCGCTGGGTCGTCCGTCTCAGGACCGCCTGGGAGCCTTCCGGGTCCTCGAGGGAGTCCGGGAGACGGGGGGCGTCTGCTTCTTGCGGTGTGCTCGACGCAGGGGCTGAGAGCTGGGCCCGGGTTGAGGCGGAGCAGATTTCTTAGCCGCAGGAGGACGCCCTCGGCGAGCAGACGGGGCAGTGGCCCTGGCGGCAGGTTTGCGGCGAGGCAGGATGTGTGAGATGGCCTCCGTCTGTCTTTTCACCGTGGAGAACTGCTGGGCAAAGTCCTCGACGGTGTCGCCGAAGAGGCCAAGCTGGGAGACAGGGGCGTCGAGGAAGCGAACTTTGTCGGCCTCACGCATCTCGACCAGGTTGAGCCACAGATGACGTTCCTGGACCACTAGGGTGGCCATCGCCTGCCCGAGTGCCTGCGCGGTGACCTTCGTGGCCCTAAGGGCGAGGTCGGTCGCTGAGCGCAGTTCCTGCAACACGTTGGGATCAGGGCTACCCTCGTGCAGATCTCTGAGCGCCTTGGCCTGGTGGACTTGCAGGAGAGCCATGGCGTGCAAGGCGGAGGCGGCCTGTCCCGCGGCGCTGTAGGCTTTGTTGTTGAGGGAGGATGAAGTCCTACAGGCCTTGGAAGGGGGTACAGGGCGCCCGCGCCAGGTGGTAGGGTCACCGGGACAGAGATGGAGCGCAACTGCCCTATCCACCTGGGGAATCGCCGTGTACCCGTGGGCCTCTCCGCCGTCGAGGGTAGCGAGAGCGGACGAGCAGGGCTTTTGACGGACGGAGAGCGGGGCTCTCCATGACGACGTCAGCTCGTCATGCACTTCCGGGAAAAACGGGACCGGGGGGGGGCGTGGCTGTGAGCGGCGCCCAAACCCCAGGAACCAGTCATCCAACCGTGACGGGTGTGGGGAGGATGGAGGTCTCCAGTCCAACCCCACCCCGACGGCGGCCCGGGCAAGCATGTTGGACATCTGCGCATCCGCCTCAACCTGGGCCTGCTGGCCCGAAGGCGGCAGTCCAGGGGAGGAGTCAGCGTCAGACGCCACGCTCTCCGATGGAGCGGCGAGCTCATCGGCTTCAGGCTCAAGAGGATAGGCAGACCGGCCCGGAGGCGAGTCGCCGTTACCTCGAGACTGGACGGAGGTAAACGAGCGTGTCGGGGGGCGGGTGGTCCGAGGGGACGTGCCCGGCGGAAGCGCACCCGCTGCCCTCCCCAAATCGCCTCCAGCGCCAACCGCATCGTCCTCAATCCCGTGGGAAGAAGGAGCGATACGGGGGGCGGCTGGAGTGGCGTGCTTTCTATTGAAAGCAAGCCGCGACCGCAACGTTACCATGGTCATGTTCTCGCAGTGAGAACATGAGCCATCCACAAACGCAGCCTCGGTGTGATCGGCGCCCAGACACACGAGACAGCGCCTGTGGCCGTCAGAAGCGGAGAGCACTCTACCGCATCCAGGAACTACACAGGGGTTGAATGGCATCTTTAAAAAGACGCGCCCTGAAAAGGGCGTTCAACACCGCTATGTATTGCTCTTTTAGAGAAATAAACTCTTTGTGAGAAATATAACTCTTTATATAGTGGAACTCTTTCAAACTCTGCGCTGTCGAAGCACCCAGGGGCAAACTGCACGCCGGCAGAGAAGAGAAAAACAGCCGCTGTAGTGCGCCGTAAATCCAACAGCAGCAGAGCGTCAGAGGATCAGAAGCAGGATCAGCAGTGTTATACGCAGCAGTCAGCATAAACACGACCTTCGGCTCCGAAGAAAATTACTGAATGAACGAGCGTATTTCTCTCGCCTTTATATCCGTATCCGGAGGCGGAGTATGCAAATACTGTTCGCCAACTCTCATTGGCCTTTTTTCATAGATCAGAGGTATCTTTCGGCGCTCAAGAGAGACCCCTAGTGTCGCTTCATCGACACGACGTCGAAGTGAGCGACAGACGGGGAACAATAGTTTTTTTGCAGTGAATTTCTTTACTGAACTTAAAAGAAATTAACTTAATTTTATTCAGTGAATGCCAGTTAGAGGTATTTTTAAAAGATGATTTTGTCCTCTTTATTGTTAGTTCGAATGTTTAATACAACCTTTTAAGTCAGGCACAAACTGAATAATCGGTTAAGAGCTAATGATTAATCGTTGCAATAATCGCAGAATACTCTAATAATTGTTAGTAGCAGCCCTAATTTTAAGGCACAATTTACAATTACATCTTTATCAAACCACACAATTATGACTCTAAGACATTAAAGATGTAAAAGTGTGGCAGGGTGGAGGGCGGGGCCGGGGTCTTGATGCTACACACCCGGCCCCTAATCAGGCTAATTAGCCCTCAAGGGATAAAGGACGACAGAGAGAGAGACTTACAGGCAACTGTCCAACACCTTTGTGTGTTTGTGTGTGTCTTTTTATAAAATTAAATATAATTTATATTGTTTAGCCAGTTCTTGCCTCCTCCTTTCCCTTATCCCTTTACACTGGTGCCAAAACCCGGGAAGGAGGAGGGTTCTCACCGTAGAGGAGTTCTCGCCGCTACCATCCACCCCAAAGGAGCAGACGCAGCCATCCACCGGAGGACGGAGGAGCCCGGCCATCTGTAATCGGAGGTACGGCCGCTGACCGTGAGGGGAGGAGGGGCTCCCAACCAACCACCTGGAGCGGTTACCGCTGCCAGGGGCGGGGGAGACCCCTACCATCCACCAAAAATGCGGCAGGGTGTTCCATCCACAAGGGGCCGGAGGACTGCCTCCGATCCTGCCGGGGAGGTGTAGCTGTCGTCCATTAGAGGGTGCACTTTCAATTCAGCCAGGCTGATTAAGACTGTCTTCAGGCCAATTCAGTTAGTATAAGGATGTAAATCATGGTCCAAAAACTGTTGGTTTTTAAATGCATGGGCCAATGCATATTTGAAAATATTAAGCCAGAATACCACTTGGTCATGAATGAAGAGGTAACATTTTTTATCTCTGTAATAACATTATGGAAACCACATTGTGGCAGGGCGGAGGGCGGGGCTGGGTCGTGAGGATACACACTCGTTCCCATATCAGGCTAATCAAGCCTCCGAGAGGGATAAAGGCCAATGGCAGACGGTGGTGCGGAGAGAGAGAGATCGTGTACGAACATGTCCGTCATGTGTGTGTTTTGTCCTTTGATTTAAGTTTACAATTAAAATATTATAGATATTGTCAAGCCGGTTCTCGCCTCCTCCTTGCCCTTGAACTATGTTACACACATATAAGATACTTTAGTGCAGTGGTTCTCAACCTTTTTTTGATGAAGGCCCCCTACTTCATTCTCTTACCCCAGCCACCCACCCTCCCAATTATGTGGCATAATTTGAAAGCGAAGACTTTGTTGTCCGAAAAAAAACACAATACTCAATATTTGTGTTAGTTGCTTAATTTGCTCAATGCAACATTGATGCATTGCATAATTTAAAGATTTGTTAATAAATTCAGCAGGCTTACACATCATGAAATGTGAGACCAAACCTTGCGTTTCTTGAATTCAAGCAGATGGAAGGCTATATATCTATCTATCTATCTATCTATCTGTCTCTGCCTAAGATACAGTTAGTGTTACTATAGTAAATTCAAGGATGGTGATGTAGAATTTTGTGCCAAATTCAAATGGTTTCTGCTTCTCGTGCATTGCTTCTCCACAAGCTGTGAGTTTAAGAGCTCGAGCTTTAAGAGCTTTGCACTCACACTGCTCTGTCCATTGAGCCGTATCCATCTACAGAGCCATACAGTTGCATTAGCCGAGGTTGTGCCTCCGCCTGTGAGGTTGATGCTGCTATACCAGATACTTCAGATGCTTCACTAGATTTCAAAATCAGATGAACCATGTTACAAATGCATACCAACCTGTATAATTGAGAACCAGCTCATATACTCAAAGTCTAGATAAACTTTTTAATGCAAAGAGGAACTTGACGATAGATTTGATTATTATGACTGATAAACGCCCCCCATTTGTAACCTTACTCCCCCCTCTCTACTAATTTGCTCTCAGCGCCTCCTGGCATCCTTTGAACGCCCCCTTGGAGGTGGTACGGCTCCGGTTGAGAACCCCTGGTCTAGAAAAACAGTTTATACAAAGAGGAACTTGACGATAGATTTGTATATGACTGACAAATGCCTCCCATTTGTGACCTTACGCCCCCCTCTCTACTAATTTGCTCTCAGTTCCACCTAGCATCCTTTGAACGCACCCTGGGGGGGGGGGTACCGCCCCAGTTGAGAACCCCTGATTTAGGGGAAGACAATGCCTCACTGCATTACTGCTGAGATACTTATCATGAATGTTTTTATTTAAAAAGCCTATGTAAAAACAATTCTCTATCAGTTTATATTTTTGGTTTGCTTAATAATAAAGAGAGCACAAATGCAAATATGGATGTCACCATCAATAAAGACATTCTCATAACTCTTGCGCTGGCAATGGAGTCTAATTCTGTAGATGCTTTCCAGCCTCTCAAATAGATAAATACCCCCATACAAGTAAACGGTGATATTGTTCTGACCTCTCGATGGGAAAGGACAAAATGATGCACTCAAATCAGTCATGGCCCAGATCCAATTACATATTTTATAAATGTGAGGTATGAGTGGGGAATGTTAATTCAAACTCAGGTCTGACTCAGGGGCAGCAAAGCCACTCAGTCTAGCACCACAGAATCTATCTTGGTCTTCATCTGGGTGGCATCTAACCCTCAGATCTATGCAAATGCCTCTGCATTGACAAAATAATGGGGCAAAAAAAGTAAACTGAACAAAAAAGATAGGGGGTCAGTGGAAAATGTGATTATTACAAAATATACTATAATCATTATTAATAATAACTTTATTATTCTATTTAAATTATTATTACCAAATTGCTGTATTATTATTTTTAAATTATAATTATAAAATATTTTTAGGGATGTAAATGTAATCACTAGTGCTGGTAGTCGATTACAATTTTGAATCAATTAGTTTTTCTTAGTTAATTGGGATTAATCACATATTTTTGAAAGTGCTGGAATTTGTCTCTAAATATAATTCTTTTCCTGTCGAAATGCATTCATTTCCATTTTAGGAAAGAAAAGAAAACAATATGCAACAATATAAGGCTTTATTAACATTTTTCTAACTCTTCCAAAGTCTTCCACAGTATAAAGATAAAAAGGCACTAAAATAGCACAGATTCAAGCAACATTAAATGATTTAAGTGGGAGTTTGACTAATTGAAAGAACAAGCCCCCACAAGCACTGGCAAAGTTACTCAAATTACTGATTACTTCATCTAAAAATTATTCACATTACTAGTCATTTTACTTTTTAGGTACTTTCTAAATCATTTTTCCTAGAAATGTTTTTGGTTTTCCACTCAAATTCAAAATGTCTATATTTCCTCATTCATTGGCACAAACCCTTCAGCTGTCACTGACATACATAAGAATTCATATTTTAAATGTACTATACAAATGACTTTAGTTCAAGTAATGTACTGCAAAGTAGTTTTTCCATTGAAAGTCTGTGACCATAATCTGATTACAATATTTAAAATGTAATGTGTTACATTACTTTTTTGTAAAAGTAATTCTATTATAGTAACCAATTACTTTGTAATCGTATACACTGGTCCTCACATAGGTTGCATATTCATTACAATGGGCATCCTCCACAATATGAAGTCCAATATCAGCCGGCAGTCTGTGGCTATCTGCTTTGTGTTTATGCTGTATTAACGGTAAATGCGTTAATCGCAATTAAGAAAAATTTACTTGTTAAACTTTTTTATTTAATCACATGCAAGTTCATCACCTTCTGCAACAAAGCTCTGACCAACTGCTTTTCAAGGTTGTAGAAATTTTAAATTAGGGTCTGTAAACTACAGAAAAATCCTTGGTTTGACCACTTTAAAAGCAGTTTTCCTCTATATTGTGCTCTTTCAGAACTCAGATGACCTGCTGGTGGCATCGGCAGAGTGTCCAAGTGATGATGAGGATCTGGAAGAGTGTGAGCCAGGCACTGGTGAGTACACACACTGGACGTCCAGCATCACTGAAACTGTACACCCCAGCACACCTTTCAGATGATCCCTGCTCACAGGCAGTGCACACACTATTCCCATTAGACCAAGCCACTGTCCTAAATAAACAAAAAAATGCTAGTTAAACGTACAGGTTTTTAGTGAAATAGTCGCTTGCGCATATATTTCAGTTTGATGCAGTTCTGCTATAGATAATCCCTTGTTTAAAAACCAACTAGTTTTTCATTTTGGAGTTTGAAATATTTATTTTTCCAAGTTTTATGTACATGGTTTTGTATACTTTAATGTGCTTCATAAATCTCACATTTCCTTCATAAAATGAAATGCTTTTCAAATATTCAGGGAATAACATTCGGAACAGCTAGCTGTTAAGCAGTTCTCACTAAAAATATAAAAAGGCCCGTATATGTTAGATCAGTTAAAATATTACAAGCATTTGTATTGTGTTGTTCTAGCACTTGCACTCAAATTACTTACAGAAACCATGAATAGTTTAAGTTAAAAATATGTACTCCGGAGCTCAATGAGTCATTCAGAGAACTAAATTACTCACTGATCTGAGCACGTTTATAGGAGTTTAGACTAAGGGTTGCATTGCTTGTGGCAAGAGTGGCTTTCTTCTACTGCCAGGGCTATTCATAATGCTAAGTGGCCATTCCACTCCATCACTGGATTCCACTATGGCCATTCATCATTAATATACTGTAGATGTGACATCAAAACCATATTGCCTAGTACGTGGAATTATTCCTTTGTGCTCAGCTATTGCTCCTGTGATTGTGCATTAAGTTGCAATCATTGAGTGCTGTTGAGTGGTTGAGCTCTTTCTGATGGGCTGTCTGAAAAATTTGCTGTAGCTGTTCAACTTTCTGTTCAATGCCCCCATTTCTTGGCTTTGTCTCAAAACCTAGTAAGCTGCCTACCTACCTTGTTTGGACATCGCAGGCAAGCTTCTTTCTTGAAATTAGCCAACATTTTTGGTAGAAACAATTATGCTACCTTATTTTAGCCATCATTGAGGCAAAATCACATATATTTTTCTTGAGGGAAATATGTATTTTCAGTACTAAAGCATCATTAGGAAGTAGTAGAATAGTTTTAAAATGTATTGTTAAAATATTTTTCAACTGATATTTGTGTGTGCTTCGTATTTATGTACTCGATTTAGTAGCTTAGCCACATGATAACTTCAGCATCAGCTGTGAGTTTCTTGTGCGGTTCGCCTGAATAGACCCTTTTCACAGACTGTGATGATGCTTTACTGCCTTATTTAGCAGCATAAATCAAACAACTTTTTTATATTTTTAACTATTATTCTTTCCGTTAAAGGAATAGTTCAACCAAAAATGAAAAATGTTCTCATCATTTACTCACCCTCATGCCATTCCAGATGTGCATGACTTTCTATCTTCTGCAGAACACAAGTTAAGATTTTTAGAAGAATATCTCAGCTCAGAAGGTCCTTACAATGCAAGTGAATGGTGACCAAAACTCAGAAGTTCCAAAAAGTCAGCATAAAAGTAATCTACAAGATTCAAGTGGTTAAATCTATATCTTCTAAAGTGATATGATAGGTGTGGGTGAGAAACAGATCAATATTTAAGTCCTTTTTTACTGTACATCTACAATTTTACATTCACAATCAGGCGCCTACTTGTGGGGCTGGTCAAACGTGGAGATTTATAGTAAAAAAGGACTTAAATATTGATCTGTATCTCACCCACACCTATTATATCACTTCAGAAGACATGGATTTAAACACTGAAGTCTTATGGGTTACTTTTATGCTGCCTTATGTCCTTTTTGAAGCTTCTCTGGAGTTCTTATGGTAATGGAGTTCTGGTCACTCACTCACAATTCACTTGCATTGAAAAATCTGGTGTTCATCAGAAGAAAAAAGACTTACACATCTGGGATGGCATGAGGGTGAGTCAATAATGAGATAATTTATTTTTTATTTTGGGGTGAACTGTTCCTTCAAATTAATATTGCATTTATTTAAAAAGAATAGTCTCCACTGCTGCAAAGGGGTTTCAAATACAGCTGCTGAGGAAGTAAATTGTATTATATTTCTCTCTTCTAACTGTCATAACCCAATGTGCATTATTATTTTTCTCTTTTGGAAAGTCGTTGAACTTACTAGTGAATTTTTTTGTTTTGCTGTTGGAGCAAAGGGGAACACAAAAATAATATTTGCTGTGGTCTCTCATTCACCGATACGTGGAAAAGAGTCCATTTAAGGGTTTGCACGGTGTGTTAGTGGCTGTTAACAAAGTTGCTACATTCGAAGAGCGTCTCAAATCAATTTCTTATTATGAGGTTCCATTTTGATTATTATTATGTTGACAGTTCCCTATATAGGCATTAGAGAGCAACAATGCTCGCCAGGTTTTGAGACGCAGCATTTAACGTTTTTAGATGATCTCAGAATGCACATATGAACAATCTGTATTTTCAAATGTCAGATGAAAGACTAGAGGACAGATGAGTAGAAAGAGTATAAAGGGGAGAAAAGTTGTTGTTTTTTTTAAAGGGACCATCTTACACACCTTTGTTTTTTGTAATTTGCTTTTTTTCCATGCAAAAATCATGCGGCCTATTTGTTGATGTAAGTGATCCATAGTTTGCTATCTTGTTTAACCAGAGAAGAGTCAAGAGCTATTCAAAATATGAGTTGGTTCTAATTTAGTTAAGCTTTGTGATCTAGAATTATTAATGTTAGCCAATTCTAGGCATTTGAATAGGCTTTGGAAATATTTGTAGCAATTTTATGTAGAATATTTGTCTTAGAATAGTAAAATATAATATTAGTTCTATGGTAATTAGTAAATGTTTCTATATAATGTGCGCGTGTGTGTACATTCTTTATTCCTCGCTAATTCTTTCTCCTCTTACCCTCTCTCCTCTCTTGTCCCAGGAGGTGAACTAGTGTTGCCCATAATTACCGTGGACACCCAAGATCCCCTTTCCATGGCCACCCATTACCCGGCCATCCCCGCCCCTCCCACCTCCCTGACTCCTCTCCAGACCACCAAAGAGTCCCTAATACTGTCTGACCACCGCCCACAATGCCCTCCAGACCAGGAGGACTGTGGCGACCCCATGGAGGTGTCAGCCTTTGGCTCTGGAGAAATGACGGAGTCTGATGATGAGGACTTTTATAAAAACTCCCCCATGGTCACTGACAGGACTGTCCTGCCACCACCCCCTGCCATAGGCAAGAGTGGGGGCCATGGTTCGGGTGATCACCACCCTCCGGTCCCAGCACCCACCACCCACCCTAACCAGCTCCACATCCCAGCAGGCAAAATGAACACCCGTGACCAGGTGCTCCTTCCCCCTGCCCCATCCTCACGTCACACTCCAGGGCTAACTTACACGCCTGATTTCCCCCATGTGCCCACAGTTCATCCCACCGATCTAATGGAGAAGGTTCGGCCCGGCGCTGTGGAAGTGATCCGGGAGTCCAGCAGCACCACAGGCATGGTGGTCGGCATCGTGGCAGCGGCCGCCCTGTGTATCCTCATCCTCCTTTACGCCATGTATAAATACCGAAACCGAGACGAAGGCTCTTATCAGGTGGACCAGAGCTGCAACTCTGGCTCGGAAAGCAACGGTGTCGTAGTCAAGGAGAAGACACAGAGCACGACAGCAGCTGTCGCCAAGACGGCCACCAAGGGCAAGAAGAATAAAGACAAAGAGTATTATGTCTGAGGAATGAGTGAGAGAGAGAGAGAGAAGGAGGTTAACAGAAAGGAAATCGGCTGGCTGAGGATTTTCAGAACATCAAATCACCTCCTCTGCATCCTCAAACATTTAAGCCACACAATCTTCTGTTTACTTCTCCTCCAAAAGTTTTTCTCGTCTTCTGCCACAGAAAGATAAAGGAGGAGGGAATGAGGAGAAAGGAACATTGATGGATGAATGAATTCTCCCTTCTTTGCTGTCTTGCAAAGCCATTGTTTCATGTAATTTTATCTATTTCATGTCTAAGGAAAACCTTCCATTACATTCCAGGTGATGTAATGCTCTCTACACCCTTTGCAATTAAAAATTTGTGTTTCGCATGGTCTGAGCATCCACAGAAAGGTAACAAAACCCCATGGACAGGGAGAGAAATCCTCCCTTCAACATGCAGGGTTATAATGTCTCTATACATTGTTTTGTGGCCATTACTCCAATATATACTTTATACACCTATAAAATTGAGATGACAAAACGTATCCTATTCCCTCACAGTAAAAATTTATGTAGAACAGAAAGTGATTGTGTTAGTTTTTTGCACAAGACGAGCAGATGCTGCTATCAGTTCTTGAGGATAGGCTGTGTTAAATCTGACACCTTTTTCAGAGAAAAAAAAATCATTCGTTTGGAAAGGCAGCAGATAAGATCACATCTTCTGCTTTGTAGTCCTATAGAGCTGAAATACCTGAATAGTTTGGATATTTTTGTCAGGTGTATAAATTAAGATTAATCTGCCCGTCATGTAACACATGAATCAAATTTTTTCATTTTTGTTTTATCTGCCATGGTTGTATAAATACGTTCTTGCTCAGAACCGCATATTAGCAGTTAGACAGTGAAGCCTGCTTTGACACCTCCACCAGAAGGTATGAAAATGCTTAGATGGCTGTTAGAACTGTAAACACCCATCTAATGACCATTAAAGGCATTTAAGAGGAGTGTCTCTCTCTCCTTGGTGCTGAAACATAGTGATCTGTTTGCCTAATAATTGTGTTCCATGCATGATGTATTCACATTCAGCTTTTGATGAGAGTTATTTTATATGATATGAAATACAAACCATAAAGTTGAGAACTCTGATCTCACTTGGAGTGATTTAGGGCACACATTTGTCATGAGAGAGCAAGACATGGATAAAAGGGAAAGCTTTGGAAAGCTAGACTATCCTGAACTGAACATCAGCTCGGTTGTATCTATGTAAATACAGGACATTGCTGAAAACACATTAGGATGCAGGTTTGTGTGTATTGTGCGTGCAGTATGTATGCGTGTGTGTGTGTGTGTGTGTGTGTGCGCTTGTGTGTGTGCGCTTGTGTGTGTGCGCTTGTGTGTGTCATTTGTCCCAGTTTGTCCTCTGGCATGACAAAGAAATACACAAGACTACCAGAACTCTTTCTTGTGCCCCTTATATTCTCTATGGTGTGAAACTACAGCCCAATACCCATCTGAATGATACTACAGACAGTGAAATAAACAGGAGAAGGCAAATGTGTAGAGGAAATCAAATCATATTTTGAGAAATGTGTGGCATCTCTGCTGGGGGAGAATGGAACTTGTGTAACTATATTGTTATGCCAATTCAACACCTCCCAAACCTTACAGGAAAAGAAACCTTAAAAGGAGTGAACTGACAGGACCTTTATGGATAAAGCTGCGCAACTTTGTGTCCAGACTTTGTATCAAGGAAGGACAACTCCTTGAAATGAGAATTAAAAAAAAAAAGAAGAAAAAAAGAAAAGTAAAACACAGTAAACTGTCTAGATATTTCTCACATTTGAAAATATGGGTTTCCTGAATTGACATTCCTTGTTATTACAAAGGGTTTTTGTTTACTCCTATCTCTGCAATTGAAAAAATATATATATATATATTTTACAACAGATATTACTTCAGTGAATATCTGTGAAATAAATGTGAAATCCTGAATTTAAAAAAATAATAATGTTTTTGGAATTTGGTAAAATTTTGCATTTGAGTTATTTTTGTTAAATCATCAACAGGGCTTTTTTGTTTTTGTTTTTTGTTTGTTTGTTCTTCCCACATATATTTGTCATTTACATATGCTGGTCAAAGTATATTCCTGTTTTAATGTAACTGTAAAGTGTTACTGTGAGATGAAATCTAAATATGTGTACACTGACAGAGGGAAAATACACTTGGTTCTATACTTCGTACAGATTTGGTCAGTGTGGTCTCTTATTTATATGAATAATGTGTAGACTTAAAAGTCAAAAACCCTGTGTAGCAGAGTATCGCCTTGCTGGTGCTCTGGTAAAACATGAAATCTTGACTTTAATTATTGTTTTCTACCATTTCAGACTCTAATATTAAAGTTGAAGTGTGTCATTTCTGCACCACTAGCGCCACCGAGTAAAAACTGTTTTCAAACAGCTTTCTGAACACATACCTGTCTGCTGTTGATTGAACAAAGAGATAGTCCTGCCCCCAACTATTGCTTGAGTCAATATTGTTTTGTTGGGCTGGACAGCCCCTCAAACAAAGCTATTTTTATAGAGCCACAGTTGTCGAGATAATTAATCTACAAATGGCTTACTTTTATGTCTCTGTGTATTAAGCTGGAATAGGAGAACGTACAGTATATTAAGACCAACAAAGATGCACACTTCAGCCTTAAGGATATCTTAAATATCTTGACAAGCAGTTTTCCATCCTGTGTACGTATTTTTAAATGAAACAGGAAGTTGAGGATACATTACATTTATTAAGAGTTCATTCCTTCTTTTACATGGCCAATAGTCTTTAGTTTAAATCACAACCATGAATCATCCTTGCTTGTAGAGAGCATTTTATTTGATATCTGCGAGTAAGATGAGTCATCTTCCTGGAAAACGGACCAAAATAATAATAATAAATATACACACACACACACACACACACACACACAATCATGCATGCACACACACAACAGGTAGTTTTGGTCCTCGAATCTGATCGGACAAGAGACGTTTCATGAGCACTGATGGTCTGACACCATCAGCACTCTGATGCTTTACTGTGTGTGTATCACTCTGCTTGTGTTTGTGCTGTTCTAAACTAAGTGTAAGAGCAGTGCAGATCTGTTAAGAGCTATGGTTTGTCTTTTTTTACATGTATTTTTTTTTACATCACATATGTTAGCCAGCAGATGGTGGCAAAAGATCATTTGTATTTGTAATATAAGCCAGTGAGGTGACGTGAAGCCGCTTCACCCATTTACATAAAACAGCTCTTCATGATTGCTTGTATTACTACTAAAGCTAGGAAACAGCATTAAATGGCTTTAAACAAACAACTTCAGCATTACGACTCATCACAGCTGAGAGACACAACAGAATGATTAATTACACAAACTGAATGCACTTCCCTTTTATTGGACTTTCCACATTGGAGTGGACACACTGTTTAAAATGGCGGAGGACATTGCGGTTTCTATATTGAAAGATGCTTGCGCACCCGCTACTGCGAAATAGGGAGAAATACCCCACTTGTACGGCTATTTTTCCACTGAGAATGCTGATCTTCAGAAAGCTTACAGTATCTCTGCTTCCAGGGTGGCAACAGTGATCACGCACACTCTCTCTCTCTCTCACACACACACATACACACACCCCCATCCATCCATCCTTTTTTTTCCCCAATAACTTGTTAGAAACAGCACAAGCCATGACACTATTTCTGAAGTTACATTTTTGAATTACTAACGAAGGCTTGGACACATCATTTGGTTTGAACCAGCAACAGCATATTCTGATCCGTCGTGTAAGAATGTAGTTCCATGCACAAATACGTTTTTATGACCGTACTCAATTTTTCCTGATTTTGTTACATTTACTTTTTGATTGAACTGTTGTATATGAGCAATATCGCACTCGCAATCATGCTATATGGCCCTAAATCAGCACTGCTGTGATTACCTATGGCACTCTGCCTGCAGCCTTGTGCCTGCGTCCGAATAACAGCAGTGCTGATGTGGGGCAATATCACACTCTTGCCCGTGTAATATTGCTTAAGTATACACTACCAGTCAAAAGTTTTGAAACACTCATTCTTTATTATAATTTATTTATTCACATTTTAGAATAATAATAGATAATAAAGTCATCAAAACTATGGAATAACATAAATGGATCTATGGGAATTATAATGTGACAACAAAATACAAAATAAATAAACCTTTGTTATATTTTAGCATCTTCAAAGTAGTCACCCTTTGCCTAGAATTTGTAGACATGTACTCTTAACATTTTCTCAACCAACTTCTTGAGGTATCACCCTGGGATGCTTTTTAAACAGTATTGAAGGAGTTCCCATCTATGTTGGGCACTTATTGGCTGCTTTTTATTATTTGGTCCAAGTCATCAATAAAAAACATTTTTTAAAAAATGTATTACATTTTAGACTTATAATTAAATAAATTAATATAGTGGCACAATTATATTTTTGTCTACAAAACTAATTTCAAACATTTAAGCATACGACCTCAGATCAAAAGATTTTTAAAATCATGAGAAACATTTCAGTCAAGTGTTTCAAAACTTTTGACTGGTAGTGCGTGTGTGTGTGTGTGTGTGTGTGTGTGTGTGTGTGTGTGTGTGTGTGTGTGTATAATATATATATATATATATATATATATATATATATATATATATATATATATATATATATATATATATTATACACACACACACACACACACACACACACCTATACACATATATAATCTCACACACACTGGCGGTCAAAATTTTGGAATAATGTACAGATTTTGCTCTAATAGAAAGAAATTGGTACTTTTATTCACCAAAGTGATTTTTTTTTTTTTTTTTTTTTTTTTAAATAAAATAAAATGTTCAGGACTTCTTAAACTACTTAACAGCGTTCTCATCAAAAAAATCCTCAATGCGCAGCAATGACAGCTTTGCAGATCCTTGGCATTCTAGCTGTCAGATTGTACAGATACTCGGTGACATTTCACCCCATGCTTCCTGTTGCATTTACCATAGATGTGGCTGTCTTATCGGGCACTTCTCACACACCAAACAGTCTAGCTGATCTCACAAATGCTCAATGGGGTTAAGATCCATAACACTCTTTTCCAATTATCTGTTGTCCAATGTCTGTGTTTCTTTGCCCAATCTAATCTATTCTTATTGTTTTTTTCTGTTTCAAAAGTGTCTTTTTCTTTGCAATTCTTCCCATACGGCCTGCACCCCTGAGTCTTCTCTTTACTGTTGTACACGAAACTGGTGTAGAGTGGGTAGAATTCAATGAAGCTATCAGCTGAGGACGTGAGCCATCTATTTCTCAAACTAGAAACTCTGATGTACTTATCCTCATGTTTAGTTGTACATCTGGTCTTCCACATCTCTTTCTGCCCTTGTTAAAGCCAGCTGTCCTTTGTCTTTGAAGACTGTAGTGTACACCTTGGTATGAAATCTTCAGTTTTTTGGCAATTTCAAGCATTGTATAGCCTTCAATCCTCAAAATAATGATTGACTGACAAGTCTCTATAGAAAGCTGTTTCTTTTTTGCCATTTTTGACCTAACATTGACCTTAAGACATGCCAGTCTATTACATACTGTGGCAACTCAAAAACAAATACGAAGACAAAGTTAAGCTTCATTTAACGAACCAAATAGCTTTCAGCTGTGTTTGATGCGATATTATAGTATCAAATTATCAATTTAGCATGATTCCTCAAAGATAAGTTGTTGGAGTGATGACAGTTGGAAATGAGGCCTGTCTAGATTTGATGAAAAATTACTTTTTCCAAATAATACTTTTTCCATTTTTTTTACATCTGTAATGTCCTAACTATACTTTGTGATCAGTTGAATGCCACTTTGGTGAATTAATGTACCAAGTTCCTTCTGAAACAGCAAAATCTGTACATTATACAAAACTTTTGGCCACTAGTGTATACAGTGCATTCAGAAAGTATTTAGACACATTTTATTATGTAGTAGCCTTATGCTAAAATGCTTTAAATATTTATTTTTTTCACACCAATCTATGCTCCATACCCCATAATGACAAAGCAAAAACCAAATATTTGATAACTTTGCAAATTTATTAAAAGAAAAAACTGAAATATCACATTGACATAAGTATTCAGACCCTTAACGCAGTACATAGTTGAAGCACCTTTGGCAGCGTTTACAGCCTCAAGTCTTTTTGGGTATGATGCGACAAGCTTTGCACACCTAGATTTGGGGATTTTCTCAGATACTCTCAAGCGCTGTCAGGTTGGATGGGGACTGTCAGTGAACAGCCGTTTTCAGGTCTCTCCAGAGATGTTAGATTGGGTTAGAGTCCGGGCTCTGGCTGGGCCACTCAAGGACATTCACAGAGTTGTCCCTAATCCAATATTGTGTGTGTGCTTAGAGTCATTGTCCTGTTGTAAGGTGAACCTTCAGCCCAGTCTGAAGTCCTGAGCACTCTGGACCAGGTTTTCATTAAGGATATCTCTGTATTTTCCTGCATTCAGCTTTCCTTCAATCCTGACTAGTCCCTGCCACTGAAAAATAGCCCCAAAGCATGATGCTACTACCAACATGCTTCACTGTTGGGATGGTATTGCGAATTTAATGAGCGGTGCCTGGTATCCTCCAGACATGGCGCTTAGAATTGAGGCCAAACAGTTCAATCTTCATTTCATCAAACCAGATAATCTTGTTTCTCACAGTCTGAGAATCCTTTAGGTGTTGTTTTATTTGTCTTTCACTGAGGAGAGGCATCTGTCTGGCCACTCTGCCATAAAGCCCAGATCGGTGGAGTGTTGCAGTGATGGTTGTCCTTCTGCAAGTTTCTCCCATCTCCACACATGATCTCTGAAACTCAATCAGAGTGACCATCAGGTTCTTGGTCACCTCACTTACCAAGACACTTCTCCCCATATGCTCAGTTTTGCCGGTTGGCCAGCTCTAGGAAGAGTCCTGGTTGTTCCAAATTTCTTCCATTTAAGAATTATGAAGGCCACTGTACTCTTGGGAAATGTAGCCATCTCCAGATCTGTGCCTTGACACAATCCTGTCTCTGAGCTCTGCAGGCAATTCCTTTGACCTCATGGCTTGGTTTTTGCTCTGATATATTTTTTCAGCTGCAAGTCCTTATATACACAGGTGTGTGCCTTTCCAAATCATGCCCAATCAGTTGAATTTGCCACAGGTGGAAGTGTAGAAACATCTCAAATATGATCCAAAGAAATGAGATGCAACTTGAGATAAATTTCAAGTGTCATAGCAAAGGGTCTGAATACTTATGTCAATGTGATATTTCAGTATTTTCTTTTTAATAAATTTGTAAAGCTATAAAAAAAAAAATGTGGTTTTTGATTTGTCATTATGAGGTATGGAGTGTAGATTGATGTGAAATGTTTTTTTTATTTAAAGCGTTTTAGCATAAGGCTGCAATATAACAAAATGTGAAAAAAATGCATGCCAAAGGCACGTTCACGCAGATGAGCAGGGACCCTGGGTATCTTTCGTTTGGTGTTTTTCAGAGTCAGTAGAAAGGTCTCTTTAGTGTCCTAAGTTTTTATAACTGTGACATTAATTGCCTACCGTCTGTAATGTTGAGTTTACACGATTTTAGGCCCGATTTTCACTTGCCGACAATTCCCCGTCTGTCGCTCACTTCGACGTTGTGTCAAGAAGCGACACTAGGGGTCTCTCTTGAGTGCCTTTTGCATCTCTGATCTATGAGAAAAGGCCAATGAGAAATTGGCAGACAGAAATTGCATGTTCCGCCCCTCGGACATATGGGTATAAAGGAGGGGAAATTCATCTGTTTCATTCAGAAATTTTCTTCAGAGCCGACTGGTTCTGTATGCAGCAAGCTGCGAGTCACACACTGTTCCTCCCATCTCTGAGTGGAATTGCTGCTGGTTCTACGGTGCATATCAGTGGCTTTCTCCCTTCTCTGCACGGCAATGCAGCTTTGCCCCTGGGCACTTCGACAGTGTTCTTTAAAAGAGTTAAAACAGTTATTTCATCTAAAAGAACAAATACACAGCTGGCGTTGAATGTCCTTTTCAGGACGCGTCTTTATAAAGATGCCCTTCCGCCCCTGTGTAGTTCCTGGATGCGGTAGAGTGCTCTCAGCTCATTGCGAGAACATGACCATGGCAACGTTGCGGTCACGGCTTTCCTTCCTCAGAAGGGGATGATCCCCAAAATCAGGGGATGGCAGCGGGCTTGGTTTGAGCATGCCCCGGCATGCTCGTTGACTTCTGTCCGGGCTCGAGTCAACGGCGGCTCGCCTCACAGCCAGCCTGCCTATCCTCTTGAGTCCCCCGAGCAAGATGAGCTCGCCGCTGCATCGGAGAGCGGTCCAGCGT
Organism: Moxostoma hubbsi; assembly: GCA_032164185.1. Taxonomy (NCBI): domain Eukaryota; kingdom Metazoa; phylum Chordata; class Actinopteri; order Cypriniformes; family Catostomidae; genus Moxostoma; species Moxostoma hubbsi. The sequence goes on from JAVLUX010000042.1 coordinate 11,465,359, forward strand.
CTGACGTGAATGACTCGACTGGGCTGCCACCTTCGGGCCAGCATGCCCAGTCTGAGGCTGACGCCCAGATGTCCGACATGCTTGCCCGGGCCGCCACCAGCGTGGGGCTGGACTGGAACCCTTCGTCCTCCCCACAGCCTTCGCGGCTGGATGATTCCGTGCCCTCCCGGTTCCTTTCTCCCGGAAGTGCATGATGAGCGGACGAGTTTGTGGAGAACACCCTTCTCCACCCATCACAAAGCCTCTCGCTCATCCGCTCTCACTACCCTCGACGGCAGAGCGGTCCACGGATACATTGCGGTCCCCCAGGTGGACAGAGTGGTTGCGATCCACCTGTGCCCCGAGAACACCGCCACCTGGCGGGGTCACCCTGTGCAAGGCACTTAAAGATCTGCACTTGGGTAGTCCTGATCCCGACGTGCTGCAGGAACTGCACTCAGTGACCGACCTCACCCTCGAAGGTCACAGCGCGGTCACTCGGGCAGGCAATGGCCACTCTCGTGGTTCAGGAACGTCATCTGTGGCTGACCTTGGTCGAGATGCACGAAGTGGACAAGACACTCTTCCTCAATGCGCCTGTCTCCCAGTTCGGCCTTTTCGGCGACACCATCGAGGACTTCGCTCAGCAGTTCTCTGCGGCGAGGAAGCAGATGGAGGCCATATCACTCATCCTGCCCGCCACAAACCTGCCGCCATGGGCCACGCTCCATCTGCTCGCCGAGGGCATCCTCCTGTGGCTAAGAAACATGCAGCTCCGCCTCAACCCTGGCCCAGCTCTCAGCCCCTGCATCGAGCACCCCACAGGAAGCACACGCCCCCCGTCTCGCGGACCCCTTCCAGGACCCGGAAGGCTCCCAAGCGGTCCTGAGAAGCCCGACGCAGAGACCAAGACATTCGCTCCAGAGCTGGTAAGAAGACCAATCTGTCCCCAAGTGGAGGGCCGGGAGTAGAATCCTTTTTTGAATTTATTTCATTTGCCAACATTCTCAGTAAAAGAGCTATTTCCTTTGTCTCTGGGTCACCTGGCCCGCAAATTCCGTTCTCACGGCACTCTGCTGCCACACCTCCACAGTCACTAACCTGTCCCCAGCCGGGTGTGCAGAGCGAGGTAAGTGCTTCGAGTCTTCTCTCAGCACCAGAGCCTCAGGATTCACCCTTGCCTCCCGATGCCACATTACCTGCTCTGCGTGCTGCGAAGCCCAGCCGGGTACGTCAAATATAACCGTCCCCTTAGTGCCCCTAGCTCGGAGTTTGGACGCGTGGCTCTCACTTCCCAATCTGTCACGCTGGCTGGCCAGGACCATTCAACTCGGTTCGAACTCAATTTGCCCTTTGGGGGCGTCCGCTTGTACACAGTGAACATGCCAAATCCCTGCACGTGGAAATCGCGTCTCCTACTCAAGGATGCGATAGAGCCTGTCCCTCCAACCGAGATGAAGAAGGGTTTCTACAGCCCTTACTTCATCGTACACAAGAAAGGTGGCAGCTTACGACCATCTTGGACTTCCAAGTTTTGAACCGGGCCTGGGCAGCAGGAGGAGTGAGCCAGGAGTCCCCTTGCAGCAGGTGTTCCGGTGCGTCCTGGTCACTACCAATGCCTCCAAATTAGGTTGGGGCACCGTGTGCAACGGGCACGCACCCGCGGGCCGTTGGAAATGGGCCCCGCTGCACTGGCACATCAACTGCCTACAGTTGTTGGCTGTATTCTTTGCCCTGCGGAGGTTTCTCCCACTAGTTCAGGGCAAATACATCTTGATCTGATCAGACAGCACCACTACGGTAGCGTACATACATCGCTAAGGTGGCATAAGCTCCGGCCACAACTCGCCCGTCGTCTCCTCCTTTGGAGCCAGCAATGACTCAAGTCGCTGCATGCCACTCACATCCCGGGCAACCTCAACATGGTGGCGGAGGCCCTATCATGACAACACTTACCCAGTGGAGAGTGGAGGTTTCACCCCCAGTCAGTCCAGCTGATTTGGGAATGGTTTGGCAAGGCTCAGGTAGACTGTTCGCCCCTCAAGAGGCCTCCCACTTCCCGCTCTGGTACGCCCGAACGGGGGCTCTCCTTGGGGCAGAGCATGCCGGGTGGCGGGTGCTGTGCAAGGTCAGGGAGGATGAGGAACAAGTCACTCTAGTGGCCCCCTACTGGCCCACTCGGACTTGGTTCTCAGATCTCGTACTGCTCGCGACAGCCCCTCCCTGGCGAATTCCCCTGAGGAAGGACCTTCTTTCTCAGGGACAGGGCACGCTCTGGCATCCACACCCAGACCTCTGGAACCTTCATGTCTGGCCCCTGGACGGGATGTGGAAGATCTAGCTGATCTACCACCTGCCATCGTAGACATGATCAACCAAGCCAGAGCCCCTTCTACCAGGCAACGTTTCGAACTGAAGTGCCGCTTGTTCGCGATTGGTGTTCTTCACGGGCTGAGAACCACAGAGGTGTGCAGTTAGGTCAGTGCTCTCATTTCTGCAGGAGAGGTTGTCCCCATCCACATTGAAGGTGTATGTAGCTGCTATCGCGGCCCACCACGACACTGTAGACGGCAAGTTTTTGGGTAAGCACAACTTAGAGGTTCCTAAGAGGCGCCCGGAGGTTAAATCCATCCCGGCCAAGCCTGTTCCCCTCCTGCGATCTCTCAGTGGTCCTCTCGGGCCTTCAGAGATCCCACTTGGAGCTGCAAAAATCAGTCGAACTCAGGGCCCTCTCCCTGAAGATGGCCCTCCTGATCAAGCTCGCCTCCATCAGAGGGTCGTGGACCTGCAAGCATTCTCTGTCAGCAACACCTGCCTGGAGTTTGGTCCGGCAGACACTCAGGTGTTCCTAAGACCGTGACCGGGCTACGTGCACACGCAGAGCTCTAGATGTTCTGAGCAGCTCTTTGTCTGCTTTGGTGGACAGCGGAAAGGGAACGCTGTCACCAAACAGAGGCTTTCCCACTGGGTAGTAGACGCCATTACATTGGCCTATCATGCCCAGGCCGTGCCCCCCCCCTCCCCCCTCTTGTGGGGCTGAGCACACTTGACAAGAAGTGTTGCGTCCTCATGAGCACTGGCCAGAGGCACCTCCCTAGCAGACATCTGCAGAGCAGCGGGTTGGGCAACACCCAATACCCTTAAGAGTTATTACAATCTCAGGGTTGAGTCGGTTGAGTCCCGTGTTTTCTCAGGTCCGAGCTGGTAGAACTCGGTAATATGCTGACAACTGACCGGGTGGACCACTTGCACCTAGCGCCCTTTCCCTCCATGGAGGTAAAATTGTGCGCTCTTATCCCAGGTGATCCCACTAACTCGGCTACCTGGAAGACTCCTCCCTAGCCCTCTGGGTCTGTGAATTCAGCGGAGGAATTTCCAATGTGAGTATTCAATCTACCCTGTACAGGAATAGGTGCTCCACAGGTCAGGCTCCTACGTGGACTTCCCCTCATGTGTATTTTCCGCTGTACGGTCCCCTTGCGAGCGGACCTGCGTCTCCCTTGGGCAGTCCTCACGGACCCCCGGTCGCCGTGTTTGTAGCAAATCCTCCCTCCCAATGAGGCAGGATCTACCACCGTGCCACTTTCCACATGTGACCTAAAAGCCCATGTTATGTATTTCACCACTCTTACCTCACCCAGCTTGGGCAGGTGTGGTCTCCGCAGGGTCTTTTCCCCCTGAAAGAATAGGAAACTGGCAAAGATTGCCTTCCTCGATGCATATGAGGGCCCCAGCCACTTTTAGCTCTATGCGAGAAACATAGAGAGAGAAAAGGCGTGGCTGGCACGGCCTGCTCCCATGCTTTGTTCCCCCCTTTCGGGGGTAAAGAACAGAAGCTCCTGTGTCAGCAGTACACGGCTCAGCACATGGCGTGATTTAAATTGGACCCCTAGTGTCGCTTCTTCGACACAATGGCTTGTTCCCTCCATCAGGGAATGGAGGTTACATCCGTAACCTAGATGTTTTGTAGAGATCACTGTCAAAAGCCCAAAATCATAGGCAAATCAGAGCTCGCACCCGTGAGCAACGAACGCAATGTATGAATTATCAAAGATGCGAACTGAGAGAAGTGCCGACACTTTGCCGATGTCAAATATATGGACATGTCTGCGATTCCAAATTGCACAATGTGAAATGTGTTTTGACTGAATACAACTGCAGCGTTGACCGACAGCCAATGAGAGAGCAAGAAATGGGGCACGGGAAGTTTCAGTTGGAGGGGTCCTGATGTACCTGCATCAGAACATTAACTAGCATGGCTACAGTATACAGTATCAAGAAAGTCTCATTGGACCGAAGAAATGGATGAAAAATTTGTGGAACATTGGCAGGAGCACCAACGCCTATTTGATGTTTCCTCTCATCTGTACCACAACCGGGTGGAGAAAGAGAAGTGATGGAGAGAAATTGCCAATTCTCTTGGACAGTCAGGTAAGCAAATAGGTCGATTTTTCAGTAGGAGGTACTATTTCATATTGTAACCAATAAAATATAAGATGCCTTTACACATTATTTAAAGGTGATTAAAAACATACACATCATATTCTGAAATGCCTAACATATGATCATGCATTTGATCATACACTTCTCATGTGTACTCTGTTGTGAAACTTAATTTGGAGTTCAGAGAGAGTACTCAGGCATTCGTCAATAGTGAAATGTTTTGTAATGTGTTCACACCTCGTGTAATTTGAAAACCCTACGACATCCATGACAAGACAGACAGTTGTGTAATATGAACGGTACCACAATCCGACATCTTGTAAGACTTGTAAAGTCATGTAATGTGTAGGGGGCATAAGCTGTTAGGGTCTTAATGGCCGTTCCACAGGCATGTTCATTAATTGTTTATGGTTCATTGAACAAGCATGGAAAACATTGTTCAAACCCTATACAATAACGATCTGTAAAGTTATTTGTATTTTTACAAAATGATCTTTAAAATACAGTGTCCTGAAGTTGATATATGTACATATATACAGTTCAAGCCAGAAGTTTATATACACCTTACCCAAATACATTTAAACTCAGTTTTTCAGTTATTCTCAGTTATTTAATCGTAGAAAACATTCCCTGTCTAAAGTCAGTTAGGATCACTACTTTAAGAATGTGAAATGTCAGAATAATAGAGAAAATTATTTATTTCAGATTTGATTTCTTTCATCAAATTCCCAGTGGGTCAGAAGTTTATACACATTGTTAATATTTGGTAGCATTTCCTTTAAATTGTTTAACTTGAGTCAAACATGAGTAGCCTTCCATAAGCTTCTCACAATAAGTTGCTGGAATTTTTGGCCCATTCCTCCAGACAGAACTTGTGTAACTGAGTCAAGTTTCTAGGCCTCCTTGCTCGCACATGCTTTTTCCATTCTGCCCACAAATATTTTATCGGAATGAGGTCAAGGCTTTGTGATGGCCACTCCAATACCTTGACTTTGTCGTCTTAAGCCATTTTGCCACTACTTTGGAGGTATGCTTGGGGTCATTGTCCATATGTTAGACCCATTTGCGACCGAGCTTTCTTCATGGCTGATGTCTGAGATGTTGCTTCAATATATCCAAATCATTTTCCTTCCTCATGATGCCTTCTATTTTGTGAAGTGCACCAGTCCCTCCTGAAGCGAAGCACCCCCAAAACATGATGCTGCTACCCCCATGCTTCATGGTTGGGATGGTGTTCTTCGGCTTGCAAGCCTCACCTTTTTTCCTCCAAACATAACGATGGTCATAACGGCCAAAAAGTTCAATTTTTGTTTCATCAGACCAGAGGAAATTTCTCCAAAATGTAATATCTTTGTCCCCATGTGCACCTGCACTGTAGTCTGGCTTTTTATCAGCCTTTCAGTTATATAGGACTCCTTTTACTTGTCTACCTGTTTCCTCCACCATCTTCAACAAGGTCTTTTGCTAATGTTCTGTGATTGATTGGCACTTTTCCCACCAAACTACATTCACATTTAGGAGACAGAATGAATCTCCTTCCTGAGTGGTATGATGGCTGTGTAGTCCCATAGTGTTTATACTTGTACCTTCGGGCGTTTAAAAATTGCTCCCTAGGATGAGCCAGACTTGTGGAGGTCCACAACTTTTTTTCTGAGGTCTTGACTGATTTCTTTAGATTTTCCCATGATGTCAAGCAAAGAGGTATTGAGATCACATCTATGGAGGCAAAACTTTCCACTCTGATCACAAGAATGTATGATGCTGAAAAACGGGTCGAGTTTCTGGAGTCGGCTGAAAGAGAGCTACAGGCTAATCCGCCTGCTACCAAGGCTGATGTGGAACACCTGCACATTAGTTTTGGCTGCACTCTGTCAACAATACAGACTACACAAGGACACATCGTGCATTTTACTGATGCAGCCTGAGAGGATATGATATTCTGTTGGCTGCCCACTGACTCTCGTTCTACTCTTTTTTTTTTCTCTCTTTCTCCGTATATTGACTTATTGTTGAGCTCATTTGTTCATTTTGTGAGTTTGATGTGATTTTTTACTGGGGGTTATTTTATGGAATACTGTTTGTGCAATTTAATGGCACAGTTTATGTTAAAAACAAAAACAAAACAAGGAGAAAACACACACACACACACCATATATTATATGCAGAAAATCTTGTGAGCGAGCATGGACTGTCGGATTTTCGGGGGATGGATTCCAGTTGTGACTTCTTTTTTTTTTTTTTTCCCCCCTTTTCTGTGGGTTGTTCAGGATTTGATTGTTACATCAATGTTGTAAAGTGGTCTATATAATTTTGCCTTGGGTACACAATTTATCTTTATATGTCAATATGTCACTAATATAGGTAAAAATGTTTCTCTCTCAATGGAATGTTAATGGGTTGGGGAAGCCTATAAAAAGGTTGTATCTTTCCTTAAGTGTAAAAAAATATGATATAGTGTTCCTTCAAGAAATGCATCTTTCTTCAAAGGAAGCTGAAAAATTTGGTAGAGCATGCGGTGGGCATGTGTTTTGCAGTTCTGGTTCGGTTAAGAAAAGAGGAATCATCACATTGATAGCAGCAGTTACAAATGTCTCATATTACTCATTTTATGTTATTCAAATGTCTCAAAGAGATCAAAGATCATTTAGGAAGAGTCATTATTGTTTTGGCTGAAATATTGGGGTAAAACCTTATTTTGGCTAATAGTTATGCCTACAACGCTGATGATCAGAACTTTTTTATAGATCTTGAGCGGAAGCTACAAGGCGCTGGGCTCCTTCATTATATGGTTTTGGGTGGAGACTTCAAACTTTTAATGGATCCAGTTCTTGATCATAGTGATGCAAAAGTGTGTAGACCCTTTAGAGCAACATTGACACTTCAGAGGATGTGTAGAAATCTTGGTCTTACAGACATTTGGATACTTCTGAATCCATCTGGGAGGGACTACACTTTTTTTCATCAGTTCATAAGATTTGCTCTAGAATGTTAAGGACATAAGTAAATTTTTATGTAGAAACCAACTGGTCCTCAGGGTCCTCTGTGGGCATGGTATGGGAGGCACTTAAGGCAGTTATTAGGGGGTGGATCATACAAAATGCCTTATTCATTAAAAAGATCAAAGCATAAGAATTCATAGAATTGGAAAAGAGTATTAAGTTCTGAAACAGAACTGAAGCACCGAATATCATCCAATGGTCTTAGAGAGTTGACCAAGCTAAAATATAGGTAGAGTACTATTCTGTCAGAGAAGGTTAAGTTTTGGTTATTCAGGGAAAGACAGACATATTTTGAGTCGGGTGACAAAAAAGGAAACTTCTTGCCAGACACATAAAACAGAGAGAGATGTTTTCCACCATTCCTTCAGTGAAGTCTTCTGGAGGCAATATATTTACTTCTGCCACAGATAGTAATAAAGCCTTTTAAGAACTATATTCAATCTTATACTATATTCAATCTTATATTCGATCTTTATAGCTCTATGTCTTCATCTACTGATAAGGATATTAGCAACTTCGTAGAGTCATTAGAACTTCCTAAATTGACGAGTGATTAAATTTTTTTCTCTTGACTCAGATATTAATTTGGAGGAGCTTGTTGAGGTAATTAAAGCCTTGCTAACAGGTAAGGCACTGGGGCCAGATTGTTTTGCAGCAGACTTTTTTCAATCTTATGTCACAGAACTGGCTCCACTAATGTTGGAAGTTTACACAGAGTAATTATAGAAACATGAACTACCATCAACCATGACGCAAGCTCTAAACAGTCTCATAGAGATAAGGTCCCAAATTAATGTAAAAGTTATCATCCAATTTCCCTGATCAAGTTAGATGTAAAAATATTGTCTAAACTTCTGGCTATCGATTAAATAATTACATCTATTATAGATATAGATCAAGTGGGGTTTATTCATGGTTGTAGTTCTTCTGATAATATTAGATGTTTTATAAATATTATGTGTTCATTAGCTAATGATCAGACCCTGGTCGCTGCCATTTCAATTGACGCCGAGAAAGCATTTGATAGGGTGGAATGGTACTATCTTTTTAAGAATTTGGGAACACTTTTATTGGGTGGACTAAATTACTTTATAAACAAATGTTAGCAGTAGTGTAAACTAATGGATTAATTTCAGATTATTTTTCTCTTGGTAGGGGAACCCGGCAAGGAGATTTCTCCCCTTAATTGTTCTGTTTTGCCCTGGAAACATTAACATAATAAGAAAAGAGGATGATATTCCTGTTGTAGCAGGAGGTGTGGTGCATAAACTTCTACTCTACGCAGATGATATAATATTATTTGTCTTCGATCCTAGTAGACCTATGCCTAGCCACCATAATATTATTAATTCCTTCTCCAAATTTTCCGGATACAGTGTGAATTGGTCTAAATCGGCAGATCTTGCTCGGACAGCATATTGCCCAGCCATGGCTTTCCAACCTGGCACCTTTCAAGGCATTAAGTATTTAGGCATTTTATTTCCAGCAAATTTGAGAGATAAAGGAGGTTTAGGCCTCCCCAAAATGTTGTTTTATTTCTATGCTTTTAATCTTAGATACTTGGCCCATTGATCTCTTCCACCTGAGAGAGCCCCTCCCTGGTACTATATTGAACAAGCTCCAATCTCGCCATTTCTAAATCTTTCTATCAAACTGCTTGGAGAAGTAAAAATGCTTACATTCAGTATGGACAAAGGTTTCCCATTTGCTCAATTTTAATATTTACCTAAATGTTTCCTCCAGCATATGGCTGAACCCCAAATTGTGTATTAACATGTCCCCCTCTTGCTGGAAAGAATGGATTGAGATAGGCGTTGCTACACTTGGGGACATTTATGAAAACTGAGCTTTGAGAACATTTGGAAATATATATATAGAATATATATTGTTATTTACAGTTGCACCATCTATTTTGTATTATAATTGGTGGTAGTACGCAGCCCCCTAAAGTTGCAGACACCCTCTGTATGGTGCTCACGGTCTTTGTAAAGGGGCATGAAACGTCAGTGTATTATTCCTTGTTGATTTAAAGTCTTTGTGACGGGGCCTTAACAGCTCTTAAGAGGTTATGGAAGGAGAATTGAACTTGGTATCGGAGGATTGGGAGTGAGAAAGAATAAAACATTTTTTTAACTATGTCTAGGGATGCAAGGGTACCCTTTATTCAGTTTAAGATTTTGCATAGTTTCTTCTAGTCTCCCTCTAGATCATTTAGGCTTGGTTTAAAAGACACACCTACCTGCTGGCGATGTCAGTTGGAGGATGGAGACACTGCCCATGCTCTGTGGTTCAGCCTTAAGATTTAAGAATTCTGGGTAAGAGTATTTAGATAGTGTTTTTTTTAGGTTTTAGACACTCAAATTTAATTCTGCCCCAGACTATTTATATTGGGTGATAGGCGGTTCTTAAAGTAGGTGACAAATATACAAATAGCTGTGTCCAAACTAGTGTAGTGATTGGCAGACAGATAATTCTTAGAGGATGGAAGCCTATTGGCAATCCCTCATTTCAAAAATTGTTCACCGAATTGGGCAGGGTATCTGCCATTGAAAAGATGTCATATAAGCAGCCTGTCAGATTGGATACTTATGGTAAGAAATGGGACAAACACATGTCCATTCTGGAATGCTCTCGGTGAGGACCTTGTGGAGAGCTTTTTCATGTTTATGTGTGTATACTCAGGCTTGGACCACTGGAATGTTTGTTGGGGGTTGGTGGCTGGGATACAAATAGGCAATTAATGGGGGATAAAGGAGTATAATGGTTGACTCTAAACATGTATTCTTTGCTTTATTCTGTATTGTTTTGAGAATCAACCAATAAGAAATGTTAATCTGAAAAAAATAGGGCCCTATGATTTCCGCGATGCAGAAAATTCAGATGGAATCGCAGAATCCTATCATAAAAACGGAATTAACAAATGCAGAATGTCACGGAATTTGATATATTAGGGATAAAATGCATAATGTATGAATGCACTATTAATCAAATTAAAATCATGATATTCCTATTGTGATAATTAAACCACAAAAGGCTGAGATTTAATTAAATAAATATAATCTGCATGTGCTGCACACTTCAAATTTATTGTGTAATGCTGGCTGCTCGTACACAGAAAACACCACATTATTAGCATGACACGTGCTCTATTTGTGTATAAGATGACAGAGAGCAGAGCACTTATTAATTTTGAAGCATGTAGCACATGCAGACTATATATATATTTATATAATTAAAATCACAGCCTTTTGCAGATTAACAATTACATTAGGCCATATAGCGATCTGCTTATCAAGAGATGTTATGCATACAAACATAAAACTGAAAAGGCTTCACTCGGTTTCAAAGCAAAATAAAAGCTCAATTTAACAAGATATGTGAAATTGAATAAAAATAATAATAAATCAATAGTAACTGCATAATATTAAAGCAATATCTCACAAGCAAGAGTGCTGTTGTATTGAATAAATGTTTTCATCAATGCATTAATACTGTGATGCTCTGTTGTGCAGTTGTGTGTCAAAATAAATTTATAAAACAATGTTTTTTTGATTGTGCGCCGAGTATCTGTATAGAAGCACTTCATTTGATCATAAAACTTTTATCATAGAATAAAAATAATGTAATGGTATGATGAAAAGTCATTGTTATGTTGAAAAATGTTGTAAATTCATTTGATTAGAGAGTCTTTAGATTATGAAAAATTATTTAAAAAAAAACAAAAACAGAATTCCGAAAAAATGTAATGGAAAATGCAGAATTTAGGAAAAATAAAACAGATATAATAGGGCCTTAGTTAAAAACATGGTTTATCAATTGTACAAACTCTCACACTGTGGAGTCAAGCCCTTGGGTTACATTGCAGTTTCATCATCTGCTCTTCTTTATTGATGGGTTCCTTCCCAAGAAGACTCCACATACTGCTGCTAATACAAAGAAGTCTTTAGATTCCTTTGCTGTCACACTGATCATATATAGGCAGAAGCCTCTAAACAACACTTTTTCTCCATGGATCTGAAAGGAGTGCGGCCTCCACCTTTTATTCCTCCTCTTGCTCCACCCACTCTGTTATGCACTTCAAGTAGTTCTTTGTAACTGCAGTACAGATGGAGCTATTTAAAGGTTGGAGCAAGTTTATGGAGAGCGGTTTCCTTGAATAAGTGTTAAATGTGGATATGGATGTACATTCAGACTAATATTTATAGGAGCCATGCTTTTATTTGAAATGCTGATTGCTTTCAAATGATAAAACCTGGCCATAACACAGTTCTATTATTATTATTACTACATGCAGGTCTAGAGTAAGTTTAGTGTAGGAAATCATATTTGGCCAATATGCACAGAACACACTAACAGAAAGTACACCATTTAGCCAAATAAGTGCTTTCGTTTAGTCTGAGAGAGACTGTGCCAGTGTTTTCAATTATTGCAAGTTCCAGTCTCACCTTTCAAATATGGTAGAATAACAAGGATAAAACAAAATGTTAATAACATTCCCATACAGCAACAGGCGGAGGTTAACTATATTTGTAGGCAACTGGTCTGCAAAGCAGTGTTTTATGTTATCAGAGAATAATCTGAATAATTAGTAACAGTAACTAAAACAACTGACAGCTAGGGGTGGGTATATACTGTATAAGGTGAAAAGCATACATACCCTGCTCCTACATTCTTTTCTTCTTCTTTCGGCTGCTCCAATTAGGGGTCACCACACCGGAGCATACGCATCTTTGACTTGGCACAGGTTTCATGCCGGATGTCATTCCTGATGCAACCCCCAGTAACTGGGGGACTCTCACTCACACCTAAGGGGCAATTTAGAGTCTCCAGTTCACTAACCTGCATGTTTTTGGACTTGTGGGGTAAACCAGAGCACCGAGAGGAAACCCATGCAAACATAGAGAGAACATGCAAACTCCACACAAAAAGGCCCAGTTGAGCCAGGACTCTTGACCCAGGACATTCATGCTGTGAGGCAACATTGCCAACCACTGAGCCACCGTACCACCCTTTGCCAAGCTGAATTAGCAAGTGTTTATTGAAGACACAATAATACTGATCAATGGTCTCTAAAGACCTAACTAACATCAAGCCAGCCGTGAGACATGCATGGATCAATAAACAGTAGCAAACAAGTTCCTGCTGCAGTTAGTTTAAATCTGTGCTTACATATTCCTGCCTCTGATGTCTTGAAAAATCACATCACAAAAGAAAAAGTGGCAAGTCAGCACATGGTGAAGTCATTTTTCTCCTCCAAACCCATTCACAGTCTCTGAGCCCTGGGTTTGAGTTTTGATTAATAATTTAGTACTCGTTCCCCCTTTTCTTGTAAAGTCATCTGCCAGTGGAAATGCATTAAGAGTAAAAAAAATATTATGAAATTAAATATGAAAGTGTTTGATACTTTAATTTGCTGTATTTGCTAAGAAGCTTTTTATATTCCAGTGGGTTCAAAAGAGAGATAAGAGAAATAGACACACAGTGAACAGTAATGGACAGCTGTGACACCACTAGAATGAGAATGGAGCGCATTCACAAAAGAAAAAAAAGAAAAACTGTGTGAGACTGCCATCTGCTGTCTAAATCTGGTCATTCATTAATTTAGCTATATTTCAATTTTAACTATAGGGGAGACTGCAGTTAGTTGTCACACAGTTAAGTTGCCACATGGGCTATATCGCAGTTACTATAAGATTTTGAGTGAAAAGTCTAATAACATTTTTTTTTCTTTAGCAGTAGCTTTGCATGTTGGTTTCAACTCTTCCTATACACAAATATTTTTGTGTATTTTTTCTTCCAAATTAAAATTCCAAGATCATATTTTGTTTTGTTTTAGCTCTTGGGCAAACAAGTAACACAATAAAACCACACTGGCATACATTAAGACAAGGTGATGGGGCAAGTTGTCCCATTTGCTTTTAATGTCATACATTTATACAAATTTTTGTGCTTCTAAATTGTTTGACTGATTAAATTGAGCTAAAAAGGCAGCTAAATTACCTATTATGTTTAGCGAGTTCTTCCAATGCCGATGCAACAGATTTCCGCTTCACAATTTATTCGAGACTCCCATTACCAAGCACTATAATATTACTAACAACAGTCAAAAACGGAAGAACAGCCTGTGTTTACTTTAATGTAAATCACTTTCTCACTAATGTCAGCGCACGGACATTAGGTTTTGACGGCAATCCCGAATAGGTAAGTACACAATCAACCACATTAATATGGTAAAATTACTGGACTCTAGCTGCAGTGCTAGAGTGCTGTAACTGTACTTTTACTGTGCTATTTTCCCACCGTCTGTGTTCACTACTTCCCTGTCCTGATTTTATTTTTATCTATCAACATGATTGGATAGGGAGAGTCCTGTCAAATCAAATCACATGTAAAAAAAAAAAACTTGAATGCCAGCTGCAGATCTCAAGCCAACTGTTATGGATGTGGAGGATGCCTCAAGCACAGTTTACACCTGAACATCACTGCAGCACCTAAATGGGCTTTTCCCAGTGAAAAAAGGCCAATTGTCTGACTGTGTCATGTGAGTTTATCTTGCTCAAGCCAGATATCATCATTAATCCTGCACTAATTTGAAGAAACATATCGAGGTAAATTTCATATTTCTGCTTACTAGATTCTGTGTGTCTATAACTTAGTCTGTAATTTAACTATCTATCACTGAGATTATTGGGCTGCTGTGAGAGATTAATGCAATGTTATCAATATGGCTGGGCAATAAAATGAACTAGATGTTTATCGGAAAAAAAGAGAGATGTCCTCAATCAAACTTTTGAGTAATTTTCTATATTTAGACTATGTTCTACATCTAGACCGGGGGTGTTCATTACATCAATCACGATAGCAATAGCACCACTGGTTGGTTGATCTAGATGAAATATAACATATTGACTTTTTATTTCCTGACATCTGTAGCTGCATGCTGTTTGATTGACAGGCAGCTAATGTTTGTGCGCTAATGTGGGTGCATGCCTAAATGACCAAATACAATTTATAATTCTGCCAATGCCTGTCTTGGTGAGGCATTAATGTAAATGCAGTCGTTTATGTCTAAAGTGAACTTAATCAGTGGGACAAAGGTGTATTTGCATCAAAATGTTGGACTGGAAGAGTGCATGTAACTGAATTGAGCACTGTCTAGTAGGCTATGTCATTTAAAGGATATTAATCAAACAACAAGAAAACCACTCACTACTTTTGGCTGAATAACGTGAGTAGCTTTAGAAGTATTAATGTAATAGAATAAAACAGTGATATTTTTTTAATATTTTATTTTAAATATTGTTTGTTTTTGTGGCAGCGGGGGCGTGGTCAAGCGCCCGTCCGAAGGGAGAAAGCGGTAAGGGCGCTTGCACCTGAGCTAAATTATGTCTAACACCTGTCTCTAATTGCAGTGAGTACGGGGAGAGCGGCATAAAAGGGCCACAACATCGCCAGTGAGGGTCCTAGAGACACACGCCAGTCTAGTGTTGTCAACCCAGCAAGCTGTCCACGCCACATTTTGTATCTTGTTCTTGTGTTCTGTTTAAAAAATACCTTGCTGGTACATTAAAGGCCCTTACCTGAGTCTTGAGAGAGAGCTGTCACCGTGTCCTTCTTTGAACCCTTGTCACACTGGTGCCTGAAACCCGGGAAAATTCATCGAACATGGAAGGTCGTCCCATAGATTCCTCCCAGTTGGCCGAAGTCCTCCAGTCCCTCGCGGCATTGCATCAGAACCACCAACAGTCTCTGCTTGAGCTCCGAGAGGACCAAGACCGGCGCTTCTTTGAGATCATGCGGGCTCAAGCAGAGGACCGGCACATCATCCGGAGCCTGCTCAGCCAGGAGGTCGCTCCCGCCACAGCCGCGACCCCGGACAATCGTTCTCCGGACAATCGTTCCCCGCCCACGTTACAGAAGATGGGGGCAACAGACGATCCGGAAGCATTTCTGGATCTGTTTGAACGGACCGCCGAAATTTGGGGTTGGTCGCGCGATCAATGGGCAGCCCGCCTTGTTCCTCTTTTGTCCGGGGAAGCTCAACTCGCGGCTCAACAACTGCCCGCTACGAACCTCCTGGCCTACTCTGACTTAAGGAGAGCCATCATGCAACGGGTTGGTCGGAGTCCTGAGGAACATCGCCAACTTTTCCGAACCATGAAACTGGAGAAAGCCGACCGCCCGTTCGCGTTTGCCCAGCGGCTCCGTGATGCCTGCAGGAAATGGCTGCTAGCGACGTCGAGGGACTGATCGATCAGGTGGTACTGGAACAGTTCATCCAACGATTGCCCAAGAAAACGGCGGAGTGGGTCCAGTGCCACCGCCCGGCGTCGCTGGAGGCGGCCGTTCAGCTCGCGGAGGACCACATGGCGGCGATCCCAAGGCTGGACGAGCCTTCTCTCTCTCTCTCTCTCCTCCCCCTCCCCCTGTGTTTTTTTCTACTTTCTCCCATCCCCCGCCCCCCCCCTCGCTCTGTCTTCTCTCCAGGGTCCGTTCCTGCCCCCCGCAGGCGAGGAGTCTGGCAGAGACCTTCTACGGCAGCTCACTCCCCCTCCACAACATTTAACCGCTCTCCCCCTCAGGTGGGAGCGTCCGCCGACGCAGGTACGGGGGTGGCGCCTGGGCCGGCCTGTTGGAGGTGCGGGGACCCGAGTCACCTCCGCGATCAGTGTCCGATGATGGAGGTGGGGACGGTGGTTCGGGTCTCCGATCCCCAGCATGCTGCCCCCGATCGGGCTGGAGCGTACCGGATTCCGGTAAGAATCCAGGGGGGTACACACCAAGCTTTGCTGGATACCGGTTGTAATCAGACCACAATCCATCAACGCTTGGTTCAACCCGGGGCTTTGAGCACAGCTTGCTGGGTTGCCAACACTAGACTGGCGTGTGTCTCTAGGCCCCTCACTGGCGATGTTGTGGCCCTTTTATGCCGCTCTCCCCGTACTCACTGCAATTAGAGACAGGTGTTAGACATAATTTAGCTCAGGTGCAAGCGCCCTTACCGCTTTCTCCCTTCGGACGGGCGCTTGACCACGCCCCCGCTGCCACATACCCCCACCGCCCGACTCAGGCCGGGGCGTCATCCGGCCTGCCTACCACTCCCCCCCCATTTCTGGAAAGGAAGTCGGCGACAGCCATCTGCACCCCCGGTCTGTGGACCACCTCGAACTTAAAAGGCTGGAGAGCCAGATACCAACGGGTGATCCGGGCGTTAGTATCCTTCACACGGGTTAAAGCCGTACTCTGTGGGGGGCCGCTTTTATATTCTCCTAATTTCTCTCTCCCTTTCCTATTACAGACGGACGCTTCAGACAGAGGGCTGGGGGCCGTACTCTTGCAGGTGGTGGAGGGGGAGGAGCGCCCCGTGCTGTACATTAGTAGAAAGCTCTCCTTAAGGGAGACTAAGTACAGCACCGTGGAGAAAGAATGTCTGGCTATCAAATGGGCGGTCCTCACGCTCCGCTACTACCTGCTGGGGCGGGCCTTCACCCTCTGCTCGGATCATGCCCCACTGCAGTGGCTCCACCGCATGAAGGATACTAACGCCCGGATCACCCCCCCCCCCCCCCCCCCATGTGCTACTTAAATAAACAATTCACCAACAAATGAAAATTGTCTTATCATTTACTCACCCTCATGCCATCTGTCTATCTTTCTTCATAACACAAATGAAGATTTTTAGAAGAATATTTCAGCTCTGTAGGTCCAAAATTTTGATGCTCCAAAAATCACATAAAAGCAGCATAAAAGTAATACATACAACTCCAGTGGTTTAATCCATAATTTCAGAATTGATATGACAGATGTGGGTGAGAAATAGATCACTATTTAAGTACATTTTTGCTAGAAATTCTTCTCTTTGCCCAGTAGGTGGTGATAAGCATGAAGAATGTGAATCAACAAAAACACAAGAAGAAAGTGAAAGTTAAAGTGGAGATTGAATGAGCAGGGAGGAGAATTAATAGTAAAAAAGGAATAAAATATTGATCTGTTTCTCACCACATCTATCATATAGCTTCTGAAGACATGGATTAAACCACAGGTGGCACTTTTATGCTGATTTATATGATTTGAGGAGCTTCAATATTTTAGCACTGATTCACTTTCATTGTATGGACCAAATAAGATGAAATATTCTTCTAAAAATCTTAATTTGTGTTCTGCAGAAGAAAGCCATATACATCCAGGATGGCATGAGGGTGAGTAAATGATGAGAGAATTTAGATTTTTGATTGAATTATTCCTTTTTAAGCGTGATGTAGCCCCTGTACCAAACACCTATTCCCATGCCTGCTCTACCTCCCATATTGTGCAGGACATTATGTGCCAAGTGATCCTGCTTATTTAGCATTTATTTTTAATTCCTTGCATTGTTTTGAACATGTTTATGCACAACAACAATGCTCTATCAGCAATCGGCATTAAAGGAAATTTAGACGCTACACATAAACTTATTTTATGATTTTAATGTAATTGTTTCATACATTACGATTTAAATGGTGATCATTGTATTAAAAATAAATGGCATCTTTTCATTTCTGTTATCATGTTTTATTTTTTGGAATCAGATTCATGAAGTGTTAATCATAGATAAATTATGTATTTTCAAATTTGGCATGCAGTGTTCATTATAACGGGGTATAGGTTTTGCAACTCGGCACTCAATACTCACTACTCATGAGTACTTTAAAATGAGCTACTCTTTTACTCTTAATTGAGTAGTTTTTAGGACAGCTACTTTTACTCTACTCACATAAAATATTTTGGGAAGTAACAGTACTTCTACTTGAGCATGATTTTTCAGTAATCTTTCCACACCTGAAGTTAGCTTACTCTAAAATGTAATGAACTACTAGCTATTAATTACATCTTATACAGTGTAATTAGATTACTGTAATAATTGCTATGTCTGAAAAGTAATTGCATTACTTATTACTAAGTACTTTCTAAAACCTTTATCAACCATGACCAGATGAAAAATACAAGGATAGACATGAAACTGTTCTTTTAATTCTTTCAGATGAATCATATAAAATCAAATAAATTATTCATGAACTGGCCAAAGATTTAAAGGGGCACAGTTAAATTAGAAAACATATATTTTAACATTAGATATTACATTTCTATTTTAAATTCACAATTGTTTTATATAGACTTGTTCTATAGTCTATACATTTAACACAGTTACATCAGAAGCAACTAATTAAATTACTGAAAAATTAAGATTAATCCATTTACTTTTAAAATGAAACAGTAATGTAATTACTTAGTAATGCATTACACCTAACACTTCCTATACACAACTTGACTTAATATGTTTAAAGTAACTATTCTTGTTTCCACTATACTGTATCTTCCAGAGCAGTAACCTCCATAGACATTGAGCGGGACACGTCACCTCAAATTAGTGGACGACAGATGTGGGTTTTTAATATGGTTGAAACATAAATCATTATATTTGTTATAAAGATTTATACCAAACCCCATCCCAATCCTGAATATTTGATTACAGCCTTGATATCTATCTACATTATATTTGAAGACATGATTCTATTTTTAACATTTGATATATGTAATGTGATAGGTAAATTAATAAATCAAAGAATAAAATAAGAATGTTAAGCTTTACAAAATGCTTATGGACAAGAGTATAGCCATTTAACCTTTCATAGCACAACCTGGTCAAGAATAGGCCTAATGACCCTCACCACATTTCAAAATGATGGGCTCATCATTTAGCTTGTTGTGCCTTTGTACATATAACTATGAATATATATCCCTTGAGACTACCATCCCATCAAAGTTTTTATTTAAACTTTGAACTTACATTAATAAGCAATAATTGCTACAATGTAATTTTTTAAATTATTATTATTATTTGTGTGTGTGTGTGTGTGTGTGTGTGTGTGTGTGTGTGTGTGTGTGTGTGTGTGTCATATTACTGAAATTTTGATTTACACAAGTCATATCAGTAGAAAAAGCACTGATCAACTGTGGCTCCTAATGTTAAATCTAATTAAAGGGGTCGTGACATGCCTTTTTAAATAATTTTAATATGTTCTTTATGTTTCACTTATAATATTAGTTAAATATAATATGTTTGTAAATAGGTCTGTCATGATAATTATGGTATCGACTTATCATATGATAAATGGACATGACCTCGATCATTTTTGCTGACCTCGATATTGCCCATTGTTTTTACACGAGTGTTTGTTTACATAAGAATTAATGTCACCAACATTTTAAACAGCCGCACTGCATCTGTCCTCTCATCTGCTCTCTGTGTCAGAGGCGGGGCTCAGGCAGCTCCACACACACATACACACACACACAGAACAGACAGCGACAGGTGAAGATGACAAGTTACTCAAGGCTAATAGGTGTTTTTCCTGACGACTGCATAATTCCAGCCAGACATTTTTGAAGAATAAGTCCAAATTAACTTGATTTCAAAGCCACATTCCACAGCTCCAGTGTGGGAACATTTTGGCTTTAAGCCAAATGAGAGAGGAGAGCCCATTAACGTGAATGAGCCGGTATGTCAACCTTGTTTAAAAACAGTGGCAACAAAAAGTGGCAATACAACTAACCTAAAAGGTCATCTAAAACATAACCATCCCATCCAGTTTTCCGAGCTGGGATCAATAAAACACATTTGGAGATGGAGAGAGTATCTCCTGACTTTATGTACATTTTTTTTACATTCCAATTCCAATGTTTGAATATTCATAAGAATTAAAAATTCATAGCTCTTTGAAAGGGTGTACTTACATTATTATGCTATTATATTCTCATAATATCGTTTATCACAATTATTTCTGGGCAGGCTATGACAGGCCTATTTGTAAAACATGATAATTTTCTACCCTCATTCTGACCCTCAGTAAGAAACGCTCTATTTTTGTGCTGCTTCTCCTTTAAAGGTGCTGTAAGTGATTTTTCATGAAAAAGTATGCAAAAAATGTCCTACTCCTACTCACTTAAAGAAATTAATTAAATACTGTAAGTGTTCTGAGATATCTCACTGGTCTGTGACAACTGTAGACTTTAAGTACATTGTTTAACATATTAGTGTTTAACTGAGGTTGGCTAACCTACTAAATCTAGCAGAAACACATCATTACTTCCGTGAAGTAAAAAAAAGTGTGTTCCATTTGGGACGATACTACACTATGAAAATTCATACACTACATGGCTGAGTGCATACTACATTTTGTAAGTGTATAGTGTATTGTTTGGTACACAGCTGATGTGTTGTTGTGGAGGTAATCAGACGCAAATGTCCAACACAGTGTGACTTCACAATGTGGACGAAGTAGAGTGTGAATCGTTTTGGCAGCTTGGTTTCAACAAATGCTCTTTTTGCAATGAGGAGAAAGTTTTGTGTTCTGAAACTTGCAGTATGTTTTTACAATCCAATGACCTATTATATGTCAAAAGATCAAGGAATATTTGATTCCTAATGTCATGACCCCTTTAAAACATGTGATCAGCCTATATGAATGACAGAAAATATACAACAAATAATTATTTAGTTGATACATTTTTAAAATTAATACATTCCCTGCTGAGAAACAAAACACCTTAAACCAGCCTAAGACATTTTTCTGGTCAGTGTGCCCAAACCCCTATAAAACACACCAAACCAGATAGACAACCAAACCATCCAGGCTGGTTTCAGCAGGGTTATGTACACAGACAAGCAACACATTCGCAATGCAAAAACTGGCCTTGAAGACAGTAAGTAATAAGACTTTTATATTTTAGCTCATACTTTTACTCTTTACCAGACTTAAAGACTGGCAACCCGACCAATTCCATCAGCAGAACGGCGTTGAACAGGTAGACGCTCTGGGCATTCATGCGGTGTGATAGATCAAATCAGTTTCCGTGCACTGGGTGACAGGCTCCTGCCGCAGCCAATCGCATTGAAGCATCAGTTCTCTTCCCGTAGGTGGGCGTTTGCTACCTGTGTGAATGAACCGAATCGACACTGGAACTTAGCGAGCTCATATTGTGGACTTTTTTCCGCTGACGTTATCACAGTGGCCCTGGACTGTACGACGAAATGGCTGATGCGGTGACCACATAGATTTATTTACCGTTGCGTGTATGTTTTTTGTATTTTCCTTTCCGTTATAATCAGGAAACACTCTATGCTGTCGTTAGCCTGTGCTAGCTCGCGTTCAGTGTCGTTCTCCTGCGCTTTTCCTGCTTTCATTTCTGATCAGGAATTTACGTAGAGCCCGACGAGATAAACTGTTAGAAGTTAAGGGTTAAAGAGCGCACTTTCATCTGACATTTTCGTTATAAAACAGTCATGCCAAAGTCTGAGAGGTTTTACTGCTGTTTGTAGCATGTTAGCTGTGTGGCTAGTGATATTGAGCTCGAGAGCAAAGATATTCGTTAAACAGTAACTCGAGAAACTGCAAAAAGATTACATTTACGTCATTTCTGTTTGTTTTGATACTTGGTAGGTTGATACATGCTGATATGTAATAGTTCAGCTTTGCGTTTGTCATGTTAGCGAGGTGGCTGTGTAACTACACGGTTTGTTTAAAGTTTTAATAATATTGGCACCTCAGTAACATTTCTTTGTAAGTGTTATTGTGTGGTTTTCTGTACATTTGTTTCTCTTTACTGTCTTTATTTGGTCAGAATATAATGTCACAACTGTTTTAAGCAAGCTATCACACCCATACTAAAATTACCTGAAGTTAATGGGAAAACTAGACTGCTTTAATGCTAATTTCACTGAGACTTTCTCTCTCTCTCTCTCTCTCTCTCTCTCTCTCTCTCTCTCTCTCTCTCTCTCTCCGTTATGTAACATGACTATTGCTTACTGAGGATGGTCAATGATTTTCTTTCTTCAACTGTAGAGATTAGCTACTGCCATTCATCTTGAGATGAAATTATATGATATTGTTGAGATGGTTATAGTCCTAGTGTATAGGGAAAGAATCAGTCATTCGTTAAAAATCAAGTAGGTGCATATTTACATATCGGTTGTAGAGGAATTGGGAAAGGTTTACAAATTTGTTGAGAAAAACTAGCAAAAAGTGGTTTATGAAATTATATTCTCAGGACTCTTAAACTGCATGTCATTATTAGGACTGACAGAAGCATATTAATCCAGTGGTGGCATTGGCTGAAGATCTTCGGCAGTTGTTCAATGATAGTATGCATATCTGTTGACATCTTTAAAGTTAGTTTAGATAAGGCCCTTAAGTGAAACCAGTTTGCTACAAAATAATTTAGATTTTCTAAACAAATAACAAAAAACTTAATAGGTTACCTGTTCTAAGTCTTCATCAGTTCACTAATACAAATGCCTCGTGCTCCAGAATCATTGGTACACCACAGATTGAAAGGTTGACCATGTTCAAAATACTTCGATCTGAAGTATGTCATCAGAACAGCTTGTTTATTTATGGAATTGTGTTTATTTAAAGTGCTGGAAAGTTTTAAAGAAACCAAACCTAGCAGTTTTGATGATCACTCTGGATGAATGTTTTCATGTAGCCCTTGGGTCGGAGTTGTGCCAGAAATTCTTCATGAACTGCACTGTAAACAGGGGTCTGCTCGAGGAACATGTGAATTATCAGTTGATACTGAAAGTAAACAGATCAGATCATTTTCTGGATTGTCCCACTCGCTGCTAGTTTTTGGGCAGCCTTTTCATTTACAAGTCAAACAATGTCCATCCTGGGGTTTCCAATGGAAGTTCCAATCTAGAGACATTGGACAGGGAACTGCAAGAACTCAAAGCACCACACATCTGAGTTATCTCATTGAGAAATGATAAAATGGGCTCTCAAGCTCTTCAGATATTACGGCAGGGAGTGTGGGCCTCTCTGACTGGAGGATGGTACGTGGACCCTCATCAGAGTACCTTCTCCAACTGCTTTCACCTCTACCTCTGGATATTCCTCTTGGCCTTCCCCTTTCTTCTGTACATGGTGAGTTTTTGCAATTCTTCCTCAAAGTTCCCCAAATAAAGAATGCTGTTATAGACATCAGGCCACATGGTCATTTATGTACACAATGTTACTCAAAAAACATTTTTTAACGCAGTCCAAGGGTTTGTGGAATTTAGGAGCTTGACGTCACTAATGTTAAGTCACATTCTTTACCTGTCAAACTTTTCCCCATTGAAAGAGTTTTAAGACTCTGAAACTTTGTAGTGTCTAGTCAAGTTATGGCATCTGCACATGTGGATAATTGTATTTTTTTTAAGCTACTTCATTGGTATTTTAAATTGGAACCAACTTAGCATTACACATTGTCAGTGTAATAATATATATATATATATATATTTTTTTTTATGAAGTTAAAAGATAAGATGTCCAATTGCTTTGTTTTGCTAAGACTAATTTCAAAGCTAACATTTATGTATCTTTATTATTCACAATTAAATAATTTAACATTTCATTTGTCAAAATTGTAGGTGTACTGAACTGTTCTAAATCTGTTAGTTATAATAAAAATAAACCCCTGGGACATGAAATAGCCCGGAAATGAAGAAACACCCTTACAAGCCCGGTCATGTTATTGACCGTGCATACAAAAAGGAATAATTAAAAAAAAAATCAAAGATTTGGAAAATATTGCTGTATTATCACCAGCTGTTACAACATTGCGTTAACAATGAATGCAAAGCATGTGGATAAATGTGAAATGTTATCACACCATTACATTAGTGATGGTTGTGCTTTCTTTCACTTTTTAGTTTTATTTTACAAGATTATCTGAGCACCTTAAAGAGCCCATATTATGGTAATTTACATGTTTATGATTTTATTTTGGTGGTCCACTTTAGTCGAGTTCGAGTCTTTAACCAATGAGTCCAAAGGGGCAGAGTCAGACTCAAGACCGAGTCCATAACAGGCTGAATCAAGTCCAAGTGAATCTGTTCATGAATCTGAATAAAAAATGCAACTTGAAACTCATTTATCCATTAAATCAATATTTTAAACTTCAGAACTAAGGAAAATAACATGTATAAAATAACATAAATATAAATGTAACAAAACATAGTTCTATTGCATTTAATATCAATTTCTCATTAGTATCCTGCTGAGCAAACCTTAAAGCGTTTTCAGAACAAAGTGTTTAAAAACAACGCTCAGTGATAGTGGTGCACCAATCAGGATATTTGAAACTGATAATGATCTCCTATTTAATTTATTTATTTATAACAGAGAGATTGGCCAATACTGATACTGTTTTTTTTTGTTTGTTTTGTTTTTCTGCCCTTTGCCACACTTTTGCATGTTAAATTGTGCAGTTGTATGTTTATGCCCCACACTGAAAATTACAGTAACACTTTACATAAAGGTTCCATTTGTTAACATTTTTTAACAAAATTATATTAGTTAACGTGAGCTAATGAACTTAATGTTAGTTACAACATACACTAATACATTTTTAAAATGTATCAAAAGTTATATTAGTTAACATTAATTAATGCACTATAAGATTACATATATAAGATACAAATAAGATTTGTACATGCATGTTTATTTGTTGTTTAGTTCATTAGTTAGTATTTGTTGTTCACAGTGCAGCGAGTCAGAATTATTACTGTAATGTCTCTAGAAAATGTGAATGCCTAGAATTGCCAACAACTCCAAAGGCCACTCTGTCATGCATCAAGGGTTGAGCAAGCGATTCTGCTGGTTTTCGGGTCCCGTGCGAAACTGCCTTTCAGTTTCTAGTTTGTTGGCTACACACCTTTCTTTGTTTTCTTTCCACATGTCAGTAGACATTGGCAATCATAAATAAGTCGTGCCAGCCACCTCTGTAATGTATGTAATCAATTATTCTCCCTAGTACCATTTACGCATATTGGTTGACTGATGAGTGTGTGTGTGTGTTTGTGTGCTCAACACTTTTCCTCTCAGGCCCTTCCTCCCAGTTTAGTCGTTGCTGGTGTGTACTGCTCAGTGATAGCAGCCTTCTTCACTGCCATAAAAGCAGTGAACTTTCGGCTGCACACCATGTTTGACTTGGGTGAGATTGTGGAGAAGAGGCAGGCCTCGTTCACCACAGACCCCAAGAGAGTGGAAGAAGGGGAGGAAGGCACTGGAGCTCACGATGGAAGCCAACACGGGTACAGAAAACCTTTGTGTCTTTAGTACTACATACGTTTTTTGTTGCCCTTTTGTTCAATTTCCTTAAGAACAAGTGAAGTAAAAATTGGAGACTTATGGCTTTAAGCCCATGTCTGTTGGGTCTGAGGCCATCTATATGCTAGGGCAGTGGTTCTCAAACGATGTGCCACTGGTGTACCATGACAGGTGGGCCGGTGTGCCATGGATTTTGCAGAGCTCCAGCATGAAAATTACTGTGTGAAAATTCTGACAATTATTTGGCTGCACCTGTGAGTGAGATTCTTGCTTGCTGTCCTATCTTTCAAAATGACTAACAGCATTTTCAATAATTCATTATTGATGGATGATGTCTTGTCCTCACTCTCAAACGCAAGTTTCTGATAAAAATAGCGAGTGAAATAAAAATGCATGAATCCATAAAATGCGCAATACCAATAAACAGCATGTCAGCATCCTTGTCTAACTCGATGTGAAAAGCAAAATGCAATAAGAAAAAAATAAACATGAAATAAGAGCCTCTTTGCACAACTGTGAGAGGGTGACAGCACACTGAACTTACAGTATTATGCTTATAAAGGAGGTGCGCATTGTAATATTATAACTATGCACTGCCAGACTGCAAAAACCTATTAAAACTGCATATCCTGTTGAAATGTTCACACTTTATGATGAGACTAATCATAAAGAGTGGCATCACACTTATGCAAATTCCAGGTCAATGCTCATTCCAAAAAATAAACATTGTTTTATAATCATATTATTTTTATCCGTCATTATTCTTTTACTCTTTTCCTGAATCTTTTTTTTTGCATAGAGCCCTTATTTGTCCTTACAACCTAAATAACCTTTTTCAAATATTCCATGAAATGTGTGTAGTACATTTATTTATTTATTTTTCATATTTTTTTTCACAGATATAATTAATTGACCTTGATTTCAAGTCCATTTTTTATATGAGTTTCATAGGCAACATAAGGTTTAATACAGTTTATTTCACATTTATGAGGATGTTCACATAATTGTATTTTGAGGGAAAAAATGGTGTGCCTTGGAAATTTTATATTTACAGAGATGTGCCTTGGTACAAAAACGCTTGAGAACCACTGTCCTAGGATACTCCTAAAAAGTTAACATCTAACTTTTAGCAGAGATATGTAGATCATATAAAGTCTTTCTCTTCCAGGAAAAACAGACTATAAATGTTGAAATCACTCATTTTGTCCAATAAAAAGCTGCCTAGAATGAGAATTTACCCCCTCCTAATATCTCCTACTTCTGGTTTATATGAACAACTAACAAATCTTGTTCATAGCTGCCACATAAACTAAAGGCTATTGGCTTTTTAGAAAAGGGGGAAAAACTCTTCAATTTGTCCCACCCCAATTTATAAGTCAGCATAAGTTATTTCATAGAAAACTGCAAGCATCAGTCTACTCTCAGAGTCAGATAGTCTTTGGGGATTTGCGGTTTTAATGGTGTCGAGCAGTCAGTTTTTAGCTCTTGTCTGCATGCCTGTGTCCACAGGGACAGTGGTGTTGGTGTGGAAATGACAGTGTTCCGAAAGGTGAACTCCACTCCTCCTGTACGCTGCAGTTCCCAGCATTCTCTGTTTGGTTTTAACCAGGTTTCGGTGAGGATATTGTTAAAGCTAAACTTCATTGTGCTTAATCGTTATTTGTTACTCTCCTTCACTCATAGGAATTTCCTCTCATTTGTTTTCTTTTCCTTTGTCTAGGAATTTTTACCACAGCTTGAAGACCCTGGAGGCTCAAAGGGTACATTGTTTGTTCTTTTTTGGTACACCGTATTCGTAATCCCAATCCCAGTGAGATTTTCTTCACACGAGCTGGTTAAGATTTTTGTTTTACTTGTCAGTACTTTTCTGATGCCTCTTTAATAATGTCTAACATTCCAGACCTCATGCAAGAGCAGAGTAGTAATAATGTTATGGTGACCTCTGCACATAGAGACATCCTTCAATACAACTCTCAGGACTACTCTAGTAAGAACTAGGGCCACCGGAAAATTTCGTCAGAAAATGCCATTTTTTGTTTTGGCCGAAAGAGAAAAAAGGCTGAAAATATGAGCCGACATATATATGCCTCCCCGCCCCTCAGTGCTCAGGTTTCACTCTCAGTCGATCTAATCATAATCACGGCGCTGCCAAGCAAAGGCCAATGTCAGTGGTGTGGAAATACTATATAATACTAATAAGCCGCAACCTATACGCATACTACGCAGTCTCCGTAGGGCACCGACTCCCTAGGAGGGCACCAGAAAGTCCACCGGGTGCCCTTGCTCGCACGTTATACGTTATTCAAGGACCCGAAAGTAGTTGCGGAACACAGTCACTTCACGCTCGTATCACGCGAACCAGCACAGAGAGAGAGACTATTCAGTGCAGCATCTCATGTTCTTGAGTTGCCAGAAAGCTGAGCATCTTTTGTTCTTGAAGAGAAACCAGACACTTTTACTTAAATAGAAAGCAGTCCAATTTGCTGTGCATAGCAATTACATAAAAATTTGTTTAGCCCTGCAAAACTTTGTTCTTTACTTGAGGCTACATCTGTCATTTACAGTAGTTTGGTTTTAGTTCAATTACTGCTGTTTTGCACAATAATTTTATATTAATGTATAAATACATTTACATAAACAGAATAGAGGCCCTCTGTCGTTCTGTGTTCTGCCTGTTGTTTTCATTAAAATGACTGTGTAGCATATTTAAACTTTTTGTATTTGCAAGATGCTAGCCTAGAGCCACTAAGTTCATTACTTGACTGCTGTTTTGCATATCAGAACATTTTCTAGAACATTACATTTATTGGATAATTGGTTAAAAAAAAAAAAAAAAATGTTAAAGTTGATTGTTAAAGAATAATATATTTAATTTAATATTTTCTGTCCAATTTGTGTGTTACTTTCAATAAAAGTGTGATCATTTTATTGATTTGTAGTTTTTCAATTAAGATTCATTAAATTCATTAAGTATAATATTAATACAATAATATAAAAAAAAAGCTATTATTCATTTTCGGTTTTCGGACAAGTGCATCCTGAAATTTCGGTATTTTAATAGTACCATTAAACATCATATTCCCATTTGACAATAATATTGATCTTAGTGTAAACACTGAAGGCTGATGTTAGTTAAATTTTCTGAGTTTGAACAAGGAATTGATGGCTTAATAAAAATAATGGATTAGTTTTTAAGAGTGGTACTACTACTGTCTTATGCCATGTGTAGAAATAAACATCCCCACTGTGCTCTGTTTTAACTGAGTCACTTTTGTCTTTGCAGGTGTGACGCAATCCTGCATGGCTAGGGATTACAGAGGTCTAATTGGAGTGGGTGATGTAATGTCAGCAGGTTTTGGTAGCCTGCACCCAACAAACTGTCCCTCCATCCCCCCATCCCCCTCCAGCCAAGAAGATGGAGATGAGAAAGAGCAGGTGGAGAACAGGGGTATGGAGCAGCAGAGATCTGAGACGGAGGGGCTCAGGGGCTACTCCCCCCTCCGACCATCGGCTGAGTCGGAGAGCCTCGGAGACGCTCCGCTAAGCCCTCTTATTAAGAGTAGCTTGAGCGAGGAGCTGAGCGAGAACTTGCTGGGTTTGGGCCTAGACCCTGTCACTTTTGCCCCCGGTGGCGGGCACCCAGGCAGCCGCACGGGGGTGGCCCTGGCTGCAGGCTCCACTGACAGCTGCTTTAGTGGAGGAGGAGCTGCCACAGACAGAGAGACTCTCAGTACAGTCAGTAGCTACCGCAGCGAGAAAACTGACTCGACCCAGCTTGAGAGCCCCTCACTGGGTAAGATACATCAGCCTTTGTCTAATGCTCCCTCCACAGCTTTGCCTCAATGTAAAGGCCACTTTCAGCAGCCAGGAGATGTTCTGCAGGGGGGCAGCGACACGGATGACCTATCAGACAGCGTGCTGCTGCGCTCACCCACCAAAGAGCTCTCCTCTGCCCAGGGCCTTGACAGAACTCTGGTGGAGGGAGAGGACCTCCCCCCTTTGCTTACAGACATTGCACAGCCCTCCTTGCAGGACTCGTCACCATCTAGCAGTGGGCCATCTGATCCATGTGATCTTGACGGAGGTATCCCGGTACCCCCTCTCCCTCCACCTCGACAGGCTAGCTCTGTACCCTCGGGCTTGGCACTTGGCTTGGTATGCTCAGAGCCTGCTCTGCCTGTTTCTACCCCATCTTTCCTCCTAGCAGAACCACCATCACTCCAAGCTCAGCAGCAGGTAGTGCGACCTAAAGATCTGAAGCTGTTACGTGCTGGAGGCAGTGTGGGTCATCGCCCTGGCCGCAGGAAAGCTCCGCGCAAACGAGGCACAGCTGGCAGTAGCAGTTTTGACTGTGGCTCCTACCGCCGGCACCACATCCGTGGCCAACACAGAGACTACATCCCTGTACGCAGTCGGCTGGGTGCCAAAGCCTACAGTGAGAGCTTGTTTGAGGACTCTAGTGATGAAGATGATGGCAGTGACATGAGTGCCGGCTCTAGTCTAGGCTCCCAACGTCGCTTCAGCTCAGACTGTGAAGACGACGATGATGAAGATGATGATTCAAGCTCCTCTACCTCCTGTTACTCCCCCGATCTGGCTAATGCTTCAGAAACTGTCCCAGTCCCACAGCTACCTAGCCCCGGAGAGGATCCTGATACTGTAGGCTCCACCCATACTCGTAGTGCTCAGCGCTCAGCCAGCACGGCCAGTGCCAAGACTCATGCCAGAGTGCTCAGCATGGATGGAGCTGGAGGGAATTCCAACAACACGGGGACCCTTGCCTCTACTTTACTGCCTTTACCCCCTTCCTCCACTCCTGCCCCACGTCCTCTTACCATCTCTAAGTCAGACCTGGAGGCTCGGACAATGCATTCAGTGGGCTTCTCCAGGGCCCACCATAGACTAGACTCCCTTGGAGGTTCCTGGGCTGGGAACCAGACAGGTTGGAGAGCAGGAGAGCTGCTGGAAGAGGGGGCAGTTGGAGGAGGTGAGGAGCATATAGATTTGTTCTAGCTAATTTACTGCTTTTCAGTAAAACCATAACTTTATTATAATTTCTTTGATTAAAAAAATAATTAGAGACTTTCATAGCTTCTGGCATTGGGATAAATTCAGATTAGCAACATGTTGCTCTAAGCAAACTTGTTTTTTAAAACTTGTTCTCTGAGTGTTCAGCAGTTCATTAAATGCCAAAAGGGATGGGCATTTCTGGCATGTCCACATATGTGAATGAGCATTTATGTTTAAGTAATCTAGTCTGACTAATCAGGCATTTTAAAAAAGGTCATGAACATGGATCATATCAGTTCTTGTTCTTTGTTTTACTATTTATGTATTTTGTTTTATTTATTTATGTGGACCCATGCTGCCTATCGTACCCAGGTGGTATTAATTCGCCCTAATGGTTTGGCTGAAAAGGTAGTTTAGAATAGGCCACTATAATCTGAATATTAAATGTTGAGATCTTTCATTATACAATTATGCGTTTTTTGTTGCTTCTATCTCTCTCTTACTGTTGCATGCAGCGGGGGTTGAAACTTAATGTTAGTCCATCAGCTCTGTCAAACTTGTCATCCTTTTATGCATCACCATTAAATTGTATTTGGGTAGCTTATGTAGCTATCATTTTCTGTAAGTTTGTTTCTTGATTAACTTCATAATTATTTGAGCAGTAGCAGCCTGTTTTATGCTATTTCTAAACTGTACCTGTTACTTTCACCCATCCAGCTCTGGCCCCAGAGGAGGGTAGTAAACGTGACTCTGTGAGCAGTGTAAAGAGAGCACAGGCCATTCGCAGGCGACATAATGCAGGCAGTAACCCCACCCCACCCCCTTCTGCCATGGGCTCCCCGCCTAGTCTTCAGGACCTCCAGAGAGTCCGCACTTCCTCTCACTCTCGTACACGAACGCTCCCCTCTGCTCTGCACTTTGCCGCCTCCTCCCTGCTGCTTCTCCCACCCCGCAGTGGCGTTCATGAAGCATCCACCTTTGATGACACTTCAGAGGGAGCTGTGCACTACTTTTACGATGAGAGTGGTAAATAATAATTTGTGCTTTAAATCATCTGCAGAAAAGAACAAACATCACTTCCACTCGCTTCTTTAGACTTTATTTGCCATGTATAAGGTATACAAGGAATATGGTGTTTGGTGTTTCTACGGCTTTGTACAGACTGAGAAGAAAAAAAAAATTTGTGTTTCATTTCAAATAAGTCTTAACGGCAAAAAAACCCCACATGAAATTCTATCTTTACAAACCTGATCCAAAGCGCATTCATATGTTGTGTGAAATCAAATTATTGTTCATTAATTTAGAATGGTCATATCGGATTATAAAGTGGCAAGAAAAGGTATGTTATCCCTATGGAATTAGCTTTTTTTCTGCATTAATTGGTCATAAAATGTGACCTCATCTTCATCCAAGTCACAAGTATAGTCTAACATAATATGCTAAGCTAACAACACACAAACAATTAAAATCTTGCATGTCTTTGTTTAATGGGATGTGTTAAATATTCAAAGTGCTGTGGAAAAAGTGAACCCTTGGATGTAATAACTGGTCTATCCTTATTTGGGAGCAATAACCACCCCCAGAATATCACCAATCCTCCAGCAAATTTCACAGTGGATGTGAGACACTGTGACTTGAAGGCCCCTCTCCATGTCTATGTCTAACCATTAGGCAACCAGGTGGAGGATCGGTGATGATCTGGGGGTGCTTAAGCAGAAGGAATCAGGCAGATTCATCTTCGTGAAGGACAGGTTATTCTGGAAGCAATATTGTTTCCTTCTGCTCTGACAATGTTCCCCAAGTCTGAGGATTGGTTTTTCCAGCAGGACAATGTTCCATGCCACACAGACAGGTCAAGGTGTAGATAGAGGACCACCAGATCAAGACCCTGTCATAGCCAGCCCAATCTCCAGACCTGAACCCCATTGAAAACCTCTGGAATGTTATCAAGAGGAAGATGGATGGCTACAAGCCATCAAACAAAGCAGAGCTGCTTGAATGTATGTTGCAGGAGTGGCATAAATTCACCCAACAGCAATGTGAAAGACTGGTAGAGAGCATGCCAAGACACGTGAAAGCTGTGATTGAAAATCAGCGTTATTATACAAAATATTCATTTCTGAACTAAGTTGTTGAAAAATGAATATGAATTTCTTGGCATTTTTCGTGGTCTGAAAACACTGCATCTTTTTTGGTATTTTAACCAATTGTCATTTTCTGCAAATAAATGCTCTAAATGACTATTTTTATTTGGAATTTGGAAGAAATGTTGTCAGTATTTTATAGAATAAAATAAAAATGTCCATTTTACTCAAACACATGCATATAAATAGTAAATCCAGAGAAATTGATAATTTTGCAGTGGTCTTTTCAGAGCTGTATGTACAAGAACAATACAATAATTTGTGTGTTTTAAGTTCAGACAGATATATTTTGTTCATTATGGTAACTTGCATGAAGATCAAACCAGATTTGAAGACAAATTTATACATAAATGCAGGTAATTCCAAAGGGTTCACATACTTTTTCTTGCCACTGTAAATAGTTATTTTCGTGAATTTGCGACATATGTATGTTATGTCCTAAAAAGTGTTTGAATGCACTTTCACTCACTCTTTCCTCATATAGCACTTGTATGACATTCACTTTCACTATGACCTGTATAGTGAATGAGTGAACGAGTCAGCATTTTTGGAGTATATGCATTATTATGCGTCTGAGTTTAGCACTATGGCGCAATGTCACAATGTGAATGTGCAGAGGGAACAAACTATATTTCATCACTTGCTAAATGGACGTCCAAGCAGTCCACCCTAAAGATTGGATTTGAAAATCATAACGGATTTGTGTGCATTGTGAACAAAGTTCACAACTGTGGTTCAGTTTGTGGTGTTTTAGTAGTTTAAAGTGTCGTTTAATTTCAGGCGTAAAGAGGTCTTACACTTTTGGACCTGCTGGTGGAGGATATGAGGACCCTGTGCAGTAAGTTTCAAATTTGCATAATGTTGTCTGTCAGTCTGGCTGTGTGTTTTACATCTCTGACCTTTTGATTGGCTCAGGGAGCGTGAACGGCAGTCACAATCCTCCAGCTTTACCTCCACTGATGTTCAGGAGGTGGCACCAGTTCTGTCCATGCTGCAACCCAGACCGGTGGTCCTCCAGGGGATGCAGGTCCGCAGGTTACCCCTAGATATGCCAGAGGTATAACTCAACTCTTTACAGCCATCAGAGTACATGCTATAATTCAATCCTGGTGCTTCTGACAACGTTTTCTTCTCTTTGAAGTTTGACCTAGATCACGAGTCCCCTCATGAATCCCAGGAGAACACACTGATGATTGAAGAGAAGTCCAAGCCTAAACAGTATTACAGATTCTGGGTGTTGCCAGGAAAGTGGCTTCGAGTTCGTTACGACAGGCTGGCATTGTTGGCCTTACTAGACAGGTAGGATTTGTTTTAGTTGGTGTACATCCACAGAAGACCATGTAGTGGCTCATGAACCTGATGTATCTTAATGTGCTTGACACAATATGTATTGTAACCTGTGTGACTGCCATAGGAATCGTCGTGTGGGGGAGAACGTGTTTGCAGTGGTGCTGGCCAGCTTAGTGGCTTTCCTCGGCTTCCTGCTACTTCTCCAGGGCTTCTTTAGAGACATCTGGGTCTTCCAGTTCTGCCTGGTCATTGCCAGCTGTCAGTACTCTTTGCTGAAGGTCCGTGTGAGAGTATAATTTGTCTTGTTTTAGCATTTAAAGCCATACATTTGTGTTTATGCTTTTTCTGCTATTTGTGTCTCATATTTTCCTGATAATAAAGTTCACAGTTTTCATTGTTCATATTTTTTTTCTTTATCCCTTTCAGAGTGTCCAACCCGATGCAGCATCTCCGATGCATGTGAGTATTAGTATTATGAGCTGTGTCCGTCTTCAATTTACTTTACTTAACTTTGCTCATTTAGTCAGAGACCAGGATAGTAGATATCAAATGGAAATTGATTTAAGAATGCTAAGGGAAATGTATGTCGAAATTACTTGGAACTGCTTTCTGCATTGCAGGGCCATAACTGGATCATTGTGTACAGCCGGCCGGTGTATTTCTGCCTGTGTTGTGTGCTAATCTGGGTGTTTGACCTGGTTGGCCACTCAGACAGTCTGCCACCTTTTACCCTCTATGGTGTCACTTTCTTTTCTGCCCACTTCCTTCTCTATGCTAGAGACATGCTCATAGGTGTGCTCACCATCACTTAAAAACAGTGCTATTAAAATCTTGGTAAAACTTTACAATAAGGTTCAATTCATTACCATTAGTTAATACTTAAGTTATCATGAACAATTAATTAACAATATATTTTTTACAGCATTTGTTAATATTTGTTAATGTTAGTTTAATTTTTTTATTGTTCATAGTGCATTAATATAGCTAATACAACCTTTTATTTAAAAAATGTGTTTGGATGTGTTGAAATTAACATTGGGATTAATAAATGCTTAAGTATTGTTCATGTTAACAAATGGAACCTTATTGTAAAGTGTTACCAAAATCTTTTCATGGTTCATAATATAATTGAATTGTTTATATTTTAACAATGGCATAATTGCTAAATAAAAAATTATCTCCAGTCTTTAGCCTCTGTTTTCCGATCATCTTCCTGTTCGGACTTCTACCTCAGGTCAACACCTTCCTCATGTGCTTGCTGGAACAGGTGGACATGCACATTTTTGGTGGAACTGGTGAGACACCATGGCTATGCAAATGTTCTTCATTGGTGGGAATTTTAATCAAGTGTATCAGCTAACTGTCTATGTGCATTCCTGTTTCAGCCACCACAAGCCCCCTGTCATCAGTCTACAGCTTGTTGCGGAGTGTGTTGGTGGCAGCTCTGGTTTATGGATTTTGCCTTGGTGCCATCAATGTAAGTGGGACTGGACAAGTTTGAATTAAATCACTTTGGCAATCGTCCATATACACATGGTGTAATGATGGGTGATTGTGTACGTGATCCATGCAAAGCAGTGGTGTACTAACAGGAGAAAATATATATACATATGTAATCAATATGCAAATGCACAGTATACACATAATAAACACATTATAGATTTACAAAACATGCAAAGTTCTAGGAACATTAAGACAATACAGTTTTTAAATGTGCAAATTACTTCCATTTGGGGAGTCAATCAACGTGAATTTGCTTAATGCCTAAATATATGGAGTGTGTATAATGTGCAATTTCAGTTGTGTAACGGTAGAATTTGGCATAATGCACACTGAAAGATTTTTCAATGACTGAATTGTTTTGCTCAGCTTATTTTGCTCATTTTGTGTGTTTGTGCGTGCTTGTGTGTGTAGGTTCCGTGGGGAGAGGCACATGTCCCAGTGCTCTTCTCTGTGTTCTGCGGCCTCCTCCTTGCCTTGTCCTATCACCTGAGCAGGCAAAGCAGTGACCCTACCATTCTCTGGTCAGCATACCTTTTATCAGTTCTGCCCTTTTATACATGCTAAAACAGCTGACTTCCTAACTGTATTACTAAATGCACAGCTTTGCCTGTGAGCTCTGAGATTGATATCTAACATCCACACTACTCTCTTGCAGGTCTTTGGTCCGCACCAAGTTCTTTCCAGAGCTGGAGAGCCGATCACCAGAGGAGCCCCCACTAGAGATTAAAGACCCTCTCCCTGATAAACTGAGCAACTCTGTGGTAAAAGCACTCCCCTGTTTATCTTTGCTTTATATATTTTCTTTTATGTTTCTTAAATGTCTGCTCTGTCTTTCTGCAGAAAGAAACTCTTCACTCAGACTTGGTCATGTGCCCTCTTATGGCTATTATCACCTTTGCTATCAGTGCCAGCACGGTCTTCATTGCTCTGCAGGTCAGTATGCCTTAGGATTATTATCCATTGTATCAATTAATAATTAATGTGTCATTGAGAAAAACTGATGTTGATCTGATGAAAAATAAGTCCTTCAAATTCAATATGATTTCAACTCTAATCTTGTTCATCATCACTTTTGTCAAATGTTGAGTTGGGAAGTCCAGTTCATTTTAGTGAATCTGTTCATTTGGATGGTTTGTTTCAATGAACAAGTTTAAAAAACTATTTATTCAAGTCATCAAAATAAATCTCTCCAATATTCCCAGAAGTCCATGTGCTGTCTTTTAATATATATTTAGCACATTTTCATTTCATGTAAATTTATCTATTCCAGTTTGAATCTGTCTCCCTAATTGAAATCCGGATTGATTCCGTTCCAAACGAATACCTTTCTTTGTTTTTGTAATATGTTTTTGTTTGACCCTTAACGGTCTGTAACAAAAGTCAGTCCAGAATCAGTTTTGGAGTAGAAATAACTCATAACCGTTATTGCTTTGTGAACTGGACATCACTAGTGTTGATTTGCCAGATTTTGGTTTGTTCTATAGTTTAAATGGTGTTTGTCTTATAAACATTGTTAATCCTTATGTAAAGCATCGTTGACATCTCCCTCAGCCTGCTCTTAGTTTCGTCCTGTACATCTTGGCTGGTGTGGTAGGGTTCTTTACGCACTACCTCCTGCCTCAACTACGCAAACAGCTTCCCTGGTTCTGCTTGGCCCACCCTGTGCTACGCTCCAGAGAGTACAGTCAGTTTGAGGTCCGGGGTGAGTAGACAAGCCCACACACACAAAATACTACATTCTCAGTGAGTCTGATGGACTGATCCCTCTCTGTCTCAGATGCTGCTCAACTGATGTGGTTTGAGAAGTTGTACGCTTGGCTGCAGTGTGTGGAGAAATATTTCATCTACCCGGCTGTAGTACTCAACTCCCTCACCGCTGAAGCCCATACTGTTAGCCAAAACCATGATAAACCTGGAGCCTAGTAAGAACTTTTACCTCAAAAAGTCTTGGACTGCAGTAAATGGTGAAATATCCATTTACACTATTTAGTCTTAATCTTTGGTTTTTGAAAATATGCCACAATGTATACAAGCAGAAATGGACAGTGGTGGTAAATTGATCTCTCTTTTTTTTTTTTTTTTCTTTAGTGGCCGTGCGCTGTTCATCTCAGTGGCTGGAATGAAGCTTCTCCGTTCATCCTTCTGTGTTCCGTCTCAGCAGTATGTCACTCTGTGCTTCACCGCCCTCTTCTTCCAGTTTGACTACCCACGCTTTTCTCAGACATTCCTCCTCGACTACTACTGCATGTCCATCCTCTTCAGCAAGGTCTGAGTATACATCCACATCCCTCTCAGATATATTTAAGAAATGGCTATGAAAGGGGCCTGGGTAGCTCAGCGAGTATTGACGCTGACTACCACCCATGGAGTCGCGAGTTCATCCAGGGTGTGCTGAGTGACATTGGCCCAGTTGCTAGGGAGGGTAGAGCCACATGGTGTAACATCCTCGTGGTCGTGATTAGTGGTTCTTGATCTCAATGCGGCGCTTGGTAAGTTGTGTGTGGATCGTGGACAGTAGCATGAGCCTCCACATGCTATGAATCTCCGGGTTGTCATGCACAGCGAGCCACGTGATAAGATGCGTGGATTGACTGTCTCAGAAGTGGAGGCAACTGAGACTTGTCCTCCATCACCTGGATTGAGGTGAGTAACTGCGCCACCACGAGGATCTAATAAGTAGTGGAAATTGGGCATTGGGCTTCTTGGAGAATTTATCAGTTCATTTATCTATTTAAGCTGTCTAAATTACTTCTGTCTCCATCAGTACCAGACTGATTTGATGTTCTGTGGGGGGGTCATGCCTTCTGTTCCAGTGCTCCTTGTTCTTCTATTCAATTTGCAAAAGCAATGTTTTGGGAGCCTAAAATGTGTATTTCCTATTGACACACTAAAGCTGATGATAAAAATAACCAATATCTTTTAAATTTCTGAGCATCTTATTTGAGCTATTTTCCATCCAAAAGTTCATAGTGACCACATCTGGCAAGCTCCAAAAAAGGACACAATTACTCAATTCAATACTCAACCAGTACTCTAAACTCAACATCTATATTTCAGCTTCTCTGAAGCCATATCATTTTCTACCAATGCTCTGAAATCTCATTTACATTTGTACTTTGAATCAAAAGTGGCCCACAAGCACATATTTTAATATTTAAAAGCTGCAACTGAGGGGAAGATTTTCAGTTTCTGTTAGTGGTCTGTTCCTCACGCAAAGCAATGATATGGCTGCAGTCTACATGGACCACCTTTTGTGTGGTTGTGTTGTTTGACCATTTTAGAGCTTGGCAGATGTGGTCTTTTTGAAGATTCCTTTTGTATTCCAAGGACAAAATAACAGCACAAGAATGGGGAAATAAGAACAAAATTTTTATTTTTGGCTGAACTGTTCCTTTAACTTGGATCAAATATACTCTGGTTTTGTGAAAAGTTGTAGACTGATGATTCTCTCATCTCTCCTGTGTGTTTCAGATGTGGGATCTGCTTTATAAGCTGCGTTTTGTGCTGACCTACATTGCACCTTGGCAGATCACATGGGGTTCTGCTTTTCACGCCTTTGCTCAACCATTCGCAGTACCCCGTATCCTTTACCCAGTGTAACTTTCACACAGGCCTGAATGCTGATGTCTTAACTGTACATGGTGTTGGAGATAGTTGCCCTGTGGGAGTGAGGTACTGTTTCTTAGAACACAGCTGTACTTTTGGTTCTGCACTCGGCCACATTTCACATGTTCCTGCTTCTGCACCTTTTAGGGTGTTTTCACACTTGGTTCAGTTGCTTGGTATGTACATGAGTTTGTATTATTTTACTCTGGGAGATAGTATTTTCGTGACGTTAACATGACTGCTATTAGCAGTTGTTTACCACTGTAGGTTGGTAATGACACAGGAGGAGAGGGCACCAAAAATCGGAAGTGTTCCATTTTCTACTTGATTCATATTTTGATCCCTTCGGTTTTACCCAAACCAAAACTTGACATGCACAAAACAACAATTGTCTGCCTCAGATTCATTTCCGGCTTTAAGCTGTTTTCAAATACAGTTTATGCTGAGACAAGCAGCAATGACAAAAGGTTTATGATATAATAGAAAAATAATACATCATCAATATCGGTTCATGCTAATTAGTCCTAATTGCTTTCATACCAAACCATACCCAAATTTTACAGCAGAATCATATGCAGTTTACAGCCTCAGAGACAAGTTTGGAAACAGCTTTATTGTGAAAATGCACAATCCTGCTCTTTTGAGGTCAGATGTTTTTTGGATATGTCCTTAACTCAGGTTATGCTCTCAGACTCAGCCATGCTGTTTGTGCAAGCTGTGTTCTCAGCTATCTTTTCCACTCCTCTCAACCCTGTGCTGGGCAGTGCAGTCTTCGTCACCTCATACACCAGGCCTGTGAAATTCTGGGAGCGAGACTACAAGTAAGCCTAAAGAAATCTTGAGCAGATGTCAGCTTCATTGTTTGTTTTGCTTTTGCTATTTTGCATTTGAACCCTTAATAACTGTTTTCCTCTAGCACCAAGCGAGTGGATCACTCTAACACACGCCTGGCAACACAACTTGACCGCAACCCTGGTACGTGACCATCAGATTATCTAAGTAATACAGACACTTTACTGGTAAAGGTGTAGTGAACATGAAAATTCTATCACTCACCCTCATTAAGTTGTTTCAAACCTGTAACACTTTCTTTCATTCGTGGAACATGAAAGGAGATGTTGGGAAGAATGACAGCCTAAGTCACCAATCACTTTAATTGTATGGAAAAAAACTAATTGAAAGTGAATGGTGACTTGAGACTGCCATTTCGCTAAACATCTCCTTTTATGTTCCACAGAAGAACTAGGGTGTACTACGGGTCTGTAAAAATATGAGTGTGTAAGTTATAACAGCATCGTCATTTTTTGTGAACCTTTAGTTACTTTCTACCCTGTTCTGTTTTCTAATTCTCACCTTCCCTCTTTCTTGAACAGGTGCTGATGACAACAACTTGAACTCTATCTTCTATGAGCATTTAACACGCTCTCTACAGCACTCGCTTTGTGGGGACCTGCTGCTGGGCCGCTGGGGAGTCTACAGTACAGGGGACTGTTTCATCCTGGCCTCAGACTACCTCAACGCTCTTGTACACATCATTGAAATCGGCAATGGCCTCGTCACTTTCCAGCTCAGAGGCCTTGAGTTCAGGGGTGAGCTGAATGGCAGGGAAGGGAATAAAACTTTTCAGGCATTGAGCTTTTTGACACCAAGCCCAAATTTTCGACACTACTTATTGTAGATATATTGTACTGCAATTATAATTTTTTTTTGTATTTACTCAAACGTTAGGTACATTTTTGTAGTTTATCAAATAATTTAAAAACCTCACCAACCACTTAAAGAAACATGGAAACTACAGCTGTGTCAATACAATCATGTATCGATATATATCGGGATACTTTTCCTCATGAATTTGTATCAATATTTTTAAATTTCTGTATTTTTATTCATCCATTAGTGTATTTAGATCATGTGCAACCTTTCAATAATGAAGAAGCAGGTTGTCTAAATAAATTCTGAGAATGGCATTTATCAGTATGGTCAGAACCGCTAAAGCTGGGTTTCCATTTAAATGTTTTGCATTTAAGATCATTTCTAAAAATTAGACTAAAGTTAATACAAATCGCTGCCCATTTCCATCCACTACATCATTTGCATTATCTTGAGTGAACCGCCTTGTCATGATGGAGCAGCTGAATTACCTCCTTGCTTTGGGGAGAGTTTAATTTGCAGGATTGGAGCAATTGTGCTTCATTTTCTAAAAGGCTTCCTGGAGTTGCCACTGAATAAGTGTAATATCTGATATAATGAGAGCTGAAATGGCTGCTATGCCCATACGCCGCCAGCCTCTGCATACTTGGAAGTGCCTGCTCTCAAAGCTGTTCTGGCAAATTGTGAGGATCCACTTTAAAGATCACAGGCACGAATGGTAAAAACATTTTGTGAATAAACTTACCTTAGTGCGAAACTCTAGAAAATCAACCTCCTTCTAGTGCATTACATTCGAAGTAAATTTAAGTTTATTCTTATATCAGGTGTTTCCATTCAGGAATTCTTATGTGGAATTTCAAAATGCACATAAAAATTATTGGATTGAAACCCAGCTAAGATGCGTGAGGGAGATTCAAACTGAATCCACATGCTTCACTCTTTCTCTCGTGGACACTCTTGAGTCTGATTCAAGTGTTTGCTGCAGTTTCAATCACAATCCAAGTATGACATTTTGACGTATCTAATCGTGACTTGTGTGTTGCGATATGTATTGTATTATGAGGGCCAGAATTAAGAATTGCTGCTTTAGATGGCCTTAGAATGACTTTTGTTTCTCTTCATTCTTTCATGACCATGTGTGTTTGTTTTATTTTCAGGGACATATTGTCAGCAGAGGGAGGTAGAGGCAATCACTGAAGGGGTGGAGGAAGATGAAGGGTGCTGCTGTTGTGAGCCAGGTCATCTCCCCCACATGCTTTCCTTCAACGCAGCATTTGGCCAACGCTGGCTGGCATGGGAGGTGGCTGCCACCAAATATGTGCTGGAAGGCTACAGCATCAGTGACAACAACGCTGCCTCCATGCTTCAAGTGTTTGACCTTCGTAAGATTCTCATCACGTATTACGTCAAGGTAAATTCCTCTCTGTCTAAAATCTATAAAAATACACCAAATTAAACCACAGATGCAGAGCAGTGATCAGAGTCTCTTCACTACAGAGTATCATCTATTATGTAAGCCGGTCACCCAAATTGGAGGAGTGGCTGGCCAATGAGTCAGTGCAGGAAGCATTGCGTCCCTGCCTCAGCCCATCCTATGTGGACAGCGACCCCACCTTCAGCCTGAACATAGATGAAGACTATGACCACCGCGCATCAGGCATCACTCCCTCCTCCTTCTGCCTGGTCTACCTGGAATGGATCAAATACTGCAACAGCCGCAGACAAACGGTTTGGTCACTTTTCAGATGGCAGCTGTTTATTAATTTGCTGTATGTTAGTGTTGTGGTTGTTATAATAAGAGACACCCTAACTGCCTGTGTTTATTTTTCTATTGCAGCCGGTCGTGAGTGAAAAAGACTCCCCTCTGGTCACACTCTGTTTTGGGTTATGTATTCTGGGCCGTCGAGCTCTGGGTACTGCCTCCCATAGCATGTCAGCTAGGTAGGAGTATAAACATCTTAAAGACTATCTATATGATTGTGCACTCCTAAAAAATTACACAATGATCTTTTAGCAGATATAGTTACATTTGAAATTTACATTTTCTTCTGGCAGAATAGACCAAAAATATTAATGACACATCTCCTTGGATCTGGGTATATACACATTTTTGTCCAAAATAACGCTATAGAATGTCCCCTCCCCCCTAAATTGTAAATCACACCTGCAATAGCAAGTTGCAAATGATAGCCAATAGCCTTTAGTGTACATCAGTCATGAATCAAACTTTGTTTCAGTAGAAAAAACATCAACACAAGAAAGTACTTTAATGGGGTCTTGGAACACCTGAGAAATTAATGCCTCTGTAATAGCTTCAGCTTCTCTACTGCTCTTCAGTATTTTTCCTTATTCTCTATTTTTCCCATTCAGCTTGGAACCGTTTCTCTATGGCCTTCACGCTCTGTTCAAGGGTGACTTTCGCATCACCTCTCCCAGAGACGAGTGGGTTTTTGCAGACATGGATCTGCTGAATAGGGTGGTAGCTCCAGGCGTACGGATGTCCCTCAAACTGCACCAGGTACAGCTGAGCCATTCATTCATCTCATTGACAACCTGCTGTAATCAGGTTTCAAGTGCAACATAGTAATAATTTCATAGCTTGCTCTAAAATAGGCTTTAGAAGAGGGCTACTGTAGTGCACATCACATGTTGTATACAGCAGAAATAGCCTTATGATGCAATCACTTATTTATGTGGTCATGAAGGTGCTCTTAGTGATTTTACTTTGCACTGTCTGATCTTTGTCCTGGACTTATAATGATACTTAGCAGCATGGATAAAGCGGCACACAAAAGCAATATTTACTGATGTCATTGTAGATATAAACTATTAAAAATAGGGCTGAAACGCTTAGTCGTTATTATCAACAATGTTGACATTAATAAAAAAATTTAATTGTCGAATATTTGTCTGATTTAATTTAACACAATATGAGATCTTTTGAAATGCTTATGATGACGCGGGACTGCAGCACTTCAGCTCGCACTTGATTGAGGAGAGGAAGAAAGAACAGATCACAGTCCAGACGCACTCTAAATTTTCCAAACAGATTAAGGTGATTTA
Source organism: Moxostoma hubbsi (assembly GCA_032164185.1). NCBI lineage: Eukaryota > Metazoa > Chordata > Actinopteri > Cypriniformes > Catostomidae > Moxostoma > Moxostoma hubbsi. Next base: position 11,509,177 of record JAVLUX010000042.1, read on the forward strand.
GATCGCAGTGTGTTATAATCCAAAAATGCTAAATATGTAAATACAGAACAGTGTCGTTGTGAAATAAAGCGGAGCTGTACCTGGTGTGCTGCTTGAGCAAAACTTGTTTGTCAGAGCGTCTAAAAAGGAAACACTGTGCCGTTATATACTGTATTTAATGCATCCTTTATTAAAGTTCAAATAATAAGGAAGCGGGCTGTATAAATAAGCACAATCTCCAAAACTGGCATTTGTCTGTGCGGTCAGAGCCACTTGTATGAGTCGCGTGAAAAACAGCCCGAGAGAGTTTCAAACTTCTCCTGGCTGATGTACTGTCTTGCGCTGAGATGCTCATCACTGGCAAATGCTTGCTGCAGCTAGATTTTGTTTATAGCATAGTGAATTATAATATGAGTGTCACGGTGTGTATCTTATGGTGAAGCAAATCAGCGATACACAGCTCTATAAAGAAGAAAGAGTTTGGTTTTTTTTTAGTTAAAGATGGATCGAAATCAAGTGAACAAAAAGGTGAAAGGGTGTAGTATTAACCCATTATACAGTGCAAAAACTTTTTTTTATTATTTGTCTTTTTTGGTCTGTCCAAAATCTAAAATTCCTTATGTACATTTACTTTATCAGCTATACTGCAGAAGAAAAAATAGTTATTGGAGATTTTTGAATATAATATTTAATTGCAATATTTAAATATTTTTAAATATCAAAAAATCCTTAAAGCAAGATCATTTACCTGAGAAGCAAAATATAAGGTATTTAGACTTGCTTTTTGAGCAAATATCTTGAATGAGTAATTTTTTTTTTACTGCACTGGCAGAAGTTTTAATAAGTGGAAAAAATACACTTATATTTAAGATACATTCTCTTAAAGTAAGTCTAAATATCTTGCTTCTCAAGTAAATGTATCTTGTTTTAAGGATTTTTAGATTTTGATTTAAATTTTTTATTAATTAAACAATAAAAATCCAAGTAGTTTTTTTCCTTTATTTCAATGAATGTCATTTAGAGGTATATTTAACAAATGATTTTGTCCTTTAATACAACCTTTTAAGTCAGGCACAAGCTGAACAGTCGGTTTAGAGCTAATGATTCATCTTTGCAGTAATCACCTGAATAGTCGAATAATCGTTAGATTAATCGATTATAAAAATGTCCCCTGCAGGATCACTTCACCTCTCCTGATGAGTATGAGGATCCAGTGGTTCTGTATGATGCCATCACGGCTAATGAGGAGAAGATGCTGATTTCTCATGAGGGTGACCCTGTGTGGCGCAGTGCCATCCTGGCCAACATGCCTTCTCTGCTGGCTCTCCGCCACATCATGGATGATGGCAGTGATGAGTACAAGATCATCATGTTGAACAAACGCTTCCTAAGCTTCAGAGTCATCAAGGTACTTCGCTACTGCAATCTGTATACATGCATAACAGAAAACAGCCATACTTAAAGGTCTAAGTCACACAAAAATGGAAATTCTCATTATTTACTCACCCTCATGCCAACCCAGATGTATATGGCTGTCTTTCTTCTGCAGAACACAAATTAAATTTTTGAGAATATCTCAGCTTTGTAGGTCCATACAATGCAAGTGAATGGTGATCAGGCTTTTAAAGCACCGAAAAGCATTTATCATGATGATTATCATGATTTCGAGGGTGATTACACCCTCTATAGCTCCATCTGGATCAGTTTAGAAGACATTAATTAAACCACTTGAGTCTGATGGATTGTTTATGTTGACTTTTATCTCCTTTTTGGAGCATTCACTTGAATTGTGTAGACCTACAGAGCTGAGATATTCTTCTAAAAATCTTTGTTTGTGTTCAGAAGAAGAAAGTAAGTTATACACATCTTAGATATATATCTTAGATATATACTAAATATTTTTAAAATCGAAAATTAAGTTTGCTACATTTACGTTGTTAAAGGCGGCAGAAACGCCTCATAACAGTTCTGTGAAAAGGGTCTATTATTGGTATCAGCAAAATCCTTTTTGTTGACCTCTAATTTGTATGTATTGATAAACTGGTACATAAACCAATTTTGATTGGGTGTTCATTTACGGTATTCATTTTATTAGCTTAGGTCTTTAAAATGGTCTTAAACTCTTAAATTAGATTTTAAAAACTTTGCAGCAACCCTGCTTTGACATTGCTTTAACTAGTCTCTGCTGCCCCCTACAGGTGAACCGAGAGTGTGTGCGTGGGCTATGGGCCGGTCAGCAGCAGGAGCTGGTCTTCCTGCGAAACCGGAACCCTGAGCGTGGCAGCATCCAGAACGCCAAGCAAGCCTTGAGGAACATGATTAACTCGTCTTGCGACCAGCCCATCGGGTACCCCATCTACGTGTCCCCCCTCACCACCTCTTATGCCGGGGCCCATGCCCAGCTGCGCTCAGTCTGGGGAGGTCCCATCAGCCCCCGCAACATTTATATTTGGTTCATCAGCAGCTGGGACAGGTTGGATGTGGCGCACACACACACACAATATAGCTGGTATTCCTATCCTTACCTTTATTGTTAAAGGGATTTTTTTTTTTTGCATCAAAAAATTAATTGTCATTTATTCATCCCTTTGTCATTCCAAATCTTTTGCGAAACACAAAAAGGAGAATTTAAGAATGCTAATGCTGTTATTTTTCCATACAATGATAGTGAATGGTAACTTGAGGCTGTGCCAAACATTATGCCTAACATCTTCCTTTGTGTTCCACAAAAGAAAGTCATACAGGCTTCAAACAACATGACCGTGAACAAATGTTGACAGAACGGAGTTTGTTTTTTGGTGAACTACACCTTAAGTTGTCATTTGGTAAATTGTGCTGACTGACTAGATCAGTGGTTCTCAACCCTGTTCCTGGAGCTTACAACACATTTTTAGGCTTTGTCTTTAGTGTGTTTGATATATGCTCTGATCTCTTCAGGCTTCAGAAGGGTTGTGGTGCCGGCTGTAACAGTGGGGGTAATATTGAGGATTCAGACTGTGGGGGCGGCTCTACCTCCATCACTAACAACCCTGCAGTTCATCTTCCCCAGAACGCAGTTCCCAGCATCCCTCTGTCTCATCCCACAACTGTACAGCCCTCAATGGGTAAGACACCTTTTCCTCTAGTACTGTCAATGTGTCACAATCCACCTCCAATTAAAATTGCAATAATGTGTCAAAGCTCTGAGTTTCAGACTGTTTTTGTTCTTTCTCAAGGGACTGACAACCCCGTTGGACCATCTTGGCCTTTGCATCCCCAGCCCCTTCCACTTGCCCTGCTTAGCCAATCAGAGGGTAGGATGGATGCAGGGCTTGTTAGCTCCTTGCAGCGCACCACTTCCATCCATGGGCTTTTGGGAGGGCCACTATCCAGCTCCCAGCTGTCTTTCAGTGGCTCAGTGGCCCTACCACCTGCAGATCGCTTTTGCCCCAGTAGCCTGCAGGACAGCTGTGGCCACAGGGTGTCTCAGAGGGGCCTGAGCCTAGGTCATGGCAGCGGGCTGCCTTATGAAGCTCTGTACACTAAATGGAGTATATCAGGAAGGAAGGGATTCAACGGACCTGCTGCAGTGGATGGGGACAGTTCAGCATCACAGAACATACGCACAAAGGTTAGGACACATGCTTACAATCCAGCTATTACTGATCTGTATTGATATAATCGTAGTTCAGTCATATATGTAGTTATAATTTACTTGCCCTCATGTTGTTCCAAACCCATATGCCTTTTCTCCATGAAAAACACAAAAAGATGTTAGGCAGAATGTTAACCTCAGTCACCATTCACTTACATTGTTTGGAAAAAAGATGCAATGAAATTAATAATAATAATATATACATGACTGGTTTTAGTCACTAATTTTGTACTTTTATTTTATCTTTTCATAGCCTACACTGCCTGTCCTCCCCTCTGATGTCAGCCCAACACTGGATCCAATAGGAGCTGGTGTACTCTCAGAGACCACACCCCTTACATCAGACTCTCCCAGTGCACGGGATATGTCTACAGAACTGCCTTTACTTGAGCACCTACGCTGAGCCTGCACAGAGACTAACCTGCATAGCAAGACCAGTACAGCTGGGATCAGCCCATGGTCGTCCTAGCCAACCTCTCTTTGACCAGATGGAGAGAGCTGGAAGGAATTCCCCAGTACAGAGTCTAGCTGACCTTCTCAGTGTCTTTAAAGCATCTTCAGTTCTGGATATTTTTGGATGTTTCTTGCGAATCCTCTGATATGGAAGCACACCAGAAAAGAGTGCCGGCTATGTTCCTTTTGCATTTGTGCCCCAGTAAGGTATACCAAGTAATAAACTTTTGTCTCCTTGGACAGAGGTTTTCCAAATCTTCTTTGTTAGAAGCCTCCAGGCTTCTAAGCCAAAAAAAGTGCAGTTTTAAGTGGCCAGTAAGTGCAATCTGAAGGGATTTCCTTTATTTTTCTTCTTGAAATTGAGGGTCAGGTCATTCAAATCAGTGCAAATCCGTGACCTGTACACCCACCAGCAGTAACAAAAGGGAACTCTCCTCCCCTCTGTAGCAGCCTTAAATGTACCCAGGCTTCTGTCTTTCCCCTCATGCATCCAGTCCATATATGTTGCTAAAGCCTTAAGCTGACCAAAAGTTGGGCATCAGCTGACTTGTGCAAAGGATTTCTCTTCATTTAAGCCTGGAGTTGAGGCTTATCGCCACATCAGCCACTGTCCTTTCAAGACTTAAAGGACTTAACTCCCCCTCACTGAGCCAGCAGTTCATAGCTCACACATTCCACAAAGACATTCGATTAGAGTTCAGCATCAACAGTCCATCAGATAGCTTGTCAGTGTTGGGGTAAACTGTAGAAGAATTCATCAGCGCAGAAGTGGTCATCAAATGTTGGTTGGCCACCAAACTATCTTTTAATAGTTTTTTACAGAAATTATCTTTTCTTTGGCCTGGATGAGGGTATTTATTTCTTTGTCTCATAATTCATCACCCAAAATGACAACTTTCTCTTCTGTTCCCAGCTACTCCCAAGCAAATGAGCTCTGAAAATGGTATAGTGTGGGAGCGCACATGAGGGCTTCCTTGCCTCCTGCTTTCCTGCTGCTGTGAGCACCTGCAATTTGTCCCCCTCTACTGCAATACTACTGCTACTGCAGCACCCCCCTCTACTACTAATAGAACTAACCAAATTACTACTCCTTTTGACTTCTAAACTCCAGCATTTTAGTTGGAAGAGTTTGAGGGGGGGGGGGGACAATAATATACTGATTATAAAGACAGAGTTAACATATTTATTTGATTCCTGGTCTCAAATGGAGATAGAGTGGCTGCGATTGTTGATTGTCACGTGCTGACACTAGTTGGACTAGTACTGAGATGATGCTCTGATTTCAACTGTACCCTCTGACCAACCCCCTTTTTCTTGAAACCACCTGATGTGATGAGTTTATTCGGTGTCTATTCTCCTCTTATTTTGCGTGTAATACAACTGGAAAGTTAGACTTCATTCTTATGTTCTAAATCTGCTGTTCTGTCATGGGCGAACGAATCTCTTGATGTGTACTGCCGCTAAAACAAACATATCAAATCCTTGCAGTCAAACAATGTACGACTGGTATCATGCCTGGAATAGCTACACTGTATCTATTTAAAAGAGCTTGAAATATCCCATGAGCTGTTTAAAGGTTTTCATATTCAAAGTTGGTATGTAAATCAGGGATGGTTCTTCCAAAAATTAAAATTCTGTCATTTACTCAACCTCCTGTCATTCCTAACCTGTAAGACTTTTTGAAACCCAAAAAGAGAGGTTAGGCAGAATGTTAGTCTCAGTCACCATTCACTTTCATTGTATGGCAGAAAAGGGTGCAAAGAAAGTGAATTGTGACTGAAGATGACATTATGCCTAATGTCAGTGTTGTTCCACAGAAGGTAGTCATACAGGTTTGGAACAACATGTGGGTCCATAAGTTATGACAATTTTGGGTAAACTGTCCCTGTAGTACTCTTTTGTGATGGCCAAGCTGTACTCTCCACTGGCTTCTGGCTTGTACATTGGTATGGTTTGAGAGTCAGTAAATGGGGGCCTCCATGGGAAAATGGTGCCTTAGAATTTGTCACAGTGTTCAGGTAGAAAAGGATTAAAGAACCTAATCATGAGCTGTTTTTGTGGTAGATTTAACACTGGTGCCAGTAGGTTCTCTTCTGCAATTTGGGTTTCTGATTGCAATTGTCATAATGATTCTGTTTCATGTAAAAAAAAAAAAAAAAATCCTGATCAGCCCCATTACACTAATTTTCTAATGCTGAATCTGATTCAAAATAGATGTAATCCTGCCTGATACACATGAAGAGACATATTTGTGATTTAGTTTGTCTTGTGAGTGTGTACAGTTGGCACTCCTTCCTGCACACACTCAAATGATCATGTTCATTTATTCATGCTCTCGCATAAACCACTGATTTTTAATACATTTATAACACTGCAAATATAGAGTTGGCCTTTCAGCCATCATACACAGACTAATATCACAAGTTGTTTGAACACTAGACAAGAGGTCTGCTAAATCTAGTCTTTTCTCCCATCTCTGCACTCCTTCTAGGCCAGATTTTTAACTGTACACTTCTCTCCAGTCACACACATTTTCCTTTTCCATTAGACTTTTATCTGCTAGGGAGTGCTTGGCTTGAGTCAGGACTGGGCAGAGGCTGACTGACCATCTGTTTTTTCATCAGGACCATTTCTTTGGGTGTCACTTCTTATATTTAGGGGTATTTTTCCAAAGCTACAGGGGGTACTTTTCTTACTGGGAGAAAGCACAAGTTACTGGATCATCTTGGGTGTTGGTGATTTAAAGGGATCTAACCAATCTCTGCCATATATGTACAGCATTTTGTGTGTGTGTGTGTGTGTGTGAGATATATATATATAATTTTTTTTATTATTTTGTTTTAATCATTATTATTGGATTTCTGTTTTTTTGTTGTTTTTTTTCCAATGGAAGACACTATTTTGGGTCTTAGAGGAGCCATGCTTCAGTGTATCTGCTTGCAGAGAGGTCTGGCACTCAACATAGAATCATGAAGTTTGGGGAATGAATCAGTTAATACTGCTTTTGCACAACTATTGTAAAATAGTACACCATCCTTTTTTTATTATAATTTTTTTTTTAATCTTTTATTTAAAAACCTATTCAAAGTTATGTACAGTTTTTTTTTTTATGACTCTTTTTTTTTTCCCCCTCCTATTTAAATTAAAGCTTTTTTGTGTCATTGTTTGCTAAACAATTTGAATGTGTTTGGTCTTTATTTTCCCTAGCATGTATTAGTATTCTATCTCAGGTGTATAGATGTATTTATTTAGAATTATGTCAAATTAATACAGAACTCACATACGAATAGAAAGGATTTCATTGGATCAATATGACTGCAATGTATCCAAATGATGAAATTAGGTAATTTAAACCATTCAATTTTTTTTGTACATTTTATCTAGTAGTTTAAAAACGGTGCAAGGTGATGCCCATTAGCTCATAAACTATTATTCTTTATTACTACATTCTATACACACACGATACGCACTATAAATTGTGTGTAGTGGTGAGCCTTTTTTAACTGGATGGTTAAATCAATTTATTCCAAAAGCAAATATATAAATAGAGATTCTGAGCCCAACATGTTTTTCATTATGAATTGAATGTTCACTACAAGACTCTACAGAACACATACACTGCCTACCATGATAGGGCCAAATTCATCTGACAGACTCTTAGACTGTTGATTTTTGATTGCCTACTCTTGGCACCTTTTACCTCATATAAAAAGCCACATTAATTACAAATGGATTACAAACAAGAAATGAATCTAACTACAATAGTCCCACTTCAAATGCACGATTTAAAAGGCTACATATCAAATAAAACATTTGAACTATATTAAGGTTAAAAAAAAAAACCCTGCACATTTCTGTTTTTAAACTGTTGGTTACCTCACCCCATAGGCTACATTGTAAGTGCATTGCTGTAAACCTGGCACTTGTGATAAATCTGTTTAGCAATGAATATTCATTTAAAAGCCAGCAATAGAAATGTATCATTTATTTTTTTTTTTATATTAGATATCATTAATAAGATACACTGCCTGGCAAAAAAAAAAAAGTTACATTCTAATATTTAGTTGGGCTGTCTTTAGCTTTGATTACGACATGTATTCATCGTGGCATTGTTTTGACAACCTTATGCAATATCACAACATTTATTTCCATCCAGAATTGCATTGATTTTAGCTGAGATCTTGTAGTGATGACGGGAGAATTGTAACACCGTAAAGTCTTCAGCACATCCCAAAGACTTTCAATGGGGTTAAGGTCGGGACTCTGTCGTGGCCAATTCATGCGTGAAAATGAGTCCTCAGGCTCTCTGAACCACTCTTTCACAAATTGAGCCCAATGAATCTTGCCATTGTCAAACTGGAATATGCCTGTGCCATCAGGGAAGAAAAAATCCATTGATGGAATAACCTGGTCATTCAGTACATTCAGGTAGTCAGCTGACTTCATTTTATTGCCACATAACGTTGCTGAGCCGAGACCTGACCAATAGAAGCAACCCAAGATCATAACACTTGTACAGCGTGCATCACTTCATGTGCTTCCCTACCCTGATGTGCCCATCGGTTTGGAATAGGGTAAATCTGGATTCATCAGACCACATTATCTTTTTCCATTGCTCCATAGTCCAATCTTTATGCCCCCTAGCAAACTGAAGCTGTTTTTTCCTATCAGACTCGCTAACAAGTGGCTTTCTTGTGGCCACACAGCTGTTTAGTGCCAATCCTGTAAATTCTCATCACATTGTGAGAGTGGAATTGCTCTTACTTTCACTATTAAACATAGCCATGTGTTCTTCTGAACGGGAAAAGTTGACTGGGGGGGGTGTATTGACTGTTGTATCAAAAATATGGATTCCTATTATTACTCCACAATGTAATTTTTATTGATGCATGCATGTCATGTTGCATTTTACTCTGTATGTTGGGCTTATACTGATTGTAAGATGATCTCACCAAGAGACTTTAAAAAATGACTTTTCACACTTTAATACAATTATAAGTTCGAAATGTGATCAAACATTTAAAAAAAAAAAAAAAAAGTACATTGAAACAAGTGACCCAGCAAGATCAATCAGAAAAAGTATAACCTGTAGCTGTTTTGATTCTATTTGCTCTTGTCCGATATTACACATTCCTCTATGTTGATATTAGTGCCCAGAGACAGTAATGATCGTCACTTCTCGCCTTCAGCTCAGAAAAAGGGGCGATTTATAAGAGGTGTGTATTTGATCTTATTATAACACACATCTTGCTCGCGACTGTTCCTCCACTTGCTCTTCTTTGCCATCAGAGCTATGGACAGACTGAACAGCACCCCCTGCAGGATCCCAGGGGAATTATCAGGAGCTACATGGTACGAGTCCTTTTAATCAACTGAAGCTTCAAATACACCACATCTAGATAGATGCCAATATTTACTCTGAAGCCATGAGGACAGATTTCCTACCTCGTAATCTCATATATGTAATTACAGCTGGAATTAAACGAACAGTGGAGTTACGGGTGTAAACAGGCATGTTAATGTAGCAGTGCTGGATGCCCAACAGGTTGCTCAGGAGCAGTAGTATAATCCAGAGGTCTGTGCAGAATCGTTGGCAATTTACCAAAAGGGCATAATTTTTGTTGTATTTTCGGGTACAATACAAGTTAATCACAATTGACAGCACTTGTGGTAGCCTATAATGTTGATTACTACAAAAATAATAATAATTTGGACTCGTCCTGCCTTTAAAAAAGGGACAAAAATCGAGGTTACAGAGGCACTTACAACGGAAGTGGATGGGGCCAATTTTATAGGGTTTAAATAATTTTATAAAAGCAGTAACATAAATTCTTCTTTTAAAACTCATGTATAATTTGAGCTGTTAAGTGATTTAAATTGTCATTTTACATCCGTATTAGGGTTTACAGTGGTTCATCATCATAGCAACAAAATTCTAAAACTGACTATAACTTTACACAGAAAAGGTTAGTAAGCTATTTTACCACTCTAAAATCATGTTCACACACATATTGGTTATATCTTGTGGCTAAACTTTTGAAACATTAAGTATTTTAACATTTACGGATTGGCCCCATTCACTTCCATTGTTAATGCCTCACTGTAAGGCAGATTTTTCAAAAGGTTGAAATAGTAGAGACTCATTTCGGTCTCAATAGTAGCCTATCTTTAGAGGGTGGTGTTTTGGAAAGACTCCAAAAAGTCTAATTCAAGTAATTCATTTACTCATCTAAATGTTGTTCAAAAACCGTATGACTATTATTTTTTTGAGGAAGACAGCCTCAGTCACCATTCACTTATATTGTATCTTACTCCTTACAATGATATATGGGTTTGGTACATGTCATATGACAATGTCATATGGGTTTGCTACAACATGAGGGTCAATAGGCGAATTAAGGTTAACTGTTCCTGGTTTCCCAACTGGTTTTACACGTTTATAGCTGGTTAAAACTGGTGTAGGTGGTTGACCAGCTGGAGTATCAATGCTGGGGCAAGGTTGACCTGGAAAGTGCTAGTAGACTACCTCATCTAACTTAGCATGGACCTGGTTGAGCTGGTTAACTATGCTCCAAAACATAACCTGGACTGGTTGACCATAGTCCACCTTAAGCTAGTATGACCTCTTTTTCCAACAGTGCAGGGTAAGTCGAAGGTACTTTTAAAAACATAGATATAAATTAGTTACAATGAACCATCTCTCTTTATAAGCAGAGTAAGGACTATTTGTTTAGTTATATATGGTAATGTGTTTGATATATGATACCCAGAACAGTGAGGCTGAGTTCTCCTATGCCAGGAACTCCAGTCTCAGGTGGGTTGCTGACCACACAGCAGAAGACCACAGCATCAGACAACTGTGTGTCATTCAATATGATGTCATCGCTTCAGGGCATGCCCGCAAACCCCACACTGCCTATGAAGGATGGGCTCTCGATCACATCATGAGAAGATCATCAGGGTTTCTCTTCCCTCCATCAAAGACATTTATAAAAACATTGTATCCGCAAAGCCAGCAGCATTGTGGACGACCCCACACACCCCTCACACAAACTCTTCAACCTCCTGCCGTCTGGCAAGAGGTACCGAAGCATTCGGGCCCTCACGGCCAGACTGTGTAAAATCTTCTTCCCCCAAGCCATCAGATTCCTCAATACTCAGAGACTGGACTGACACACACACACACACACATAGAGTTGCACTTTAATTATTGTCACTTTATTACTGGCTGCTACCTCAATAACTGCTATGTCCATAGAACACTATCTCATAGTATGTTGTTATGTTTACATTTGGCATTTTTAGAAACTGTCATCTTTGCACTACTGTGTACTGGTCGGCGCTGCACTGTCTCTCACTGTGTCTATTGTCCTGTTCATTGTTAGTAATTTATTGTACTGTCCTGTAGTTTTTGCACACATTTGCATGTGCACTTTATATAGGTATGTTATTTAGTCTGTGTAGTCTCATGTGGTTCTGTGTTTGTCCTATGTTGTTTTATGTAGCACCATGGTCCTGGAGGAACATTGCCTCATTTCGCTGTATACTGTACTAACTGTATATGGTTGAATGACAATAAAAACCACTTCACTTGACTTGACTTGACATGCCCATGATCATACAAAATCACCTGCAAGAAAGATGTCATCCATATTATTAATGGAGAGATCAGCCCTACCTAAAAGTGATTTATTATCAGACTGTTGAATAAGTGTGTACTTGAAACCAGGAGCACTAACAGTAGACATTTTTCCGCATAAAGGTAAAGTGTGAAATTGAATATATGTTCATTGAAATCGATTCTGCAATGCAAAGGAAAAATGCATTAACTAATGTTTTTAATTGAATTAGGACTGAAATCGGGTCTCTATATAACTATGTTAGTAAACTCCTATCTACTTAAATGGGAAAAGACTGAAATCTTCAAAACGGTTGCTCAAGATTACGATCAAAGTACATATTTCAAATTAGCAGTAAAATCTTTCCACACTGGTATTCCACATTGTGCTTCTTTACCTCAAATTATGCTAAACAACGCAATTTTCTCGTTTTATATAACTAATGTGCATGCGCATTGTCGAGTTGATTGACAGGCAACATCTGTATCTAAAATGAGATATGCTCTTTTACCTGTAAATTGGGACTTCCTTTCTACATTCGTCGACCATTGTCTGCCGTTGAGTTTTCAAATTTCTCCCATTAATTTTAACAGAAGTGGCCCATCTCTGCTAAATAATCTTTGACTACACTGTTATCACTGATGTGGATTAAACCCAAATAAATTGAGTAAAAAAAACGTAAATCCTAATATATTACCTCCATTACTTAAGTGTTTTGAGTTACATGGATGATTTTCATGATTTCTCTAATTTTACTGGAATTTCTTTAAGTTCAATCAATTTATCTGAGCTTGTTTTAATCTGTTGCCATTGGCAACAACATGAACAAGATTTTTTATATTATATGAAAATGCATGTTAACACAACTTTAAAGTCAACATATTAAGTTGTCATTGTATCAGTTTTATAGTTAAGTTGAATTAACAAGTGTATTTGCCACCTCAGCTCATAACATATGTTGAATCAACTACATTTGGTGCAAGGTAACGTCACATAATTTATTGCAAGATCTTTAGTACTAAGAAATATAAGTTACTTTAAATCTATACATATGTTCTTTTTCATTCTATATACAAAATCTTTTTACTTAATTTTGTTTGTTGATTGTCACCATTGCTGAGATTTGTGTGTCAACTGTTGATGTCAATGTGCCTATCTGGCTAGATATCACATGCTGAGTTTACTTTGCAAGATGCTTGTACATTAAGTGGTATTAAGGTTTAACTGTAAACTTTTTGTGGAGTAAACAGAACATGTTAATTAATTAATTATATTTAGTTATTAGATCTAAACAGGTGAAGTCCACATTACTTAAATAAAAACAAATTGTCAAATGTTTGATCTGTTGGAAAAGGTCATGTGACGCCATGCAAGGAGCAGACATTTGAGCAACGAGCTCTGTGCACTTTGCTTGTTTTTTAAATTATTTTCATGTTATAATCTGGTGAAATTCAATACACCTAGATACATATTTGTTCTGTGACTTGGCAAAGACACAGAACAAAGACTTCTTGGCAAAGAAGTCAAAATCCTCAGGCCCTGGAGACATAAAATTACATTTACGTACTCAAGTTGAAACCTCTGAAGGGTCTGCAGATAGGGGACTCAATTTGGATGGCATGGCAGGAGAAGAAACCCAGCGTCAACTGCTGACTTGGAAGATCTCTTTGTAATACGTCGATCGATTATGGCGATGGAAAAAAAATTCTCTGAGTTGGCAGATGTAGAGAAATGGATCGATTATCTGGAGTCAACGGAAAGTGAAATATCCGCTAATCCACTCACAACAAAATAGAAGTGGGAAACATTTTGGAAAAATTGGAAGATCTCAAAAATAGCAGCTGAGGGAATAATGTACAGATTGTTGGAATTCCTGAGCAAGAAGAAGGCAGAGATATGGTGAAATTCCTAGACGAGCTCTTCCCGAGTCTGCTCGGCATAACAGGCCATAAGCTGTAAATCAAGCAAGCTCACAGAGTCATGGCTTGCAGATCGGCTGAGGGAAAGAGGCCCCAATCAATTCTTGCCCAAATTTTTAGATCATCCGATAAAGAGCTTGTGTTGCACGAGGCGAGGAAAGCATTCTTGGAAGAATCACAATATTTTCTTGTTCCCGGATTTTGCAAATTCAACAAGAGAGAAACACGATCGATTCGATCGAGTGTAAGAAACTCTTGCATCAACGGAAGATTGCTTTTGCACTGATGTTTCCGGCCAAACTGAGAATAGATTCGAGGATGGCCGCAAAGTATTTATGTGTCCCAAATAAGCATTGTTCTTCATAAATTGGAGTGAGTAAGCCATTTGGTGTTTCTTAAATTTTCTTATTTCTTATTTCGCAGAACACTCGATTGTCTGAGGAAGCTGGGCGCTGGGGTTTGGGGTTTCATTGTTGCACTAATGTGACAATGTGGTCTGTATAATCTTATTTTTGACACAATTTATTTTGTCTATTACAGTGGTTCTCAACAAAAAAAAAACAGAGACATGGCATCATTTGGGTAGTCAGTGTATTTTATTGATTTTCAAGTAGAATGTACATAAATGAACCCCCACCCGCTCTGCATTAAAAAAAAAAAAAAAAAAAAAAAACAGCGTTCCCTCTGCATTTTATTTTTGAGGGGGAGAGGCGGAGCTTAACCTGCCTTTTATCTAGCTTTCAGTGCAGACACGTTTCAATCAGACTCAGAATGTCAGCCGAACGGATTTCATATTGGTAAGAAGTTTATGGATAAGTTCATCACACGTGCAAAAAGGAGTTGTGGTGACGATGTGTCAATGTGACGAAGTGTAAAACCCGAAAATGTATGACATTAGCTATCTTCAGTTTGGCTTTACGGTGGCTGGGAAAGATGCTGAACCGCTGCCCCAGTGTGTCATAAGCGCAGATTTGCTGGCAAATGATAGCATGAAGCCATGCAGCTTGATGAGACAACTGATGTTGCAGGGCTAGCACAGTTGCTTACCTATGTCAGATATATAAAAAATGGTAATATTGAGGAGGATATTATATTCTATCGGTCTCTTCCAGCGCACACAATTGGCGACGCATTGTTTGAAGTTCTGGACGAGTATATACGGGATGCAGGCATGTTATGGGATAAATGTGTTGGGATATGCACAGTTGGGGCCCATTCAATGACTGGGAGGGTTAGTGATCTTGTCACTCGTGTCCAGCATTTAGTCACTTTAGCCAAGTGGACCCACCGTATGATTCATCGCGAATCTCTCGCATCAAGAGTCTCTGGAGTCAGTTTTAAAGCAGGCAGTGCAAATGGTCAATGTCATTAAAGCACGGCTACTAAATGCATGCTTGTTTTCCTTGCTTTGTCAGGAAATGGGAGCCAAACATGAGCAGGTCCTATTCCACATTGAGGTCCGCTGGCTCTCCAGAGCTCGGGTTTTACATCGCCTCTACGAATTGAGATCAGGGGTGAAGACGTTTCTTATTGATGCAAAGTCTGACCTTGCGCGGTACCTGGACAACCCCTGTAGTTAGCGCAGTTCTCATACCTTATAGACATTTTCGACAGGTTGATTTTATTGAACACATCGATGCAAGGGAGAGATGCCAACATCTTGCTTCTTTCAGACAAAATCAGTGCATTCGTTGGCAAATTGGATCTTTGGCGTGATCTGCTGACTGATTAAAATGTTGACAATGTTGACAACTTCGCTGACTGTGCACAAGAGACGGGGATACATGTCTCTCCATTGATTAACTCAACATGTTTAAGGACTGAAACAACAATTCAGTCATTATTTCAGTGAGGATTTCAGTTCATTTTCTTTCGGTCAGAGATCCATTCAGTTGACCAGGAACCGAAATCGGCTCCAGGTGGAGGATGACATCAGGATTGTGCTGTCCAACATTGAACCGCCAATTAGGAAAAACCCAACCTTTTTAATCCTGGAATTCTTCAACATCACAAATGAATGGACCAAGCATCAACAATCCTACTGAAGGCCTGTCTTTGGACAATAAAATGGTCAAGATATTCTAAACACCATAATTCAAAGCAAAAAGGGTCACTGGTCAGAAAGCCCCTCAGCATGACCTTCTGAACTTCCACACAGAGTTAAAGCAGGCTTTCCTTTGAAAGGTTTCCAAAAGACCATCAGATTTGCACAACTTAAATACTAGCACATTTCATCTTAATCCATGAACATTCTATAGAAAGTCACAGTACTTTACCGATTTAACCTTTTAAAATGAACAGAATGTTTTTAAATCCATGATTTATACAATACCTAGTCTTGCTATGTATTTCTGACAATTGCTTTGAACTGTGGTTACTTGTATAACTGACAAATGAATAATTAATGATGTACCTCTTTAAAATGTGTGTAATGTTTTATCCATGTTGTATAACCAAGGATTTAGCCAGTATGATTTGTATGTTTTGTTACCTACATGTATAATATTCATGAAAGAATGTAAAATTTGGTATGCAAATGCTCGCTTGGTTTAAATGGAGGAAGCTGATGACAACGAATATCATGTCCCTTGTACCATTCTCAAGATATAAAAGTTCATGATTAAATATGCACTTTTTTTGGAGCGGGAGATTTGTAAGACTCTGAAACAAAGGACCATAAAATCAACTGTTGGGATGGACAGCCCAGTTAACCATGTGACTCTGAAAATTCACTTCTGATTGGCGCAGGACACTTTTGGGGATGTGGCCAATTTCAGTTCAAATGTTTCCAAACAGGAAGAACCATCTGCTCTTATCTCGTCTCTCCTTCTGCTCTTCTGATTCCTCAGACTTTGCTCTGACTCTTTCCTCGTAGTCTTCTCTGGATCTCGTCGGAACCAGATCCATGCCATGTGAGGTCCAAGGAAGCTCGGGACTCAAAGTCCCGAGGAAGCTTGTCACTCTCTACAGTTCACACACCCATGAGAAGGCCTCGCTTCAAAGCCAACCTCATCATTCATACAGACAATAACTATCCGATCTTACAGAGGTCCAAAACATTGACGGAACGAACTTTCGACCAAGAGCCAAGCAACACAAAGAATGCAAGGAAACACCACTACATGCAAGTACATCACTTTAACGGTTCCGTCTAAATTCATCAGTACCAAATAATACAAATGATATAGTCAGTACACTCACTATAGATGTCCCCCTCTCTTATTTCAAGCAATTTGATAGCATATCGAAGTCCTTCCTTTGGAATGGTAAACGTCTCAGACTACATTTCAACAAATTACATAGGCCGATTGACAAAGGTGGGCTTTTCCTACCCAAGATTTTGTTTTATTATCATGCGTTCGGTCTCAGGCATTTAGCTCATTGATCGCTTCCACCTGAAAGAGCCCCTTCCTGGTTTTGTATTGAACAGGACGTCCTTGCCCCTATTTGGACAAGAGAGGCCAGAGTATTTGATTCTGACATTTTTTAAAATTTTGCCACGAGCATATTGCTGAACCCCAAATTATGTATCAACAAGTCCCCTTTTTGCTGGTCAGAGTGGATTGGGAGGAAGGTTACTACACTAGTTGACCTATATGAGTGTGGAGTGTTGAGATCCTTTCAAATTTTGGTTAAACTTTTAGGGATTCCCAGATCCCAGTTCTATAAGTAATTAAAGCTGCGCCACCTGCTCTGTACTGTTTTTGGGAGTAGTTTCCCACCCCCTAAAGTGGCAAATACTCTGGGAGTGGTGATTACTGCTTTTGGAAAAGGTCATGAGGCATCAGGCTATTACTCCCTGCTAATTCAGAATCTGGGGGACGGAACTTCAACTTCTCTTAAGAGATTTAAACTTGGTACTGGAGGAAGGAGTGTGGGCTAGGATTCTAAAAAACTTTAAGTCTGCATCTAGACAAGCAAGGGTTCACCTTATGCAATTTAAGGTTTTACATAGATTCTATTGGACACTCTCTAGATTATATAGCCTTGGTCTTAAAGACACACACACACCTGCTGGCGATGTCAATCAGAAGATGGAGACACAACCCATGTCTTTTGGGGATGTGTTATGATTCAAGAATTTTGGTTGAGGATTTGGAGTTTTATGTGCAGTTTTGTCATCTGAAATGTTATTTTGCCCCAGACTCTGTATTTTAGGAGATGCAGCAGTCATTAATTTGGAGAATAAGCACGTGAAAAACTGGGTCTAGTTATAGTATTATGATTGCCAGACAGATTATTTTAAGGAGTTGGAAGTCGACTGGAGCGCCCCCATTTCAGGAGTGGTGTTCAGAGATGGCCAGAGTGGCAGCTTTTGCGGAGGGGGGTCTCTAGAAAACTGGGGAGTCTTTAGACCTGTTTGTGGAGAAATGGGGCAAATATATGTAGTGAGGTTTAAATATTGATTCTGTATGTAAATGTTTTGCTGTTCTTTATTTAATAGATGAATCAATAAAAAAAAATTTAATCGCAAAAAAAAATTTGTTTAATTGAGCAATAAACAACAGTTGAAATGAGGGACTTCTAGAATCTATTCTAGAATAAATCTTATGGACTGATGAAAAAAAATTATATTCCCTTCCAGATGGGTCCAAATATCTGTAATACCAAGATTTTTACACATCCTGTGAAGCGTCAGTGTTGCTCTAGGGGGCATACAGACTTTTGCTTCACTATGATCAAGGACTGAGTCCATCAATAGATTAAAGTCTCCTCAAGTCACAACAAGACTTCTTAATTTGAAAAAAATTATATTTGTATATCAATGTAACTTGAATCAAGTAAGTTGAGTTAAAATACTTTACCTCAAAGTTAACATAAAATGTTTAAGTTAAAGGAACTCGTCCGGGCTTACAGTGGATCAGGTTGTATATATTAACATTAGTTAACTACATTAGCTAACAAACTAAGAGTGAACAATACTTTTACAGGATACATTAATATTGGTTAATGCTCATTTCTACTTATACTGCCAATAAATATTTTAAGTTGTGCACATAAACATTAATTAATACAATATGAACTAACATAAACAATGAACAATAGTATTTTTATAAATTACCAAAATTAATAAACAATACCTGTAAAAAAAACTGTTTGTTAGTTCATGATACCTTATGCATTAATTAATGCTAATAAATAGAACTCCAATATAAAGTATTACCATTTTGTTTTGTGGTAGATTTGCTGATGTTTTTTATTTTTTGTCACCTTGAATAAGAAAGCAGCTGCTGAATGATTTACTAACTTTGAACTTAAGTTTTGTCATTGTGTCATGGACAGAAAGCCACACTTGACAGTTAATCTAAAGTTTTATCATTTACTCACCCTCATGTTTTTCTAGCCATCATTCACTTTCAAGGCATCTTTTTCCAAACAATGATGGTGAATGGTGATTAAGGCTGTCAGCTCCTATCATCTTTTTCTGTTTTTACAGAAGAAAGTCATACATGTATGGAAACACATGATGGTGCGTAAATGATGACATAATTTTTAATTTGGGTGAACTACAGTATAAAATTATGAATAAAAGGCACCATAAAAATCTCAAAGGTAATATATTTATTACGTCTGCAGTTATTTCACATTTCATGTACAGAGCTTTTTAGAAGAAAATATACAATACTGACTCTTTTCATGTAGAGTGTTATCAAAATAACCTTAAATATACTGTAATAGCATGCAAAGTAACTTGGTTTGTACAATCTTTTAAGAAAGGCAACAGAATTTCCAGAAATGGTCTTCTTATGTCACTTGGAAGGTGTGATTTTGAACCATATGATCAGGTTTACCCCTAATATTAGCTATTTAACATTTGCTTATGGAAGGCATTAGGAATGAAGAGACCAGTAATGACTTCAATAATAGCTAACAAATAAATAACGGCAACTAGATTAAATTCAGAAACCACAGTGCAATGGATTAGGTGTCAATAGCAGCTTAGACAAACCCTGATAGAAGAGCACATTGTACATACAGTACATGCTTTAATTGCTTATATATAAGTACACACAGTTGAAGTCAGAAGTTTACATACACATAAGCCAAATACATTAAAACTCAGTTTTTCACAATTCCTGACATTTAATCATAGAAAATTTTCCCTGTCTTAAGTCAGTTAGGATCACTATTTTAAGAATGTGAAATAGTAGAAAGAATGATTCATTTCAGCTTTCATCATATTGACAGTGGGTCAGAAGTTTACATACACTTAGTTTTTTTTAACATTCCCTTTAAATTATTAAACTTGGGTCAAAAGTTTTGGATAGCCTTCCACAAGCTTCTCACAATAAGTTGCTGGAATTTTGGCCCATTCCTCCAGACAGAACTGGTGTAACTGAGTCAGGTTTGTAGGTCTCCTTGCTCACACATGCTATTTCAGTTCTGCCCAACAATTTTGTATCGGATTGAGGTCAGGGCTGTGTGATGGCCACTCCAATACCTTGACTTTGTTGTCCTTACACAACTTTGGAGGTATGCTTGAGGTCACTGTCCATTTGGAAGCCCCATTTGCAAGCTTTAACTTTAACTTCCTGGATGATATCTTGAGATGTTGCTTCAATATATCCACATAATTTTCCTTCCTCATGATGCCATCTATTTTGTGAAGTGCACCAGTCCCTCCTGAAGCAAAGCCACCCACAATATGATGCAGCCACCCTCATGCTTCATGGTTGAGATTGTGTTCTTCGGCTTGCAAGCCTCCAAACATAACAAAGGACATTACTGCCAAACAGATAAATGGGTTCATCATGTTCACCAGAGGACTTTTACCAAAAAGTAAGATCTTTGTACCCATGTGCACTTGAAAACTGTAGTCTGGCTTTTTTATGGTGTTTTTGGAGCAGTAGCTTCTTGCTTGTCGATATAGGACTCATTTTACTGTGGATATATTTACTTGTGTAATGTTTCCGCCAGCATCTTCACAAACTAACCCTCTCCCCAATAAGGAATGCCCGATGCGCTCTAGGTCCTTGTTGTGGCGTAGTGACTCGCCTCAATCGGGGTGTCAATTGAGCCAAAAAGTTTGTTTTAATTACTTCATTAAAAAATTAGTTTATGTACCCAAAAAAAATTTGTTTTAATGACTTCAACCTAAGCATTTGTAAACTTCTGACTTCAGCTGAGATAGATAGATAGATAGATAGATAGATAGATAGATAGATAGATAGATAGATAGATAGATAGATAGATAGATAGATAGATAGATAGATAGATAGATAGATAGATAGATAGATAGATAGATAGATAGATAGATAGATAGATAGATAGATAGATAGATAGATAGATAGATAGATAGATAGATAGATAGATAGATAGATAGATAGATAGATAGATAGATAGATAGATAGATAGATAGATAGATAGATAGATAGATAGATAGATAGATAGATAGATAGATAGATAGATAGATAGATAGATAGATAGATAGATAGATAGATAGATAGATAGATAGATAGATAGATAGATAGATAGATAGATAGATAGATAGATAGATAGATAGATAGATAGATAGATAGATAGATAGATAGATAGATAGATAGATAGATAGATAGATAGATAGATAGATAGATAGATAGATAGATAGATAGATAGATAGATAGATAGATAGATAGATAGATAGATAGATAGATAGATAGATAGATAGATAGATAGATAGATAGATAGATAGATAGATAGATAGATAGATAGATAGATAGATAGATAGATAGATAGATAGATAGATAGATAGATAGATAGATAGATAGATAGATAGATAGATAGATAGATAGATTGCACACATAACAAAAGCACATCATACACAAACACACAGTATATTTCAATACAAGTAGACAGTACACTTCATACATACAAAAAAAACAAATCAATTATCTCTTAAAAGGCTTTTTTGTTACAGAAATGTGTCTTTATGAAGCATTGGATGTGCAAGATTATTCAGTAAGGTATGGATCACTTGAGATTACTCAATTCAACTCTACTTTGATGTAAAATAAATCACACAAAGTCATACAATAAAGTAACACCTAATGAACGACAACTTCATTTGAGAAAACAGACATATTGAATCACTAATATCAATTGCCATTTAAACTCAATACAAAAATAATTGCATGTTATATTGCATTGCAGACAAAACACTCAAAAAAAAAAAATCAGAGATATCATCCTCAAATCACTTATGATCCATCCTGAAGTCTTTTTGTCTGCCCTGGACCTCTAAAAGGCCAAACACGTCATCAAATATCTTACCAACTGCCAACAGTTTCTTGTTTTGGGGAGGATTTCTAGATCTCTCAATTTGGATCTAGTATCTCATCTACAATAAGCATTTCCACCTCAAGAAGAAAAACTGGCCCTCTGTTTGGAATTAAGGCCAACCAGGTTCAGGAATCTTGAAAATTCCATGTTTTGGCCCAAGGTAACTAAGAGGATGGCTTGTTGTAGCCAAACAGCCCAACTGGGATGTACTTCACATGAGTGGGCCACTGAGATGCAAGCTGGAAGAATTTGACATCATTCCACTCCATTCCATCTACAGATACTGAAACATGACAAAGTCCATCTCATTAGTGAAGGTGTGTTTGGGTATCTGTGCAATATTTCACAAGGTAGAACAAAGATCCTGCTTTTTGTCATAGCTAAGATACTAGCATGCCATAACCACTATTTATACAGAGGGATACATGTTGCCCCCAATGATTAGATTAGTTGTCGATTAATATGGGCTCTTCAATAAATGATTCCTAAAGCTGAAGTGTGTATTTTTATGTTAGCTTGACAAAGTCAACATACAGTTATTCTACAGACATGGTTATGGGCTTTTCCCAAATCCCTGAACCACGACCAAAATTATCAATTG
Organism: Moxostoma hubbsi; assembly: GCA_032164185.1. Lineage (NCBI taxonomy): Eukaryota > Metazoa > Chordata > Actinopteri > Cypriniformes > Catostomidae > Moxostoma > Moxostoma hubbsi. The sequence continues at coordinate 11,531,641 of JAVLUX010000042.1, forward strand.
TAACTCTTCCTTGAGCTTTCAAGCTACATCTGTGTTTCCGCCTTATTTAGCAGCATAAATCTAGCAAATGTTTTTATATGATTATTTTTTAAATATTGAGTGTAAGTTTATAACATTATGCTTTGTGTTATATTACCTGGAATTAGTTTTAAAAACTGAATTACCACAGCTGCGAGGGGGTTTCAATTACAGCTGCTGAGAGAGTGACAGTAAATTTGGCATCTACTCCCATCTGACTGTCTTAATCCACCGCTCTCTATTTTTTTTTTTCTCTTCTGGAAAGTCATTCAAATGTAATAGTGGATTTTCCCTTTTGGTCTTGGAGCAAATAGGTAAGTGAAAATAGTATTTGCTGTGGGCTCCCATTCACTGCTGTTGAAGTTTACCCTGAAAACCTTTACTTCCATGTTCCAAAACCCGGAGTGTGAAAAAGGTCTATTACGGTTTTCGCACAGTGGACGACATAAGATGGAATGTTCAGATAAGCCTAAAGAATGCTTGTTAATTCAAACACCAACTGTCAAAAAATTTTGTCAGGTTATCTGCAGGTTCAAAGGAATGAAATTTAAGACTTTTTAAAGGCCAAATAAAAGAAAAATGTAAGACCATTTTCGCAATAAAAAAAATAACACATTAATTCATTATCTGGTAAATACAAAACCACTGAGGCTACTTGAATCTCCCTGGACATGTTTTTTTTAATATATTTTATCGTGCATTTATGTGTTAATAAGTTAATACAACATTAAAAGTCTAAATAAACTCATTATGAATGCATGTATCCTAAAGTACATAGCCTATATTGTGACCCTTCTCATTAGTCACTTGCTTTCTAGCAAGACATGATGCATTAGACCAGTGCGCTGTCAATGTCACCGCTTGTGTCAAACACGGAAGAGGTGGCAAAAACCATGCATAATAAATAAACTTTTATCAGATTACGTTGTTGAACAATTATTCCGATGGCTCTCATTGACTGTTCATCAACAGTCATCATCAACAGAGCTGACTGGACTGAGGGGATCATTTCAACTCACAACTGTGTAGCATAAATTTATAGTGAACATGATTACATGTTTGTTATTCACTAAATTCTTTATAGTAATTGTATCACTAAGAATATGTTTATATTTATGATGGTGCTGAGTCATACTTTCGTTTAATCCTCAAATCTAACACCATCAGCGGGTTTTCTGCCACCACTTACTGCACATGCGCTGACATTTTTGTAAATAAGAGGATTGGTCTATAGACCTTATTCTGTAAATCTGTAAAAGCTCCAATATCCCATCTGATTTTCCACAACTCATGTTATCTGGAGTTTTTTGTCTTCCGAGTGTCCTTGACTCTCCCACTATGTGTTACTATGCAATGTCTTGTTCCCTTCGTCTCAGGGATCCGAGGTTACGTACATAACCAAGACGTTTTCCAGTATAGTTTCATTCACACAGCACTTGTTCGCCAAAATAAATGTGGTTGCGAGTCCTGAAAATTTACAGGTGTCAGTTCAGTTAAAGAATGTGGTTGTCACACTTGTGAATAACAGACCTGTGTCTGAACGTAACTATTAAAATTAATATTCCGGGTTCAATACAAGTTAAGATCAATCAACAGCATTTGTGGCATAATATTGGATTACCACAAAAATTAATTTCAAGCTCTCCCTGATTTTCTTAAAAAAATAAATAAAAATTGGGTACCAGTGAGGCACTTACAACTGAAGTTAATTTTTTTTTTTTTTTAAGAAGAGACGCTTCAATTTCTTTTGTTAATCAACATTATGCCACAAATGCTGTCGACTGAGCTTCACATGTATTGAACCTGGAATTTACCTTTAATATGCAGACACAAGTATAAGCAAGCTATTTTTAGTTGTATCAATATATGGCTCTGTTTGTTCGAGCATCCTAATTAACCCAACAAGACAACATTGGCTCAACCAATGGCGTGAGTTTGGGGCAAGACTGTTTGTTTGTTGGACCAATGGTAGGAGGGAGTGTTCGGGATACCTGTTTGAAAATAGTGATTATATTTGGTAAAACTAGTGGCACAGAATTTATACAATTATATTTCTTGAATACTCGCAATCTTTTATTGATTTATAACAGTAAAATTAGGCTATCAGGCCCAACCGTCAATAAAACCTTTGGGTGTCTCACAAAGGCTGGCTAACGGCTGGATCTGTTGATTAGTACTGTACCTCTGAGACTAGTTTGATGATTCTTGGCTGAGCAGATAAGTCTGGTGATGCCTTCAATGATCTGGCTTTTTGACTCAGTGTCTCTCTCTTTAGGCTTTTTACCAAGGAAGATGGTTGGGACTGGAGACATATAGAGATTGCAAATGGAGTTAGGTTTGGTTAGTAGAAGTAAACATAGCATTGCTGAGGGAGATGGAAAACAGCTCAGCTAATTAAAAAAAGAAAAGAGCGCAGAGTCGACAAGAGAGAGTAGAAATGTCAAATGAATTTGCAGTGATGGAAAGCATAGCACAGTCATCAAAACATTGATCACACCCATCTTCAGCAAAAGAAAAACGATAAATCTGATAATAAGTGAAGCCCTGAAGAAGCACATGTCCTGAAGATGCATTTGTAAGCCATTAACTATACAACATTATGCACCTCAGTTGTTCCAGGGTAACCACTGAACCTTTACATTATTTCTTGATGTAATTTTCACCTTTCAGTAAGTACATACAGCAGGTTCAATATGTTTGAAACTAACCAGCGCACCACCCATTTCATCATATGGTTGTAAATATCCTACATCATTCTATTTACCATTTACCCATTTAAAAGTTTCCAGTAAGTAGACAATGTGTATCCAAATGGATGAGTTTTCTCAATTTCTGTAAATCTAGTAAACCAGCTCACCTTTCTTGTTCTTTTCCTTTGTTACTACAGTCATTGACATGGTGTTGGAGCCAGACTGGTGCTCACTATAGGCAGAGCAGGGCAGCCGGCTGACCTGCAGTGATCGAAATGCACACTTCAAAGTGTTCTTATTGCCAGTGTCTCTCCGCTCTCCATCTTTACGCTTCTCAAGCCCTGAAGATACCCAGTAATCCACCTGCAGCCCAATGGCATCCACCCCGTGAGACATGCTGGGGCTTCTACATAATGGAGACATTGTTATTTTAACATGGTCTAATCCATTGCTTGCATTAGTTTAGTTTTTTTTTTTTGTAGATAAATCCTGATTTAAGCGATTATACAGCTGTGTGCCATAGCAATCTGAGAAAGAGCAGAGGTAGGGCTATTCTGACTATATTGATACATGAACAATATATATTATCATTACATATACCCTAGAGCAGCCAATCCACTGCTTAGTGATGGTGATGGGGGCGGCGTGGCAGAATCTTTCATCATACCAGAGCCTGATCCATATGCAGGGGGAGAGGTTGATGGAACTGCTAAATTGAAAACCATGCCCTCCTCACAATCGCCACCTACAATGGGTCGAACATTTTTAAAGGAATTTTTAAACCCAAAAATAATAATTCTCGTCATTTACTCGCCCTTATGCGGTCTCAAACTCATATGACTTCCTTGCACTTGACACATTCGCATGCATTAAGCACGAGAAAGTGTAATCGAGCTCATCTCATGATCACGCCTAGGAGACTGCAGATGTCAAGTCTTATAGAGAATATGGAGTTACATTTTGGTCTGTTTCTCACCCAAAACTGATTGTATAATTTCAAAAGACATGGATTAAACCACTTGAGTCATATGGATGACCTTTTTCCTGCCTTTATGTCCTTTTTTTGAGCTTGAAACTTTTGGACCTCGTTGACATGCATTGTATGGATATAAACGCATAATATATTCTTGAAAATGTCTTAATTTGTGTTCCATTGAAGAAAAATGTCATAAAAGTTTAAGATAGCATTCAAGGGATAGTTCACTCAGAAATGAATATTCTCTCATACATATCCAAGATGTGTATGACTTTCTTTCTTCTGCTGAACACCAATCGCAGCTCTGTAGGTCCATACAATGCAAGTGAATGATGGCCAGTACATTGAAACTCCAAAATGGAGATAAAATCAGCATAAGTAATCCAAGCGATCCAGTTGGTTTTGGGAAAAAACTGGATTTTCAATTTTTCACTGTACATCTTTAGCTGCAGTCTCTAGGCATGATTATGATTTCAAGCTCTATTTCACTTCATAGTGCTTCACGCATTTGCAGATGCATATCACTATAGGAAGTGTAATCGAGGTTAAAATCATGATCGCCAAGGAGACAGTTGTTGAGATGTACAGTGAAAAAGGAGTTATATTTTGGTCTGTTCTCACCAAAAACCAACTTGATCACTTCAGAAGACATTGATTAAACCACTGGAGTCGTATGGATTACTTTTATGCTGACTTAATGTCCTTTTTAGAGTTTGAATTTTTTGGACTTCATTGACTTGCATTGTATGGATATAAACGCATCATATGTCCTTGAAAATATCTTAATTTGTGTTACGCAGAAGAAAGAGAATCATACAAGTTTGAGATGACATTAAAGTGATAGTTCACCCAAAAATGTGCAGAGCTCTAGTGCAATAGGAAGTGTAATACAGCTTGAAATCATGATCGCCAAGGAGACTGCTGATAAGAAGTAAAGTTTAAAAGGTTATATTTTGGTCTGTTCTCACCCAAAACAAAATCCATAGCTTCAGAAGACATTTAATTAACCACTGGAGTCATATGGATTATGATAATGCTGTCTTTATCTGCTTTTAGGAGCTTCAAAAGGCCTGATCCCCATTCACTTGCATTGTATGGATCTACAGAGCTGAGATATTCTTAAAAAAATCTTTGCATTCTGCAGAAGAAAAAAAACGTAATTCACATTTGGGGCATGAGATGATATGAGAGAATTTTCATTTTCAGTAAAACTATTTCCTTCAGTAATAACTGGTCTTAGCTGGTTTAAGATGGTCTCCCAGCCTGACCATCTTCCAAGTGCCCAAAACCATTCTAAAACCAGCAAACCTGACCAGGCAAGACCAGCAAAAGAGCTTAGGTTTGTTATAACTGTTTTTTTCAGCAAGGTAACATAATTCTACTGAATATTGTGTAGTTAGACACAAAGAAGCACATATCAAACCTGGAGATCCTGTACTGGGCTCTATCAATCCCACCTTGACTACCTGTTATATGGAAAGTATGATTGCATTATTAAATATGTCTGAATACACTCTTGGGATATGATTCCACATACAGACTAATAAAGTTTCAAATATAACAATTAATAATTGTCGATTATTTTACAATTATAATACATGTACTCACACCCACAAAAGGAACAAAACTTTGGTAAGAATCATCCTCTTGCCTGGAAAAGTAAAAAAAAAAATGGCTGAACTTAATAGGTGTTAGAAATTAGCCAGGTACTGTATATTAAAGAGCAACTGTACTACTAGCCAAATCACTTATCAAAAACAAGAGCAATGTATGTCCCACTCACGTCTTATGTTTGCAGGTCAGCATGGCCTCAGCAATAGGGAGCTGATGAGTGACTGTAGATCCATTGATGTACTGTAGAATTCGTCCCCCCACATCCACATAGTCAGCAGAGGATGAGGCTAAAGAGAGAGATAGGAAAAAAAAAAACATTTCCAATGGACAAATGCCAAAGCAACTAATCGAAAGCAACGGTCTAAAAACAATTAAATGCTGCATATTCACAAGTTAAAACAGAAATTAAAGCAAATGATGCAAATGCAATGTCAAGTACGTACCAGTCTGATGAGGCTCAGACCGGCTAAATAACTCTCTCCATGAGCTGTCCAGGAAGGAAGAACTATAGCGGTTGTCCAGTGAACCCAGGTGTTTGGCCACAGGGTGAGAGCCTGAATAGAGACCCAGGCACCGCATGGAGCTCAAATTATTTTATATTAAACAAATACTGGAGCTCTGATCTAGGCAAGGTTAACCTCTAAACTCAGAACATACCTAAAGGCACCACAAGAAACCTCATGTGGCTGAGCCAGTCAGACATCTTGTTGGCCAGCTGAAAGACATAGAATCTCAAGATGGCTCCTAAGTAGCTCTGACCTCCAACCGCCACCACCTTTACCGGTTTGGGCATGACAGAGTTACAGTTACAGCTGTGGCCAGGAGGAGAGAGGAAAATGAAACAAAATCTCAATGCAGTCACAAGAACTGGTAGAATTGTAGTAAGCCAGCGGTTCTTAACTGGTAAGTAGCACATCTGTTCAGATAGGGTTGAAAAAACAATGCCTAAATGCAAATAATAAAATGCAATTTGCCATATAATTGTGCATAATCAGGATAAAAACACCTATTCTGTTATAGATTTGTAATTGGTGGAATCACATGAACATGTTGTTCCCGACTGTTATATGAACTTTAAATTTAGAGCAACAACATGATTCATATTAACAAGCATGAATAATATTTAACATCAATAGATTTGACAGCCTGCCAACACAGCATGTCAGTTCAAATTTGTGCGAATTCTCATAGCATCTGCAACAGTTACACTCACAATTTCTGTATGCGTGTGAGTAGGGCAGAAAGGACGGCCTGGATTTCTGATCCAGAGCAGGTGCAAACCACCGGTAGATTCTGGGCCTGCAGTAGCTCAGTCACATACTGCACACACAAAAACATGTCAATGAAACACTAATTTCTCCGTAGCCTGAGCCTCAGTATAAATATGTCAGTATGCACAGTCTGTCATAATGACAAAAACTTAGACTGATGTTCAGTTTCAACAATAAAGACATAATTTCAGCATAACAGAGAATGGCTATATCCCTGCTTAAACTCAGGTTTAAAACTGGTCTAACTGATCTCCCAGCCAGGCAAAGCTGTTTTTTTGCTGATCTAGCCGGTTTCCCCTGACTGGCCAAGGTGGTCTTCAGTTGATCTACAAGTCTTATCAGTTGACAAGTGCCCAAAACCACTATAAACCAGCAAACCAGACCAGGCTGAAGGACCAGCTAAGAAATAGCAAACCAGCTGACGCTGGTTAAAGCGGTTTCTTTCCAACAGATTTTGTCTAGGATATTAAGACAAACAGGAAGTTCAATGGTTGGTTCCTGACCTGTCCTTGCCATTCGCTGCCGTTCACCAGGATGAGGCTATCGGGAAGGGTGATATCCGACAGCAGGATCTGGTTCAGCTGGTCATACACTACCTTCCTCGGCATCTACAGTCCAGAAAAAAAAAAACAGTAGTACTGAAAAACAATCAGCCTTCATTTTCTCTTTTTTCTTCATTTAACATTTAAAGGGGTAGTGTTTTATTTCACGCCACTAACGGTACAAAACAAAATGCTGAAAATATCCAAAAAGTTTTCCCAAACAATCATACCACCCCTTCCCCTCCCATCTTCCCTTGTACAAACAGGTAGTCCCACCCCAAACTCCCCCAAATTTTGTACAATTTACACACACACACACACACACACACACACACACACACACACACACACACCTTTATTAGTTACACTTGTGAACCTACTTATTCATGTAATTATCTAATCAGCCAATCATGTGGCAGCAGTGTAATGTATAAAATCATGCAGATGTGGGTAAGGAGCTTCAGTTAATGTTCACATCAACCATCAGAATGGGGAAAAAATTTGATCTCAGTGATTAAGACCATGGCATGATAGTTGGTACCAGACAGGCTGGTCTGAGTATTTCTGTAACTGCTGATCTCCTGAGATTTAAGCACAACAGTCTCTAGAGTGTAAAGAGAATGGTGCGAAAAACCACCAAAAAAAACAGTGAGCAGCAGTTCTATGGATGAAAATGCAATGTTGATGAGAGAGAGAGAGAGAGAGAGAGAGAGAGAGAGAGAGATCAACTGAGAATGGCCAGACTGGTTCAAGCTGACAGAGAGGCTACGGTAACTCCGATAACCCCACTGTACAATTGTAGTGAGCAGAATAACATCTCAGAATGCACAACATGTTGAACCTTGAGATGATACAACAGCAGAAAACCACGTTGGGCTCCACTTCTGTCAGCCAAGAACAGAAAAATTAGGCTGCAGTGGGCCTACCATTTGTGTACCTCAGCAGAAATCCAGATTTGTCAGACCAGGTGATGTTTTTCCAATTGTCTACTGTCCAGTTTTGGTGAGCCTGTGCACAATGCAGCCACAGTTTCCTGTTCTAAGCTGACAAAAGTGGTCTTCTGCTGCTGTAGCCCATCTGCCTCAATGTTCAATGTGTTGTGTGTTAGGAAATTCTTTTCTGCATAGCACTGTTGTAACGCATGTTTATTTGGGTTACGGTCACCTGGGACCAGTCAGTCTGATTAGATAATCACATGAATAAGTAGATGTACAGGAGTACCTAATAAATTGGCCGATGAGTGTGTGTGTGTGTGTGTGCATGCACCACAGTATGATTTAATATTTACATTAGGGCTGTCGGTCAATTAAAATTTTTTAAATCGTGATCAATCCCATATTGTTTTGTAGTTAATTTAGTTTAATAGCAGATTTTGAAAATGCTGAAATTTGACACCATATATAATTTTCTGACAAAATGCATCCATTTCCATCTGAGGAAAGAAAACAAAACACTATGCAACAATAGAATGCTTTATTATATTTTCCAAATAAAGCCTTCCACAGTACATAGATAGGAATGCACTAAAATAGCACCACTTCACCCAAATTATAATTTTTCCCCAAAGTCTAACTGGGAGGTTGAATTTTTGAAAGGATTAGTCCCTATAGGTTGAGTATTCATTAATATTTTCATCCATTTCATACATCCATATATCTCATAATGTTTCATTTAAAATATTAATCTTATAGCATTGCCCCCCCCCCACTCCACTCTCCTTTTTCTCCCAATTTGGAATGCCCAATTCCCAATGTGCTTTTAAGTCCTCGTGGTCACGTAACGATTCGCCTAAATCAGAGTGGTGCAGTACGAATCCCAGTTGCCTCCGCATCCGAGATAATCAACCAGTGCATCTTATCATGTGGCTTGTTGAGCGGGTTGCCATGGAGACATAGTGCATGTGGAGGCTTCACGTAATCCACCACAGCATCCACGCTCAACTCACTATGCGCCCCACTGAGAACAAACCACATTATAGCAACCATGAAGACGTTACCAGTTGTGACTCTACCCTCCCCCTGGCAAACGGGCCAATTTGGTTGCTTAGGAGACCTGGCTGGAGACACTCAAAATGCCCTAGTATAAAAACTAAGTACAAAAACTAGTGTACCCCAGGGGTGGTAGCCAGCGTCTTTTACAACTGAGCTAAGGTTGCAGATTCATTGCAATGGCATTAAATCTCAAACTCATCATCCACAATATTAATCTGCCAGTAGATGGTGGCTTTCCTACAGCAATCATGAAGCCGCATTCATGATTCCCTTTAGGGAGTCAACACCAGCGTCAAGTGGCACTTTGAACCCCACATGAAAAGCCCTTGATGACAAAAAGATGATAGTAAAGACTTGGTTTGTATGATGTGAATGTTGTCTTCTGAATTCGGATGTGCCCCTGGGAACCGCACCTGAATCCACTTGAAAAGATGGTTTGGGTTATGGTTCATGTGAACATGTATGGTTCGCTGCTGATATGAAAGCAATAGTACCAAATCGGTGAAGTGATCCACTTGTGATGGCGTATAATTTATATCTTTACAGGCTCCTGATCACAATTATTATGGTATAATGCATTTTTCATATCTGCTTGTCTCCAAACAAATACCCTCCAGCTCACACATTCTTTATGTCTCTTGTAATGCATCCACGTGCTCGCGGCAGACAAACAGCAACATTCATCACTTCATTGCACATTCAATGCAACCGTGGGAGAAAATACAAGTATCTAAACAGCAGAAAGAAAAAAACTTGGGTCGGGTTCAAGTAATAGAACAAAGTATGAAAACAACCTGAATTACTGCTATGTGTGTTGTGAAGTGTGCATTAGCGTAATGACTCTGGGCGGACACATCACAAAGGTCCAACAAGTGTTTATGCTGGCTTAAAAATGACGCGTTATACTTTAATCGCATACGTTAACGTTAATTTTGACAGCTCTAATTTTACAAAAAAATAACCTAACAAAAAAAAAAAAAAACACCTTTAAGGGCTCGTATTATGGAGGACCTAGATACAAAGTTATTTCTGTCTCACTAACAGCACAGTTTTTTCCACAAACATTTGAAACAGAGCAGCAGAGGTGAGGTGTAAAAATATATTTTGGAGAAATGTATCAAATATTTAACGAACTGCAGTGAGTATTAAAACAACACTTCATCGTAATGGCTCTTGTGTGTTTTCACACCTCTGCACAAAATGAGCCAGGTGTTGAATCATGCCAGACCCTGAATTACATAAACAGAATAATCGCCCACTCTCTCTCTCTTCCTCACTCACTCTCTTTCACCCGCTCTTCCGGCAGCACACCCACCCGAATCCTCACGCTCACTAATTCTCATGCACAGCCAAAACGAATCACCATATTCTGCTTTGCCCTCTCACACAAATATGCCATTTCCCGAGCAGAAAGCCCTTGGGTCTTTATCGATTCTGCCAAGCTTAAGACAAAGCAACTTTAGAGTGAGGCAAGTGCTCTTGGCTAAGTGGTTGCTATGGGTGTACGTTTATGTGAGTGTGTGTGTGTGTAAGTGTAGAGGCTGTTACCTGAGGGGTAAGGCTGAACTCGGGTGATTTCTCACCGTCCGAGCTGTTTGTGCACTCACTGAGCGGTTTGGACAGCTGTCTCTCTTTCATTGGGGTCCCTCGAATCATTTTGGGGGTGTGACCACCATCCAGCCTGGGGAGAATTTCACAGCTGCATTTATTTATTGCCATATCCTCCCCATTTTATATCAGCATGTGTATAAGATACTACAAGATCAAGGAACAATCATATTTAAGATTAAAAAAAAATTCAACTGGCCATTGGAATAGCTCCAATTCAGACATTGAATAATTTACACACACCTTGGCAAAACTCTTCCCACACTTTTTGACCAATGAATTTCCATGACTTTTATATCACTTTTACAGACGTTTGTGATTTCTGGAAAAGGATATGCTAATGCATCAACAGACCGATTTTTTTTTTTTCTTACTGATTCATTGAAAAGGAATGACTTTCTCACAAATCGGACATCACACAATGGATTGCAAGCAATTTTTACTCTACACAAGAACAATATATAGAGTATAACTAACTAGAATATTCCAGTCATTTGTCATTTCTGGAAAGTGATTTTAAAAAATAATTTTGATTCAGACTGAATCACTAATGAATCATTCAGACCAATTTGTGAACCATTTTGACCAACTGACTGAAAAGAACCAATTGAAAAGAAGGATTTGCTCACAAATTGGACATCACTGTGGCTTGTAAGCAAGTTCTACTCCACACAAGCTAACCAAGTGCAATATTTAGGTGATGAAATATATCAGAACACAGCGTAACTAGAAAAATTTATAAACTCTATAGAAATTTCCATAACTTTTAAGATTTTGTTAATTTCCATCACAATTCCACAACCCTGTCAGTTAAAGACAAGGAAGTATGTACATAGTTTGTGCGTGAAATACAGGTTTTGTGTGTGACACTAACCTGGGAGATGGCATGTTGTTGCTACTGCTCCTCTGTGGGGTCCGGGGCCTCTCCGCCACAGATACTGTGATGCTAGGGGTGCCGTCTCCCGTCACCTCCACTTCATTTTGTTTCTACGAAATGAATGTCAATAAATACTAGCTCACCGAGAACAGAGGGATATTGCTACAGACAAAAGGGTCAGGAGGGGGCTAAAAGAGAATAAAAAAACAGGACAAGGTGGCATAAGTCTCACCAGTGTGTCCATCTCTGAGAAAACATCATCCAGATGTGCACTGGGGGAACGCTGGATTTTAACAGATACAGGCTGTTCGCTCTTCTTCAGAAGCATAAATGGAGAGGAGAAAAATGACAAGATATGAGAAATAATGTAATGTATTATACAACAATTTATTCCGGTCTTCTACTTTGATTGGATAAGTGGCATTCCGAGAATGCTGATATTTAGTAGTGGTCGACCGATATGGGGTTTTAATGGCCGATTTTAGCCTTTCTCCATTCAAGCACTTGACTTTAACTATACATAAGTAATATTTACATTATATTCATGATGTTAGTCAGAGGGGAACTGGCCCCCACAGTGAGTCTGGTTTCTCCCAATGTTATTTTTCTCCATTAATCAACATCTTATGGAGTTTTGTGTTCCTTGCCACAGTCGCTTTCAGCTTGCTCACTGGGGTTAATAATACAACTATTATATAATTACTTATTTTTAAGCATCTAGTTATCTATTACACAATGATGATTCAACAACATTATAGACATTACAGTTGTATCCTCTATTAATGCCTGATCTTCTATAAAACTGCTTTGAAACTATGCGTGTTGTGAAAGGCGCAAATACAAATAAAAATGACTTGACAAGTAGATCGGAGCTGCACTTTCATGACAGGAAAAGGTCTCCCGAGAGCATTTCAAACATGGCCGACAGTGGACTGACTTGCTAGAAAGACTTGGTCGCACTCACGCACTTGCACAGATCCAGCACAAAACTCAATCTACTGACAGTTTAAACAGCCTTGATCACCTGCTTGAATTTTTGTTATGATTTGTGAAACAGAGGAACTTTTGATCCTGCAGTTTTGATTCTGGCTGATAGAATACACACTTCAGATGAAGATATTAGAGGAGCGCTAGATGGGAAGAAAAACACTGGATTTTCATGAGGCTCATGAATTACATCTGTTTAAACTATATATCAGCATATTTGCAGACGGTATATAATAGAAGTTACCCTTTATCGTTAGAAAAGTGACAGGGAACTGTTGAGGAGAGACTGTTAGAATAGGTGCTTTAGAGGAAGATAAAAGAGCGCTCCTCCACAGGATGCTGAAGTTGGAGGTATGTGCATATTTGCAGGTGGTATATGACATTAGTTTGATTGATATTTGCCGTTTTAGACAGTTAATTTACAGGAAACTGTTGAGGAGGGTGAGGTAGAATGAAACAGATGAGCACTTTAACACTGAGCTCAAACGCATCTGCCATGGCTCTGATATGCAGACCGTTTAAATGAGACTGTGTTGCACACAGAGTTATTGTAGTAGCATGATGAACGTATCAACAAAACGAACCGTGATTGGTCATTTACATGTCTCAGTTGCTTCACATGCAAGCAGCCAATTCTCAGTGCCCTCAAGAAACAAAACGCCCAAAGGGGAAAATTTAGCACAGATGTGATTATTAAAAAAGTCTGAATATTGTCCGATTTATCAGCCTCTGCGCTATATCGGTCGACGACTATTATTTAGTATCACTGATCCTGCCTTGTCTTCTTTTGGAATTATTTTCACAAAAAGAGTTAAAATAACAGGTTACATTTGGTCTAAAATGTAAGTTACTTTAAATTAACTTCTTGTTTATATAATTCTTATATTCTTGTTTTTGCATTCTGAAACATACCATGAAAGCACACTCAAAAGACATACTGTCTCTTCATCACGCCAGTTATCACGTTTGCCACCACCATTTGTAATTTTACCATTTTCCATCAGACGGAGAGCCTAAACAGTGCATGAACATTTCTGTGACTGTACAAAGCACATGGATAATTTAGGAGGTACACACGGAGGCATTATATGATCGGTTGTCTTTTGCTAAACAACTTTCTGAAACATTCTAACACTGAATTGTTTCACACTATATACCTTTAGCAATAACCCTTGGTTAAGCAAAGTGTGAAAAGACCTTATTGTGCTGTTGAACTGAATATCAGCACAGCTGTAATTACCCATGACACAAAGGTGCAGCTGAATCACGTCTGTGCTGTAATTCGGTACAACAGCACTCTTGTTAATGTGATATTGCCAGAAAATAACATAAAACACAAGTAAGAAGGCAAAGAAGGCTCAAAGCTCAATGGTGCCAGAGCTGATTTAATCTCTCTCTCTCTCTTAAAGGCACTCACATGGCTCAGTCTGTCTTTGCTGAGGCTGCACCTGCTATTCAAATTGCCAAACTCCATCTGAGAGTTGGACTGCGAGATGCCTTCAAAAAATGGCCTAAAAAAAACAAACACACAAACAAAGATCCAAGGTAAAAATAAGAAAATAGTTTGCCCACTCAGTATCTGACTAAAAAAAATGCTCAGTCGGAATGTCAATGAAGGCCAAAGTTATTTTGTCAGTTCATTTGACATCTACTGCATTTATATGTTCTTTGTGTACTGTATAATGTATACCAGAAGCCTTTATAACAATAGCACCACATCGATTGACTGCCTACTCTAATGTAGGCACAAATATTCTTGTAATGCACAGCAAACACTAAATACATTTCTGAAAGCACCAGAAGAGTTGCATTAATACTAGCTAGGTAATGTTGTACCGAAGTTTGGGTTTGGGGGTGCTGAGAACACTGTCCGTTTCTTCCATCTCTTGGCCACTGTCACTCGGGTTATACATTTCAAGACTGTCATAGAGCTCATCCAAGTCCTCTTCCACATCCCGGATCTGCTCCTGGGACACATGATCCAAACCAAACCCCACCTACATACATTATATTTCCCCATCAATCACACATCAGCATGGAAACTGTATTAATGATATAGACTACATGGTCAAAAGTATATTGACACCGAACACCACACACACATACAGTATGTGCTTGTTAAACATTTCATTTTAAATTCATTGGCATTAATTAGAGATGCACCGATGTATCAGCCGCTGATATTTATCAGCCAATTACAACCATCAGCAAATTGCTTTTAATCATGAAAATGCCTATATGAAAAACCAATGTTTTTTTTAATAATTAATTATCATCACACTTTGTAAAAAAAACTTTGTGAATTAAAAAACACAATCCAGACATAATGATGAATGTAGAAGGGTTGACACTCCTAAGAACATTTAGTTTATAATTCTAGTTCTCACATTAATGAGGAAAAACTGTTGTTACAGATGTGACAATTGTGAATAAAGCACTTACCTATACCTGATGAGGTAAACCTTCCAAAACATTTTCACAAACCAGCAAACTTTGACTTCTTAGACATTGGTATGGTATCTATTACGATTGGTATTGTATCTACGGACGATTACTAAACCTTAATAGACTGCATTCAGTGATTTAGTTCATGGAAATTATTTCTTTTTAGATCAATAAAATAAAGCTTTTTTGTACATCTTTGTAGATTTTTAAAACATAATTTCTGACCAAAAATATCGGTACCATTATTAGCCAATAGTTTTCATATTGGTGCATCCCTAGCATTAATCCCTACTATACTACTGCTACTTTAACATCATCTACTCTTATGGGAAGGCTTGCAAAGAGGCATTATTATGCTTAAACAGAGAAGGGCCTTCCATAAACATTTCCCATAATGTTGGAAGCACACAATTATCTCAGAATTACTGAAATAGCTAAACCGGTTCATTAGAAGGGTGTTTCCACATACTTGTGGCCATGTAGTGTATTTTGAAGGGGAACAATGAGATCAACCAATCAGATTAAGATATGAACATGAACTGCTCGGAGTGACCAGTGAGTGGACAAGGATATTCAAAGTTCACACAAACTTCAAGACAGATGGGTGGAAAATGGAAGGAAAAAGACCTTTAGTAAAACAAAAGGTAAATGTACATTCATAAGGGTAATGGGTAAACAGAAAGACAGGATGCAAAAAAAAACACAGTCTGCAATTACCTCATCAGACACTTTGAACCATTTCACCAATGCCAAAAGCTTCTGTTTGATGTTGGGTTGCTGGATTTAAAACAAAAAAGACCTTGTTAAACAGAAAACGGGGGAGTCAAGAGCTAACAGACTCAAATTAACAGCGTATCTGGAGGACAATGGCAGGGAACAAAATTAGCATCGAGCGGAGAGTGAAAAAAAAAAAAAAAAAAACTGTCACAACAAGCAGAGCGCCCAGTGAGCTGGCACAGGGAGTAGAGGCTTGTCGACTAGAAGGAATGCACAGGAAAACAAACTAGACTTGTGATAGCATCTGAGAAGAGGAAGTAGATAACCAATATCCTCAGAAGCCTCATCTCTTGAAATCTATAATTCTACAATTGCATCTGCTGCGTCGTATAAAACAGAAAATCAGTGACCTGAGGGAGAAAAATGCAGTTGGTTAGCCTCTTGGCTCTTGACAAAGCCAGAGTCACTTACATTAGCTCTGGTGATGGAGGTTGTGGAAGGGAGTTTACGACGAGGTTTCTTCTTCCTCAGCTCATCCTCGTCATCGTAAAGATACTGCCCAAAAATGATAAAACATCCTTTAAAACCATCTCAGTAAACATGATAATGATGCTCTCCAATAGCATTATGCACGGTCTCCTTTATGTCATTGGTATTTTAACCTGAGCTCAAACCTCAGACCTGACACATTTCCATTCATCTCTTTTTTCTCTTTTGCAAGGTTAATCATCGATTTTTGCTGCCTCAATTTCTTTATATTTATTTAATTTTTTCTCTCAGGCCAAAGCAGTGGTTTGAAACTGGTTTTGCTTCAGGACTCACACTGGACTTCAAGTGGCAACCCAACTCAGTTCAGAAATTGTTTATCATACAAAAGTAAGCAAATAGTCCTTGCTGTGGTGCACTGCTGTGTATCACAGGTCTTACCTGCCCCTGTAGGGGGTCATCACTTCCATCCTGCTCTGACGAATAGCTTTCCTCTTCCTCCTCAGAGTAATTGTCAATGTCTGGTGAACGATCTGAAAGGAAAAAAACCAAGAACAGTTGCAAATATTTAACAAGAGTCTTACTAAAAGACCTGCAGGATGCCCTCAAAAGTTTAAAAAGCAGCCTTGGCATGTTTTTGTATATTCTCATTGGCTGGTTCAAATAGGGATATATATAGTGAGGTTCAAAAGTCTGGAACAATTGTGAAAATACTTCTAAATGGCATTCTTCTAATTTAATACGGTGTTTCATTACAAATTGTATTATCAGCATGGCTGTCACTTGGTTTTAAACAAAGTGGTAGGGACAGTTTGGGGGGGGAGAGGGGTTGTTGTATGATGTCACACAGTGGAAAAACTCAAGAATATTAATGTGCAGATAATGTCAAATGATGACTTTTTTAAAGTTCAATCTTGATGCCCAATTCAAGCACTCCATTAAATATTTCACATAATTAATTAAATGACAAGCTCAAGAACTGGAGACTAAGCAAGGAAAAAAGTCCCACTCATAAATTATGCCTATGATTATCAGCATAACATGTGATAAGCTTATTAAATTAACATGAATTTCAAAATGTTTTAGCATTTGGGGTCTCTCCTTTTTGCTGTAATGACTGCATTCACTCAAGCTGTATGGATTCCACAAGTTTGTCAGTAAAACCAAAGTTATCAAAGCATGATTTGATGTTCCAAAGAGCATCTTGTATGCTTCAAAGGAAGCAAGGAAAACTGGCTTTTTGTTCAAAGATCTACAGAGTTAATAAGGTCAGTGTCACGAATGTGCTTATTTGGTTTGTGACCTAGTAAGTGTAAAATCATATATATTTCTTATTAATTTTAGACCAAAAATTTTATTTCCAGGTTTAAATTAGATTTTGATCCCCAGATTTTTACACTTGTATTTTTAAGTGTCCCACTCTTGCCTGATAGTTTGGCCTTTGGTCCCTCCGGGTCGATGGGCTGACTGGAGAGAGAATCAACCCGGATCTCAGCAACAAGCACTGCTGTGTCCTTCACTGTTGTGTGCAAACCCAACACATGAGCACCTTCTGTAGGGTGCTGCATCACCTATGAGGAAAAACAGAGAAGCCATGAAGTAGATTGAAAGAACAGGAAGAATGGGGATGAATACAATTTAAAAAAAAAGTTTCATTAGTTCACTAAATTAGTTTAGGGTTTGCTGCAAAATATACTCAATATATTTTATGGCCTACTTAAGAAAGATTTACACAAGTGCAGTAAATTAAATTCAATTTTATTGAAAAGAATTCAAATGTGGGCCAGCTGCTGTCTTCAGAGCCATCATGGGTTTTTAGCGGCTTCTTACCTCAGCCATGTTTATCAGTCCTAGTGCAAGAGTCTTATAGCCCAGTATAGTGCGATTCTTGTAACGCTTGCGCCTCTGAAGCATGATCTGAAGCTTGTTGGCATCCCTCTTCAAAAAGTGTGGATACTGAAATAAATATGGAACAAAAAATGTAGTGCAGGTTGGATCTAATTCTTTAAAAAACAGAAGGGCTGAATCTTAGGAGCTTCAAATAACAAGAAATATCAAAACAGAAACATTAATACCTAATATGTTTAATCTGAAAACATCCATCAAGTACTAATCTCATCCAAAACACACACATGTACACAAAGCTAACCTGCAGGGAGAAAGTGAGCTGAAGATCAGTCTCTGTAAGCCCAGATGAGGACAGCATGATTTCATTTGAACGCAAAATACGCTTTGAGCCCTAAAGAGACATTTACAATCATTAGTGACCTAAACATAATTAATCACAGTTTCACCATTTAAACTTTTAGAAAACAGATACTCTTTAATAAATGACATGCTATAAATTTTGAGTTTCACCTGAAGTTTAACTGCAATGACAACTGATGTAAGGTCTCTGTCCAGCTCTTTCAAAATCACTAATTTTTTGAGAGTTAGACTGAGAAGTCTGCAAGAGAAAAAGAGGTTTGGGGAAAGGAAAGAGAGAGATTGGGGTTGTTCCAATGACAAGTTGCTATGGCAGCTGAATTAACAATATGTCCCCATATTACTTATACTGTCTACAGCAGGGGTTTTCAAACCGGGGTCCGGGGACCCCCAGGGGGCCGCAAGGGAGTGCTAGGGGGTCCACAAAATATTTCAGAGAAAAAAAGAAAAAAAAATTGAAAAAAAAAAAAAAAAGTTTTAAAATGTTGACATTATTTCACATAATTTACATACATTAACTGAAATCGTTAGATTAATCACACATTTTTTTTTTCATATTGCCATAGCAAGAAATAAAAATACTATTATAAACTGGTATATACTGTAATTTCATATATTACAGCAATACATCTTATTTTTTTTAATGCACTATACTCTGTAAGGCTGCCTTGAAATTTGTTTTTAATATTTTTGCTAATTAATTTATATATTGCTTTTCACAAATGATATATAGAATTTTATATTAATTACAAATATACTTTTTAAATAATTGTTTTTTTCATTTACTCTTTCTCTTTGGGTTTATACATCTAAAATTCTCCAGCACAAGAAAGATACACTGTCAACTTAATAAAAATGAATGATTTTCGAGTTAATATTTTATCAAATTATTTTGGATTCAGTACAATATAAATACCAAATTATTTAATTTTGCAAATCTACATAATAAATCTACATAATATCATGTTTAATAGTTTTATCACACAGGGAGTCCTTCGCATGGGGATCATCAAATTTGAAAAGTTTGAAAACCCCTGGTCTACGGTATAGAGTGGACATATTGGCCTCAAATCCCAGATGTAATTTTGGCTGACATTTCATCTAAAATTCTAGACAACAATTGCAACCTTTTGTACTGTGTGGAAAGAACAATTCCATTATGTGTTTTAATATACTGTAGGTCAATCATAAATCTAATGGTGGCTTGTGGGCTTAAGATTCAAAAGTAATGCGTACAGAAAACTAATTTGACTGGAGCTACAATATTCAGATTTGCACCTACTGCATATCAACAGCTTCCACTCAGTTCTTGCACGGAAATGAAAACAACAAGTAATTTATCTCCCCTCCAAATGAGACGGCATTATATCTCCACTTAGCAACAGACATGGGATTTCATGCCCAAAAAATGTCTTTGAGTAGGTGTGCAAAGATGTTTTTGGCCTAAAGTCAGGAACACTACATTAGAGATATTAGATTAAAGTGATAAAACTGAAAGTGGCACAGCACCAAGCACACCCAGATCTGTGACAGCTTGTATTTTCACACAATGACAGTGGGATGTTTCCATCAATTTTAATATAAACAATACACATGCATTTGCATACCACTTTAAAGATTATGATACATGTAACAGATTTAGATGCATAATACTGCCGTATACTGTAGTCAGAATTTGTGTTACCATTATTTTTTTCATCAATCCAAAAGGAATAATTTATGGTATATTGCTCAATTAATCAGGGGACCAGATCACATTTCCAAAGTGTCGTGTGTTTGTTTGTTTTTTTAAACAAGCATTACAATATTTTACTCAAAAAAGACATGGTAACTTTCTGTTTGCTAAAATTGACTTTTCAAATTAAATGCTTTTTGTGACTGAATAAATAATATTGTCATTTTCACCAAAACCACACTTGTCATTCATCCATGATTTTAGTTCTTTAAATCTTTATTAATTTCCATTGCCTATTTTTGTCAAGTCCAATTTGTTATTGTAGACCTAAACTCTATAATCACTGTTCAGGAAAATAAAAACAACAAAAGATAAATACATAGCATATAGGAATTTACAATCTAGTCTGTCAAAGTGACAGCTAATGATCATTTATAGTGCAATCTCAGACTGTAGTGTGCATTTCAAAAGTAGTTGATGGTGTTCAATAACAAAAATGTACTCCTATATTTGCACTTGGATACATTTAACACCCAAAATCGACATCCCAAGATGCTCAGACTAAAGGTCGACCGATAGTGGATTTTGGACGTGGGACTATGAACAAGCCTGAAATACACATATGCAAGGAATCTTTTTTTGAAGTGATTGAGACTTGGCACCATTGCAATTATCTATATTTAAGACTTTACCAAATTAAGCTTTTTATACCCTATATTCACTAGATTATACAGTATATTTCACAATATGAGGATTATTATTATTATTATTATTCATAAGACATTAAGTTGGAGACACAATGTATTTGCTGATGGGGCACGCTTTCATAGTCACGTATTTGTTTTCATGTCCTCACTTCAATTTAGAACATGTGATTATCTAATCAAAATAACCTTCATTTGAGGATAAAAATATGGATGAATACTGTCAGTAAGTGATTGTTTTTATTTTACTTCTAGAGGCCACTGATATATTGTAAAACCAAGTTGTTTTAACAGTAGAATCCTCCAGCGCTAGCCACAGAGGAACTTGGAGGAATAATAAAAATAAAATAAAAAAAACTTATCTGCATAGATTTTTGCTGATGACAGATCCTTCCAAAAAGCAAC
This sequence comes from Moxostoma hubbsi, assembly GCA_032164185.1. Taxonomy (NCBI): domain Eukaryota; kingdom Metazoa; phylum Chordata; class Actinopteri; order Cypriniformes; family Catostomidae; genus Moxostoma; species Moxostoma hubbsi. The sequence goes on from JAVLUX010000042.1 coordinate 11,552,852, forward strand.
TATCGGCACCGATTAATCTGTAAAACCGATATATCAGCCTATCTCCAGCTCATAAATCCCATGATGTCAAGCTATAGGCTAAATGACCACAGATCAGGGTTCAGACACAAACTAGCATCTTGAACCCAGTGCACTCTTCAAAGTGAGCCATAGTGAACACATACGATTATGGGTCTAATTCACTTACAAGTCTGTCCCTCTGCATTAGTGTGTAACTCGAGAGCAAGGAGACTCCAGGCCAGATACAGGTAATGAAATTGTAAGAGGATGGGAAAACCAGCTTATGCAAGTCATTGGAAAATAATACGTATGCACTTAGACTGCAGAATTTTATATTAAGTAATATGTATCCTGGTTTATTTGCACTGAATCTACACAATGACTTTGTCTCTAGTAAAAACTATGTATTAATGTAAAAAGCTTTTTCCTACTCTTGTTTTCACTACAAAAACAAACTTTATTCAAATTATCATTGTACAATTTCAATCATTAAGAAATTATTTTTAGCTCTGCAAAATCCTGTTTGTTTTGGAGGTTAACATACTATCATTAGTAGCTTACCTTTTTTTTTTTTTTTTTTACCAGAGTGAGGTTAAAAAGAGGAAGAACATGATGCAAAGAGAGCAGAAGACAGTTATCAAAACTGTCTCTAACGTGAGAAAATGATCTTTGATATAACACTGAAAAAGTTTTGGTTAGGCAACCTGACCAAAGGTGTTTCATGCAGCCGCATTTAAACTAACTGGTTTCATTCAAGTAAAAAAAAAAAAAAAAAAAAAAGGATTTAAATGTTACAGAATCAACCACATTAGGTTACACCAAAAAATAAAAATAAATAAATAAATAAATAGCATTCAACTGTACATTAACGCATTTTGCAGTGTAGAAAAACTTAAACTGAAATAAATAGAAACGGTTTAAAGGAACAATACAATTAAAGTTTGAAAAAAGAAAGGAAGGAAGAGTAAAACTATATTGTTTCATCTTTCTTTAGTTTAATGCATTGATCTCTTGCAGCGCTGCGTGACGTGGATTAACTATTTACTGTGTTACACTGTAGCTCTTTTGCAATTCCACACAGCGCGTGTCTACTAAACATTACTGAAGCGCTCGCAGGCGCACGGACGCACATACCTGGGCACGCAGCTCGGGGATGAACTGTCAATCTCCCATGTCGCGAACAGGTTCATCTGAAACGGGCGACTCGAAGAAATCGTGACCGACCTAAGGGAATGCATGTGGGGAGATGGAGCTCCCGGTCGCTGCTGAATCCCTCCTCGTTCCGACATGCTGAAGTCTCGAGATCTGTGTTGCCAATCTTGGTCAGTTTATACGCTCGCGAGTGTGGTCTGGGTAAATAATGACACGTTCATGGCACGAGCCCGTTTACGTTCCCGCCTCCGCTTAACCCTTCATTTATTCCAGTCGTGGAGTTTTTTTTCTTCTAAACACTCGACTGTCTGTGTTCAGCAACACCGGCTTGTGATCAGCTGAGCGTTTTTAAAGTAGCAGGAAGCGGAAATCTCTATAAAAATAATATAGAAAAGTAACGCCTCTCGCTGAAAACATCCGGCCACGGCAAAATGTTGTGAATTTGAACACTTTGTGCGCGTTTTTTAACATGCGCGAAACGAATGTCTTTGAACGTTGCGTCGCGTCTCGCTGTTTTCTCAATGTCTCACGCTGAAGCGCCGCGTTTTTTGACGCCTTGTCAGGTTAAAAAAATATCTTGAATTCTTAAAAAATGCTTCTCGAGATACCTGCATCTGCTATATTTGTTGTGCTGCATTTAGCTTTTTTAACGCAAGAACGCGATCGGTCTGAACGGCCCCATCACTGCAGGCGCGCGTCGCGTTTGCTTGCAGGAACAGCTTCATTGATTACAATGGGAGCATTCTAGTTCCTCACATAGCTAGTAATGTAGATAGGATGTAAAAAACAGGGAAAACTGACAGTGAGTGACTGTGTTCCTTTTCAGATTCAAGGTACGAGCATCAGATTTGACTGACACCAGTCACTATTTGTATTAATTAAAATATGTCCGTGGAATCACATTTTTAGTTATTTAAAATGTTAGTTCTCCCCAAAATGAAAACGCTCCCATAATTTACTCACCCTCATGTCATCCCAGATGTATATTATTTTCTTTCTACTGATGAACACAAACTAAGACTTTTAGAAGAATATTTCAACTCAAACTCCAAAAATCACATAACGCATCATAAAAGTAATCCATACGACTCCAGTGGTTAAATCTATATGTTCAGAAGTGATATAATAGGTGTGGGTGTCCTTTTAAATCTCCACTTTTACTTTCACATGCTTAAAGTGAAAGTGGAGATTTATAGGAAGAAAGGATTTAAATATGTATCTGTTTCTCAACCACACCTACTGTATATTCACTTCTGAAGATATGCATTTAACCACTGGAGTCATATGGATTACTTTTATGCTACGTTTATGTGATTTTTGGAGCTTGAAAGGTCTGGTAACCATTCACTTGTAATGCATGGATCTGCAGAGCTGAAATATTCTTCTAAAAATCTTAATTTGTGTTCATCAGAAGAAAGAAAATCATACACATCTGGGATGGCATGAGGGTGAGTAAATGATGGGCTAATTTTTATTTTTGCGTGAACTATTCCTTTAACAGGCAACACACACTGTGCTCCCTCTATTTTTTCTTAAACACAGCCCACTCAAATCTATTATGGTTGTGGCAGCAAACTAAAACACTAAAAAACACTGAAAAAACACTGCAGCCACCCACGCTGTTACTGTTTGTAGTTTATCTCTCCTTGACAGATTGAAGCCAGAGAGAAGTTAAGTTTCATGACATGAAGTTGTGAAACATGCAGACTGCCAGGCAGTGGTGTATTTAGGCAAGGGCGACATGGGCAGCTGCCCAGGATGGCATCTTGCGGTTGGGGGAGCACTGTTCTAGGGTAACAGGGTACCCTAAATGGTATAATGTCTACTGACTAGTGGTCAACTGAAATGGGTTTTTCAGATGGTATATCAGATATCAGATGCTGATATCTAGAGAGCAGGGTGGCCTATATAAATGTTGATAAACATGCTACAATTAAAAACAGCAAATCAGATGTATATAATTTCTAAAGTGAAGCAAACATTTATTTTCTGCAATATTTACGCAAATGTGCATAAACTTGAAAAGAAAAAACCTTGGAAAAAACAGTGTTGACTATTTTATATACAGTGCATCCAGACAGTATTCACACAGCGCTTCACTTTTTCCACATTTTGTTATGTTACAGCCTTATTCAAAAATGGATTAAATTAATTATTTTCCTCAAAATCCTACAAACAATACCCCATAATGACAATGTGAAAAAGTTTGTTTGAAATCTTTGCAAATTTATTAAAAATAAAAACCGAAAAAAAAATCACATGTAGGCCTACATAAGTATTCAAAGCCTTTGCCATGACGCTCAAAATTGAGCTCAGATGCATCCTGTTTCCAATTATCATCCTCAAGTTTCTACAACTTGAATGGAGTCCACCTGTGTTAAATTCAGTTGATTGGGCATGATTTGGAAAGGCACACACCTGTCTATATAAGGTCCCACAGTTAATAGTGCATGTCAGAGCCCAAACCAAGCCATGAAGTCCAAGGAATTGTCTTTAGACCTCCGAGACAGGATTGTATTGAGGCACAGATCTGGGGAAGGGTACAGAAAACTTTCTGCAGCATTAAAGGTCCCAATGAACACAATGACCTCCATTATCCATAAATGGAAGAAGTTTGGAACCACCAGGACTCTTCCTAGAGCTGGCCGCCAAGCCAAACTGAGTGATCGGAGGAGAAGGGCCTTAGTCAGGGAGGTGACCAAGAACCCAATGGGTTCCAAAATTCTCTGGTCTGATGAAACAAAGATTGCAAGTATCATGTATGGAGGAAACCAGGCACCGCTCATCACCTGGCCAATACTATCCCTACAGTGAAGCATGGTGGTGGCAGCATCATGCTGTGGGGATGTTTTTCAGCGGCAGGAACTTAGTCAGGATCGAGGGAAAGATGAATGCAGCAATGTACAGAGACATCCTTGATGAAAACCTGCTCCAGAGCGCTCTGGTCCTCAGACTGGGGTGAAGGTTCATCTTCCAACTGGACAACGACCCTAAGCACACAGCCAAGATAACAAAGGAGTGCCTACGGGACAACTCTGTGAATGTCCTTGAGTGGCCCAGCCAGTGCCCGGACTTGAACACGATTGAACATCTCTGGAGAGATCCATCCAACCTGATGGAACTTGAGAGGTCCTGCAAAAATCAAAGGGAGAAACTGCCCAAAAGTAGGATTGCCAAGAATTTTCAGGACTTTCCTATTTCCTATAGCTTGTTTGGAAATGGAATTGTGCATACATGGCAGGTAAAACCAGGGGTGCAAAGGGATTATATTAAATACATGTTTGTTTCGGTCTGTTCTGATCTTTGGATGTTTGACTCTCATATACACAATAGACACCTGAAGCCTCCCACACAAATAAACGTAAAAGACCTTACATGCTGTAGATTTAGTTTAGATATTTTGGGTACTTAAATCATTCAAACCTAATCCAAGAGCTCTCAGTCTCTCTTCTTAGGCGGCGCAATATATGAGTCATATTTAAAAATACTTTCAGGTGACTGTCATATTGCGGCTTTTACGGTGTTATATAAAAAAAATTTCACAAAATTTTACAAAAAGACTGATCATATTCCAAACGGGTTCCGCGACCTTATGAAATTATCACTTGTCATCTCCTCTATTTTATTTTCGCCTGTAGATGGTAGTAACTCCCCATTTTTTTTTTAGCCTTCATTTTATACTGAGTAATTTTGTATGCATTTTAAATGAGGCAGGTTATGCACTATTTAATCTTGTACTTTATGTTGAATGGGTTATTTTGTATATATATAAAAAAGCATTAAATTAACGTTATAATTCTGTAAAGTTGAGAAGGATATATAGGTTATGGTTTCAGATGGAGCCACACACACAGACATTAGCCAATGAGCTGTAGGCTGTGCGCAGAGCGATCATTAACGTGGACACACTAAGTATACTTTGGCCTTTAAGGATACAAACTGAAAATTGATTACATGGTTAAATGTATAGTTCGTCCAAAAATGTAAATTCTGACATAATTTACTCAACCTGTTGTTGTTCCAAACCTGTATGACTTTTTTTTTTTAATCTATGGAACACAAAAGGAGACGTCAGGGAGAATGTCATCCTCAGTCACCATTGACTTTCATTGCATATTTTTTTCCATACAATGAAAGTGATTGGTAACTGAGACATGAGTCATTCTGCCTAACATCTCCTTTTGTGTTCCACAGATGAAAAGAAAGCCATAGCCAATATATTTAAACAACAAGAGGATGCATAATTGATAGAATTTCATTTTGGGGTGAACTATCCCTTTAGTAATTAAGCTTGAAACTATAGCTAGGTTTATACAGTATAATCTATCTCCCATCTGCTTCATATTTTTGTTTGATTTGCTGATTGTAGGAAATTGTTGGTTGCTAGCAGCCATTGCATGCCTTACGCTAAATTAACCTTTGCTGCATAGTGCCTCACGGCCAGAGTTTCTTTCAGCAATATACTGGAATCTTTCACTTCCAGGTACTGGACACTTTGGTATTTTCTTCTTTGTGTTTTATGTAATATTATTTAAGTACTACTATGCTCAATGCAATGAACTTTAAAGCAGGGACTAAAAATCAAATATTTTTCATTTTGGTTGGTTCAGCTGCCTCCTTTCCAATTGATAGCTGGTTAGAATGAAATTAAAGAACGGTTAATAACATTCTTTTTAAAATGACAGTACTCTATGCTAGTACTGGTTGATGTACAGTACCTGTTGCAGTGTTTCCAGATCTCTCGTAAAAAAGGGACCTGGTTTGGAAACCACACTTAAAATAAGGGACTAGTCTCAACAAAAAAAAGTGATAATAATCAATTAAATCTTTTTCCCCATGTGGGGGATTTATCAGCATAGAAATGATAATAAGAAAAGTATACAGTACCCTATATAAAATAAATGCATACAATATTCAAAAAAGTTGGTTTATTCTCTGCTTTTCACATCAAAGTGTGGACTGTCATGCTCACAACACTTGCGCACATTAGATAAGACAGTAAGAACACTGGTAATGGTGTTTACATGCAATACGAAATCAGGTTAATGGGCAAATAAATGCATTATTAAAATTCAATATATTCCCAAAAATATTTAAAAAATGATTCTGGCCATCTAAAATCAAATAATAGCCAAAAACTCTCTCTCCTGCATGCATGCACACACTGCTTGGGCATGTTTGAACTACACATCATCTAATCCGGGCCAAATCATTTTATTTTAAATATGTCATTTTAAGTATTTGTTTTAAGTACAGATCTGCTTCTCAGTCAAAACACTGCAGCATCAAATCTGTATTAAAGCATCATATCTAACAATAATACAGTGAAGTCATGGAAACAACAGAGAAATCTACATTTTACCTCGATATTTTCCCTTGTATCTGGATTAATCATGCATGTATAGTTATTATATAAAGTTATCTTAAAGGTCTTCAGCAAGTAACAGAAGGCTACATCCACAACATGCATTAAAGCAAAACAATTTAAATAAAATAAATTCCTTCAGAAACAAAGCACATGTTATCATGTTCTACTAAAAAGAGAGAAGCCTTATTTTTTGGGCTACAGTAAGTGGTGTAATTTCAAAATACATTTACAGTAATAAACCATTAAGACTTTGGACTTTCATGAAAAAAATTATTGGAATTAAATTAATTGGTTACCAACGTTAAAAAATAAAAAATTGAAAGGGAATTTGTTCCAGTTTTCAGTTACGTTCTGCAAAAAAAAATTCATTCGTTATCGGTTTTCATTTTCATTCCTTGGAACATTTTTAGTCACTGCTGTAAAGGTTTTTGAGCAAGTATGCATGTGAACAGAATGTGTGTGATGTTTCAAACAAAAACTGTACTGGAGCTTACACAAAATGGAATGGATTAAAAAACTTACTGCCAATATACATCTTTTTTTAATCAAAGATATCAGAACACCGCCCAATTGAACCCCTGGCAGTTATTTATAAAAAACTTAGTTTTTTGTTTCTATGTTAAGTTAAAGGCAATCCTCTGCCCTCAAACACAAACAAAAGTGATTTCAAATCACTGAAATGCACATTGGCTAATGTTCTGCCATATCCCCTGATCCCCTAGTTTTGTAAATATCTTCAAACTTGGGCTTCCTTCCAACACAGCGTGTAAACTTATCTGTTTAACTTCCATTAGATTCTCTATAGCTCAGCAGATCTAAATTAAGCCACTGTCCCTAAACATCAACCCACCCTGTCTGCTGCAGTGCCTCTATATACAGTGCATGTCTCTCCCAGATTATGGAATGGTCAGACCTAGATCCCCTCTGCCAAATTCCCCATCTTTTCACCAGGAACCATTTAGGCAGAGTCATTCAGAGAAAGCTTTTAAAGCTCAAAGCATTAATGCTGCAAAGAGTCTTGGAGGACAGCTATCACATCTAGTATACTGAGGTTTACATACTGCAGGGAAAGATGTACTCAATTTACAGTTTTATTACTCCTCAGGCCTAAAAATCAGGTTCATTTAAGCTGCACAACAGTGTTGTGCTGCCTTGCAAGGGCAAAACACTATAACACATTTGGTCAAAGTTGAGTTATGATCAAAATCAGATCTTTTTGATGAGTTTATCTCAACTATGCCCAAAACTGCACTAACTACAAAACACACTAAGACCATGTAACTTTGAATCAATTTTTGTCAGTTTCTTCATTGGTGTTGTTACTGCTTTTTGCCTGTATGGGGCAGTATGGCAGCCTAAGCAAGACAGCTGATGTTTACAGTGAAAGAATGGCAAAACATATGATTCTCCATTCTGGTCATAAAGGCAGATTTACTGCATAATTTTCTGCACTGAACCTAAGCATTTACGGATTTGTTCTGTTATACCATGGAAGATCCAGATTAGCTGGTTCTGGGACAAATTGACGCTTAATGATATAGTTAAAAAGTTACAATTTGCTGTTTGTGACTGAGCTTGTGTGAAAGACATGATGACATATGTGATTCACATCATGAATAGTCAGCTTTTCATTTCAGGCTGTAAAATTGACATTAAATTTGAGTAAATCTTTGTTCAAATTTAAGACGGGTCAAAATGACACACAACAACACAGAAATTCACTGTGCTCCCTGGTAGTTAATGCTGCATTCATGTCATGTCGTTATTACCATAATTACAATTTCCTGACTAGTGAAAACCATTCATGCCTTTGTAAAGCTCATAATTACTAGTTAAAAAATTGTAAAAGCTCTGGCCGTCATCATAAACAACGGCAGACATTGATCCATTTTGGCATTTTGAGCATTTCCATAGAATCTAATAATGTATGAGAATGTAAACAGCCTCTGAGTGAATCTTTGGGCTATCATCTTGTAATTACAATAATAACGACATGATGCGAGCTATTAAAACAAATGTTCAGTCTTGTGTTTTCTATTGGAAATGACTAATTATCTAGTTTTGGCAGTTTGGGGATTGGGTGGCTGTGGTGATCGATAACAGGCTCCCTGCCAGAGATGGGAAGCTCTTGTTTGTCCATTCTGCTGAGGGAGCAGAGTTCTGTTGCACAGTATACACTAGGGGTGGATGGTATGACAAAGTTAGGATATATGTTTTTGAAACATTTCATTATTTTCTCTTAAACCAATGTATATGATTATTCATAACAAATTAATGATAAGTGTTGCATCAGTCCATATTTCTTCATTGTATGTGTAAGTAACATAAAGTAGTCCTTTACTGTTGTATAAACATTATAGCATATCTGTACTAGTTGGCACATTTCTACTGCTGCACAGTATATACAATACCATCATACTGGCCAGTCCTAGTATTCACATATTCATCTGTATAGATAAGTATAATAGACATTGTATATTTAAAAGGACTGATATTTATTTATCAAGGATTCTGTCTTCCCTCTCAGATTATAAATTTCTTTGACATGGTCACCTTTCAAAAACTTGTGAAAGGCCACGTCTATTCCATTACTGGTATGGAGAAGGTGAGTGTATTTTGATAGATGAGAAACAACTTCCGGGCAGGTGTTGCCTCCGCAGGGTTTTTCCCCCTGAAAGAATAGGAAACTGGCAAGACCCCCTTCCCACGATGCGTGTAAGGGCCCCGGCTGCTCTTGCTCTATGCCGAGAAACATAGAGAGAAAAGAGGCCCAGCCAGGCTTGGCCCGTTCCCAGGTTGCAAGCGTCGCCTTGTTCCCCTCTAAGGTAACCAGAAGGATTCCGCCTACTTTTTTGGGGCATTGGGGAAGGGTACGTGCAGTCTGAAATACAGTTGGTCGCTTGTGCACGTGAAATACTTGCCCGCTCCTGTGCCAGCAGTACACGGCTCAGCGCACGGCGTGATTTAAAGTGGACCCCTAGTGTCGCTTCTTCGACACGACATCGAAGTGACACATACGTAACCGAGAAGTTTTTGACAATGTGGGGACAATTTGTCAGTCCCCACGAGGAAAACATCTTATAAATCATACTAAATTATGTTTTTTGAAAATGTAAAAATGCAGAAAGTTTTCAGTGAGGGTTAGGGGATATAATATAAAGTTTGTACAGTATAAAAACCATTATGTCTAAAGAAAGTCCCCATAAAACATGGAAACTCAACGTGTGTGTGCGCGTGCATACGTGTGTGTTTTCTTTCGTGCACATGTCCGAGGACTTTGAGTGTGCAAACACACATCTGCATATGTGCTCATCTGAAGGATTGGATAATCCTGAACACTTAATATTCTGCATTTTTAGTCAAATCCATTAATTTCCAATGGCTGCTAATTTTTTTATTTTGAGTGTGTGTGTGTGAGTGTTTTCAGATACTACATGTGAACAAAATCAAGGAATTTTATTCCAGTTGGATTAAGTAAAAAAGTCATCTGGGTCAAAATGACAGGAACACAACATAAGGGTTAAGAAAATATTAACAAAAAAAAATAAACAGGGCCTAAACAATGCAGTTCAGGAGCTATTCATTTAAAAAGTATAATAATCAACAAAAACAAAGCTGAAGTAAACTTAAAAGGTGTCATGTCATGAGGAATCACATTTTCCTTGATATTTTGACATAGATGTCATTCTACTATAAAAACATACTGTACATTCCAGAACTCAAAACGTAATCCCCAATGCAATAAAAACATTTATTGAAACCAAACTGCTAAAACGCTTCATTCTCTACTCCCGTGAATTCCCTACGTCACTTGGGGTACTCATTAATTCATGACGGCCTCTACAGCAACACAACATCAACGCCTATATTAAAATCATCGCACCTATAGCCCCGCCAACTGGTGCTCACTTGGCTCATAAACAGAGACAGTGAGAAGAGCAAATGGCCTACTGTCTGTGGCCTAACAACTCCTGAACACGAAAGGGTAGCCATCTGGACTATTTTTGAATATTTTTGAATAAAAAAATGTACTACACAGACATCTTTGACTGTTGTCATCTCTGGCATGCTTTTAAAAAATGCAGTGTCAAGTTTCAACTTTGAAGAGAATATGTGTTTCATCAGCTGGTGTATCTCCTGTTGTTTTGTTGCTTAAACTGCTCAACAAACTGTTCTTTTGCCTATCAGCGCTAGTTTTGTATGTAAACGCACTAGATGGAGGTCTTCGACTGCTTTCCAGCAATGTGCACCTCAGTGCAGGATAATAAGCTAGATGTGTGCATCTTGTGAAGCAATCAAAAAACGAGTCTTTGCCAAGGAATTGACACTGAAGTATATGGGGGAGTTAAAAACACTATTGGACCCGATCAAAAACATAAACAGTTCCATTCATTAATATTTCAAATGTCATGATTGTTTATGATGCTGGCACGCTGTCTACACCGGGCGCGTCCATTGTCGTGACTCAACGGCTTGAGGCTGTCTACATTAGGTGTGTCGACACACTTTCTGAAACATTTCTTTGTGTTGTTGGCAGTATTAATGCCAGCGCAATATGGAATGGGACACCTGTTTGTTTACTGTTGGAGTGAAGCGCCACAACGGACGCTTCCATGATAGACAGCATCATTGATTATAGGGTCTGGTGTGTGAACATTTGTGCTTGAGATGAACGTGTAATATATTTGGCTGCAATGCGTTGGATGTACGGTATGCTTAAACCATGAAAAGAACACTTCTAATGTTTTGGTGCTAGTTTATTCTCTTCCAATTGAGTCTCAAAAATGACTGAATTTGAGGGACTGCACGCTGTTAGTCAATCATAACAGAGGGTGTTTACGTTGAAATTTAAAGGAGCTGTGGCAAAAATCTAGCTTGAAAGATGTTCAGAGACAGGGTGGTCAATTATCATATATTACAAAATTATGACTGTTGTGGTAATAAAACTTTACTATCATTATCAGTGGACCACAGGAAAGATAATGAAACTATATAAAAAAAAAAAAAGAGTATTTCATGACCCCTTTACTAAAAGGACAAGACTGATATTGGGACTTTGAGATTAATTTAAATCAATCAGAAAACTGTGAACTGTATAGCAGAATAATAACTTTTGGTTGTCAATCAGCATCTTTTGACTGCTTTTTGACCACTTCACCTTGGAAACTATAATAGTCCCTGTGGGTCTCTTCTGGTAATGTGTTGACTTCTATTGGTGGCATTTATGTCTAGTGGAGACCATTAGGTCATACAGTATATATCTGAAATTGAACTACAAACCAGCAAATCCTAATGGAATATGGCCCCAAACACACTACACACTTTTGACTTGTTTTCCTGTTGACTTGATATCAATTTTTAATCCCCTTGGACATTAAATGCTAATTTAGTCATATATGGCAGTTTTAATTTGTTGTAGTAGTCAATATGTTTGCCATAGCGCCCAAAGAGTTCTGCACAGTCTCATCTGTCCATATTGTTCTAATAGTCCTGATCTTCACCCAGTGCTCTTGTTTGATCTATGTTTATAAAGATAATAAACCACATATGATGGATTTCAATGGATAACAAGTTAATTCTTATAATGAAGATAACAATATATATATTCATACTTTAATTATTCCACAAAGCTTTTATTGCATTTTAATCATAAATTGACACAAAGCCCAAAGCAATAAATGGTGAGTGAAAGTCTTGGACACTGATAACCTAGCGGCATGAATACAGCATTGTTCAAATGCAAGTTTTTAGTTATCAGTCCCTTTGTAGAAATTCACTAATAACAGTCAGACATGATTAATTTAATCAGTGAGTGAAAATGTTCAATAATAAGGAGTAAAACTTTCTTAACGAGGAAAAATTAGAGTGTACCTTTAACTTAGGTACATGCAAAATGTTTCTGAGCAAGTAACTAAACTCTTGTTTAGGACTGTGTTCACAAGAATGTAAGAGGGGTTCCCAATTTGCCATCTCCAAGGTACTTTTCAAGGAATGAGCGTATGTCTGGACTGAATAGATTTGTATGATAATCCCTGGAATCTTTAACAGAAATAGGTTTCAGGTTGTTTTTGCACATGTCCTTCACTCCCCAGCTCACAACACCAACCTGTCAAAGATGACTCATGTATTAACAATAAACTCTGAAATTAGAAATTGATAACTATTCATACCTATGAAAACTGTACATGTTTTCATAAGTGAAAATACTGGCTCTATTGCAGAATTGTCTGTTAAAAATGAGTTTAATTAGAAATTATGCAAAATCTCACCTGGATCATTCGAGCACCCGGAAGCACAAAAACGGCCCCACCAGAGTCACCTGTTACAAAATGGCATGCAGACACAATAAGTGGTCTCAAATAGATGCTTGAATAAATTCATTCATTAATGATAAAGTAGAATTTTATCAGTGAAGGTTATGACATTTTATCATACCATTATACTGTAGTAAGTCCAAACTTGTTAGATAAGAGACATGCCTTCTTGAAAAATCAAACATACCTTTGCAGGCAATATAATCTGTGGTTGGTTCAATACCACCACTACACAGGAAATTATCTGTAACGATATCCTTTGCATTTGTAGCATTGATGTTTTTTGCTTTTTTTGCATCTTCAACACAGTCATCCCGCTGAAAAAAGCACAAATCAACTTGAGACAAGAGAAGTTTATACAAATTGAAGCAGTTTTGAGGAAAGCAAGTTTTTTTGCAAGCAAGTGTTTTGTTAGTGTTTTATAGCTCTTTTAAAATTAAATAATGTGGCCTAATGATCAGAACAAGTTAAAGTCAATCATTAAATGCTATTATGTAAGATCTATTAATGCTATGATGGGAGTTTTAAAACTCTAGTAATACCTAGAGTAAATATTACATTATCTTTCATTTCTAATTAAAAACAATTCCTATCTGTCAAAGGTCAAGCTTTAAGCAATGTTACATATTACCCATTTCCCCTGCTTGATTTTGATGTCCTTTCTCTCAATTTCACTTTTCAAGTCAGACATGAAAGCAGCACTCACAGCTTCTGAAGACATTAGTACTTCCTCTGTAACAACATAGTAAAAATGTAAATGGATAATGCATTTTAGTGAGCAATGCACAATATATAGACTAATATATCAATAAAATGCACATTTTGTACTGTAACATTGGTTTTATTGTGGATGCTTTGAAACCACCCTTTACCATGTCTGCGTTCATTTGTGTTAAAGTACTTGTCTGTAAATCTGTAAGTGCTTTTAAAAAGTATTCACCTTTTTCCACATTTTATATTATCTATGTGTTATAGCGTAGAAACAGGGTGTGTTTTAATCCAAAATAAAATAATAAAACATAATCACTGAATGTTTCCCCCATTTGGAGAAAGATTCTGTTGTATCTTTATGGTACATTTAACTTTTTGGCCTCAATGCGTTTGGCTCTGTTTGGTGCAAACCATCATATCCCTTGTCACGGTCTGGCCTGACCGTGCCTCCCTATCTGTTTGCCAGCTCCAGTTGCCTTGGCAATGATCATTACTTCAATCAGCTGTTCATCCACGGCACCTGCTCTCCCAATTACCTCTCCCTATATAAGCTCTCCTGTTCAGTTCTTTGTCAAATTGTTTGTATTGTAGTGTTGTTTGTATCCAGTCAGTTTGTCCTATTCCTGTTGTTCGCTCGGTTTCTGTTTTTTGTGAGTTTTTCTTGTTTATCTTTCGTTTTTTCCCCCGTGGGAGTTTTGGTTTGTACATTTGTTTTTGTAAATAAAGCCCTTTTCCTTGCCTCCCTGCATTTGTGCCCTGCATTGCTCTCTCTATTATCCTGACAATCCCAGTGAGAAGACCATTCCTAGACTATCTACTAAAGTTGCTATAAACCAAAAAGATGATCATACTAGAGTGGAACAATTAAAGCACTGAACACATTGGATTATCTTAAGTGTGATTAATGACCAATGAAGGGTAAATTAGTCAACAAATGTAATCCACTACAAATATCTAAAATTATAATTTGATTACATTCTTGATTACTAATTACTTTACGTTTCTTAAACTTTTTTTCCTCATTATGGGGCCTTCAGCTGTTGCAGAAACACAAACATGTGTACTCATGAACAATTCATGTTTTTAATGTATTATACATTTATCAAATTATTTTAGAAATATGTGTAACCATAGTAATGTACTTAAAGTAATTTAATTGAAAGTAAGTAACTGAAATCTTATAAGAATTTAAGATGTAATGTGTTACACTTCTTTTAAAAAAAACAGTACATTAACAAATTACTTTGTAATCAGATTACACCCAACACTGTTAATGACAGTAGACCAACTAACTTTATAGAGGTATGTAACTCACCATGTTTTTGGCATGTGCTTTGACTGTCTGGAAGTTTTAGAGCTCCACTGGTTTCCTTGGTGCAGGGGATGCAGATCGGTCTGTACAGATAGACAGGATATTCTGTCAATACTTATGCTGTTTGAATCTTTTCAGTGTAAAATTACATGACATGTTGACAAGCTGTGTTCCTCACCTAAGATCAATACCCATCACGACAGGGTCCTGCAACTGAATAAGAGCTACATCAAACTCGTAATATTCTGGTATTCCCAAGTGCTGTTTGGCTTTGACATTATAGAGAGGATGAGGTATGTACTGTTTCACTTTTTTTTCTAAGGGGAGGAAAGGAAAGACTCTTGATAAGATTTACACCATCATAAATGTGTCAACAACTAATTATGAATAATTTGGTTAAAGACATAACATTACCTTTTGAACCTGATTCCATCTCAATTTGTACCCTCTCAGGTGTGTCCAGAAACCTGAAGCAATGAGCTGCAGTCAAGATAAAGCTTGAGGTGACTAATGAGCCCATGCAATTTGAAATTGTTCCATCATCGCGCTGTAAAAACATCATAAAAGAGACTCCTTAAAATTCATGATAATATAAATATTTAACATAACCGTTCAAAAGACTTTTTGAACAGTTACATTCACATTAGTCTTTTGTAATATTCACTATTTCTTTCAAGGTATAGTTCACCCAAAAATAAAAATTCTCACCATTCACTTTCATTGCATCCTTTTTTTTTTTTTTTTATACAATGAAAGTGAGGTTAACATTCTGTTTAACAAGTCCTTGTGTGTTCCAAAAATGAAAGTACATGATATGATTCTGGAACAATATTATAGATTGGAAATGATGACAGAATTTTCATTTTTAGGAGGACTAATGCATTCCTTTAACAAACTGTAAAGTATTAGTGTGATGACACGGAAGACATTATTTTGTCCTGTTTTTATAGAAGATAATAAATACCTACAGTCACTGTGATCTTTACCAACCAGGGGTATTGCCTACGGTCATGAGATTTATGGGTATCACTGTAATCTCTGTGAAGTCCACACAATGACACACTGGTGCCCTCATCTTTTCAAGGAGGCAGAACAATACACAGGAGAGAGTAAGGACAAATTGAGAAAGGTGATCAGTAATTTATAAGAATGTAGTGACTAAATTATGACATTGAGGTAATTATGAATGACAATAATTATCTGTATTGTTATATTTCTAGAATTTTTATCCAGCCTCCACAAATTACACAAACATATATTGAAAGGGACATAATTAATTACCAATCATGCTGTCAAACGTTTCCTCCAAAGATTTCAAATCCTTAAGCTTGAAAAAAAACTTTTCATTTTCCCTGTCAGTTTTGAAATCATTTATGTCCTCAGAATTCACCTCATCACCCATTCCAAACACATACATGTCTGTAATAAAAAGTATCAACAATAATGTGACATTAATAGGAAATTTGTTGGCATGTTTATTTGATACAATGCTATTGTTTTCTGTGTAACGGTTTGTGCATGGTGGAAACAGTCAATAGTTATAGATTCATTTCACAGATGTCTTAAGCAGGCCTAGGATGTTATGCAAAATTCATGTTCCTCCTCACCAAGTTTTTCATCCCGTGAAGCATCATTATTGATCACAAGATCTTTGATCTGTTCCACCTTAGGTCTGGGATTACCGCCCATGTTGACTAGACCTAAGAAGCGGAATAAGTTAAAATACAGTGAATATTTGGCAAAGATAACATTTTAGCGTGTTTACCATCTTTTCAAATCATTGAATTGATTGATTGATTTTTATTTATTTATTACATTTAGGACAATGGCTCATGAATAGGTTCACTGACAACCACTTTGCAATTATTCAAGTTCAAATATTGTTATTTTATTTTAAAGGGATAGTTCACCCAAAAATGAATATGATGTCATCATTTATTCACCCTTATGCAGTTCCAAACCCATATGCCTTTCTTTCTTCTGTGGAACACAAAAGGAGATGTTAGACAGAGTGATATCCATTGTCACTATTCACTCTTCATTATATGGGGGGGCCAAACATACTCTACATAAGTACGTGAACACAGATGCATCTTGCTATGCAAGCTCATTGCGTTCTGAAATGTTTCAGAGTCACTTCACAACCCAACGCAAGTGCGCATTGCATTCTCAGCATTGCCGCAAGGGCCACTATAATGAGATTAGTGTGAACATTCTGCTTCTAGGGTTAGTTTTCTCTTTCAACTAAACTACTACTAAACTAAACTACTACTAATATTGAAGCAACAGTTCAATATTGCTGAGCAAGTAAGTGTAAGTCAGTATATTTAAAGCAACTTTCCTGATTAATGACACATCCAGTTTAATGGCACAGACGTTTGAAGGTAACTCTATCACCCCCTTGAGTACTGAGGTTTGTTTCCGCCATGGGAATGCAAGAACACACGTTAAGCATATTTAGCCAGACCACACGTTGGCAATGCAGTGGCCAAGTGCTCGCATCTGCGTTCCCGTACTTGCGTAGAGATGGTTTCAGCCTTAAGAGTTCTGTTTAATATCTAATTTTGTGTTCTAAAAAGGAAGTCATACGGGTTTGCACCAGCAAGAGGTTGAATAAATGATTTGTCCCTTTAAGTTCCAAAGCAAAATTGCAAATAAACACTGATATCATTCAGTCAATACCATCAGTGAACATGATGATGATGTGTTGGGTCTGAAGGAAGTTTTTATCGTTGATCTTCTCTATTCTCATACTCTCTAAAATGCTCCCGTATGCTTGGGCAATGTTAGTCCCTGACCGATCACCTTTACCTGTTAGTCACAAAAACATCAGAATATTAAACGTGTCATTAAGGACATGTTATCAATCATTTTATATATGATATATGTTTATCTTTCAAATGTTCAACAGACCCCCTAGCACCCCCATAGGGACCACAGTTTGAAAACCACTGGTCTAAATAACTTAGTTTAGTGCATAAATAAACAAAATACTTACTGTCATATGCAAATTTCTTCAGTTTTTCAAGAGCTATGGGTAGAATATTGTTTGGATCACTCTTGAAATCCCTCACTGAGACTATCCTTGTAACCGTGGTGGCAAAAATCATGATCTCATAGTTTGGGGAGACATCATAATAACTGATCTGTTGATAAAGAACAAGTTAAATCTATGTTGCTTAGGTCCATGTATAGTTTCATTTACATGACATACGTTACTATAATAAGAATATAGTATATAATATACTGTACATTATTAGATTAAGAGTAGTTTAAACACATACATTTGTCCTTGTGATATGCAAGGGAAATGTACTAATGGGACATAAAATATATGATTTGGCTTAAATATCAAAGAATGTACATACACAATGTGGTGAAAATAGGAGAAAGGCCTACTAGTGCCCAAAGCTAAATTGATATACCTTGTCCATGAGTTTAATGATGATATCTTTTGCTTTTTCAAAGTCTTCTTCATCTATGCTGTCAGATACATCCAGGCCAATGTATATATCCAGTTTTCCACCCTTATGCAATTGTATTTTCTTTCCGTGCTGATCTGAAGAAACATGAAATAGGTTTCCTGCAAAGTGTTGCCAAAATCTCCCCACTATCTGACAAAAAGTCTACACAATCTTTCAGAGGAAGAAGAGAGTGAGAGTTGCACAACACTACCTGTTGATGTTTCTTCATTTTGTTGAGAAATCCCTAGATTTGTCTTTAGAGAACTGCTGAAAGCCTCTGATGCTTCCTCTGGGGTGTCATATGTGAAATCAGCTGCATTTACACAACAATATCATTAGAGTCCATGCAAAGCTAATTATCACAAATTTCACTGTCAACATAATATAGGAAAGCCCATGCTTAGAGGATGCAACTCCTGTGTAATTGGTCACAAAACAGGAGGCAAGAAGGCTTACCGTAACATTCTGGCTCTGTCCCTGTCCACTGACCATCCTCCCGACAGACTCGCTCTTTAGAACCAATCAGGGTCAATTTATTTTCACAGATGTACGTGACTTTGTCGTCAAGATTAAATATGTTGCCTGTCCTTCTAGTACCTGCGGGAGTGCCTGGATCAGGACAGTAATCAGCTGTGAAAAAGAGGAACAGAAAATAATTGGCATGATATTGCCAGAAAAGAGAAATCTCAGACTTCTCTCTTGCCAAGTTGTGACTGAATTTTTGCTTATGCTTCTAAAGGGGCTGACATATTAAGACTTTTATTGAATTCATTTTGCCATGATATTTTATTGCAATTGGTGATCTAGATGTCAATAGATTTTGTATAATTTCATTCCTTGTATCATGCGTTTAAGTTGATAATTTTACTTTAACTACATGTCAGCATTGTGTGTATTCTATATACTGGGTATACTTATACTTGTTGTACTGTATATCTGTAGCAATGTAAAAATATTGTCAGGTTACCTAAAAGAATATGCTTCACTTAGTAAAATCTAAATTAACTGGCTTTACTCAATTCAAAAATGATTAATTCACCTGACAAATTAGTATACGTCAACAAAAGATATTGATATGGTTAAGACCAAATACAAATAGCGCCTTCAGATATGTAGATATGACAACAGGCAAAGCAGTGAGCTTTAGAAAGTAAATTAAAATTGAGGAATACAGCATATGCGATTCAAGTGCTGTAAAAAAAGTTTCACAATTGCTCAGATTCAGAGAGAGAGAGAGAGAGAGAGAGAGGAAGTGAGAGAAAAACATCTTAAGATTTAGAAATGTCTTTTTTTTCTCACATACAGTTTCTACCACAGACTGCTGTGCCTCCACTCCACTTCCCATTAGGCTGGCAAACACGGGACTTCGAGCCACGGAACGTGTATCCGGAATGACAACTGAAGTTGACTGTGTCATTTATATTATAACTCTTTTGAAAAGGATGCATCTCTCCATTTTCAAAACCACGAGGATCAGGGCATGTAATATCTAAGATACAAGTAGACACAGGGACTAGTCATACAATTTGGAAAATGTGCCTTATTATGAATAATAATTTTACATTAACAGAAGGGTTTATGTAATATCATTGATATCTTAAAGGAATAATTCACTCAAAAATTAAAATTCTGTCATGTCGTTCCAAACTTGTATGTCTTCTTTTCTAATGTAAACACATAATTAAAAAAGAAGAATATCCCGATCCGTCTTTTCAATACAACGGCAGTTGATAGGGACTTGTTTTAAAGCTTTAAAAAAATTACCCAAAAGTGTCTTAAAAGTAGTCCATGTGGCTCATTCGTTTTAATGAGAACCAATCCAAAATGCAAGTTATTTTCCAGTGATATGAGTTCATGAGTGCTAATAGAGGATACTTTGTACAGGATAGTACAGCTTAAATTTTATGATATTTTTGGGTTGTTGTTAAAACTTCAAAGCAGTATTCATTGAGACAACTCCTTTTGTGTTCTTCATAATATAAAATGTGTTTGGAATGACATGAATCTGATTAAATTATGACAGATTTTTATTTTTTTTATCAACTATTTATTTAAAAATTGCTTACTCTTGCACACTGGCAGTCTTCTTGTGGGCACTGGGCTCCATTTTCCACTTTTACAATGACGCATTTTTACAGTTGGGTAATAGCC
The DNA here is from genome assembly GCA_032164185.1 of Moxostoma hubbsi. Lineage (NCBI taxonomy): Eukaryota > Metazoa > Chordata > Actinopteri > Cypriniformes > Catostomidae > Moxostoma > Moxostoma hubbsi. The sequence goes on from JAVLUX010000042.1 coordinate 11,573,324, forward strand.
TTCTGGACAAGTGTATTTTAGAATACTCTCATTAGAATTGCTCTTTGAGATAACAAATGTCCCTCCAGTTATACTCAGATTCTCATTGGGGCATGAACTGGAGGATGGAGCACCTATAAGGATTACAGAGGGCATACATGTTATCATGGTATGTTTTTTGGAATAATTTTATCATCTGTAAATGTTAAAGTATTTTGTGACTGATGTACTCACATACTTAAATGTAAACATGAAAAGCCACTTTTGAAATCTAAAGTATTTAATTCCAGTGAAAAGTCACTTAATCTGCATTTATCTACTACAGGACTGTGATTCCAAATATTACTGAATGTTTAGATTGATACATGTTTTGATTAAACATAACATCACATACTTATAAGTTAAGGCATTAAATTTAATGCACCCCTTGTTGAAAAAACAATTAATTCAAATCAGCTCATCAGTTAAGAAAAAGAAAGCCAGTGCAAGAAGACCTACCGGTAATGAGAGGACAAAGTATCGCAAGCATGAATAGATTGAGCCATGATTCACGCTCCATTGTGTTCTTTTCAGGTCCACACAATAAATGAAACAATTAAGGAGGAAAGGCACTGGCATATTTATACAGCAAAGCAAGAAAGAGGAAGTTGATCTATCTTCTGAAATAAGAAACCAGGAAGTACCCAGTCATTATCAAAGATTCTATGATGGCTTTGAGATTTTTACATTTCATGACTGTGTTCTTGATATGCTGACATTAATGATAAGTGGGTTAACTGATCCTCATGTGGAAAGTAATGTATTGTTTTATGTTGTTACCTGTAAGATGAAACACTATGCAAACAGTGTTTTAAAATTGTTCAAATGCAGAGGTCTGCTACTCTAAACTATTTTTGATATTTCTTCACACCTAGTGTTATATAATATATAATATTCTTTCTGAAAAGCAGGTTGTGGCCAATGGGTGTTGGCCGAAAACGTGAGTTCTGCTGGTGGCCCAAAAGGTTAAGTGTTGCAACATTCTTTATTGCATGTTTTCCTCAAAATTTCCATACTTCTCTTTTAATATTTCAACAGTACCATCATTATATGCAGTGCAGGAGATGTACTAAAAGATTTAAAAATGATACCCACGAGTGAACACTGAAACATTTATAACAGAATGCCTGCTTCAATTAGGATGTTATTACTCCAAAACAAATAAAGACCCTTTGCAGTTTCAAATTTATTTTAATTTAATGTATTTGTAGAACACTTTTCCCCAAAGCAACATTAATTAAATTTTTCACTTCACATTATTTGATATGCTTTTCACAGTACATTCTGTTCCAAAGCAGCTTAATAAAAAAACAAACCCTACAAAGAGCAAATCAAAGATGACAGTGAAAACTCTATATTTAGAAATTGAAGTTAATGAGGAAGAAACCTTGGGAGAAAGCATGACTTAGCTGGGGAAGTGCTACTTCTTGGGCTTGCACATATTTAAAAATGTTTTAGAGAATAATGCCTTATGAGTTCCCCTGAGTTTTCTAAAAGAAAATGTAACAATGAAAAAGATATTTAAGTTGATGAGGAAGAAACCTTTAAAGCAACCATGGTTGAGCTGAAGAGGCACTTCGTTTAATAAATAGAGGTAGATCAAAGGAAACGTTGGCAAGTCAAAATGACTTTAACCATGAAGCAATTTTAGTTCAATCTATATTCAACAATTAAATGCTACATCAAATATAAAGTAATTACCCAAAGCAAAAGATGAGACCTCTTGGAGACTAGATCAGCATCACCTTTAAATCTTAAGTGTTTTACAGTAAACCCACAGTATAATTGGCTAATGGCTAGGGGGGGAAAACATAATATATTTGCATGCTAAGTCTAAAAAGGTCTGAGAATGGACTTGTGAACTGCTGGTCATGCCCCTATCTCTTATTTTGTGTACAAGTCACACATGAATCTGCATGCACACCTTAAACTAAAAGCCTCCTATGCTGGCTTGCATTGCAAAGTGTTGCATTATAAAACATGTATGGAAAGAGCTAGATGCATTAAAATCTACACTACGCACTCTATGCACTACGTCTCCACTTCAGATAGACATATAGACATTATGCTGATTACATATCAAAGAAGGCTTTTTGTAGATTATACTTTTATGTTCTCTGATTCACATTGATTATATCCACATAATATGGCTTGTTGCAATGGCTCATGAGACATAAAACCGTAACACTTGTTGAGGCGGCAATTTTTTAATTTTGAAATCAGCCAAAGTAGTGATGGGAATATTGGATTAATTTACACACAGGGATATCTGAATCTCATTCAACAAAATTACCTCGAAGAATCTTTATTCAAGTCATTTTGTTCATTTGAAAAACCGGATAGTGGAGAAGGGATGCTAGGGATGTTACATTTTCAAAGGCCAAATTGCGCAAACACTTCCACTTGCGTAGACTTTTCTAATTTCTAATTAGGAAATCATAATAATACAGCTAAAAAATAATTTAATAAATAATAGCAAACAGAAATTATTAGTTCACCACTCAACTGGGTCTTCTGCCCAAGTCTCTGGTTTAGATGTCACATGATGTGACAGCTGCATGGAAGAAACAGAAATTATTATTTCACCTCCTGACTGGGTCTTCGGATATGAGTCTTTCGTTCACTTGTCAGGTAAAAGCTGCATAGGCTCACAATTCAAAAACTATAAATGTTGTGCATGCACGGCACAACAAAATTAATGAATCACTGTCTGAGACTGATCGTTGTTGTTGAGTCATAATAAAGATTTGTTCAAAATTAACGAATCGATTATGAATGATTCGGGAGTTAATTTGACAGTTACTGCCCGGCTGTTAATGACCCAAACTTCAGCCATGTCACTCATATTGATGCTGACTACCACCCCTATTGTCACGAGTTTGAATCCAGGGCGTGCTGAGTGACCCTAGCCAGGTCTCCTAAGCAAGCAAGTGGTTGCTAGGGAGGGTAGAGTCAAATGGGGTAACCTCCTTGTGGTCGCTATAATGTTGTTCTCACTATCGAGTTGTGAGTTGTGCGTGGATGCCGCGGAGAATAGCATGAAGCCTTCACACACGCTACGTCTCCGTGGTAACTCGCTCAACAAGCCACGTGATAACGTGTGGATTGATGGTCTCATATGCAAAGGAAACTGAGATTTGTCATCCGCCACCCGGATTGAGGTGAGTCACTATGTCACCATGAGGACCTAGAGCATATTGGGAATTGGGCATTCCAAATTCGGGAGAAAAGGGGAGCAAATAAAAAATAAAAAATCTCATTGATACAAATACAATAATGATTTCAGTAGTAATATATAAACATTTTTACATCTCTAAAGTTGTCAATACATCAATATTGTACATTTCAGTGTCTGTGCAAACTGAAAATGCAAGTTCACTAAAACCACACTTTATGTAAGAATATATGCAAAATCTCAAGAGATCACATTGATATCAGAAAATTTTAACTAAATTTTGAAATATTTTTCTTGCTGAAAGATGTTTTCAGTATGCATTGATCTTGAAATTAAGTCAAGAAGGCTTACCTGCAATAAGAGGACAAATCAATCCAAGAATCAACCAGTACAATCGCTTTTTACACTCCATACTGTTTTCCAAGTTTTAAGCAAAACAGAAAAATAAAGCAAATTAACATGGGGGCATTTTTATAGAGGGGTCTCTCAGAGGACGTTATTTACTTTCTGTGGTCAATGTTTAACTTCTAGTCAAATAACAAAGATCAATGTTCAAATGAAGAAATAAAGAGAATGCATGTCCCGGCACACGATTCAGTTTTCATTATCTAACTATCATGGATCTATTTGCCATTTTTCATCAAAATGGCAGAATGAACATTTTAAGGTTAAAGACGACAATAAGTCTTCCTTCTTTTGTCCAGAGAAAAAATATGAGAGGATCTATTTAAAACCTATTGTAATACATTGAATCTTGTATTAAAATATTCATCATCCTTCGTAAAACTGTTCTGCTCATTCATTAGCACTCCTTTATTGTATGAATACGTATTGATACATTCATGGAATCGTATCAAAGAAAAAAAGGTTGACAAAAAAGGTACAGAAAAAGGTCTTTTACACAAATGGGCAATATTGTTGTGTAGAGCCCAATGCTTTGAGCTGATCTTCATGCAAGCTATATGACCAAATAATCAAGAAGCAGAGATCCACTGCCCCATCTACATGTGTTATATCATGTCTTTTCATATTGTCTACATGTGTTATATCATGACCTTTTCATATTGTTTGTTTTCAATAAACCCAAGTGTAGCGTGGAGGAGGGTGGGGCCAGGCCGGAATGATGCACGCCCGGACCACAATCCCCCTGATGAGGCTTGTAAGGGACAAAGAGATGACAGTTCGAGAGAGAGAGAGAGAAAGAGAGAGAGAGAGAGAGAGAGCTTCAGGTAGCTGTACTGCATGGGGGGGGGGGGGGGGGGGGGGGGGGGGGCTCTTTAATTGAGGGACTAGACCAGTAGAAGTATTATGTATTCAATATGGACCATCAAATAAAAACCTCTCACACTTGAACAGTTGCTGGCAGGTACATTGGACACAGGTACTAGTAGAGAGAAAAGCCAAGACTCAACATCATAAGACTGAAACGTTGCTCTTTTAATAAATAAAGTTGATGCAGACTAAACAGACTGAATTTTGCTGCTAAAATCTGTTTGTTTTTACTGAAATTCATATCAAGGCCCCCATTTGCTGAAGCTGAAAGAGTTGTTGAACATATGGGCACATGTCAGCTCCTGTTTCCGGGTGAAATGTCCAGAGTCGAGCCAAAAGCGAATTGTATTTTTTGTTTAACATTTTTTGTAATACAATCCATGGGAATACACATTTTATTAACTCTACCCCCTAACTTAAACCACAACCCTAAACGTAACCATCAGTGGTGTAAAACTGTCATTTTTTGAGTGAAAATGCAACCTCCAAATCCAGCTCAACATGTGAAAAAAATACTTCCTGGTTCACACGGGACTGGAACCTGAGATTGCACTAGAGTTTAAGGTGATCATACTTGAATTGATGCAAAAATGTCTGATGCTGGATGGGACTTGTAAGTCATTCCACTGAATGGGGGTTGATTTCAGGGTAGGGGCAGACTGACCACCGAATACAAAATTAGAAGTATTTCATGGTTCATGGAATTATACTGTCTGTAGCTACAGACAGGCACTAAAAGCTGCCAGGTCAGCATATTTTTGTAAACTGGGAGACAGTTTGTAAACTCATAGAAAATAACCACAACAATCCTAGGTGTTTATTAATTACAAGTGTTTGTAGAACAGCATTCTTCCACCTTAGAAATATTGCTAAATAACGGAACATGCTGTCTGTTGCTGATGTCGAAAAACTAATTAATGTGTTCATGACCTCAAGATTAGGTTTTTTCCTAGGAGGATGTCCAGAAACATCAATAAATAAACTTCAGTTGGTTAAAAATGCAGCAGCCAGAGTGCTAACGAGAACCAAGAAATACGATCATATTAGCCCCATGTTATCATCGTTACATTGGCTACCTGTTAAATTTCATATTAATTAAAAAATTCTGTTAACTACATACAAAGCCTTGAATGGTCTAGCTCCACAGTACTTAAGTGACCTTCTGACATGCTATATTCCATTGTGTTCATTACGATCGCAAAATTCTGGCCTGTTAATAGTTCCTAGAATATCAATGTCCACAAAAGGGGTAGATCCTTTTCATATTTGGCTCCTAAACTATGGAATAATCTCCCTAAAACTGTTCGAGGTGCAGACGCACACAGTCGGTTTAAGTCTAGACTAAAGACTCATCTATTTAGTCAGGCATACATCTAATTTATCCTTCAAACCACAGTTAGGCTGCTTTAGTTTAGTCTGCTGGAACCAGAATCCAGAAACATTGATCATGACCTATAACTCTGCAATAAATTGAATGTCATCTATGCTTATATTATTTTATTTGTTTCCCTGTCTCAACCTCGGGACTCCTATCCTGAGGTCACCAGAACCGGCTGGATCCAGCTCCATTCCTGCTTCGTGTTGGACTGCTACGTGTCGCTGTGGGATGATGACTAAATGCAGCCGGTGCCTGCTAAACATCACTTCAGTCTATTGTCATGGACTTCAGAGGATGAACTGATGCCAATTCCAACCATAAGACATGGGATGCTTCATATACCATTGTCTGAACCTTGGATTTAGGATGGACCATACCGAACCTCACCAAAATTACCGGCCAGGTTGAACTGCGATGCACCTCACTGATCTCTGTCTGCATCACCTCGGTCAATTGATGGACTATACTCTCGAAATGATATACATACACTATCAATTGCCAACCAAAGCCTTCATCAGCCTATTAACTGACAATTGCATCTATGTGAATTCTGCAGTTAATCCAGGATGGAGCTTAAAGACATTAGTCATTAATCTTACAGTTCATACAAAATCTTTGTTTAAACACTGTCCCTTAACACTTACTTAGCTTAATAATTTTAAACCATGACTTGCACTATACATAAGTAATATTGGCATTATATTCATGATGTTAGCCAGAGTGGAACTGGCCCCCACAGTGAGTCTGGTTTCTCCCAAGTTTATTTTTCTCCCATTAGCCAACATTTTATGTAGTTTTGTGTTCCTTGCCACAGTCGCCTTCAGCTTGCTCACTTTGGTTATAAATACAATTATTATTTAATGACTTATTTTTAAACACGATTCACAATCGTATTTTATCTAATTACACAATGATGACTCATTATAGATATTGCAGTTTTATCTTCTGTTAAAGCTGCATTGAAATGATGTGTGTTGTGAAAGGTGCTATACAAATAAAATTGACTTGACTTGACCATAGGAACTTTTCCCGGTGGGCTGGCTGTGAAATGGGGCCTAACGGGCTGTGATAAGCTGAAACAGGACGCTGCGTTAAGCCGAACGGGCCGTGACTGGCTGAAGAGGGCTGCAAAATGGCGCTGCGATATGCAGAAGGGGAATCTGCAGAAAAGTACAGCAACTTTAAGTGCTTTCAAACCCTCTAGTACCACTAGCAGCTTAAACTGATGTTTATATTAAAAAAAAAGTGTACCAGCAAAACCGCTATGTTGAAACCATGTTAAACCTTTTTTGTTGCAATCATACAACACTTCCACAATTGTAACATGGCTCTACCAACCAAGCAGATTTTTTCATGTTTCTGTAAATGAAGAACCAAAATTTGTGATAGCCTATATTTATGACATAGGGAAGAACAGAGAAGTTGTCACAAAAGCTGTTTCTCAGTGACCTTAGGGACTAATTCAAAGACCTCAAAATATAATAATTAATATTTTTTGTGAATTCTATCCTCTAAACAAAAATTCCAATGTCATCAAATGTTTGCTATACCTGTTGGGTAAACAAGGGAACCAGGGAAGATGAGATCAGATTCTCATCTTCAAATGCCTGTGTTGCATATCCAGGTAAAGCCTTTTAAGAAATCTCACCAGTAATGCAAATAAAATTCTGGAAACAGCTCACTCTTATTGTTCCCTGTTGAAGTTTGTCACATACCATCAGGATATATGATAGATATTGTAGGTTAAGTACAGTATGGTATTACTTTGGTTCAATATGTGTCACAACTTGTCAAAGGGAACTAAATATTCTCTCAGCTTCAGCAGAGGCAGTAGTTATGACCAGTAGCAACCTCACCAGGGCTTCAACATATGTAAACAGGCCCTTGACCTCCACTGGCATTTGTCTTAGGATTTCTGCATTCTCTGCAGAGGACTTGAATGAGTATTTTGAATGAAACATGGGCACTCAATCTTGAGAGCACCCAAGTTTAACGCAGGATATGAGTTGAGTACCTTGTCAAGATGTCCAGAGAGAGGAACTTGCTCAAGATTTTCAAGCACAACAAGGCTCTCTTGATCACATCATTTCATCAGCTGTGTATCTACTGAGCCCAACAACTGTGCTCTGAAGTATTCACATGCTGATTTTACTAAATACATGTTTGTTCCACCACCTAGGTGACTGGGGGCTTTCGGACGGAAGGCATTTTTATTTCCTCAATTTCCAAAGAGGTCAACATCTTTGCTGCCTCTTCAAATTTGGCTTGATACATGTCATCATTTTTTTTTTTGCTGAAGTGTACTTTGTAAGCATTTCACATCAGCACGCATTCCCCCAACTGCTTGTGCCCTGTGTTGGAGTAATGTATTCAAGCATTCCAGCTCTCTCATAACCTTAGATGATAGCAAAAGGCCTAAGACGGTCTTCCCTTGGCTAAAATTTTCGAAGAGGAAAAGTTTCACCTCTCTTCGACTGCTAGAGGCCCAAAGTGTGTATTTATAAAATTATGAAAATTATAAAAGGAATGAAAAATCACAAAATATAATGTAACCAAATGTACAATTTCCTTAATAATAATAATAATAATAATAATAATAATAATATCGTAAAAAAAATACCAGGTTCCCCATCTGTCGCTCACTTTGACGTTGTGTCGAAGAAGCGACACTAGGGGTCTCTCTTGAGCGCCGAATATACCTCTGATCTATGAAAAAAGGCCAATGAGAAGTTGGCAGCCCATGGGTACATGGCAATTTCCAAGGTGGATAGGGCGGTTGCGATCCACCTATGCCCCAAGAACACCACCACCTGGCGGGGTCGACTTGTGCTCCCCTCCAAGGCCTGTAGAACGATGTCGGCACTGGCCGCCAAAGCCTACAGCGCCACCGGACAGGCCTCTTCCGCCCTGCATGCCATGGCCCTCCTGCAAGTCCACCAGGCCAAGGCACTCAAAGATCTGCACGAGGATAGTCCTGATCCCGACATGCTGCAGGAACTGCGCTCAGCGACCGACCTCACCCTCAGGGCCACGAAGGTCACAGCGCAGTCACTCGGGCAGGCGATGGCCACACTTGTGGTTCAGGACCGTCATCTGTGGCTGAACTTGGTTGAGATGCGCGAGACGGACAAGACATGCTTCCTCGACGCCCCTGTCTCCCAGTTCGGCCTTTTCGGTGACACCGTCTTCGACCAGCAGTTCTCCGTGATGAAAAAGCAGATGGAGGCCATTTCATTCATCCTCAACTGCCGCAAACCTGCCGCCTCGGGCCATGCCTCAACATGGCCTAACATTCAAACCCTGGAGAGACCTCTCGCTTTTTGTGGGCAGGAGTCTCCTTGCAGCACGTGTTCCGACACGTCTTGGTCACGACCGATGCCTCCAAATTGGGTTGGGGCGCCGTGTGCAATGGGAACGCAGCCGCGGGCCATTGGAAAGGGGCCCGCTGCGCTGGCATATCAACTGCCTAGAGTTGTTGGCTGTATTCCTTGCCCTGCGGAGGTTTCTCCCGCTAGTTCAGTGCAAACACGTCTTGATCAGATCAGACGTACATAAATCACCAAGGCGACGTATGCTCCCTCCACATGTCACAACTCGCCCAATGTCTCCTCCATTGGAGCCAGAATCGACTCAAGTCGATGCACACCACTCACATCCCCAGCAACCTCAATGTGATGGTGGACACGCTATCATGACAATGCTTCCCCAGTGGAGAGTGGAGGCTTCAACCCAGTCGGTCCAGCTGATTTGGGAACGGTTTGTATATTTGTATATATTTGTATTTTCGCTGTACGGTCCCCTTACGAGCGGACCCGCGTCTCCCTTGGGCAGTTACCACTGCCCCCCCCGGTCGTCATCTCTGTAGGAACTCATCCCTCTGAAGAGGTTGGGTCTACCACAGCTTACCTCCCCCTCTTTGGGTAGGTGTGGTCTCCGCAGGGTCTTTTCCCCCTGAAAGAACAGGAAACTGGGTAAGACCCCCATCACCAGTGCGTGTAAGGACCCCAGCCGTTGACTCTATGTGAGAAACATAGAGAGGAAAGAGGCCCGGCTAGGCTCGGCCCGTTCCCAGGTTGGCAAGTGTCGCCTTGTTCCCCTGTCTAGGGTAACTATAAGGATTCAACGACTTTGTGGGGCATTGGGGAGGGGTACATGCAGTCTGATACAGCTGGTCGTTTTGGCACATCATGTACCTGCCCACTCCTGTGTCAGCAGTACACTTATATGGCTCAGTGCATGGCGTGATTTAAATTGGATCCCTAGTGTCGCTTTTGGTTACGGATGTAACCTCCATTCCCTGATGGAGGGAACGAGACGTTGTGTCCTCCCGGCCACATCGCTGAGCCGAGCCACTGTTGTGGCCGGACCATTTCCGGCTTTATACCCGTATGTCCAGTGGCGGGACAAACTAATTCTGTCTGCCAACTTCTCATTGGCCTTTTTTCATAGATCAGAGGTATATTCGGCGCTCAAAAGAGACCCCAAGTGTCGTTTCTTTGACACAACATCTCGTTCTCTCCATCAGGGAATAGAGGTTACATCCGTAACCTAGACGATTCTCACAGTAACAATTCTTGGTTCATTTATGATAAATCGATGTGCAATTGTAGTGTGCTACCTTAAAACACACTTCGCTTTCCAACAAAAGTGAATAACTGGGTCCATATACAGTAGTCCATATGACTCGTGTGCTCCATGTTTTCCAAAGTTACACAACAGATTTATGTGAGGAACTGACCGATATTTAAAATGGTTCATTCTCAAAAGAATTTGACTTCACAACTTACAAAATATTTACATCTTCCATTTAATTCAGTTTTTGCCTATAAACGCTGAGGGTAAACATTTTGTAACATGTTGACAATCATTTTTATTCATAAGGACAACTTGGCTGTTGTTTTTTCTTTTATTATGTAATTTCCTTTCACGATCAAAGTTAACACTAACGAGTGTTAAACGGGATACAACACCACATCTTGATGGTTTAATGGCGTACAACACCAAATATTTTTGTGTGAAAATATTAGATAAAATGTGAATTAATAAACTTTTAACATGCTGGGAGAAATACATAAATGTATATTTAAGCAGCCTCTGAACTTAAACCCTTAAAAATTATTTCCACTACTTTTTGTATTTAAAATTTTTTTAAAAAGAAGAAAAAAAGTTTTTTAGCATTGATAACACCAATGCTATGAAACCAAGGGACAAACATTCTTTTAAAATTATTAATAATTTTGTTTTGCTTTTTTGCACACTTGTTCGGCCTTGCACTAAGATAAGATAAGATTCAACTTTATTGTCATTGTGCAGAGGTAGAGAGCCAACGAAATGCATTTTTTTCTCATATTCCAACTAAGCTGGGGTCAGTGCACAGGGTCAGCCATGAAACAGCGCCCCTGGAGCAGATAGGGTCAAGAGCCTTGCTAAAGGGCCCAACAGTGGTATCTTGATGGAGCTGGGGCTTGAACCCCCACCCAGAGCCTTAACCGCTGAGCTACCACTGGCCCCATTAATGCCTTTATTAAAAATAAGTTCAAAATAAATACACAAATAACTTTACATGTTATAGAGGTGGTGTACCAGATGAAGGGAAGAATAATTTTTTGTTCAGACAATTAACAATTTCAAATATATTTTCTAAATAATTTGCAAAAGAGAGTCAAGCCATTTCATATAATTAAATGTTAGGTTATAAAATTGTTGTTGTTGTTTTTGCTATTTGAAAGCTTATTCATGATTAAAAAAGTAAAGGGACATGTTTGTCAACATATTTTGTTATTAACCCAGATGTTGTCAGAAATAACCTATTTTGTGAGACACAAAGCTTTCTTTACACAAAGGAGGCGCTAGACGGCTGACAAAACTGAATCCTCCATTGATCTGCATTCAAATCTCAGATCGTTATACATCTCATATAATTTTTTCATTCTGGAGAGTAAATTGTAGTTAAAACTGATTTTTGCAAGAATTCATACTTGATAAATACGCCGCATCCGTATCTATACAATATTTTTTTAAATCCTCCAGTAACACTTGATTGTGATTGGCCCGTTCTCAACAGCGCTGGCAAAAGTAACAGGTGTCACGTGACAGCCGTCTTTGAGCTGCCTGTTTTGGCGTTGGTCTAGAAGATTCCATTTACATTTTTTAAGCAACGTATTTTACGATTTTCTGTAATTCAAGAACTTTTTAAGCACCTCTTTGTAGGGTTTCCCAGAACTTAAATTTGAAAAAGCCAAATTCAAGTACTTCAAGCACCTTATACTAACACTGTTAACAGAATTATTTTCTGTTTCTGTGAATGACGAGCCTACATTCGTGAAATAAGAATGGCAGGGGATAACAGAGCTAATTTTCACAGGGGGCAAACTGTCACAAGGGCTATTTCTCAGTAACTATAGTAACTAAATTGCAGCCCTCTAAATTAGAATATTTTTTGTTAATTCTATCTTCCAAACAAAAATTCCAATATCATCATATGTTTGCTATAGCTGTTGCAAGGGAACAATGGAAGATTATATTAGATTTTCATCTTCATATGCCTATGTTGCATTTAAAGCATATTTGGACAGTTCATCAGTGAAGTAAAAGTAAATGTTGAAACATGATATCAGTGAGATCTGCTATCTGCTCTTAACCACCCTATCAAGGAATTTCTTAAAGGATGAACTAGACTTTTAGTCTGATAATCTCTCACTATCTTGAATTTGCTATTTAGCCATATAACATCTGGATATCTGATAAATTTGGTAGGTTACGTACAGTAGGGTATAACTTCGGTTTAAGCTTTTGACTGCATTATGTGCAATTCCTTTGGGTGCCGCACATTACACACTGCACCATTAATTGAAATGAACACACAAAAAACTTTGTTTATAATAAACTGAATTTAATAGCACAATTTATAGCATAAACAAAGACCAGAACATTTACTGAAAAATGTCTTAATATGTTAATGTGAAAAGTAAGCAAAATGTTAATTCAAACAGAACTCAGTTTCACACTTAGCATGCTATTATATATTTACAAGAATGTAAGAGGGCTTCCTATTGTGTCATATTCAAGGTACTTTTTAAGGAATGAGCGTATTTGTGGACTGAATAGATTTGTATGGTAATCTCTGGAATCTGCATCAGAAAGTTGGTTGTCTGTGCACTTGTCCTTTGTTCCCCAGCTCACAATACCAATCTATCAAAGGATATTCAGATATTTTTTAAATGGCTACTTTTACTAATCTTCTCTCCAATTAGTTTTCTTCTCTCAAAGTAGGGGGGCCAACCCCCCTAATAATCAAAACAAGCAAGTACAAGCCCCCATTTATTATACCATGATCAATGGAAACATGGGTAAATGCTTCGCGATGCAACCCCCCAAATGTACAAGCCAAATCTACACCCTTGACACTGGATGAGACAACATTACAGTCACAGTCACAGTCAATACCGTTTTCATACAAATAAATGACAAATGGAGAAATGGGTTGAAATCTCACCTGAATAATTCGACCTTCTTTATCCACATAAGTGGCCCCACCAGAGTCACCTGTTACAAAATGGCATGCAGACACAAGGAACATTATAATTGCTTCATATTCATAATCATATTTAGATAATTAATGATTACTTAAAATGTTATCAGCAAAAGGTCTGACCTTTTAATTATTATATTATAACATTGTAATAGTAAACTAAGGGTAGTAGATTAGAACCAAATATAAGCGGGGGCATTTTGATTGCAAAAAATCAAACATACCTTTGCAAGCAATATAATCTGTTGTTGTATCAATACCACCGCTGCACAGAAAATTATCTGTAATTATATCCTTTGCATTTGTTGATTCCCCAATTCCTGGTGCTTTTTTTGCATCTTCAACACAAAGATCCCGCTAAAGAGAAAGCACATTCACATGTGTTCATACTATGCTTTTTATTATTCTTTTTATTGTTATGTTTAAGACACTGCAAGAAGAAGAAGAAGGATAGAGTAACATTTTTGGATTTGGTCTAATTTTTTTGACCACTTCGTTAATTTAGAAATATGTTTGGGTGAATTTATTCGTGTTTCAATAAATTAATAAAATGTTTCAAAATCATTGTCTGTAATAACTGAGACTTTTGCCCTAGCGACCACCAGAGGTTGCTAGTAGTTTAGTGACTTTTAGTTTGAATTTTTGTCTTTACCTTCTTGTGTCTCTGTTCCTGGTTCCTGCCCTGATTGTTTTCAGCTGTTTACCTTGTTTACCCCAGTGTATATAATGTCCTAGTGTTTGCTCAGACTTTGTCAGTTGTTGTTCCTGTTACCCTTCATGGATGTGACGTTTGTTCTGTTCCCGTGTTTTGTTTTTGTTTTGTTCCTGTGTTTTCCAAGTTTTGTATCTGGACTCTTTAAAGATAAGCTGCACTTAGATCCTACTCTCTTGACTTCCTTCAGCAATCATTAAAATATCGACCGGTAGAAGTGAAGTGAGCGCCAATACAATCACTCTTAATACTAGCCATGATGTGTTTCAGAATGAAAATGATTAATAATACTTAAATCTGTATAATTTAACAGAGACTACATCCATATACTGAACCACATTTTACATGCGTATAAAAGGAATGTGTGCCAAGTACAAAGTAATGTAGGAGGAGAGGAAATCTGGTCGCTGTCCTTTTCTGCATATCGCTGCCCCCGTTGGCATATTCCGGCACCGTTTTATGGCCCATTCTGCATAATGCGGCGGCCCATTTCAGTTTATCGCCCGACCCTTCGGGAAAAGTCCTGGTTCTCCCGATGGCCAGGCCGCCCCTGTGTGTTACTGACACTGGTAGTCACAGCATTGCCAGTCTCAGCCACAGACCATGCCAAATGGACCACTTATGGGCCATCTGAAGCAATTAGCATACAATGCCAAGAAGAAATGAAATAGAAGTAGTGTGCTAGAAGATATTTGAGCAGGATAGAGACTGTTTCATGACACTTTAAGCTCAAAAGAATAAAAGTTCTTACATTAATCCTTACATGTCATATTCAAAAATAAACAACATCATTACCTTTCCTTTTAGCTTGATTCTGATGACTTTTAATGTAATATTGTCATTGTCAATCATTCCTGATGTGAAATAAGCTTCCAGACTATCTCCTATTAGAATATTTTCCTCTGTAACAAATACATTGAGAAAACTGTATAAGCTGACAGGGTTGTTGGCATGTTAGGTACATACACACATTGCTGGGAACTGATTAAAAACTACACAACTTCAATTGTAATCAGTAATGTAATATTTTTTAATTTTCTGATTTGCTCCAAATAGGTAAGTAGCATGTCTAAAAGTCATGGCATTTTTAACACAAAGAAGGGTTGGTACCTCACCATGTTTTTTGCATGTCCCTTCACTGTCTGAAAGTTTTAGTGCTCCATTTGTTGACTTGGTGCAGGGGATGCAGATTGGCCTGTACAGAAACACAGAAGATTCTGTCATTAATTTAGCATATTTTAGCATACTCTTATTAAGGTAAAATCACATGTCGATGAGCTGTGCTCCTCACCTAAGATTAGCACTTATGGTAACAGCTTCTTCCAACTCTATAAGAGCTACATCAAATTCGTAATATTCCTTTATTTTCATGTGCTGTTTTGCTTTGATGTTATAGTCAGGATGAGATATGTATCGTTTTACTTTTACATCTGAGGGAGACAAAGTAAATGTGATTAAAAAGAATAGCTCTACTGAGCATATGCAAGATTTTCTTTAATTTATCAGCTAAAAAAATAGAAATAGCAGTGGAGGGCTTAATATTACCCAGGCCTTTTTGCAGTTTAACTGATATTAACTTAGGTGTGTCATCACTTCTGAAGCAGTGAGCCGCTGTCAAGATGTATCTTGAGGTGACTAAAGACCCCATGCATTTTGAACGTTTTGAGTTACCCTACATAAAGGGCAGAGAAGAAAGATGACATTTTCTTTTTACCTGTTCATCTCTGTAGCCTTAAAGGTGCTCTAAGCTATTTTTTCATGGAAAGGTATGTAAAATGTTCCTCTTTCCTGAGAGATATTGCTGAATTAAGTGTTGTAAGATATCTCACCGGTCTCTGTGACAGTTATAGACTCTGTAAACAACAAACAAAAATGTGTCGTGGACCGCAGACAATGACGCTTTTCAATCGTCAGTCATATTGCATGTTCTCATACGTTGTAGTTGCAGCAAATTATTGAGACTTACTGCCATTTTAAGCCATGTTGTTCATAACAGCTGAGGGCGCTATTTTGCTGCTGTTTTTTTAACAACCGTTTCTGCACAATGTCTTAATAGGCCTTTATCACAGTTCGCATGTCATCACATCCAGCTCCAAAAAGTAGCGTAACCAAACATCCGCCCATCGATCTGTCTATGAATGATCGCAGTATTTCTAAATAAATTTAGCCAACATGGATGCACTTGGCAGTAAACATCAGATGTTTAATTGTTTCTTTGGATTAACACAGCACCAGGGGTGTGAAGTAACGAATTACAAACACTCACGTTACTGTAATTAAGTCATTTATTCCAGGACTTGTACTTTAAGTAGTTTAAAAATTGTATACCTCTACTTTTACTTGAGTTCATTTTAAGTGCTGTAACTGTACTTTTACTGTGTTATTTTCTGTGGTCTTTACTTCCCTGTCCTGATTTTATTTTCATCTATCAACATGATTGGCTAGGGAGAGTCTTGTGACTCCCATCAAATCAAATCACACGTAAAAATCTTGAACGGCAGCTGCAGATCTGGCGGCAACTTTTATTGATGCCTCAAACACAGTTCAACACCTGAACATAACAGCAGCACCTGAAAGGGATTTTCCCAGTGAAAAAGGCCAATTGTCTGACTGTGTCATGTGAGTTTAACTTGCTCAAGCCAGATATCAGCATTAATCCTGCCTCCAAATTGAAGAAAAATATCTAGGTAAATTTCATATTTCTGATTACTAGATTCGGTGTACATAATGTAGCCTGTAATTTAACTATCTATCACTGAGATTATTGGGTTGATGTGAGAGATTAAGGCAATGTTATCAATAGGGCTGGCAATAAATCAATCTTGTTGTTTATCTGAATTAAAGAGAGATGTCCTCAATATTGATAAATAGCATAGAACTAAAATATAAAAGATTGACTTTTTATTTCCTGACGTCTGTAGCTGCATGCTGTTTGATTGACAGCCGGCAAATGTTTGAGCACTATTGCGGTTACGCACCTAAACGATCAAATACACTTCATAATTCTGCCAATGTCCGTATTGGTGAGGCATTAATATAAACACAGTCGGTTTGGTCTAAAGTGAATTTAAACAGTGGGACAAAAAGCGTGTTTGCATCAAAATGTTGGACTTGAAGTGTACGTGTAACCGAACTGAGCACAGTCATATAAAGGATATTAATCAAACAACAATAACAAGGAAATGAGAAAACCACTCACTACTTTTGTCTGAATAATGTGAGTAGCTTTAAAAGTATTAATATAATAGAATAAAACAGTGACATTTTTAATAATAATATTTTTGTATAATATTGTAATATTGTAATTGTATAATTCTGACCCCTAGAGGACGTGTTAATTTGTATAATAAATTACCTGGAAAGCAGAGATGATCAAATAATTTATAATTATTCCTAGCCTTTATCAATTTTTTTCTAATGCCTAATAGAAAAGTGAATGGATGCTAAAATTTTGATGCTCCAAAAATCACTTAAAGGCAGCACAAAAGAAATCTATTTGACTCCAGTGGTCAAATCCATGACTTCTGAAGTGATATGACTGGTGTGGGTGAGAAACAGATCAATATTTAAGTCAATGTTTGCTAGAAATTCTTCTCCTTGCCCAGTAGATGGCGATATGCATAAAGAATGTGAATCAACGTGAAGAAGAAGAAAGTGAAAGTTAAAGTGGAGATTGACTGAGCAGGGAGGAAAATGTATGGTAAAAATGTACTTAAATATTGATATGTTTCTCACCATATCTATCATATCGCTTCTGAAGACATGGATTAAACCACTGGAGTCACATGGATTAAGCTTTTATGCTGATTTATGTGATTTTGGAGCTTCAAAATTTTGGCACCCATTCACTTGCATTGTATGGACCTGCAGAGCCGAAATATTCTTCTAAAATTCTTAATTTGTGTCCTGCTGATGAAAGAATGTCATAAACATCTGGGATGACATAAGGGTGACTAAATAATGTGAGAATTGAAATTTTGTGTGAATTATTCCTTTAAAGCCTGATGTAGACCCTGTACCAAATAACTGCTCTACCGCCTCTATTGTGGGGGACATGATGTGCCAAGTGGCCCTGCTTTTTTTGGGTGTTTTTTTGTTTTTTTTGCATTCCTTGCAGTGTTTTGAACATGTTTTATGCGCAATAATAACTCTCTCAGTCGGCATTAAGGGAAATTTAGACCCTACACATAAACTGATTTTAATGTAATTGTTTTTCATACATTATGATAATGAAAATAACTTTTACATTTTTTTATTTCTGTAATCATGTCGCCCTTTCATTTATTTTTTAATCAGATTCATGTAGTGTTTACAGTATCATAGATAAGTGATGCATTTTAAAAGTTGACAATCACAAACAGCTATAAAATACCTATAATTTTTATTCTTTCTGGCAAACAGCCATAAAAGGGAATGTAAATTATGCTGTGTGTGCCTCATTTTTAAATTGCAGCATAGAGTTTTTATTATAAAGGGGCATAGCTTTCACAACTCAGTACTCAATACTCACTAATTATGAGTACTTTTAAATGAGCTACTCTTTTACTCTTACTTGAGTAGCTTTTAGGACAGCTACTTTTACTCTACTCAAACAAAATTTTTTAAACAACCATTTTGACACCATTTTGCTTTACTTCATCATCCCTGAGTAATGATTGTATTGTGAGGTAGGTCTGTTTAGATTAAGTATTTGAGATAAATTGTACATAAAATAGTCCATAATAATTCCATGCTGTGGGCACTGTCATTGAAACGGACTGCAACAGATGTTTTACGCTACTAAGCAAAGCTTCTGGTCTGCGAATGAGGAAGTGTAATAAAGGCTTTTGGGATCTTGGAGTTCAGGGTTTTGGAAAGAGGGGGCGTGACAAATTACAACGGCTCAGTTGCATGGAAGTAGAATGGCTAAAATTGCTTACAGCACCTTTAAGACACCAAAAAAATTGCACCCTTTGGAAATAAAAACCTTTCAGAGTTTCACATAACTAAATGAGAACACTTGTATACAGTATGAATGTATAATATATGATTAAAAAAAGTTATGCTTACAGAAACAGAAATCTGTGCCAACCAGGGAAATGCACGGCGTCCATTTTTTGCATTATAATCTTTAATCCCACACAAATCCACAGTTGTGGCCTCATCTATTTCAGAAAGTGGATATATAAAAACATTTACTCATTACTAGAAAAAAACTACAAAGTTCCTTAGATCAACACCTAAAGGTGCTCTCACATTTTTTTTGTTACACTGGACTTATATTGACATCAATGATATCAAAGATTGCATGGCTGGACATTTCCTTCAACTCAATTCCGACAAAACTAATTATTGGACCAAAAACCTCTAAAAATAAACCGCTAAAATATTATTTGACTCTCAATGGATGTACTGTCATCTCATCTTCTACAGCAATTTATGTGTTATATTTTATACCAATCTCCATCCATCCATCCATCTTCAACCGCTTATCCGAAGTCGGGTCGCGGGGGAAGCAGTTCCAGCAGGGGGCCCCAAACTTCCCTATCCCGAGCC
Source organism: Moxostoma hubbsi (assembly GCA_032164185.1). Lineage (NCBI taxonomy): Eukaryota > Metazoa > Chordata > Actinopteri > Cypriniformes > Catostomidae > Moxostoma > Moxostoma hubbsi. Next base: position 11,592,945 of record JAVLUX010000042.1, read on the forward strand.
ACATTAACCAGCTCTGACTGGGGGACCCCGAGGCGTTCCCAGGCCAGTGTGGAGATGTAATCTCTCCACATAGTCCTGGGTCTTCCCCGAGGCCTCCTCCCAGCTGGACGTGCCTGAAACACCTCCCTATGGAGGCGCCCAGGGGGCATCCTTACCAGATGCCCAAACCACCTCAACTGAACCATCTGTTTATACCAATCTGTCCTTTGAAAATCACATTACAAATATTTTTAGATCAGCATTCTTCCATCTCACAAATATTGCAAGGTACGACATATGCTCTCTGTTTCTCTGTTCATGACCTCAAGATTAGGTTATTTTAATGCATTACAGGGATGATGTCCAGCAAGATCAATAAATAAACTTCAATTGGTTCAAAATGCAGCTCCCAGAGTGCTGACTAGAACCAAGTAATTTGAAGATATTTTCCCCATTTTATCATTATTACATTGGCTGCCTATTAAATTTCTTATTAATTTAAAAAGTCTGTTAACTACTTTCAAAGCTTTGAATGGTCTAGCTCCACAGTACTTATGCAACCTTCTGACATGCTATATTCCATCACGTTCATTACGATAAAAAAATTCTGGCCTGTTAATAGTTCCTAGAATATAAAAATGTACAAAAGGAGGTAGATCCTTTTCCTATTTGGCTCCTTAACTATGGCATAGACTCCCTAACACTCGTGACTCTGACGTACTCTCTCAGTTTAAGTCTAGACTAAAGACTCATCTATTCAGACTGGAATAAACATAATTTATTCATCAACTCATAGTTATGCTGCATTAGTCAGGTGTTCCGGAAGCGGAAACACTTCTCATATTCTATAATCCTTGCTAATATTCTTCGCTAATATTCTTCTATTTGTTTCCGTCTTAACTAAAAATGTTAAGCTCCACAAGGACATAAAGGCAGCATAAAAGTAATCCATAAGACTCAAGTAGTTCGTCCTGGTTACTTTCGGAACCTCCGTTCCCAGATGGAGGGAACGAGAAGTTGTGTTGATGTAGTGACACAAGGGATCGCCCTTGGGAGCCCCGAACACCTCTGATCTTTGAGAAAAGGGCAATGTGAATTGGCGAGTGGAATTTACATGCCACTCCCCCGGACATACAGGTATAAAAGGAGCTGGCTTGCAACCACTCATTCAGGTTTTGTGTCAGGAGCCGAGACAAGGTCCCAGACACCAGCGGGTAGTTCGTGTTGTGGCAGGAGGGACACAACATCTTGTTCCCTCCATCATGGAATGGAGGTTACGAAAGTAACCAGGATGTTCCCTATCTGTCAATCACTCGATGGAGTGTCGATGTAGTGACACTAGGGGTCCCTATACAAAACGCCACAACTAGCTGAACTGTGTTATGTGGACTGGCGGTGTGAGACGGTCAGACCCTTGTGTACCTTGTAGCCAGCGCACCCGGCTGTCACATAACCTCCCCCAACACTCTTACAAGCGTCATACAGTCCCCTGCACATCAGGGACAAGTTGACTGCCCAAAAATAGGGACCTGCTGGCCCAGCCGTGCCAACTTCTCCTTTTTTCTCCCCAAAAGGAAGTAAAATTGTTCAGCTGGGGGCCATATAGGTTCCGCGTCGGGGGGACACCTTGGAGATCACACCATGCCCGAAGGGGTTGTGTGGAAATATTGTGAGGAATGTGCTATTTGCTGTCTGCCTTGATTAATTTATTCCATGACAAAAAGTGTCTAAATGATATGGCGACCCAGTCCATGTAAAATATATTCAATTATATATATTCAAAAATATTATTATTTTTTGCTACTGCTTTGAGTCTTCATCTCATTTACAGTAAGTGTATTTGCATGAATTTTAACGTGATGTTAATTTCTTAGTGTAACACTTTTTAATGAGGAAAATACTGAATGCATCTTTAAAGGGATAGTTCACCTAAAATGTATTTACATATTCACCCTCATATCGTTCACAATCTTTGAAACACAAAAGGAGAAATTGTGAAGAATGCTCACACAGATCTTTCTGAACTGTCAAGCTTTGAAAAAAAAAAAAGACAGAAACATGAAAGCACTGTCATGGTTTGTTTGTTGTTATTTTATTTTATTTTTAACTTTTTTGTAGCTCCACACTCATGGTCATTATGACAAGAAAAGAGCTGTGTGGTGAATCTTTGAAATTTCTCCTTTTGTGTTTCACAGAAAAAGTAACATGATGATGACTAAATAATGGCAGTGTGAACAATGAACTCTTTTAATTCCTGCTCAATCACTTATCCAGGACTACTGCTATAATTGATAAATAAACTGTAATACAATGCCCAGTACCTTAAAAGCAAATTAAAGTTTTGGTTACACATGAAAATAAATGCCCTTTTAACCTTTATCAGTGAAACAAAAATGTCTATAAATAAATATATAAAGACCACATACCAAGCATTTGTTCAAATGTCTTCTGCAGTTTGTACAAGTTTTGAAGCGCGAAGAAATGCTTTTCATTGTTCTTTTCTGACACTAAGCCAGCTGCGTGCACCTTAGTCACGCCATCTCCAAGTCCAAAGAAATAGAGGTCTGGAAAGTGAGGGCAGATTTATAGTAATATTAAATCAATAATAAAGATTTCTAAACCAATATGTGCACTGATATTTGCATCCTGATTATCCTGCTTTTAAATGGCTTGCAGGAGAATAACAATGGTCAGCTAAACTTTCCATACATCCTAAATTAAACCTCAGAGCTCACTAAACTGGTGCTAACAATTAGATAAAAATAAATAAAAAAGAGCTCACCTAGTTTCTTCTCTCGTTTGGGATCATTCTGGATGACAAGATGTTTTATCTGTTCAACTTTAGGTTTGGGATCACCCCCCATGTTTGCTTGACCTATGGAGAAGCATGAGATATAAATTACAGTGGATATTTGACAATTAGTTTCAATGTTTATCTCTATTCTAACTTTATAATTTTATTCATGTATTCATGTATTTTTCCTGACAAAGGGCACGGCCCTTAAATTGATTAACAGTAACAAAACAAAAAAAATTACCTTGTAATTATATTTAATTAAATTAGATTGTATGTAAATACTGTTAAGTCAATACCATCAGTGAACATGATGACAATATGCTGGGTCTGAAGGAAGCTCTCCTTATCATTGATCTCCTCTATTTTCATACTCTCTAAAATTTTCGAAAAGGCTTTGGCAATATTAGTTCCTGATCGTTCTCCTTTACCTGCATAAAAACACCAGATTAATATTGCTAGATTCTAATAGCAAGTGACAGTCTTAAATCTACATTCAATTTAAATTACAACATGCATTGAGATATTTGTTATTTTAATAGTATATTACTAATATTGTACAGCAATGAGCAGATGTTTCCCTCAATGCTGTGAAAGTTAAAACATAGTAATTACATCCTTTCAACTGTAATAATAATCATTAAATATGATGTAATCCGATCAATGTTTACAACAGGTCTCAGCGCCAATCCAAATAAAATACTTACTTTCATATTGAAAATTGTCCAGTTCATCAACAACATGTTTTTCGATATTTCCATCATCAATAGTCTTGAAGTTCCTCATAGTGACTATTGGAGTAACATCTGTTGCAAACATCAGGATCTCATAGTTTGGGGAGACTTGGTAATAACTAATCTTTTGGGAAAGAAAATTAATTCAGAGTTGGAAGACATTTCTGTTTGTTATCCAATCAAAATGCTGTCTATGTAAATGACAGCATGAATACATGCTGTATACAGCACAGTGCACTTGTGACATATGAAAATAAATTCTACATGAAAAACATTTGCAAACCATTTTAATTCTGTAATGGGACACATTTCTGAGAGGCACAGGACATTCAATGAGAGAAAAATACAGGGTGGGACTTGATTTAATCCATTGGTATCATGGGCATTCCATGCCAAAATAGAGGCAGACATCCAGGGCCTTTTCTAGATAAGTGGTATTAGCAGTCACTTAGGGCCACCAAGCCACCAGGGGCACCGCAAAGCAATGTGTTTTATATATATACCACCCCTGGAGTCCTGAGTTTGAATTTTGTTGTCACTGTAGATGTCCAGATGTGTTTGCTTTTCTAATAAAGTTAGCAATTTGTTGATTGTTAGCCTTGTTTTATGTACCAAGTTTCGAGGTCTGTGCGTCCCATTTTAAAATTTGTTCATGTGATGAGCTTATGTGATATTATTGGTTTAAGACAACAAGCACATGGCTCTACATGAAATATGTTTATTGAAATGTGTATGAGGTGCTCACAACATTGAACATTTGAAAACCATGTCAATAAAGGAAGAAATTGTCATAGGACTAAGTTAACAGTGTTTAAGGAATCTTGTTAAAGTTGCTTAATTTAAATACGTAATGGTTCAATATGTCAAATTAATTTACAATATGTACAGCTAACATGTTAAGTCATGGCAGGTTGACATTTTAAATTAAGTTAATTTACTTAAAATGAAAAAAAGCAATGTAAACATAATTTCTTTAAGTTAAAAACACATGAATTTTACAGTATTAATATCAATAATAAATATAGAATTTGTGTATAGAATAATATATAGAAATGTGCATTTCATTTATTTCACTCTGTTTATACATTTACATAATATGGACCATGGTGGAAGAACACTTTACAGGAATGCTCTAATTTGCTAATTTTTATTATTTGTATAAAGTTATCTGAAACAACTTGCTGTACAGCAAAAACAAAGTTTTTTGGATAGCTTAAATGTTAATTGTTACTTCTAGGTGATGTTATATCTATAAATAAAAAAACTAATTCTACCTATTAATAAATAAATATGTATACTTGGTCAGAAATAATAATGTAATTATTTATGTCACAAAATGTGTCTGGGACTAATGAAATTGTGTAGTGTGACTTGTGCTGAATCTTTAAATGGCAATTCAGTAAATTCCACTTACTATCATTCAAATTCCAATTAATCTTTCTGTTCAATTCAAACTTAATTCGAATTCCAACTCATGAATTGAAAGGGAGTTTATTCTGAAATTCAGGATTTTACACAACCCTGGCTACCACAGATAATTTCTTGTCCTGCTGGGGGCAGTCTCTCTTAATACAATGGACCAATCACAGCTGTTGTCGTCTGCGTGACACGACGTACAGTTACATTTTTGAAGAGGTGCATGTCAGGATATGCCATAAGTTGACGCAGAAGTAAAAATCAGGCAGGTGTTTTGGCTCAATTAGACAGTAATAAGAGGCTCCCTTGAGGCCCGAGAAGGAAGGAAGAATAACTGTAAGGAGAGATTTGTAACTAGATGACAAACATGCACACACATGCTCAAAGGGTTTTTCGTCATCATGAAGTGCACCTAAAAACAATTTATTGTTAATTTGTTTTGCGTTTTGTGTAATGACTGTTTGTTAATATATATTAATTTGTTGAAGACTTTAGTGTGGTGTCATCTCTTTGTGTATTCAAATAAATCTTCTTATTCAAGTCTGTCATTATTAGCTATTATTGCTTTAACTTTTATGACATTAACATTAATTGCCATTAAATAACTGTTCCCCGTCTTTCGCTCACTTCGACGTTGTGTCGAAAAAGCAACACTAGGGGTCTCACTTGAGTGACAAATATACCTCTGATCTATGAAAAAAGGCCAATGAGAAGTTGGCGGACAGAATTTGCATGTCCTGCCCCATAAATGCGTCTGTTTCATTCAGAAATTTTCTTCGGAGCCGATGGTCGTGCATGCAGCGAGCTGCGAGTCACACACACCTGTTCCTCTTACCTCTGGTGATCTGCTGTTGTATCTACGGTGCACATCAGCGGCTTTCTCCTTCTCTGCACGGCAGTGCAGTTTGCCCCTGGGCGCTTCGACAGCACAACTAAAAGAGTTGTATTAAGAGTGATTTTCTCTAAAAGAGTATTTTCCTCTTAAAGAGCAAAACACAGCGGCGTTGAACGTCCTTTTCAGGACACGTCTTTATAAAGATGCCCTTCCGCCCCTGTGTAGTTCCTGGATGCGGAAGAGTGCTCTCTGCTTCAGACGGCCACAGACGCTGTCTCGTGTGTTTGGGCTGCGATCACATCGCGAGAACATGACCATGGCAACGTTGCAGTCGCGATTTCCTTCAACCGAAGGAATGCCACTCCAGCTGCCCCCGTGTCGCGCCTTCTTCCCACAGGATTGAGGGCGATGCGGCCGGCGATGGAGGCAATTTTGGGATGGCAGCGGGCACGGCTTTGCCGGGTACGTCCCCATGAACCGCCCATCCCCCGGTAAGCTCATTGACTTCCGTCCAGGCTCAAGGCAACAGCAGCTCGCCTCACAGCCAGCCTGCCTATTCTCCTGAGCCCCCCCGAGCTGGATGAGCTCGCCGCTGCATCGGAGAACAGTCCGGTTCCGCCCTGCATGCCATGGCCCTCCTGCTAGTCCACCAGGCCAAGGCACTTGGGGATCTGCACGAGGGTAGTCCTGATCCCGACGTGCTGCAGGATCTGCGTTCAGCGACTGACCTTGCCCTCAGGGCCACGAAGGCCACAGCGCAGTCACTCGGGCAGGCGATGGCCACTCTCGTGGTTCAGGAACATAATCTGTGGCTGAATGCCATCATGTGACCTAAAATCCCATGTGGTGTATTTCACCACTTTACCTCCCCCTGTCTGGGCAGGTGTGGTCTCCGCAGGGTCTTCTCCCCCTAAAAGAATAGGAAACTGGGTAAGACCCCCTTCCTGCGATTCGTGTAAGGGCCCCAGCCGTTTTGCTCTATGCGAGAAACATAGAGAGAAAAGAGGCCCGGCTAGGCTCGGCCCGTTCCCAGGTTGGCAAGCGTCACCTTGTTCCCCTGTCTAGGGTAACTATAAGGATTCTGACAACTTTGTGGGGCATTGGGGAAGGGTACGTGCAGTCTGATACAGCTGGTCATTTTGGCACGTCAAGTACCTGCCCGCTCCTGTGTCAGCAGCACACGTACACAGCTCAACATATGGCGTGATTTAAATGGCGTGACCCCTAGTGTCGCTTTTTCACACAACATCGGCATTTAGGCATTGTTTTGGCTACTATTTAGGAAATGCAGCCTTTCCAAAAATCTTGCCAGTTAAAACGTCTAGGTTACATATGTAACCTCTGTTCCCTGATGGAGGGTACAAGACGTTGTGTCCTCCCACCCATCAGGGAACGGAGGTTACATATGTAACCTAGACGTTTTAACTGGCAAGATTTTGGAAAGGCTGCATTTCCTAAATAGTAGCCAAAACAATGCCTAAATATAGCTATTTGGCTATTGGTTAACATTAACCTAAAGCCCATGAGGCCTAGGTGACATTAGCTGAAAAAGAAAGTTGTTTCAGAGGCAAAGCAAGTTATTATTAATGAAAAACGACTAATTAAGACAAAAAAGATCCATTTCTTTTCTTTTTGGAATAACGTGCACTGGTGAACAAGCACAATAGGACTGAGAATGTGTATTAAGAGGGATAAAGCAGGTATACATCTAGATTTTATGTTGACCTTAAAAACTTAGGACTATGCATAAAAGTACAGGTAAACCATTTCCCACAATTTATTTGACATACCTTTTTTATAAGTTCTTTGATGACCATTTTTGACTGGATAAAATGTGTTTTATTTATGCTATCAGATGCATCCAATGCAATATAAATATCAAGTTTTCCTTTCTGATCCAATGATATTTTCTTCCCATGCTGATCTGAAGACACATGGAATGCATGTCATATATGTTTAAATGTATTGATTTGCTGAGCATATAATTTTTTTTTTTTTTTTTTTGTAAAGATTTTGATCTTGAAGTTTTAAGACACACAAAGGTACCTGACTCTTCATATTGTTCATGAATTCCTAGAGTTGTCTTTAGAGAACTGCTAAAAGCCTCTGATACTTCATCTGGGGTGTCGTATGTGAAATCAGCTGCATTTACACACAAAAAACAACAACATTATAGGTATATTATCCACCAAATGTAATAGTCATTAAATAATTGGGCAGCATCCTTTTTTAAATTACATGTATATTAATTATGTAATTCAATACACATTACACAAGGAACTTCCATGCAACAGATAGGCTTTTAGGCAAGAAGGCTTACCGTAACATTCTGGCTCTGTCCCTGACCAATGGCCACCATCCAGACAGACTCTCTTTTTGGAACCAATCAGGACCAAAGGCTTATCACATTCATATGAGACTTCGTCATCAATATTGAACATGTTGTTTGTCCTTCTGGTACCAGGAGGAATGCCAGGATCAGGACAGAGATCAGCTGTGAAACGTTTTTTGGATTTAACAAACTGATTTGTTCATAGAAACAGCTTTATAACAGAAAAAAACTTAGACTTATGACAAATTGACACTTATTACTCACAGTCACGTCCACAAATTGTTGTCTTTCCACTCCACTTCCCATTAGGCTTGCAAACACGAAGCGCTGAGCCACGTAATGTATAATCGGAATGACATCTGTAGGAGATTTTGTCATTTACAAAGTACCTCCCTTTTATTGGAATCACCTCTCCATTTTGAAAAGCACGAGGATTAGGACATGTGACCTCTAGGAAACAAACATGCATAAAGACATGCAAGTTGTTTTTGAAGCAGTCTTAAATTACAGATAAAAAAGCACAACACTCTTGAGCTTGATTCTTACTTTTGCACTCTGCAAGGTTTTTTGTCTTTTTCTCCCAGAGTCCATTTTGACACAACAATGTCTTAACAGTTGGATAATAGCCTTCCTGACAGCTGTATGTCAGAATACTCTCATGTGAATAACCGTTAGAAAGAACAAAGGTCCCTCCAGTAATATCAACATTGTCCTTGGGACATGACTTGGAAGATGGAGCTCCTATAGTGAGGACAACCAAATCCATGGAGGAAAACATTTAGAACTGTAAAAATGTTCTGTTATGAAGTTGAGACACTTTGTCAAAGAAACATCACAAGACAGTTTGTCAGTTGTAGCCGTTTCATCTCTAGTTACACTGTTTTAGCCAAGCAAACATACAAGATGAATAAGAAGCCTTATAATGAGCCACAATTTAAGAAGAAAAAGCATTTAAACAGATTATTTGTTATATATGTTATTATGCTAAGTAAATGGTAACACTTTACAATAAGGTTCCATTCGTTAACATTATTTAATGCATTAAGTATCATAAACTAAAATGATTCATATATTTTTAATGTTAGTTAATAAATATACAATTGTCATTGTTTCGTGTTAGTTCATAATGCATTAACTAATGTTAATATATACAACTTTTCATTAAATTTTCTTTTACTATGTTAAATTAACATAATCCAAGATTAATAAATGCTGTAAAAGTATTGTTCATTCTTAGTTCATGTTAACAAATTTTAAACTAAATTTTGACATATTTTTCTTGCTGAAAGATGTTTTCAGTATGCATTGATCTTGAAATTAAGTCAAGAAGGCTTACCTGCAATAAGAGGACAAATCAATCCAAGAATCAACCAGTACACTCGCTTTTTACACTCCATACTGTTTTCCAAGTTTTAAGCAAAACAGAAAAATAAAGCAAATTAACATGGGGGCATTTTTATAGAGGGGTCTCTCAGAGGACGTTATTTACTTTCTGTGGTCAATGTTTAACTTCTAGTCAAATAACAAAGATCAATGTTCAAATGAAGAAATAAAGAGAATGCATGTCCCGGCACACGATTCAGTTTTCATTATCTAACTATCATGGATCTATTTGCCATTTTTCATCAAAATGGCAGAATGAACATTTTAAGGTTAAAGACGACAATAAGTCTTCCTTCTTTTGTCCAGAGAAAAAATATGAGAGGATCTATTTAAAACCTATTGTAATACATTGAATCTTGTATTAAAATATTCATCATCCTTCGTAAAACTGTTCTGCTCATTCATTAGCACTCCTTTATTGTATGAATACGTATTGATACATTCATGGAATTGTATCAAAGAAAAAAAGGTTGACAAAAAAGGTACAGGAAAAAGGTCTTTTACACAAATGGAAAATATTGTTGTGTAGAGCTCAATGCTTTGAGCTGATCTTCATGCAAGCTATATGACCAAATAATCAAGAAGCAGAGATCCACTGCCCCATCTACATGTGTTATATCATGTCTTTTCATATTGTCTACATGTGTTATATCATGCCTTTTCATATTGTTTGTTTTCAATAAACCCAAGTGTAGCGTGGAGGAGGGTGGGGCCAGGCCAGAATGATGCACGCCCGGACCACAATCCCCCTGATGTGGCTTGTAAGGGACAAAGAGATGACAGTTCGAGAGAGAGAGAGAGAGAGAGCTTCAGGTAGCAGTCCTGCATGTTTGGTTGATATTCGCCTCATCAGGGGGATTGGGGTCCGGGCGTGCATCATTCCGGCCCGGCCCTGCCCTCCTCCATGCTACACTAAATAACTCTACTGAGTAATCTTGTCTATGTGCACCTATTCATATCTATTTTATTGACAGAAACCCTGGCAATGTCTATTATTTGTAACATGACAATTGCCTCATCCAAAATGTATGATTCCATTTGTCTCAAGTAAAAACAGTCTACACATATGTTAGGGGTGGAAGGAAAATATTGCAGTAGCACTCTGTGTAACGATGTTGGCAACAGGCGGACGAGACGATGGTGTGAAGATGAACCCAAGTGCAGTTTATTTATCACACGTGTGATCCAAAAACCCTAACTAAAAACGAGAACAAACTAGACTTGACATGACTATAGACTTAACTTAAACGTAACATGATTTGAATATGGCTTTATAAAAAAAAATTACATATTTCCCAGGTGGACAGGGCTGTTGCACTCCACCTGTGCTCCGGGAACCCTACCGCCTGACGGGGTCGCCGTGTTCTCCTCCACAATGCCTGTAGGACAAAATCTTCACTGACCAAAGCCTACAGCGCCACCGGACATGCACACTTCAGTCCTGCATGCTATGGCCCTCCTGCAAGTCCACCAGGCCAAGGCACTTAAAGATCTGCACGGGGGTAGCCCTGATCCCGACGTGCTTCAGGAACTGTGCTCAGCGACCGACCTCGCCCTCAGAGCCACAAAGGTCACAGCGCAGTCACTCGGGCAGGCGATGGCCACACTCGTGGTCCATGAACGTCATCTGTGGCTGAACCTTGTCGAGATGCGTGAAAGACGCAGAGGCAGCCCTTGCCGCGCTCCGAGAAGCCGACATTCGCATACTCAATTACCTCGATGACTGGCTATTTCTGGCCCACTATGTGCTCACAGAGACCAAGTGCTCAGGCACCTCAGCCGTTTGGGGCTTCAGGTCAACTGGGAAAAGATCAAGCTCACACCGGTTCAGAGCATCTCTTTTCTCGGCATGGAGTTGTCAGCATGTCTCACCAACGAGCGTGCGCAGTCGGTACTGAAATGCCTCGCCACCTTCAGGCCAGGCACTCCAATCACATCCCCGGAAACCTCGATGTGGTAGTGGACGCGCTGTCACGACAACGCTTGCCCAGAGGAGAGTGGAGGCTTCACCTTCAGTCGATCCAGCTGATTTGGGAACGATTTGGCAAGGCCCAGGTAGACCTGTTTGCCTACCGAGAGACCTCCCACTACCCGATCTGGTATGCCCGAACTGAGGCTCCCCTCGGGGCAGACGCACTGGCACACAGCTGGCCCTCAGAGCTGCGCAAGTACGCATTTCCCCCAGTGAGCCTTCTTGCACAGGTGCTGTGCAAGGTCAGGGAGAACGAGGAAAAAGTCACCCTAGTGGCTCCCTACTGGCCCACCCAGGCCTTGTTCTCGGACCTCGTACAGCCCCTCCCTGGCAAATTCCCCTGAGGAAAGACCTTCTTTCTCAGGGACGCGGCATGCTCTGGCATCCGCACACAGACCTCTGGAATCAACCAAGCCAGAGCACCCTCTACCAGGCAACTTTACGCTCTGAAGTTGCGCTTGTTCGCAAATTGGTGCTCTTCCCGGGCTGAAGACCAACAGATGTGCGCAGTTAGGTCAGTGCTCTTATTTCTGCAGGAGAGGCTGGAAGTGTATGTTGCTGCTATCGCGTCCCACCATGACGCAGTAGACGGCAAGTCTTTGGGTAAGCACGACTTAATCATCAGGTTCCTAAGAGGCGCCAGATGTTAAATCCTTCCTGGCCAAGGAATCTCTCGGTGGTCTTCGCGGGCCTTCAGAGACCCCCCTTCGAGCCGCTAGAATCAGTTGGACTCAGGGCCCTCTCTCTAAAATCGGCCCTTGGGCAACACCTAATACCTTTGCGAGATTCTACAATCTCCGGGTTGAGTCAGAATCATCCCATGTTTTCTCAGGTCCAAGCCGGTAGAACTCGTACACGCTGACGGACAGACCGGGTGGATTGCTTGTACCTAGCGCCCTTTCCCTTGGCCGAGGTAAAAATGTGCGCTTTCTCTCCCAGGAGATCCCATTCATTCGGATCCCTGGATGACTCCTCCCTAGCCCTGTGGGTCCGAGATTCAACAGAGGAATTCGCTGACCCAATCCACTGCGGGTACTCAAATCTACCCTGTACTGGAATAGGTGCTCCACAGGTCAGGACTCCTGCGTGGACTTCCTCCTGTGTGTATTTTCCGCGGTACGGTCCCCTTACGAGTGGACCCGCATCTCTCTCAGGCAGTCACAGCTGCCCTCCGGTCGACCAGTTGTAGCAACTCCCCCCTCCTTGAGCCTGGATCTACTACCGCACCATTGGTTCCACATGTGACTTGAGTGGCCCATGTGATACATTTGCCACTCTTACCTCCCCCTTCCTGGGCAGGTGTGGTCTCTGCAGGGTCTTTTCCCCCTGAAAGAATAGGAAACGGGGTAAGACCCCCTTCCCTCGATGCATGTAAGGGCCCCAGACGTTTCTTGCTCTAAGTGGAGAAACATAGAGAGAAAAGAGGCCCGGCTAGGATCGGCCCATTCCCAGGTTGGCAAGCGTCGCCTTGTTTCCCTGTTTAGGGTAACCAGAAGGATTCCGATTACTTTTTGGGGGCATTGGGGAAGGGTATATGCAGTCTGACACAGCTCCTGTGTCAGCAGTACACGTACACGGCTCAGCGCATGGCATCATTTAAACAAGTCTTAAACGAGTTCTAATATAATAGCATAGCAAAAAACAATGTTGCCTTATATCTAACCTAATATCAGGGATTTTTATTCTGATTTCCAGGTCTGGAAAAGTAATGGAAATGAATAACGTTTTTGAAAAGTCATGGGAAGTTTTGTAGTGAATAAAGGCTTCCAATTATTTTATAAGTCTTTGGGTGAGTGAGTCATTTGGCAGATCAACTGCTTTGATGAACTGTATCTGCTTTTTCTCTATTTTTTCTACAGTGTTTGGGGCAGTGTTGCAAGGTAGTCTGTTTGGTCTAATTGGTAAGCTACCCCCAAAATATAACTCCCTGTTTATGAGTGGGCAGACAGTGGCGGGCATCTTCTCTGGCCTTACCATGCTTTTATCTAATATCTGTAATTGTCTAAATTAGAGGTTGACCAATAGTGGATTTTGCATATACCGATAACTAAGGTGGTGGGAAAGGCCGATAACTGATTATTCGGCTGATAGTTTTTAAACTTGATTTATAAAATGCCAGAAATCTTCTTATTCATCTTTACTATGGCAGGCAAAGACAAAAGTCCAAAAATTAATAAAAATCCAACCAAAATCCCAATAATAACCAGAAAAAAAATTATTAAGATTTGGTGCATTATGGGACTTTTAAGTATAATCAAGCCCAAAACACACAAGGGACTCTTATTTTGAAATTATGAAAAAACTATCTGCAACTATCGACAGATTTTGCTGATAACTGATAGTTCCAAAAAGCAAATATCAGCACCGGTTAATCGGTAAAATCGATATATCAGTCAAAATCTAAATCTGAATTGTCCACATTACAACCTTCTTTTTTTTGTTTGTAGTTGAAACTGACACTGGGAATGTAATATTTCATAACCCCCTGTGCTGCCACTCTGCTTACTTTGTGCTGTTGCCTCATACTACCGCATCTGGTAGGTGCTATTTTCTATCCTGATTTCTGGTTATTTGTCATCTGACATGGATAATAGCCTTTAATGCTCATTTAAAAATTTTGTTATAACATATTTGTAAAATAGAATAGTGTATCACAATATGATATGCACTGTAATATTACTTTAGCTTATTTACCAAATTATGATTTTGCTTGATACATTTCAGAGGTTTTCTCAGCTTAATTTGGAAAATGGATCCTCTGAAAGTAAAGAGTCAAGGAAAGAGCTATTAACAAATAATTTAGCTAGGTTTCATATCGCACTGTCCAGTTTTTAAACAAAATAACACTCATTTGATGACCTTCTTCCTGGCCTGGGAGCTGCACACACCTTGGCCATTAAAATTTTAATTTAGAGCAAATCCCACCATCTGACACTGCAGTTATTTCATTACCACCCAACATAAATGTGCTTGAAAGTAATTTTCTGGCCTAAAGCATTGCTGTATTATAGAACCTTTTTAAGTGGTCTCATTCTGTGAAGGAATAAAAATGAAGGGCAGCATTACCTTGACCATTCATTTTGATAGAGTGAAAATAATTTAACGTATTTATGGGTCTGCAATTCATTCTCATTTTCCCATAGGATTTGTTTTTAAGGGAAATTAAAAGGGAACGGTTTTTGTCCCATCTTTTTTACACATAAATTGTTGTATTTATTCATATTCATCTATTGTATTCATATATTCTGTTTCTTTTTGAAGAGCAAGTACATGTGCCATTAACTACTTCACAACGATAAAATAGATATGAAGCATAGTGCCTAATATGTGCCTAATAAGACACTTTTTATATTTTTGAGGGCTAAGGGATACCATCTTTGTGTTTTGTATACTAATTTTATGTAATGACACACACACAATTTTTTTTAATAAAAGTGTTTCTTTCTGTAAACTTTTAGGCTACTTTAGTTTATACATTATGGATGAATTTGTGCTTGACAAACTTGAGCCATACAGACATAAAATAGTCTATACACTTTTTATTTATGTTTTCATTAAGTTTTGGCTAGGTATGTAGGAAAACCAAAAAGTATGTAATAGTTCACCCAAAAATACAAATTCTCATCATTTACTCACTCTCATGCCATGTCATTGCAATCTGTTGGCATGATCATGATTTCAAGCTCGATTACACTTCCTAGCGCTTAACACATCTGCAAAGTGCTAGATGGCGCGGAAGTGTAATCAAGCTTGAACTTGAAAATTATCGCTAAGGATACTGCTGTTGACACATAAATTGATAAAGGGGTTATATTTTTGTCTGTTCTCACTCATAACCAACAGGATTGCTCCAGGATATATCGATTAAACCACTTCAGTCCGATGGATTATGCTGACTTTGTGCTTTTTGGAGTTCAAATGGCATTTTTGGCCATTCAATTGTATTTTATGCCTACAAATCTGAGATATTCTTCTAATAGTCTTTGTTTGTGTTCAGCAGAAGAAAGAATGTCATACACATCTGGGATGGCATGTGGGTGAGTAAATGGTAAGATCATTTTCATAGGGAAGGAAAATTTCTAAAATTATAAATGTATGTGTACATTTCACACCATCACACACAAATATAAATGGTCAAAACAAAATCAGGTCATTCTTTAGGATAATTTATTTTTTTTCTTCCTCCACAACATAAGCCATTTGTATAAAGGGAGAGCAGATGTGTCTCTCATTAACAGCACCATTGTGATAAATGATTTCCTGTCATGAGGTTCTTTGACTCTTTCTTTTGAGTCCCTTTTGGCTTGCAAGACAACATCCCACAACAGAGGACAGATCACTGAGAAGGATCAGAAAGCAATTGATTGGGTGTATTCACTCACCACCGGTTATTTACTGGTGAACACATAAGACTTAATACATAGGCCCAAACCACTGCAGCAAAGCAGTCCATTAAGTCCAACATTGTTCTTGATATTAGATGTTTAAAGGTTTCATGAAAGGGTGGGGGTTTAGGTGGAGTGGATGTTGTGGGTGGTGAATATCACAAGAAGGGCTCTACAAGTCGCTCTCTCCATACAGGGCGCTGGAGAATGAGATGTAGTCAAGGGCACCTGGAGGGGCATCGCTGTCCATGTACTTGGTCATGCGGCTTATACAGTATTCTGCCTGTTCTGGGGGCAACTCCCTCCTCAGCTCCTCCACTGTGATATATGTCTACAAAACATAGCAAGTTGTCAGAATAGAATATTTAACATTTAAAAATGGGCACTTAGACAACTGGAGCCATATTTAGAAGATTCTCCTAAAGCATGTAGGCTTTGTATGGAATGCACAGAGCTATGGTTTGGAGGTTGATTTCACCTTGTCAGAGGCTAAGATCTTGAAGGAGGCCATGACCTGTTCCGCTGTGTCCGTTTCTGCTGTCTCCCTGGTCATGAAGTCAATAAAGGCCTGGAAAGTGACCACTCCTGTGTTGTTGGCATCCACCAGGGTCATAATGCGTGCAAATTCAACCTCACCCTAAGTGAAGAATGGAATTATAAAAGGTCTGAATTCCAAACATTGATTTTGTGAGGGGTTTCTGGATAATTGTAAAGCAACAAAGAATACATAGACAGTCAAATTCACTGATAAAGCACCAGGAGTGACTGCACTCACCAGATCATAACCCATAGAGATCAGACAAGCACGGAAGTCATCAGGATCCATCATGCCATTCCTCTTCTGCAAATACAAGAAAAAGAAGGTGCTTTTAAATCGAATATTTTAAACAATAAAGCTTTTATTTGAAACTGATTATTTGAAGAAACTGAAAAGACACCCATGTATTGCGCACCCTGTCAAAGTGGTTGAAGGAGGCTCTGAACTCGTTCAGCTGCTCTTGGCTGATGCCCTTGGCATCGCGGGTCAGGATCTGGTTCTCAACTTCATTGATAGTGCGGGCAATAGTGGTGAGGAGCTGCTCCCAGCCAACACGAATATGCTAAAACAGACATAAATAGAAATAGGAAACATTCCTTTTAAAAAGACCAGCTTAACCAGCATGCAATTCCTTGCTGGTTTAGGCTGGTTAGTTATGATAGTTAGTGCTGTTTTTGTGCTGGTCTAGCTGGTGGGCCAGCATAGTCATGCTTTTCACCAGCAAAATCTAGCTGGTGAAGTTCATTGACCATGGTCATTTAGGTGAAGCATTGCTGCGTTGACCAGAATGGTCCTTCAGGTGAAGCAATGTTGGTCTTTTCAGCAGGGACGCCTTTTATAGATGTGAAATTAAATAACAAGGTAGACCTCTTACAGCATATCCCTAATGACATTTAAGAAGATATTAATGTGAAACTTCAAAGTGAGGGAGATACAGGTTGAGGTGAACACAAAATATCGGACCAGTCAGTTCGGCAATTGCAGGTGTTCTTACCTCCATGGTGTAGTTGGTGTGCTTGTTGTCAAAGATAAGTCCCTCCTGGCTGAGCTGGTGGTCTCCTTCCAGTTTGTCAATGTTTGATTTGTAATTAATGATGTTCTGTTCATATGTCTTCAGATTGCTCATCTGTTCCTCTAGGGAACCAGAAATGTCAATTGACACATGGCTGATCTCCTGTTGACATCACAGAATTGAGTAAGATTATCACAGATGTAAATTTGTATATACACAAGAGACTGTTGTGTGTACAAATCTCAGGAGATCAGCAGTTACAGAAATACTCAAACCAGCCCATCTGGCACCAACAATCATATCACAAATAAAATCACTGAGATCAAATTCGTTCCCTATTCTGATGGTTGATGCGAACATTAGCCAAAGCTCCTGACCCATATCTGCTTGATTTTATGCACTGCTCCCACATGATTGGCTGATTAGATAATTGCATGAATACATAGTTATACAGATCTTCCTATTAAAGTGGTCAGTGAGTGTACATTATGTAATATTAAGTCATTTCAAATGAAGTGATCTTGGGGTTATGATGTTAGGTGCATGGTAAGACACCTCCATCTTGGTCTGAATCCAGGGTCCGATGATGTTGGCCTGAGCAGCGAACTGGCGCCTCAGTCTCTCATTGGACTGCTGCCTGGCCACTTCCTCCTGCAACACCTGGTCACGCATTGGAACCAGTTGCTTCACCTGTAGTTGAGAAGAAAGCACATTCCTCCATTCAAAAGCTATAACATTATGCCATTATTTGCTTGCTGATTATTTGCTGCTTGCTGAAATTATTGTGACTGAAGTACTCACAGCTTCCCATTTGTTGCTAATATCCTGAGGAGAGAGGACAGTATAGGGGTTCTCGCCCATCACCTTGATCCCGTATGTCTGAGCAATCTTCAAGATCTCGGTATGAATGCCCATGATGGCAATACGCTCTTTATCAGCTTCTGGCAGGGTGGCCTTGAACTGGTCATGGGCTGTGATCAAACTCTTTGGGCAGAAGTTGACAACAGCAGGTAATGAGAAAAGAAAAAGAGGAACGAAAGAAATGGTACTGCAAGTAGATAAAAAATATAAAACAGTTCTGCAAGAACTACATCATACATAATGTTCGACCAAAGTTATTCTCCAATAACAGAATGAAAAGACACAGAAGCTCTGTTACACAATGTCATTCTCTGTGAAAAGAGAGATGATAACTAATTTAAGCATTCAGTGTTTGTATTTTACCTGGATCTCCTCAATGCTGTGCACAATAAACATATCTTGAAGATCTTCCATAGCTCCATCCATCCAGTTGTTGAAGGGTGCTGCCCTCTTGGAAAATTCAAGGTACAACTGGTCAATTGTCTCCCAAAGCTTCTCCACACGCTGCAGCAAAACAAAGTCAGAAATTACAACAAGTCCAAATCCTCAATCTACTGTAAAATCTATGCTATTCATACTGTTCATCATTGCCCAAGCTTGTAAAAGAATCTCGATATTATTGAACAGCATTTCTATTTAATTTCTGCCTCAATGCAACATTCTGAGAAGGTTTGTTTAAAGTTAAAAATTAAATAAAAAGAACCTGTAGATAACATTCTGTATAAGATCTTGTTAGTTTGTCACACACAATCATCACTGTAACACTCTGGGAGGTTAGTTTTTAGTTATGAAAATTAAAACCTATAAAATCCATTTGATAAGGTTCTGTTTAGTAAAAGTTCTTATTAGTATGTCACAAAAACTTCCCTACTATGATCTGGGAACATTTGTTTATGGCTTGAAAAAATAAAACTTAAAAGTACATCCCTAGATCTTTAGAAATTGGTTCCCAAAAATAAAAAAATGGGAACCATACACTAACATTAGGGGAACATTCTGTGTGTAGTGGGTTAATGCTTCTGAATGGAGAATCTACTTTGGCTTGATTAATTTCTAATTTCAAGAGCAGATTTACGTAATTAGGGAGGATGGGTGTATACCATAATACCCAAGAGATCAGTTTTATCATCTATGTACCTCCAACGATTCTCTCCTTTTCTGGGTCAGGGTGCCCAGGTTGTCCCACTGATCACAGATGCCCTGGCAACGGGAATTGATGGTGGCAGCATCATAATAGTCTAGTTCACTAAAGAACAGAACATCTATATCAACATTAAACTTAACTGCCGGATTCAACACTCTGTAGGAACACGTAATTTCAAAGGGGGTTGAGGTGCATCTCTCTCTTACTTGAGTTCCTGTGCAATGGCAGCAATCTGCTCGACTCTGTCCTGGTGAGCAGCCAGGTCACTCTCAAAGGCCTCGTGTTTCCTCATCATAGCACGGATCTCCATCAGAGAGGCCGACTCATAGTCCTTCTGAGACAGCAGCAACTCCTTTCCTGTGGGGAGCATTACAACCATGAAGGAATATGTTACTTGCAGTTTTTCCTCTCACGCTAGTTTCTTAACACACCTGAAATTAAACATGCCTGACCATGGCTCTGTTTACACCAGGTATAAAGATCTGTTTAGGTGGTCAGGAGAGACACATCACTGTTTAAACCTAGTCGCTAAAATGCATCTCCTCTAACCACTTGTGTTACTGTAGGATTTTAAAGGACAAAAAAGAAAAAAACGTACAGAAAAATTGGGGTACTGCGAATTCTGCTATATTAGGTTGAAAGTTCTGCTGCTAAAATGAGTCTGTGCTTACTGAAATGAACCACTGCCCCCAATGGCCGAAGCTGGAAGTGTTGTTAAACATATGCACATGTGTGAGCTCTGGGGTTATCTGGGTGAAATGTCAACACAGTGGCACAGTTTTAATTTATGTAATTAAGTCAACAGGAATTAACTTATTAACTTAGGAATTATCCCACTCTTGTGGGATTGCTACTGTTACAATTAAAAAATGTAGAAGGGTAAAAACATACCAGACAGACATTGGTATGATGTAAGCAACACAGCTACATCTAATAAAACTTATAATGGTGTGTTAGATTTATAGTGTACGAATAATCAAGCTTTCACAATAGTCAATCATTGATTTGGGGGCCCCCAAATCAAATTCTGCTTAGGGCCCCATAAAGGCTTGGGCCGGCCCTGAATATCTTGTTTTAGCACAGCTGTTGATTGACAGGTGAATAAGCAATGATTCACTACTGTCTGGGATGCAATGTGGTCTCATGTGTTTTGGGTTACCTTTATATATGTATGAGTGAACCTATTCAAACCTTTATTTAGCGCTGTCCACTTGTGATCGGATCACCTAAAATGCACAATAATCCCAGGTGTAAACACAGTCTATGAGATCAGTGAAGTTCTGCTTAATACCTGAGGTCCATGATTCATGCAAGGAAGACTTCTGCTTAAACTTCTCAGCCAGGTGGTCCAGTCTCTCCAGACGACGGATCTCTGTAAGCAGCCACTCCTCATAGCCTTTCTCTACCTGCTCCAGACCTTTCCAAGCATTGGCAATGTCCTACAGAAGGGGAGGTCATATTTGAATTACAGCCTCTTTTATTGTCACTTGTTAACACAAATGTAACTGCCTAAACTAGAATTTCCATCCTTCAATTTTGCATTAGTATGTGGGGGGAGAAATAGAGGAGCACATACTGAAACCATTTTGCCCTCAGAGGGCATGAAGGCAGGCCTGTTGCTGAGCCTCAGCTTGGTTTGTAGGGTATTGAAGTTGATCTCCAGCTGACACTTCTCCTGAACCTTGGGTGGCTTATGCACACGACGGTAGTCCCTGAAATCCTCAAGCTTTTGCTGCATGGCGTGCATGGTCTGCTCAGCCACGCGGTTCTCCAGCCAGGGGATGGTCCTTTGGATCCACTGCAGAAGCTGAGGAGGAGAGAAAAAGAAAGCATATACGTCTTGATGGTCCAAACTAATCAATAATAATATTATGGCAATCTAACAGAGAATTTGACGGAGAGTTTTCACCTCACTGGCCAGTTTCTCATATTCTTCCATCAGCTTCTCGTTCTCCTGGTTCACTGCTAGCACTTTGCAGATCCTGTTAGCTGCTGTCTCAGCCTGGAGGACAGTGTAACTGATTACAAAGGGGAAACAAGGTGGGCAATTACATTCTAAAAGGAGAGACTCTCCTTGTTATTCAGATGATCAAACCAGAAGTTCTCCCTTACCTGCTCTGCACCAGCGAAGGCATGGTAGAAGCAGGACACATAGGTCATGATGGCCTTTTCATCAGGTTTTGGAGTGTTCACAATATCTAACATGGAAAAAACATATCCATTAACCCTTAAATGCATACCTTGTGTCTTTAGTGACCCATGACCTCATTCCACCCCCTGTACCTCATTCATTTTGAAGTTGTGCCCAAACCTCTTAAGGATTCTTAAATCTTTCGTTTATAAATGGTGGATCACACACACAAATTCCCATAATTGCAAAAAAAAAAAATTTGTTTTATACCAAACGTGTATAAGCCGTTTTTGACAGTTTTCTTTTTTACACTTTAATAAATAATATTTGTATGATTATTTTAATATGCATTTATCATCATAGGAATTATATTTCTTTGTTAATTACAAGAGAAATGAGTACTATATTCATGCAAATTACTTCTATATCACAGTGATTTCCTGTGCAACACTGGTGAGTTATCCTATTTGCATGTACACATACATATTATACAAGCTTCTTCTTGCTGAAGTTGGCATTGATGTGTCATTGATTGACGTAATTTACAATTGACTGCTATTTGATAAAGAAACAACATGGAAGTAAACTATAGCAAGTAAAACACATGAACAGTATTTTATGACTGTTGTCATTTGGCTGTACTACTGAATTTGTTCATCTATTTAGACTCAATAATCCCTGAGAAAACACATATGCAAGCTTATGTATCTTATGTGTAGCTCAATACATGTTTGAGAGCCAGTTGCGTCTCATGAAATAAATCCTGTTCTAGATTTGTCCTGTTTTGTTGCATTCTTTTTTATATATAAAACTAAAACATCAAAATGTATCAAAATATATGTATTATTATTATTATTATCATTTTCTAATTGTCTTGAAAATATTTTAAAAGATTACACTATCTGGGCATTTTCAAGATCCATTTGTGATTGTTATACATTTTGTGTCTCTAAAGACCTGAATATGTAAGAGTGTGTGGTGAAATTCACATGCATTTAAGGGTTAGACAGTAGGGACTGTTCACACCAAATGCGTTTTGCATCCAACTGTGCTGTTTTTCAAGTGATTTTTAGGTAAACATGCACTAGATGAACATCTTTGACCATTGTACAGCGTCTCGTTGTTTTTCAGCATTTCGAACAGGAATACCGGAAAATAAATATAAGTTACATTTATTGTGCTGCGCAGTACACATTTGGGCTGAATGGTACTTTATATTGACAATGTCAAAAATGAAATCACATAAGATTTGTCCCCCATTGAGACATACCATCTGCATCGAGCATTTTAGGGATGTCAAGATACTTTTCTGCCACTTCAAAAGCAGTGTTGAGGTTGCCAATGGGGTCATCCTGCAAGGGCAGACAAAGGTACATTGTTACAGAAACTTTTCTGAATAGTAAAAAAGGTGTTTCTAGAAAAGACAGTTCATACTCATACACTTCATAACCAACATCTTTAGGTGTGACATGCCATTGTATACACTACAGAGCATTAGTGACATCAAAAAGACTGGAAATGTTTTAGAGAATGTTTTAGATAAATTTAACAACCTTACTAAAACATACTGTAGTGGTATCAGATGGTAATACCATTTACTTTCATAGTTACCATGGTACTGAATGATTACCATATTCATGGACCATGGTATTTACATGGTGGCATTGGAAGATGTCCAAAATAGCATGGAATTACCTTAGTAAATGTCCACAAACCCATGGTAATACTGATAATTTTTTGGTACTTTTTGTTAGTGGGTTGGTAATAATCTGGATTTTAAATGATCAAATCAATCCATTATTATGACTTGTTATACTTTATGAAAAATAAGATAAGCAAACTCCTATTGATTTCTTCCATTACTGGCAAATAAAGCAGACAAACCATAAACACCTTGTTCTCCACTCGTAGAGGAAAAAAAGGGATATGTTATTCCAGCTCTCCACTTTCCAAAGAAATAAACAAGGCATTCAGAGCAACAGAGACAAAGTTAGTCAGTAACCGACAAGTATATGATGACATTGTTAGTTTTTATTGACATTAAGGTGAGAAAGTTGGGTAATGGATAGATAGCTAAATAAACAAATAAATAAACAGGCAGAGGTGCAGGATGATTGAAAGGGGGTGATGGCACCTTGCGTAGCTTGGAGTAGTCGATGAGGTCAGGTCTGTGTCTGTGGATGAGGGCACAAAGAGCCAGGCCATCCTTCCAACTAAGACACAGACCACGAGCGAGGGAACAACACAGGGAGAGAACAAGAAAAGAATTGCGGGAATGATTAACTCAAAGATGAGAACTGTGCAGAGGCTGAACTATGGAAGAGTTTAGAAGCATGATGGGTAATGTGAAATTAACAGACATAATGTACACATGTGGGTTCTAACACAAGGACAAGAGCCATGATCAGTTGAACAGAGTAAGAGATGGTGAAATTTAGCACACGTGCTACACATTCTCTCCCATTGTCTACATGAGGTATGCAGAACTCACCTGATGTGGAAGTTCTGCACATTCACATTCCTGTAGGGGGCAGTCTTCCTCTGACACCACAGCAGTAAGCCCTCCTTAGCGGAGGTCTCTGTAAGGAACCAATCAGTAGATATCATTTCAATTCAACTACTGATGTCGAGCAGCATCTGTGACCTTGTACCTTACCCTTCAAACTTACATCCTAAATAAACACAAATCTGCAGAGGTAGCACTGTTAATGTGTAAAATATTGAGTTCCTCACCCTCCACTGAAATGTCCTGGATTGCAAAACGCAGGATAATGGTCCAGATCATACCAAGGGTCATTTTCACATTGCCATCCACAATCTCTGCAATGGATCAAAGAGGAATCAGACAAAGCAGAGAACCAGGTGACAGATAGAGAGTGGCTTTCATATGTTTTTGTAGAAGTACAAGAATAGAGTGGCTTATGGCGATTATGTGAGAAACAGAGGATGGTAGGGAGTACAATCCTTACCCTCAGCTCCGATAGAGACCAGCTTGACACCCTTGCTGCTGATGTATTCCAGGGCCTTGTTTACATTGGCGATCTTGTGGAAACGCATTTTTCCTTTGTCTGGCTTAGGGAGCCTCTCACCTGACATCAGAACAAAGTTATTAATATACATATTTACTTTTTATTATTTCATGTGTCAGTTAATGCCAGTCAGCATTGACCAATCAGTTTGGATACTCATGAAAATTCTTGACTTTCTTCTTGCTGAACACAAACGAGAGAGATTAAAAGAGATTTTTAGAAGGTTATTTCAGCTCTGTAGGTCCATATAATGAAAGTGAATGGTGG
Source organism: Moxostoma hubbsi (assembly GCA_032164185.1). NCBI lineage: Eukaryota > Metazoa > Chordata > Actinopteri > Cypriniformes > Catostomidae > Moxostoma > Moxostoma hubbsi. Next base: position 11,617,757 of record JAVLUX010000042.1, read on the forward strand.
CCAGAACTCTGAAGATCCAAAAAGTACATAAAGGCAGCCTAAAAGTAATCTATAAGACTCTAGTGGTTGCATCTGTCTTTAGAAGTGATATGATGAGTGTTGGTGAGAAACAGATCAATATTGAAGTAATTTTTTTACTATAAATTCTCTTCCCTGCCCAGTAGGTGGCGAAATACATGAAAAATGTGAATCACCAAAAAAAAAAAAAAGAACAATGTGAAAGTGAAACTGGAGATTGATATAGCTTCTGAAGAAATGGATTTAGCCACTTGAGTTATATGGATTACTTTCATGCTACCTTAATGTACTTTTAGAACTTCAAAGTTCTGGCCACCATTCACTTGCATTATGAGGACCTACAGAGCTGATATATTCTTCTAAAAATCTTTATTTATATTCAGCAGAATAAAGAAAGTCATACACATCTGGGACGGCATGAGGATGAGAAAATATTGAGAATTATAATTTTTGGGTGAACTATCCCTTTAATTGCTACACTTAAACATTGGCTACATTTAAAACAAGTTCTCATGTTGGTACTTTGTTTTCTATAATTTCCAGATGGTTTCATCTGGTATTTCAAGGTATTGACTTGATATAATTTGAGTTTTATGGCTTTTAGTTTTTTCTATTAGCCACCTACAGGTATATGCTAACTTACTCCTAAAAGTTGACCAAATTAACCTTTTAGCATATTTTGGGAAAGCAGAACAAAAATATTAATGACTCATCCTGCACTAGACAGATTTTTGTCCAATCAAATTCTTTCAAGAAGAATGTCCCTCCCTCTGATACATTGCGGTAAAAGACAGAAAATATGCTACAGTAAAAAAAAGTTAATTGGTTAATGAGAAGTTACTGTAAAATACACTTTAATCTTTTTAAATACATTTAAAAAACAATGGTAAAATGTTTTAAAATTTTTTTTTTTTTTTAGATGTAAAAAGTATGATTTTCTCATATAATTAACAGTTAAAAGTATAATGTTAAACAAGAGATGTACTTTTTACTGTAAATTATTGTTAAAATTATGGTAAAAAAAAAAAAAAAGCCCGTAATCGGGCATTCCCAGAATTCCCTGTGTGATTACCATTATATTTTATGGGAATAGTTATGTTTCTTCTTATTTTTAAAATCAGTTTTGTACTTTAGGGTGTTTTGTGTTATATTTGATGTAGTTTAGATAATGTTTATTACATTATTTTAATTTCACATGTATTACCCTGATGGTGTTTAGTGTTTGTGTGAGTAAAACTGAGCACTGTCTCTACACGATTATTGGTCATTGCTCCTGGACCACTACTGATGAAATTCATGTCATCATGTGCTCTTCTGTAATTACTGCGGTGTTTAACAATTCATTAAAAAGTGAATAGAAGATTTTTACAGTGTCAGAAGTTTAATATATTAAATTTCTGATTTAATACCATAAACAACAGTTCTGCACTGTAAAAACAACAGTTTTAAACAAAAATGTACATGTTGATCTGAAAGTTGAATACATTTTTACTGTATTTTTTTTTTTTTTAACATAATTATTCTGGCAACCACAGCTGGCATTTATTTAATTTTTTTGGGGTAAAAACGCTTTATTAAGTGTATAACCTGCAATCAACTAGCACTGTAGGTTCATGGCAGTGATGTAAAGTTAAGGCTCTTGCCCATTTAAAACATCAAATATCTGAGCACAAACTTTAAGCCATTTTATGGGGTCTTGCCATTACATTTATTAATTTGACAGATATTAATTTGTCCAAAGTAAGGTATACATTTTATTTGTTCATGCATCCTCTGGGAATCAAACCCATTAACTTGGCACCACTACTAGTTGAGCTACATGAAAAGGAACTGAATACTGACATCTGAAGTGCTGAGAATACCATTATGTCGACAGATAGTTTCAACTATTTAGCCAAAGAGATGTTTACCTGAGATAACCTCAAGCAGCAGCATGAGTTTGAGTCCATTCCTGAAGTCTTCCTCAATGTTCTCGATCTGTGTACCTGCCTTACGCAGGTGAGAGTTGCACCAGGCAGTGAAGGTCTGAGAACAAAGAAATAAGCATGTTGTCAGGAGTCAATCTCATCTGAGTAAGAACTTGCTTATTAATAGCATGTTAAACATATATAGCCAAGACAAGGGCTTCATGATAAAGGAAACTAAAACAATGCTAGATGTAAAGCAAATGCTGTCACAGGGATTCAGTGTAACCAGGCAGGGATGTTTGATAAATCTTTTTGTTGCATACATCTTTTTATTTTACATATAGCAACAACTTTTTTAAAATTTATTTGGCTCTCAGTTTTTATTTTTTTAATATGAACAATTCTCTGGTAAAAATCAACATCATACACAAATGTAACTGTAAATAATGCAAAGCTCAGACCTAGGCTTAGAATAGAATATTTTTAAATGTCAAATGTAACAAAAAATTCATCACCACATTTTAACTACCTGGGGTATTTCTGCTCCAAGCCCTTGTTAATTTCTGACCCTGCACTACACATTGGATTTATAAGCAATGTTAATGTACAGGCCTCACTGAAAGGCGGCAGCGTAAGAGAGAAGGGTACAGAGAGCAAGTAAGGTGACTGAAGAATGCCAAGGCCCAAGGTAATTTGATGTAAGGCTGGAAGAGGAGACTCTTTTGCAGCAGGTGGCCACCCTTCAAATCACCCACCTCTGCCAAAGATCACCAAAATTAGCCTTGGTCCCATGGGAGGGGGGAGTAAAAAAGAGGTGAGGGGGAGTGAAGGAGGCTATTTCAGGAAGCCATGAGACACCAGCAGACAGCTGAGCGCACAGCATTCCCGAAACAGACATTCAAAACACTACAGCAAGAGAAAATGCTTCCCAAGTGTTGGGCCACTTAATTAATAAAAACCCTCATTGAACTTCCAATTATAAATTAAAGCAGTAAACTTAGTTGTGTGTTATTTTAACTAAGAGCCAAATAAGCTTAATGACATAGAGCATGAGTTTCAAGCAGTGAAAAGACAATTATCTTAGTGGCCACCCAGATATGTCACTAGGAATATGAAACATCCTTGAACTCACTAAACTGGGTGTATAAATATTTAGGTAAGCAACAGGTTGGTTGTACATAAATAACTTGGCACATCAAGAATGGTTTTATTATTTTTTTTCACATGCTAATAGCTTTGGCATTGGTAATTTCCCAAATCTTTAATAATTGATTAAATAAAAAAAGTTAATCCAAATGGTGAGCACATTACTCTTTTCGCCAATTAATATTTTACATATTTAAATTACGTTCATTGTCCTATTTCAACCACTTTGAATTTAATTACGGATGAAGAAAATCGAGTTGAAACTCTGTAAACTCATAAAATTGAGTTAAATGGACAGAAGTAATACATGTAAAACTTCAATCTATAATTGAAATAGCATCAAATCTGAAAATGAGTGAATGAGCAATTATTTTGACAAACGGTGTCCATAAACCATGAATCATTTGTGACTTTCAAAATATATACTATGTATATATTCTATGTTTTTGTAAATATTATTTTAAACTACTTTGTCCATATAAGTATAACAAACTTAATTTAAGGCAGCAATTTAACCAATTGTATTTATTTATATTTACAGTGGTCTAGATTATGTGAACTGAATACTTCATGCTGAATCTTGCTCATCTGGTTCTAATGTTAGTTAAGAAAAAAAAAAAAAAGTATGTTTAAGATTTAAAACGAAAAAGTATGATGAATACAGCAAACATTTCCTGTCACTCAGTCAGCATTTTAGCCTTGCACTCCAATGACATTCCAGTTACATCATCTCTTCAACCATTCCTGTCATCCATGCAAAGCCACTCAGCATTATTTTCTGGTAGCCTTCAGCCGTACTCTATAGTGCTATGACAGAAAGGTTTTGTAAGACTGAATGTAAAGGGAGAGAGACAGATGCCCTCTCAGCATTGAAAGACCTCTAGAGATTATCACCACTCCACGTGACATGCTGACTTGTATTAAGTCGGCTCGATGCAACCTCTTCTGCAATTATGACAAGGCATAGTTTAAAAAGGAGCTCACTGTGCTCCCTTATGAGTGCATACACGCAAAAAAAAATAAGTTATCTGGGCATTCCAACCAAAATATTGAACAATGTTAATCATATTGTAAGGAGGAGTGTTGTGTGGCGCCATGCGGGGGGGCGGACGTGTGAACGGTGAGCTCTGCGCAATTTGCTAAATCCATTTTGTGGCATAAACCGGTGAGATTCGATACACCCTGTTCCATAACATTTCTATGAAGACAATATGTCAAAGAATTCAAAATTCTCAGGATATGGAGACATTAAAGACTCAGCTCAAGCTGAAGCCCTGAGCAACAGGCCTCGGACCAGGGACTCAATTTGGACGGTGCAGTGAAAGAGATTCAGCGTCAACTGTCGAACATGTCGATAATGCTGACGAAGGTCATTGCTGACTTGGAGGATCTTGCTGTAATATGTTGATCGCTCACTGCCATGGAGACAAAATTCACTGAGTTGGTTAAAAGAGTGGTGGAAGTTGAGAAACGGATTGATTGTCTGGAGTCATCGGAGAGGGAATTAGCTGATAATCCACTAGCGACCAAGGCAGACTTGGAACATGTTTGGGAAAAGTTAGAAGACCTTGAGAATCGTAACCGGTGAAACAACGTCCAAATTGTTGGAAATCCTGAGCGAGCAGATGGTCAGAACATGGTGGAATTTCTGGATAAGCTCTTAACGAGTCTGCTCGACATAACAGGCCATAAAGGTTTAAATGTTGATTCTATGTATATGTGGGACAGGGCGGAGGGCAGGGCCGGGTCGTGATTATACACACCCGGTCCCTTATCGGCCTTTCAGCTACAATTCTTATATTTTTGCAACTATTACAAACTTTAATATATTTTGTAAATTAAAGGGCCAAAGAGCAAAAAAATCACCATTTTTACAACTGAGAGAAGTGGCATCTTCCATTTATTATGTTTGTATAATTATTTCAATTATGATGAACACAAAAGCAACTTCTGAGTGGGCTCTGGTAATTGCACTTAAAAATAAGCTTTACTATACAAGTATTTTCACTTTCAAGATTGTGAACATTAATTTAAAAAAAAAAAAACAACATGCGTCAGGCACAAAAGCGTGTATTGAGTATTTTACTTCTTTAAGGAAAAGCAATTTTTTGTGACAACAAGAACCATGTGCTATGGCCTTTTCTTATCAGTTGACCCAAATCTACTGCCAGACCACGTGCACTTTACAGAACACAATCACATTCCACTGAATCACGCGTCCTCTTGTACTGTATCGTGAGTCATTTTGTGCAGCTACAGGTGAAAAATAACTTGACACCACCCTAAATTCATGGCATATAATGCTTCCAAGCCTTCACTGTAAACTGTAAACCCTGAAGTTATCATAACTGGAAATATCAAGTTGTCTTAAGTATTGCTTGAAATGTCAGGTTTTGGGCTCATAACTCAAATATTTAAGTTCATTTAACTTATAAATCCATAGACTTAAGATTTTAGGTGTTAACAACGCAAAACTATTGAATACAAAATTGAAGCTATGGAGAAAACCATTACAGCTTTGCTTCCTTGGTCAAAGGGAAGTTATGGGGGCAATTCATTTTCTCCCCAATTTGGAATGCCCAATTCCTAATGCACTCTACGTAGATCCTCGTAGAGGCGTAGTGACTCGCCTCAATCCGGGTGGCAGAGGACGAATCTCAGTTGCCTCCGTGTCTGAGACCGTCAATCCGTGCATCTTATCATATGGCTTGAACACCCTACCACGGAGACCTAGTGCATGTGGAAGTTTCATGCTATTCTCCGTGGCATCCATGCACAACTCACCACATGCCCCACCGAGAGCAAGAACCACATTGTGTGCAAATGTAATAAAACTTTCCCCTAAAATAGATTTAGTTGTGACTTTTTTTTTAAAAAACCTTTGGTGACATATACCACATAGTGTATAAAGTAACATATGCGGGTATTATTTGGGGATCATATGTACATTCCTACTGTTAAAAAGCCAATTATACACACCAGAAGTCCATAAAAGGTATTATAATAGCACTGTAAGGCAAATGACCTTTCATTATTAAAAGCAACTTTTTAAATTTTCATGAATTTAGTCTGTCAAATTATCCAACTAAACATTTTTTCATGTCAAACTTAGTCTTTCAGCAGTAAACTAATATTACCAACACAAATAACAGAACTGCAGTTCTTTACAAGCTGCAGAAGTGACACTGACAGGATATATGGATGCTTTCTTCATTTTGTCCAGAACGAAGGATAAATGTCAAATGCTCACATTCCTCATTTCATAAATAGATTTCAGCCTTCTGATTGACGACAAGCTGTGTTGGGCAGATCAGGCGAAAACATTATTTACACTTTCAGACTCCCCGTTGCAAGAAACTAGACTTTCATAACTACATATCATGCTAAAACCTATCAAAGTTACTGATGGAAACCATATTTTTATACCAGAGCAAATAATTACATCTTGGCTGTGAGAAAATGAAGGGTGGATTTCATTTTGAGCAATCATTTAGCTGTGATTTTGTGGTGCAGTAAAAAGTATATAAGAAGTCCAAAGTGCATAGAAGGCAGTTTTAGTCTATCAGTTGCTTGAGTCATAAGGAACCTCTCAATTCATTGGATAGACCATTTGAACCACATGATTTGTAATTATTATTGTGCCATTAGGTGATCGCCCGTTTCATTTTAATTTATCTTGAAATAATCTTACCTGCCTAACCTGGCCATAGAGCCTAGAGCAGACTACCATCCACCCACTCCCACGCTTTCAATAGGTAGTTTATAGAAGCTCCCCTACAAGGACACCTCTTCTGGAATAGAAACTGCCATCCGATCATACTCATGACTTTCTTCAGCCCAAATTCCCACCTCAACCCCCTTCCTCTCTCTACCAACCCCTACTGGGTTGCAGAAGAATGTGTGCACCTATCCGAAGTCTTCACCTTCAGGTTCCGCAGGAAGGCATTTTGATTCCCTTCCAGAATAAAGAAATACTTCGAAATTGTGTTGGTCTTCCCCTGACTTGTTTGATTTGAAGGACGGTCTACAGATGTCCTCCCATGAAATGTTTGATTTTAGTAATTTGATGACATGCTTTTGTGTGCAAGATCAAAACTTGTTCAAACCAATGTTTGACATTTGTGTTAAAAGGGAAAATTTGGAGAAATAATATTTGGATAAAATTACCAGATGATAAGTAGTTTACACAATGTTATTTGTACATTTCTGCAAAAATGTAAAAGGGATGAAAGTACATCTTATACAAACTCAAGAGCAGGGACAGATTATCGACTCTGCCAATGGGGCCAGTGCCCAGGGGCCCTTTACTACCAGGGGGTGCCCTGGGCTTTAAGGCTACGTGAACTAGTTTGGTGATCTCCCCGCTTGAAAACCCTTTTGGGCATGAACCACTAACAAATTTTGTGTGGAGAGGGGCTCTTAGAGATAATTGGTCCAAGTGCCTTTGCAAGTCATAATCCATCCCTGCTCAAGAGCAAAGTGCTAGCAGCATTATGGTTTACAAATGCCACAAGATCAGTCATCATGAAGAGCTGTAACCCATCATGTTAACGAGTTCACAGCAACATTTAGCATGTCGCTGATTGAGGTAATTGGATGAGGCCCTGCGTATATTCACCATAGCTCAGATAGATGACTTTACAGGCAAGGAGTGTATAATGGGACACCTGTGAGGTGTGGGAGCTGGGAAATGTTAAAATAAAACTGCAATGACTCAATGATACCATTAAACAAAATGTCCTGTGTCTCTAAGAACCTCTTGTCTTTATCATAAAACTCTTTGACCACTTTGCAGGCTTCCCTTACAATAGTAATGCAATACAGATGTACAGATGCTTTATATCACAACTGTGATATGCCAACAATGAGCGCCTTCACATGCACGTTCTTCTGCTTCTTAAGCCAACACCGAGTGTGGTTATGTAAACGCATTAAACAGCTTTCTATTAACAGCGAAACGTCATAAATGGCTTAAGGATAAACTGATCGATACGGAGAGATTTTTGCCCATTACCCCATATTTGTATTGCATGTAAACACCTTTACTGGCATTCTAACTGGCTTATCCAAAGAACGGAAATACTGTGTGCATGCCTCTTCAGTTTGATGGGAAACAAACGGTTTTTGAAAAACAGAGAATAACTTGATTATTTCTTACGCAAGTGCATTTTTCTTGCTTTATCCATTTATTATTACTTTTTTAAAATAAGATGATTTTTGAGAATTATCAGCATATTGTTGTGCATATAAACAGGCTTATTTTCTCACTTTCAAACATTGTTGGTAGTCTACCTGGGCGATGTTGCATGTAATCCGATTACTTTTAGTACAAAAAGTAGTGTAGCACATTACATTTCAGATTCTTGTAATCAGATTAGTTACTGACTTAGCTACTTTTGATTACCTTAGGTTGCACATTTTTCTAAAATAATGTACATGTAAAATACATTTAAAACATGAATTGCATTATTTGTGTTTTGCGACCGCTGAAGGTGAAGTGCCACCATGCGAATCAAAGCGGAAATACTGATTTTTTTTTTTAATTCCTTGAGAGAAAAAAGCTTTTCTGTGAGTTTTTCTTTTTAAAGTAAATTAAAATTAGTATTTTAATTTAGTATTTTTTAATGAATGAATCTGTAATCTTATCAGAATTTAAGAGCAGTAATTAGTCATTTGTAGTGAATTACTTCCGAGTAGTTCATTAAACTCTGACTTGGGGTCACAGTAAAAATACAGATTATAATATTAAGGCGTGACGAAAATAAAAGCTACTAACCCTACTGAATGTTAGAAATTAAACATTTTCTCTCAAAAATCAAAAAACGACTGATGAGCTTAAATTTAATTATAAATGATTGTTTTTATCATTTTTGATATAGGAGCTATTAAACTGTTTTACTACAACACAATTATTTTAGATTCATTTGGCTCGAGTCTAGCCTACCAAGATTAAACTTGCACACATAATTGTGAGTGCACTCAGGTATGTGCGCACAAGGTGATGTAAATGTGCCATGGTGTCATGTCGTACTTATAAATAAACACCTCCAATCATGCATTACCAGTCATTTATCTGCTGTCAAAAGATGCTTGAGTTAATGGGTTAAAGGGACAGGACTTGGTTGGAGAAGGTTCCGTATAATTAGTTATTGACTATTTGCGGCTCAGAGGGTCGCAGTGCTGCTTTACCACTTCCTCCACCCCCCACACACACTGTTACTTCATTTATTGACCATCACCTGCTCCTGTCACTTCAGTCTAGTTATGTCTAATGCAATGTACAGCAGGTTTTGCAGTCCAGCCAGCTCTACATTCTTGGCAGCTTTAAGAAATGTGAAGAATCATGATGTGCCCACCTGTTCTTTTTTTTATTATTATTTCTTGGAATAATCTCATTTACATTTAGAACATTGGTTCACCATTTACGAACGAGATTGTTTTCATGTTCACCATTCCCATCTTAACTAGTTATTTACCATCCAAATAAGTCACTAAATAATTAATTTTAGTGTCACTTTAACAGGCGATTAACTTTAAATGTATGGAGTTGCATGTAGTTAACAGACTGGTTAATAATGTCTGGCCATTTAAGATATAGGCCTTATTCTGAGTAGCCATATTTTATTTTTGACCCTAGATTATTCTTTTTTTTTAATAGCTAATTTAACTGAATGGTCTGTGTGCCTTTATCCCTCACCGCCTCATTTTCATTCCTGTTAAAGGCAACAACTATATTGTACAAGTATTGGGTGCGTGATACAATACATAAAAATATGTGTATATACAATATTTTGTCGTTTTGGATCCAATTTCATAAAGATTCTGAACATGACACCCCAAAACAATCTGCTTTTCATCCATCCAATTTTCGGATAATCCAAGTAGGCTACAATCTTATAAAAGATCAAGCACAGGCAATCTTTAAGAGCGCTTTAATTTCTCCGTTTTTAAACTTCATCCTATCGTATTGTTATATCTGACTTTAGTAGCATCCACTTTTTGGTACACCTTTATGAGGAAACGCATACGGGGCACGAGGGACAGTTTTACCTTCCGCTGCTGCTTCTCCCAGGCCGGGTCCAGGAGCAGGTCTCTATCCCAGTTATCCTCTTGGTTCATGTATTCCTCAGTTGCAGTCATCGTGTAAGAACTGTGGTACTGAACTTGCGTTTCAATCGCTGTCATTTTGCCGTCTTCCCTGGGATGATTCGTATCCCCTCAACCAACACAAAACTTATTATTCGCCTCTTGACTCAACATAAAAGCCCTGCTCCCTATATTCAGAGTCCCTGCCTGCGGTAACTGCTTCCACCGGCAGATGAGCGGACAGCTGCTGCTCACAATCCTGCTCGACACGACACAAGTGACGGCAGCCAATTTGAGTGACCGACTGCTGCAGTATTTGGTCACAACTTAATTTCTTAAAAGGTCATGGGCGGGATTTCAGAACTACAGGATGAGAAATTTTCATTCAACCCATAATTTAAACGTTAACTAAAAAATGAAAAGAAAAAGCATTATTTTTTTTGCACAATTTAAATAATATAACAGTTTCAAGCGGTGCTGGTTTCATGGAGGTTACAAGTTTACTTGGGATTTTTATGCAGATCCATAAATGAAACCCACCAAATTTCAATTTTAAACTTCTAAATTTCAATTTTACAACAAAGTTTTGTTTAGATTGTTAATTGTCCTTTATGCATTGGGTTCTGAAACTATATATGCCATACCAGTGTCTCAGGGTATGAAAAAATAAGACCACATACCATTTAAGCATAATTTATTGAACTTTACAAGAACAAAGTACAAAGCCTAAAAATCAGTATGTAAATATTAAGAAAAAATTGGGATTAACACCCCTCTGACATTTCTAATATAATTACAAACCAAAATGAAAGCTGGCCATTAAGACCAATTAAAAAATAAAATATATCAATGGAATTTACTAATGTTAATTCTCTGAATCATCGAGTATTTCAGGTCTCAATTATTTACAATCACAGTTTATCTACTGTCTGTACCAGCTTGTCAAATCCCCTCCAAATTGAAGGCGAGACTTTTAGGTCTTTGGAAGGTTGTTAGAAGAAGAAAAAAAAAATAAAATCTGCATAATGGCCAAGAGTATTCAAATGTTAAAAACATGAAGATTTTTGGTCAGTCATTTGAAGATTGGTGCAACACAAACTGTGCATTTGAACAATTAAAAAAAAATCTATAGATAGGAAAAGAGTTTATAGTGAAACTCTCATTGGACTTGATGAAGCTGAAATTTATCAAAGCTAAATACCTATATACGTTTCTGGCAAATCTTTTGCTGCAAACTATCCCTGTATTAATCTGAAAAATAAAAGTTTTTACTATTTGTTTATTTGTATGTGGACAATTTATGAAATCAATCTGCATTCTCCTTGGAACAACAAAAATCTGTTTGGCCAGAAAATAGATTCATATTAATTTACAAATATTTTCAATAGTCCAGCCACAATGGATCGGAGTGAAAAAAAAACAAAAAAACCTAGAGCTGACAATGAAATCGGAAGGGTATAAATAGACTCATAAGGCTGAAAAATTGCCTAATTTTGGGGTCTGAGGAGTGGATTTGAACGGGACAACAGCACATTGGTTACTCACCTAAGATGAATGCCCTACTTGGATTAGGGCCTTTTGGACAGCACTGCGCCCTTCTTAAGTATTCAAAGCACAGCTGGAGCACCTCAGCTTTGAACAAGTGTGCACGCCTCGTCTCTCCTTACTGGAAGTGCTTCAAAAAGACCAAATGCCAAAACAAGCTAAGGCAAAAACTCCTTAACTACCTAATCTGGATTGTTCTCTCTTATTGCCTCAAATGGAAATTTACTTTAAACTTGATGCCATATTGTGAGAAAAACGTAAAGAGTTCAATGCATTTTTTCATGGCAAAATAACGTTTATAATTATTGATGGTCAGTGTTGGGGAGTAACTAACTACAAGTAGCGCTGCTACTTACTGTACATTTTTCAGTAGTGTGACAGTAGCTCAGCTATTTTCACAATAGTATTACTTTTCCAACAGCGAGCTCCTTTCAACGAGTAACGGTGTAGCACCACAAAAAGCTACATTTGTCACAAAGTGAGTGTTTACATGCACAATCAGCAAACATGTGTAGTCATGTACATGCCTTAAACATCTCTCCTTTATTGGGGTACGGTCATTAATGGCTTAAAGCAAAAAACGATAGTCAAGCAGATTTCACGCAAGCACTTTTACAGGTATTCTACCGACTTATCCAATGTGCACATGCCCGTTTACATTTTGAAGTCAAAAGCAGAGAATAACCCGCTGATTTTAAGCCTTATATAAACACAGGTTTCTTGCATTTTCTTTACTTTAATAAGCGATTTTTCAGTGGGATTGGTGCATTGCTGTGCATGTTAACAAGCTCATTGTGTGGTGCACGCAGCAATGGAGCAAGCATGTGTGCTCACCTAATCTCTTATAAATACTGCTGGGAAATCCAAATAATTTAAGTGAATGTTCTTTTAGACAGTTTTTTTTTTCTTCAATTCTTTTTAAAATGATTCACTTATTTTTAGCATTAAGAACCACAATTTATTCTTAAAGGGGCTCTACCAAAAGTCAGTCTTGGAGGTGAAATATTTAGTTGCAGCTGTTTATCACTGACCAAGTTATATAACAATTACTTTTCTAGTTTTAAAAGTTTGTACAAGTATGAATTTGTTAAATTTAATGTTGTCAACCTAATTGTTTAATGTCAGGTGATATGTAATTCTTCAATCAGAACTTCTTACTGCATTATTAAATATCAAACGATTATATATTTAAAAATTCTCTTTAAATAGCTACAATGTAGTTAACTACTTTGTTAGTAACTCGTAGTGTAGCCACAACTTTTTTAAAAGACTAACTTGACCGTAGTTTAACTACAAGTTAGGAGTAGCTTGGAAAACTAGTTTCAAAATAGCTCCCCTAACACTGTTGTTGATGTTCTACATTGTTTCCCAACCCTGGTCTGGGAGTACCCCAACATTGCACATTTTGACACCCAATTCAGCTCATGAAGCCTCAACTAACAAGCTGCCGAGTTAAATCAGGAGTGTTACATTTGGGAGATATCCAAAATGTTTAGTGTTGTGGGTACTCCAGTACCAGGGTTAGGAAATGCCGATCTACTAGTACGTAACCAAAAGTTAAAAATAAGTTTTATTTTATTAAAAGTAATCATTTTAAAAGTGATTACACTGACAGATAAAGACACCAAACCATGAGCATTTTGGGCACCCAAGATGTAGCCGATTCTAACAACTACTCCAGACTGTAAAGACACAATTACCCCTCAGTAAGCACTGATTCATGGCACTACCACATAGCAAGTAGTACCATCCCCACTGTGTGTTGACTTCAATGGTATTTATTGTAAACTGGATGTGGGCCTGATCTGAGCTTCTCTAGCAACTGTGCTAGGATCATTGAGGGGTAGTGTATGATCGAGGTGCAGGCGTGGTGGGGGGCAATGGGCTTTACCTTAGCGGGGAGCGCGTCCGAGGCATTGTGGGGCGCTATTTCTCTTCCCCCGTCATGCTCAACATGGCGTCCTGAGGCCCGGGAGCCAATTTAGCTGTAGTTAGCGAAAAGGGAGAATGTGGCTGGAACAGCAGTAAGAATAACAAGAGACATGCACTATTTATAATAATACACAACAGATAAAATTATTTACTGTGTACAATCATTTGTGGAGTCCTGGTGTGCTGATAGAAGCTACACCGCCACCACCTTTCCACCTCCACTCCATTTAATAACATAATATTGAGAACATTAACACTACAGTAAATGTTTGCTTGTGAGATTTAATTAAATACATGAAGTCAAGTGTTGACTGTGGTGAGTATATGGGTTGCTTGTGCCAAGTGAATTTTGTGTGTGTACCCCACCATATTTCTTTGGAATGAAAGACTGAAGACTGCCTGAGGGGCATTCTAGGGAAAGAGGACATACATAAAATGATTAAACCATTCTCTTTACCATACCTTACAATTACAATGCACTGGTTTCAATGAGGGATATTTGAAGGGAAGCTATTCAACCATCATAGCATCTGTATCACAAAGCTATTTACCAAGAAATTAAAGGTTGAAATTTAGAGCAAAAAGCTGGCAATCTGAATACTCCACAGGAAGCATGGTTTGATGTATTCTAAAGCAGATGGTATGAAGATTTTGAGTAGATTCCCTTCGTACAATGTCATAATGTTTGACACCTCTGCCTCTAATTGCATGAACCTAGAAACTTAACCTTGATTAATTATTCAGACAAAGTCACTTTCAGTTAGTTAGTTTTATAACATGAACGTTTAATTGCCTAAAATGCGCATGAACTGGGACAACACATTTCTTTTCCCTTACGCACAAAAATACAATTTTTTTTTTAAGCACTTCACTGTTTTTCACTCTCAGAACCAATTACCGTAATTAGCTGTATGTGCCACACTGAACAGGTTTTACACTCCCCCATCCCTACATAACTAAATGTTTCCACCCAAAAGCTCCTGAAATCAATTCACATAAATCGAAGGATAAAGAGACTACGAATGTAAATGTGAAAAAAATAAATGGTCAGAAAGAAACATATTAATTGCATTGGGCTACTTTCACAAGAAACACAAAAGAACTTAAGAACCTCATTCTGTTTTAAGGTAATTCGAGGTGCTGCAACTAATAATTATATAGTCAATACCCAAGAGTATTGTCCATGTAAGGGAGGGATGCAAGGCCAGAGATGGCAGTAGTTTGCTTTGTAAATCCTGCAAAACATGCATAATTGCTACTGGCAGGCAATATAACCAGTTCTTTATGCTATTTAGTAACAATGACATCTCCAACTAATTCAGTGTCAAATGGAAAACATTCAAAACAATTGAATATGCCTATCAAGCGACAAACATGTCTGTCCCTTTTGCAATGAAATACATTTTTCTCTACCCATTTACTCTACTCCTTTCCCATATATAATTTTAAATTCAGTTATAATGTTCTTGAACATGGCAGCCATCTGCACTATTGAGGCAGTGGCTAAGAGTATTTAAGTTCCTTTGATCACAAATGTATGGTTTTGTTGGTACTGATACACCTGAATGTGTCTCTGACCTAAGGCCCCTCCCACTCAAATAGTATTATAGGTCATAGGTATGTGATCGTGGTGTTCATTATATGTAAGCTGAGGGATGTCATCCAAATTGTTAACATTCTGTGTTCTCACTCACACACACACACACACACATTTCACACAGGTCCTCTTTGCATTCTATTCCAATTATGCTGTGCATTTCAGATCTGAAGCTTAGCCTTTGTGAATTTTACATCAGTCGAAGTCAAATGCAATAAATTGTGGACAATTTTTGAATATTAATTGTGGCTCGCTCCTCAGTTAGCAATGAATTCGATAAAACTGATTGGTTTTACAAAAGTCTGAAAAATTTGTGTTTACAAAAAAATTAGGCTTGTTCAAAAGGCACAGTCATTTGACTTTGGTGAAAGTGAGATCTGACAAGACGGTCAAAGAGTGCTTTATCTACAAAACTGACAAATGAAATAATTGAGCATTTCAAAATACACTCAAACCAAGAGGGCTCCGAATATAAACTTTCATGGCCTTGTAAATGTCTACATTCTGCACATAATGAGATTTTAATTATACTGGGGGGGGGGGGGGGGCTCTACAGCCCAGGTTGGATGGCATTGACTAAATTTGAAACCTTTCCTCCAGTTTCCGAGATCTGTTATCGTGTAGGACCAAAACTGACACACGCTCACATTTTTACAACCAAACACGCGTGCAACAGACATATGTGAATTGGTGTGGGGCTATCGATATGGGGACTCAGATGTGTGCAGGTGAGGGTAATCAAGGCGACGTAGGAGGGGCTCCTTGTGTGTTGAGGGTGGCTCATACACTCTTGGTGAAGCAGCAGTGCCAGGGGCGGCAAGCTGTTGCGGATCCATTGTGGCTGGAGGCATCACGGGCATCGGAGGTGGTGGAGGAGGTGGTGGGTAGCTGTACTGGTATTGCTGATACTGCTGGTACTGCTGGTATTGTTGGTACTGTTGATACTGCTGGTACTGTTGATAGTACTCTGCATAGCACCTGATGTGGAGAAAAAAACAAGACAGTATGTTAAGGTGTGCTTTATTGTTGTCTTTCATAAAGAAGTTAGAACAAGCTGAATAACTGACTTGGAATTATTTATGTAACTTTGAAGTCAAAATAGCTAGTTACCTCGCAATTGGGTCTCCATTTTTAACTGCAGGAATTTCTGGTCCACCAGGTGGTGTTGGGAGAAGGGCCCGTCGTTTGGGTCGTGTCTGCGACAATGACTGGGAAACTGGGTCAGGTAGTAATGGGGCTGAGCGGCGTATTGGGCTTCGGTCTCTATCAAATTTGGTCACGGCTTGCTGTTCCGCTAGCACTTGTTGTCCCTGCTCAAAGAATCGGGCCCGGGCAGCTTCAAACATGGCTTGGGGGTCAGGCTCTGTGCCTTCCATGGTCCCATAAGCTGGACTTGCACTGTACAAAGAGGAATTTGCTCCATAGACAGCACCTGATCGCGCTTCTGCTTCGGTGGGGTAGCCATCTGCATAATGGCTCTTCGCTGAGCTGAACACCTGGTTTGCGACGACACCGTAAATCTGACTCGCCAGAGCCCCATAGACTGCAGCACTCACGGGCTTGCCATCAACCCTGGAAGTGGTCAAGTCTTTCAGAGCTGCAAACGTTGGGTCAGAGCTTGCCGTGTTGTAGAAAGAGTTGTGGACACTCTGTTGAACCTGAAGGGGAAGCCCTGCAGCAGCAGCCGCAGCAGCAGCCAAGACGGCTGCTTGACTCTGGTGGTGTTCAATAGGAGGCCTGTTGATTGGGCATTCTCCTGCAAAGTGGCCATGTGCACCACAGCTGGCACATGGGACCTTGTTTGTGGTTGGCTGTGCCTTTGAAAGCTCCACTGCGAGTGGACGGCCCATAAATAAGGTCCCGTGTACACCCTCAATGGCTTGTTCTGCATCCTCTTTGCGCTCCATGTACACAAAGGAGTAGCCTACTAAAGAAGAGGGCTTAGCTGCCAAAGAACAATTTATAACATTATTTAATAACAGGAATTATACACTGATAAAAAGTGAGCACAGGCATATTCTAGAAGCATACTCAGATGACAACTTACTCTTCACTTTTTCGCAATCAAGAACTTTTCCGTAAGGTGAAAACAGATCAAACAGATTTTCAGTAGTACAGGAAGCACACAGGTTCCCCACAAATACTTTGATGGAATTGAGGGGCCTCCCTTTGGATTCCTCAACTACAAGGTTCCGGCCGCAGTAATCTAGACCATTCAGATCACGGATGGCACGGTCAGCAGCCCCAACTCCCTGCAGATGGACAAAGGCAAACTGCCTCAGTACAGTTATGTTCACCACTTCTCCGTATGGGGCAAAAAGCCTAATTAGGTCATCTTGAGTTGTTTCCGAATCCAGATTCCCAACAAAGAGCTTCACACCGTTGCTGTCGTCCATTGCACCCCAGAATACCTAGAAATAGGGAACATGCCTTATTTTTTACTTAAGGCTCATCAGTGGGCCCAAAATTTAAGGCGCCCATATCAAACTGAAGTTGAATCGGTTCAGCCGAGTGGCACGCATTAAGGGGGATATAGTTAACCCCAAAAATTTAATTGGACATTTTACTCACCCTCATATTGTGCCAAACCCCTATTTCTGTGGAATACAAATAAGTTAAACAGAATGTTAGGGACTGCCCATTCACCATTAATTTTCATGGCATCTCCATTTCCAACAATAAAAACAAAAATTGGTGACTGGGGATAACATTCTGCCAAATTTCTCATTTGTGTTCCACAGATGAAAGAAAATCATGCGGGTTTGGAACAACATATGGGTGAGTAAACAAAGACAAAACTTTCATTTTTGGGTGAACCAACTCTTTATTTAAATCACCCAATCATTCAAATAGAATCGCTCATTTACTATATAAAAATCTTCGTTCATTATAATGGACGCGTGTTAGTTTGTCTGGTCACCAAGTGTTAATGGGGTGATAGGCACAAGCAAAATAGGGGAAAATGTAATTGCATTGTTAGACCGCCAGATGTGAGGACGCGCTGGTTTGTGTCGTCGCTTCTAGAAAGCGCGAATCTAGCAGAGTGTGGCTAATGACAAATAAAGATGATGCAGTTGCATACTGTTAGCTAGCTACTTTAACAATTTCACTCAAAACTAATGCACTAATCCACCCCACAAAATGAGCCGTATTTTTAATTATAAGTCGTGAAGACGTAAAAATAAATGCGTAATTAGCACGCGCATAGTTAGCTAGTCACGCGCACACAACCCCTCTGATAGCACAGCTAGCTCGGTAGCAACCATAAACAAGGACATAATTAAAATATCGTTGGTCACACTCACTGTGTAAACAATTCAGGGATGGGGGAATCAGTCAGGATCAGATGGTAATGCAGTAAATCGAAGAATTAAGGTAACAAACTCGACAGAACTGTTTTGTCTACCCTCTTACCTAACGCGCTAAAGAGACTTCATATCCGTTTTCCGACTGCTTGACGGTGTTCATGGCGTCGAGTCCGTGTGAGTCCAAACAACAGACGGAAAGATCCGGCACTTGAACATGTATTTAATAAATACCGTGTATAATTATTATCTAAGATGTATTATTTTTTAAAAGTTACATTATTGAAAACACGGATCCACTTAATAATATAAAAATAACCTAGCCCGAGACATTAATAAACGAACATCCGAACGAATAACGAACTTTATGAGAAATAAATGTACGAATTAAGTCAATTGTACTTGATTTAAGTAAAATAGATTTTTAAAATATTTATCTCTTTCTCTCGAATAAACCACTAAACATTTCACCATTAAAACATATTCACACAAACATTTTTAATAATAATCAAAATAATAAATTATTATTATTATTATTTGTTGTTGTTGTATATGTGTTTTAATGGTGAAATATTATATGGTAATTATTAATTATTATTAATAATAATAATAATAACGCGTGCGTATGTTGATTGAGGTATACAACGGCTTGTCATGCTTCTCACAAACGCAACATGAAATCACGCGTGTGGGAAGACGAAATATGATCAGTGTGAAGCACATTTTCATGTAAACTCCTATAGAGTCTCTGGCGGCATCCTTTCAAATGTGTACAAGGGGAACAACTAGCAACTTTCGCCATTGCTTGATGAGTCTTTAAGTTTCCACATATCCAGAAGTTATTTAGAGCATTCTATGGATCGGATCCTTTGGGAAAAGTCACATAGTAGTGTCGTTTATTGACTTTTTTTTTTTTAATAACAGCGACAGAGAAACAGAGGTAAGTGGTCGTACTTCTCTATGATATGCTTTTAAGATATTCTCATGTCTATGGTTATGTATATTTTATGTTTTACTGGCATTTACAGCAGCCTACACCTAGTAAAACATTAACTCTCTTCAGCTTGGATCAAGGAAGTCGGCGCTGTATCGGTTTACGATTAATTCAATGAGCTTCAAAAAAGACTTTTCCTTGATGTATAGCTATTGATAGCTCAAATTTCCCAAGAGGCACGTGGCAACGTCGTTTGACAAATGACATTGCTGACTTCAGATTTAGCTCTATTCTCGTCATTTACACGTATGAAGTTATAGGGTTATACAATTGCACTGTTGCTTTTAGAAAATATAGCATAATTGTGATTATTTAATGTGTGGAAGTTTCGTTACAGTGTCGGTATTGCAGCCCTGAGTCTGTCAACTTGAGTGTTGCATTAAGTCGCATTCAAATTACACAAGAGTTTGCTAGATATTGCCGGTTTTTGGTTCACATATAAAGCGTAGCGTAGCTTGTCTTTTAGAACAGTTTTTTCCTCCAAACTTTCTGATCCCAAAGTACATCGAAATATGAAAATACCCTTCCTAATATATATATATATATATATATATATATATATATATATATATATATATATATATATTAGAGTTGAGAAAAAATATTAAGCGTGATATTTCCAAAATTGAAAAAAATTATTTAATTTTATTTAAACAAATTAAATTAATCTGCTACCTTAAATTTGTTGAACTTAATTACGTAATTTTTGGAGCTAATATTAATATTTATATAATGCACTAAAAACCCTAATAAGATGATTTGTCATTTGATTGAGTAAACTCATTGCCTCAATTGAACTGAGTAATGTAATCTACAAAATTTACGTTAAATTCAATTAACTTGTTGTTCATATAGAATGAACTTAACTATGCAAGTTGAGGTAACAAGATGCAAGTAGACATAACTCAGATTTGCACTTTAAATGTTGTTGTTTCTACAGTTATGAATAATTTTAATTGAATTTCTTAAATTTTAGATCAAACTATAGCACAGCTCAAATAAACATAACAGATTCTATGTCAGTCATTAAATACATTTAATTCTCCAAAGAAATGCAGATTAAGACTGACTTTAACTGCACATGCACAAAGAGAAATAGTCAACAAGTTGATCAAATGGGACACTGATCACCCTAATGGTGACATCACACAAAACAACTATTTGCAACTAACAACATAAATAATGCTACAAAAGAGCTAAAACCTCTATAATACAACTATTTAAATGCCACACATAACTGCTGTTTGACCAAGGAAACATAATTAAACTATTTAAGATCAAAGCATTATAGGCATTGCCCATATCCTTTGTACTCAAAAGTTAAATAGTAAAAAATATAAATAAGTTCAATGAACTTAAATATGAGTTATGAGCTGGAAACCTAACATTAAAAAAGTAATACTTTAGACAACTTGATGTTTCCAGTAATGAACCTGAAGAGAAACATTTTCAGATCAATTAATTCAAATTTAATGTATAGCATATTCAATACATAGTTCCAAAGCAGCTTTACAGAAGAGTGCCTTACAAACATCATTCATAGCAGATTTTTTATTTATTTATTATTTTCAAGACTGTCAATAGAATAAAATAAATCTGATTAATCTCATGATTTCTGAGCAGTCTTTATAAAATTCGGTAAATGTGTCTGTTTAAAATGAATGTCTCAAGAATATTTAATTAATAGCTTGTGTTAACACTAACTTAGGCAGCCCTAAAATCTTTTTTTTTTTCAGGGACCCCCTAGTACCCCCTTGGTCCTGGACCTCAGTTTAAAAACCCCTGTTCTAAAATATCATGAATTTTGCTTTAAAGAGTAACAAATAATAAAGTTAAACTATTATTATTATTGATTAATCTGTATGACAACATTTTTATTTATTCTTTCACATTGTTATTGCATTTAGCAGTCCAGTTTGTTTAAACCCCTGAATCATTGTGCTAAAGCACCACTTAAAAACCTCCATTTGCATAAAAAAACATGGATAATACCAACTCCTTCACAGTGCATACTTAAAGGCTTCCTTTAGAACATGTATGTACTTGTTGGCTTATTCCAAGGCTCTGGTATGAGGCAGGCGATTTTTTGTTTCCAGACTTCAGGTGGAATTTCTCATATATTCCCACCCATAGCATTAGGACTGCAGTTTAGACCCTGTTGTTTTGCCCCCCCTCCTCCCCCTTTTGATGCATGGACCTGTAAATTTAATGGTACCCTTGCTACATGTCATAAATTATACAATATTTCCAAGTATAAAGATCCATTTAGATCTTAGCAGAAGGCCTATGATGAGAGATAAATAAAACAGTGATTGGCTGATTTAAAAATAATTGTTATTAATCTTATTATTTATTACTAGTCTTTATAAAAAGGTGCAAAGATGCTCATTAATTTAAAACATCCAAGATCTACATGTTTACTACATCTTAATAGCATGTTATAAATCGAATAGTGCCCCTTGAGTCAACAGTTTAATAGAGCGTTACACATAAAATATGTCCTTTAAAATCAGTAAAGTAAAAATAATTTGTCAAATATAGCTACTACCATGCTCTCTCAAAACACCCTTTGCAAAAATGCCTCGTAAGACTCGCTTTGGAGCCAATTTTTGAGCATGAAGTTTTGCCTGAAGAATCTGGCCATCCATAAAATCTTTCTAAGTGGAGGTGTGTGTCAGTGAGTGGCAATGCCCAGTAGGATATGTAGGCCTCTGTTGCTATAGCAGCCACCTGCCGGTGCCAAAAAGCATTTCATGCTGGCCCACACAGTCACCGTGCCATCCAACTTCACTCTGACAACCAATGAAGTTACTTCATTGAAGAGTCTTCACAGTTCTGCCTCACATAAACTTTCAGATGGAGTGTTTATTATATAATTTGGATCAGAGAAAAAACTATTTAGGTAATTACCAGATATCACGAGAAATAATGAATTAAATATAAAAATCTGCATCTGCTTGTACTTATCCTTGACTATCTTTTCACACTGATAAACTTCTCATGAATAAATCTCAGTTCCTCTTTAGTTTCAGTCCAGTTTGACATGCATTGTGCTGTCTAAACAAACACTCTGTTGAGCTGTGCCATTAAGAGAAACACAGTGCTACTTGAATGGGCAGTGTGAAGGCAGAATCAGAAAACTAGAAATGTAACATTGGTCACGTTAACTGTTGCATTACCCATATGACACACGGTTCTCACATAGCCAGGAGAGCAGTGGTCAGATGGAATAACTAGGCATCATTGTCTTGAAAATAACCATTCTAGGAAAACACTGACATAATCTATGGGAAAAAGGCATAAGAAAGAAACAAATATGTGTGTGTTATGGTAAGACAGAGAAATTGGTCACTTCCTTTTTTTTTGTCAAGTGCCTACGTGATCATCCACGAAATAGTGAAACAGAGATTCATTGTCAAAGGAGTTGACTTGAAATCTCTCAACACTTGGAAATCGTGCCATTGTTCTTAAGATGCAGGGTGACCCCGTGTACGACTATCCTGACTCTCAGCCTATAGGGGAAAAACGGGTATGTCTACAGCGAGGATCCCTGAAGAGCATCAGTGTACTGGACCGGCTCCTGCTTACACATCCTGTGTGGCTTCAGCTGTCCATCAACTCAGCTACGGCTTTGCACATCCTGCGGCGTGAGCCTTCTGGGGTAAGCAGCAAATTCGTACCACTTTAAGATTTGAAAGTAGACTGTTACAATGACATCATAGCAGCCTTCATAAAAACTTTTGCTACTTTGCAGACCTTCCTGGTGCGAAAATCCAGCACATCACAGAAAAAAATGCTCTGCATCCGGCTAGCTGATGACAGCACGCCATCCTTCTTTAAACAGTTTTTCATCCGAGAAGAGGACTCAGGTGTGTCTGAAACAAAGAACACAAAATAAAACTATTTTATGTAGAACATTTATAGTTGAATAAACTGAGCAACAGACCAAAACATAACATCAGAATGGGGAAAAGAATCAGTAATTCTTTTTGTAATTCCGTTTTGTGGAGCAGAAATTACACACTTCAGCTTAAATTAATCTGATTTTGGTGACTAAAACACTGTTTCCATTTTATCAACAGCATTCTCCTTGGAAAGCTCAGCTATCAGTTTCCCAGACCTGTGTAGACTGGTTGCCTTCTATTGTGTTAGTCGGTATGACTTAGCATTTATTTCCTGTTATATCTACAACAACAGCATGGCTTTTCCTAAATATTCCATTTCACTTGATGTGTATGTATGTATTTCAGGGACGTCCTTCCTTTCACTCTGGAGCTGCCCGAGGCCATAGCAAAGGCTTCCTCGCATAAACAGTTGGAGTCAATTTCTCATATGGGTGTGGGTAGGTACAGATTGGATTATCTGTTGAAGCTATCAGTATCACGTATACAGTATTAAGCCTCATTGAAGTATAGGTCTCTGAGGAACAATAATGGGCGTTTCCCAATCTGTGGGTGTTTTCAAACCAGGATTGCCATTTTTAACTATCCAATGAAAGTAGGGAATCTCAATGTAGTAATCAGTGGGCATTTCCAAACCAGGAGGGGCATTTCTCAACCATCCACTGAAAAGTAAGCCATCTCAATGTAGTATGCAAATCATGTAAAGCAGTTGAAAAACGCCCATCCCGGTTTTGAAAATGCCCACTGATGGGGAAATGCCAATTTTTGTTCTGCAGAGACGTAAGCCTTGCCTGATCTCATTAAATTACACGAATGTGACAACATTTTGCATATTGAGATTATGTGATTTCTTACACAAATGAAATGTCCACTGTGTGGCGCTAAAAGAGAGTAAAATATTCTCCCAAACGGATTGTTTTTTAAGGTTAATACTCGATCAGGTGTTAAATCAACAAAACTGACCTCCCTACCCTAAACCCAAATGAAAGGGTCCTGGGTCCATTGCATCGCAATTGCAATGCTCTATCAATTGAGCCACTTCACAATTTGGTCACTTTTGAATGTACCTAGTTATATAATGCAAACATTAAAATGTATCTTGATATTGAATGTAACGCTAAACTGTATAAGTGGCAATTGCCCAAGGCAACCGTGTTCCTACAGCGCTGTGCTAGTGTCATGTCATCTCGATTTCATATTTTAATGTCCATTTACTTATTTAATTGTTAAGTAGCTGTGTAATAAGTAGGATAATGACCAACTGACTGTACATAATATGCCTTAGTTAGAATTCATACATTTATTCTTGTCAGCTAATATGTATCAGTAAAACATGTTTATCATGAACTTGATTCCATACTGTACTACACAGAGTTCTGGAGTTCCCAATTAAATGTCCGTGGTCCTCGTAATGGACCTCCAGACAATCATTTGCCCCCAGCCTCAAGCCCCCAAGACTGCTCTACACCCATTGACCCAAACCCTACCCCATTCCAGGAGCTTTGTCAAATCCGAACACGGAGACCCTGCGAGTTGAATTTTGGAGGAGGGAAAGAATTGTGTTTCATCAACCCTCTCTTCCTGCAAGAGTACCCTGGTCGCAGCGCCACGCACAGACGTCATAATTTCAAATCAAGTATGAAGGTCCGTGTCTCCACTGAAAATTCTAGCCCTCTATCACCACCTGCCGTCCCACCTCCCCCACCACCATTACTGGCTAAAGCCAAATGCAAAGCTAGACTGAAAGCTGCAAAGCTGGCAACCCCACCTGTTGCAGTTCAAGCCAGCGAGGAAGCTATCAAGAAGACAGAACCTGTGCAAGAAGCCACAGATTATATGCAGCCTTGTGTAGAGTTGTGGAAGAGGCCTTTCACCATGGTCGCCCCTACCCTTTCTCCCACTGCTGAGGAAGATGACTATCAGATGCCCAAAGCTCTTCAGCAGGTATCTAACACATATTGTTCTTTCTCAACTGAGAGAGCTCATTAGAGGCAATTTGTGCTCCATCCAATCAGGTTTTTAGGAATTGTTTGTGTGTTTAAAGGGATAGTTCTGCCATCATTTACTAAGCCTCATGTACTTGCTCCAAACCTGCATTAATTTATTTCTACCGTGGAACAAAAAAGGAGATGTTCGGCTGAATGAAGACTCAGTCACACTTATATATTTTTTCCATACAATTAATGTAATTGGTGACAGAGGCTAACATTTTGAGATCCCTTTAACAGTTCCTTTAGTGTTCCGTGGAAGAAGTCTTGTGTTTGCAACAACATGAGGGTGAGTAAATGTTGACAATTTTCATTGTTGGGGTGAACTATCCCTTTACGATTGTCTACGCACACAGGGCCAGCCGAAAATCCTGGGGCAGGAAGGACAGGAGGAAGATGATGAGGAAGGACTGGTGCTGGAAAAGCGACGTGCTCCGTCCCTCAGTGAGCTGGATAGCAGCAGTTCCCTTAGTAGCCTTGATGAGACAGAGGAAAGTCCTGAGCATCCTCAGGATGGCACCAGCAATCCTATCATTCCATGTCAGTCGCTTCCAAGGACGTCCATCTCAGCCCTGCGCAAGATGAGCGCCGCCTTCATGTCCTTTTTCAAACCAGAGAAGCGGGTGATGCGGCTGGTGGAGGATCTGTCTCGTGACCGCCGTATGGCATTCGGCGCTCTTGTTCAGGATTTTCTGAGGCAGCAGAGAGAGGTGTTAAAGCCCCAGTGCTTGACCTGTGCTGTACAGCTGCTTCAAGATTTGCGTCTTTTCATAAATCACGCCAAGGCGTTCCTTGAAGAGTGCGGAGAGCTGGAGCCTCCAATAGAGACTCTTCTTCCTGAAAATGAGAAAGGTAAACAAAAATGTTTGGAAGTATTTTATTTGAAGCATTTACCGTGATAATGTACCCCAAAATGAAAATTCTGTGATCATTTACTCACTATATACTCACCTGTGCAGACCAAGCACTGGAGAAGGCCATGTTCCGCTGTGTGCTAAAGCCTCTGAAGCCACAGATTGATGCAGCACTTTGGAATCTGCACAAGCAAGATGGTTCCATCCAGAGAATGATGGACAGCCTGCAAAGAGCTAAAGGAGCCTCGGCAAAGGAGCTTTTTGGGGTTCAGGTGTGTGTACCTGATGCACAGGGCATTGAGAAAATTAGGCACAAACTGACTCTAATGCAACAGGCCTATTCACCCATAGACAAAGTGTTGCTGCTCTTGCAGATCTGCAAACTCATATACAAAGCCATGAAAAACAAATCAGGTAAGGAGCTTTTGAACTCCATCCCAAGTTTATTTCATAGATTTATTTTTGTGTGAAAAGTGGATTGCATTCATAAATTTACAAAATGTGTAAAATATAAAATGTCCCTTTTTTAAACAGGTCAAGAATTTGGAGCAGATGACTTCTTGCCTGCTCTCTCCTACGTGATGGTGTTGTGCAATATGCCTGAGATCTCGCTGGAGGTGGAGTATATGATGGAGCTTTTGGAAACCTCTTGGCTTACAGGGGAAGGTACAGCTATCAGAGATAAAGACATCTCCAAATACTTTTATACTGCTTTTAGTCCTGAATTCTGCATGATGTCATGAAAATGACTTTTTTGTAAAGTTTTGCAGGTAAATGCTCAATCGAGTTTTAAATCAACAAAACCCTCTGTACCCTTAACCTAAATCTAATTGACTGCATAATAAAAAGCAAAAGTGAGATGAAAAACAGATGAGGTTAAGCTTAATGGTCTATCAAATTTTAAATAAACAAAATGTTTGTGTCTGAACAAGCTTATAATGTAGTTGGTTATAAAAAGTATTGCGCTATAGTTAAAGCGTTTGGATGTCAAATGATAGCATTGAGTGAGAAACAGAGCTAAAGGTGTTTAAGATGACTAGTCTGTCATTTTACTCGTGATGTGTGTGAAAGAGATAAATAAAATGTATTGTTTTAGTGCCTCGAGTTAATTTCACTAGGAAAGTGCTGTGATATGTGCAACAACCATGTAAAAATATTTTTGAAAAATGTAGGTAAAGTAATGTGATCCTATAACACCAGGTTGGGATTGGGAGCAAGGGCTTCAACAACTGAACCACATATGAATGCCTACAGAGTTTGTGCCATTCTTGCTCATAATATGAGGAATGTAAATGTTACTTTCTCACTTCTGTCAAACTCGCTTTCTTTCAGGCGGTTACTATCTGACAAGTGTCTATGCCAGTCTGAATCTGATTCAGAGTCAGCCAGAGGGTGTGCTACCCAGCGGTCTTACGAACCAAGCTAAAGAGTCTCTGAAGGAATGGAGCCGGCGTCGAAGCAATGAAACCACAAATCAGAAAGACAACAAATTGCACCAGGTCAGATATTTTGAAGAGCTAATTCTCTGGAAGAGTAAATAAAGTATATCCACACCTGTTAAATTATGCAGATCATAATAATTACCATCAATGATCAAGAGCTCCATTTGTTGTTTCAATGCCACAGAGATTTGTAAAAGTGCTGTTCCAAGATGGGGACAATAGCGTGGTGAAAACTCTGCTGTGGAAAACTGGGGTCAACGGTGAGGCTATGGCTCAGTTCTGTGCTGTGAAGTTTGGGGTGGACTGGCCTGAAGATTATAGCCTGTACTGCAGAAGGGATGGGGATTTAACACCCCTACCATTTAACGCCCAGATCCAAGACCTGCAGAACATGGGTGCAAGTGGGGTTCCTCTTGTCTACCAGGCATCCAATCAGGACAAAAGTTCCCAGAAGCCGAACAGAGAGGGAGCAGTAGATCTCACAGAAGAGGCTTCATAAAACGTGACTTTCTGTCATTTAGGTCAAACAGTTGGTGCCATCTATTCTGCATTTCCACTGAATTTATTTAATGCTGACTGTAAGATGTTTGTTTCTTGCATATCTTTGTTTTAGTATGCATCTCTGGTTATTCTGGATTGTATTCAGTTCGGTATTCAGGTGTTATTTGACTTTCACTAGGCTTGATTTATATGACATTTCCTTCGGTTATATTGTTGTATTATTTTTCATACGTTTTGTAGAATTTTCAGTGCAAGTTTAGAGCAGGGACTACTTAATCATTATTGGATTCATTACTCCAACAGAGGTCTCGTAATGTGTTTTGCTTTTTGTAAATACTGCTTAAGGTTAAAAAGAAACTTCACATTTAAAAGATACTTGTATTATAATATCTGTATCAAATGCATTATGGTGTTTTGAAAACTAAATGCTGTGGTATTTTCAAAGTAAAGGACAATACAACACTTTAATAAAAATGAATTGATTTTATTTGGTAGGGACTGCTGGTTTTTACTGTCCACACTGAACACTTTGACAAACACATGTTGAGGAAAGGACACTAAAGAACTGAAAGTCCTCCAAGTCAATGAAAAATTTATTAGAGAGGAATTGACAATGAACTTTGAATTCTTGAGAACTCTAACATTTCCCCTACAGATCATTCAATCGGCAGTTTTGTTACATGTTTTTGGATAGTAGTGCAGAGTACATTTCCATCTTTACGTCAGTTGTAAAACGTGTGTTATGTGTTGGGATTACATAAGTTCCACCCTCACACAGCAAGTTCACTCTTGTCAGTGCTTTCACATGCCTGTGTGGGAAGTGTGGGCTGTGGTCCGATTCAATGCAGGAACAGAAATTTCTAATTAAAACTTTAACAAGACTTGCTGTTGTTTTGCATTGAACAGAAAAGACAGAAAAACAGGATTGTGCTAGTGAGATATGGAAGGTAAAGCGTTGGTTGTTATGCGTATGTCTGTGTTCATATAAGTGCGGTTCCTCCTACATGTGAAAGAATGTGTTTTAGGATCATTAATAGTCCCTTCCTAGTGCCTTTTGTTCTTTTCTGGAAATTTTTGTTCATTTCTTAGTTGCTGTGGCTAAGTGAGGTCTAATACTTGTCTGAGAGAATGTCTCTCTGAATGCAGTGTCTGCTCAGCACCAGCAGGCGGTGTCTCTGGAGGCCATCTCCAGCAGCTGGGCCTCCAACTCTACTGCATCTTCAGGGAAGCGCTCGATGAAAGACTGGATGAGCCCTGCAGCACTGCCTTCATACTCAATCAGCTGCACAGCATCATCTACACCACAAACAACAGCATGTTATTCCTCCAGAGTGATTTTATATATACATATATATATATATATATATAATATATTTTTATTTTTTTATTTTTTTTCAGCAGTTATCTTGACCAACCACTAAGAGCACCATAATGATTTTAAGTTCAGCCAGATTGTATTCTGGTTCTGGACTAATTATAAGAAGCATTTTAAAAACTACCAAGATGAGTGTAGCAGACAGAGAAGTTTTAGTTGGAGTAAACACGAGTTCAGGCTCAAATTGTGCAGATGCTGGCTGTCATAAGAACTCAATGTAGTTAATGATATCAACACAACTAATCTGGGTACATAGCTTCATGTCATCTATCCACTCATTAAACATTGACTGGAGAGGCAACGTCAACACTCATAGCGACTCCAAGTATCAGTACTATGGAGCAAGTTCTACAAATTTAAAACAAGCATCCGTTATTAATCATGGAACACATTTGCATTCACAAAAAAGGTGGGTGTATACCAATATTTCTATGCGCTGCATTTTTGGTGTTATCAATGTCGTCAATAAAAACAATTCTGTTAGCCGAAAAATAAATAAAAACTTTGAATAAACTGGAATAAGATATCTAATTGGAAAAAATTATTTTCGTGACTACAAAACTGGAGGCCATAAATTGTGTATATATATATATATATATATATATATATACACACACACACACACACACACACACACACACACACACACACACACACACACACAACTGAGCAAAAGTCTTAGGTGCATAAGATGTTTCACAAAAATATTTGTCTTAAGATGGTTATTCATACTGTGCATCCGGAAAGTATTCACAGCGCTTCACTTTTTCCACATTTTGTTATGTTACAGCCTTATTCCAAAATTGATTAAATTCATTATTTTTCTCAAAATTCTACAAACAATACCCCATAATGACAACGTTAAAGAAGTGTTTGAAATATTTGCAAATGTATTAAAAATTTAAAAAAGTCACATGTACATAAGTAAAATCAAAATTTTAACACTCAAAATTGAGCTTAGGTGCATCCTGTTTCCACTGTTCATCCTTGATGTTTCTATAACTTGATCGGAGTCCACCTGTGGTAAATTCAGTTGATTGGGCATGATTTGGAAAGGCACACACCTGTCTATATAAGGTCCCACAGTTAACAGTGCATGTCAGAGCCCAAACCAAGCCATGAAGTCCAAGGAATTGTCTTTAGACCTCCGAGACAGGATTGTATCGAGGCACAGATCTGGGGAAGGGTACAGAAACATTTCTGCAGCATTGAAGGTCCCAATGAGCACAATGGCCTCCATCATCCATAGATGGAAGAACTTTGGAACCACCAGGACTCTTCCTAGAGCTGGCCGCCCAG
This sequence comes from Moxostoma hubbsi, assembly GCA_032164185.1. Lineage (NCBI taxonomy): Eukaryota > Metazoa > Chordata > Actinopteri > Cypriniformes > Catostomidae > Moxostoma > Moxostoma hubbsi. Next base: position 11,648,648 of record JAVLUX010000042.1, read on the forward strand.
CCAAACTGAGTGATCGGGGGAGAAGGGCCTTAGTCAGGGAGGTGACCAAGAACCTGATGGTCACACTGACAGAGCTCCAGCATTTTTCTGTGGAGAGAGGAGAACCTTCCAGAAGAACAACCATCTCTGCAGCACTCCACCAATCAGGCCTGTATGGTAGAGTGGCCAGACGGAAGTCACTCCTCAGTAAAAGGCACATGACGGTCCGCCTGGAGTTTATCAAAAGGCACCTGAAGGACTCTCAGACCATGATAAACAAAAGATTGAACTCTTTGGTCTGAATGGCAAGCGTCACGTCTGGAGGAAACCAGGCACCGCTCATCACCTGGCAAATACCATCACTACAGTGAAGCATGGTGGTGGCAGCATCACGATGTGGGGATGTTTTTCAGCTGCAGGAACTGGGAGACTACTCAGGATCGAGGGAAAGATGAATGCAACAACGTACAGAGACATCCTTGATGAAAACCTGCTCCAGAGCACTCTGGACCTCAGACTGGAGCGAAGGTTAATCTCCCAACAGGACAACGACCCTAAGCACAGAGCCAAGATAACAAAGGAGTGCCTACGGGACAACTCTGTGAATGTCCTTGAGTGGCCCAGCCAGAGCCCAGACTTGAACCCGATTGAACATCTCTGGAGAGATCTGAAAATGGCTGTGCACCGACGCTCCCCATCCAACCTGATGGAGCTTGAGATGTCCTGCAAAGATTATTGGGAGACACTGCCCAAAAGTAGGTGTGTCAAGCTTGTAGCATCATACACAAAAATACTTGAGGCTATAATTGGTGCCAAAGATACTTCAACAAAGTATTGAGCAAAGGCTGTGAATACTTATGTACATGCAAAGATTTCAAACAAACTTCTTTCACATTGTCATTATGGGATATTGTTTGTAGAATTTTGAGGAAAATAATGAATTTAATCAATTTTGGAATAAGGCTGTAACATAACAAAATATGGAAAAAGTGAAGCACTGTGAATACTTTCCGGATGCACTGTATCTGCTACTTTAGTGCGTCGATAGGAAACATTGAACAGCAAGTCAGTCTGGGATTACATGAAGAGACAGAAGCAATTGAGAAAGCCTAAATGGATAGAAGAACTGTGGCGAATTCTCCAAGAATCTTGAAACATCCTATCTGCCAACAACCAAGAAAAACTGTGACCAGGTGTAAGTAGGAGAATCGGTGCCGTTTTAAAACCAAAAGTGTTCACACCAAATATTGATTTAGCTCTTTTTCTGTTTACTGGACTTCATATAACATTAATTGATTAATGAAAACTATTGGCATTATTTATTTTATCAAAATAAAATAAAAATGTATATTAAAAAAAGAAATATGTATATGTACAGTATATACACACACACACACACTCACCAGCCACTTTATTAGGAACACATGTACATCTACTTATTCATGCGATTATCTAAACAGCCAAACATATGGCAGTAGCCATAGTAGTGGCATATGGCAATTTATATTTTTATATATAAATTCAAGCAGATACAGGTCAGGAGCTTCAGTTAATGTTCACATCAACCATCAGAATGGGAAATTTTTTATCATCTCAGTAATTATGACCGTGGCATGATTGTTGGTGCCAGATGGGCTGGTTTGATTATTTCTGTAACTGCTGATCTCCTGAGATTTAAGCACAACAGTATCTACAGTGTGGAGAGAAAAACAAAAAAAACATCCAGCGAGTGACAGTTCTGTGGACGAAAACGCATTGTTGATGAAAGAGGTCAGCAGTGAATGGCCAGACTGGTTCAAACTGACAGAAAGGCTGCGGTAACTCGGATAACCACTCTAGTACAATTGTAGTGAGCAGAATAACATCTCAGAATGCACAACACGTCGAACCTGCTGCAACAGCAGAAGACCACGTTGGGTTCCACTTCTGTCAGCCAAAAACAGAAAGCTGAGGCTGCAGTGGGCCTACCATGTGTGTACCTCAGCAGAAATCCAGATTTGAAATCCAGATTTGTCAGACCAGGCGATGTTTTTACAATCGCCTACTGAACAACTAAAGTCACTTACTATATATTATGGCTAATATTATAAGTTTGTTGCGATGGTGTAATGCCAGCAAACCATAAATGACAGTAAACATGTCAGTTTAAACGACTCATACAATACATGAGCTTTGACAGAAGAATTAATGTAAAGTGTTTTTGTAAAATTATAAGCTATGGGTTAGGGTTAACCCTAACCCCTAAGGAAGAGTCAAAATATTTTTTTTGTGGTAAACAATATTATCCCACAAATGCTGTTGACTGAGCTTAACTTGTATTGAACCCGAAATATTCCTTTAAGAGTTAAAACTAACAAAAACTAAACTAAATTAAAAAAGTAATTTTGTAGTATTTATCCAAGAACGGAAGTTGAACAGACCTTTGATGCAAGTATTAGCCTGGACAAACATCTTGCGAGCTTCCTTACGGAGCAGAACTGTCTCTCTGAGGCGTAGGAAGTTATGAGTGCCATCAGCAGTCACTGCAGAGTAGCCTTCATACAGAGCCCTTCCTCCCTCCACATCAGCCGTGGACTTGTACACCTTCACAAAAGAATGTCAAACCTTACAAACTCGTATGATATTACTGGCCACATACAATGCTTTTCCCAAGGCTATGACTTTGTTCAGAATAGCATACTACCATAGTATTTCTGCTGTATACAGTATGTACAGTTCTGTATAGCCAGCTGATCTACCACATTTGCCCAAATGTGCAGAATGTAGCAGAACACACAGCGTAAGACTTAACCTTCCATATCCAGTGTGATGAATGTACCAGAAGTAATTACAGCTGTGATTTCTCCTTCTTGACTCATTATTGCAACAGACTGACAAAAGTTAGTGTATTTTTTTGAACAAAATTTGATTTAAAAATGCAAAATAAGAAATGTTTATTTTCAGGATGATAACTGGCACACACTGAATTAAACATGCTATGTATGTGAAGTATTTATATCAGCTATGGCAGCCAGGGATGTTTTGTTTATTTCTTTGTTTAACCCTTTAAGCTCTGAAGTGGTTTTTAAAGATTTCCTGTTCCAGTGGCATACTCAATTAAAGGCTTATAACAAAGTTTACACATTTGGTAACATTGTAAAGAATTTGTTTTAATGATATGGATTATGCTATATTCTGAGACTCTCAGCCTAAGAAACTGTTGAAAAAGAACAAAAAAATTGAGACAAAAAAATTACTTTTCATATTTTTCTTATTTGACATAATAAATCTCTGGGTGTAAATAAGGTGGCTCCGAAAAACTGCTTTTATTTTGTTCCCAATCATGTCAACTGTATCTGAGAGAAAGTTTGTGTTGGCACGACATAGCAATCAAAAGTTAAAGCATTATACAATTTATTTATCATTGTGACCAAAAGCCTCTCCTAACAAATTAAACGTAATAATTGTACATATAAAACTAATTGCACATGCAAACACAACAATGACTAAAAGACATGCATAGCATGGAGACATGATTTTAGTAATGAGATTTCACAGAATGAGAGCCTTTTGACTGGCATCACTAAGACTGTGTAATTAACATGGCGCCACCTCCTGGTGGCCATATGTTACATTGTGCTTTGTGTAGACTATTTAATGATCTTTGCATCTGATTTCCTTGTGTGAGGGCTGGTTTGAAAGCTAATCGTATTTTCTTTTGTTGAATTTTCAGAAATGTGCATTAAAAATAAGAAACCATTGGATGGAAACCCAGCTTGTGTCTTGCTATAACACGAAGAACATTAACTGCTGTTAAATTTGATACAATTACTATCATTTATTTATTTGTGAAATAAATAAATATTCTTCCTGACTCCTCTTCCACGTGACGCGTGACCTTACCAACGAGCTTACGTCATCCCTCTCATGAGCGCGCATCACAGAGAGGTATGGAAGTGAACATTTGTAGCTACAAGTATGCAAGTATTGTTTTGTTTCTAAAAATAATCAGTTGATTGGGTTCAGAAGAACTTCATTTATCTAGTTGTGTGGATTATTGTGATGCACCCCAAATATGCATTTTGGACAGTCAAAAAAATGGAGTACATTCACCTGCATTGTTTAGAGGAGGAGCCTGAAATGAAATCCTAAAAATCTTAAATTCTGTTTTGATGAAGAAAAAAACTCAGATACATCTTGGATGGTCTGAGGGTGGGTAAGTTATCAGAAAATGTTCATTTTTGGGTGAACTATTCCTTTAAGTCACTGTTCACCCTCAAATCAAATCATATATAAAAGTTCTTAAAAGGAATAGTTCACCCAAAAATCGTAATTATCATCATAACGCTGCCTCAAACTCTTATGACTTTCTTTTTCTGCAGAACAAAAATGAAGATATTTAATGGAGATATGATGTCTGTTTGTCCATAAAATGCAAGTGAATGGTGACCAAACTTTGAAGCTCCAAAAAGGACATAAAGGCAGCAAAAAAGTAATCCATATAACTCCAGTGGTTTAATCAATATCTTCTGAAGCGATCCAATCGGTTTTGAGTGAGAAAAAAATTAAATAACTCCTTTTTCAATATAAACCTTGACACCTGCAGTCCCCTTGGCAATTACACGTTTTTGAGCTTGAAGTCATGTTCATGCCCCGAGACTGAAGTGGCAAGATGTACAGTGAAAAAGAAGTTATATTTTGTTATATTCTCACCCAAAACCAATTGGATCGCTTCAGAAAACACTGGGTCCTTCTCAGTTGGATTCCAATTTGGAATGCCTAATTCCCCAATGTGCTCCAAGTCCTCCTGGTGGAGTAGTAAAGCTCAGTTACCTCCACGTCTGAGACCGTCAATCCGTTTATCTTATCACGTGGCTTGTTGAGCGCATTACCGCTGAGACGTAGCACGTGTGGTGGCCCATGCTATTCTTCACGGCATCCACGCACAACTCACCACGTGCCCAACCGAGAGTGAGGACCTCACATTAAAGCGACTACGAGGTGGTTTCCCCATGTGACTCGGGCCATTTTGGTTGCTTAAGAGACCTGGCTGGAGTCACTCAGCATGCCCTGGATTCAAACTCACGACTCCAGTTGTCAGCGTTAATATTCACTGACCTACCCAGGCCCCCCAAGCTTTAAAAGTTTTATAGTTTTTACAATTCTAGGATACCGTTTTTTTCATTTAAATTCTTAAAATAAATGTGTCTATATTATATTAAATTTGTGTATATACTATAACATTGTGATTAAAAAATGGCTAAAATAATTGAGAGATTAAGGATATATTTCGCGTTTTCTGATGTCAATGGGTTTTCTAAACAAAGTAAAATATCATATGGTCTAAGCATATGGTTTGCCATGCACACTTACAAGACCATCTCATTCGAACACTGAATGCTGTGGGGATGTCTAGCCTACAGCCTCAGAAGTGCTGGTCTAGGAAGGACACAGCCTAACTAGGCTGCATCCTTCCGTTTGAGCAGCACCCATTGATTAAACCACTGGAATCGTATGGATTAGTTTTATGCTGAATTTATGTGCTTTTTGGAGCTTGAAATTTTGGCCACCATTCACTTACATTGTATGGATATATTCACATCATATCTCCATTAAATATCTTTGTGTTCCACAGAAGAAAGCCATATGAGTTTGAGACGGCATAATGGCAAGTAAATTATGAGAATTATCATTTTTGTGTGAACTATTCCTTTTAAATTAAAATCAAAACTCATTCGTTCTCATCGCATTTCATAACCAAAAGTGCAACATGATATCAGGACATCGTTCAGAAGACTTGGAATAAAAGTGCAGTAAAAGTGTGCATTGGTTATTTTTACTCTGGATTTATGGTGTTTTTTCACTATTCATAATGTCAAATAAACCTTGTGAAGACTTTTCATTTTTGGATGAAATATTCCTTTAAAAATGTGAATTGTTGCATAATGTGCTCGGTTTCAAATATTATTAAAACAAATAAAGAAAAGGTAATATTGTGCAGCTTTCAGAAAGCAGTATGGTATTTCATTCCGAACATGGTATCTGAATATCAGTCTCGTGTGGCAGTACCTGCAGTTTACAGAGGAACCTCTGGATAGCATTCTGGCCCACTGTGTGGATCTTGCTGCGGTCCAGTGTTATAATGGCATCTGGCTTTCCGTCTGCCCCTGTGCACTCCCTCAGATCAACCAGCCCCTCTCCAGCCTCTAACAGAACCCGCAAGATCACAAACCGGGCCTGCATGTGTGCCTGCAACAGGTACCGGGACAGTGTCATGGGCAAAATAACTGACACACAAGAGAAAGAGTGATTCTTGTTCAAGCACACGTCTGCTCCTCACCTGTCTCCAGCTCTTGCTCTCTGGTGTGTAGAACTCCAGTCCTAGCAGGCCAGCACGCACCATATTTAGCCAGTTTACGTACACCACCTCCTCTGCATCCTCACCCTCATGCCCAAAAATACTGGAGCACAAATGAATTATTCAGCACTCATATCCCAGCAATTAAATCTGAGACATTTAATTAAGACTAAAGGTTAATGGACTCACCTGAGCACCTGTTTGTTGAGACAAAGGTAGAGACCCACACACTCAGCTCGACACTCCTCATAGGAGGAGGCAATGGTGGAGAACTTGCTGTCCCATGTCTCGTTGCCCTTGTACCAGCTTGAGATCTGAGAAAGCGTCGATGGGTATATATATCATGACTTTATTAAGATCCGCACAGTTTAAAAGAAGAGCACAACCGACTCTGGAAAGTTTATACTGCTAACTCACCAGTTCCCCTGTTTCTGGATTACGAACAGCAGTTTGCTCAAAGTTGAAATGTCCCTTATCATTCTGTTTCAGTATTAACACAAATAAGATGTGAGCTACAACAAATAAGATGTGTGCTACACTTTGTGTATTAAACTATTTTTAATAGGATGGGCAGTGGGGCATAATGATGTTGCCATACACAACATCATTATGGTCCACCTGTGCCCCTTACCTGAACAAAGAGTTTCCCACTGCCATGACCCAACAGCTCATGGAGTCCCACTTGCACCTCAAAAGAAGGCCCCTTCCATTTGATGTACATGTCCTGCAGAAATAAGAGGTAAAGCACAGAAATGTACTTCACAGAAAAATGCACTCATTCTTCTAAATTTACTGAAAGTTACCTTGTCTTTCTCCTCAAGAAAGGTTAGCTTGTCTTTCTGAGTAGCATATGCCACTGCCAGCACATTTCCAAGGGACACATTCTTGAAACCTTCGGTCTGTCTGATGTCATCATCTACAGAGAGATAATTGTGTTTGGGTTAGAAATTTCATAGAACATTTATCAATCAATTCTGACAGCATTGTTGGAGGGTTTACAGTTTGGAATGTTGATTCCTGCAGGGATGCCGCTGCCGGCAAATGTGAGTACGTCCAGAGAAGTGAAGTCTGGCTTGAGGAAGAGGTCCTTCTCAAAGGCTGGAGGCCAGGGCAGCTCTGGCACTAAGACTTCAGCTGAGCTCACCAACTGAGCAAAGCGAGCGCTCATGGCCTTGTTCACCACGGCAACAAAGCCTGATTGAGGATGGGAGAAAAGAGACGGAAAGTTATTTTAACCCTAAAAGGTTCTTTATGTCATATTTTTACTGTACTAAATCATAAAATGTCCATAATATGTCATTATAGAATTAGGAAACATGCTAAGTTGAAATACTGGCTTCTCCGATAACAATGCTTATGCCAGTATATCCTACTTTGAAGTTTCCATTCCGGGACAGAATTTCTGTTCATGTTTTGGCCTGAGTGATCCCGCCCATTCACCAATAGTATTTCGTCATTTGCCAGATTTGAACACGTTTGCAGGCAAACAACACTGTGTGCTGCAGCCATAGAAGCCAGCAAACGAACTGGATCAGAGATAATAGATTCCACCTGACCTAAAAAGTCTCGCCTTCCATCTAAAAACCACCATGACCAGAGGCGTAGTAAAACAAGGCTAAATATTGGAGATGCCTTTGGAAGATGGAGACAGCTTAAAGCCCAGAAAACCTTTAAAACGGATGCTGATTTGGCAAATTTGCATGTCAAGATTCTCACAACCCACATGAGCTTCGAGTCTGGGTCGAGGCAGACAACTCTCCAATATTTTGAATTTGGACTGCAGTACCCATTTCAAACGCTTGTTGTCAATATTGCATATAGCACCTTTAAACTCTACAGATCAGCCAGCGGGTCCAACTTGGCACAGTATCGCAAAAAAAGTCCACAGATATATATGTCAGGCACATGAGATATAATTTAAAAGTTAGAATCTGAACTTTTCATAGAATACCATCACTTTTGTATTTATGTTAGATAAAATAACAAAATAATGGCAGAAAACATCTGTCGCAAATAAGCGGCACCTAGATGTGGTAGAAATATGAATCTAAAAATTCACATAGCAATTAAACAGAAAAATTATATAAAAAGAAAGCTCTCATTCTCAGGAATGTGACTGAACAGTTTATTTTGTTGCCCTAATACCACACTTTCATTGTATGAGAGTTCCTCTACCAAAAGAATCACAAAGTAAAATGGTTTCTGTATACAAATGTCTAAATTATGTGCAAATCACTGCTGCTGTAGCCCCAAATAGCCCAAAACTTTATATCTGCTTTTACCTTTTTTACAGTTTTCCAAAACATTAGCCATTTTTTACTTGTCTGTGAGCTTGCTTGGGTGAATATCCCAATGTTATATATCCAAGATGTGAAGAACAAAATATGCCATCTAGCAGGACAAGAATGCTAAAGAAATCATCTGAAAAATGTTATCGACTATTGGTGATAGACTGAGCTTCTAGTCCACTCAGAGGCCACAATATTCGATAAAACAATGGGGGTGGTGCATGAACTGAAAATTATAAATAATTTTTATGGACGAGCATATCTGTGAAGGCTGAAATGCATTAGAGCGCTACCTACATTTCAGATATGTGTATTGTGATGGAAGGTGATAGTGGACCAATTCTTTTTCTAGTACTTGCTGTCACCCAGTGGAATAAATAAGACATTAAAAGGGCAATAGAGTGAACAAAACCAGAATTACATAAAAGGTAGAACAAAACAAAAATTTTTTTTTTTTTTTGCAATTACTCTGCAGTATTTTTAGTGAGCTTTTAAATTTGAGTGTTGAAAAAAAAAGAAAAGAAAATCAAAGCCCGAAAATGTAATTTGTTAATGAGTTAATGTAGGAATATTTTGACTTACCTTCAAATTCACCCCTTGAACCAAACGGATCCCTGTAGCTCTCAATAAAACCAATGTAACTACCAGAAATACAAAAAAGGTGATTTAAATAAAAAGGAAAAGCACACATAAGCCTAGTTCGACAATTAAACCAAAAGTTTAGACTTATTTCAACAGCCAATGTATTTGGGTCAGTCACCTCTCCACAATAGGTCCTTTGTCTTTGATCCAATAACGGGACCCTTCTTTATGGGCCTCCACAGAGCCAAAGGTGAAACTGCGGACATACTCCTCCAGCATTCTCTTCTGGTTCTCATTGGCTGCATACGCCTAAAACAAAACTCACATAACATCACACTCTCTCATCCAAATTTACTATTGAGTCAGTGTTTTTAGCTTGAGTGTTGTCATACAAACCTTTGCTTTCTCCAAGTTCTGGCTTACTTTCTCCATCAGAAAGGCATAATCACCCCTCTGAACCGAGAACACAGCATCCTCAAATTCATATTTGCCACAACATGTTTCGGCCTCTCCTTCAACCACACAGTCTGTAGAAGCCAGGGAAACAAAACAGGCAATGAGATAAAAGTCGAAAAGGTAGGAAACAGCCCCGATGGGTTTAATCATAAAAACACTGGAATGATCATGTTATTGAAGTAATGATAAATAGTATACAATATATAACACTTAATATAGATTTAAACAGCTCTGTATACTCACCCTTCTTCACTGCAGATGCCAAACGCACCTCATAGCACCGCTTCCCATCTAATTCAGTCTTGAACAAACGGGTGTTGTAGGCACTCAGGTTCTACAAGTACACAGTACATTCATGCATTGTCAGTTTTGTCTGAGAAACGAGGATAAGCCATATCCTCCATATCAACAGCATGGTTTTGTGTTAATACATAAATTCTTACGTTTACTTACAAACAGTAGTGTTCGCAAACCTGTTAGTGAAATGTGTTACTTCTCTGATTATGGTCTCCAGACATTGTGATAATGTTCTATATGTGTCACACATTCCAGAAACTCCAAAGACGATCACAATAGACCTTACAGAATGCGATGATGCGTTTCCACCTTATTTAGCAGTGTAAATCTAGTAAACTTTTTTATATATTTTTTTTTATATTGAGTGCAAGTTTATAACATTATGCTTTGTGTTATATTATCCTGGAATTAGTTTTAAAAACTGAATTACCACAGCAGTGAGTGGGTTTCAATTACAGCTGCTGAGAGAGTGACAGTAAATTTGGCATCTTCCATCTGTCTTAATCCACCGCTATTTCATCTTCTTCTGGAAAGTCATTCACATGTAATAGTGGATATTTTCTTTTGCTCTAGTAGTAAAGGTTAAGTGAAAATAATACTGGTTGTGGTCTCCCATTCATTGCTGTCGAAGCATACCCTGCAATCGATTACTTCAACGTTCCAAAACCTGGAGTGTGAAAAAGGCCTATAGGTGTTACTGCACATTAGAAATGGCATCTCTCATAGATGCACAATACCTTGAAGTCCAGAAATTTCTGGGCAAACTCTGCATCTTCTAAGCGGCAGTTCCCTGAGAAGTATGTTGTGATTCCCTAGGAGAGAATGATGAGAAAGAGTAAAAGAAATATTAACCTTACATGCCTGTGCTGTTAAAAGGTGAGATGACTTTAAGAAATACAGCTTTACCTTCTCCCCCAAACCAAGCTGTTTCTGCTTGTCTTCCAGGGAGTAAAGGGGCTGCGAACAACTGTTCCACAGTGCCTCCATTTCACCAGGGTTGTCCTTAAAGGCCTGACTCTCCCACACCAGGGCCTTGAACTTTTCCTGCATATAAAAAATAGGCACAGAGACTGATCACGTGGTCTTTAGGACGTTAAATAACTTTATGATATAAATATGGCAACATAACAAAAGATAACAACATTTAGATTAGATAGTTCAGGCCCCATGAAGCACATGCCACAAACAATATTATAACATATGAACTAGGATCATTTACCTTTGGTAGGTTAGGGATGAATTTGGTGTCCCCAAATGACTTGTAGTTGCCCATGTTTGCATAAAGCCCAGCAGCATATACTAGGAAGGCCTAGAAACAGTCAGAACATTGTTACAACAATGATTCCAAAGTGGACGTTAAGGTTGGTGTTCGTAACAAGTTTCTTCACCTGATATTCCTCTGCGCTCAATCCAGCTGCATTTGCCACAGATTCAAGCTGTGCTGGCAACTGTTTGCGGAACATTTTTTGCAGCAGTACGTAGATTTTGGCAGACTCAGGAGATGTCTGAATCAGCACGGCCAGGCCACCGTACCAAGATGCTTGAGAGAGGTAGTGTGCATACTGCTGCTCCTTGGGTGAGAGCAGCCTGAAAGCCTCGCGGCAGTCCAGAGCAGAGACCCCAATGTCATTTGGGAGGTAGTACTGAGAATCCACCATTTCAGTCAATTGGCAGCTTGTTCTTTTACAACTGAAAATTCACAAGAGCAGACATTGGTTAAATATCTTTATACAGTATGATATAGCACAATGCACACGGATTACTACACATTACTGCTAAAAAGTTTGCCATTACAAAGGAGATTACATCACAGGTTTAAAGGGATAGTTCATTCAAAAAATGAAGATTCTGTCATTATTTACTAACCCAAATGTTGTTCCAAACCCATATGACTTGCAACAGAACACAAAAAGAGATGCTAGGCAGAATGTTAATCTCAGTCACCTTTCACTTACACTGCATTTTTCCTCATAGAATGATAGTGAATAGAGACCCAACAATCACATTTCTAGTTCCATGGAAAAATAAAAAATCTATACAGGCTTGGAACAACATGAAGGTCAGTAAACGAGGACAAAATTGTCTTCTTTTTTTTTTAAAGTGACCTTTGCCTTTTAATCACACAGTGATGCCAACTTAAGTCAATAGAGGAGTATATTTTTTTATATAATGATTTTACGTTGAAACCCTGGCTGTAAGACTATAATGTGAATGACCTGGCGCGTACAGTGAGTTTGTTTCATTTCTGAGACTTCATCTGACTAGCTAATACTGTTAGCACACTTGATATCGGTGTAGGAAATCAGACAATGAAATTCCGTTAATTTGTAACATTTATTACGCTACACACATATACTATACAACTGTGTTATCGACTTTCACAGTGACTCTTTAATTTTCATTTTTTTAATTCTAATGTAATAAACAAAATGTTTATACAACTTCTACCTGAATTGTACGTCCACTCCTGTCAAAATGCAGAACCCGCACCGGCGTCCGAATCTACTTCCGCTGCTCATTCAACTGAACGACCCGCCTCACAGCCAATAAGAGAGTCGAGAATATAACTGACTGGTGACCAAACCAATAGGAGAAGCAGGCGTTTAAAAGTGTCGAGTCGTAGGGATCAAAAATGAAACGAGAAAGGAAGGTACATTTTCGGCCCCTAGTGCCTCTCAGTAAATGCACAACGCTTTATATAATTTATTTTGATTTGAAAGTTACATTAATATACATTTTATTTATATAAAATATACATATAAACATACCCTTTAGTGCCACATGAGAAGATTTGGTTTGTGATCTTTTGCAGGCGATGAACCTCTATCAGCTACGTTCATGTGAATGTGCCAGTTCATTGATTATAATAATCGCTTATTATTCCAAGATTATTCTCAAAACAGAATAGCCTGCTCTTTACTCTATATGTCGACATGTGCACATACAACATGCTACAACAAGATTTCTTTGGCATTACATTGAAATCTTTCCAACATTAAAAACATGCAGTGAGGTGTTATCAAATGAATGCCAAAAAGGTAATCAAACATTAACAATAAATTGTGTATATAGACACAGCAATTGAAATATTTTAAAGGAATAGTTCACCTAAAAATGAAAATTCTCTCATTATTTACTCACCCTCATTCCATCCCATCATTACATGTGTATGACTTTCTTCTGAAAAATACAAAAAATTAGAAGAATATCTCAGCTCTGTAGGTCATCTCAATGCAATTGATGGGTTCCAACATTTTGAAGATCCAAAAAACACACAAAGGCTGCATAAATTAATCCATATCAATCCAGTGGTTAAATCCATACCTTCAGAAGTGATATAAGTGTGGGTGAGAAGAAGATGAATATTTAAGTCCTTCTTTACCATAAATTCTCCTCTCATCCCAGTAGGTGGCAATATACATGAAGGATGTGAATCAACAAAAACAAAAGAAGTATTTGAAAGTGAAAGTGGAGATTTATAGTAAAACAAATAAAAGATTTTTAATCACAAAATGTTATCCATTTCTTAGCAGAATTTGCATGCAGTGGTGCACAGTTACTAAGTAGTCGGACCTCCATGCTTTATCTCATTGAACACAGCCATGGCCTAGAGCAAGCAACAGAGAGCAAATGTCAATAAATCACATAAATTCGACAGGTTACTGAGAGGGCATGTCGACTGCGGTGAAAGTTCATTTCCCTACTTAGCAAAGGAGAATAGAGGATATGAGAGACCATTTTAGACAAATTATTCTTTTATTGTTGTTTACTTTGGCTTTGATTTTGTGTATGGCTGCTAAATGTATTTCCACCTTCATTCTATTCCCCAGAACATTGGATGTATAAATTAAAGCAAGCACAGTATGGGATAACATCTCAAAGAAGCTACATGAAAATGAAGAGTTCATCTGAGCTTAAAATAAACTGCAGCTATACCACCTATGAAATGTGATATACCCTCAGGTATGTTTAGGCAATGGAAATAGTTTACTATTACAATCCCAGACTCACACATGCAGCTTTCTTTCATCCATGTGGAAAATGGGTAACTATAAGGTAATGTTTCAAGCATTTCAAATGCAGCATCTCTGATAGTTCTGGTATTTGATTTGGGTGCTAATATTTAAGCATCTTAACTGAGATATTTTGCATTGCATACAAGTTCATTTAAAAACTGTATGCATGAATCTGTCTACATGTTTGCTTTATTGATGGTGCAAAAATGTTTTTAGGAGCGTTAAGTTATTATATGTGTATACATAAGTCAATTTAAAGCTGACAATGTTTATTCCAAAATTGTAGGACCTATAAAATTGCACAGCAAAAATAAAATAAAAATATAAGCCTTAAACAGTGTAGTAATAGTGTATTATATATACTGCATCCAAAATACCTCAAATTTTGGATGTGGTCCGTTGCCAGTGCCATAACTTATTTGACATTTATAGAACAGTGCTAATTATGTCTAATCAACAGCATGTCTTTTTCAACTTTTTCAACAATTATATACTGTAAATAAAAAAACATTTATTACTTGTATTATTTTCCTGGAATCATCTGTTAGTAGTCAAACCCAATAGCTTATTGACTAGATATGAGTTCTGAGAAAACCAAAAGATCTTTTTATTTTGACACACGCAAACTGCATATTGGTCACATGGATTGGGGGAGGGTCGTAAGACCCCTATGGAGAAAATGAGTATAAATAGGAGTATGCCCAGAGATTACAGCCACATTATTGGACAGCCGTCTGTGAGTATATTAATTGCTTATTTCTCTTAACAAGACCACATAGCACCTATTAACATGACTGACATGAGAACATAATTGTTTATATTCATTATAAATTTCAAATAACAAAACATTTGGGAACAGTTAGAAATCATTTGAGGGACGAGTACATTGGAAAAACTAGAACAAAGCACATATTAATTGAGCAGAAGAAGAGGAGGTGAGTAAAAAAGGTTGTTTGGGAACAAAGAATGGGAAACATAATATAGAAGTTAAGGAAAACAGAAAAAAGCACTGCATGCAGACAAATTATGCATTCTGAATGCAGACCTATTTGACTAGTTTGAAAAATTGTTCAGATGAATTTGCTTTGTGAATAGTGGAAATGGATTTATTAGCAAAAACCTGAAGAATTGGGACAAAACTCTTTTAACCATTTCCAATGCTATCATTAAATGTAATTTGATCTTTTAATAGAAAATTGTAAAATATTGTTATTATCTGTATGTTTGACAAAATCTATGACAACAGATGGATTATATTCTGACAATAATTGACATGACACCAGACTTACTACTTTTACTACATTAGAATGTTTCTCTCTCCTTAACTTATGTTTTCTTTTTAAAGAAATTCAGATTAATATAATAGATCAAATAATTGTGTGTTAGTTTTCTAATGTGTCTTCATATTATACCAGCAAAAAAACAAAACTCTTTTAGCAATACATTTTGGAGTGAGTGTAAAAAGAGTGTAAATGTACATTGGCATAAACAGTATTCTCAGAAGACATTGTGTCTCGTTCGAAAGGCTGTGTCCTCTGGAGGTCGCATTAGTCATCAGCATACGTCATCAAGGCTGTCTCATTTCAGAAAAGTGAGTTGAAAACTTCGGGAATGCAACATTCTTTCATTTCATATGGATTAATTTTTATGCTGCCTTTATGTGTTTTTTGGAGCTTCAAATTTCTGGCCACCATTCATTGCATTGTACAGACCGGAGCTGAGATACTCTTATAAAAATCTTAATTTATGTGCAGTAGAAGAATGAAAGTCATACACATCTGGGATGGCATGAGGGTGAGTAAATAATGAGGGAATTTTCATTTTTGGGTCAACTCTCCCTTTAAAGGTATAATTCATCCCAAAAAATATTTCAACATTTAGTTACCCTCATGCTATTCCAAACCTGTATGATTTTCTTTCATACATGGTTCTGAGGCTTATAGACAATTAAAGTGCAATGTTATTTAGTTATGTTTATTCTAAAGGATAGCAAATGACTAGTAGCCATAAAGAGAATACAATGAATGCTGGTTTACAATGAATGCTGGACACAGCATCTGCACAGAATGGAGAAAAATGTGTTCTCGTTTGGTGGCACAGAGCCAGCTGTTCAAGGAGTTAACAGCTCTATTGCCCCTGATCCCAAGTGTGGATGGTCAACGAGACAAAGCTTCAGTCAAAAGACTCACAATCGCTTATCTGCACCTGAGAGGCCTTCTCAAGGCCTGCGCTCTTACCATGATGACACAGTCATCTCCCACTTCACCAGGTAGAAAGAAAAAAGGTGAAAGTAGAAAACTGGTTAAAACAGAGAAAGTTATCAAAAGACCTTTGTGACTGTAGGAGATTCGGATAAATCTCATGAGAGGGTGTTGCTAGATTCTGCCCTGGGAGGCTTCGTGGTGTTGTTGTCTTTGAATGGCAAGGTCCTCTTCACCAAAAAATGAAAGTGTAGTATAGTGGGGTAAATGTCCATTGGGATTGGAGAAAGAAAGAAAAAAAACACTATTACGTTTCTATGACTTTCCAAAAGAGGGGGAAAAATGTAATGATGGATTACAGCAGTCAGATGAGAGAAAGATGCTAAATTTACTGTCACTCCCTCAGCAGCTGTAGTTAAAACTTAAAAGCAGCAGTGGAGATTATTTAATGCTATACATTACTGCTATGTTATAAATTAACTCAATAATTAAAAAGTTGAAATTATAAAAAAGTTTACTATATTTGCGATACTAAATTAGGAGGAAATGTGTCAACAAATTCTGTAAAAAGGGTCCATTGCAGAAAATGTGGCATCACTTTACTGACTTTTAAAAATATTTCTCTTATAGATGGATTTGATTGGAAGGAGTTTGTTCGAAGTGAAAGACATCCTCACAAGACTGATAAGTAAACAAGACGTTTTATCCATGAAGACAAGTTCACAATGTCCAAATAAACAAATGACAGTGATTAACTTCCATTTTCAAGTTTACATTTGATTTGTCACTGATCATTCGGGAAATCAAGGCCAGCAGAATTGTGAAGTCTTCCTCAGAATAAAATGTGGAGTAAACCATAAACTGGCTCCTTGGAAAGTAAGAATCTCTTCACTGCAAAAAAACTAAAAAATAATAAAAATCATGTCTTGCTTTCCTGTAAAAACAATATCTAAACATCCTCAAAATTAGATACATTTACTCATTAATATAAGATGTTAAAGGTGCTGTAATTTATTTTTTTTCATGAAAAATGTTCTTACTCCCATAAAGATATTAATGAAATAAGTGTTCTGAGATATCTCGCCGGTCTCTTTGACTGACAGCACTAGACTGTAAACAGTGTAAGATTAGATATGCAGAAGAATTCCACCAACATTATTTGAAATGAGGAAAAAAAAAACAGCCTTTCAGTTTGGAATGTTTCAATGTCGTAAATCAACTTCACAAGAACCCCCACCCAGTTAAAGCAGACTTTTCTACTGTGCAAGGTTACCATCAGACTTGCACAACTCTAAAACATTTCATCTTAACATAGCCTTGCTAGATAATGCTGAAAATCACTTTGAACTGTGGTAACGTTTGTACCTGACAAATAAATGATTATAGATTGATGGACCTCTTTAAAATGTGTGTAGTGATGTGCAATCACCTATAATTAGTGGTGCTTGCAAAGCAACACTATTGTAATCTCACATACTTATTAGTGGTGCTTGCAAAGCAACACTATTGTAATCTCACATACTTATTAGTGGTGCTTGCAAAGCAACACTATTGTAATCTCACATACTTATTAGTGGTGCTTGCAAAGCAACACTATTGTAATCTCACATACTTATTAGTGGTGCTTGCAAAGCAACACTATTGTAATCTCACATACTTATTAGTGGTGCTTGCAAAGCAACACTATTGTAATCTCACATACTTATTAGTGGTGCTTGCAAAGCAACACTATTGTAATCTCACATACTTATTTTTCTTCTTCTTCTTCTTCTTCTTCTTCTTCCGTACAAAACTTCGGCACCTAACTCGTCCCGCACCTTTTGGCGTAGACCCATGAATGAGGTGTCAAATCGTGCGGCTCATTGAGGAGAGGTGTGCTATGACTTTTATAAGCGATCGGGGGTACGGTGTTTGCCCCAGGGGCAAAAAATTGGGCAAAAAATCCCATTGACTTAACATTGCGCCGAACTTTGACGAGTCATAGCTCAAAGCGAGGATTTCGCAGAGACATGTGATTTACCACATTTGAAGAGGCTGACAGGCTCTGTGAGAACATACCTCACAATGGGGTAAAAGTTGCACCCCTGGGGAGCAGGAGCTGCCCAAAGTTGCCCCAATGTAAGTCAATGGAATTTTTTTCAAAATTTTTTGGTCGAAAACCCACAAATGAGGCGTCAAATCGTGCGGATTATTTGGGAATGGTGTCCTATGACTTTTATAATCGATCGGGGGTACGGTGATTGCCCCAGGGGCAAAAAATTGGGCAAAAAATCCCATTGACTTAACATTGCGCCGAACTTTGACGAGTCATAGCTCAGATCGAGGATTTCACAGAGACGTGTGATTAACCACATTTGAACAGGCTGACAGGCTCTGTGAGAACATACCTCACAATGGGGTAAAAGTTGCACCCCTGGGGGGCATGAGCTGCCCAAAGTTGCCCCAATGTTAAGTCTATGGTAGATTTTGTATTGAACATAACTCTGGATCACAGTGTCTTAGAGACAAGTGGGCGGGCTCATTTTACTCAGATGACCAATCAGTCTCTCAGGATCATTGTGAAGCTATCAAGCCACGCCCTAGCAACCATTTAGAGCACCTTAGCAACAACTCCCATAGACTTCCATTGAAAGAGATCAAAGGGATATCTCCGGACTGAATTATCATAGAAACACGAGGGTGGTCTCGTTTGACTTGGGGCAGTAAAACAGCCAATCATGAATCCCCTCAACACTTCCTAGCCCCTCCCTAGCAACCATTTTCGAGCACCTTAGCAACCAAAATCCAAAGAGAGATATCTTCCATTCTGAATGTCACAGAAGCATGGGAGTTGGTTTATATCATTCATACTGACAAGCAGCCTTTGGTGATTCATCATTGGCAGCTGCCAAGCCACTCCCTAGCAACCAAGAAACAAATCACATATCTCTGCACGAGAAAATCACAGAGACTTCCGGGTTGAATTATTTCACTCAGGGTGGCAAGGAGCATTGTTGGCTGTCACCTTGGTAACTGCCTAGCAACCAGATGGGGTTACCCTAGCAACCAAGAAACAAATCACATATCTCTGCACAAGAAAATCACAGAGACTTCCAGGTTGACTTATTTCACTCAGGATGGCAAGGAGCATTGTTGCCTGCCACCTTGGTAACTGCCTAGCAACCAGATGGGGTTACCCTAGCAACCAAGAAACAAATCACATATCTCTGCACAAGAAAATCACAGAGACTTCCGGGTTGACTTATTTCACTCAGGATGGCAAGGAGCATTGTTGGCTGTCACCTTGGTAACTGCCTAGCAACCAGATGGGGTTACCCTAGCAACCAAGTAACTAATCATATATCTCTGAACCAGAAAATTGTAGTGATTCCGTGTTGACTTATTTCATTTAGGATGGCAAGGAGCATTGTTGTCTTGCCCCTTGGTAACTGCCTAGCAACCAGATGGGGTTACCCTAGCAACCAAGAAACAAATCACATATCTCTGCACAAGAAAATCACAGAGACTTCCGGGTTGACTTATTTCATTCAGGATGGCAAGGAGCATTGTTGCCTGTCACCTTGGTAACTGCCTAGCAACCAGATGGGGTTACCCTAGCAACCAATAAACAAATCACATATCTCTGCACAAGAAAATCACAGAGACTTCCGGGTTGACTTATTTCACTCAGGATGGCAAGGAGCATTGTTGGCTTGCCCCTTGGTAACTTCCTAGCAACCAGAAGGGTTTACCCTAGCAACCAAGTAACAAATCACATATCTCTGTACTAGAAAATCGTAGAGACTTCCGGGTTGACTTATTTTACTCAGGATGGCAAGTAGCGTTAGTGGCTGTAACCTTAGTAACTGCATATCAACCAGATGGGTTTCCCTAGCAACCATGGAACAACACCTATATCTCTGCACCAGAACATCCTACTGTCATGGGGATGGCCCCTTTCAACTTTGGGCAGTAGGTGGGACATTGTGGTAAGAAATTTTGCCACGGCAAGCACCACTCACATTTTCTTCAGGAAATGTACCTATCTAGTTTTTCTTCTTCTTCTTCTTCTTCTTCTTCCGTACAAAACTTCGGCACCTAACTCGTCCCGCACCTTTTGGTGTAGACCCATGAATGAGGTGTCAAATCGAGCGGCTCATTGAGGAGAGGTGTGCTATGACTTTTATAAGCGATCGGGGGTACGGTGTTTGCCCCAGGGGCAAAAAACTGGGCAAAAAATCCCATTGACTTAACATTGAGCCGAACTTTGACGAGTCATAGCTCAGAGCGAGGATTTCAGAGAGACGTGTGATTTACCACATTTGAAGAGGCTGACAGGCTCTGTGAGAACATACCTCACAATGGGGTAAAACTTTTACCCCTGGGGGGCAGGAGCTGCCCAAAGTTGCCCCAATGTAAGTCAATGGAATTTTTTGCAAAATTTTTTGGTCACAGACCCACGAATGAGGCGTCAAATCGTGCGGATTATTTGGGAATGGTGTGCTATGACTTTCATAAGCGATCGGGGGTATGGTATTTGCCCCAGGGGCAAAAAATTGGGCAAAAAATCCCATTGACTTAACATTGCGCCGAACTTTGACAAGTCATAGCTCAGAACGAGGATATCACACAGATGTGTGATTTACCACATTTGAAGAGGCTGTCAGGCTCTGTGAGAACATACCTCACAATGGGGTAAAAGTTGCACCCCTTGGGGGCAGGAGCTGCCCAAATTTGCCCCAATGTTAAGTCTATGGTAAATTGTGTATTGAACATAACTCTGGATCACAGTGTCTTAGAGACAAGGGGGCGGGCTCATTTTACTCAGACGACCAATCAGTCTCTCCGGATCATTGTGAAGCTATCATGCCACGCCCTAGCAACCATTTACAGTACCTTAGCAACAAGTCCCATAGACTTCCATTGAAAGAGATCAAAGGGATTTCTCCGGACTGAATTATCATAGAAACACGAGGGTGGTCTCACTTGACTTGGGGCAGTAAAACAGCCAATCATGAATCCCCTCAACACTTCCTAGCCCCTCCCTAGCAACCATTTTCGAGCACCTTAGCAACCAAAATCCAAAGAGAGATATCTTCCATTCTGAATGTCACAGAAGCATGGGAGTTGGTTTATATCATTCATACTGACAAGCAGCCTTTGGTGATTCATCATTGGCAGCTGCCAAGCCACTCCCTAGCAACAATTTAGAGCACCCTAGCAACCACATTTATTGATTTCAATTACAGTAAGATATCTTCAGATCAGAATGTCCTAGAGACATGATAGTTGCTTTGTTTTCATTGGGTGAGTAACCAGTCTTCAGCTTTCATCATATGAACTACTTAGCCATGCCCTAGCAACCATTTAAAACACCCTAGCAACAAAACACCATTGACATCCATTCAAAATCACTAAGATGTGTATCTTAGGATCAGAATGTCGTAGAGACTTCCGGGTTGACTTATTTCACTCAGGATGGAAAGTAGACTTGATAAATATCACCCTGGTAACTGCCTAGCAACCAAATGGGATTACCCTAGCAACCAAGAAACAAATCACATATCTCTGCACAAGAAAATCACAGAGACTTCTGGTTTGACTTATTTCACCCAGGATGGCAAGGAGCATTGTTGCCTGTCACCTTGGTAACTGCCTAGCAACCAGATGGGGTTTCCCTAGCAATCAAGTAACAAATCACATATCTCTGCACAAGAAAATCACAGAGACTTCCGGGTTGACTTATTTCACTCAGGATGGCAAGGAGCATTGTTGGCTGTCACCTTGGTAACTGCCTAGCAACCAGATGGGGTTACCCTAGCAACCAAGAAACAAATCACATATCTCTGCACAAGAAAATCACAGAGAATTCCGGGTTGACTTGTTTCACTCAGGATGGAATGTAGACTTGATAAATATCACCCTGGTAGCTGCCTAGCAACCAGATGGGGTTATCCTAGCAACCAAGTAACAAATCACATATCTATGTACTAGAAAATCACAGAGACTTCCGGGTTCACTTATTTCACTCAGGATGGCAAGGAGCATTATTGGTTGTCACCTTGGTAACTGCCTAGCAACCAGATGGGGTTACCCTAGCAACCAAGAAACAAATCACATATCTCTGCACAAGAAAATCACAGAGACTTCCGGGTTGACTTATTTCACTCAGGATGATAAGGTGCATTGTTGCCTGTCACCTTGGTAACTGCCTAGCAACCAGATGGAGTTACCCTAGCAACCAAGAAACAAATCACATATCTATGCACAAGAAAATCACAGAGACTTCCGGGTTGACTTATTTCACTCAGGATGGCAAGGAGCATTGTTGGCTGTCACCTTGGTAACTGCCTAGCAACCAGATGGGGTTACCCTAGCAACCAAGAAACAAATCACATATCTCTGCACAAGAAAATCACAGAGACTTCCGGGTTGACTTATTTCACTCAGGATGGAATGTAGACTTGATAAATATCACCCTGGTAACTGCCTAGCAACCAGATGGGGTTATCCTAGCAACCAAGTAACAAATCACGTATCTATGTACTAGAAAATCACAGAGACTTCCGGGTTGACTTATTTCACTCAGGATGGCAAGGAGCATTGTTGGCTGTCACCTTGGTAACTGCCTAGCAACCAGATGGGGTTACCCTAGCAACCAAGAAACAAATCACATATCTCTGCACAAGAAAATCACAGAGACTTCCGGGTTGACTTATTTCACTCAGGATGGCAAGGAGCATTATTGCCTGTCACCTTGGTAACTGCCTAGCAACCAGATGGGGTTACCCTAGCAACCAAGAAACAAATCGCATATCTATGCACAAGAAAATCACAGAGACTTCCGGGTTGACTTATTTCACTCAGGATGGCAAGGAGCATTGTTGGCTGTCACCTTGGTAACTGCCTAGCAACCAGATGGGGTTACCCTAGCAACCAAGAAACAAATCACATATCTCTGCACAAGAAAATCACAGAGACTTCCGGGTTGACTTATTTCACTCAGGATGGCAAGGTGCATTGTTGCCTGTCACCTTGGTAACTGCCTAGCAACCAGATGGGGTTACCCTAGCAACCATGGAACAACACCAATATCTCTGCACCAGAACATACTACTGTCATGGGGGTAGCGTCTTTCAACTTTGGGCAGTAGGTGGGATATTGTGGTAAGAAATTTTGCCACGGCAAGCACCACTCACATTTTCTTCAGGAAATGTACATTCTAGTTAGTGGTGCTTGCAAAGCAACACTATTGTAATCTCACATACTTATTTTTCTTCTTCTTCTTCTTCTTCTTCTTCTTCCGTACAAAACTTCGGCACCTAACTCGTCCCGCACCTTTTGGCGTAGACCCATGAATGAGGTGTCAAATCATGCGGCTCATTGAGGAGAGGTGTGCTATGACTTTTATAAGCGATCGGGGGTACGGTGTTTGCCCCAGGGGCAAAAAACTGGGCAAAAAATCCCATTGACTTAACATTGAGCCGAACTTTGACGAGTCATAGCTCAGAGCGAGGATTTCGCAGAGACGTGTGATTTACGAGATTTGAAGAGGCTGACAGGCTCTGTGAGAACATACCTCACAATGGGGTAAAACTTTTACCCCTGGGGGGCAGGAGCTGCCCAAAGTTGCCCCAATGTAAGTCAAAGGAATTTTTTGCAAAATTTTTTGGTCACAGACCCACGAATGAGGCGTCAAATCGTGCGGATTATTTGGGAATGGTGTTCTATGACTTTTATAAGCGATCGGGGGTATGGTATTTGCCCCAGGGGCAAAAAATTGGGCAAAAAATCCCATTGACTTAACATTGCGCCGAACTTTGACGAGTCATAGCTCAGAACGAGGATATCACACAGACGTGTGATTTACCACATTTGAAGAGGCTGACAGGCTCTGTGAGAACATACCTCACAATGGGGTAAAAGTTGCACCCCTTGGGGGCAGGACCTGCCCAAATTTGCCACAATGTTAAGTCTATGGTAAATTGTGTATTGAACATAACTCTGGATCACAGTGTCTTAGAGACAAGGGGGCGGGCTCATTTTACTCAGACGACCAATCAGTCTCTCAGGATCATTGTGAAGCTATCAAGCCACGCCCTAGCAACCATTTACAGTACCTTAGCAACAAGTCCCATAGACTTCCATTGAAAGAGATCAAAGGGATTTCTCTGGACTGAATTATCATAGAAACACAAGGGTGGTCTCGTTTGACTTGGGGCAGTAAAACAGCCAATCATGAATCCCCTCAACACTTCCTAGCCCCTCCCTAGCAACCATTTTCGAGCACCTTAGCAACCAAAATCCAAAGAGAGATATCTTCCATTCTGAATGTCACAGAAGCATGGGAGTTGGTTTATAGCATTCATACTGACAAGCTGCCTTTGGAGATTTATTATTGGCAGCTGCCAAGCCACTCCCTAGCAACAATTTAGAGCACCCTAGCAACCACATTTATTGATTTCAATTACAGTAAGATATCTTCAGATCAGAATGTCCTAGAGACATGATAGTTGCTTTGTTTTCATTGGGTGAGTAACCAGTCTTCAGCTTTCATCATATGAACTACTTAGCCATGCCCTAGCAACCATTTAAAGTACCCTAGCAACAAAACACCATTGACATCCATTCAAAATCACTAAGATGTGTATCTTAGGATCAGAATGTCATAGAGACTTCCGAGTTGACTTATTTCACTCAGGATGGAAAGTAGACTTGATAAATATCACCCTGGTAACTGCCTAGCAACCAGATGGGTTTACCATAGCAACCAAGTAACAAATCTCATATCTTTGCACTACAAAATCGTAGAGACTTCCGAGTTGACTTATTTCACTCAAGATGGCAAGGAGCATTGTTGGATGTTACTTTGGTAACTGCCTAGCAACCAAATGGGGTTACCCTAGCAACCAAGAAACAAATCACATATCTCTGCACAAGAAAATCACAGAGATTTCCAGGTTGACTTATTTCACTCAGGATGGCAAGGAGCATTGTTGCCTGCCACCTTGGTAACTGCCTAGCAACCAGATGGGGTTACCCTAGCAACCAAGAAACAAATCACATATCTCTGCACACGAAAATCACAGAGACTTCCGGGGTGACTTATTTCACTCAGGATGGCAAGGAGCATTGTTGGCTGTCACCTTGGTAACTGCCTAGCAACCAGATAGGGTTACCCTAGCAACCAAGTAACTAATCATATATCTCTGAACCAGAAAATTGTAGTGATTCCGTGTTGACTTATTTCATTTAGGATGGCAAGGAGCATTGTTGTCTTGCCCCTTGGTAACTGCCTAGCAACCAGATGGGGTTACCCTAGCAACCAAGAAACAAATCACATATCTCTGCACAAGAAAATCACAGAGACTTCCGGGTTGACTTATTTCACTCAGGATGGCAAGGAGCATTGTTGCCTGTCACCTTGGTAACTGCCTAGCAACCAGATGGGGTTACCCTAGCAACCAAGAAACAAATCACATATCTCTGCACAAGAAAATCACAGAGACTTCCGGGTTGACTTATTTCACTCAGGATGGCAAGGAGCATTGTTGGCTTTCCCCTTGGTAACTTCCTAGCGACCAGAAGGGTTTACCCTAGCAACCAAGTAACAAATCACATATCTCTGTACTAGAAAATCGTAGAGACTTCCGGGTTGACTTATTTTACTCAGGATGGCAAGTAGCGTTAGTGGCTGTCACCTTAGTAACTGCATATCAACCAGATGGGTTTCCCTAGCAACCATGGAACAACACCTATATCTCTGCACCAGAACATCCTACTGTCATGGGGATGGCCTCTTTCAACTTTGGGCAGTAGGTGGGACATTGTGGTAAGAAATTTTGCCACGGCAAGCACCACTCACATTTTCTTCAGGAAATGTACCTATCTAGTTAGTGGTGCTTGCAAAGCAACACTATTGTAATCTCACATACTTATTTTTCTTCTTCTTCTTCTTCTTCTTCTTCTTCCGTACAAAACTTCGGCACCTAACTCGTCCCGCACCTTTTGGCGTAGACCCATGAATGAGGTGTCATATCGAGCGGCTCATTGAGGAGAGGTGTGCTATGACTTTTCTAAGCGATCGAGTGTACGATGTTCGCACAGCGGATGAAAAAGCGGCCAAAAAAGTCCCATTGACTTTACATTGCGGAATGTTCAGAAATTTAAATCCCAACTGACGTTTTCACACACACAGACAAAAAAGGGCCTGTCAGCCCTGCGTCTCTCTCTCTCTCTCTGTCTCCCTCAGAGGATTTCTTTTATTGAGCATGCAATAAGTAATTACCTAAAATTTTGTACATACATGTGAGTGGACACATTTAATGTGATTTAATGTGGCCTAGCAAGCAGTTGTGCAGCATGACATGAGTTTGGGGGTAAGATTTAACCCTGAGGGGTAAAACGGGCACAAATATGCCCCATAGGCATACTATTGCCCATGAAAGCAATTGTTTTTTCCTTAAAGTGAAAATACACAGTATTTTGTTGGATCATATCTCCCAATCAAAATGTTGTAGAAAAGTGGGGGCAGGCTCATTTCACTCAGGCTACCAATCAGTCAGCTTTAACTATCAGCTTGGAAATGAAGTAGCCACACCCTAGCAACCATTTACAACACCCTAGCAACAGCCCCCATACACTTCCATTCAAAATGCCTCAGATGGATATCTTAAGAACACAATATTATAGAAACTTGGGAATTGACTCTTGAGTCAGGATAGTAAGCAGCCAATAAGAATCACTCTGTTCATTGGCTAGCCATGCCCTAGCAACAATTTAGAGCAACCTAGCAACCATATTTATTGATTTCAATTACAGTAAGATATCTTCAGATCAGAATGTCCTAGAGACATGATAGTTGCTTTGTTTTAATTGGGTGAGTAATCAGTCTTCAGCTTTTATCATGTGAACTACTTAGCCACGCCCTAGCAACCATTTAAAGCCCCCTAGCAACGAAGAACCATTGACATCCATTCAAAATCACTAAGATGTGTATCTTAGGATCAGAATGACGTAGAGACTTCCGGGTTGACTTATTTCACTCAGGATGGAAAGTAGACTTCATAAATATCACCCTGGTAACTGCCTAGCAACCAAATGGGGTTACCCTAGCAACCAAGAAACAAATCACATATCTCTTTACAAGAAAATCACAGAGACTTCCGGGTTGACTTATTTCACTCAGGATGGCAAGGAGCATTGTTGGTTGTCACCTTGGCAACTGCCTAGCAACCAGATGGGGTTACCCTAGCAACCAAGAAACAAATCACATATCTCTGCACAAGAAAATCACAGAGACTTCCGGGTTGACTTATTTCACTCAGGATGGCAAGGAGCATTGTTGGCTTGCCCCTTGGTAACTGCCTAGCAACCAGATAGGGTTTCCCTAGCAACCAAGTAACAAATCACATATCTCTGTACTAGAAAATCGTACAGACTTCCGGGTTGACTTATTTCACTCAGGATGGCAATGAGCATTGTTGGCTGTCACCTTGGTGACTGCCTAGCAACCAGATGGGGTTACCCTAGCAACCAAGTAACAAATCACATATCTCTGCACTACAAAATCGAAGAGACTTCCGGTTTGACTTTTTTCACTCGGGATGGCAAGTAGAATTGTTGCCTGTCAAATTGGTATCTGCCTAGCAACCAGATGGGGTTACCCTAGCAACCAAGTAACAAATCCCAAATCTCTGCACCAGAACACCCTACTGTCATGTTGCTGGCCTCTTTCAACTTTGGGCAGTAGGTGGGACATTGAGGTACGAAATTTTGCCACGGCAAGCACCACTCACATTTTCTTCAGGAAATGTACATTCTAGTTTTTTCTTCTTCTTCTTCTTCTTCTTCTTCCGTACAAAACTTCGGCACCTAACTCGTCCCGCACCTTTTGGCGTAGACCCATGAATGAGGTGTCAAATCGAGCGGCTCATTGAGGAGAGGTGTGCTATGACTTTTATAAGCGATCGGGTGTACGATGTTCGAACAGCGGACGAAAAAGCGGCCAAAAAAGTCCCATTGACTTTACATTGCGGAATGTTCAGAAATTTAAATCCCAACTGACATTTCCACACACACAGACAAAAAAGGGCCTGTCAGCCCTGCGTCTCTCTCTCACTCAGAGGATTTCTTTTATCAAGCTGCCAATAAAAATCTTCATAGCCACACCCTGAAACATGCTAAAAATTTGCTAGCATCATGCTAACATATGCTGGCATCACCTAGTGAAGTGCTAAAACATGCTATAAATGTGTTAGCAACATGTTAACACATGCTGGCATCGCCTAGCGAAGTGCTAAAACATGCTAAAAACGTGCTCACAACATGGTAACACATGTTGGCATCGCCTAGCGAAGTGCTAAAACATGTTAAAAACGTGATAACAACATGCTAACATATGCTAGTATTGTCTAGCGAAGTGTTAAAACATGCTAAAAACGTGCTAGCATCATGCTAACACATGCTGGCATCGCCTAACGAAGTGCTAAAACATGTTAAAATGTGCTAGCATTATGCTAATGCACGTTAGCATTGCTTAGGGGATTGCTAAAACATGTTAAAAACGTGCTAGCATCATGCTAACACATGTTAGCATCGCCTAGCAAAGTGCTAAAACCTGCAAAAAACGTGCTAGTATCATGCTAACACATGCTAGCTTCACCTAGCGAAGTGCTAAAACATGTTAAAACGTGCTAGCATTATGCTAATGCATGTTAGCATTGCTTAGGGGATTGCTAAAACATGTTAAAAATCGTGCTAGCATCATGCTAGCACATGTTAGCATCGCCAAACGAAGTGCTAAAACATGCTAAAAACGTGCTAGTATCATGCTAACACATGCTAGCTTCACCTAGCGAAGTGCTAAAACATGTTAAAACGTGCTAGCATTATGCTAATGCATGTTAGCATTGCTTAGGGGATTGCTAAAACATGTTAAAAATGTGCTAGCATCATGCTAACACATGTTAGCATCGCCAAACAAAGTGCTAAAACATGCAAAAAACGTGCTAGTATCATGCTAACACATGCTAGCTTCACCTAGCGAAGTGCTAAAACATGTTAAAACGTGCTACCATCATGAAAAACACGTGTTAGCAACATTCTGTGACCTTTATTTTAGTGCTTAGACACAAGTTAGAAAATGCTATTTGACGAGTTTTGCCACGGCAAGCACCACTCACATTTTCTTCAGGAAATGTACATTCTAGTTAGTGGTGCTTGCAAAGCAACACTATTGTAATCTCACATACTTATTTTTCTTCTTCTTCTTCTTCTTCTTCTTCTTCCGTACAAAACTTCGGCACCTAACTCGTCCCGCACCTTTTGGCGTAGACCCATGAATGAGGTGTCAAATCGTGCGGCTCATTGAGGAGAGGTGTGCTATGACTTTTATAAGCGATCGGGGGTACGGTGTTTGCCCCAGGGGCAAAAAATTGGGCAAAAAATCCCATTGACTTAACATTGCGCCGAACTTTGACGAGTCATAGCTCAAAGCGAGGATTTCGCAGAGACGTGTGATTTACCACATTTGAAGAGGCTGACAGGCTCTGTGAGAACATACCTCACAATGGGGTAAAAGTTGCACCCCTGGGGGGCAGGAGCTGCCCAAAGTTGCCCCAATGTAAGTCAATGGAATTTTTTTCAAAATTTTTTGGTCGAAAACCCACAAATGAGGCGTCAAATCGTGCGGATTATTTGGGAATGGTGTCCTATGACTTTTATAATCGATCGGGGGTACGGTGATTGCCCCAGGGGCAAAAATTGGGCAAAAAATCCCATTGACTCAACATTGCGCCGAACTTTGACGAGTCATAGCTCAGATCGAGGATTTCACAGAGACGTGTGATTAACCACATTTGAAGAGGCTGACAGGCTCTGTGAGAACATACCTAACAATGGGGTAAAAGTTGCACCCCTGGGGGGCATGAGCTGCCCAAAGTTGCCCCAATGTTAAGTCTATGGTAGATTTTGTATTGAACATAACTCTGGATCACAGTGTCTTAGAGACAAGGGGGCGGGCTCATTTTACTCAGACGACCAATCAGTCTCTCAGGATCATTGTGAAGCTATCAAGCCACGCCCTAGCAACC
Source organism: Moxostoma hubbsi (assembly GCA_032164185.1). NCBI lineage: Eukaryota > Metazoa > Chordata > Actinopteri > Cypriniformes > Catostomidae > Moxostoma > Moxostoma hubbsi. The sequence goes on from JAVLUX010000042.1 coordinate 11,678,876, forward strand.
ATTTAGAGCACCTTAGCAACAACTCCCATAGACTTCCATTGAAAGAGATCAAAGGGATATCTCCGGACTGAATTATCATAGAAACACGAGGGTAGTCTCGTTTGACTTGGGGCAGTAAAACAGCCAATCATGAATCCCCTCAACACTTCCTAGCCCCTCCCTAGCAACCATTTTCGAGCACCTTAGCAACCAAAATCCAAAGAGAGATATCTTCCATTCTGAATGTCACAGAGGCATGGGAGTTGGTTTGAATCATTCATACTGACAAGCAGCCATTGGAGATTCATCATTGGCAGCTGCCAAGCCACTCCCTAGCAACAATTTGGAGCACCCTAGCAACCACATTTATTGATTTCAATTGAAGTAAGATATCTTCAGATCAGAATGTCCTAGAGACATGATAGTTGCTTTGTTTTAATTGGGTGAGTAATCAGTCTTCATCTTTCATCATGTGAACTGCTTAGCCACGCCCTAGCAACCATTTAAAGCACCCTAGCAACAAAACACCATTGACATCCATTCAATATCACTAAGATGTGTATCTTAGGATCAGAATGTCGTAGAGACTTCCGGGTTGACTTATTTCACTCAGGATGGAAAGTAGACTTGATAAATATCACCCTGGTAACTGCCTAGCAACCAAATGGGGTTACCCTAGCAACCAATAAACAAATCACATATCTCTGCACAAGAAAATCACAGAGACTTCCGGGTTGACTTATTTCACTCAGGATGGCACGGAGCATTGTTTGCTGTCACCTTGGTAACTGCCTAGCAACCAGATGGGGTTACCCTAGCAACCAAGAAACAAATCACATATCTCTGCACAAGAAAATCACAGAGACTTCCGGGTTGACTTATTTCACTCAGGATGGCAAGGAGCATTGTTGCCTGTCACCTTGGTAACTGCCTAGCAACCAGATGGGGTTACCCTAGCAACCAAGAAACAAATCACACATCTCTGCACAAGAAAATCACAGAGACTACCGGGTTGACTTATTTCACTCAGGATGGCAAGGAGCATTGTTGCCTGTCACCTTGGTAACTGCCTAGCAACCAGATGGGGTTACCCTAGCAACCAATTAACAAATCACGTATCTCTGAACCAGAAAATCGTAGAGATTCCAGGTTGACTTATTTCAGTCAGGATGGCAAGGAGCATTCTTGGCTGTCACCTTGGTAACTGCCTAGCAACCAGATGGGGTTACCCTAGCAACCAAGAAACAAATCACATATCTCTGTACTAGAAAATCACAGAGACTTCCGGGTTGACTTATTTCACTCAGGATGGCAAGGAGCATTGTTGCCTGTCACCTTGGTAACTGCCTAGCAACCAGATGGGGTTACCCTAGCAACCAATAAACAAATCACATATCGCTGCACAAGAAAATCACAGAGACTTCCGGGTTGACTTATTTCACTCAGGAGAGCAAGGAACATTGTTGGCTGTCACCTTGGTAACTGCCTAGCAACCAGATGGGGTTACCCTAGCAACCAAGTAACAAATCATATATCTCTGAACCAGAAAATTGTAGTGATTCCGTGTTGACTTTTTTCATTTAGGATGGCAAGGAGCATTGTTGGCTTGCCCCTTGGTAACTGCCTAGCAACCAGATGGGGTTACCCTAGCAACCATGTAACAAATCACATATCTCTGTACTAGAAAATCGTAGAGACTTCCGGGTTGACATATTTTACTCAGGATGGCAAGTAGCGTTGGTGGCTGACACCTTAGTAACTGCATATCAACCAGATGGGTTTCCCTAGCAACCATGGAACAACACCTATATCTCTGCACCAGAACATTCTACTGTCATGGGGGTGGCCTCTTTGAACTTTGGGCAGTAGGTGGGACATTGTGGTAAGAAATTTTGCCACGGCAAGCACCACTCACATTTTCTTCAGGAAATGTACATTCTAGTTTTTCTTCTTCTTCTTCTTCTTCTTCTTCCGTACAAAACTTCGGCACCTAACTCGTCCCGCACCTTTTGGTGTAGACCCATGAATGAGGTGTCAAATCGAGCGGCTCATTGAGGAGAGGTGTGCTATGACTTTTATAAGCGATCGGGGGTACGGTGTTTGCCCCAGGGGCAAAAAACTGGGCAAAAAATCCCATTGACTTAACATTGAGCCGAACTTTGACGAGTAATAGCTCAGAGCGAGGATTTCACAGAGACGTGTGATTTACCACATTTGAAGAGGCTGACAGGCTCTGTGAGAACATACCTCACAATGGGGTAAAACTTTTACCCCTGGGGGGCAGGAGCTGCCCAAAGTTGCCCCAATGTAAGTCAATGGAATTTTTTGCAAAATTTTTTGGTCACAGACCCACGAATGAGGCGTCAAATCGTGCGGATTATTTGGGAATGGTGTGCTATGACTTTCATAAGCGATCGGGGGTATGGTATTTGCCCCAGGGGCAAAAAATTGGGCAAAAAATCCCATTGACTTAACATTGCGCCGAACTTTGACAAGTCATAGCTCAGAGCGAGGATATCACACAGATGTGTGATTTACCACATTTGAAGAGGCTGTCAGGCTCTGTGAGAACATACCTCACAATGGGGTAAAAGTTGCACCCCTTGGGGGCAGGAGCTGCCCAAATTTGCCCCAATGTTAAGTCTATGGTAAATTGTGTATTGAACATAACTCTGGATCACAGTGTCTTAGAGACAAGGGGGCGGGCTCATTTTACTCAGACGACCAATCAGTCTCTCCGGATCATTGTGAAGCTATCATGCCACGCCCTAGCAACCATTTACAGTACCTTAGCAACAAGTCCCATAGACTTCCATTGAAAGAGATCAAAGGGATTTCTCCGGACTGAATTATCATAGAAACACGAGGGTGGTCTCACTTGACTTGGGGCAGTAAAACAGCCAATCATGAATCCCCTCAACACTTCCTAGCCCCTCCCTAGCAACCATTTTCGAGCACCTTAGCAACCAAAATCCAAAGAGAGATATCTTCCATTCTGAATGTCACAGAAGCATGGGAGTTGGTTTATATCATTTATACTGACAAGCAGCCTTTGGTGATTCATCATTGGCAGCTGCCAAGCCACTCCCTAGCAACAATTTAGAGCACCCTAGCAACCACATTTATTGATTTCAATTACAGTAAGATATCTTCAGATCAGAATGTCCTAGAGACATGATAGTTGCTTTGTTTTCATTAGGTGAGTAACCAGTCTTCAGCTTTCATCATATGAACTACTTAGCCATGCCCTAGCAACCATTTAAAACACCCTAGCAACAAAACACCATTGACATCCATTCAAAATCACTAAGATGTGTATCTTAGGATCAGAATGTCGTAGAGACTTCCGGGTTGACTTATTTCACTCAGGATGGAAAGTAGACTTGATAAATATCACCCTGGTAACTGCCTAGCAACCAAATGGGATTACCCTAGCAACCAAGAAACAAATCACATATCTCTGCACAAGAAAATCACAGAGACTTCTGGTTTGACTTATTTCACCCAGGATGGCAAGGAGCATTGTTGCCTGTCACCTTGGTAACTGCCTAGCAACCAGATGGGGTTTCCCTAGCAACCAAGAAACAAATCACATATCTCTGCACAAGAAAATCACAGAGACTTCCGGGTTGACTTATTTCACTCAGGATGGCAAGGAGCATTGTTGGCTGTCACCTTGGTAACTGCCTAGCAACCAGATGGGGTTACCCTAGCAACCAAGAAACAAATCACATATCTCTGCACAAGAAAATCACAGAGAATTCCGGGTTGACTTGTTTCACTCAGGATGGAATGTAGACTTGATAAATATCACCCTGGTAGCTGCCTAGCAACCAGATGGGGTTATCCTAGCAACCAAGTAACAAATCACATATCTATGTACTAGAAAATCACAGAGACTTCCGGGTTCACTTATTTCACTCAGGATGGCAAGGAGCATTATTGGTTGTCACCTTGGTAACTGCCTAGCAACCAGATGGGGTTACCCTAGCAACCAAGAAACAAATCACATATCTCTGCACAAGAAAATCACAGAGACTTCCGGGTTGACTTATTTCACTCAGGATGATAAGGTGCATTGTTGCCTGTCACCTTGGTAACTGCCTAGCAACCAGATGGAGTTACCCTAGCAACCAAGAAACAAATCACATATCTATGCACAAGAAAATCACAGAGACTTCCGGGTTGACTTATTTCACTCAGGATGGCAAGGAGCATTGTTGGCTGTCACCTTGGTAACTGCCTAGCAACCAGATGGGGTTACCCTAGCAACCAAGAAACAAATCACATATCTCTGCACAAGAAAATCACAGAGACTTCCGGGTTGACTTATTTCACTCAGGATGGAATGTAGACTTGATAAATATCACCCTGGTAACTGCCTAGCAACCAGATGGGGTTATCCTAGCAACCAAGTAACAAATCACGTATCTATGTACTAGAAAATCACAGAGACTTCCGGGTTGACTTATTTCACTCAGGATGGCAAGGAGCATTGTTGGCTGTCACCTTGGTAACTGCCTAGCAACCAGATGGGGTTACCCTAGCAACCAAGAAACAAATCGCATATCTATGCACAAGAAAATCACAGAGACTTCCGGGTTGACTTATTTCACTCAGGATGGCAAGGTGCATTGTTGCCTGTCACCTTGGTAACTGCCTAGCAACCAGATGGGGTTACCCTAGCAACCATGGAACAACACCAATATCTCTGCACCAGAACATACTACTGTCATGGGGGTAGCGTCTTTCAACTTTGGGCAGTAGGTGGGATATTGTGGTAAGAAATTTTGCCACGGCAAGCACCACTCACATTTTCTTCAGGAAATGTACATTCTAGTTAGTGGTGCTTGCAAAGCAACACTATTGTAATCTCACATACTTATTTTTAGGTTGGCTTGAGAAAGCCAACTTACTGAAATCCTATTTAAACTTATTATTATTAGGTTGGCTTGAGAAAGCCAACTTACTGAAATCCTATTTAAACTTATTATTATTAGTGGTGCTTGCAAAGCAACACTATTGTAATCTCACATACTTATTTTTCTTCTTCTTCTTCTTCTTCTTCTTCTTCCGTACAAAACTTCGGCACCTAACTCGTCCCGCACCTTTTGGCGTAGACCCATGAATGAGGTGTCAAATCGTGCGGCTCATTGAGGAGAGGTGTGCTATGACTTTTATAAGCGATCGGGGGTACGGTGTTTGCCCCAGGGGCAAAAAAATGGGCAAAAAATCCCATTGACTTAACATTGAGCCGAACTTTGACGAGTCATAGCTCAGAGCGAGGATTTCGCAGAGACGTGTGATTTATGAGATTTGAAGAGGCTGACAGGCTCTGTGAGAACATACCTCACAATGGGGTAAAACTTTTACCCCTGGGGGGCAGGAGCTGCCCAAAGTTGCCCCAATGTAAGTCAATGGAATTTTTTGCAAAATTTTTTGGTCACAGACCCACGAATGAGGCATCAAATCGTGCAGATTATTTGGGAATGGTGTGCTATGACTTTTATAAGCGATCGGGGGTATGGTATTTGCCCCAGGGGCAAAAAATTGGGCAAAAAATCCCATTGACTTAACATTGCGCCGAACTTTGACGAGTCATAGCTCAGAGCGAGGATATCACACAGACGTGTGATTTACCACATTTGAAGAGGCTGACAGGCTCTGTGAGAACATACCTCACAATGGGGTAAAAGTTGCACCCCTTGGGGGCAGGAGCTGCCCAAATTTGCCCCAATGTTAAGTCAATGGTAAATTGTGTATTGAACATAACTCTGGATCACAGTGTCTTAGAGACAAGGGGGCGGGCTCATTTTACTCAGACGACCAATCAGTCTCTCAAGATCATTATGAAGCTATCAAGCCACGCCCTAGCAACCATTTACAGTACCTTAGCAACAAGTCCCATAGACTTCCATTGAAAGAGATCAAAGGGATTTCTCCGGACTGAATTATCATAGAAACACGAGGGTGGTCTCATTTGACTTGGGGCAGTAAAACAGCCAATCATGAATCCCCTCAACACTTCCTAGCCTCTCCCTAGCAACCATTTTCGAGCACCTTAGCAACCAAAATCCAAAGAGAGATATCTTCCATTCTGAATGTCACAGAAGCATGGGAGTTCGTTTATATCATTCATACTGACAAGCAGCCTTTGGTGATTCATCATTGCCAGCTGCCAAGCCACTCCCTAGCAACAATTTAGAGCACCCTAGCAACCACATTTATTGATTTCAATTACAGTAAGATATCTTCAGATCAGAATGTCCTAGAGACATGATAGTTGCTTTGTTTTCATTGGGTGATTAACCAGTCTTCAGCTTTCATCAAATGAACTACTTAGCCATGCCCTAGCAACCATTTAAAGCACCCTAGCAACAAAACACCATTGACATCCATTCAAAATCACTAAGATGTGTATCTTAGGATCAGAATGTCGTAGAGACTTCCGGGTTGACTTATTTCACTCAGGATGGAAAGTAGACTTGATAAATATCACCCTGGTAACTGCCTAGCAACCAGATGGGTTTACCATAGCAACCAAGTAACAAATCTCATATCTTTGCACTACAAAATCGTAGAGACTTCCGAGTTGACTTATTTCACTCAAGATGGCAAGGAGCATTGTTGGATGTTACTTTGGTAACTGCCTAGCAACCAGATGGGGTTACCCTAGCAACCAAGAAACAAATCACATATCTCTGCACAAGAAAATCACAGAGACTTCCGGGTTGAATTATTTCACTCAGGATGGCAAGGAGCATTGTTGGCTGTCACCTTGGTCACTGCCTAGCAACCAGATGGGGTTACCCTAGCAACCAAGAAACAAATCACATATCTCTGCACGAGAAAATCACAGAGACTTCCGGGTTGAATTATTTCACTCAGGATGGCAAGGAGCATTGTTGGCTGTCACCTTGGTAACTGCCTAGCAACCAGATGGGGTTACCCTAGCAACCAAGAAACAAATCACATATCTCTGCACAAGAAAATCACAGAGACTTCCAGGTTGACTTATTTCACTCAGGATGGCAAGGAGCATTGTTGCCTGCCACCTTGGTAACTGCCTAGCAACCAGATGGGGTTACCCTAGCAACCAAGAAACAAATCACATATCTCTGCACAAGAAAATCACAGAGACTTCCGGGTTGACTTATTTCACTCAGGATGGCAAGGAGCATTGTTGGCTGTCACCTTGGTAACTGCCTAGCAACCAGATGGGGTTACCCTAGCAACCAAGAAACAAATCACATATCTCTGCACAAGAAAATCACAGAGACTTCCGGGTTGACTTATTTCACTCAGGATGGAATGTAGACTTGATAAATATCACCCTGGTAACTGCCTAGCAACCAGATGGGGTTATCCTAGCAACCAAGTAACAAATCACATATCTATGAACTAGAAAATCACAGAGACTTCCGGGTTGAATTATTTCACTCAAGATGGCAAGGAGCATTGTTGGCTGTCACCTTGGTAACTGCCTAGCAACCAGATGGGGTTACCCTAGCAACCAAGAAACAAATCACATATCTCTGCACAAGAAAATCACAGAGACTTCCGGGTTGACTTATTTCACTCAGGATGATAAGGTGCATTGTTGCCTGTCACCTTGGTAACTGCCTAGCAACCAGATGGGGTTACCCTAGCAACCAAGAAACAAATCGCATATCTATGCACAAGAAAATCACAGAGACTTCTGGGTTGACTTATTTCACTCAGGATGGAATGTAGACTTGATAAATATCACCCTGGTAACTGCCTAGCAACCAGATGGGGTTACCCTAGCAACCATGGAACAACACCAATATCTCTGCACCAGAACATACTACTGTCATGGGGGTAGCGTCTTTCAACTTTGGGCAGTAGGTGGGATATTTTGGTAAGAAATTTTGCCACGGCAAGCACCACTCACATTTTCTTCAGGAAATGTACATTCTAGTTAGGTTGGCTTGAGAAAGCCAACTTACTGAAATCCTATTTAAACTTATTATTATTATTATTATTATTCTGAGACTAAATTTCTAAATCTAACTCCTCCTAGAGCTTTTAAGCTACATGCACCAAACTCTGCACAGACCTTCAGACTAATCCCGAATAGTGTGCTATATCTTTTCTAAGCGATCGGGGGTACGGTGTTTGCCCCAGGGGCAAAAAATTGGGCAAAAAATCCCATTGACTTAACATTGAGCCGAACTTTGACGAGTCATAGCTCAGAGCGAGGATTTCACAGAGACGTGTGATTTACGAGATTTGAAGAGGCTGACAGGCTCTGTGAGAACATACCTCACAATGGGGTAAAAGTTTTACCCCTGGGGGGCAGGAGCTGCCCAAAATTGCCCCAATGTAAGTCAATGGAATTTTTTGAAAATTTTTTTGGTCGCAGACCCACAAATGAGGCGTCAAATCGTGCGGATTATTTGGGAATGGTGTTCTGTGACTTTTACAAGCGATCGGGGGTACGGTATTTGCCCCAGGGGCAAAAAATTGGGCAAAAAATCCCATTGACTTAACATTGCGCCGAACTTTGACGAGTCATAGCTCAGAGCGAGGATTTCACAGAGACGTGTGATTTACCACATTTGAAGAGGCTGACAGGCTCTGTGAGAACATACCTCACAATGGGGTAAAAGTTGCACCCCTTGGGGGCAGGAGCTGCCCAAATTTGCCCCAATGTTAAGTCTATGGTAGATATTGTATTGAACATAACTCTGGATAACAGTGTCTTAGAGACAAGGGGGCGGGCTCATTTTACTCAGACGACCAATCAGTCTCTCAGGATCATTGTGAAGCTATCAAGCCATGCCCTAGCAACCATTTACAGCACCTTAGCAACAAGTCCCATAGAATTCCATTGAAAGAGATCAAAGGGATTTCTCCGGACTGAATTATCATAGAAACACGAGGGTGGTCTCGTTTGACTTGGGACAGTAAAACAGCCAATCATGAATCCCCTCAACACTTCCTAGCCCCTCCCTAGCAACCATTTTCGAGCACCTTAGCAACCAAAATCCAAAGAGAAATATCTTCCATTCTGAATGTCACAGAGGCATGGGAGTTGGTTTATATCATTCATACTGACAAGCAGCCTTCGGAGATTCATCATTGGCAGCTGCCAAGCCACTCCCTAGCAACAATTTAGAGCACCCTAGCAACCACATTTATTGATTTCAATTACAGTAAGATATCTTCAGATCAGAATGTCCTAGAGACATGATAGTTGCTTTGTTTTAATTGGGTGAGTAATCAGTCTTCAGCTTTCATCATGTGAACTACTTAGCCACGCCCTAGCAACCATTTAAAGCACCCTAGCAACAAAGAACCATTGACAACCATTCAAAATCACTAAGATGTGTATCTTAGGATCAGAATGACGTAGAGACTTCCGGGTTGACTTATTTCACTCAGGATGGCATGGAGCATTGTTCCCTGTCACCTTGATAACTGCCTAGCAACCAGATGGGGTTACCCTAGCAACCAAGAAACAAATCAAAAATCTCTGCACAAGAAAATCACAGAGACTTCCGGGTTGACTTATTTCACTCAGGATGGCAAGGAGCATTGTTGGCTGTCACCTTGGTAACTGCCTAGCAACCAGATGGGGTTACCCTAGCAACCAAAAACAAATCACATATCTCTGCACAAGAAAATCACAGAGACTTCCGGTTTGACTTATTTCACTCAGGATTGCAAGGAGCATTGTTGGCTGTCACCTTGGTAACTGCCTAGCGACCAGATGGGGTTACCCTAGCAACCAAGAAACAAATCACATATCTCTGTACTAGAAAATCACAGAGACTTCCGGGTTGACTTATTTCACTTAGGATGGCAAGGAGCACTGTTGGCTGTCACCTTGGTAACTGCCTAGCAACCAGATGGGGTTACCCTAGCAACCAAGTAACAAATCACATATCTTTGCACCAGAAAATTGTAGAGACTTCCTGTTTCACTTATTTCACTCAGGATGGAAAGGAGGCTTGATATGTATCACTCTGGTAACTGCCTAGCAACCAGATGTGGTTACCCTAGCAACCAAGTAACAAATCACATATCTTTGAACCAGAACATCGTAGAGACTTAGGGGTTGACATATTTCACACAGGATGGAAAGTAGCCTTGATATGCATCACCCTGGTAACTGCATAGCAACCAGACAGGGTTACCCTAGCAACCAAATAACAAATCACATATCTCTGCACCAGAAATTCATACAGACTTCCGGGTTGACTTAATTCACTCAGGATGGAAAGGAGGCTTGACAAGTTATCACCCTGGTAACTGCATAGCAACCAGACAGGGTTACCCTAGCAACCAAATAACAAATCACATATCTCTGCACCAGAAATTCATACAGACTTCCGGGTTGACTTTATTCACTCAGGATGGAAAGGAGGCTTGATATGTATCACCCTGGTTACTGCATAGCAATCAGATATGGTTACCCTAGCAACCAAGTAACAAATCACATATCTTTGAACCAGAACATCGTAGAGACTTAGGGGTTGACATATTTCACTCAGGATTGCAAGGAGCCTTATGAGTATCACTTTGGTAACTGCCTAGCAACCAGATAGGGTTACCCTAGCAACCAAGTTAAAAATCACATATCTCTGCACCAGAAAATCGTAGAGACTTCCTGTTTCACTTATTTCACTCAGGATGGAAAGTAGCCTTGATATGCATCACTCTGGTAACTGCCTAGCAACCAGATTGGGTTACCCTAGCAACCAAGTAACAAATCATATATTTCTGCTCCAGAAAACCGTAGAGACATCTGGGTTGACTTAATTCACTCAGGATGGAAAGGAGGCTTGATAAGGATCAGCCTGGTAACTGCATAGCAACCAGACAGGGTTACCCTAGCAACCAAATAACAAATCACATATCTCTGCACCATTAAATCATACAGACTTGCGGGTTGACTTTATTCACTCAAGATGGAAAGGAGGCTTGATAAGTATCACCCTGGTAACTGCATAGCAACCAGACAGGGTTACCCTAGCAACCAAGTAACAATTCACATATCTTTGAACCAGAACATCGTAGAGACTTAGGGGTTGACATATTTCACTCAGGATTGCAAGGAGCCTTATGAGTAACACTTTGTTAACTGCCTAGCAACCAGATGGGGATAGCCTAGCAACCAAGTAACAAATCACATATCTATTTAACAGAAAATCGTAGAGACTTCCAGGTTGACTTATTTCACTCATGATGGAAAGTAGCCTTGATATGTATTACTCTGGTAACTGCCTAGCAACCAGATAGGGTTACCCTAGCAACCAAGTAACAAATTACATATCTCTGCACCAGAACAACATAAAGACTTCTGGTTTTGTTCATGGTACTCAGGGTTGCAAGGATCTATCTATCTATCTGTATGTCTGTCTGTCTATTTATCAATCTATCTATATCTATCTTTCGAACTATCTATCTATCTGAGGGTTAATATCTATCTATCTATCTATCTCTCTATCTATGGGTCAATATCTATCTATCTATCTATCTATCTATCTATCTATCTGAGGGTCTCTATCTATCTATCTGAGGGTCAATATCTATCTATCTATCTATCAATCTATCTATCTGAGGGTCAATATCTATCTATCTATGTATCTATCTGAGGGTCAATAACTATCTATCTATCTATCTATCTATCTATCTATCTATCTATCTATCTATCTATCTATCTGAGGGTCAATAACTATCTATCTATCTATCTATCTATCTATCTATCTATCTATCTATCTATCTATCTATCTATCTATCTCTCTGAGGGTCAATATCTATCTATCTATCTATCTATCTATCTATCTATCTATCTATCTATCTATCTATCTATCTATCTATCTATCTATCTATCTATCTATCTGATGGTCAATATCTATCTATCTATCTATCTATCTATCTATCTATCTATCTATCTATCTATCTGAGGGTCAATAACTATCTATCTATCTATCTATCTATCTATCTATCTATCTGAGGGTCAATATCTATCTATCTATCTATCTGAGGGTCAATAACTATCTATCTATCTATCTATCTATCTATCTATCTATCTATCTATCTATCTGAGGGTCAATAACTATCTATCTATCTATCTATCTATCTATCTATCTGAGGGTCAATATCTATCTATCTATCTATCTATCTATCTATCTATCTATCTGAGGGTCAATATCTATCTATCTATCTATCTATCTGATGGTCAATATCTATCTATCTATCTATCTATCTATCTATCTATCTATCTATCTGAGGGTCAATAACTATCTATCTATCTATCTATCTATCTATCTATCTGAGGGTCAATATCTATCTATCTATCTATCTATCTATCTATCTATCTATCTATCTGAGGGTCAATAACTATCTATCTATCTATCTATCAATCTATCTATCTGAGGGTCAATAACTATCTATCTATCTATCTATCTATCTATCTATCTATCTATCTATCTATCTATCTATCTATCTATCTGTCTATCTATCTGAGGGTCAATATCTATCTATCTATCTATCTATCTATCTATCTATCTATCTATCTATCTATCTATCTATCTATTTGATAGACTGAATAGTTTTATAATCTCTAAACTTTGAACATTGAAAACTACTAATAATTACATCAAACTAAAAACCTTAAATCTTCAAACTTTTAAAGCTACTTCAAACTTTAAGCTAGGCTTTCTCAAGCCAACCTAAAGTTTGTACTCAAACTTTTTAATCTAGTTATTATTATTATTCTGAGACTAAATTTCTAAATGTAACTCCTCCTAGAGCTTTTAAGCTACATGCACCAAACTCGGCACAGACCTTCAGACTAATCCCGAATAGTGTGCTATATCTTTTCTAACTGATCGGACTTACGGTTTTCCTAAAAATGACGATCAAAACTCGGAAAAACTCCCATTGATTAACATTGCGGAATGTTCAGAAATTTAAATCCCAACTGACGTTTTCACACACACAGACGAAAAAGGGCCTGTCAGCCCTGCGTCTCTCCCTCTCTCTCTCCCTCAGAGGATTTCTTTTATCAAGCAGCCAATAAGTAATGACCTAAAATCTTCATAGCCACAGTATAGTAGCTTCCAGGTTGACTTGATTCACTCAGTATGGAAAGGAGGCTTGATAAGTATCACCCTGGTAACTGCATAGCAACCAGACAGGGTTACCCTAGCAACCAAATAACAAATCACATATTTCTGCACCAGAAAATCATACAGACATCCTGTTTCACTTATTTCACTCAGGATGGAAAGTAGCCTTGATATGTATCACTCTGGTAACTGCCTAGCAACCAGATGGGGTTACCCTAGCAACCAAGTAACAAATCACATATCTCTGCACCAGAAAATCATACAGACTTCCTGTTTCACTTATTTCACTCAGGATGGAAAGTAGCCTTGATATGTATCACTCTGGTAACTGCCTAGCAACCAGATGGGGTTACCCTAGCAACCAAGTAACAAATCACATATCTCTGCAACAGAAAATCAAAGAGACTTCCGGGTTGACTTATTTCACTCAGGATGGAAAGCAGCCTTGATATGTATCACTCTGGTAACTGCCTAGCAACCAGATGTGATTACCCTAGCAACCAAGTAACAAATCACATATCTCTGCAACAGAAAATCATAGAGACTTCCAGGTTGACTTAATTCACTCAGGATGGAAAGTAGCCTTGATATGTATCACTCTGGTAACTGCCTAGCAACCAGACGGGGTTACCCTAGCAACCAAGTAACAAATCACATATCTCTGCACCAGAAAATCGTAGAGACTACCTGTTTCACTTATTTCACTCAGGATGGAAAGTAGCCTTGATATGTATCACTCTGGTAACTGCATAGCAACCAGACAGGGTTACCTTAGCAACCAAGTAACAAATCACATATCTTTGAACCAGAACATCGTAGACACTTAGGGGTTGACATATTTCACACAGGATTGCAAGGAGCCTTATGAGTATCACTTTGGTAACTGCCTAGCAACCAGATGTGTTTACCCTAGCAACCAAGTAACAAATCACATATCTCTGCACCAGAAAATCATAGAGACTTCCTGTTTCACTTATTTCACTCAGGATGGAAAGTAGCCTTGATATGTATCCCTCTGGTAACTGCCTAGCAACCAGATGCGATTACCCTAGCAACCAAGTAACAAATCACATATCTTTGAACCAGAACATCGTAGAGACTTAGGGGTTAACATATTTCACACAGGATTGCAAGGAGCCTTGATATGTATCACTCTGGTAACTGCCTAGCAACCAGACTGGGTTACCCTAGCAACCAAGTAACAAATCACATATATCTGCACCAGAAAATCATAGAGACTTCCTGTTTCACTTATTTCACTCAGGATGGAAAGTAGCCTTGATATGTATCACTCTGGTAACTGCCTAGCAACCAGATGTGATTACCCTAGCAACCAAGTAACAAATCACATATCTCTGCAACAGAAAATCAGAGAGACTTCCGGGTTGACTTATTTCACTCAGGATGGAAAGTAGCCTTGATATGTATCACTCTGGTAACCGCCTAGCAACCAGATGTGATTACCCTAGCAACCAAGTAACAAATCACATATCTCTGCATCAGAAAATCATAGAGACTTCCGGGTTGACTTGATTCACTCAGGATGGAAAGTAGCCTTGATATGTATCACTCTGGTAACTGCCTAGCAACCAGACGGGGTTACCCTAGCAACCAAGTAACAAATCACATATATCTGCACCAGTATATCGTAGAGACTACCTGTTTCACTTATTTCACTCAGGATGGAAAGTAGCCTTGATATGTATCACCCTGGTAACTGCATAGCAACCAGACAGGGTTACCTTAGCAACCAAGTAACAAATCACATATCTTTGAACCAGAACATCGTAGAGACTTAGGGGTTGACATATTTCACACAGGATTGCAAGGAGCCTTATGAGTATCACTTTGGTAACTGCCTAGTAACCAGATGTGTTTACCCTAGCAACCAAGTAACAAGTCACATATCTCTGCACCAGAAAATCATAGAGACATCCTGTTTCACTTATTTCACTCAAGATGGAAAGTAGCCTTGATATATATCACTCTGGTAACTGCCTATCAACCAGATATGGTTACCCTAGCAACCAAGTAACAAATCACATATCTATGCAACAGAAAATCATAGAGACTTCCGGGTTGACTTTATTCACTCAGAATGAAAAGGAGGCTTGATAAGGATCACCCTGGAAACTGCCTAGCAACCAGATTGGGTTACCCTAGCAACCAAGTAAAAAATGATATATCTATCTATCTATCTATCTATCTATCTATCTGATGGTCAATATCTATCTATCTATCTATCTGAGGGTCAATATCTATCTATCTATCTATCTAACTATCTGCGGGTCAATAACTATCTATCTATCTATCTATCTGTGGGTCATACTCTATCTATCTATATCTCAGGGTCAATGACTATCTGTCTATCTATATATCTGACGGTCAATATCTATCTATCTAAGGGTCAATGACTATCTATCTATCTATCTATCTATCTGAGGGTCAATATCTATCTATCTATCTATCTAGCTATCTGCGGGTCAATAACTATCTATCTATCTATCTATCTACCTATCTGTGGTTCATACTCTATCTATCTATATCTCAGGGTCAATGACTATCTATCTATCTATAAATCTGACGGTCAATATCTATCTATCTATCTAAGGGTCAATGACTATCAATCTATCTTTCTATCTTTCTATCTATCTATCTATCTATCTATCTATCTGAGGGTCAATATCTATCTATCTATCTGAGGATCAATATCTATCTATCTATCTATCTATCTAATGGTCAATATCTGTCTATCTATCTATCTATCTATCTATCTATCTATCTATCTATCTATCTATCTGATGGTCAATAACAATCTATCTATATATCTATCTGATGGTCAATAACTATCTATCTATCTATCTATCTATCTATCTATCTATCTATCTATCTATCTATCTATCTATCTATCTGAGGGTCAATATCTATCTATCTATCTATCTATCTATCTATGGGTCATACTCTATCTATCTATCTATCTATCTATCTATCTATCTATCTATCTATCTATCTATCTGAGGGTCAATATCTATCTATCTATCTGAGGGTCAATATCTATCTATCTATCTATCTATCTATCTATCTATCTATCTATCTATCTAATCTATTTGATAGACTGAATGGTTTTATAATCTCTAAACTTTGAACTTTGAAAACTACTACTTATAATTACATCAAACTAGAAACCGTAAATCTTCAAACTTTTACAACTACATCAAACTTTATGCTAGGCTTTCTCAAGCCAACCTAAAGTTTGTACTCAAACTTTTTAATCTAGTTAGGTTGGCTTGAGAAAGCCAACTTACTGAAATCCTATTTAAACTTATTATTATTATTATTATTATTCTGAGACTAAATTTCTAAATGTAACTCCTCCTAGAGCTTTTAAGCTACATGCACCAAACTCGGCACAGACCTTCAGACTAATCCCGAATAGTGTGCTATATCTTTTCTAACAGATCGGACTTACGGTTTTCCTAAAAATGACAATCAAAACTCGGAAAAACTCCCATTGATTAACATTGCGGAATGTTCAGAAATTTAAATCCCAACTGACGTTTTCACACACACAGACGAAAAAGGGCCTGTCAGCCCTGCGTCTCTCCCTCTCTCTCTCCCTCAGAGGATTTCTTTTATCAAGCAGCCAATAAGTAATGACCTAAAATCTTCATAGCCACAGTATAGTAGCTTCCAGGTTGACTTGATTCACTCAGTATGGAAAGGATGCTTGATAAGTATCACCCTGGTAACTGCATAGCAACCAGACAGGGTTACCCTAGCAACCAAATAACAAATCACATATTTCTGCACCAGAAAATCATACAGACATCCTGTTTCACTTATTTCACTCAGGATGGAAAGTAGCCTTGATATGTATCACTCTAGTAACTGCCTAGCAACCAGATGGGGTTACCCTAGCAACCAAGTAACAAATCACATATCTCTGCACCAGAAAATCGTAGTGACTTCCTGTTTCACTTATTTCACTCAAGATGGAAAGTAGCCTTGATATGTATCACTCTGGTAACTGCCTAGCAACCAGATGTGATTACCCTAGCAACCAAGTAACAAATCACATATCTCTGCAACAGAAAATCAGAGAGACTTCCGGGTTGACTTATTTCACTCAGGATGGAAAGTAGCCTTGATATGTATCACTCTGGTAACTGCCTAGCAACCAGATGTGATTACCCTAGCAACCAAGTAACAAATCACATATCTCTGCAACAGAAAATCAAAGAGACTTCCGGGTTGACTTATTTCACTCAGGATGGAAAGCAGCCTTGATATGTATCACTCTGGTAACTGCCTAGCAACCAGATGTGATTACCCTAGCAACCAAGTAACAAATCACATATCTCTGCAACAGAAAATCATAGAGACTTCCGGGTTGACTTTATTCACTCAGGATGGAAAGTAGCCTTGATATGTATCACTCTGGTAACTGCCTAGCAACCAGACGGGGTTACCCTAGCAACCAAGTAACAAATCACATATCTCTGCACCAGAAAATCGTAGAGACTACCTGTTTCACTTATTTCACTCAGGATGGAAAGTAGCCTTGATATGTATCACTCTGGTAACTGCATAGCAACCAGACAGGGTTACCTTAGCAACCAAGTAACAAATCACATATCTTTGAACCAGAACATCGTAGAGACTTAGGGGTTGACATATTTCACACAGGATTGCAAGGAGCCTTATGAGTATCACTTTGGTAACTGCCTAGCAACCAGATGTGTTTACCCTAGCAACCAAGTAACAAATCACATATCTCTGCACCAGAAAATCATAGAGACTTCCTGTTTCACTTATTTCACTCAGGATGGAAAGTAGCCTTGATATGTATCCCTCTGGTAACTGCCTAGCAACCAGATGCGGTTACCCTAGCAACCAAGTAACAAATCGCATATCTTTGAACCAGAACATCGTAGAGACTTAGGGGTTAACATATTTCACACAGGATTGCAAGGTGCCTTATGAGTATCACCTTGGTAACTGCCTAGCAACCAGATGGGGTTACCCTAGCAACCAACTAACAAATCACATATCTCTGCACCAGAAAATCGTAGAGAATTCCGGGTTGACATAATTTATTCAGGATGGAAAGGAGGATTGATAAGTATCACTCTGGTAACTGCCTAGCAATGACAAGGGCTTACCCTAGCAACCAAGTAACAAATCACATAACTCTGCACCAGAAAATCGTAGAGACTTCCTGTTTCACTTATTTTACTCAAGATGGAAAGTAGCCTTGATATATATCACTCTGGTAACTGCCTATCAACCAGATATGGTTACCCTAGCAACCAAGTAACAAATCACATATCTATGCAACAGAAAATCATAGAGACTTCCGGGTTGACTTTATTCACTCAGAATGAAAAGGAGGCTTGATAAGGATCACCCTGGAAACTGCCTAGCAACCAGATTGGGTTACCCTAGCAACCAAGTAAAAAATGATATATCTATCTATCTATCTATCTATCTATCTATCTTTCTGATGGTCAATATCTATCTATCTATCTATCTATCTGAGGGTCAATATCTATCTATCTATCTATCTATCTAACTATCTGCGGTTCAATAACTATCTATCTATCTATCTGTGGGTCATACTCTATCTATCTATATCTCAGGGTCAATGACTATCTGTCTATCTATATATCTGACGGTCAATATCTATCTATCTAAGGGTCAATGACTATCTATCTATCTATCTATCTATCTGAGGGTCAATATCTATCTATCTATCTAGCTAGCTATCTGCGGGTCAATAACTATCTATCTATCTATCTATCTGTGGTTCATACTCTATCTATCTATATCTCAGGGTCAATGACTATCTATCTATCTATATATCTGACGGTCAATATCTATCTATCTATCTAAGGGTCAATGACTATCAATCTATCTTTCTATCTTTCTATCTATCTATCTATCTATCTATCTGAGGGTCAATATCTATCTATCTATCTATCTGAGGATCAATATCTATCTATCTAATGGTCAATATCTGTCTATCTATCTATCTATCTATCTGATGGTCAATAACTATCTATCTATTTATCTATCTATCTATCTATCTGATGGTCAATAACTATCTATCTATCTATCTATCTATCTATCTGAGGGTCAATATCTATCTATCTATCTATCTATCTATCTATCTATCTATCTATCTATCTATCTGAGGGTCAATATCTATCTATCTATCTATCTATCTATCTATCTAATCTATTTGATAGACTGAATTGTTTTTATAATCTCTAAACTTTGAACTTTGAAAACTACTACTTATAATTACATCAAACTAGAAACCGTAAATCTTCAAACTTTTACAACTACTTCAAACTTTATGCTAGGCTTTCTCAAGCCAACCTAAAGTTTGTACTCAAACTTTTTAATCTAGTTAGGTTGGCTTGAGAAAGCCAACTTACTGAAATCCTATTTAAACTTATTATTATTATTATTATTATTCTGAGACTAAATTTCTAAATCTAACTCCTCCTAGAGCTTTTAAGCTACATGCACCAAACTCTGCACAGACCTTCAGACTAATCCCGAATAGTGTGCTATATCTTTTCTAAGCGATCGGGGGTACGGTGTTTGCCCCAGGGGCAAAAAATTGGGCAAAAAATCCCATTGACTTAACATTGAGCCGAACTTTGAAAAGTCATAGCTCAGAGCGAGGATTTCGCAGAGACATGTGATTTACCACATTTGAAGAGGCTGACAGGCTCTGTGAGAACATACCTCACAATGGGGTAAAAGTTTTACCCCTGGGGGGCAGGAGCTGCCCAAAATTGCCCCAATGTAAGTCAATGGAATTTTTTGAAAAAATTTTTGGTCGCTGACCCACGAATGAGGCGTCAAATCGTGCGGATTATTTGGGAATGGTGTGCTATGACTTTTATAAGCGATCGGGGGTACGGTGTTTGCCCCAGGGGCAAAAAATTGGGCAAACAATCCCATTGACTTAACATTGAGCCGAATTTTGACGAGTCATAGCTCAGAGCGAGAATTTCGCAGAGACTTGTGATTTACCTCATTTGAAGAGGCTGACAGGCTCTGTGAGAACGTACCTCACAATGGGGTAAAAGTTGCACCCCTGGGGGGCAGGAGCTGCCCAAATTTGCCCCAATGTTAAGTCTATGGTAGATTTTGTATTGAACATAACTCTGGATCACAGTGTCTTACAGACAAGGGGGCGGGCTCATTTTACTCAGACGACCAATCAGTCTCTCAGGATCATTGTGAAGCTATCAAGCCACGCCCTAGCAACCATTTACAGCACCTTAGCAACAATTCCCATAGACTTCCTTTGAAAAAGATCAAAGGGATTTCTCCGGACTGAATTATCATACAAACACGAGGGTGGTCTCGTTTGACTTGGGGCAGTAAAACAGCCAATCATGAATCCCCTCAACACTTCCTAGCCCCTCCCTAGCAACCATTTTCGAGCACCTTAGCAACCAAAATCCAAAGAGAGATATCTTCCATTCTGAATGTCACAGAAGCATGGGAGTTGGTTTATATCATTCATATTGACAAGCAGCCTTTGGAGATTCATCATTGGCAGCTGCCAAGCCACTCCCTAGCAACAATTTAGAGCACCCTAGCAACCACATTTATTGATTTCATTTACAGTAAGATATCTTCAGATCAGAATGTCCTAGAGACATGATAGTTGCTTTGTTTTCATTGGGTGAGTAATCAGTCTTCAGCTTTCATCATGTCAACTACTTAGCCACGCCCTAGCAACCATTTAAAGCACCCTAGCAACAAAGAACCATTGACATCCATTCAAAATCACTAAGATGTGTATCTTAGGATCAGAATGACGTAGAGACTTCCGGGTTGACTTATTTCACTCAGGATGGCAAGGAGCATTGTTGCCTGTCACCTTGGTAACTGCCTAGCAACCAGATGGGGTTACCCTAGCAACCAAGAAACAAATCACATATCTCTGTACTAGAAAATCACAGAGAAATCTGGGTTGACTTATTTCACTCAGGATTGCAAGGAGCATTGTTGGCTGTCACCTTGGTAACTGCCTAGCGACCAGATGGGGTTACCCTAGCAACCAAGAAACAAATCACATATCTCTGTACTAGAAAATCACAGAGACTTCCGGGTTGACTTATTTCACTCAGGATGGCAAGGAGCACTGTTGGCTGTCACCTTGGTAACTGCCTAGCAACCAGATGGGGTTACCCTAGCAACCAAGTAACAAATCACATATCTTTGCACCAGAAAATCGTAGAGACTTCCTGTTTCACTTATTTCACTCAGGATGGAAAGGAGGCTTGATATGTATCACTCTGGTAACTGCCTAGCAACCAGATGTGGTTACCCTAGCAACCAAGTAACAAATCACATATCTTTGAACCAGAACATCGTAGAGACTTAGGAGTTGACATATTTCACACAGGATGGAAAGTAGCCTTGATATGCATCACCCTGGTAACTGCATAGCAACCAGACAGGGTTACCCTAGCAACCAAATAACAAATCACATATCTCTGCACCAGAAATTCATACAGACTTCCGGGTTGACTTATTTCACTCAGGATGTAAAGTAGCCTTGATATGTATCACTCTGGTAACTGCATAGCAACCAGACAGGGTTACCTTAGCAACCAAGTAACAAATCACATATCTTTGAACTAGAACATCGTAGAGACTTCCGGGTTGACATATTTCACACAGGATGCAAGGAGCCTTATGAGTATCACTTTTGTAACTCCCTAGCAACCAGATGTGTTTACCCTAGCAACCAAGTAACAAATCACATATCTCTGCACCAGAATATCATAGAGACTTCCTGTTTCACTTATTTCACTCAGGATGGAAAGTAGCCTTGATATGTATCCCTCTGGTAACTGCCTAGCAACCAGATGCGGTTACCCTAGCAACCAAGTAACAAATCACATATCTTTGAACCAGAACATCGTAGAGACTTAGGGGTTGACATATTTCACACAGGATTGCAAGGAGCCTTATGAGTATCACCTTGGTAACTGCCTAGCAACCAGATGGGGTTACCCTAGCAACCAACTAACAAATCACATATCTCTGCACCAGAAAATCGTAGAGACTTCCTGTTTCACTTATTTCACTCAGGATGGAAAGGAGGCTTGATAAGTATCACCCTGGTAACTGCATAGCAACCAGACAGGGATACCCTAGCAACCAAGTAACAAATCACATATCTCTGCAACAGAAAATCGTAGAGACTTCCGGGTTGACATAATTCACTCAGGATGGAAAGGAGGCTTGATAAGTATCACCCTGGTAACTGCATAGCAACCAGATGGGGTTACCCTAGCAACCAAGTAACAAATAATATATCTCTTCACCAGAAAATCGTAGAGACTTCCTGTTTGACTTATTTTACTCAAGATGGAAAGTAGCCTTGATATATATCACTCTGGTAACTGCCTATCAACCAGATATGGTTACCCTAGCAACCAAGTAACAAATCACATATCTATGCAACAGAAAATCATAGAGACTTCCGGGTTGACTTTTTCACTCAGAATGAAAAGGAGGCTTGATAAGGATCACCCTGGAAACTGCCTAGCAACCAGATTGGGTTACCCTAGCAACCAAGTAAAAAATGATATATCTATCTGTCTATCTATCTATCTATCTATCTATCTATCTATCTATTTATCTTTCTGAGGGTCAATATCTATCTATCTATCTATCTATCTGAGGGTCAATTTCTATCTATCTAACTATCTGCAGGTCAATAACTATCTATCTATCTATCTGTGGGTCATACTCTATCTATCTATATCTCAGGGTCAATGACTATCTATCTATATATCTGACGGTCAATATCTATCTATCTATCTAAGGGTCAATGACTATCTATCTATCTATCTATCTATCTATCTATCTATCTAAGGGTCAATATCTATCTATCTATCTGAGGATCAATATCTATCTATCTATCTATCTATCTATCTATCTATCTATCTATCTATCTGATGGTCAATAACTATCTATCTATCTATCTATCGATCTATCTATCTGATGGTCAATATCTATCTATCTATCTATCTATCTATCTGATGGTCATACTCTCTATCTATCTATCTATCTATCTATCTATCTATCTATGGGTTAGACTCTATCTATCTATCTATCTATCTATCTGAGGGTCAATATCTATCTATCTATCTATCTATCTATCTATCTATCTATCTATCTATCTATCTAATCTATTTGATAGACAGAATGGTTTTATAATCTCTAAACTTTGAACTTTGAAAACTACTAATTATAATTACATCAAACTAGAAACCGTAAATCTTCAAACTTTTACAACTACTTCAAACTTTATGCTAGGCTTTCTCAAGCCAACCTAAAGTTTGTACTCAAACTTTTTAATCTAGTTATTATTATTATTCTGAGACTAAATTTCTAAATGTAACTCCTCCTAGAGCTTTTAAGCTACATGCACCAAACTCGGCACAGACCTTCAGACTAATCCCGAATAGTGTGCTATATCTTTTCTAACTGATCGGACTTACGGTTTTCCTAAAAATGACGATCAAAACTCGGAAAAACTCCCATTGATTAACATTGCGGAATGTTCAGAAATTTAAATCCCAACTGCCGTTTTCACACACACAGACAAAAAAGGGCCTGTCAGCCCTGCGTCTCTCCCTCTCTCTCTCCCTCAGAGGATTTCTTTTATCAAGCAGCCAATAAGTAATGACCTAAAATCTTCATAGCCACAGTATAGTAGCTTCCAGGTTGACTTGATTCACTCAGTATGGAAAGGAGGCTTGATAAGTATCACCCTGGTAACTGCCTAGCAACCAGACAGGGTTACCCTAGCAACCAAATAACAAATCACATATTTCTGCACCAGAAAATCATACAGACTTCCTGTTTCACTTATTTCACTCAGGATGGAAAGTAGCCTTGATATGTATCACTCTGGTAACTGCCTAGCAACCAGATGGGGTTACCCTAGCAACCAAGTAACAAATCACATATCTCTGCACCAGAAAATCGTAGTGACTTCCTGTTTCACTTAATTCACTCAAGATGGAAAGTAGCCTTGATATGTATCACTCTGGTAACTGCCTAGCAACCAGATGTGATTACCCTAGCAACCAAGTAACAAATCACATATCTCTGCAACAGAAAATCAGAGAGACTTCCGGGTTGACTTATTTCACTCAGGATGGAAAGTAGCCTTGATATGTATCACTCGGGTAACTGCCTAGCAACCAGATGTGATTACCCTAGCAACCAAGTAACAAATCACATATCTCTGCAACAGAAAATCAGAGAGACTTCCGGGTTGACTTATTTCACTCAGGATGGAAAGTAGCCTTGATATGTATCACTCTGGTAACTGCCTAGCAACCAGATGTGATTACCCTAGC
This sequence comes from Moxostoma hubbsi, assembly GCA_032164185.1. Classification (NCBI taxonomy): domain Eukaryota; kingdom Metazoa; phylum Chordata; class Actinopteri; order Cypriniformes; family Catostomidae; genus Moxostoma; species Moxostoma hubbsi. The sequence goes on from JAVLUX010000042.1 coordinate 11,703,369, forward strand.
AACCAAGTAACAAATCACATATCTCTGCAACAGAAAATCATAGAGACTTCCGGGTTGACTTTATTCACTCAGGATGGAAAGTAGCCTTGATATGTATCACTCTGGTAACTGCCTAGCAACCAGACGGGGATACCCTAGCAACCAAGTAACAAATCACATATCTCTGCACCAGAAAATCATAGAGACTACCTGTTTCACTTATTTCACTCAGGATGGAAAGTAGCCTTGATATGTATCACTCTGGTAACTGCATAGCAACCAGACAGGGTTACCTTAGCAACCAAGTAACAAATCACATATCTTTGAACCAGAACATCGTAGAGACTTAGGGGTTGACATATTTCACACAGGATTGCAAGGAGCCTTATGAGTATCACTTTGGTAACTGCCTAGCAACCAGATGTGTTTACCCTAGCAACCAAGTAACAAATCACATATCTCTGCACCAGAAAATCATAGAGACTTCCTGTTTCACTTATTTCACTCAGGATGGAAAGTAGCCTTGATATGTATCCCTCTGGTAACTGCCTAGCAACCAGATGCGGTTACCCTAGCAACCAAGTAACAAATCACATATCTTTGAACCAGAACATCGTAGAGACTTAGGGGTTGACATATTTCACACAGGATTTCAAGGAGCCTTATGAGTATCACCTTAGTAACTGCCTAGCAACCAGATGGGGTTACCCTAGCAACCAACTAACAAATCACATATCTCTGCACCAGAAAATCGTAGAGACTTCCGGGTTGACATAATTCACTCAGGATGGAAAGGAGGCTTGATAAGTATCACTCTGGTAACTGCTTAGCAACGATAAGGGCTTACCCTAGCAACCAAGTAACAAATCACATAACTCTGCACCAGAAAATCGTAGAGACTTCCTGTTTCACTTATTTTACTCAAGATGGAAAGTAGCCTTGATATATATCACTCTGGTAACTGCCTATCAACCAGATATGGTTACCCTAGCAACCAAGTAACAAATCACATATCTATGCAACAGAAAATCATAGAGACTTCCGGGTTGACTTTATTCACTCAGAATGAAAAGGAGGCTTGATAAGGATCACCCTGGAAACTGCCTAGCAACCAGATTGGGTTACCCTAGCAACCAAGTAAAAAATGATATATCTATCTGTCTATCTATCTATCTATCTATCTATTTATCTATCTATCTATCTATCTTTCTGATGATCAATATCTATCTATCTATCTATCTATCTGAGGGTCAATATCTATCTATCTATATCTCAGGGTCAATGACTATCTGTCTATCTATATATGTGACGGTCAATATCTATCTATCTATCTATCTAAGGGTCAATGACTATCTATCTATCTATCTATCTATCTATCTGAGGGTCAATATCTATCTATCTATCTATCTATCTAACTATCTGTGGGTCAATAACTATCTATCTATCTATCTATCTGTGGTTCATACTCTATCTATCTATATCTCAGGGTCAATGACTATCTATCTATCTATATATCTGACGGTCAATATCTATCTATCTATCTAATGGTCAATGACTATCAATCTATCTTTCTATCTTTATATCTTTCTATCTATCTATCTATCTATCTATCTATCTGAGGGTCAATATCTATCTATCTATCTGAGGATCAATATCTATCTATCTATCTATCTATCTATCTATCTATCTATCTATCTATCTATCTATCTAATGGTCAATATCTATCTATCTATCTATCTATCTATCTATCTATCTATCTATCTATATATCTATCTGATGGTCAATAACTATCTATCTATCTATCTATCTATCTATCTATCTATCTATCTATCTATCTGATGGTCAATAACTATCTATCTATCTATCTATCTATCTGAGGGTCAATAACTATCTATCTATCTATCTATCTATCTATCTATCTATCTATCTATCTATCTATCTATCTGTGGTTCATACTCTATCTATCTATATCTCAGGGTCAATGACTATCTATCTATCTATTTATCTGACGGTCAATATCTATCTATCTATCTAAGGGTCAATGACTATCAATCTATCTTTCTATCTTTCTATCTTTCTATCTATCTATCTATCTATCTGAGGGTCAATATCTATCTATCTATCTGAGGATCAATATCTATCTATCTATCTATCTATCTATCTATCTATCTATCTATCTATCTATCTATCTATCTAATGGTCAATATCTATCTATCTATCTATCTATCTATCTATCTGATGGTCAATAACTATCTATCTATCTATCTATCTATCTATCTATCTATCTGATGGTCAATAACTATCTATCTATCTATCTATCTATCTGAGGGTCAATATCTATCTATCTATCTATCTATCTATCTATCATCTATCTATCTATCTATCTATCTATCTGAGGGTCAATATCTATCTATCTATCTATCTATCTATCTATCTGAGGGTCAATATCTATCTATCTATCTATCTATCTATCTATCTATTTGATAGACTGAATGGTTTTATAATCTCTAAACTTTGAACTTTGAAAACTACTACTTATAATTACATCAAATTAGAAACCGTAAATCTTCAAACTTTTACAACTACTTCAAACTTTATGCTAGGCTTTCTCAAGCCAACCTAAAGTTTGTACTCAAACTTTTTAATCTAGTTAGTGGTGCTTGCAAAGCAACACTATTGTAATCTCACATACTTATTTTTCTTCTTCTTCTTCTTCTTCTTCTTCTTCCGTACAAAACTTCGGCACCTAACTCGTCCCGCACCTTTTGGCGTAGACCCATGAATGAGGTGTCAAATCATGCGGCTCATTGAGGAGAGGTGTGCTATGACTTTTATAAGCGATCGGGGGTACGGTGTTTGCCCCAGGGGCAAAAAACTGGGCAAAAAATCCCATTGACTTAACATTGAGCCGAACTTTGACGAGTCATAGCTCAGAGCGAGGATTTCGCAGAGACGTGTGATTTACGAGATTTGAAGAGGCTGACAGGCTCTGTGAGAACATACCTCACAATGGGGTAAAACTTTTACCCCTGGGGGGCAGGAGCTGCCCAAAGTTGCCCCAATGTAAGTCAAAGGAATTTTTTGCAAAATTTTTTGGTCACAGACCCACGAATGAGGCGTCAAATCGTGCGGATTATTTGGGAATGGTGTTCTATGACTTTTATAAGCGATCGGGGGTATGGTATTTGCCCCAGGGGCAAAAAATTGGGCAAAAAATCCCATTGACTTAACATTGCGCCGAACTTTGACGAGTCATAGCTCAGAACGAGGATATCACACAGACGTGTGATTTACCACATTTGAAGAGGCTGACAGGCTCTGTGAGAACATACCTCACAATGGGGTAAAAGTTGCACCCCTTGGGGGCAGGACCTGCCCAAATTTGCCACAATGTTAAGTCTATGGTAAATTGTGTATTGAACATAACTCTGGATCACAGTGTCTTAGAGACAAGGGGGCGGGCTCATTTTACTCAGACGACCAATCAGTCTCTCAGGATCATTGTGAAGCTATCAAGCCACGCCCTAGCAACCATTTACAGTACCTTAGCAACAAGTCCCATAGACTTCCATTGAAAGAGATCAAAGGGATTTCTCTGGACTGAATTATCATAGAAACACAAGGGTGGTCTCGTTTGACTTGGGGCAGTAAAACAGCCAATCATGAATCCCCTCAACACTTCCTAGCCCCTCCCTAGCAACCATTTTCGAGCACCTTAGCAACCAAAATCCAAAGAGAGATATCTTCCATTCTGAATGTCACAGAAGCATGGGAGTTGGTTTATAGCATTCATACTGACAAGCTGCCTTTGGAGATTTATTATTGGCAGCTGCCAAGCCACTCCCTAGCAACAATTTAGAGCACCCTAGCAACCACATTTATTGATTTCAATTACAGTAAGATATCTTCAGATCAGAATGTCCTAGAGACATGATAGTTGCTTTGTTTTCATTGGGTGAGTAACCAGTCTTCAGCTTTCATCATATGAACTACTTAGCCATGCCCTAGCAACCATTTAAAGTACCCTAGCAACAAAACACCATTGACATCCATTCAAAATCACTAAGATGTGTATCTTAGGATCAGAATGTCATAGAGACTTCCGAGTTGACTTATTTCACTCAGGATGGAAAGTAGACTTGATAAATATCACCCTGGTAACTGCCTAGCAACCAGATGGGTTTACCATAGCAACCAAGTAACAAATCTCATATCTTTGCACTACAAAATCGTAGAGACTTCCGAGTTGACTTATTTCACTCAAGATGGCAAGGAGCATTGTTGGATGTTACTTTGGTAACTGCCTAGCAACCAAATGGGGTTACCCTAGCAACCAAGAAACAAATCACATATCTCTGCACAAGAAAATCACAGAGATTTCCAGGTTGACTTATTTCACTCAGGATGGCAAGGAGCATTGTTGCCTGCCACCTTGGTAACTGCCTAGCAACCAGATGGGGTTACCCTAGCAACCAAGAAACAAATCACATATCTCTGCACACGAAAATCACAGAGACTTCCGGGGTGACTTATTTCACTCAGGATGGCAAGGAGCATTGTTGGCTGTCACCTTGGTAACTGCCTAGCAACCAGATAGGGTTACCCTAGCAACCAAGTAACTAATCATATATCTCTGAACCAGAAAATTGTAGTGATTCCGTGTTGACTTATTTCATTTAGGATGGCAAGGAGCATTGTTGTCTTGCCCCTTGGTAACTGCCTAGCAACCAGATGGGGTTACCCTAGCAACCAAGAAACAAATCACATATCTCTGCACAAGAAAATCACAGAGACTTCCGGGTTGACTTATTTCACTCAGGATGGCAAGGAGCATTGTTGCCTGTCACCTTGGTAACTGCCTAGCAACCAGATGGGGTTACCCTAGCAACCAAGAAACAAATCACATATCTCTGCACAAGAAAATCACAGAGACTTCCGGGTTGACTTATTTCACTCAGGATGGCAAGGAGCATTGTTGGCTTTCCCCTTGGTAACTTCCTAGCGACCAGAAGGGTTTACCCTAGCAACCAAGTAACAAATCACATATCTCTGTACTAGAAAATCGTAGAGACTTCCGGGTTGACTTATTTTACTCAGGATGGCAAGTAGCGTTAGTGGCTGTCACCTTAGTAACTGCATATCAACCAGATGGGTTTCCCTAGCAACCATGGAACAACACCTATATCTCTGCACCAGAACATCCTACTGTCATGGGGATGGCCTCTTTCAACTTTGGGCAGTAGGTGGGACATTGTGGTAAGAAATTTTGCCACGGCAAGCACCACTCACATTTTCTTCAGGAAATGTACCTATCTAGTTCTTCTTCTTCTTCTTCTTCTTCTTCCGTACAAAACTTCGGCACCTAACTCGTCCCGCACCTTTTGGCGTAGACCCATGAATGAGGTGTCAAATCGTGCGGCTCATTGAGGAGAGGTGTGCTATGACTTTTATAAGCGATCGGGGGTACGGTGTTTGCCCCAGGGGCAAAAAATTGGGCAAAAAATCCCATTGACTTAACATTGCGCCGAACTTTGACGAGTCATAGCTCAAAGCGAGGATTTCGCAGAGACATGTGATTTACCACATTTGAAGAGGCTGACAGGCTCTGTGAGAACATACCTCACAATGGGGTAAAAGTTGCACCCCTGGGGGGCAGGAGCTGCCCAAAGTTGCCCCAATGTAAGTCAATGGAATTTTTTTCAAAATTTTTTGGTCGAAAACCCACAAATGAGGCGTCAAATCGTGCGGATTATTTGGGAATGGTGTCCTATGACTTTTATAATCGATCGGGGGTACGGTGATTGCCCCAGGGGCAAAAAATTGGGCAAAAAATCCCATTGACTTAACATTGCGCCGAACTTTGACGAGTCATAGCTCAGATCGAGGATTTCACAGAGACGTGTGATTAACCAGATTTGAAGAGGCTGACAGGCTCTGTGAGAACATACCTCACAATGGGGTAAAAGTTGCACCCCTGGGGGGCATGAGCTGCCCAAAGTTGCCCCAATGTTAAGTCTATGGTAGATTTTGTATTGAACATAACTCTGGATCACAGTGTCTTAGAGACAAGGGGGCGGGCTCATTTTACTCAGATGACCAGTCAGTCTCTCAGGATCATTGTGAAGCTATCAAGCCACGCCCTAGCAACCATTTAGAGCACCTTAGCAACAACTCCCATAGACTTCCATTGAAAGAGATCAAAGGGATATCTCCGGACTGAATTATCATAGAAACACGAGGGTGGTCTCGTTTGACTTGGGGCAGTAAAACAGCCAATCATGAATCCCCTCAACACTTCCTAGCCCCTCCCTAGCAACCATTTCCGAGCACCTTAGCAACCAAAATCCAAAGAGAGATATCTTCCATTCTGAATGTCACAGAGGCATGGGAGTTGGTTTGTATCATTCATACTGACAAGCAGCCATTGGATATTCATCATTGGCAGCTGCCAAGCCACTCCCTAGCAACAATTTGGAGCACCCTAGCAACCACATTTATTGATTTCAATTGAAGTAAGATATCTTCAGATCAGAATGTCCTAGAGACATGATAGTTGCTTTGTTTTAATTGGGTGAGTAATCAGTCTTCATCTTTCATCATGTGAACTACTTAGCCACGCCCTAGCAACCATTTAAAGCACCCTAGCAACAAAACACCATTGACATCCATTCAATATCACTAAGATGTGTATCTTAGGATCAGAATGTCGTAGAGACTTCCGGGTTGACTTATTTCACTCAGGATGGAAAGTAGACTTGATAAATATCACCCTGGTAACTGCCTAGCAACCAAATGGGGTTACCCTAGCAACCAATAAACAAATCACATATCTCTGCACAAGAAAATCACAGAGACTTCCGGGTTGACTTATTTCACTCAGGATGGCACGGAGCATTGTTTGCTGTCACCTTGGTAACTGCCTAGCAACCAGATGGGGTTACCCTAGCAACCAAGAAATAAATCACATATCTCTGCACAAGAAAATCACAGAGACTTCCGGGTTGACTTATTTCACTCAGGATGGCAAGGAGCATTGTTGCCTGTCACCTTGGTAACTGCCTAGCAACCAGATGGGGTTACCCTAGCAACCAAGAAACAAATCACACATCTCTGCACAAGAAAATCACAGAGACTACCGGGTTGACTTATTTCACTCAGGATGGCAAGGAGCATTGTTGGCTGTCACCTTGGTAACTGCCTAGCAACCAGATGGGGTTACCCTAGCAACCAATTAACAAATCACGTATCTCTGAACCAGAAAATCGTAGAGATTCCAGGTTGACTTATTTCAGTCAGGATGGCAAGGAGCATTCTTGGCTGTCACCTTGGTAACTGCCTAGCAACCAGATGGGGTTACCCTAGCAACCAAGAAACAAATCACATATCTCTGTACTAGAAAATCACAGAGACTTCCGGGTTGACTTATTTCAGTCAGGATGGCAAGGAGCATTGTTGCCTGTCACCTTGGTAACTGCCTAGTAACCAGATGGGGTTACCCTAGCAACCAATAAACAAATCACATATCGCTGCACAAGAAAATCACAGAGACTTCCGGGTTGACTTATTTCACTCAGGAGAGCAAGGAGCATTGTTGGCTGTCACCTTGGTAACTGCCTAGCAACCAGATGGGGTTACCCTAGCAACCAAGAAACAAATCACATATCTCTGTACTACAAAATCGTAGAGACTTCCGGATTGACTTATTTTACTCAGGATGGTAAGTAGCATTGGTGGCTGTCACCTTAGTAACTGCATATCAACCAGATGGGTTTCCCTAGCAACCATGGAACAACACCAATATCTCTGCACCAGAACATCCTACTGTCATGGGGGTGGCCTCTTTCAACTTTGGGCAGTAGGTGGGACATTGTGGTAAGAAATTTTGCCACGGCAAGCACCACTCACATTTTCTTCAGGAAATGTACATTCTAGTTCATAAATATAATCTTTAATTCTGTATGATTTATCTCATTCTACTAAGAATGATAACTATAAGGTTTAACTTGGTAAAATGCAATGATGTGTAAAACCAATATGATTTTGTAACCAGAGATTTTCATGTTTTATTACCTACACATATAACATCCATGAAAAATTTAATGTTTAGTATGTAAGCGTTTGTTTGTGTATGAAGAAAAATCTGATGACAATTAATTTCATGTCTCTTGTACCATTTGCAAGATATAAAGTTCATGATTAAATATGCACTATTTTTAAGCGGGAAATGTTTAAGAGTCTGAAACAAAGGACCATAAATAACTCAACTGTCGGAAAAGAAAGCCCAGTTGACCATGTGACTCTGAAAAGTCCCGAGAAGGAGTGAGAAAGCCTCGCTTCACAATTAACCTAATTCATACAGACAATAAACTTCAACCATACAGAAGTGAAAACATCGACAGAATGAACTTTCGACCAAGCGCCAGGAACCAAGGAATCACCACAAAGAAGGCATGTACATCTCCAATATTGTGCTCAAAGTGCTGGTGTATTAATCAAATCATTTGGGTAATCTGATAGCAAATCGATACAGACTCAAAGAAGGATAAATGGTTCTTAAGGCATTGTCGATAGACTCCATAGAGTTCATCTTCACTGTCATGATCAGTTATTTCACATTCTGTCTCTTCTCACCAACCTGTCTCATGTATATATGTGTTAGATTAGATTTATGTTAAGAATAGTAATAAAGTTTGTCTGTATTCAAAGATGATTTGACTGTGATATATTTTGATAAATAATCTCATCATTGTTTCTGAAAGATTTCGCTTCATAGCTGTACCTAAATACATGTGATATTATTTTCAATAAACCATGAGAATATCGCTCCAATAAGTGAATTAATCATAATTCACTTTTTAAAGCTAATTCCTTACAGTGGAAATTGTGTGCTGATACAACTAGATGTTGTATTACGATTTCAATGGTGGAGAATCTATTAAAGACAGTCATATATCTAGTTATTTGTCATTTATCTAATTTATAATGGTTGTCGAACGTGACTAATTCCCTTATACATTTCATTACTTAATAATGTACAACGAGGACAGTTTAATCTAGTTCATAGCTCACATATTTCGAGACCCTAAATTCCCTCCTAAATTTAGCATGCGTGCAAATTACCCTACATCCAATGGTGGTAAAATGCATGCAAAATACCCATTTTAAATGATTGAGTCCACATCTCTAAATTATATATGTAGATACCCTACAACAGCAATCAGAAATGTGTCTGGGCCACAGTCAATTACGCTTACTGCCTGTCAATCAATTTGTGCGTCATTGTATTGTTGTTTCAGCAAAGTATTGAGGCTCAATGCCATTTTTGTTATGTTACTCATCAGTTGTCTGTTGAGGGCGCTATTTTTCTTTTGACAACCGTTTCTGCACTATGTCGGTCTCAATAAATAACATTTGGTAATTTTGGAGTGCTGGAAAGAGGAGGGGTGTCTAATACAGCACCTTTAAGGCTTGTTTTCAGATCATATTTTTTTCTTACCCCATTTGCAATTTTATTTCTTCTTGTTTTAAGCATAAATCTTAACTAAATGTATCTTGTTTTAAAACTGAAGGGTGGAAAGTGCTAGTGTCTACAATTGGAATTATAAAAAATGTTTTTTTTTACAAACAAATACCAGAAAACACACCCTGTCTTCCATACGTTGTACAAACAGATATTCCCGCCCCAAACACGTGTGGTTGGAGTGAACGTGTTGAGCTTGTCGAGCATCTGCGTAAGATGGCAGGGGAAGACTCATTCATATTAATCAGTAAAGCGCTACCTGCTTTGTTTGTTAGGAGTTACCAAAACCGAGTTAAAAAGCAGCATTGTTTCTGTTGCTATCAAATTCTACAGTTGTACAATACCTTCAGCTGTCAAATATTATGAATCATAGCCTCAATGATCGCTTCAAACAACACTACGACAACAAGCAAAATGATTGACAGGTGAAAAGCGTCAATGATGATGGTCCACGGACACATTTATATTTGCCGTTTATAAAGTCAGCTGTTATTTATTTTTTCATTTAAAGATGGCGCTGCAGGTGGTTGCTTTGTTGTGGAGCTCTCTAGCATTTTTGTTTCTCATGTTTTTAGTGACTCTTTCCCGACCAGATTCACCAGGGATGAACTGCTGAAAATTCAGCAGAGCTTACATGATTATTCAGACATTTTATTTAACTCCATCTTAGTTGGAGGCGCTGCGGTTCTCTACAAGTGATCCAAAATATGCACGCGAGGGAAGAGAGCCTGCGCACTTGTGAAGCTTCGACGATGCGGCTTTATGACTCCTCTGCCGAGTATTCGTCTGGTGAATGTCATCTCCCTCCCAAAAAACGGACATACTGCTTCTGCTCACTTAAACAAGGACTTTACTAACGCCGCTGCTCTGTGTTTCACGGAAACCAACCCGGACAGCGCGCTTCAAGTAGACCCATGAACAGAGATTTTAACCAGTTCCAATGATTCCTTCCGGTTTTTTTTAACCTCATTGAGCATTCTGCTGTGTGCCCTTTAAGTTATCTTGGCAGGACGGCCACTTCTAGTGAGAGTAGGCACAGTACTAAATCATCTCCATTTAAACAATTTGTCTGTGGACAGATAAATATCTAAGCTCTTCAAGAAAACTTTGTGACCCTTTCCAGGTTTATGCAAAGCAACAAATCTTGATTGTAGGTCTTCTGAGATCTTTTTTGCGAGGCATTTTCCACATCAGAAGATACTTCTTGTGAATAGCAAACTCAAAATGTTTGAATGCTTTTTAGTCAAAGTAGCTCTAACCCACACCTCCAATATCGTTTCATTATTTGGATGTAATTTTTGACAACTCCTGCCTCTAATTAGCTTTTGCTGACATCATTAGCCCATGCTGTTCACATACTTTTCCCCAACCTACACTGTGAATGTTTGAATGATGTATTCAATATGTACAAAACCAATACAATAATGTGTTATAAATTAAAACAGATTGTTTGTGTTCACAATTGTAGATTCACCTAAGACACATTTTTTACATAAATGCAGGCAATTATAAAGGGTTCACAAAGTAAACCAAGCTTATTCTGTTACAGATGCATGAAATTCTGCTAACTCAAATTGTATCTGGTTTGTTCTCTTGACACAATTTCATCACCCACCTTATCAAATAAACACTCCGATTTACTCGTTTCTGCATATTTATAATTCAGCAGATGCTATTCTTGTTATCAGGTGCATCAATGATAACACTCCTGTACATCCATTCTGGACTACGTTGTATAGAAAACGCAATTAGCCTGCCTCATTACAATTACTTACTTAAGCTAATGTATTAGACATTACATGTTGCTTACAAGAGATACATAAAAATATAACTGAACTGCTGTTAAAATTTGTTATACATTTGCATAAAATGTGTTACCCATTAGCATTGTATGTATTAAATAATTTAAATATAAAACAAGACCCGAGTGAACACGTTTCTGTGTACAGAACATGTCTGGGAACATGTCCAACAGAGATGTCGGCTGAAGAATTACAGGTGCAAGGGCACAGGGCCAAACTACACAGAGTCGAGCTTGAGGTCATTAAAAAAAAAAAAAGCATATAAAAAGCTGACGCAGAGACAAGAAGATTCAGATGCTGTTGAGTCCAGTGCAGTATCGCGGACTCGACGAACTTCCAGCTATGATGCCTTTGAAAAAGATTGATAAATTTTTCGTTTTATATATATATACACACCTATACATTTTGATAGCTAAGAAAATTGTAACCAATAAAATGATTTTATAGATAACAAAAAGACTTGCCTAACAAGACTTTTGTGTTTTAAGTAAGCCAGAACATACTGCAAAGGAGCCTTTCGTCCAGGTTGTAATAATTTATACTTATAATTTAGGCCAGATTCAATTTATTTTACCTAACCTGAGAATAAAAAAATAAAGGTAGAAGTGTGTTAATTTGCTACACTGTTAAACAACTCCAAAGAAAAATCCCAAAAACCTATTAACCCAGAGTTGTCACAACAGCTTTTAATGAAGGGGGAAAGACAAAATGTTCTACAGAAAATTGTCAGAATCAAGAAATTAGGAATATCCACTCACACACAAGACAACGTCTGTATATACTTGACTAGTCGCAACTTCATTTTATTCATTTAAGAGACAGCTAAAAATTGTAAGATCTTCTGTGAAAGACCAGCTTTAGGTCCAGAGTCCAGATTTATTTTGTAATGGTATTCCTGTGAAAAGGAGGACACACCAATTAAAAGGAGATAAATATATAGAAATCTTTCACTCTGTAAATACAATTTTTAATATCCATATTAAAAAAAAAATCCATATTTAAGATGCACTGCTTCACAAAAAAAAAAAAAAAAAGTGGCCGTTTGGATTTAAATAAGATGACATGAGTCTATGATTGGATCATTATTGCTGTGATTTTACAGAGTGGTTTGACTGTCCCATCAATACAAGCTCTCGGCCAAAATTTAATGCAACTCTGGATGGAAATAAATGTTGCATAAGGTTGTCTAAACTATGCCACGACGAATGTGTGCAGTAAACAAAGCTAAAGGTGGTTCAATGCAATATTAGAGGTTGCTCCTTTTTTTTTTTGGCCAGGCAGTGCAAGCAGCAGTAGCAATTGAGATGCCATGATAATACTGCTTATTTAATACAATACTCACAATCTTCTTCAAAATTAATACAATTTATTTTTCTTTCTTCTATGTGAAGGATATGATAAATACTATAAAATACATACGCATTCATGCTCTTCCCGCTGCCACTCAGCACTATATAAGGAGTTTTCTGAGATTTCTGTTTTTCCTGCAGAAGAGCCACGGTGCCCAGAGGAGTGTCACTGCTGCTCATCTTCTTCAGCAACTGCAGCAATAATGACCACAAGCTTTAACTCAACTGCTTGGCTGACATACCACTAAGCCATTTCCTGTGACATGTAGTATATCTCTGCACACTGGACATTAATATTCACCAACAAGGTCACTTAGATTTTCCACCACAGAAGCAAAACATGATTTTATTAAATCCCAAATAATGTCTGTAAAGAAAGACAATTAATTGTGCCGCATGTTTATTATGCTTGAAGGATGTGAAGAAAACATACCGCTTCTTCCTCTTGTTTTTTCATCCGTCGTTCAGTCTTCATCTTGCCCGAGCCCTTGCCATGGAAACGATGGGACAGCTGTCTGAAAGCCTGGAGGATGAAAGACATGATGTTGAACACTTGTATGGACATTTCTGAAGCAGGTGAAATAGTTATGCATTTACATAACAGAGATGATTGGTTGAGAACCACCACACATGCACAGACCTCTTTAGGGCAGAGCTTGCGACCAGATTCATCAACATATTCAATCTTGATGTCTGGCCTGTAGTTATCCTTTTCTTTGAAATCCTGAGTGAAGCCTCTGTATTCCTCCCTCCTGCTGTACTTATCATCAATATTCCTGCAGTGGAAAGAAAGGACTTAATATTCACTAACATGTTACTTAGAGGTTTTCGCAAGCAAAATAACAACAATGAAGCTTGTGCGGGATTATTTCGTGATGATCTTAATAAATATTGTAGCATCTACTTACATCTTGTCTTCAATACAATAGTTGTCATTTGGCAGAGCTGCTTTTGGAGCTTTAACACGAGCCACTTTCTGCATTTGTGTGTCAAGCAGTCCTGTAAGGGTAACATTTCAAAAGCATATACTACTATTTAAAAGTTTGGAAAAACCTACTCATTCTTTAATATAACTATTATGGTAACCCTTTATAATAAGGTTACATTTGATAACATTAGTTAGTTATTAACAAAGATTAATAAGTGCTGTAAACAATATTTTGTCAATTGTTTTTTCATGATATCCAATGCATTAACTAATGTTCATGAATGGAACCTTATTGTAAAGCGTTACCACTATCCAAGAAACATAAATTCAGTCAAGTATTTCCAAAGTATTGACTGGTAGTTTGTATATTATCCATAACATTACAGATGCCACAACATAAGATATCCACATCCAGATTTATCCAGTTCAAAAGCAATTGATGCAATATCTCACCTTTGTTCTTGCACAAAAGCAAAGCTGCAGCGAGACCAGAGTTCACAATGGGCTCTTCATCCAGAATAGTTGTGGAGGCTGTTGCAAACTATAACAGAATACAACAGGAGAGAATACAGTAAAGACAATTTTTTTTAATCTTGAAGAAAATGTTTCCCAGCTCAATCAAATGGAAGTCAAGCTCAAAAAGGAGGAAGTAAAGACTCACGTCGGCTGGTTTCGGCTCTTCATCCAGGTTGACTGTGCTCCAGCCCACATTATCATCCATATCAGAGTCTGATTGTCCGGCTCCCTCTTTTTCATTGTCTTTTTCAAAGTCCTGTGACACACAACAGGAAAATTTAAGATAATCAGGTAAAACTATAGAATACATACAGAGGGGAACGTTGAGATGGTGTGTACCATGATGTCTTCTTGGTCCTCTCGGTTGCCTGACAAACCGTAGGTGGGGATGTCACCAAGAGTGCGGCAAAACTCAGAGGTGGCGTTGAAGACGATGTTGTTCTTTTTGTCTGGGTCGTTGTCATCATCACCTGCTGGCCCAACTCTATTCATCTGCTCAGCCACCTGGAAGGAGCAATCAGAAACACAATAGGGTATGAAACATTTGAAATCCTTATGCCATGCATATATCAATAAAACCCACACTTTCAAACGGTCAACAAATGCACTTTTTAAAAGGAATGTTCTGCGTTCAATTAAAGTTAAGCTTAATCGACAGCATGTATGGCATAATATTGATTACCTAAAAAATTCATCCCTTCTTTTCTTGTATGTTAACTAAATGAATGTTAACATGATTTTAGTGTGATAAAATCACTTACTAACCTTTTCAGTGTAAAGTTATAGCCAATTTTACAACTTTGTTGCCATGATCGTGTTGTCAACAAACCCTAAAATTATGATTTAAACAACTTTCAGCTCAAACACAACATGAGTTTAAACAGAAGAATTAATGTTAATGCTTTTCTAAAATTATAAGTTTGAGATTTCTACCTTTTAAACACTCAAAAAATGTGTATGTTGTATGCGCCTCAGTGCAACCACTATTTTTTTATTTTTTTTTTTTTTTTTTTTTTTAAAGAAAAGTACGGACGAGTCGAAAATATATTTTTGAGGTAATCAACAGTATTCCACAAATGCTGTTGATTGAGCTTAACATGTATTGAACCTGGAATATTCCATTAAGGGTGTTTTCTGACCTGTAGCTCATTTGATTTGTTTCTAAACGGGGTACAAATTTTACAATGTTGAATTATTTCCTTGGTTGCTTTCACAAGGCATAATTCAAAATGAACCAAAACTGTGTTAAACTTTCTTTCAGGAAAATGTTTGTGCATTATTCTGGGATTTAGCGCATACATCAACATGCTGGTTAAAATGATTTACCAATAAAAATATGTCGCCACAAATTTTTGAGCATTGAATATGCAAAACGTCTCTGCATGGTACAGCATGCACATTCCAGTCAGAGGTTGCGATGCAAATAAACATTATACGACACTCGGATGGATAGAAGTTGCAAAATCTGTGGCTTTAGTTGCTTTTGTATTATTTCTGCATTAAAAAGTGCCTGTTCTCTCTGTCAAACAGCTTTCTATCTCCCTCCAACACACAAACATACATCAGAAAGACTTAAAGTCTGTTTGCAACTATCCAAAAAGAGAAGCAATCGTGCTAAAGTTACCTAAGAAATTATTAAACAACTTCTATTTTAAATGTGCAATTATATTAATTATACAGTTCTGTGAAAAAGTATTTACCCCATCCTTCTTCTGTTTTTCTGTATATCTCATACTAAATTGATTAAAAAAATAAAACAAAAGGTAATCGGAGTGAACACAATACAGTTGTTAAATGATAATGTTATTTAATGAAGCAAAAAATACCAACCTGGCCTGTGTGAAATGCACTCTTAGTTACTAAAACCCTAAATCTCTGAAACTGCATTCATAATGGGGTTCAGCATGACTAGACACATCAGGCCTGATTACTACAGCACTGTTCAATCAAATCAACACCTAAAAAGAATTTTCAGCAGCATGAAGTCGGCAAAAAGGTCTCACCCAGTAGCAAACTATGCCAAGGAAGAAATTTCAGAAATGAGGAGGAAAAAGGTGATCAGTCTGGGAAGGGTTAAAGCTATTTCAAAGGCTCTGGGACTCCAAAGAACCACAGTGAGAGCCATTATCTCCAAATGGAGAAAACTTGGCACAGTAGTGAACCATCCCAGAAGTGGCCGTCCTTCCAAAATTCCTCCAAGAGCACAGCGACAACTCATCCAGTAAGTCACAAAAAAGCCAATGACAACATCCAAAGGAACTGGAGGCCTTCCTCACATCAACAAAAGTCACTGTTCATGACTCAACTATCAGAAAGACACTGGCCAAAAATGGCATTAATTCCACAGAATTTCACAAAAATATCATACCTATGGTCAAGCATGGTGATGGTAGCAAGATGGTGTGGGAATGCTTAGCTACTTCAGGGACAAGACAACTTTCAATAATTGAAGGAAACATGAATTCTGCTCTCTACCAGAAAATCTGGTCATCAGTCCGTGATTTGAAGCTCAAGTGCAACTGGCTTATGCAGCAATACAATGATCCAAAGCATTGGAGTAAGTATACCTCTTCATGGCTCAAAAGAAGCAAAATTTAAGTTTTAAAGAGGGTCACAATTCCACAACAGCCTTGTGAAAGTCTGATCTCCAGTTACTGGAAGCATTTGATTGTAGTTGTTGTTGCTAAAGGTGGCACAATCAGCTATGAAGTTTAAGGGGGCATTTTTCTGCAATAAAAAATATATATATTTGAAAACTGTATTTTGTGTTTACTCAGGTTGCCTTTGTATTAGGTTAAAATACAGTTTGAAGATCTAAAACAATTTAGTATGAAAAATACATAAAAAATAGAAGAAATCAGGACGGGGCAAATATTTTTTAACATCACTAGTTGCCAAAAGGATATATCAAAGTTTTGATTAAGAATTACAGTGATGTGATGACCTACAGATTTCTTCTCCATAGATTCATCAGGCATACTCATGCTTTTTATAGGGATATTGTTTGGATCTTTGTTCTGATGGGACGGACAGCATTATCACTACAAATAGGGCTGTCATGATTATAAAATTTGGCTAACGATTGATTGTCAAACAAATAACTGATTATGATGATTAATTGTCTCTCTTAGGGCTTTCACGATTATGACAATTCATTGTCATACAAAAATGTCTTTTGTCATAGTTGTATGTATGCTTCATAATCCTTAAAGTCATTAATTCATAAATCAAAACTTATGAAACTACATTAAAAATACATATTTTGAATATCAAAATACTTAATCAACGTCAACTTGGTCCAATTTGCAATTACACCGTTGTTGTTGGAATCCAGCCAAACTGAATAGCTATCTTATATTATATTGAAGTATGCAATAGTAAAATATTACCATCCAAAATTCATCAGTTTCACACTTTACTTTAAGGCTCTCTGATTAAACCCACAAGCCCTTATTTCACATGAAGAAAGATCTTTGAAATTCTGTGTTTATTTATTCTATCATCTCGGGCGTTAAACAGGCATCCTCTGTGTCACTGTGTCATTAACACTGCATTTATGAACCCACAATGGCAAATAACATTCACTATTACACTATATTTATATTAAAGTTAAACTGGACCGCTTTGCATTCACTAAAATCCTCATTTATATTTTCACGGGAGATAGAAGCAACCCTCCACAGGCAATGCATGCATCACAACGCTTCAAGTCCTGTTCCGAGGCGTTTAATCTTCACATGCTCTTCTGGCGCTGAACGGCTCAGTGAAACTGTTGGGTGATCAGAAGATCATTTTGTAATTGAGACAGTCCTAAAACAAGCTAACTGCTCCAATGTTCATTTGAAATAGGATCGAGACTGTCTTGTCCAGGTGTTTGAGAAAACGCACCAGGTTCCAAAACAAATGCTCAAAACGGGCCAGGTGCGAAACTGCCCTTAATATGAGCTCATTTTACTTACATTGGAGCTTTTTGCTTTTAGTCTTCATGACTATTAGCTTTGATATACGCATTTAAAATTTTCAGACTCTTTCTTCTGGGAAACATGGACTCTGCATACATAGATTTTTGTCCAATCAAATGCGTTGTTGCTTCTCTACCAAAAAGTGGCAAAGTAGCAAACCATGGTTCATGGAAGTGACATAACTAATGCCTACTGACTAATATACACACATACATATGAAAAGGGATGACCCCATTCAATATGTCCCATCAAAACTTCCTATTTCAATAGCAAAATGTCAACACAGGAAAGAAAACTGTGCTTGTCAAGTGATTTCATGATGTCTTTGTCTACTGTCTAATTCTTTAATAATGGAACAAAGCACAGAGTAACTGCTGACCCTCTGTCCTGAGTCTTTGAGCATCTGTTTCTGTCTGAGTTTCCTCTGTTTCTCCAGCTGTTTCTGGAGCTCCTGCTCTGCTTCATCCTCTTCCATCACAGCAGGCTCTGGAGGGGCAAAGTCCTCTGAGAGAGACAGATAAAAGAATTAAGTAGGAAGAGTGTGGGTACAGAAAATAGTGATTCCAAAGGAGAATTTTTGCAGAATTATTTTCTATATAGTGAAAGTGAAAATGAGCTGGAACTGTCACCGCTTCATGTATGACTTTAAAGGATTCGGAACGTAGGCCATGAGTCATTTGGATTCTCCCTCACCATCTTCACTAATGTCCATGTCAGCCATTCTCACGTCATCTGACTGTTTAAGCACATCGCTTGCCTTGGTGCTGGTTCCCATGTCAAAATCCTCAGGATCCTCCCCCTCTTCATCTGCTTGTCTTTTGCCTCGACCTCTTGACCTGAGCACCAATACCAGCCGAAAACATACAGGATTAACCAGACATGAAAGAGATGTTTAAGTAAAGTTTTGCTAGACCTTTATATGCCAAAAGGGTTTACCTGGAGCCGAAATCTGAGCTCCGTGTGTCATCTACCAAGAGATCATCTGACTTCTCTTTCTTTCTGATTTTTTTCACTCGCCGCTTGGTCTTCTTGAAACCCACCTGATAACACAAAAAAAAAATAAAACAACTGTCAAAAATGAAATCAAACTCCGAAAGTAGTACACTTGTACAAGTGTTGTGCTCACCATGTCCTGTGATGTGTAGTATTCAGAGGCGAGGGTAAGTGCAGGCATGTCCAGAGACTGTGCTTGACTTTGCAGGCTCTCTCTGATAGCCTGTAGCTCACGCTCTCTTTCACCCCCCACAAAACCACCGGCATTCAGTCTGAAACTCTTCTTCTTCTCCCCCTCGATCTCTTCATCGTACTTGGACAGCACAGACTTTGGCTTAAACTGAAAAGAATTTGAAGAGACAGGGGATGTCAAAGTCGAAGTGGATATTGAAGCTAAAGTGTGGAATTATTTAGATGTTAAAATACCTTTTCCAACACAAGCTTAAATAAATACTTCACCCACAAATGTATTTTCAAGTTCTTTTTACTATAAAGCTCAATTTTAACTTCCACATTCTTCTACTTTTGTTTTTTGGTGATTCGTATTCTTTGTGCATTTTGCCACCTATTGGACAAGGAGGAGAATTTAAAGTAAAAAGAACTTAAATATTTATCTGTTTTTCCACCCACACCTATAAATCGCTTCTGAAGATATAGATTTAACACTGGTGTGTTATGGATTATATTTATGCTTCCTCTACCTGCTTTTTGGAGCTTCAAATTTCTGCCCACCATTGTATGGACCTACAGAGCTGAAATTTTCTTAAAATAATTATTTGTGTTCTAGAGAATAAAAGTCATACACATCTGGAATGGCATGTTTCCACAAACAGTGTAAACATTGTGGCACTATAAAGACATTGCTCTAATAGTTGAAAAACTCAACCAATGACGCAAATTTGAGGTGGGTATCAGTATGAAATCAGACATCATTATTTTTGGAATTCCGTTTGGTGTAGCTCGAGACCTACAAATGACAAACTTTGCCTTTAAACAAATGTAAAAAAAGAATAATAGGTGAGCTTACAATGATCATGTCATCCACACTCTCCTCTTCGTTGTAAGGTTTATAATCAGGCTTCTTCTTCTTAAGCTCCACATTTTTGTCTGCTTTTTCTTTGTCCACAAGACCCACATTCACAAGCACATCCTCTTCCTCTTCCAAAACACCTGTGAATATGTAAGTGAATATGTAATATGTGAATATGTAAGTGTGTGTGTGTGTGTTCTTGTGTAGGTGGTGTTTCTTCTCTTAATTTAACAGATGCTTGCTTATATAAACCAACAGTACATTTGCTAAAGCGACAAGAGAACTATGGTTTTGCTAATAAATAATTCAGGCCGATTGGTGAACCATTTTGATTGAAAAGAACCTATTAAAAAGAAGCAGCTCACAAATTTGAATTAATTACAAGCAAGTTCTACTCTACACAAGCTATAATCAAGAGGTTTTCCATGAATGTGAGAACCCCTGTATGGTAATAGGGGATGCCAGAAACCGTGACCTTCAACCATTAACCTTCAGATAACTAGACCAGACCTTTAACCACAGGGTCATTCCAGCATCATCCTTTCAGCTCACCTTTGTCTTGAAGAGTTAGGACAATGGTATCCCCCTCTCTGAAAGACTCCACCTTGTGTTGAACCTTGAGCCCTTTAAGATCACGTGAGCTATACGATTCCTGGTAAAAAAAAAATGTTTTAAATTAAACTGTTACACAGGAAGGCCTATAATAAAATATAGATCATAGTTTAAGTGATTCTACTTTTTACATTCACAAACCACAGATTTTGACAGGAATGGAGAAACCAGATGACCAACAATTGTTACATGATCAAAGTCAGTTTGTCAATATGTCTTCCATTCAGTATTGTTGCGGATTAAAGCCTGATTGTGAACAGCAAGAAAGTGATAAGGTTACACACCCTCTTTTCCTGTGCAAACTGCTGCTCCACCAGATTGCTCACACCAAATTCTTCATCCATCTCTTCCAAGAGCTTAGCCTGTTGGAAGACAGAATGCACAAAGGGAAAAATCAAAAGTCTCAAAACCTTATGTGAGTCACAAAGCAAGGCATCTAATACTTTCTATTACCCTCCATCCTTACCCTCTTCTCTGCCAGTTCCTTCTCCTTGGCTAGTTTGCGACTCTTCTCCACCCAGGCGGCTGTGTCATCCAGCCATGGTTCGTCCTCTCCAAGTGTCTTCACCTTTCTGAGTACATACAATCAACACATTAGCCTTGCGAGGAGGCTTTAACCTTCAAGCAGAGTTTAAAGGGAACGTTCACACAAAAAACGCGTCTTTTACGCATCCTCATGCCATATCAGATCAATGACTTTCTTCTGCGGAACACAAAGATTTTCAGAAGAATATCTCTGCTCTGTAGGTCAATCCAATACAAGTGAATTGTGACCAGAACTTTGAAGGTCCAAAAGGCACATAAAGTCAGCATAAAATGTATTTATAAAACGCCAGTGGTTTAATCCATGTCTTCTAAAACAATTGCAGTCTTTAGGCACAACTGTGATTTCAAGCTTGATTACACTTTATTAAAATCATGATCGCCAAGGAAACTGCTGATGTCAAGACTTAGTGAAATAGGAGTTTTTGGTCGGTTATCACCCAAAACCAACTGGATCACTTCAGAAGACATGAGGTGCATCCCAACCGCACACTTCTGCACTATTCTACGCTATTTTTTAGTGCGAGTAGTATGTTAACACTGAAAATGCAGCAAAAAGAAGTGCATTTTAAGAACCTGGTTGATCCGTCAAACCTGAGTGTGGAATGTTAGGCACTTCGCACACTCAATGCACACAGCTTGCCATAGAAAGCGGAAGGGGCAGAGTTAACTGGCTGCGCTGCTGGTTTGACAAAACCATTGTAAATAATGAAGAATGTAGCAGCTGGTGAAGCTTCAGTGGATACAGCACCTTACAAAAGTGAGTTGAATGCTTTACCATCACCCTAAGCTGTGTGAATATGTATGCTATTTAAGATACAAGTGTTGAACTGAGGTTGGCTAACCTGCTAAAGCTAGCGGCAACACATCATGTGCATTTGAAAAGTAACTTCCATCAGCTGTTAAACGGCGAACGCTTCTATGTAGTAAAAAAAGTTAAGTTTTCCATTTGGGACGATACTACACTATGAAAATTCATACACTACATGGCTGAGTGCATAGTACATATTGTAAGTGCTAGTGTATTGTTTGAGACACAGCTATGGACTTAACCACTGGAGTCTGATGGATTTATTTGTGTGTTGACTTTGTGCTTTTAAAAGCTTCACATTTTTGGTAACCATTCACTTGCATTGTAAGGATTTACAGACCTGAGATTTTCTTCTAAAAATATTTGTTAGAGTTCAGCAGAAAAAAGGAAGTCATACACATCTGGGATGGCATGAGGGTGAGTAAATAAGAGAATTTTAATTTGAGCGAACTATCCCTTTAACTCGAATTCTGCTCTGCAAAGGCAAAATGCAGTAACTACACGTTCTGTTAAAATTAAGTACTGACTGACAATGGGTCTTTTATACAATGATCTTTCCTGTGAAAGTCTCAACTACAATCAAATTCAGAGAAAACAAACATTATATGATCCACATTTGGCTGAACAATCTAGGGCTGTTAAAATGACTGAAAAAAACAAATTAGAATTTCTTACTTAAATAATAGTAACATTCAAATTCGAAAGACAACTTTATGTTGGATGAAGAAAAGTACTGTATTGTCTCCTAAACCCACAATGCGCATGCGAGCGCAATGAGCAAATATAATCCAAATCAAGCATCGCATTTTTTTATTGAAATGAAATGACTGTTTAAAGTGCATAACGTTTTAAACAATCATTCATAGATCAAATATAATTTCCTAAATTTGCACGCAAGGAAACTGATGTAACAAAAGTGCATATAAGTGGAAGAGCATCAGTAATATGAGAAAACATGCTTCAACAGACAGTGTAATGTATTATGTTAACAAAAAATGGCAAACTGTTCTGAAACTATCCACTTACTCATACATCTACATATTGTTTGTCAAAAACACCAGACGGTCAACTTGATCTGCAGCAAGGGCTGAGCATTTTTGTTGACAATGTATCCAGCTGATGAAAACACACGCTCAGCTCTGACCGATGTGCCAGTAATACCTTGGACTGTTTTAAAAATGGCCCCTCGTCATGACATTTTCAAGAAAACTCTTTGGGATGAGAAGACTGCATGTGTGATCAGATGCTGTGGGTGATAGAGCAGCGGTTTCTTACACAACTTAAAAATTACGTTGGTTTTGTCAACAATCTTGCCTTCGATACTCCAGAAACCGAAGCAGCGTCACACAGCACTTTTAAGATGTTTTGGTGTAAATAAGATCCTCTCCGACTCCTCAATCTATTTTTCAGACATTATTCAAATTAGCAACGCAGCCGTGCCGCATCTAATAGGTTGAACTGGACATGCTAACAAAAACAAACAAATGTCAGCGGGCCTCCTGACACACCTTAAATTTTAATGCACGGTTTTTGCATTCAAATGTGCTTTTTTTAAATAAATGTAATATTTGAAATGTAAATTTTACAGCCCTAGAACAATCAAAATTTGAAAGCCATTTTTCTCAGTTTAAGTGAGCATTACTGCTGTGTTTTGGCATTTGTGATGAGGAGGACGGCGTGGCTGGGCTATGAGGATGCACGTCCAGCGCTGAATTGTCCTAATCAGCCGGGAGGGGTATAAACACGAGCCAGAGTTCTAGAAAGTTGCACGTTGCTGCTGTTTGTGTCTGTGCGTTTGTTTCTTTAAGTTGATTTAAGTCATTAAAGTTATGTTGACTGTTCTGCCGCTTCCCGCCTCCTTGCCCTTCGTGTAAACCCTGTTACAGCTTTGTAGGACAGAATTATTATCGGTTGCTGATGACAAAGAAGTCCTACCCCAGTTTCTTATTGAGCAGTCGCTTCTCTTTGAGAGCAGCCAGCTTCTCTCTCATTTCAGCCTGCTGTCGGATATGGACAGGATTGATGGTCTCGGCCAGGAGGGGCTCCTCCTTCGTTCCAGCCTCTGATTAAATAATTTGAATAATTGATCAAATCATTTGAAATTTAGAAGAAATACATCAAATAAGATGCTGTAATAAATAAGTTTCAACAAAAAACATTTAATGTATGTTTTATTATGTACAAAACAGCACTTTAATGTGATGTGACCAGCAATATCTCACCTTTCTTGGTTTCATTGAGCTCGAGGGGTTTCAAGCCTAGTTTGGCCCTCAGTTTACTGCAAGAAAAAGAGTAAAGGCATTTACCAGGGTGTTCCAGAACTACAGAGACTGCAAAACCAAATTTTCAAATGTGCATACATGCACAAAAACATACTTAGTCTCTTCAATGCTGAGTGAAGCATCACCGCCAGCAGATTTTGGACCAGGTACTGCAAAAGAAAACAACGGGAGAGTTAATACCATCCATAGTTACCATAAGTTTTTAACCATGATGACTTTCCTTTTAATGGATAAATATTTTAAAAACATTTAATACAGATTGCACTCACAAAGTGCAATTTATAACCAACAATTAAATTAAGTTAATAGCCAACTAGCATAACAATGAACAACGTAGTAAACACAAAGTAATTTCCATGACTTTTCAAGGACTGGAAACAACTATTAAAAATTTCCCTCATTACTCCATCTGTCAAAGCCTCAGAGACTACAGTAAAGCATAAATGTAGTTTGACAACAAAACTGGAACCCCTATGATGCCCAAAGATGTTGTCTATGCTCACTAGGTTTTCATCTTCACTCATGCACACTGACTCACCGCCGCTCTCCTCGTCTGGAGGATCAAGCTTCTCTTTCTTGACTCGTGGTTCTCCACTGCTCTTCTCTGCTTTACTGCGGCTATCTTTCTCTGTTGCACGGCCGCCCCTGTCTCTGGAGCGGGATCTCTTTCGCTTCTCGCGGTCCTTATCCTTATCCCGGTCCTTGTGACGGTGTTTCTTATGCTCACGGTGTCGTTCCTCTGGATCCCGTTCCTTCTCCTTCTCTTTGTGTTTCTTTGATGAGCCCATGTCGAGTTTGAGGACTAAAGTGTTTTCTTGCTCTCTCTTAAGCAAGTATGTTGATTTCAACACAGCGAACAAGTGCTTTTCTATCTAAATACAGACAAGGCTAAAACTACATAGTATTAGGAGTAAAGTATATAATCCGCGATATAATCAGTGAATTACTTCGTATTTAATTGTGCAACAAAATGTATACAGTACACAAACACAGCTAAAGCTACCCGCAGCAACGCAATCGTATTATAAACGCGGTGTTTGGCTGCTTCTGTTGGCTAATACAACTTCCTGTTTAAATGGACAAAAAGAGACTTACAGCGCCACATACTAGTACGGAGGGGAGTTGCTCTTTATTAGACATTTAGTTTTGTTTTTTATTCAGAATCAGAATGAGCTTTATTCCAAAGTATGCTTCCACATACAAGGATTTTTTTCTTGTTGATAGAAGCTTCAGTGCACAACATTACAACAAGACAGAAATAAAGAATAAAAGAGTGAACAGAAATAGAAGTATATATAGAAATACACAATAAGACAAAAATATATAGTATGTACAAATACAAATAGGTTATATTTAGTGCAAGGGAATGTAATGCTGAAGAGGTAGGATATGTTAAATAATATCATTGACTGGGAGTCACATGGCACCATGCCAGGTTCGGACGTGTGAACAGCGAGCTCTGTGCACTTTGCTAGCTTTAACACTATGTATCATAAACCGGTGAGATTCAATACACTCTGTTCCATAACTGTTCTAGGAAGACAAAATGTCAAAGAATTCAAAATCCTCTGACTCTGGAGACATTAAAATACACGCATGTACTCAAGCTGGCCAAATTTCTGATCATCCGATAAAGATCTTGTGTTATGCGATTCGAGGAATAAAGGAAGGCTTTCTTGGAACAATTTTCTTGTTTCCAGACTTTGCGAATTCGACAAGAGAGAAACGTGATCGATTCAAAGAATGCAAGAAACTCTTACCTCAACGGAAGGTTGCTTTTGCAATAATGATCCCGGCCCAATTTAAAATAGATGCTAAGGATGGCTGCAAATTATTTACATGTCCCCTGCAAGCGATGTCCTTCATAAAGTCAATGGAGTGAGTAAGTTATTTTGTGGTACTCACATTTCAGCCGAGTGGACTGACTCACTGAACATTCACTTGAATGTCCAAGGAAACTGAGCACCTTTTTTGTTACTTTTTGTGCTGGTTCCATCTAGTGGCTGGATTTTGTGAAGTAACACTCCTTTGGGACAGTTTGTTGGTGAATCTGCACATTTTTCATGCTTATGCCTCCTAATGGCTGGAGTTTGATTCATGGAATATTTCTTGCAAGTCATTGGAGTGATTAGGTAATCTGCTGCACTCACGTAGCAGCCGAATGTGCTGGTTCACTGAACATTCGTTTGACTGTCCGTGGAAAATGAGAGCCATTTTTTTGTGCTGTTCCGACAAGTTTGTTTTGTGGAGTAGCACACCTTCGGGACATTTATGTGGATGAATCTACATGTTCTTTGTGTTTATTCTACCTATTGTCTGGAGTTTGTTTTAAAGATTATCTTTTGTCATGTAATTCTGTCTCACAAAATTTGTATTGAAACACCGGACTTGAGCAATCTGATGGCAAAGTTGTCGTGGGTATGCGTGGACTGTTTGAGTTTAGAGGGATGGACGCTAGTTGGCGCTGTCGTGCGCAGGATTAATGCGCATGTTTTTCTTTTTCTGTTTGTTTGATTCAGGAGGCAAGTTTGGGGTTTGATTGTAGCACTAGTGTTGGAATGGGGTCTTTATCATTTTATTTTTGAAACACAATCATTTTTTTTTATATGTCAACATGTCAAATGTTAATATGAGCAGATTGTCTCTCTCCATGTGGAATGTGAATGGGTTGGGGCACCCCATAAAAAGAAGGAAGGTCATTTCCCTTCTTAAGTGTAAGAAATATGATATAGTGTTTCTTCAAGAAACGCATCTTACCCCCGCAGGAAGCTGAAAAATTTGGGAAGATATGGGGTGGACATGTTCTCTTAAGTGCTGGCTCAAGTAAGAGCAGGGGAGTCATTACAATGATAAGTAAGCATCTACAATATCTCAAACGGACTAAAGATAAATTAGAAATCATTATTGTTTGTCAAATTCAGGGGCAAATTCTTATTTTGGCTAATATCTATGCATCTAATGCTGATGATCAGGGCTTATTTATAATTCTTGAAGGGATGTTGCAAGCTGCTGGCACCCCTCATGATATAATATTAGGAGGAGACTTTAATCTTTTGATGGTCCTTGATCATAGTGAGCAAAAGTGTGTAAGCCCCCTAGAGCAACATTGACAGCTCACAGGATTTGTAAAAATCTTGGTCATACAGATATTTTGAGATGTTTGAACCCATCTGGTAGAGACTATACATTTTATACATCAGTCCCTAAAATTTATTTCTAGAATATATTTTTTATTATATCTAAATCCCTGATTTCATCAGAATTAGAATCAGAATCAGAACTGACTTTATTGCCAAGCAAGTTTTCACATACAAGGAATTTGCCTTGGTGTTTTATGAAGTCAATAACAATAAACATAGTAAGATAAATAATAAACTATTTTAGATACAATACAGTATGTATAGAAAAAGTTAACTGACTGGTTTTAATAAAGGAGCTGTACAGATGTGCAAAATATGTGCAGTTGTGCAGGGATGTGCAAAATATTTGCAGAATATGAACCGTAGAATGTGCAAATGTTTGCTGTTCACAGTTTGTGTATAATAAAAAGTGCAATATACCAGATTAATGTTCTTTACATTGACGCAAGACAGATGTGGAAATTATGTAAATGTAACGTGTAGTGTCTATGGAGGTGGGATAAGAGACAGTGTCAGGAGGGGTCTTAGACCTTGTTTATGAGGCCAGCTACAGACGAGAAGAAACTGTTCCTGTGGTATGAGGTTTTGTCCTGATGGACTGTAGCCTCCTGCCGGAGGGGAGTGTCTCATAGAGTTTGTGTCCTGGGTGGGAGGGGTCAGCCACAAACTTTTCTGCCCGCCTCAGGGTCCTGGAAGTATACAGGTCCTGGAGAGATGGCAGATTGCAGCCAATCACCTTCTCAGCAGAAAGAATGACATGCTCCACTCTGCTTATGTCCTTGGCACTGGCAGCAGCATACCAGATGCTGATGGAGGAGGTGAGTATGGACTCAGTTATGGAGGTGTAGAAGTGCACCATCATTGTCTTTGGTAGGTTGAACTTCTTCAGCTGCTGCAGGAAGTACATCCGCTGCTGTTCTTTTTTAATTAGAGAGCTGATGTTCAACTCCCACTTGAGGTCCTGGGAGATGATGGTTCCTAGGATGCGGAAGGACTCCACAATGTCAACTGGAGAGTCACACAGGATGATGGGGTTGGGTGGGCCTGGGGTCCTCCTGAAATCTATGACCATCTCCACTGTCTTCACAGCATTGAGCTCCAAGTGATTCTGACTGCACCAGGTCACCAGATTATAAATCTCCCACCTGTAGGCAGACTCATTCCCACCAGAGATGAGCCCAATGCAGGTGGTGTCATCTGCAAACTTCAGGTGCTTGACTGACTGGTGACTGGAGGTGCATCTGTTAGTGTACAGGTAGAAAAGTAGAGGGGAAAGAACACAGCCTTGAGGGGAATCAGTGCTGATGGTCTGGGAATCAGAGACATGTTTTCCTAGCCTCACGTGCTGTCTCCTATCAGTCAGGAAGTATGTGATCCACCTGCATATGGAGTCAGGCACATTCAGCTTGGAGAGCTTGAATAGTCTCTCCCCGTGATGAAGAGAGTTGTCATTGTGGTGGGGAAGGAGGGGGCCTCTGAGTTAAGGAGCTGTGGAGAGGACCAAGCCTCTGCTGTGATGGGGAGGTGGAGCAGGGCTGGAGCTGAGTGGGATGGAGCTGGAGCTGATCAATGGTGTCATGGGGATGGTGTCAGGAATGTCCCATTGTCTTTCAAAGTGACAGTAAAACTCATTCAGACTGTTGGCCAGGCGCAAGTCGTTAGTGGAGTGGGGGACTTTAGGCTTGCAGTTTGTGACCTGTCTGAGCCCTTTACAGACAGAAGTAGAGTCGTATGCTGAGAACTGCTGTGGAAGTTTCTCAGAGTACAGCTGTTTGGCATCTCTCACCGCCTTATTAAACCTGTACTTTGTCTTTCTGAACCTGTCTTTGTCCCCACTTCTAAACACTTCTTCTTTCTCTAACATTAGGTGTCTGAGTTTGGATGTGAACCAGGGTTTGTCATTGTTGTAACTCACCCTGGTGTGTGATGACACATTGATGATGTATGATGTCACAGCTTTTATGTACTCATCCAGACTGTTGGTAGTAGTCCTGAAAACATACAGTCAGAACAGTTAAAGCATGACTGTAGATCCTGCACAGCCCCACTGGTCCACTGCTTTGATGTCCTCACAACAGGTTTAGATAGTTTTAATTTCTACCTGAATCTGATTCTACCAGGAATCAGTTGGACCATAACATGGTCAGAGTGACCCAGTGCAGCGTGGGTGACGGCATGATAGGCACTGCTTACTGTAGTGTTACAGTGATCCAGAATGTTCTCCTCTCTGGTCGGGGATTTATACAACAACTTCATCTGTTGTTGATTGCTCAATTGGAAACATTTTAGTCTCAGGTCACATCCTGGTAAGTTAAGATGTGTTGCCACATACGGAGAAAAGGAAATCATATTTACATTTATGCATTAGCAGACACTTTTATCCAAAGCGACTTACAGTGCATTTATTACAGGGACAATCCCCCCAGAGCAACATGGAGTTAAGTGCCTTGCTCAAGGACGCAATGGTGATGGCTGTGGGGATTGAACCAGCAACCTTCTGATTACCAGTATGTGCTCTAGCCCACTACGCTACCACTCATATAGTTGGTGCTTTAATGTATCCCTTTTGCAAAATCCTGAATCCCAACAAATGTTAAAAGCTGAAATCATTGTTTATATGGAGACCAACTGGTCCTCAGTATCCTCTGTGGGCATGCTTGAGAGGCACTTAAAGTGGTTCTTAGGGGCCATATCATACAGTATGCCTCACTCACCAAAAAGTTCAAAGCAAGATAACTTTTGGAGTTGGAAGTGAATATTAAAAGTGCAGAGACAGATCTGAAGTGCTGAATGTCGTCTGATGGCCTCAGAGAATTTACCCGATTGAAATACAGATATAATACTATTTTTTCACAGAAGGTGGAATTTTGGCTATTCAGGGCAACACAGTCATACTTAGAGTCAGAAGACAAGGCAGGTGTTACATTCCATATTGTCTTTTGTTTATGTACTTTTATTTTGAAATTATTGTTAAGTTCCTGTTTCCTGGTCTTTGTCTTATGTCCTGTTTTCCCTCCATGTCAATGTGACTGATTTTCATTGGTTCATTGTTTAATTACCTTGTTATCAGTTCTAGTTTATCATTGGTTTCAGTTTATTGCCTTGTCATCTTGTTTTGAGTTTTAGTTTTCCATTGGCTTTCGTTTCCCCTTGTTTTTGTATTTAAGTCCACATGTTTACCTTGTCCATGGTCGAGTATTGTTGTGACCCTGACCTCTATCTGCTGTTACCCTGATGTTTGCATGTCAATAGTTTAATGTTAGTGTATCTGAGCCTTAGTCTGTCTGTTTATGTTCCTAGTCTTAGTCCCTAGTCTAGTTATCGTCTCCAGTTCCTGTATCACCATTGTTTTGTTAATAAATCTGCACTTGGGTCCTACACTTCGCCTTCATCCTTGCCTTGACTGCTTCAAATCGTAACAGCAGGATGGTTAGATATATAAGAGATTTTTTTCAACCACTCCCTCAGTGAAATCTGCTTGTGGTGAAATTTATCTCAGCCTTTGATATTAATGATGCTTTTAAAGAATTCTATATTGATCTATATAGTTCCACAGTTGCCGCTGAGTTTTTTTTTTTTTTAGATCTTATGCTACAGAACTGGCTTCACACTTGCTATAAGTTTATACAGAATCATTAATGAATGGAAAGATTCCGACAACCATGACACAAGCTCAGATCAGCCTGATTCTTAAAAAGGACAAAGATCCAAGCGAGTATAAGATTAACAGTCCAACCATCCAGCTATACATTAAAATATTGTCAATATGTTCGGGGCCGTAGCTTCTCTGATAGGGGTGTTTCATCAATATCATGTGGTCCGTAGCAAATGATCAGACTTCGGTCACTGCCATCTCACTTGATGCCAAAAAGGCATTTGATATGGTAGAATGAGATAATTTTTATAAGATTTTCGAAATGTTCGGGAATACTTTTATTGGTTGGATTAAGTTACTTTATAGACACCCGGTAGTGGCAGTACAAAGGAATGGATTAATTTCAGATTATTTTACTCTGGATAGGGGCACCCTGCAGGGTTGCCCGCTTTTCCCATGATTGTTCTGTCTTACCCTGGTACCATTAGCAGTCGCAATAAGAAAGGAGGATGATTTTCCAGGGGTGGTGGCGGGAGCTGTGGAGCAGAAGCTTTTGCTTTACACAGATTATATTTTATTATTCGTCTCAGACCCTACTAGATCTGTGCCTTGCCTCCACAGAATAATTAATTCCTTTGCTAAATTCTCAGGATACAGAGTTAATTGGTCTAAATTGCAGCATACTTCCTGGTAATGGCTTTTCAGCCGGGCGCCTTCCAGTGGCCCAAACAGGGCATCAAGTAATTGAGTATTATATTCCCAGCAAAGTTGTGTGATTTAGTTTATTTTGACCCTTTAATAAAAAGGTTTTCGAGCAATATGGGCAGTTGGGCATCATTACATTTATCTATGATTGGGAAGATTAATGTTATTAAATTGAATTGCATTCCAAAATTCAACTACCTGCTACAGTCTCTCCCTATAGATGTATGTCCCCCTCTCTTATTTCAAGCAATTTCATAGTATAGCAGAGTCCTTAATTTGGAATGGTAAACGTCCCAGATTACATTTCAGTAAATTGCGTAGGCTGATTGACAATGATGGGCTAGGCCTACCCAAGATTTAGTTTTATCATTATGCATATTTTTGACATTTACCTCACTGGTCACTCCCACCAGAGAGAGCCCCTCCCAGGTTTTGTACTGAACAGGAAGTTCTTGCTCCTATTTCACCATTGCAAAGCCTTTCTATCAAACTAATCAGAGAAGTTAAGTAACACACCGTTATCTCGATTTTCACTCAATATGGACAAAAGTGACAAGAATGTTTAATTCGGACATTTATTTAAATGTGGCCTCGAGCATATGGCTGAACCCACAATTATGTATTAATAAGTCCCCTTTCTGCTGGTCAGAGTGGATTGTGAGGGAGGTTAATACACTTGGTGACGAGAAAGATTTAAACTTGGTATTAGAGGAGGGAGTGTGGGCTAGGATTCTAAGAAACATCAAGTCTGCGTCTAGATATGCAAGGGTGTGCCTTATGCAATTCAAGATTTTACAGTGATTCAATTGGACCCCCTCTAGATTGTATAGGCTTGGTCTTAAAGACACACCCACCAGCTGGCAAAGCCAGTCTGAAGTTGGAGACACAACCCATGTTTTTTGGTGGTGTGTTAAGAGCTAAGAATTTTGGTTGAAGGTTCAGAGTTTTATATGTGACGTATAGGGCACTCAAATTTAATTTTGCCCCAGACTCTGTATTTTAGGCGATGGGGCAGTCATCAAAACAGGAAATAAACACACAAAAAGTTGGGTCCTAACCAGTGTCATGATCGCCAGACAAGTTGTTTTAAGGGGATGGAAGTTGGCTGGAGTGCTCCCATTTCAGGAGTGATGCTCGGAGATGGGGAGGGTGGCGGCTTTCAAAGAAGGATCATCTAGAAGATGATCCAAAATTTGGATTTGTTTGTTGAAATATATGGCAAATATTTGGCGTCCTTGGAGGGCTGTTGGGGTGGGGCAATGGAGAGAGAGGTGTAGATATTTATGTGTAAGATTATATATATATATATATATATATATATATATATATATATATATATATATATATATATATAATTATATATATTTGTTTGTGTGTGTATGTGCTCATTTGTGACGACAGGGGTGTTTGTTTAGGGCCGGGATGGGGTTGGAGATTGGGAGGGGGATGGGTGGTTCTAGGGGTTAAATGATGATTCTGTATATATATATATGTTTTTCTTTTCTTTGATGTATGAATCAACTAAAATGTTAATCACAAAAATAATATAATTGACTTGGCTGTGTATAAAAATGTTCTCGTGTCTGATGGTTCAGTTTCTCAGAGCTCTGTTGCTTCGGCCAGAAGGCAGCAGTTCAAAAAGTTAGTGGGCTGGGTGAGTGGGGTCCAGAGAGATTTTACCAACCCTTATCTTCACTCTGGAAGTGTACATTTCTTGAAGGGAGAGCAAGGGGCAACCAATAATCCGCTAAGCAGTCCAAACTGTCCTTTGTAGTCTTCTGATATTTTATAGCTGAACCAAACCAGACAGTTATTGAAGTGCAGAGGACAGACTCAATGACTGATTAGTAAAACTGGATTAGCAGCGCCTGTGGCAGGTTGAACTTCCTCAACTGGCAAAGGAAGTACAACCTCTGCTGGGCCTTTTTCACAATGGAGTCAATATGGGTATCCCACTTCAGGTCCTGTGAGATGGTAGTGCCCAGGAACCTGAATGACTCCACTGTTGCCACAGTGCTGTTTAGAATGGTGAGCGGGGTCAGTGTTGGGGTGTTCCTCCTAAAGTCCACAATTATCTCCACTGTTTTGAGCGTGTTGAGCTCCAGGTTGCTATGACTGCACCAGTGTGCCAGCCATTCAACCTCCCTTTTGTATGCAGACTCCATACTTCAGGAGCTTGACAGAGGGGTTCTTGGTGGTACAGTCGTTGATATACAGGGAGAAGAGTAGTGGGGAGAGCACACACCCCCAGTGATGATCGTACATGTGCTGGAAGTGAATTTCACCAGTCTCACTAGCTGCTGCCTAACGTTCAGAAAGCTGGTGATCCAGATAGAGGTGGGAACAGAGAACTGGGTTAATTTATTCCATAGGAGAGCTGGGATGATGGTTTTGAAAGCTGAACTGAAGTCCACAAAAAGGATCAATGCATATGTCCGTGGTCTGTCCAGATGTTGCAGGATATTATGCAATCCCATGTTGTCTGCATCAGGAGTTGTTGGTGTTTGTGTGACGTGATGGTCATAGTGGGTGTGAGACTGGGCTTTTCAAATATACAGTAAAACACATTCAAGTCATCAGCCAGTGTTGGTGAATGGTGTCTTGATGTTAGTTATGTCTTTCATGCGTCTCCACACTGAATCAGGGTCATTAGCTGAAAACATGCTTTTCAGCTTCTCAGAGTAGCTTCTTTTGCCACATTAATTTCCTTAGTCAGTGTGTTTTTGACCTGATTATACAAGATTTTATCCCTGCTTCTGTAAGCATCCTCTTTGGCATGATGAAGCTTTATGCATTTTCCTGCAAACCATGGTTTGTCATTGCTGAATGTTAAATTAGTCCTAGTAGGAATGCACATATCCTCACAGACACTGATATATGATGTCACAGTATCTGTGAGCTTGTCCAGATTGGTGTCTGTAGCTTCAAAAACACTCCTAAATGTGTAGTTCCAGCTCTGCTTCATTGATCCATCTATTTACAGTCTTTAACTGATTTAGCTGATTTAAGTTTCTTTCTTTCTGTAGGAAGAAGATTAACTAGACAGTGATCAGAGAGTCCCAAAACTGCTCTAGGGACAGAGCGATATGAATGTTGTGTTGCAGTGGTCCAGGATATTTCTGTCCCTGGTGGGGCATGTAATGTGCTGTCTGTATTTTGGCAGTTCACGGGTGAGATTGGCTTTGTTGAAATCACCGAGAATAATAATAAGTAAGTCCAGGTGTTGTTGCTCTATGTATTTGATGTGATCAGCCAGTTGCTGCAACACTACGTTCACGCATGCTTGTGTTGGGATCTAATACTCACCAGAATAAACTAGGGAAACTCCCACTGTGAGTAGAAAGGCTTACAGATGATAAAGAG
This sequence comes from Moxostoma hubbsi, assembly GCA_032164185.1. Taxonomy (NCBI): domain Eukaryota; kingdom Metazoa; phylum Chordata; class Actinopteri; order Cypriniformes; family Catostomidae; genus Moxostoma; species Moxostoma hubbsi. The sequence continues at coordinate 11,738,499 of JAVLUX010000042.1, forward strand.
TGCTTCCAAATAAGGACAGCACATCTTCTTTAACGTTGTTACATCTGCACACCAACTTTCATTGATATAAAGCATGTTCCACCGCCTCTTGTTTCCCCATTAATTCCACAATGCGTTCCGCTATGAACAGCTGAAATGCACTGTCCAGAATAGCTTCACTCAGCCAGGTTTCTGTGAAGCACAAGGCAGCAGAGTTTGAAAAGTCCTTGTTTGTATTGGTGAGAGATGTAGTTCATCTGTTTTGTTATGGAGAGAGCAAAGATTCGCTTGATGAATACTCGGCATCGCTGTTCAAATGCTTGGCTGACAGAGCTTAACCAGCATGCTAGCACGCTTTCCTCGCTTTCGTCTCATAGTGCGCTTAAACAACACAGCTGCACCTCTGACTAAAATGTCCAGCAAAACGTACGAATAGTCAAAAACCGGGAAAAGATTGTCTGGTATGTGCTGCCGAATATTCAGCAGTTCGTAGTGGAGAGTTGTCTACCCCGCCCCAGACTCGAAGCTCATACGGGTTGCCAGAATATTGCCACGCAAAATAGCCAACCCAGCATCCGTTTTAAAGGATTTTTTGGCTTTAAGCTGGCTCCATCTTCCAAATGCATCTCCAGTATTTGTCCTTGTTTTACTATGCCTCTGGTCATGGTGGTTTTTAGATGGATGGCGAGACTTTTTAGGTTGGGCGGAATCTGTAATCTCTGAACCTGTTTTTTGCCTGCAAACTTGTTCAAATCTGGCAACCTGGCGGTGTCGAAATACTATTGGTGAGTGGGCAGTGGGCGGGATCCCAGGCCAAATCATAAACAGAAATTCCGGCCCAGAATAGAAACTTCAAAGTAGAATATACTGGCTGTAGCATTATTATCGGAGAAGCCAGTATTTCAATTTAGCATGTTTCCTAATCCTCTAATGACACATTTTTGGTCCATTTTATGATTTAGTACAGTAAAACTATTACATAAAGCACCTTTAAATCTAGACTAAAGACTTAACTGCAGCGGTGCCAGACAGATATCATTTCAGTCTACTATGATGGACTTCACAGAGGATGAACTGACAATTTAAAATAATGTCTATTATCAAACCACACAATTATGACTCGAAGACTATACAGATGTTATGACTTTTTTTGTTAAAACATAATTTTCTGTAAAGCTGCTTTGAAAAAAGCGCTATACAAACTAAAAAGACTTGATTTTTTATTTTATTTCAGATTAACAAGTGTTTATTCACGTTGATTACTTGTGCTATTTAATGAAAAGTAAAATGTTTCCATGTTTCATATGATACTTGTTGTCAAGTTTTAGCAGTAATTTGTACAGTACAAGTAAAAAAATCATCAAATTAAGGATTACAAAGTTCAGACCAAAAAGTTACAACAAAAAAGGACACTAAAAAACATTCATATCATTTCATCTGTCTGGTCAAGAGAAAATAATCTTTACAATTAAATAATAATAAAACAGAACAAAACAACATACAACAACTATAAAGCACAATTAGAAGAGGCAATGGTACGCCTCTTTAAAAATGTTAAAGCTCTCTTTAGTCTAAAGATGCCCAGCTTTGTTAAGTAATTTTTAAACCAACAAAGTTTCTTAAGAGCTGTCCCACATCACAGAAGAACTATAAAACCAGCATCTGGTAAGTAGCCTTAAATCAACATTGTTGACAATGTATGGATTAAATGACTTCAGCATGATAATTTGCATAATTTCCACATAAAAAATTGTGATGTCCAGAAGATAATGTGACATTTGAATGTTGTTGCTCTATAAACCCACCAACAAATACAGATATGACACCTTAGTTATACTGTTAAAGTATTGGCTATTTGTTAAAAAAAAAAAACAAACAGTTGGGCAGTAAAAAGAAATAGCCCAAAAGAATTGGAGTTGGATCATCAACATGCAGTTTAAGAAAGGTGTTTCTTTTGTTAATCATTTCTGTTTTGAGCTTGAGCTGGATTTGGGAGATCCAGATGAGCTTCTGCGACTTTTAGACGAATGTGATTGAGCACGTCTTTTTTTGCAATCACCAGAGGATGACCTGGAGTGACTCTTCTTCGAGGAAGTAGATCCCTTGCCAGATATGGCGCTGGATCTGGAGTTGGGCCTGGTGCGAGAACACGATCTGGAACTGGATGAGCTCCTGGACCAGGATCTGGACCTACAACAAGTTGCTACCTGCTACAACTCATTCTCCTTGCAAAGTTGACATTTTCATTCTTTTTACCGTGACGAATCCACTCACCGTCACTGATGTGAATACTCTTTCTAGACATATTCTGCCAGAGCAAAGAACAAGACCTTGTGAATATTAATATGTTTCTGGCATCAAAACTACTAATTTTTAATCTATCAATTACTACAAAAATAAAACAATTCAAATTGTGAAACCGTGCAACACATTGGCTAAAAATGACTTGAATTAATACAAATAAATGAAATTAATATATACTGTATGTCTTAATATAAATTTATTTTCAAAATAAATTCATTCCATTACTTGGTTGCTTGGGTAAATAAAAGATCACACAGTTGGACTAAGGGAGGTAAACAAACTTTATGTACAAGCTTTATTTGGCATGGTTACAAAGATGAATTTGGAGGATGAAAATTGATTTTCTTTAAAATATAAAAGTGATGAGGGCCATATTAACTATTAAACAAAGTTGACAGAGTTAATCAATGCAGGATTCTTGTAATAACTGAATAACAATATCATAAATCTGCTGTTAATCATTAAATATAATCAAACAGATTAATACACAAACACAAAACAAACATTTACTGTAAATAATAGGTTAGTAGAATGAAATAAATTTGATGACCTATCAAAAAATCATATATTGTTAATTATCATTATTCATTATCATCCAGTATTTTGCTTTGTTGTTGTTGTAATTCTGAATATGCAGATTACACTAGGCTATAATTAGGCCCACAAACAAACAGTTATCAAATCATTAAAAGTCTATAGGGCTTTCACCCATCCACGTCATCATACGTCATAATTTTTCCAGGAGCATCTGGACTCCAAAATCTCCAAAAAAAATGCACTCTTGAATTTAACATCTTACCATAATTATAATTTTCATTAACTTACAGTCACCTTTTTACATGTTTTCCCCTAAACTTCTTGCATGAGAACACACAGGTGAGAATGACATTTCAAACTGAGCATTAAATGACTAAATAATCCATAAAGTGCAAAAAAATGTGTTTAATCGAATGAGAACATATAACAAACATTCTATATATTCTCATAGAACAATAAACCGTTCCATTTAAAAAAATAACAGCATTATAATTATTTTAAATAGAAATATGAAGTATGTTAAAATAAAAATTGTCATTCACTCCATCATCAGATAAATCCTCAACCCCCACGTAATTTCTAATTGTATTTTAATCCACAAACCCCACAAAACTTTTTTAAATTCTATCAAAACTATATTCTTATGATTAGGATAAACATTTCCTGAGAGAGTTATCACAATTAAAGAAACTTTCAAAGATTTAAAGCACAGTAATGTGCTTATCGTCTTGGTTCAAGATATTTCTCAACACTCTTTCATGTCTCCTATGTTGTTTACATTTTGACAGTTGAAGACAATTAATGCATTTTCAGTGTTTTACTTCAAATGTTGTCCTGAGTACATAACAGCAAAATTGAGGGCCTTTAATGCAAATAAACATGCCCCATTGCCATGGTACGAAAATACATTGCGGTAAAAATGAAAATAACTCCAGGCATCTAGGGTTTGAATCACCTTCATTTGAATCCATGAACAAACTAGTATCAGCCATGCTTGATCTATATTAGCACGCTTGAGGTGGAACCTGTAGCTCTTTCCACAGTGTTAGCATTTCTTTCGGGGTGCGTTTATGCACCAGGAGAACATTATGATAGGCACATGGCTTCTCCTGCAGATCCACTGGAAGATCAAAAGTGAGGAAACCAGAATGATGAGTGGGAGACACTCCGAGCCGGTGAAGGCACATTCCCAAGTAAACATCATCAATGGGAAACAAGCTCACCCAGCGAGAGACTTCCATTAGATGCATGGCCAGAGCACCGGTATAAACCACCCCTCCACCCCCTGCATATGCTGGGTACATTCCCTTATAGAAGCTCTCAGGGATGTAATACTTTGTTCCAGGCTGTCGATTCGGCCAGGCATTGGCAATAACATCCCCCACGAGAAAATGGTCCTGTCTCTTCATTTTGTTTTCATACGTCTTTTGTACTGTAGTTTGATGTTGGTTTAAGTAGTCCAAGAGAGCCCTTGTCCTAACAAACACATCATCATCTCCTTTGAAGATGAAGTGGGCGTGGGGACAGTGCTTTGAAAACCACTCCCAGAAGAGGACATCCTTAAGGGTTAGGTTGAAGAAAGTGTCTCTGAAATCCCATTGTAGAATGTCCTTATGAGTACTGCTCTCCAACTCCAGTAGGACACCAAGGTCTGGATGAGGACCTGTCTCTGTGTCCTGCCTTGCAAGCAAGAAGACAGTTCGTATTAACCACGCTTTTCCTCCAGTGTCCCCCTGGACCCAACCAATCCTCCCCCATGTTTCTCTGATGGCCTGCCTACTCTCAAAGTTTCCAATTTGAGACTTAATTGCCATCAGAAGAAAGGGGGTCTCTGTTTCAGAGTCCTGGTCAGAACACAAGTTAGGTTGGTTCACAAGGATTTGGTAGTGCCTGCAGTGCATAGATAAGACAAAGTCCTTCATTTGATCAGGAAGGGTATTAATGTCATGCAGGTGAGATACCCAGGTCTGGTCTCGTCCACAGTCAGCAGTTTTACTAGTCTCATGGGAAGGTATTGAGTCAAGGCTTTGACCTTTATACCCTGTGCCATTGCCTCTCAGTATAGGGTTGTGCTCTCTGTCCCAAATGTGCTGGAGGCTGTTCCACAATGCCCCTTCCTCTAGACGGAGATTCCAGAAGGGGCGAATTGGATGGGATGCAAGCACTCCTGAGTTTTCGGAGGCTCCAGTGGCGATGAAATGAAGGGGCAGCTGTGGCGGAGGGGGGGAGTAGGATACGGCAACAAATATGGACACCATGATGTACACCAACAGTTGACTTACCATCACACATGGTAAGAGACACAGGCACAGGTGCTTTCCATTGAATCTGGAGCGAGCCATGGACTAGGAGAGAATGGTAGAGATTGAATTAGGGTGAATTACATTATAGGGCACTTTAAAACAATATCACGTAAACTGCACATTTATGTTCACCCAAAAATAAAGTTGCTCCAAAACCCTATATAGTATATAAACCCCATTTTCCTCCATGAATGTTAGGGACTGACAGAGCAGTCACCATTCTTTTATTGCTTCTTTTTATATATAATAAAACTGATTGATTGGTCACTAAGGCTCCTTTTGTGTTCCACGGCAGGAAGAAAGTAATACAGGGTTGGAAACAACATGAAGGTGAGCTAAAGTGACATCATTTTAATCTTTGGGTGAACCATCCCTTTTATATATACTCTCAATTTTCAGTGATTTACGAATAGGGTGTAATAGTAAAAAAATCTCAGAAACGCCAAGTGACAGATTTTAGGGCTTCTTTCACTAGGAGGAAGTCTCAGAGGTTTTGTCTCCATGGTTTTGCCTCTTGAGACTCGTTATCTAAGCCTGGCTGGGCACTGTTCACAGCATCCTACCACCCATGATATTTACTTCATGTACTTACGACCATAACATTTATTCTGCATATGGTTTCGCTTATTTTCCCTGAGGCTACCAAGTACACTAATCTGAGGGATAGAAAAGAATATTTGCTGAAATGAAGAATTCATTTTTCATCATAATCATTTTTTTATTTTATTTTTTTACAGAAATACAGCATGTTAAATAACTGTTATCAATAATCAATAACAATTATCTAATACATCCTATTATGTAAACTGTACAGAAAATATTTTCAATACCTTTAACTTGTGAGGTTTAGTCTCTCTGGTGGTCTCGGCAAACACTCGTCACTTATCTGGAATTTTCTCCCCACGTAGTTCCCGTGACACCCTTGTTTTACAAAATCCTTGTTCTCCAAAGGTCTTTGGAGGTTCCCAATGTTTTTCCATGCTGATTGTGGTGTTTTCCAGCAATGAGTAAATATCAAATAGGTCTTCTTTCTGAGAGCATCATGGTTTTGTTCATGGAGTATGTTCAATTTAAAACTGAAAAGAGTTGCCTCTCAACCTTCTCACAGGTGCAGGTACTAAATAATAATATTTGCATGCCACAGGTGATCTGAGGAGGCACATATGCCACTCCTATCTATATTCCATGTAAAGCTTGGCTTTAAAAAAGTTGCTAGGCAACATGTTGGATGATTCCAGAGAGATTTAGGGAAAGTGACTTGAAAGACAAAGATAGAAATATTCCTTATTCGAAGTACATTGTGAATCAGATAACAATCAAATGGTACAGATATTATCTCTCAAATTTCTCATAATTTCTCTTTGTGTGCGTGTGTGTGTGTGTGTGTGTGTGTGTGTGTGTGTGTGTGTGTGTGTGTGTGTGTGTGTGTGTGTGCGTGTATGTGTGTGTTACACAATAGTTCTAAAGGCTTCAGTCTATTTTAACATATGTTTTAAAAATAAAAACAAAACATGCAATTGTCAATGGCAATGTTCGAAATGGAACACTAGCTTACTAATTACTGAATGCTATGCAATATACACTGTATATTGACTTCTATTCTTAAAAAATAGTAAATTATACACATAAAGCAAGCATTATTTCATAAAAAAACATTTCAAACAGTAGTATGTTACACTGTTATCTAAATGGTAATAGTAATGTGGTAGTATGCCATTTTGAACTCATGAGACTCACATCTCCATTTGTGCTCCACCAAAGAAAAAAATGTGATATGGGTTTGGAATTGCATTAGGGTGAGTAAATTATGACATCATTTTAATTCTTGGGAGAACTATTCCTTTGACATTTGGCAGTCCAATCAAATAATGAGTCAAAAAAAGGCTTTACAACAGCTGATCCTACCTTCGGGATCATTCATCCTACTGGAAATGAAGGGTCAAATTTAATGCATTGCATTATTGTGGCAGACAATATCTCATGGAGTTTGCTCACCTGGGCATTCTATGCATACAGAAAATTCACATACCACTCACAATAAACAGTACGGTTCATAGTGCTTCAGCAATAGGAAGAGTAAGGTAGTATGCTATTCCAAACATAATCTATTTCTGATGAGAAAAAAGGACCCATTGGAAAATTAGCTGCACTTATCTCATTACAGTCATGCCTTAAGACCAGACTGCAGAATTGACTCATCAAGTTTCACCAACATCATGGGAGATTTTTGGGATATAGATCAGCAATTCTTTGCCTTGAGCATTCCTATGCATTATTATGCTGGCACACACAAGCACAATTCCAAGCAAACACACACACAATCTCTGACTTCCTCTCTTTCAAACACACATTCTAAAAGCCTTTGCCCCAGTTTCTCTCTCATCCCTCTCAGGCACTCTACCCTTTTAGCTTTGTTCTATCATTGTGACTTTAACGCTAATGTGGCCTGTGAGTATGCAGTCACACAGTCACAGGAGGCATCCCTCCCCCAACTCTCTCTCAATTTTGACACTGAGTAGATTAGACTGCAATGAGGGCACTGGTGAAAGCCAATAGAAACACGAGCCAGTGACTCTCCCAGCACCTAGGATTCACTTTGATATGATAGGTTTCCTGTATTTAGACATGCTGCCTATTGATCCAAGCCCTTGGGGCACCAAATCACAGCACAATCGCCTAACACAGCAACCAGTACTTATGTAACTGCAGGCAGTTTCAGTGGTGGGCTACACTGCTGATTTATCAATAGTAATCTGACAAAGATCATTGCGCACCTGTAATATTTCCAAACTGACGTGCGTCTGAATGAGCACAGGGTGGTCTTACGCTAGAAGTAGACTAATGCAGTCTTCTATGTTTAAACCACCCCATATGCTTCTGTTATAATTCAATTTAGGCCCTATATGTGTAGTGATTTTCACAATATATGTTGCTATATAGCAGCTTTTAAAAGAATGGTGCCTTACAAATCCCACAGTGAGCAAACTAAAGGTGACAGTGGCAAGAAAATACTCTCCAAGATAGATGAGGAAGTACCTCCTGATTGGGCTGACATACAGTGTTTAAATGCAATAAAATTCTTTTATGTTTGATTAAATATGATTAGCAAAATTCCGTTCTGGTCCTCGAATTTAATTGGCCAAGCTTCACTCCCCAAACACAGAGAAGTGGAGTGAAGCTTGGCCAATTAAATTGACCAAGCTTTTCCAAATAGCAGTGTGTATTTTGATTAACCTCAGTAACTCAAGCCTTAAAACTGGCTCGTAAAACTGGTGCGGCTTCTGACAAAACCGTGGAAGACAGAACACCATTGAAACAGGGTGGTCGGCGAGCAAATTGGATCATATAACCATGTTCGATCGTTTTTTGCACCCATTCTGAAATGTCCGTTAGGGCTCGCGACGCGTCCGCGTAATGGACAGAGGGCAATTTGGTTTACTCATCGTATGATATAATGTGTCGCTTACCACAGGGAAGCGGTTGTGCATAATGTGTGTGCTTTCAAGAGGAAAAGGGCTCTTTTTTGAGAATGTATGAGCATCTCATGCATTTGCAACGAGTGCTGTATTCTTTATTGCATTTTTTATTGCATATGACACAGAACAACATCTTTTAAAACATTGTGAACAACAATATTCCTCTCCCAACGGAGGTGGGGAACAGTGTTCTGGGTTTCCAATCGAGCCTTCTTCGGAGCACCGGAGGGTACCACGGGCTCTGTTTTCAGCTTCAAAGCGTTGCACCCGTCAGAAGCTCTTCTGCTGCACGGGGGAGTTCCTCCCGTCGGCGTAAGGTGGACACTGCTTCCATTTGGGCCAAGTCTTGCGTGGCCTCACTGTTGGCTCGGTGGGGGCCGGTGCAGGCTCTGAGTTAGCAGGCATAGGGGCATGGATCTTTTAGCCGGGCACTGGCTTGAGAAAGAACGGGGACGAGCCATTTGCGCTCCGCTCCATTTGGGCATAAGTGCCTTATAGCTTGTGACTGCTGCTGAGTTATGAAGTAGCGCTCAGCAAACGTACTCACTGCGCCACCAAAGAGGCCAGCTGAAGACACTGGGGCAGCCAATAGAGATAGAGATTCTTCTCTCTGTCACTCATCTCCATGAGGGTCAGCCATATATGCCTTTCCCGAATGACCAGGTTACCCATGGACTTTCTGATGGCCTGTGCCGTGACTTTCGTGGCACGCAGCGCCAAGTCTGTAGCAGTCCGAAGCTCTTTAAAAGTCTCCGGATCAAAGCCTTCCTTGTCCATTTATCTGAGGAGCTTCGCTTGGAACACCTGGAGCACTGCCATTGCATGGAGTGCTGATCCAGCTTGTCCTGCCACCGAGTAGGCTATTCCCACTAATGTGGACATCTGCCTACAAGGCTTAGAAGGATGACTGGGGCTTGATTTCCATGTCCTGCTACTCGTTAGGCAGAGATGTGCCGCTACCGCCTCCTCCACCGGGGGTAGTTGGGCATAGCCATTCTTTTTCCCATGGTCCATGTTCGTGAGAACATAGTCACTGCGTGTGTGCGCTGAGAGGGGCGCGTGCCAGGACTTAGATAGTTCGCTGTGCACCTCAGGGAAGAACGGTGAAGATCTACGGGGCACAGCCACTTGACAGCATCCAGACTGCAAGAACCATCTTGCCAAGGTCGAGACTGTCCAGGTACCTCTGGGGGAGACCACTCAAGATTGAGTTCTTCGACCGCACTTGCAAGGACGCGAAGCATCTCCCTGTCAGTGGTGAGTGTCCTTGTACACAACCTTGCTGAAACCCTTATACAATCATGCCAATCCTCATTCATTACTGAACACTATTTTATCCGATGCTCCGTTTAAGGGCCACGCATGTAGGTTCTACAGCTCTGGCAGGGATGTCAACTTGTGCCTTGTGCTTGAGAGAGAAGATCTCTCCTCAGCGGTATATCCCATGGAGGGCCATCGAGTATTTCTATCTTTTCCAGAAACTAGTACTGACTGGGCCATTTCGGTGTCGCAAGCAATGAGAGGAGATGACGCCCGCTCCATTGGAGGAGGTGTTGTGTCATGTTGAGTCCAACCTTGCAATTCATGTATGCCGCTACTGTTGTGTTGTCAAAACAAATCAGAACGTGGTGATTCACAATGTCGGTATGAAAAGCTCTCAAAGTAAGAAAGACAGCCAGTAGTTCTAGGTTGATGTGCCATGCCTGTATCACACCTGCCCAGGTGCCGTAAGTCAGGCGTCCATCGCACACCATGCCCCTACCCGTGTTGGATGCACACCTGGAGCATCGACATGCTGTGGAGTGCTGAACCAGTTTGGCCCAGTGTGGACGTCAGTCGACATGGCTTGGAGGGGTGGGTGGGTAGGGCAGGATTTCCATCCGATGGCAGTATTGCAGCTGAGGTGAGCTGCGACCACCTGTTCCACTGGGGGAAGCTTTGAGTAGCCTTTTTCGTCAGTGAGGTCCACTTTAGTGAGGATGGCAGCACCTCAGACCTGAGTGCGTGAAGAATAAGACACACGACAGGTCTTTGTGAGCTCCATGTGGACTTCAGAGAACAATGGTGCTGTCCTCCGGACCGCAGTCTGTTGATGATGGCCGGTTTGCAAAAAACATTTTTCCAGGAGAGACTTTTCTGGCTCTTCAGGAGGGGACAAATCCTTGCAAGGACACGAAGAAGCTTCATGTCTGTGACGTGTGCATGTTCTTCACCCTTGCTGGGGGAAGGGGTAGTAACATCCTCTGGGACCAGTTGTAATGAGGCTGTATACTCCAATAGAGGGCCGGAGCTTATCATGCACATATTGCAGGCGATGATTTTAGATCAGAAGTCTGGGGGGCTCACAGGGATTACGCCGACACGAAATCCTCCTCTAATTCTTCCAGCTCAACCTCACTGCCCTGCTATGCCTCCTCATGTGGTCCATTGGGACTTTAAACAGAAGTGGCGAGTGGGAGGACATGAGAGGCTGGATCTTCCATTAGAACGAGGTCAATCGTAAAGTGCAACGTACGGAGATTCATGCTCTCGCATTGATGGCAATCTGTCTCCATGAGAGCTGTTTGTGCATGCACGACCCAGGCAGTGAACACAGCTCTTGTGCTCATCAGGTGGCAGGATATGCCATTTGCATAGGGAGCACTTGCGGAACGACATCTTTAAAAAGACGCATATCAAGCAAGTGACTCTTTAGTTAATATTGTATAATGAAGGGGGCCTGAGTAGCTCAGCGAATATTGACGCTGACTACCACACCTGGAGTCACGAGTTTAAATCCAGGATGTGCTGAGTGACTCCAGCCAGGTCTCCTAAGCAACCAAATTGGCCCGGTTGCTTGGGAGGGTTGAGTCACAAGGGGTAACCTCCTTTTGGTTGCGATTAGTGGTTCAGTCTCAATGGGGCGCATGTTAAATTGTGCGTGGATTGCGGAGAGTAGCATGAGCCTCCACAGGCTGGGAGTCTCCGCGGTGTCATGCACAGCGAGCCACGTGATAAAATGCACGGATTGACTGTCTCAGAAGCGGAGGCATTTGAGATTTGTCTTCCACCACCCGGATTGAGGTGAGTTACCGCGCCACCACGAGGACCTACTAAGTAGTGGGAATTTCAAATTGGGAGAGAAAAGGGTATTCAAAAAAATATTTTTGTATAATATAAAGGATAGAGTAACTCCAGCCGGAATGCTGTCGGAAGCAGGTAGGAGTTTTGCTGAAGCGCCGCGTTGATCAATAACAAGTGCCTGAAGTGAAAGACCCACTCAGCGTGAGTGTCTTCAATGGCGATGTGGAAAATTCTTTACCAGAACACACAGAGGAACAGTAAGACTCTCGGTGCAGGCGCTGAGCACAGGCGACAAGTTGTCCTGTTCGCGTCTTGCAGAGAAGTACTGTCCGTTGTAAATTTATTTCAGGTTCCAAGACAAAGACGAAGTTTGCAGTCTTGTAGGAAGAAAATTCTGAATAAATGTTGACTGAGCACTTGCTTATATAAGCCAACTGTGCGCCTGATGGGGCAGGGTTTAGACACCAATCAGAGGATTGGCATGATTGTATAAGGGTTTCAACAAATTTGTTAAGGACACTCCACATAGTGCTTCCAGCAATGTCGAGTGAACTGAATCGAAAGGGAACTATAATTCTTGATACCTGTTTCTGCATTTTCACTAATAGAATTTCACAATGATTTGTCATTCACTCCTATAAAAAATGCAATTACAGATACCTAAAATTAACTTTTTACTAATTTTAAATACCAATTTCACATATCAGCTAGCACTTTTTGCTTTTATCAAGGGCCACTTATGATATCAATAATTACATTGTTATTAGTTCAAATGTCCATTCTTGATGTAAATTGTAATTACAACTTGAGCAAATGCGAAGATTTGATATCTGTAAATGTATTTATAAATGTTAGATTTTGGTATTTCAGATATGATTTTTGGATATCAATAAATGGTATCACTTTACAATAAGGTTCCATTTGTTAACCTCAGTTAAGAACATTATAGTTAACATGAACTAACAATGAACAACACTTTTACAGCATTTATTATTCTTTAATATTAATATTAATTTCAACATGTAGTAATACATTTTTTTAATTAAAATTTGTGTATGATAACATTAGTTAATGCACTATGAAGTAATATAAAATAAAAATTAGCAATAGTATTTTTAGTAACTAATATTAACAAAGATTAATAAATGCTGCAAAAAAATATATTGTTTATTGTTAGTTCATGATACCTAACACGTGAATGAATTTTAACAAATTAAACCTTATTGTAAAGTCTTAACCAATAAATTGGATTAAAGAGAGTAAATAAAGATACCTAAAAAAAGCTTTTTTACTAGCTACTATTAGATTACCGATATCAGAATTTTAACTAGTGAAAATTGTATTGTTGATATCAACAGTTCTTCTCCTGCAAATTATTAAAAGTCAATTCCGCATGCCATACATATCAGCTATGTACTTCTTACTAGTAAAACTTGCAATTTTATACCAATAATAACATTAGTGCAAATGGAAATTCCAGATAAAAATGCTAATCTTTGATGTCTAGAATTTATTTTTCACTAGTGACAATGTTAAATTGAGATATATTAAAAACGTTTAAGATATCTTGAATTAATCAATTTATTAATTACCAAAACTAACTTTGCAACTTCTGAAAAACAAATTATGGGTATCAAAAATGAACATTTTTACTAGTTGCAATTCAATTGCAGTTAATATCAGGAATGCTTATTTGCACAGGTTACAAAGTTATTATTTGTATCAAAAATGACTATTTTTACTAGTAAGAAGTATATAGCAGATATATATTTGGAATTTCGACTAGTAAGAAATTAATTATAGATATCTGTAATTCCATTTGAATGGAAGTGAATGACAAATCATTGTGAAAATGCAGTTAAAAATATCAAGATTTATGGTTTACTAGTTTAAATTCTATTTTTGATATCAGGATTGGATATTCCTGTGAGAACTGACATCATTTTTTATATCAAGATTAACGTTTTTACTAGTGCAAATGTAACTACTGATATCAAAAATGAGCACTTTCACTAGTAGTAATTCCTTACCTGATAGTCCTCTCCAATAAATTACATGGTATTGTCAATTTTTTGTAAATAAAACAAGCAAACAAATTAACAAAAATTCAACAAACCATTTTGTCTTTGCAGATCTGCCATAACAATGTACTGATGCACAATTTTATTATAAGCCAACTGTTCCATTTCTTTGCAAATCTTTTTTTAAAGAGGTAAGATCCATTATTATCATAGTCATTACTGGCAAGAATGAGCCTCACAATTTTAATTGTTTTTGCTTCACAACAGTATCACAGTCTCTCAATCACAAACAAGAAAAAAGACAAAGCCCCATCAATTGTCAATGATATAATGAAAAGTACCCATTACAGTACAGTATATGGTCAGACCAACACAGGCTGCCATGTCCAATGTCCAATATCTTCTCTCAGAAGCAGCATGGACACTGAATATAAACGGATGAGTCGATAGGAGGAGAGAGAAGACTGGTAGGCCAATGTGGAGCAACATGTATTCAAGGAACATCAAACACCCTTGAAGGATCTTTAGAAAACTCTATTCAAAGAGTCACTGATAAAATTGCCATGATCAGACATGTAAATGAGGAAAGAATATATGAAAATATAACATTTGCAATTTAGCGAATTTTGTGGTAAGATAATGTGCGCATAATTAGTAACAGTAACGGAGTACAATAACAACATTAGGCTTTAAAGAATAGCTCACCCAAAATTGAAAATATGTCATCATTTTCTCACCCTCATGTTGTTCCAAACACATTTGACGTTCTTCTGTCAAACACTACAGGATATGTTGAGCTGAATGACAGCCTCAGTCACTATTTGCTTTCATTGTGCTTTCAAATATGCAATGAAAGTGAATTTTGACTGTGACTAACATACTGTACTGCCTACCTTTGCGTTTTATGAAAGAAAAAAATAACATATGGGTTCGAGTAAACAATGTCAGATTTTGTATTTTTGGGTGAACTACTGTATCCCTTTAAATCAGAAGGACTAACATTATGTTGTCCAAAGAGCCGGAAGAAGATACGACACTGATAATCAAGCAATTCTCATCTTATTTGTTTTCTTTTTCTAGAGGGCACTTCTTTTCCATTGCATTACAATGCAGTTTATACAAATATAATCAGATCTTTAAATCAACCTTCATTTCTATATTTGGCACAAAAATTAGATAATAATAATAATAATAATAATTAAAAAAATAACAGGCATTACATACATGAATAAAGTCACATAAAGTATTGATTCCAAATTTACAATATGTTCAAACATATTTTACACATAACTTCATATTTAGTTCATTTCTATGTGCAAACTATTTACTGTATTTGAGAGATTTTTCAACACAGGAAATATCTATTTTGTCCACATACAGTATAGTATCCAGATTTAACATTTGCACACATTATAAACAAATTGTGCACATATTATTAATGAACATGTCTTGAGCATACTGAAATTCTCAAGCTGTGGACACCCAACAACATTTCACCCAGTCTATGAGGTTGTACGTTCATTTTTGCCATTCTGGTAGGCCTAAACAGTTTGTAGTTTTTCTACAAAGTGAAAGGTATGATTGAATGTACAGAGAGGTAAACTTTTCCCCAATATCTGGAAGAGCAAAATCCTGGAAAAATCAGGCATACAGTAGTGGCTTATGGCATTGACAGATGCAAGCTCACAGCAAAGCTCGGGTTGTGCCAATGGAAATTTAACAGGCCTGAGGTTAGGATTCTTGATAGAAATGGAAGGAAAGTATCTCCCACATCATCCCTCTTTTCTCCACATGTCTAGCACACAGCAAACACATGCATGCATGTGCCTCTCACACACAGATTGATGCATAAACACACCCTCAACTGTGTCCACACACAAACACATTTTGCCCAAACAGATATTTCACAGAGTGAAACACATCCAAACAATTACAGGACTTCCAAGTGCTACAATTTATTTTCGTTGATAGGTGCTACATTGACTCGGAAGACAGTAATTGTATATTCAGCATTACAAAAAGGCATCCCTGGCATTTCTTTTCCCTTAAAAAATACTGGCAGTTTCAATGGTAAATGATGAACAGAAGAAGAAATAAAGAAATCACACTGCAAAAACACAATTTGGTAATAAATCATTGTGTATGGTTTTCTAGTAAAAACCTAAAAAACATACTTAAAACAAGAAACTTTTACTTATAGAGCAAAATTGCACAAGATAAGAAGACTTTAGAGAATATATCTTGAATTAAGATTACATTTCTTACTTGACAGGCAAGTAGTTTTTTAAAGCATAAATGTACTGTAACAAAATGTCATGCTTAAAATAATATACAATTTACCAATGGAGAAAAAAAACTAAATTCAAGATATATTAGATGAAAATTAGTCTTATCTTACACAATCTAGCTTATCAAGTAAACCAAATAAAATAGCTTTTTAAGGATGTTAACATTTTATTTTTTTTTACTGGAAAACCAAAATACTGATTATGAAAATGATTTTTTAGTGTAGAATTCGTAAAATAGGACAACACTGACACAGCTATAAGATGCCACATACCAAAGACAATATGTCACATGATCTGTGTAGCGATACTCTAAAGCACAAATAATACAAGTTTTAACAAACACTTATTGATAGCCCAATTCAGCAGCATTCATATTTAGACAAACGTTTGTCTGGTTTCTCAGAGCACTGTCTCCTCACTGAGACCTATTTAGTTACTATAGTGTGTATTTAGTGTGTTGCTTTTTTAATCTTTTCCTCTGGGCATAATCAAACAACAATGTCAGCAAAGTGGGAGAGAAAGAAACATGTTACTACATGATAAAAACAAGCAGGACTTCATCTGCAGAGACCAAAATTAGGTTTGACTGATATTTTTAAACAGTATTTTAACTTTTCTTTAATAAGTTATCAGCCCTTGAATTTGCCCAAAACAGATATAGTGTAAGACAAATTGTGCAAAGTCTTAAATTTGTTATATTTGTTTTGACCGTTAATGGCCATTTCATTAAAGGGTGAACTGCCACTTTAATTATGAAAATAATAAATATCGGTCATAAAAAATAAAAAACAAAGAAAAAAACTGTACCAGTGATCTTAAATGGATCAGATATATGTTACAATTTTTTCATTAGTATGGACCTACAAAGAGACACCTTCACATATTTTCACCTTCACTGTAGGTAAGGGGTTTTGAACTGGAGCTTATTTGAAATTAAATGCAAAATAGTGCACTTTGTCATGTGCTGCTAGGCAGTGTAGATTAATGGGACGCAGCAGTGGTGTGTGAACTGAAGGCCCAATGGCTAAGTGAGGCAGATAAGAGCTCAGAGACGACAGACAAACTCACCGCTTGTCAAGACTGATGAGGGGAGCCTTCAAGGAACAAGGCTGAGAACTTGACAATATGCAGGAAGAAGAATGTGCTTCACAGTGTACTGAACTGTCCCTTTAAAATCAAGGCAGAAGCTTGATTTAAATGGTTTAAGCCAAATGGTATTAAAGCTGACAAGAGTATACATTTTTCTTACATAATTACTGGAATATCAAATCACAGAATATTTTAGCGACACTTGCATCTAGTTCATTGGAAGCTTCATGCTGAATCTGCATAAAATTATATCTACTTTAGGTTGATGTGCAATGCTGGAAGGCAAATTTTAAAACCATGATGAGAGAGATGCATGGTGATAACTTGGCCAAATCACAGTAAATCAGCACAGTAATAAATTAATATTTAGTGTAGCTATTCCTTATTATAAAATTTGAAATGTGTTTCAGTTCAGCCTCCAGGAGATCTTTCTTCTTACAACTTCTTCATACCATTTGCAGCACAAAAACAAAGATAGCAATAAAACATAGAAAGCACAAAAATAAAACTAAAGTTGTGCACTGCCTGCACAAAGAAAACATTTTGACAATGTCTAAAAAAAACATCCTATATCACACACATACACAGTGCTTTATATAATTTGTCCAGTAATGGAACAGTGTCCAAGAGTAAATAGGTTAAATCAGTTCCACATCAACATCAGGCTCTATAATTGCACACCTTCCACACAAAGACATTCAGATAAAAGATGCAAAATGTAAAATCGAGTAACAAAAATAGCAGTATCGAAAACATTTCAAAGGCAAAGTATATCTTCATGTAAGTGGAGAAATATATAAACAGCTGGCAGCTAAAGGTAACTCATAAATAGATGCCTTCAAATAAAAAATTATCTGACTAGAAAAGTGCTTTGCACAGTGGAAAAAGAGTTTGAAGTTCGCTACAGCTCTTGGGTCTCGAATGTGATGCATGTCACAGTTCTAAGAGTTTCAACACACGTTTTATCTTTTCCTATACTTGACAGCCAGTGTCAGATTTGGTTTTTTTTCTTGCAATATTTTTTTAAACAAAGATTGATATTATAATATATAACAATTGAAGTAAATTGAGCAGTAAATGATTCATTACCAGGACACTATTTTTTAATAATAAAACTTGGCACATCATTCACAGGGTATCAGGGTAAGGGTGGGAAGCACAAACGTCCATTTGTCAAGCCAGTTGTCATGTAATCGCTAGTTTTATGAAATGGAAAAGACCCCAATTATAATAGATGAATACGATTTTTGTACGAGATGAATAAGATTTCTTTCCGCCAGCCTTCCCTCTAAAATCCTTCAGTCTCAAGCCCAAAGTATACTTCGGTCAGACGCTCACGCGTGACGCAGATTTCGTCATCAGCAGAGTGCTCGAGCACTGAACGCATGCAGTCCGATTTTTCTAACCGCTCGTCTTTGGACGCGCCGACAGCGCCTGGAATTATTTGCACAAATGAGTGGATCCACAAGGTGGCAATACTCACATTTGAGCCGTTGTTTTCACGAAGAAACGCTAGAAGTAGACATAATCGCCGGTAAAAACAGGAGACGCAGGTAAAAATAACAACAGTACATACAGTATATGCACGTCAAGAGCGCGTGTGTGACGAGGTCAGTAGATTCCTGCAATTGAAAAAAAATCGAGTTAGAAGGACTATTAAATTTTTTTATTTGTCTAAACTCCTGAATAAAAATTGTCACGTGTCTCATTGTAGTCGTCGCGCATGTGCCAAACGCCAAATGGCGTATACATTCATGTATGCAGACGCTGAGCGTTCGTGTCAAAATCGAAGTACACTTTGGGCTTAACTCTGTGATGCCCTTGTTAAACATAGTAAATCTTAACTTTATGTTGATGGTTATGTAACCATCCTTTTCTTTTTGGGCAAAATTTTGTCATTATTTACTGACCCTCATGTTCCAAACCCATATGACTTTCTGCCTTACATCTGTTGTGTTTCACGAGAAAAAGAAAATCACACAAGTCCGAAAACAACACAAATGAGTAAATGATGACAGAATTTTCAATATTGGTTGAACTATCCCTTTAATTTCATCTTCCATCTTTGTCACTGTTTGCTTCTCCACTTTTCAGCCTGAATCTTTTAAACTTGTGTTTCTAGGCCACTCAGTTTGGGCGTGAGGATACGAGGTGTTACCCCAGAGTTGAGGTCCCTCTCAAACTCTAGCAGCTGGCCCATGAAGTTGAGGTTGGGGGAAACTACTGGCCGCCGACCCCGCACATATTTATAAGCATCGGTCATGGTCATGAGGGTGTGCTTCATCAGGTAAGCAATAACAATAGTCACTGAGCGGGACACTCCTGCTTGGCAGTGAACAAGAACACCCCGTCCACACTGGTGAGCCTCCTCTGAAACAAACAAACAAACAAACAAAAACATCAGATATGAGTAACATTCACTTTTCGCCTGTATTTTTATATTCATTGCTTTGTTCTATTTAAATCTCTCGCACTGCTTCAAATAGATAGAAAGAGATAAGAACAGAGCATTTAAAAATATCTCGCACTACATTATTTAAAAGCTTTTTAGCATAAACCTGATACCAGCTTTGAGACAGAATGATGTAAGCACAAAGAGGGTGGTTAACATGAAATTTCAAGCACTTAGAGCAGTATCCTACAGTGTGACTGTGACATACAACATTTTTCTTCTTCTATAATTCATATAATTAAAACTTTTATGAACTCATCTTAGTAACTACATGGATTCTTGGCTTTTAAACTTTGGTCATCATTGGTTACACTACAGACTGTGCTGTATGCTTATTAAAAAAAAAAATTAGTAGCAGAAATTTTGTATGGTTATTTTAGTATATTATTTACTACAAAAATGTACTTCAATTACTACAAGTACTACTACATTTTGGATACAATGATCATATTATAAACACTTATTTGATACAATTATAATTATTTATTATTGGTAATATTCATCACAAGGTGCTGTAACACCCTCGCAATATCCTGGACTGGCCATTTGCCTCCACACCACATAATATGTATATAATTATTTCCTACTATATGATACTTTGATTTTTAATCATTGTTCTTAACATGTTGATTTGAAAGGTTTAAGCATAGACCACTGAAAAAACATACCATTGACCACTAATCTAAAGAGTCTATTTGAACCCCATTATGGTGTTTCTCTGAATCTCAGAAACATCCTGAATCCAGTGTTTCTGAGTCAGAAGCAACTGTTTATTTGTTTAATATTTTCCTGTTTAAGGAAATCGAGCAACTAGATGCCCACAGACTTTATTCATTTGCATTTTATTGATCTCATAATTTTCTGACGCTATCTTTTCTGTGCAGGATGCAAAGGCTTGGTCACATTTACCTTTGTACAGCAAAATTCCACAGGCAAAGAATGTGTCTGTCTATCTGAGGTAGTGCTATACATTTTTTTTATAATTCCATATACGTTGGGTAATGTATTGTTAAGCTATTATGATAACAACAGGACTGTGAATCCCTTTATTAATAAAATATTATGTTTCATTTTATTTAGTCTTGTTAGTCATTGAGTTTTTTTTATCGTGATTAATTGCAGATTTTGAAAGTGCTCGAATTTTACACTATATATACTTATTTTCCTGTCAAAATGCATTTATTTCCAGCTTAGGAAAGAAAACAAAACAAAATATTACAATATAATGCTTTATTAACATTTTTCAAACAAAAACTTCCACAGTATAAAGATAGAAATGCACTAAAATAGCACCAATTCAAGTAATATTAAACATTTACCAAAGTCTAAGTGGGAGTTTGACTAATAGAAAGAACTAGTCTCTCCACATAGATTTCATTTTCATTGCAATGGGCATTAAATCACTTAAACTAAAATCCTCCACAATCTACCGGTAGACTGTGCCTATCCGCTTTCCTACAGCAAAGCAGCGTGAAGCGTCAAAGCCCTCTTACTGAAAGTTTAATCATTTCTATTAAAATAGTCTAATAATTTAAACTGTATATCACAGAATGTTCAGATTCACAAACAAATATCACATATAACAAAAAGGCTTAATTAACTTGAGCATTAATATTCGAAAGTATAAATACTTTAAAGTTATCAGACTAATTAAAATATATTTTACATGTGTTTGCACTACCAAACCAAGCAACTTCCTCTGTTTAATACTGCAAATATTTGTGTCCATTTCACCAAACTTGAAATTCTTTGCCACCAGAAGTCCATAAGCAGAATTCCTGATTGAGTGGATTCTCATTGAGATGACTGTATTTCACCCACGGAGGTAAATATGAGCACTACTTAATTCGTGACCATTCGTAGGGATTCGCATTGGTGCATCGGCATAAAAGTTAACGATGCAATGCATCGATTTCAAAAAGTGTGCATCAGATACAAGTTGGCATTTTTATCGCGATGCATCCTTTCTAACATAATTGCATTGGTAAAAACTAATTCATTTATATATAATTATTAGTAGATGCGCTATACTTTTATTATTTGGAAAGTGACCAATATTTTATATGTAGATTGATTTCTCCTCTCTAAACTGTTTCTTTAGCATGTTCTCTCATCACCACTGCTGCTACGTTAACATGACGTATCACAACACTTCGGAGACCAAGGCGTGTGCTGAGAGTCACATAGAACAGGGTGCCGAATACATTGATCGTGATTTACTAGTTGATCGCAATGGCAATACTGGTAGATTGCATAAAATTTAAATGTGCTTTCGTTTAATATTTAATAAAAATAAATATAATGTCTTTCCTACTTTTAGTTTCTGTCTGACTTGCACTTGCCGAATAAATTTGAACCAGGTGAGATTTTTGTTTATTCAGTTGCCATGACAACTAGGTTTGCGCCTTCCAAGGGCTTCTGAGAACAGAGTGTGAAATTGCGAAGCTAGCATTGTTTGAGACTAGATACCAGCAGCTACTGCCTGGATTATGCAAAACTGTCGGATTCCATTCAGTGCAAGTCATCAGAATAAGGTAAATACCCTGGTTATTGTAATCTATTGTGCTGTAGGTGTTTTAGGTTTAGTGCTAAAACTGAATGATATCAACATTGAACATTATTATATATTTTTTAATTAATTAGAAGATGAATTCCATGTAGGGGTACATGCAGTAGTCCCAGCAAACTTTTTTTATTTTTTTTAAATGAAACTGTGTTTTTTTTAGTTGGTAGATCTTATTGAGTTGGTAATTTAAAAGTAGATCATCATGCAAAAAAGTGTGGGCACCCCTGACATAGAATATAGATTAACATGGCAGAGGCAGAGCTGCATCTTCCACCAAATAATTACAAATCCAATGTTTGGAAACACTTTGGGTTTTATCAGAGGTAGATTTTGATAAAACTATGCCGTTTTTAAAATATGTCATGCCGCTATAAAATATACAGGCAGTACGACTAATTTAACCACACACTTGAAGCGCCGACATGAAAGCACATTCGTCTGCTGGCAAGTTACGGAACGTTTCTTCATTGTTTATCCCTGAGCATCCTTAAATTGTTTCACTGTTAAATGTGTGATTTGTTCAAAGTGTAACTGGAGACAGAACAGGAAAAGAACATCTGGTTTTATTTAATCTTTTTTTTTTTTTTTTTGCACTACAAAGGGTTTTTTGTGAAAAATCCATGCATTAGATGTCAGAAGGCACTTAAGTTAATTTATGATTTTCTGTCTATCTGAACCAAATAAATAAAAGAGAACTATCTGTAGCCTACCATATTGAATTACATAGCATCATATTTTTCCCATTTCATCGTATTGCGTTGAATCGCATTGTGTTGAATCGAATCGCAATCGGATCGCACTGCATCGTAATAGGGGTGAATCGTATCGCATTGGTAGCTGCTTCATATGTATCTTTAATGTATCAAGATGCGTATCGCATTGGCCTCAGTTTTGGAGATGCACATCCCTAGCACGCAACAAAAAAGGAACATTACAGCAACACCGATAATGCATCCACAGCAACCCACTAAAGTCTGAGCACTTGAGATTTGGCAATAGCAAAGCAAACATCAGACTACTGTACGTGTTCTTTTTTCCAACTGTCCTCCTAGGTGGAAATGGCACTTTTCGAACATATGCGAGTGGGTTAATATTTGTTGTTGCATATTATAATTTTTAATCACAGATGCAAACAACTGTCATACTGTTCAGCAAAAAGGATCAAATGTGATTTAAAAATTATGAAATAACTAAAAGATAATTAGTTAAATCACCTAAAATAAATACTTTAATAAAATGTAATGAACATGTTTTTTGTCAACTACCCAAAAACAGATGTAATGATTTTAAAACTGAAGTGATATAAAAGGGTATATCCTGCTTCCAAAATCGTGTACTGTCCAAGCACTTTATTCGATGAAGGACGCAATTCACAGCTGGTAAACAGTAAGTTCTTTAGGTATGCATGCATCGATTCTAGACATATATATATATATATATATATGCCCTGAATATATGACGTAATAACCGCAAAAAACAATCTACTCTGGTATTGTTAAACAAGTACCATTTAAGCACAAGTGACTACTTTCCTGGTATCTATAGCACTTATAGTTGAAAAGAGCAGTCCCACTCACGGTTCAACGGTGTTCTTTAAATCCAGCATTTTAAACGTGATGTCTCCTCAACTGTGGAGGGATAGTGGGATCGTAGTGTCCAGTTGATCCGCACCTTAGAATCTAAGATGTCATCTCGATTACTGTTTTATGAATACTGAGGGTTTGGACATACTACATTGGCATACTATTTTTAGCCCTACTATACTATATAGTAGTGAAGTATTGATAATTGGACGCAGCGTTAGTGTCACAAAAATTATATAATGGGATTAAAATGTATACACCCTGCTAAAAAAAAACTGCTTAACCAGCATACAATTCCCATGCTGGTCTAGGCTGGTTCTGCTGGTTAGTGATGGTTTGGTGATGGTTTAGCTGGTGGACAAGCATAGTCATGGTTTTCACCAGCAAAACCTAGCTGGTGAAGCTGGTTGACCAGCATGATCTTTCTTATAAAGCTTGTTAAGCTAGTTTAAAAGCCAAGTGGGGGCACCAGCATACCATGCTGGGGGACCAGCACCAAAACACAACAAAAGCTGGTGACCAGCAATGATGGTCTTTTCAGAATGGCACTATAAGAAAGATGAACATTTCTCTCACCAATAAACTCAAAAACCTCCTCAAAGTACTGCCGCAGGTTCTGTTTGCTGTTGTCAGTAGCAGGGAGCCTTTTGTAACGCACCAAGCCGGTGTCCAGGTGGTAGAGGGGAAGATGGGAGGTGACATTGACCACATAACCAATGTTGAGCCGAAGAAGTAGGTCTAAATCCTGTGCATCTCTTTCATTGCCCAGAAAAAGGAAAGGAAGAATAGCGCTGATCACAGCGTTCTCCACATCCGGGGTCATCACACTCTCATCGGACAATGACGCTGGCAGGGAGGAGGAGAGGGGGAGGGAGAGACGCACTGGCAAAAAAAAGAAGAAAAAAAAGATAATTTTTTGTGATCAAAATACACTCTTAAAGAAAAGTTCACCCAAAAATTATAATTCTCTCATCATTAACCCTTATGCCATCTCAATCTCTTATGACTTTAAACTCTTTTTTTCTGTGGAACACAAACAAATATATTTTGATGGAGATATGAGACATGCTTCACAATTTGAAGCTTAATTAGACTTCCTCGCAGTTGATGCATGCACAGAGCACAGTACACGCACTCTGCACATGTACACGCAATGCACATGCGCTCTGTGCATACGTTACACGCGATGATGTTTAATCAAGCTTCAAACCGTGATCACCAAGGAGATTGCAGATGTCAAACTCTATAAAAAAGGTTATTTGGTCAATTTCTCAACCAAAACTGATCGTATACCTTCAGAAGACATGGATTAAACCATTAAAATTGTATGGATTACGTTTTTGCTGCATTTTTGGAGTTTGAACATGTTGAACCCCATTGACTTGCATTGAATGGACAAAAAAAAAAATCTCATATCTTCATCAAAATATCTTTGTTCGTGTTCTGCAGAAGAAACAAAGTTATATGTGTTTGAGATGGAATAAAGTTGAGTAAATTAGGAGAGAATTATTATTATTGGGTGAACTATGCCGCTAATATTAAGGTTCTTCAATGGCTATTTGGGTTTAGCAGAGAACCCTCTTCTTTATCAAGAATAATTTCTGGCTATACAGTGTTCTTTAGTCGCATTACTGGTTCTTCAGATCAACATGTTTGTTTTGGGGTCCTGGCATCAGCACATTGATGGTTTTCCATTGAACTAGAAAATAACAATTTCTTTGTGGAACTTGAAAAGGATCTTCTAATTTGTCATACAATTCTTAGATTTTAGAGTTTGATACCATCAACCCCTTATGTAAGGAAATTGAATAATTTTAATTACTATTTTAATCCATTCTCCTTATCCCTGTTTGAAGTTTCTGTGCTGTTCTTACTTTCCCTTTTCCTTTTCTCCCCATAGCATGGCTAAAATTAAGAGTCATTATCCTTCAGTTCTTTCACAAAAGTTATCGAGTTTCACTAAAACATAAAAGAGAGGATGGGACACAGCAGTCCGAATTTTAAGCAAGAGAGTTAAAGGTAGAAAGGCTTTAGAGCAGAAAAACTTTCTGATTGAACTTGGAGAGAAGTTAACCTCCATTTTAAAGCAGCATTGGTAATGCAATCTTTTGAAGCTGCCAAGGATTATGCACCCTGCAGATTAGTTGAACCATCATTTCAATGTAAAAATTGTCAGTGCACAAAGGCCTACAGTATAATGGAAGTTATGAATGTCAGAACATTTATGTGGCATTGGGAACATGGGGACATTATGTTCATCATTCTGAGAGGTCAATCATCAACACCACATTGCAAAGACATTACAATCTTTACCTCGTCCATTTTCCACATCTTGTTCTCGGTTGAGCGAGTTGAGGACCAAGTGGAGTGATTGTGCAGAAGGTAAGGTGTGTCCACACTCTCTCTCTCTCTGTTTTGGCTTAATGAGGGTACTGGGTGCAGAGGGTGGAGGTGAGAAAGAGGGAGGGGAATCTGGTGAGGGAGAGCACAGGGACGGGGACTGCGGAGGCATTTCATCATCAAACCCATTGCCATCCCCCATGCAAGCATCTCCCCCTTTGTTCCAAAGCCTCTTTAGGGAATCTCTTCCATGGTCCCCACTGTTCCCTGATCCAATGAAGTCTAACACTGCCATCTTGCCTTGCTGGAGCCTCCGTCGTCCTGCCTGATCTGTCAGGTGAGAACGAGTGAATTCCATGAGGTTCCGGCAGTCAAGGATTACAGGGTTGGTGCCATTGCCACTAATCTGATTTTGGCCCATGCAGGCCCTTCCTGAGCCCATCCCAATCCCTGCACTGTTGTGGTTAGGTTGGGTTTTAGAGCGAGTCATCTTCTTCGCTAGCTCCTCCGGCCAGATTGTGCGTACACTGAAGTCATCATCATCAGGCTGGTGGTATCCTCCCATGGTACGTCCACTGATATTACAACCTGTGTTGGGAGGATTAATTCTGTGCGGGTTAAAAGTCACTACAATGGGGTCACTACTGCAGTAGCTGCATGTGGAGCTGCCAGTTTGACTTGCTTTGGGATTACAGCCACTGACGCAACTCTGGAGTGCTCTGAGAGGGGCAGATGAGGAAAGGGGTGTACAGGGTAGACACCCACCAACCAGTTTCTTACGAAAAGCAGCAGGGCTCTCGAAACCTCCAGCTTCTCCAGAACAGGATGCACATCCCAAAGGTCTGAGCAGCCCTGTGCGACAGTCTGAGACAGTGCTGTTGGAAGAGGAGGTGTTCGTGGTGGATGCAGTAGACAGACACCCTCCTAGAGTCTTCAGTCCCATGGTTCCACCACCTTTGTTGACAGCACTTATTCCTTGCCTGTGGGAAAATGAAGAGGATGGGCTAGTGCTATGTCTTTGGTGACCTCTCCCTCTTCTACAGCGCACCAGTTTCCAACAGCCACAAGGGTGGGAAAAGTCAATGGTACATGTGTGGTCTGGACTAGGGAAGCCTCCTCTGGAGGAAGTGGGCGATAGGGGCAAAGCGTGAAGAATTTGGGGCCTATGTTCTTTAGTGCGAGAGGGCCGGGGCTGACTGATGTGCTGGTAGGAAGCTTGTGGCCGGGAAGGGTGTGAGGGTGAAACGGCAGGGTAGTGAGGGTTTAGGTTGGCAGCATGGGGTAATGGGGCTGAACTGTGGTGTCGGGATAGGCTGTGGGGCAGTTGGTGGCCGGGTCCCAGTTTGGAGATTTCTTTGTCTCCTACAGATGAGACGTCCCTGTCACAGTGGAAGGGGTAGCTGGCAGTTGTAGAGCAAGATTTTGACTTGGGTTTTGACTGCTGTCTTTGGGCAGGTACAAATTCCAAGATCCCACCAGGAGATACTGTAAGTTGGTTCTGATGATGGCTACTGTGTTGAGTCCTGTTTTGATTCTGATGATGGCTTTGGTGTTTCTCCAGTAACTCAGAAGACGTTCCTTTGCATTTCCTGTCACCTTGCCTTGGATCCAAATGCAGGGATACCTTTTTAGTTCTGTTACCCTTAACGCTTCCACTTCGGGTGAGACTGCTACTGCGGCCCTTGTCTAAGTACAATCCTCCTCTTCCGCCTTTGTCCAAAGACACTTTAATGTCAATGGTATGGGTGTGCTTGTGAAGTCTGGGACCCAAAGTTACAGTCCCATTGCTGTGACAATGGCTAGCATTGTGGTCACTGCCCTCAAATGGGGCACCTTGCTCTCCTTTGTCTCTTTGAACATGGGAGGATTGCCTGCGCTTGCATTCCAAAGACAGGAAGTTGGAACCTGGATGGGGTTGGGGTTGTAGTGAGCGGGGTGGGGGCTTGTTGTGAGTGGCCAGGCAGTGTGAGGAAGATAGGGAAGTGGTCGGAGGGGAGGACACACGAAAGGCCAAACTTTTGGGCCGCTGAATAACCACTATGCGCTCGTCAAGAGGGAGAGGAGGCATCTGGGGAGGAGAAAAGCTGTGTATTTATGAAAAGAAAAAAAAGAAACAAATTAATCCAACATTGTCCCATTAATTTTGGTACTAGATTAATTTGAGCAAAGGGCACATGCGAGTATTGCCCACACAGTTCATGTTAGTCACAGCACAAATTTTACATAAAAAATTGTGATGAGTAACAGAAGACAGTCTTCTATTAATCATTCACAACCTTCCTGGTAATTTAAACACAGTGAAACAATAACAAACAACACACAGGTTAAGTCACAGTCATTTGCCTGTTAAAAGACAAACCCTAATAAAACAAAGGCTTTTCAGACCCATTACCCTTGTTATGCTAAGGGTTCACGTCTGCTAAAGCTATAAAATAATCATCATTACAAATACACAAGCAAGGCAAGTAAAGAATGAGATATATATATATATATATATATATATATATATATATATATATATATATATATATATAAGGAAAGGATGGCGCTTTGCAATGATGTCACCTATTGTAAGACATTAGGGAAATATGGCAATAATTTGATTATTGGTTATCAACTTGTATTGTTGGTTATCACAGTCGTGTTGCAACACACCGGCCTAGACTGTTTGAGAGGTCTTTTGTTTGACATTATTAATGGGATAGCGTGAAGGTGAGTAAATTATGTCAAAATTAGAATTTGTGAACTATGCCTTCAAGAGACACATTGACAAAGTTTATCATGAAAACATGTCACAATATGTAATTGAATGTAAATGGAACAATTGTGTAATTTGCTAAATAATAGTGATACAAACTGTTGGCTGCATTAATCGCCCCTCAAAAGAGCAGAGCAGATAAAATCAGCTCATTATTCTAAAGTGTCAGACATTAGTAGTAGACATTATGGAATGTTAATGGAAAGACTATGCGAAGGTTAAGAGGGAGCACCAAAGGGTATAAACAGAAAGAGAGAAAGAGAAAAGTGTGTATGTTACATTTAGAGTAAAAGAACAAATAAAGCAGGACAGAGGGAACGGTTATGGGATGTGACATGGCTGGATCATCCATTGACCTTATCTGGGTGGGGGCTGGGGGGCAGGGGTGTCATGCAAAATAGAACTTCAGACATATTATACACCCACACACACAAATCCCAGGACAGAGCCAGCACTCCATGCTCTTATTTCCACATGCATTCATTCACGCACAGGGCTTGTTGATGGTATCCTCATCCTCTTTGCTTTTTTCTGTCTTGCCTTTTTTAGCCTGTGGTAGTGAAGGGGGTGGGTGGTTACTTTGACCCAGATTTGTCATATTGCAAGTCAACATCACTCCAATCACTTAAACTCACAAAATGCCTTATCAGCAGCATTTCACACATAAACTACATGTGATGTTTTTTTCTTTCAATGCATCACATTTTGAGCCAGAACAGCAGCACACACTTCAGCATGTGCTTGTGTCAGAGATGATCAGCATCAGTGAGCTCATGTACCAGCTGACAACCAAGACAGCTATAAACAGTGATCAGATTTCACTGATATCACTAAAAAGAATGGTATGGGGTTGTATAAATACAGTAATGTTGCAATAAAATAATAACTGAAGCATGGAAACAAACACTACTTTTGTTGCTCAGATATTAAAAATGGATGTGGAGGAACTGTTTTTTGTTGTAATCCAGAGAAAGACCTCATCCATGTTATCCAAGCTTATTCACACCATATATTAAACTAATTCTAATAAGAAAGAAAGACCTCATCCATGTCATAAGCATTACCCTCACCACATATTCAAGTGATTAATGGAATTACTATCCAACTCTAATAATTTCCAGGCATGTTTTTCATTCAATTCAACAGTCTACAACAATGGAAGCTGCAGACTGACAATAATAATATTTTTTTTTTTAAATAAATGATAAATCTATTAATTTGAAAAAAAGAAAAAAAAACGTTGATAAACTAATTTTCTTTTTTTCTCCCCTTTTTTCCCCATTTTGGAATGCTCAATTCCCAATACGCTCTTAAGTCCTCGTGGTGGTGTAGTGACTCGCCTCAATCCGGGTGGCAGAGGATGAATCTCAGTTGCCTCTGCATCTGAGACCATCAATCCATGCATTTTAGCACGTGGCTTGTTGAGCGCATTACCGCAGAGACATAGCACATGTGGAGGTATCCACGCACAACTCGCCATGCGCCCCATCAAGAGCGAGAACCATAATATAGCGACCATGAGGAGCATGTGACCTGGAGAACTTGCGACTCCAGTGGTGGTAGTCAACGTCTTTAATCGCTAAGCTACCCAGGCTCCCTGATAAATAAACCAATTGTTAAATGGACAAATAATTACACACATTTAAATGTGTTTATTTAATTCACATTTAAAAATGTAATTATAATTAACAATTAAATTGTAACAATAACATTTTATGTAACAAATACAATAAAGTACATTAATAATTCATTTTTAAATGCACCTTTTAATTTGCGTTTTAAAAACGCATTTGACAATTGATTTTATTTTATTTGCCAGTTTCTTTTATTTTTTTATTTGCCAATGACTTTTCTTTTTTGTTTTATTTTGGCTTTTCTTTATCCATTTGACAATTGAGTTTAGAAATGCCATTGGATAGTTGACACGTGGGAGACACACCCCCTCTCGCACGTCCCATTCGATGGAGATATAAGACGCTCTGCCATTGGATGGTTACTGATAGAGGTTTACGTGTTCTATGAAGCAGAAGTATCAGAAGTTAATGGTTAATTGTCGCTGCTGCAGTTAAATGGCGAGTGCAGTGTCTCCTCACCAAACGTGCACAGTGGTGCGTGTTCAGGGAGGGTGCCAGTAACCGCTATGCTGTCAACAGAATTGATCCGTGCCACTGACTGAAAGCACGCAGCCTCCATGCTCGTGCTCCACTGGTGTGAGGTACCAAACCACTGGTGAAAGACGCTGGACCTTCAAGCTTTATCAGCCACCAGATAGTGAACCTACCTGAAGCGAATGCTTCTCTGTGCTGCCTGACCTTCCACTTATTCATCTGTTTCATATGACTTTACTGTATGACTGCTCTCTCTACCATATTTGTGGGAAAAAAAAAAACATATACTGTACCTGGATCATCCACAAACATTGGGATTTGATAAAACTTTGCAAAACTGTATCTATTCCTATAGCTCAATAAAGTGATACTGCTTTTTATTTGCTTTCAATTCAAATTATACCTTTTAAGTGAAGTGGCTTTATTTCACACAATTCAAGCAGTTAAGGGGGAGAGCGGGGTAAAACTCTTGTTGATTTATTCTGAAAATGTTTAGCCAAAGCTGTAACATTTGACCTCAACCATCAACAGGCAACATGTTAGTTGCCATTATCTGAGTCAATTAAATGTAAAACTCCACCGAGTCTGATACAATTAAACTGTAAATTAATTAATGTTAAATCCATAACACCCAGACTACAATTGCAAGAGAGGGGTGTGATAAAAGTACCAATACTTCACAAAGCATTTAAATGCCAATATACAGTGTGTGATTAATATGTGTATAGCTACTGTTATAGTCAATAAACCTCTTTAAGAAGATGTGCAAAACATAAAATTAGGAAGCATAGACTTTATTTGCAACATTATAAATTGTCATATACACAGAAGATAGATGTGGAAAAAGTAATATTGTACAGTATTTTTAAATTAGCATTCCATACAACTGGCTCCCTTCATGAACATGTACCACTGTGCACGATCTGAGAGGGCTGGCATTTAACTGCAACAGCGACAAGTGATCATTTACTTCTGATATGCCTAGCATCTATTTCTTTTGCTCTGGCTTCATAGTGCACATAAATCTCTTTCAATAGCAGTCCAATGACAGACTTTTTGAGTGAGACTTGGGAGAAGGGGTGTGTCTTAAAACAGAGTTGAAATTTCATTGGTTGTTTTCACGTCAACTGTCCAATGGCATTATTAAACTAGATTGGCAAATAGATCATGAAAAGCAACTGGCAAATGAATGAAGAAAAGCAATTGCCAAATGCTTGTTTTAAAACGTGCATTTGACTTAATGAACAAAACTATTTTATTGTTACATTTAATAGCATTTGAAAAATAAATTAAATACACGATTTGTAAATGCTCAATTTAATTGTTAAATATAATTACATTTTTTAAATGTGAATTAAATAAACACATTTAAATGTGTCTATTTATTTGTCCATTTATAAACGGGCTTATTTATCCACGTTTTTATTTTCAAATTAATAGATTGATCATTTAGTTCTTCATTCTTTTTAATTGGCACTCCGCGGGTTCCATATACAACAGACGCATGGGCCTGTTCAACAACTAGCACCAATGCCAAGATAATGTATATGCAGACTTCGCTTCATGAAATGGCTGTATTATTTTAAGCCATAAGACTTAAATCAAAAGAAGCGGAAGCAGGTGAATAGGTTAAAAAAGGTGAAATGAGGAGTCAGTGAAATTATTTCCCGCATCGTCACACGTTATGTTCGTGGCAATCTCTTTTATCACTGGAAAGCAGAATCACAGCAGAGAGCCTTTGTTTCTGCTGCTGACAGAACCGTCCTCACAAAACTGTGCTTGAAGCACCGTGTGAAGAACAACCGTTTAAGCAGATGTTTAGTCAATCCTGTAGTGACATGTGCATAAGCTGGACACTGGAAGAGATAACAAGAACGTCCGCCACAGATTGGCTGGCAACTATATTGACCGTCACTTTTTAGGCTATGCTGATGCTGTCACGCATTTGAGCTTAGGGGAACATACACTTATATTTTAAATATAAATTTACGCTATTTAAATTTCACCATTACGTTCATGCGCTTTAATGCAATTTCTGGTGCAGATCTCAGACGTTACAGATGAAGACGTTATCTATGAAAGAATTTATATCCTAATATTTTTTGCAAACAATCGATTGTTGCAGTAAATGTCGCAAATTCTCATTACTGAGCGACATTTTATTGAAAACAAAATATTAAGTGCCCTTAATTGCCCGAAACGGGAGTTGCAGGTTGCATATGAAAGCCTGTACAATAAAACGAGTATATGACTTACGTTATAAGCTGTATGTCCGGTGTATCGTCATCGTTCGTAATTAGATTCCTGTGTTTCTCCACGCGACAATTCCGCTCCAATGCCGCGAGACATTTACATAGCTGCAGTTATCTATGGTGTTTGCCTTAATATGACTGTTAAACTTTAAAGTAAATCCACATATGTCCATCGGTGTAGTAAGTTAAGGCAATTTCCCCATATACTGTAAAAAAAATGAAATGAAATAAAAAATATCCTGATTAGTATGCACAGTTAATACCAATGTATACGGCAGATGTGTATGTGCAATGAGACAGCGCGCAATGTGGGGGGGGGGGGGTTGAAATCAAGGCGGGGTTTCTGTGTGCATGACATCATCCTAGACCAATGACAAACAACATGTGAAATGTGTGGGCATACAAAACGTGCAAGTTTTTTAAACACAATCAGTTTATCATGGGGAAGATTGGTTCACCCCAGTTGATTTATTAACAAATTGCAGACTAAGGTCTGCCTTTTGACAGCATTTGTGGCATAATATTGATTACCACAAAAATTTATTTGGACTTATCCCCCCTTTTCTTTAAAAAAATTAAAAAGGCACATAAGAGGCACTTATAACGGTGGCCAAGTAAATGGTGGCCAATCCGTAAATATTAAAATACTCACTGTTTCAAAAGTATAGCCACAAGACATAAACAATATGCATGCTAACATGATTTTAGTGTGATAAAATCACATACTATTTTTGTGTGTGTGTGTGTGTTTGTAAAGTTATAACCAATTTTACATATTTGTTGCCATGACGGTCAACCAGGGGTTATTCTGGGATTTCAATCTTAGATGGGCTCTGTCCCTAATGACACTATTAGATGTGCAAATTTAATGTATTTAACGCTTTAGCATAGGTAGTGTTTAGATTTTTATTTTTTATTTTTTAAATTATTCAAGATAGCCAGCTAATATTCTTTCAGAATATGGTAATATCCCATAATAAGCACAACTTTAAAAAATGTATATATATACATATATATATATATATATATATATATATATATTAAAAAACTGAAACCGTTTAAAGAACAATTAAAATAATATTATTTTTATTATTTTTATTATTCACTTTATTGCTACCTAAATATGACTTTTGGACCTCCAAAGTTCTGGCACCCGTGCACTTTCATTATGAGGACCTGACAGAGCTCAATCTTCTTCTAAAAGTCTTAATTTGTGTTCCGCTGAAGAAAGACAGTCAAATAAATCTGATGGCATCAGGGTAGTGAATAATGAGAGAATTTTCATATTTGGTTGAACTATTCCTTTAACAGATTTGTTTACGAAATTTTGTTTATTATAGAAAATCATTCATTTTGTGGAGTCATGTGGCGCTTTGCTAATTTTATTACTATTTGTGTCATAAACCAGTGAGATTCGATACACCCTGATTCTTAACTGTTCTAGGAAGACAATATGTAAAAAAAATTCTAAATCCTCGGTCTCAGGAGATATTAAGACACTTATGTGCTTGGGCTGATTCCCCGGAGCAACAAACCAAAAGCCCCGGAATCAATTCAGATAGTGAACTAAAAGAAATCCGGTGTGAATTGATGAATGGGTCACAATACTGATGAAAGACATTGCAGATTTGGAGGATCTTGCTTTAATACGTTGATCGATTACTTCCATGGAGACGAAATTCATTGAGTTGGTTACAAGATGCTCTTGTAACAAACACTGCTCTCTCCCATCTGGGAAAAATTAACACATATGTGAGAATGCTGTTTTTAGACTACAGCTCAGCATTCAACACCATAGTGCCCTCCAAACTTGATGTGAAACTCCGGGCTCTGGGCTTAAACAGCTCGCTGTGCAGCTGGATCCTGAACTTCCTATGAACTGCCAGACACATCATCGGAGGTGAGCTTCCCTCCCTCCAGGACATATATACCAGGCGGTGTGTGAAAAAAGCTCGGAGGATCATCAGAGACTCCAGCCACCCGAGCCATGGGCTGCTCTCACTGCTACCATCACCCAGGCAGTATTGCAGCATCAGGACCCGCACCAGCCGACTACATGACAGCTTCTTCCCCCAAGCAATCAGACTTTTGAACACTTGATCTCTCACAATCAATTTACATCAGCACTGCACTTTATTAATCTTATTATCTCACACTGGACTGTCATAAATTATATTCTCTTTACAATACAACCTACTATATACTTTTTTATATTTATTTTTTTATTGTATGTGTATTCTCTATTATGTGTATCTGTATTCTATAGTGTGTGTGTATTGTTTAACTGTACATTGTATATGTAACACAGTTCAAGTTCATGGGCAAGGAAGAGGCGAGAAACCGGCTTGACATATAAACTAAAGGTTTAATGGAAAACTCAAAAGACAAACACATAAGATGATGGACATGTCCATGAACGATCTCTCTCTCTCTTGCATCACCGTCCGCGAGTGGCCTTTATCCCTCTTGACGGCTTAATTAGCCTAATACGGGACCGGGCGTGCGTAATCACACCCCGGTCCCGCCCTCCACCGTGCCACAGTATATTATTATTGTGTTGTGTAATTATGTGTACATTAGATATGTAAATTGTGTTGTGTAAATATGTTGTTTATTGTAAATTGGCATATGTCTCGTCACTGTCATGACTGCTATGTTGCTCAGAACTACACACAAGACTTTCCCCCACTGTTGCACTTGTGCATATGGTCGTGTGACAATAAAGTGATTTGATTTTGATTTGATTTGAAGATTGTTGGACGTCGAGAGACAGATCGAGTCATCGTAGAGGGAATTAGCTGCTTATCCACTAGCAACCAAGGTGGATTTGGGAAAAACTGGAGGATTTGGAGGATTTGGAGAATTGTAATCATGAAACAATGTCCGAAAATTTCTCAACGTCCAAAAATTTCTCAACAACGCTCAAATTCCTGAGCATGTGGAAGACCGAGATATGGTGAAATTTGTAGACGAGCTCTTCCCGAGTCTGCTCAACATAACAGGCCATAAGCTGGAAATTGAGCAAGCTCACAGAGTCCCAGGTTGGTGATCCATAGAGGGAGACAGGCCCGATCAATTCTGGCCTAATATCTGAGATCATCCGATAAAGGTCTTGTGTTGCGCAAGGCGAGGAGTAAAGGAAAGCTTTCTTGCAAGAATCACGACATTTTCTTGTTCACAGACTTTGCAAATTCGACAAGAGAGAAGTGTGATTGATTCAAGGAATGCAAGAATCTAATTAAATCAATGGAAGATCGCTTTTGCACTGATGTTTCTGGCCAAACTTAGAATTGATACTAAGGATGGCCATAAAGAATTTACTTGTACAAATTAAGCAATGTCCTTCATAAAATAATTGGTGTGAGTAAGCCATATGGTGTTTCTTATGTGGCCCCAAGTGAACGTGACTCGTTAAAAATACACTTGACTGTCTGAGGTAGCTGGGGGCCTTTTTTTTTCTTTTTGTGTTGGTTCCGCCTAGCGGTTGGAGTTTGTTTTGTGTAGTAACACTCCTTCAAGGAACTCTTGCATCGATGGAGGATCGCTTTTGCACTGATGCTTCTGGCCAAATTGAGAATAGATACTAAGGATGGCTGCAAAATATTTACATGCCCACAGCTAGCATTGTCTTTCATAGAAACATTGGGGTGAGTAAGCCATTTGGTGTTTCTCCTGTGGCCCCTAAGTGAACTTGACTCACTGAATATACTCGACAGTCTGAGGAAGCTGGGGGCCATTTTGTTTTTTTTTTGTGCTGGTTCCGCCTAGCAGCTGGAGTTTGATTTGTGGAATAACACTCCATCGGGACAGTAATGGATGAATCTGCATGTACCTTGTGTTTATGCCTCCTATTGTCTGGAGTTATAGATTTGGACCTTGTGTTTATGCCTCCTATTGTCTGGAATTATTAGTTTTATAGATTATTTTCTGTCATGTAATTCTGTCTCACAAAATTTGTATAGAAACACCGGACTTGAGCAATCCGACGGCAATTTGTTGTGGGGACTCTCATAGGCGTACATGGACTGTTTGAGTTTAGAGGGATGGATGCCGGTTGGCGCTGTCGTGTGCGGGTTTTAATGCAAACGCTTTTTTTTCTTCACTTTTTTCTGTTTGTATGGTTCGGGGGGAGGTTCGCGGTTTGATTTTTGCACTAATGGTGAATGTGGTCTTTATCATTTTTACTTTTGACACACAATCTATTATTTCTAACATGCCAAATGTCAAATGTTAATATGAGTGGTTTATCTCTCTCCACGTGGAATGTGAATGGGTTGGAACACCCCATAAAAAGAAGGAAGGTTATGTATTTTCTTAAACGTAAGAAATATGATATAGTGTTTCTTCAAGAAATGCATCTTTCCCAGCAGGAAGCTGAAAAATTGGGAAGATATGGGGTGGACATATTTTCTTTAGTGCTGGCTCAAGTAAGAGCAGGAGAGTCATTACATTGATAAATAAACATCTACAATTCAAATGTCTCAAACTGATTAAAGATAAATTAGTAAGAGTCATTATTGTTTTAGCTGAAATTCAGGGGCAAAGGTTGATTTTGGCTAATATTTACGCACCTAAAACTGATGATCAGGGTTTTTTATAGATCTTGAATCTGCTGGCACCCCTCATGATATAATTTTGGGAGGAAACTTTAATCTTTTGATTGACTCAGTACTTGATCATAGTGAAACAAAAGTGTGTATGCCCCCTAGAGCAACATTGACGCTTCACTGGTTGTGCAAATATAGGTGTACAGATATTTTGGAGACTTTTGAACCCATCTAGTATGGACTATACGTTTTTTTTCCCATAATATTTATTATAGAATAGATTTTTTTTATATATCTAGGTCCTTCATTTCATCTGTTGTTGATTGTTCAATTGGAAACATCTTAGTCTCAGATCATGCCTTTATGTAGAGGTGCTGCCGTACATGGAGAAAAATAAATCATATAGTTGGCACTTTAATGTATCCCTTTTGCAAAATCCTGATTTCTAACAAATGGTAAAAGCTGAAATCAATGTTTATATGGAGACCAACTAGTCCTCAGTATCCTCTGTGACTTGGGAGTCACTTAAGGCAGTTCTTAGGGGTTGGATCATACAGTATGCCTCATTCATCAAAAAATCCAAAGCACAAGAACTTGTTGAGTTGGAATGGAATATTAAAAGTGCTGAGGTAGAGCTGAAGCGCTGAATGTCGTCTGATGGCCTCAGAGAATTGATCAGATTGAAATTTCAGATATAATACTATTTTGAAGGTGGAGTTTTGGCTATTCAGGGCAAGACTGTTATACTTTGAGTCAGTGGATAATACAGGGAAACCTTTGGCTAGATATTTAAAGCAGAGAGTCTTTTTCTACCATTCCCTCAGTGAAATCTGCTGGTGTTAAAATATTTACCACAGCCATTGTTATTAATAATACTTTGAAAGAATTCTAACTTGATCTCTATAGTTCCACGTCTTCGTCTACTGATGAAGATACTAGACATTATGTGGAACCATTAGAATGTCCTAAACTGATGATGGAGCATTGATTCTGAGATAAACTTTTAGGAGCTCAGCGAGGTAATTAAGGCCTTGCTTACAGGCAAGGCTCTGGGGTCAGATGACTTTGCCACCAGGTTTTTTAGATCTTATGCTACAAAGTTTATACGGCATCATTAAAGAATGGAAAGCTTCCGCCAACCATGACACAAGCCCAGATTAGTCTGATTCTTAAAAAAGACAAAGATCCAAGTGAGTGTAAGAGTTACCATCCAGCTTCCCTAATCCAGCTAGATGTTAAAATATTGTCAAAAAATTCTGGCTAACCGATTAAGTAAAGTTATGACATCTCTTATACATATAGATCAGGTGGGGTTTCTTCTTGGCTGTAGCTCTTCTGATAACATTAGGCGTTTCATCAATATGGTGTGGTCAGTGGTGAATGATTAGACTCCGGTCACTTTTGGCTTTTGATATGGTAGCATGGGATTATGTTTTTAAGATTTTAGAAATATAAAGGTTCGGGAAAACTTTTGATGGTTGGATTAATTTACGGAAGTGGCGATACAAACGAATGGATTAATTTCAGATTATTTTATTTTACAACCGGCAGGGTTGTCCTCTATCCCCATCATTGTTCTGTCTTGTTGTTCTGTTAATATTATTGAAATTAATTGTATTCCTTATTACAATCTCTCCCTGTAGATGTCCCCCTCTCTTATTTCAAGAAATTTGATAATATAGAGATGTACTTCATTTGGAAATGTCCAAGATTACATTTGAATAAATTACATAGTCTGATTGACAAAGGTGGGCTAGGCCTATCCAAGATTTTATTTTATTATTATGCATTCAGTCTCAGACATTTGGCTCATTGGATGCTTCCACTTGAGAGAGCCCCTCCCTGGTTTTGTATTGATAAGGCAGTTCTTGCCCTTATTTTGCCTTTACAGATCCTTTCTGTTAAACTAACCAGAGTAGTTAAATTACACACTGTTACCTCGCATTTGCACATCGGTATTATGTATTGAAAGGTCCCCTTTCTGCTTATCAGAGTGGATTGTGAGGGGAGTTACTACTACACTTGGTGACCTATGTTAGAGTGGAGTGTTTCGATCTTTTGGAAATTTGGTTCAACACATTGAGATTCCTAGATCTCAGTTCTTAAGGTATTTACAGCTTTGCCACCTGCCCTGTAATATCTTTGGGAGTAGCTCACACCCCCCTAAAGTGACAGATACTCTGGGAGAGGTGATTACTGCTCTAGGAAAAGGTCATGAGGCATCAGTGTAGTACACCCTATTAATTCAGAGTCCAGGGGATGGCGCTTCAACTTCTATCAAGAGATTATGGGAGAAAGATTTTAACTTGGTATTGGAGGAGGGAGTGTGGGCTAGGATTAGAAAAAAATGCATCTAGAGATGCAAGGGTTCACCTTATGCAATTTAAGATTTTATATATATTCTATTGGACCCCCTCTAGATTATATAGGCTTGGTCTTAAAGACAAACCCACCTGCCTGCGATGCCAATCAGAAGATGGAGACACAATCCATGTTTTTTGAGGGTGTGTTAAGATTCCAAAATTTTGGTTGAAAGTTCAGAGTTGTATGCGTGACTCTTTTTCGGAGTGGTGTGTGGAAATGGGGAGGGTGGCTGCTTTCGAGGAAGTAGTAAGTAGAAGGCTGGGGTTTTGGGACTTATTTGTTAAAAAATGTGGTAATTATTTTGTTTTTTGGGGGTATTCTCTGGGAGTGGATGTAGAGAGTGTAGTTTAGTTTAATTATGTATTTTTATGATATTATCTTTTATGTTTTTTGGTTGTGTGTGTGTTATGTGGGACCACAGGGTTGTTCGCTGGGGGGTCAGGGTGGGGATGTTGAATGGGGAGGGATATTAGTGGAGTTTGAATGTGAAATGTTGATTCGTTGTGTATGTGTTGGGTTTTTCTTTGTGGTGTCTATATGAATCAATAAAAATGTTAATTACAAAAAAAAAAAAGAAAATCAATAATTTTGCAACTTAGATTAAAGTTATATAAAACACTTCAAAAACCTATTATTACAATAAATCTCACATTTAGCTTGTTTGCTCTTTAGAGGAGTGAATT
Source organism: Moxostoma hubbsi (assembly GCA_032164185.1). Lineage (NCBI taxonomy): Eukaryota > Metazoa > Chordata > Actinopteri > Cypriniformes > Catostomidae > Moxostoma > Moxostoma hubbsi. Next base: position 11,779,212 of record JAVLUX010000042.1, read on the forward strand.
TACTCCAGATGGTGTTTCTCTGTTTTCAAAAGACTTGAGTCATGAGTTAATGACATACATGCCATTAACTTGTGACTCGAGTCTTTTGAATTTGTTCAAAAGAGAAAGAGGTATAAAATAATTCTAAAAAAAGATTAGTTCATATTTGTTCACAATTTCGTACACTTTTACGTCAGTAGGTCACAACAAATTAATGTCTTCTGTAGTATGAGTGAGTCATTAAAACATTGATAAAGAACTTTTTACACCACCAAGCAGTGACCTGCACAGACCTTAGCAAGGACAGGGGCGGAAGGATAAAAAGGGCACTGATTTTTTTTTTAAATGTTATGATTAGTAATTTCTTTGCTTCTTGAGTATTTAAGTATTTTCTTGTATATACTGTACATAATGTGTTCTATTTTTCCTTTATCACAACAGTTGTTATATTACTCACAAAAGCACCATGGTAATACACTTTATTTACACTTTTATTTATTTTCAGACATGGTCTGTGATAACCCCATGTTTATGACATGTCATAGTAAAACCATTCATACAGTAATGCCATATTACCTTCAGAGTACCCAATTCAAGGGCTCTGCAGTTCGGAGTGAGTATAGGGTAAAGTGAAGATCACTTAAGATTGGAATCAGCACCCGATCTGCTGTAGCGTGCACTCTTAGTGCCGCCAAGTCTAATTATACTTTATTAAAATCAGTATGTCTACTAAGTCTTTAACTGTGTTTAAATATCATATGCGTTTTCCCCACGAATGACAACAAAGCATATCATTTTGTGAACTGCTGTGCATGACCATCAAAGTATCCAAAAAAGACAACATTAATAGCCTAAAAGTGATTACACATTTTAATTACATCCTGATATCATTGTTATGTCATTAGTTACTTCTAAATTCATCCAGCCCCTTACTCTCCTTTCAAAACAGCTTTCTGAATACTTCCCCATCTGCAGCTGAACAAACAAATACTGTAGATAGTCCCATCCCCAACCCATGCTATTGGCGGTTTCTATTCAGACGGGTCCTCAAAACAAACAGAGGAATTTTCATAGCACCACAGAAAGACAGTGTTTACAGTTTTCAAGAAAATAATCTATGAATGGCTTACTTTTAGTTGTCTTTGCATATTAAGCTGAGATAGGAAAAAGTAGCTTTTTTAACACAGAAAAGTTACACACATCATCTTTAACCCATAAATGCATACCTCTGGTCTTTAGTGACCCGGGATTTCATTACACCCCATGTACTTCATATTTTTAGACTTGTGCCCACACCTCTTTGGTATTCCTCAACTATAATAATTTTATAATGGCTTTATAAAGTACCAAACATGTATAGGTTCATAAGAGACCCTAGGTATCATTAGTGTTGTGTTTTTTTTAATAAATTATATTTTTGTTTAATACATATCCATACGTTTACTATCACAGGATATCTATTTCTTTGTTTATTACAAGACAAATTAGTAACTACTATATCATGTTGATTTCCTGTGCGACAACTGTGAATTATCAGTATCCCATATGCATGTATGCACATACATATTATACATGCTATTTGTACTCAAGGTGGCACTTTTGTTTCAGTGACTGACTTGATTTACATTTGACATTGCTTTTTGATGAAGAAATAACTATAGCAAGTACAACACATAAACAGTATAATATGACTATTGCCATTTGGGTGAAGAACTGAAATAATTCTTGTGAAAGAATAAAAAGTTGTGTATCTATTTAGACTCAATAAGTGCCTGAGTAAACACTTGTATGCAGCTTATGTGTAGATTATGTGTAGCTCAATCGGTGTTTGAAAGCCAGTTGCGTCTCATTAAATTTCAGTGTGAAAGTAATGAATACTGTTGTTGATTTGTTCTAATTTGTTGCATTATCTCTTTGATATATGAAAAATAAACATCAAAATATATCAAAATATATTTTATTATATTATTTTCTAATTGTCTTACACAATCTGGGCATTTTGTAGATTCATTTGTGATAGATATACATACCGGATCTCTAAAGACCTGAATATGTAAAAGCGTTTGGTGAAATTCCCATGCATGTATGGATTAAACTGAAATGAGCTACCCCTACCCCTACCCCTACCCCCCTTTTCAGTTATTCCACCAAACTCCTAGAGATGGCAAATCATTCATTGATGCATGCATTCATTCATTTTTTAGCAAGCAGGAATGGCCATACATTGTGATTGAGCAATAAGGCATGAGAGTCTATGCTATATTGTGAATATAGTCATGACTGAATGGTGTTACCACCACACAATATAGCACAGCCTTGAGTGCCTTATTGCTTTTATAAAACTGCCACCACATAATAAAAATATTAAGGACATAAATGTTCATTAAAATGTTACATTTTGTAAGTAAATCATAAAATTCCATCTATCCATCAGAAATTATAGTCCCAGGCAGTAAACAGAATGTGGCTAGGCACAAGAATAACTGTCACAAGTTCAAAGGTCAGAGATGTGCTTTATCATGATTAAAGCACATCTGTTGACCAATCGGCATCCAGGACTGGAACTATCAGTTTTAAAATAGGCTATATGGGGTAGAGCTGATCAAAGAAAGATGCATTACCCCTGATAGCACTTATACTTCACCCAGAGGTCTATTTGATGTGTTTTGTTCTGGAAGACTTCTTTGTTTGCTCTTCTGCAATACGTTTCCTCTCAGATTTCAATAAGACATTCATCAGTCGTTTATGTTTTAGACTATTTAGACTAAATATGGTCTTTTTAAGATGTTTAGCAGATGTTAATTTGAATGTGATGCTTTTTAGATTAAATGCTCTTAAACAGACATCTCAGAGATGTACATGTGCTAAATATAGAAACAATAGGACTGGATAACATGTGGAATTGGGGTTAACACAGCATATTCTCCTATTTCCTTAATGCCGAATTTACACTACATGATTTTAAGCCCAATTTTGGGTCGGCGACAATTTTATGGAGTTCGCCGACAAAAGCCTGAAATCGTAGGTAAATTGGAGCTTACGCCTCTTTGGTACTCCATGTCCCAAGCCCTGCTGGGATTGGACGCTTTCTAAACGGCTTAATTGACCTAACTTCACTTCCATCATACATTATAGTTGCGTGGGGTTTGGTGTTGATAAAGTGCAATATGCTGTCATTTCACAATCAAGTTGCATTGTGAGATATGGAGCTGCCTGAAGCGTACATCAGTGTAGACTCGCTTCCTCTGTCAAAATCGAGGGGTTGAGGGTCTGTCAACAGAAATTTCCCTCGCTCACTTAACAGACTTCCAAAATGGTGCCAGGAATTCCCACAAGGGGAAGTGCTTAGGATAGTTAGCCAGTGGATGTTAAAAGTGAAGGGGAACAGAGCCCAAGTAGAAAGAGTATTCCCCAAAGTGTTTAGCAATGTCTCGTTCCATTCATCTCAGGGAACCGAGGTTAAAGAGTAACCGGAGACGTTTTTAGATGCCATGTCAGTTTATAAAGAACTTAAACTTTTGAAAACACATCTCAAAACATCTGCGTTTATGGAGCTGCGTATAGCTTTTTACATCTAACTTTAGGTGTGAACGGCACCTAGAATTTTTTTTAAATAATAAAGATGCATACATATTTGATATCTCTCTACAGTCAACAAATAATGACGAATAAATGCATATACATTACAAAATCCATACATGCATTTGATTTTAAAAATGTACCTTTATTTTTAAGATTATATATGAAGTTACTGTTTACAAAGAAACGCTCCGTCCCGCTCCTTCCGGGTTTTTTTGGTTGCCAAAAGATACAAGAACTGCTGTCTATGGGTACTTTGCTCAAATTGCGTTGAAACTGCACAAAAAGTGCTGTTTTGGGTTTGAAACACCCCGTTTCCCACAGATTATTGGAGGTGAGGGTTTATTTAAATTTCAACCAGATCGTTGCATCAGGATTTTACATAAACGATGATAATTCACTTGTGACCATCATTGTTATCACATCTACTCTATTAGACACAATTTGATATTAACAAAAGTTTTACAAATGTTTAAAAATGTTACATGTCCGACATGATCATACTGGCACATTGAACCAAGATTTAACTTGTTATGCTGACATTTCAGAGAAGAACCCACTTAATTTCTTAACTGTAAACCATATATAAACCATTTATAATAACTTTTATTAACATTAAAAAACATTATTTCATTGTATATTAAAACTATAGCGTTGCCTATTTCCACTATTGAAATCTGCTGCTCGAAAGAACCCGGAAGCGCAGTATTCTGCGATGTGACGTCAGAGCAATTTCATAATATGTATGTGAATGAAAGACTTTTATTTTAAAACTGATGATGAGAGAGGAAGTCGATCCGCAGACTGGTTTCACATATCTCGCTTCAACGCAAACAACACTGGCGTCCGGGCGCTGCTACGGTACCAGTCGTGACTGCCCGACTGCTCGCCTTTCTACGGCTCACAGATGTAATTCGTCGCGTACCAACGACTGGAACCGTACAATTCATTGTCATTTACAACCGGGAAACGGTTGGGACTCATTCTTACTTCCATACTGTCAAAATATCAGCGAGTTTCTTCGAAGTCACACGGCCAGCTAACGCGCGTTAGCAGGTTAGATGTGCTTTTCAGTATATCATCATCTCCATGATGTTTTTGTGATTATATCATTAGTTTTCGAGCTCGATACCTTAACAGGTATTTGACTTGGCCTTAGAAGAATCTAAAACATTGACATGTAGACACCTGTTTGACGTATCATTTCTCGGAGGATCGCCGAAGTGAGTGCTGCTGAGTTGGCTAACTGAAAGGAGCAGCTCCTTAACTTAACCTAAAGTTTTTCTGGACTAAAAAGGACTCCCATATTTCTTTCTTCAGTACTGTCGGGGGCAAATAGGACTCGAAGTTTTACATTACCTATGCACAACGATATACAGACTTTAATTTATAGTCATATTTATAGTCGAGTCATCGGACTCGATTTTGCACATTTATGCTGGGAACATTTTTTTTTTTCATCAGCTCACGACTTCCGTTTAAGATAGCTATTTACAATGCTGGTATTCTGTCTGTAATTCCCCAGAAAGAAAAAACAGTTTAACTACACAAAGTCACATAGGAAGTTGGGATTCAATGTCTAGATCCAAACGGTTGTCGACTATTTGAGAGCAAATTCACAAGACGGTTCGTGTTTTTTTTTACTCGTAAAGCAAGCAAACTATGAATTAATTTACAAGATTTTAAAAAACATCTTTACTGGTTTGTTATCCTAAAGAGAGCTTGTGTTGGCTCTTTAAAAGTTGGACTTCCGACACTTTTCTTCGTGCTGTGCCGACGTCCCCTTTGACTGTCTCTTGAGCGCTGTGAACAAATTCAGAAGTTTCAGAAAATAAACTGTCAAATCCAGTTTAGAAGATGTCGACCAGGACACCGCTGTTACAAATTGATCAGGTGAGTCTTCCAAGAACTGTGAAAACGGTCTTTATATTTTGTTTTTATATCATGTTTTAATATGGTTCTGCTTTGTATAAAATGTCAAATCTAGGTGATCATTTCAGTTCCTGGCCTAGAATAAAATATAGGGAAGCGTATGATGCTATTCCTGTGTTGAGCTTTGTAATATGTCTGTGCATGTTTACTGTAATCACTGAGGAAAGCCTCTTTGGCTGTTGAACTGGTTATTTTTCAATGCAGTAAACCATGTAATAAGAAAATAATGGCTTTTTACTGAGACTGTTAGCGCATCACACTTAATGCATTGTTTCCCTATTTACATCATAAAATCACACATGGGATATTGTTGTTTTGTGCTCATCTTAGAAATGGAAAAATTGTCATAAGTTCATTCCAGGAGTGAAATCCCCCATGTTTTGCCTTTATTTCTCAGGTTGACTTGATGCTGTCACTGATTTCTTTTGTACATTCGAAAATTTAAACTTTCTAGCTAATTTTAGTTCAATTTTTCTGTACCGCTTTAAGAAAGACCCAAATGCAGGCGAGATGTTTTGTTGCCTTACAGTGTTCTGCTTTTAAAAAATGGTCTCTGTGGGTGAAGTCAGGTCAGTAGCTTTCAAAATCACATTTTTAAAACTTGAACCATTTTTACTTATCAATTAGTTTCCATCAATTTTAATTTTGACAATTATTGTGCCTTTCAGATGCAAGTGGACTGTTTGAACTGAGGTCCCAGATCATTGTTGAAATCTTGAAATCACTATCTTTTAGTTCCTTTTTTTATTTCTATTTCTATTTATACCATTAAAGAAAATTTTCCAGGTTCATTACAAGCTCAATCAACAGCATTTGTGGTATAATATTGAATACCACAAAAATCAATTTCGACTCGTCCCTCCTCTTCTTAAAATAAAAAAATAAGCAAAAATCGAGGTTATAGTGAGGCACTTATAATGGAAGTGAATGGGGCCAATATTTGGAGGTTTTGAAGGCAGAAATGTGAAGCTTCTAATTTTATAAAAGCACTTACATTAATTCTTAAAATAATTGTATTATTTGAGCTGAAAAGTTGTTTAAATTGTAATTTTTACAGTCCTTTTAGGGTTTGTTGACATTACATTGTCATGGCATCGAAATATTAAAATCGGCTATAACTTTACACAGAAAAGGTTTGTAAGTGATTTTATCACACTAAAATCATGTTAACACTCATTGTTTATTTCTTGTGGCTTTACAAATTTGAGTAAATGTAACATTCAAAAGTTGCTCCATTCACTTCCATTGTAAGTGCCTCACTGTAACCTCAAATTTTGATTTTAAAACTAGAGGAGGGACGAGTAAAAATGTTGTTTTGTGTGTTAATAAATGCCACAAATACTGTCGATAGAGCTAATCTTGAATTGAACCTGGAATATTCCTTTAACTCTATAATTAGGATGAGGATGGTGGGGATTGCAGGTCTCATTCTGGTGTAAAAAAAAAAAAAAACTAAATAGAATACTGATCCTTTTTCAGTGTCTTTAAAATTGTACTACAGTAAACAGCTTGCACAAGTTCCTAAGATTGATCGGAGCCCTGTATGTAGGACATGTTTATAGTACAGATGAAATATTTGCTGAAGTGTTCCATGCCAAAGCCATACCTCCAGTCTTCATGGGATTTGCGGTGTAAAAAGGTTGGCTGGCATTTTCCCTCAAGAACTTTTCCTGTGGATTGAGGAATCAAATAATATTCTGTTTGGCCTGATGTAGTGTAATGATTTGAAATATTCTCAGTCTGTTCTTCCATGTAAATCTCTTTTATATCAGGTCAAGATGCTTTTATTAATTTGCTTTTAAAGAAATTCTAGCATTTTAGTTGTAACTGGGTGTTTCTGGGCAAAGATTTGTAACCCTCAACTTTCAGTCTGGACTAGCATTTCCAGTTGAGCTAGGCATGGTTTGAGGAGTGTCATTGGAGGTGTTTTTATTTTGAATAATCATACTAATGATTTTTGTTTTGGTTAAGATAGATCTTCATACACAAAGTTTGTTTTCAAGCTTTACCTACTCCGATACTGACAGGATTAGGTCATGGATGAAAATGGCAACCTTGTGTGATATTAACTGTTAAAGCTTCTTCTTTTTTTTTCATATTGATTTTGAATTCTGCAGTCCTTTGGATTGAGTCTTTGACTTATCAGCCCTTTTATCCATTAAAAAAAAAAACAACAGATTTTTCCATTTGACTTTAGGTAAAAATGTCTTGAGTCCCAAGCGTAGTACCGGTCGTGTTTCAGCTGGTGTCTATTTGTGTACTGGCTGCTACCTCCCTGCTCTTAAAATAGTCATGATGTGGTAAAAAATAATGATAAATGACAAGCTGGCTAGCACACCCTCTTTATTTACCCCTCCCACTCATATATGCTAGTCTACTCCACTGTCTTTCCAGTTTCAGACAGTTGCCCCTTTCACTGAGCCTCTGCTTTGTGACCTTCCAGCACATGGACCACTGATTTTGAACATGGTTGTGAGCTGTCACTCAACAACATTCCTACAGTCAGCATCCTCTTTCAGGTGTGTGTTGCGTCTTCAGGCGACTTTTGTAGCTTTGTCAGATATTAGTCATTCACACAGACCTGAATGTCCTCTTTCGAGCCCCTGTAATTAAATACCCGCAATTCAATAGAATGTGTGCACCATGTGTAGTTGCTCTCAACAAATGGCTCCTCCCAAATACCACTGTGACAAAGTTGTCTCACCCAGCCAACTTGTTTGTTTCTGTTTGTATGCGTGCGTGCGTGTGCACGCAAAGTTAGATGTATTTTCAAACCGCAAAGCTCTATTTGGAGTGAGAGACGGAAGGCTGGGGTGAGAAGATGAGAGAGATTGAAGCATGTAAGGTTTTACATATTGATATATAAGAACTGTCGAACACATTATTAAAACCTGGAAGAATAGTGGTGAACCATCAGCTTCTAGGAAAAAATATGATCGGACAAAAATCTTGAATGATACAAGCCTCTTGAGCCAGTGTTATGATCTGGGGTTGCTTCATTTTGTCAGGTGTAGGCTCAGTATGGATGTTAATGATTAATCAGAAATCGATTAATTGTAGCGACAATTAAATCAAGCGTATCGATTGTAGGACAAATGCATTCAGTGATCATGACAGCAGACGTTGATAAGGCTGTCTATACAGTCACCTGCCGCTAGAGGCGGTTGTGCTCTGCATGTCATTATCCAGTTCACAAAAGATGATGCATAGATGCCAGATGAAGCTGACTCAGTGTAAACTGTTGGAACATTTCTCTTTAAATGAACATTAATGATTTCTGCACACACCATGATGGTGTGTTAAAGTATAACATGACAAGTACTGTTTATCTCCTTGTTTCATCCCAATTTACAATTTACGTCAGCGATTGCCGGGAAAATACGAAGGTACATTCAGCTGACATCTCACCATCACCACAGAAGTGGTAGCCTGTGTTATGTGCTGTTTATGCAGCATATTATAATTTAAGTTCATTTTTAATAAAATAATATGCCCAAATGTCTGAAATATCCCCCAATCTCCGAGTTTTAATGAACTCAAATATGTATTCAAATTATATATCTTAAGATAGAAGTTACTACTAACATTATTTTATTAACAGTAATTAAACAATTACCAAATTCAAACTAAACAGTCTAAATGTGTTTAAATATACTTAACTAAGCATAAAATAACTCAGATTTCTTAAGTGTATTAATTTAAATTATATCTAAACAATGGGCTATTTGCGCATATTACTTGGAGTCCTCCACTTGCATTTGCGATATTAACATTAATGATTTATCGATTAATTGATTGTTAATTTTCACAACGATCGATTATGAATATGTCTGAAAATTGACATCCCTAAGACTCAGCAATTTTACATTGCAGTAAAATTAAATCAGCTGACTACCTGAATGTACTGATTGATCAGGTTATCCCATCAATGGATTTTTTTATTCCCTGATGGCACAGGCATATTCCAGGACAACAATGCCAAGATTCATTGGGCTCAATTTGTGAAAGAGTGGTTTAGAGAGCCTGAGGACTCATTTTCACGCATGAATTGGCCACGACAGAGTCCCGACCTTAACCCCATTGAAAGTCTTTGGGATGTGCTGGAGAAGACGTTACGGAGTGTTTCAATTCTCCCGTCATCAATTCAAGATCTTGTGCAAAAATTTATGCTATTCTGGATGGAAATAAATGTTGTGATGTTTTTCTAAACAATGCCACAACGAATGTCGCTAATCAAAACGAAAAGGTGGACCAACGAAATAGAGTATGGAATTTTTTTTTTGCCAGTCAGTGTAAATAACATAGCATCCATTGATTATTTTACGAATATGTTACCTACAGGTGATAACCGAATATTTTAATTGGGGCTGCCCCGACCAAAGATTTTCCTAGTCGACTAGTAGTCATTAGTTTAAGCCATTAGTTGACTAGTTGTCACACGTTTATGATATTAATTTAATTACTTATTTTTGGGGGGGGTCTCAGAAAATGGTCTCTGGGCTGAGAAAGAATGTCAAGTAACATTCCTAACACCGTTCTACATTACAGAGAAATACTAAACTGTAATAATGAGCCTTTAAAATATACGTTTTATAAGCACAAACCGAGCAGCAGCGACGCCAGCAAAAGCTGTAATGATTCTGAATGTGTCGGAAACACCAGCTAGGAGACTGTGAACATTGTTAATTTATCGAGCGAGATGCACATTAGGGTTGTGCCGACAGACGATGATCTCGGGGATCGATGATGGTTGGAGTGATCGCCAATAGCTGATGCCTTTGGCGATGTCAAGACGATATTTGGCTCATTTTTATCATTATTAGGCTGTTATTATTATCAAATTAATATTACAAATAATTTGCCCCGTGGCACACAGACACGCACTTGAAGAAACACTATTATTTTAAGAACAGATGACAAAATCGTCTATGCGCATATGACACCCTGTTTTTATAGAAGCATGCAGTCTCGTTGAACATGCGTATGTAAAAGATTCACACTCTTGTTTCTGTCTTCTGAATTTTTTTTTTCAAGAGCGTTATTGTGTATGAGTGCTGTAAATTACCTCAGCCATCTAAACTAAGGAGGTGTTTTTAGTTCACTTTCAGTTTTAGTTTCAGTTCAGCAGTTCATTGTGACGACAACTTTGCACCCTTTACATCTGTCATTAAAACATAAAATAATGCAAAAACATGTTAATCTTGAATCATGATTTATATTTCAGTGATTATTATCATCAACATTTATAATTGTTTTTATGTCTTCATTTTTGCAAGTAATTTTTGACATGCTTGATTGGACAGATACTTGCCTGATGATACATGGAAAGGTTGTTACTTAATATATACACTGGCGGCCAAACGTTTGGAATAATGTACAGATTTAGCTGTTTCAAAGGAAATTAGTACTTTAATTCACCAAAGAAGACTCTGGGTGCAGGCTTTATTGGAAGTATTGCAAAGAAAAAGCCACTTTTGAAACAGAAAAACAAAAAGAAAAGGTTAGAGTGGGCAATGAAACACAGACATTGGACAACAGATAATTGGAAAAGAGTGTTATGTGTCTTAACCCCATTGAGCTTTTGTGGGATCAGCTAGACTGTAAGATGTGTGACATCTATGAAAAGTGCTACAGGAAGTGTGGGGTGAAATGTCACCTGAGGATCTGGACAAACTGATTGCTAGAATACCAAGGATCTGCAAAGCTGAAATTTCTGCACGTGGAGTGTTTTTTGTTTCGAACTCATTGAAGTATTTAAAATTCAAATTGTAATTAATTGTTATTAATGTCCTTGACCGTACATTGTGATCAGTTGAATGCCACTTTGGTGAATAAAAGTACAAATTTCTTTCCATAAGAGCAAAATCTGTACCTGATTCTAAACTTTTGGCCACCAGTGTATATATTATTTGATCACTACTTTTTTTAATTGCTTTTTTGTTTAGAGTGCAATTTCAATAAAGAAATGTATTTGATTTAAGTTTTTTTTTTTTTTTTTTTTTTTTTTTAATTTTCATTGCAAAATTATTAAGGCAAGAGTATTTACTGATCCCTCAGCCAGTGTAATTGGATCTTGATTCATATATATATATATATATATATATATATATATAGTGAAGGAGGGAAAAATCTCATTTATTCTCACACATGATGTATTTTCCAGGACAACGAAATGCATGACCAGTAGAGAATGCACAAATGAAGTAGGTTCTTTGCCAGAGAGATTTTGCCCTTCACAGCTGTTGTAAAGCCATTTTTCAAAAAGTTGAACACACATTTTAATTGCACTTAATTTTTTCCAGTATTATTTGAATTTTTGGTTAAATAATTTTAAAGTTCAAAGTTTTAAATCAAGGTGTCATTATTGTTTAGGCTTAACCCTAACCTCTGCTAACGTAAATTACCCCAAAGTACCACCTAGCGTCCAACCAGCAATATTTTCGATTTGAACTTGAATAATGAATTACTGCATGGACCAGTCGTGTAAACGATCATGTCTGTCTGTCACTGACTGTGTGACTTCACCATTTCCTGTGGAGTTTACTTTTTCTGCGACCATCTGACCAGTCAATACTTGGTATACTCAAAAATTAAACCACTGCAGCCAGCATGAAATAAAGCATTGCAGGAATGAAGGAAGCTGTAAACAGGCATCTCTCACACACGCTCTCTTGCTTGCCTGCTTGCTCTTTCCAGGCACGTCAGCTCTCCCCGTGGTGGATTATGGGCAGGAGAGTGGTACGTTGGCTGTACACTCAATCATAGTGCATTGTGGGTAAGGATGAGTGAACAAATGTAGGGAACGAAATGTTCACTTAGAATTCGGACACCAATACAAAATGGCCAACACCCAAAAAAAAAGCTCTTTATTGTGCGTAGGGGGTGATTTCAGAGAGCATGTGAAGGTGAAATGCAGGCTTTTAGGTTATAGCAATGCTAATCAGTCATTTATGGAATAATATACTTGCAACAGACTCCCAAACAGTGTTTTTTAGTTGGTTTGTTCATGTTAGACATTGTCCCATTTAAAAAAAAAAAAAAAAAAGAACCTCTCTTTGATGTTTGTCAGCTGCTTTGGCAGTGACAAATGATTAAACTAATCTTGCACTCAAAGCGGCTTCTGATTTCTCATTGAACAATCTGAGAACTCACTATAACCGGTTCTAGTGATGACGTTATGAGACGTCCAGATGAATTATTAGCCTAGTAGCTGAATGGCCTAAATTAAAGGTTGTGTTCTGTTGATGGGAAGCTGGATCATCTGGTTGGTTTTCCTACTGGTGCTACATTAAAGTAAGTAAAGGCGCTTGGCAAAATAGATTTTTCTAAGAGACCGGTAGAGCTTGTTCACTTTTAGCTCAATAAATCACAGTGTTTATGTTCTTCCTTACTCTAAAGAATTTCCTGTGGTTCTTCAGAGGGATTTGAATGTTCATGTTGTGAAATCACGACAGATCTCCTTGCTTTTATCCTGCCTTAACCCTCTGTGTTTGACGGACGTGCCGGCTCGTCCTGCTGGATGTTCGTAATTTCAGCGGAAACAACTTAAAATACTCCGTCATTTTTGGGTATACAGATAAGTGCACAACATCATTAGAGACTATAAAGGGTCTACTTTTATTTGTGTACACTCACAGTAACTACAAAACCTTGTGCTTTTGTAAAATAAAGAAAATAAAAAGGGTGAGCTATCAGACGTCTCTGTCTCCACGAGCATATATCTGAAGCACGTCACAAAAATGAACAAACTCCACGAATACTTATCACACAAACATGAAACACATGTCTAAAGAAAGCTTAAAATGTCTAAAAATAAAAAATTCAAATTTAAAACAAATATTCTCCTGCAATGTAATCTGTATTAAACAAATCTAATTATCTGTAATGTGCTCACACCCGCCAGCAGAGCGCGCCATTCATACGCTAATGTGCTGAGACGAAACAATCCATTGAATTTTCTGCACGTTTGTGATGATACACAGGCGAGGAAACTCCTGGATAGTGACGAAGAGTTAACATTTTCCTCAGAAGAAGTGTGGGACTCCACTGAACATTTGTATTTTGAAGAGAGACTTGATCCAGTCGAGGATACAATTTCGGTTGAGTAAGTCAATAAGTTTTCTTTAGTTGTCATGCTATTTTATATAAACATGTACATATTTTACCTGTGGGAATGTTTACAGACTTGCCAGCCAGGATTCAGAGTATTGAAATTTGTAATATGTCCTAATAAGCAAGTTTTATTTACATTTCAATGTTGTTTCGGCTAAAGTAGGCATTGAAATTGTATGCTGTATGATATAAATATTAGAGCTGCACCGATTGCAATTTTTTTGGGCCGATTCCGAAGGGCAGAAAACTCCAGTGAAAAAAGCTCCAGCTGATACTCTAGTGGAAATTTTTTTTTTTTTTTAATTTACTCCGCACATTAAATCACAACAGCAAAATTTGTATGTATTTAGCCTGTCTCTGCCATCCAGCACCCCACTTCCCTTCCCAGGTTTGTGTACCAAAATGTTGACAGGTATGCTTGTAACGGGCTGCGTGTGACAGGACACGAGATTAAACAACTCGGGCAATATGATGTGGGAAAAGTACCACCTGCTCTATATCGAGGAAATTTGTCAGATTTCTGAACCCTCTGTCCTTAACTACGGAGAACAGCTGGTCATCCAGGACCATGAATTCCATATTTTTCCTCGTAATTGCTTTGTTTTTTTCGCAGATCATACCAAGGAAAGAAAGGAGAGGCTTCTGACTTGTGGCTGTCTCTGAGCTCTGGCTAGCTTTAGCCGCTTTCCCTTTTTTAGCTTCTTTTTTAAAATGGGCATTTTCAGCTGGGTGAGGGTGTTTTAAGTGTCTAATTAGGTTTGTTGATCTGAACGTTATTGTGGTGGTTCACCCACGGTTTACTTTAGCCTTATAATTATTACACATTGCAAACTTTATGTATTCTTAACTCACAGTGAAGAACTTCCACGTTATTGCCTGCGACGCTGTCAACAAAACGGACCGGCTCGGAATCGGAAAGAAGTGAGGCTGACCGGCCGATCTCCGGTCAGCCATGTGGAAAATTCTTCCACCCATGCGGAAAATCATCTGATTCTGGTCCCTGGCCGTTCGATCGGTGCATGATATGTAATATGATAGAAAAGTAATATGAATGTTTAGATTATATTTTAACTAGTGTTTACACTGCCTCATTATCATCAATGCTTGTGCTTGCAAATATCTGTTCAGGTGTAAATTAGCAAAATGCACTTTAAATATGCCCATATTAGAAAATCAGCATATTATAATGATTTCTGAAGGATCATGTGACTCTGAAGACTGCAGTAATGATGACGATAAATTCAGCTTTGATCACAAATTTTATTTTACAATATATTCATATAGAAAACTGTTCTTTTAAATGGTAAAAGTTAACACAATGTTTTTGCTGTATTTTGGATCAAATAAATGCAGACTTGGTGAGCAGAAGAGACTTCTAAAACTTTTATACAGTAGTGTAGGTATAAAATTAAGTGAAGTCTTTATGTAAAGAAAATGTATTGTCAGATTACTTTTAACTTAATTTTGATCATTAAGTCTCACATTCATTCTCTTTCTGTCACATTCCTTATTGTTAGGCCCAGGGGAGCGATCTTTTGTCTCCTCGGGTGTGAATTACTATCAATATATATTATAGTTCACATCTCCTCGCATATGACCTTTCTAACACTAATAGTGTTTTACAAAAGTTCAATTACTATATTGTTTTGTATGAATGAGTGATCAGGATGGTTTTCACATCATTTTGTAGCAAAAACTCTTGGCTACAAGATCCAGTTCTCAAAAGTCTTGTGGACAAATGTTTAGTATGTGTTAAATGTGTTATATTTCAATTACTTATAATTGTAGTTTTTTCAAAAACCACGCATAAACGTTATTTTCTCAAAATTACAAACCTGTACATACATGTTCCTCACATATTATTGTAACACAGTTTGTGCTGAATACAGTGTTATCAGACTTTAGCCATTAATATGTTTTTATGCAACTGAAAAAAGCACAAATGTCAAGGCATGTCAAAACTTCTCCGGGGCCCAAAACACCCTCAGACCCCAGAGGGTTAACTAATCGGAATGTTTGGGGCTATCCTCCTGAAATCCAAAAAAGGAAGGGATCTCTAGAAGGAAGGAAATTTAAGGATTGTGCCCACACACATTACAGACCTTTAATGATACTATGGATGCATGTAAGTGAAACTGTTGCTCCGTAATCATATCAAAGACTGTAAATCTTTTAAAAAAACATCATCAGATTTACATTTGAACAATCTAATGCTTAATCGATCTTTGAAAATTTATAGAATTACAGAATCTTCAAGTAGCCTACTTTTCAGTAATGGTGAAATGAAAAATGTAGGTAGAGGGTCCTGGCAATAAATTCTAAAAGGTTCAAATTACAGAAAAGTGTGCCTTTAACACAAACCTATGATAGTGCTTTGATGCTGAGTATAAGCCTTCACAAAAACAAATATTTAGTTGGTAATATCTAACAAATCACCGATACAAAAATATGGACCCTTTTCTCAGACCTGTTCTGACGTGTTTCCGCCTTCAACAACGTAAATGTTGCAAACTTTTTTATATTTCCAATTTTATCAATATTTAGTGTAAATTTATAAAATTGTACTTTGTATTATATTACCTTGGAATAAGTAAAAAAAAATAAAAAATAAAAAAAGGTGTCTTGCTTTATTATTTAGGCTTAAGCAAATGGGCAAGCAAAAATGTCAATTGCTGTGGTCCTCCATTCACCGGCATTCAAGCTAATCCAACTAAGACGACATCCGCTTTGTGAACACAGACGTGTTAAAAGGGTCCATTAGTTAATTAGAATAAGATTTGCCGATACTTATATGATTGGTGGTTCTGTTTTTGTATTCTATAGTTTTTGAAAAATAGTCAGTAATGGAGTAATGGATTTTATTATTATTATTATTATTATTATTATATACTCCAAATCGAAATGTCACTACCCGATCCAATTATCAGAACTGCTCAATGAATAGAGCAGCTTGAGTGCAGAACTGGTGCGTTTATAAATGCATTGTTCTCAAACATGCAGCACAGATAATGTTCACTATCGTTAGCCACTACCCAGATCAATTATTAGCACAACAGAATGGAAAGACATGATGTGTTTACTTTCAGACCGGTCTCGACCGTGATGCTTGGACCGTTATAAACAACATTCGTGAGAAGCTTGGCATTTTTTATTTTACATAATTTATCGTCACAGTCATGAAAGCCCTTAAACGGACAATTAATCGTCATAATTGTGAGAGCCCTAAAACTGTCAATTAATCATCATAACCTATTTATAGTTTCAAGGGCACACTTAACACTGATATGGCTGAAATTGGGTTTGACACCACTGCTCTAAACATTCTATACAAACATTTTAAAAGAACACATGTGAAAATAATCTGCTTTTATCTGCTTAAAAGGCTACACCAACTTTAGGATTTTATTAAAATGTTTTTGTATTTTGTATGCTTTAGCATTGTATTATTATCAGCAGACTCAAGAGTAGAGCAGTATTGAAGTTGCCATTTGTTGCAGACATATATATATAATCATCCAGCAGTAACTACCACAAATACCATAAATAATGACGTTTATTTAACATTCTGATCAAAATACCATCCAACGCCTTGTCTGAGGTAGAGATGAGCACACTAACCATCAGCTTTTAATTATTGTAATGATCTCTTTAATCTACCCTTTAATTCATTAAATATTCCTACTCTACCACACAAGTAATCCTGTGATGACATCATTCTTTTAACCTTGAAAGTTTGACTAATTGTACTTGTAGATCCGTTGAAGTGAAGAAACCTTCAGAGTTGCACAGTCTGTAGTTGTTCTTTCCTCTCTCACTCTGTTACATATTGTCTTGGATCCCAGCTGTCCGGGCATGTCAGTTCTCGTTTCCAGAGAGCCTCTTGAAGGCCTCCTCTCACTCCGGCAGCCACTCCTCCTGACAAACCCAGGCACGTTGCTTCCTGTATGTGTCCTGGACTTTGCAATAAACCCATATCATTTTGGGGGGTTTCTCCTCTGTCTCTCTCACTCTCCTTTATCACTGTACTTCCGGGAATTTGCTCAACTTCCTGTTGTGCAGCAGGCTTTGAGGAAGCTGCTTTTCTCAGCTTGGACCCCTGGAGAGATCTGCATGTGGGTCTTATTTTTAGGCCAATACCTCCTGGCCTCTGAAATCCTCCTCGGGGTTATTCATTGTCGGCTATCAACACCGGGCTTTGACTTTGAAACCAACATGGAATATCTGTCTTCACCTTCGTCATGAGCCTTTGACTGGATTAAACTCCTCACAGCGGAAAAAGGAGTCATTATTCTAATCAACCACATTTAGCAGTTGTTATGCTTTTAAAAATATGGCAGGTCTCCCTCTGTTTTTATCTGTTAAGTCTAGTCTTTTCTCTGTTAGGAGTTAATTATGCAAGGTTTATCATGGTGTGCAAAATTTTTTTCTCCCTTGCTTTATGTGTGTTCAAGGTCATCTCTGAGGTGTGACTGATATTGATGCTTTGTTTTAGTGTCATCACATGTCAGGTTTTTCAGTGGGGTTTGTAAGGGAAGGGATAACCTGGTCAGTTACCATATATGTAAAGGTAATGTCATGACTTTTTTTTACTACTGATTCCAAATGATAATTTAACAAAGAGGTCTTTCACATCTTGGACCATTTAAAGGTCTGAATCGCCCAGTCAAAATGGGCCAAATAAAGTCCCTTTCTGCAGATATAGGGGGACTTCAACTGTGTGATTGATCCTTCTCTGGATAGATCAACTAAAAGGTCCCCATCATGTAAAGGCTTAAATATACTATACATAAGAAATCGAAGAACAAACTGGTGACGTCATTTAGAACAAAATCTGTCTGTTTTTGCATTCATTTCGGTGGTTCCGCTCATTCTGTTTGTTGTTCAGTCAGTCATAATCAGTCAATAAGAACACACCAATGAGTAGAGTTATCAGGAAGCTGGTGCAAATTTACTCCATTTGTTAACATTTATTTAACAACATTTCTGTAGTTAACATGAACTAATGAACTTGATGTTAATTACAACATATACTAATAAATTTTTTAAATAACATTTTTTATTAGTTAACATTAGTTAATGCACTATGAACAAACAATGAACTATTGTAATTTTATTAACTAATATTACAATTGATAACGGCTGTAAAATATATTGTTCATTGTTTGTTCATGATACCTAATGCATTAATGTTGAATAAATGAAATCTTTTTATTAAGTGTTAACAAAATTACATAAAAATTACATTAATTGTGAATTGCTAAATTTTTGCAGCTCAGCAGACAACGGTGCGGTGGTGGATTGTGTCTGTCGAGTGTTGATTTCACACCATGTTACCTAGTTGGTGAGACGCAATAATGGAAAGTAAATAAAGTCCATCTTTTACTCTCCGTGACAGAGCCTATAGCTAACTTGCTAACCACGTAGCTACTTTCATAGCTTGTCAGTTGAATGGAAGCTAATGTGTAAACGTGTATTCACCACACTGTTCTGTTCAGGATTTGCAGTTTGGTATCCCGTCAACCAAACAATTTCAGTCGTTGCATTTATAAAATGTAATATTTAAAAGTCTGGTTTTCCACCGTTGAAAGTTTCCCCTGAACTTGTTTAGCAGAATACGGTGTAAGACTACTGCCACTGTTTTTCTCTTGTCTCGGCTGGTGGTAAATGCTTCTTGTTTTACAATCTGCCCCTTATTGACTGGGAGTATTAAAATAGTCAGCATTTGACTGATACTAAACATACAGTACTGATGTTTATTTAGCCATTTATTTAAATGGTCACCATTTGACTGATATTAAACAGTACTGATGTTTATTTAGCTTTTTATTGTATTTTTATTCTTTTCTCAGTGTTCTTTTCTAGAATTAGTTGACAATGTATAATTATAGTCCAATATTCTTTGATATAACAATTTAAGAATGCAGCCTTCTGAGTACCTTTGCATATTCATATCAGTGCACAATCCACATAGAAAAGGTCTGTTTTCATTCCAGCTCAAAAATGAACTATCAGCCACCATATCGTAATCGATGAATTAATTTTCCCTTTAAAATCGGTATCTATATCGGTCTCAAAAATCCCCTATTGGTCCCTGGAGAGCGTGCATGTTTGATTGACACTGCGAGTAAGCATATTGAAGGGAGTGAAGCTGAAAGTGCTCAAACAATCTATCACTCGACACAATATCTGATTGTCACAACTCGCGTTACATCACGTAAATGCTAAGATTTGTATATGCATGTTTAATTTGTTTTTATACCCGTTTGCAGTCTCTTAATCATCTCTGCTCACAGTGCAGCGATTCAGAATTACTACCGTATTGTCTGTCATTTTTGTTTAAAACAAACCTGCATATTCATCTGAATAATAGAATGTCTCAAAGTTGAAATTCGTGAATACTTAGAATTGCCATCAGTTCACCCTCCAGATGCCACAATGTCTTTCATCAAGGGCTGAGAAAGTGCTGATTCATTAGAGTAGCAGTGTATGTGTGATTCGATCAGCATACATGATCTTTGCAGCAGTATTGGTGTCATCATAAATTACAATAACAGAGTGTAATCTGCACATAGCGGTTAATATAGCGTTTAATAGACACATACTTTTTTTTTTTTTTTTTTTTACTATATATATATATATATATATATGTATATGTGTGTATATATGTATGTATATATGTGTGTGTACAGACAGACAGACATACGCACACGCACATACACATAAATACACACACAGTGCATCCGGACAGTATTCACAGCACTTCACTTTTTCCACATTTTGTTATGTTACAGCCTTATTACAAAATGGATTAAAAACATTTTTTTCCTCAAAATTCTACAAACAATATCCCATAATGACACAGTGAAAGTAGTTTGTTTGAAATCTTTGCAAAATTATTAAAAATAAAAAACGAAAAAAATCACATGTATATAAGTATTCACAGCCTTTGCTCAATACTTTGTTTGAAGCATCTTTGGCACCAATTACAGCCTCGCGTATTTTTGTGTGTGATGCTACAAGCTTGGCACACCTATTTTGGGGCAGTTTCTCCCAATAATCTTAGCAGGACCTCTCAAGCTCCATCAGGTTGGATGGGGAGCGTCTGTGCACAGCCATTTTCAGATCTCTCCAGTGATGTTCAATCGGGTTCAAGTTTGAGCTCTGGCTGGGTCACTTCAGGACATTCACAGAGTTGTCCCGTAGGCACTCCTTTGTTATCTTGACTGTGTGCTTAGGGTCATTGTCCTGATGGAAGATGAACCCTCGCCCCATTCTGAGGTTCAGAGAACTCTGGAGTAGTTTTTCATCAAGGATGTCTCAGTACATTGCTGCATTTATCTTTCCCTCGATCCTGACTAGTCTCCCAGTTCCTGCAGCTGAAAAACATCCCCACAGCATGATGCTGCCACCACCATGCTTCACTGTAGAGATGGTATTGGCCAGGTGATGAGCGGTGCCTGGTTTCCTCCAGACATGACACTTGCCATTCAAGCCAGAGAGTTCAATCTTTGTTTCATCAGACCAGAGAATTTTGTTTATCATGGTCTGAGAGTCCTTCAGGTGCCTTTTGGCAAACTCCAGGCGGGCCGTCATGTGCCTTTTACTGAGGAGTGACTTCCGTCTGGCCACTCTACCATACAGGCCTGATTGGTGGAGTGCTGCAGAGATGGTTGTTGTTCTGGAAGGTTCTCCTCTCTCCACAGAGTGACCACCAGGTTCTTGGTCACCTACCTGACTAAGGCCCTTCTCCCCCGATCGCTCAGTTTGGCCGGGCGGCCAGCTCTAGGATGAGTCCTGGTGGTTCCAAACTTCCATTTATGGATGATGGAGGCCACTGTGCTCAATGGGACCTTAGGTCCCTTAAGCATTCAAGCCTTAAGAGGCTTTTTTAAAAATTAGTTAAATGTAATGGAGATCTATTGAAAGTTGCTTTTTAAAACTTTGAAGTGTTGCTATAAATATGACTCTTCATGTGCTCCCTAGATATTTACATTTAGAGAACATATTTACGTATTGTGTTCCTTTTCAATTGATTCCTTAAATTTTTAATTCTTAAATTTAGCTTCTTAAAACCTGCAGAAACCGTAATGATACCTCAGGTGTCTTGTTTTGGGAGACTTTGAAAGTGTGTTAAAGGGTTGTATCATTTTGTTTCAGGAATATAAATAAATGACAACTTTTAGATACATTATTATTAAATATCATTAGACACACACAAAATTCTAAAGTTAATATAAATAATCTGTGCAAAAAATTGTAGGTAATTTGGTTACAAAACATATTTTCAGTTTTGTAAAGAAACCACATAAATTACTCCCTAGACAATTATGTAAGTTAGAAAATTATTGAACAATTTATAAAATCTAGACCAATCTGGATCCCATGCTACTGCATCTAAATATATTGATGAGTGCTTTATGGAATACTACACATCTCTATACTCCTTTTGGACATGACTAGTTGTTCTCTGGTATGGGCCGTCTCGTCTGGGAGAAGACCCATGTGATTCCAGTTCATTCTGCTGATAAATGCTGATGTCAATGTAGTTACAGCTGAATTTATCGACAATAGAACATTTATAGCACATTTCATTCATGTCAGCATGTGCCGCAGTGTGCTGTACTGTTGTAAATGACCTATAAAACTTTAAATTAAAACTTTTTTTATGGTATTAAACAATTCATGTTTTCATCATATAGGGAAACATCCACTACTATTCTTATGTAAGCTAGTGTACACTACTGTATTTTGGAATTTAACATTAACCAAGATTAATAAGTGCTATGTGTGTAAAGCGTCAATTTAATCACAATACAATCTTATATTGATTATCTTAGCCAGCAATCCGATGTTTGCCGACACCTTAAAGTCTGCCGTGATACGATTTCAATTCCCTTCGGAAGCCTCCAATTGATATTACGCAGGAGTGTAATAGTACTCTGAAATTATACTTAAGTAAAATTTTCACAAAGTATTCATAGTTTCAATCAATTAAAAGTATCTAGCCAAAAATATACTTAAGTGAAAGCAAAATGTATACACATTAAATTGTACTTAATTATTAAAAAACTAAAGTAACTTTTTTCATTGGCAACCTGGTCAATGAAACGTTACAATTACTAAATTTTTGCAACTGATAGTGTTGCATTTGTGATACAAAGGACTGGAGTCAGCACGTGAGTCCAAAGTGTCATAGAAGCACCACAAAATTACATATTGTGGTGTTCATCTCCCATTTGATTATGACACTATCGGTTAGGTTTAAGATTTAGGGTTGGGAGGTCGGTGTTGTTGATTTACAATTTCAAGGTGCAGTATGTAAAATTATTAATGTAATATATGCCTCTTATTTTTTTTTTTGCCAAGGAAGATCCAAAGGATGACGTTTAGGGATGCATCAATGACACATTTTCTCTTCCGATATCGGAAATCTCAGTATTGGCCGATCCCGATCCGATACCAGTGTGTTTTTTTTGCATAATATGTTTGGAATATCTTTACATTATTGTGAGGAACTAATTGGGTGTGCTCTTTAATATGTATAGAAACACAAACCTCTAACTAAACATTATTTCAATAAAAATGTATAGCTTAAGAAATGTTATTGTTAAATAGTATACTGGATAATGTAGCAGCAAAATTAACAGTAATTCCGGTATAAATCTTCAGTAGACAAGAAGCAATTTTTTTTCCCCCTCTCAATTTGTGTCTGGACTTTAAAGGATTAAGATCTCTTTTAATCTTCAGTGTAGTTGGTAGATATCAGCTCACTTTTCATTCACACAGTAATTTTTTGGAACCCATTCAACTTAAATATTATAATAATTTGTAAACGAATGATATTAATAAATTGTATAGTAATATATCTCAATCATTCACCTTTTGTCATGGGTCCACTGGTCGGTTGGTCTCCCTCTCTCACTGCCATAAGTGCTCGGTCACCCCTGAGTTCTGATTACACGCACGTGCATATCATTAGTGTCTAATCAAGGACTGTATACCCTGCTTTCCACACACACTCTTTGTTTGTTCTCATCAATAGTATCTCTGAGACTCCACGCCTTTCTACCATGTCAAACATAACTTTTTCTTCAATATTGCCAGCAAGTATAAGACAAGACAGTTGTGAGTTATCTGTTCATCATGTCTATATCCTCTCTGGATTTTACTCGCCTGCTGTTTGCCACTCTATTCAACTGGATTTTCTTGCAATGTTTCTTGCACTGTTTCAGTCATCTGTTCAATAAACCCTGCTACTGAGTTTATATCTCTGCCTCCATGACATCTTTAACTTTTAAACCCTCACACTTCTATTTTGACATTCGGAACTCTCTGGGAAGTCCTGTATGTGTCTTTTTGTAAGCAAGTTCACAGTAGTTTAATTCGCTTCTTATTCAAATTCTGGTAAAAATGCACCTCCGGTGCCATTCTAAATGCATATTATAAGTGATCCAAACTATTGAGGATCTACATCTGAGATGTTGTTCGTGAGTAGCTCTCAAATATTGCACACCGCTTGAAGGCTAAAAATAGGGTCTGTGTAAACCGAGCAGCGCCATTCAATAACGCACTGGAGCTGCGCATGCATTTTCTATATTATAAAACACAGCCTTTTGTGATTCACAGAGCTATCGCACATCTTCAAGTGGCTTTCAATAAAATGCATTAGTCATGTTAACAATTTTTTTGAGCTTGACAGTAACTAACATGACGAACACACTATCGGATTTGGATCGGGCTCATCAGACCGATACCCGATCTCTTTAAAAATGTCAGTATCTGATCGGTGCATCCCTAATGACATTTATGCCCACTCCCGAGAGCCTTGCCTCAGACAGTAATATCTTCTCTTCCGCTATTCAACAGCAACAACAAACTGCAACACCTAGGTAATGTTATCTTGGAGATGGAATTCAGCAAACGTCCGGCTCCCAGCACAAAACCGACTCCTACACAAATTCTTTGAGTAAGCCAAAAAAAAAAAACAATTATCTACTGACTCCAGTCTGGCTAGGTGTGAACGTGAACATGGTCAAGTGAAAACTAGAGTGAACATTGGCAGGGCATTTGATTCCTGGAGGGAGCTTCGTTCAGATTTGGGGATCAAAACTAACCCTGAATTGGCGTTGTTATTGTTTCTGAATCTTGCATACTGCACCTTTAATAGAGCCGGGGGGGGGGGGGGGGTTTACACTGTGGATAGAACCTGGTACCTGATACTTTTTAGTACCACCTCAGTCGAGGTTCCAAGCAAGCTGAGCCAATACTAAATGTGATGTCAAAATCCTGCAGATCACTGATGGGTCAGGGAGAATCGTCACTACCAGCATCACTGGATTTCCGACACGCAACATCAACCCGCAAGTTTTAAAGTTAGTAACCGCGATAGCAGTAGCATTTGTTCATGCGACTTTCGAATTGTGAAAAAAGAAATGGCTGTGTGCAAAACCACGCCTTGGTCAATAAACCAGGTGTAGATGGTCCACTCGTTAGCGATGAGCAAAACGAAAAAGTCTCTGAGGAAGTGGCTCAGCTGTTGGCCGCACACGGCTACCACCGGACCTACCAATAGTGTAGGAAAAAGTTAAAACATTTTAAAGTGACTACAGAACCATCAAGGAAAAGTGGAAGTGGTTCGACCAAATGGATGCTGTCTGTGGATGGGAGGGAGAGTGCCCTGGACACGGAGGATGGTACATTTTGTTATGTTAACTCTATACTCTGCTTTACTTTATTTAGTTGACCAGCTACTGGAAGCTTGCTTCTAAAACAGCCAGGCCAATTTAACTGTTACACTTGTGTAAAATCACCATGCAACAACTGCTTTATGCAGCACAATGAGCTAGTAGCTAACAGCTAGCGGTTGTGTTATTGTTTTGGTCAGTTTGTGTCGTGTTTAAGATAATGTCACGGCAGTAGAGGCGGCGCAACTATGACGATCAGCCTATAATCCCACCCATGCTGAGGAGGCACTAAACTGCAGTGGACATGCAAGCTCAGAAAAGTAAAGCGAGTAGAGTTGAGGCGAGTCAAACCGTAACATGCAGTGGAAAATTGCCATTAGAGCCACACAGTGTACATTTCACTCGGAACTGCCGAGACTTGTAATGAACCATGTAATTTTATTTTACAAAAATGTTTCCACAGTCCCGCAGTGTTTGTTGCATGGGAGAATGCATTCACAAATTGCAATGTCAGAGCACCCAGCCCATTAAGACATAGAGAAAGATTCAAATGAAGCTTTAAAGTTAGTAATGTTGGTTTTGTGAATTGTTTTCTGAGATTTGCCACCAAACCTTGCTGTTGAGCAGATGGATGAATTCAATACAATTCATAATATTTACTCAGATTCCATTATTTTTATTATTTGTATAATTATAATTTCTGGTTTTATAATTACTAGTGTTAGTAATAGTTGCTTAACAACAACAATTATAATTCTGCAAATAGGGATTATAAATTCATTGACGTTAGTTAACCCCTGACCAATTCTCTCATATTACCGAATTACTAAAGGTACACTGAAATTTCATTCTATTTCATATTTTTTATTTTAAAACACAAACTCAATCAGTTATTGTAAGGTGACATTTTTTTTTTTTGTTGGGAAATATTTTCATGATAAAATGAAATATCTTGAATAAATATTCAATCCTTACACATTAATATTTGATCAAGCTACGTTTTGCTGCAATAACTGCTGTAAGTGTGTTTTGCCCATCCTTCTTGGCAGATTTGGTCCAGGTTGTTCAGGTTTGCTTGGTGATGCTCGTGGACTGCAATTTTCAAATAGTGCCACAGATTCTTAATAGGATTGAGATCAGGACTTTGACTGGGCCACTGTAGAATATTTACCTTTTTGTTCTTGAGCCACTCCAATGTTGCTTTGGCCTTGTACTTATGATCATTGTCATGCTGAGAGGTGAATTTCCTCCCAAGCTTCATTTTTTTTTAGTGGACTGAAGCAGGTTCTCTTGCAGTATTTCTCTATATTTTGCTCTATCCATTCTTTCAATCCTAACAAGATGCCCAGTCCCTGCTGATAAGCATCCCCACAGCATGATGCTGCCACCACCATACTTCACTGTAGCGATGGTGTGTCTTGAGGCATAGGAAGTGTTAGGTTTGCGCCACACATAGCACTTTGAGTTTTGTCCAAATATCTCTATCTTGGTATCATCTGACCACAAAATCTTCTCCCATATTGCAGCTGGGTCACTTATGCTTTCTGGCAAACTTCAGACGTGCTTTCAGATGGTACTTTTTGAGGAACTGCTTCTTTCTTGCCACACTCCCATATACAGGCCAGCGTTATGCAGTGCTCTTGATATGGTTAACTGGTGCACCTTATGCCACTCCCAGCCACTGAACTCTGTAGCTCCTTCAAAGTGATTGTTGGCCTCTCTGTGGCTTCTCTCAAAAGTCTCTCTTGTTAGAGTGCTGAGATGAGAGATGGCCTTTTCTTGGCAGTGCCTGGGTGGTATGGTGCAGCTTCCACTTCCTGGTTATTGATCCAACTGTGCTCACTGGGATATCCAAACATTTGGATATTATTTTGTACCTTTTCCCTAATCTATGCATTTTTATTACTTTATCTCTAACTTCTGTAGAATGCTCTTTGGTCTTAATTTTCCTTCAGAATCACAGCCTGACCAATGATCCTTCAATTCTTTTTTTTTTTTTTTATTTGTTAACCAGAAAATTTGATTGCGAGTAGCATCCAATGAATGAATGAAATTAAAGTAATTGTGTATAATAATATATTAGAATAATAGTAATAGTAATTAGGGTTGATAATTCAGTGTGATACATGTTATAAAAAATAACACACAAAAAATTACACAGTTAATCGCAATGCCCCCAGACCGTAATAAGGAAGATTCCTGTGAAATGCAAGCTTGTAGTATGACCTGTTTACTCAAGAGGGCAGTAAGTGAAACTTAAGCTGTATGGCAACACACAGTTATACATTGAATAAAACAACCCTTCAGCTTGCAGCACAACACCTATGCATTACGTTCTTGCGCTCAAAACACTTGGAGTGCAATTTCGAACTAAAGGGATCTCAAGATGTGTTTAAAGATTGAGTATTAAACTATATTTAACTTGACACAGTGACCTAAAAATTTTGTTTATGACGCAACGCACCCGAGACGCTACACAAGCATGTCTGACGCAGGTGTACGTTGATGGGTCCTTAAACAAGCCCTCATAATAAATCTCGAACCGATTGACATTCACTTGCGAAATGTTAAATAATATGGTAGTAAACAATACATTGTATTCTAAAGCCGCTTTTTGTATTGTCTTATTGATTAACTGTTCTTCCACAAGAATTTAAATATTTAAAGATAACTATGTATAATTATTTCATCATTAATTATTGTTGGGGCTTTCCCAGCAAATATTTGTATATGCGATTAATTAATTGGGACACCATGTAATTAATTTTATTAAAATTTTGAATCGATTGACAGCCCTAGTAGTAATATCTATTGCTGGGAATCCATCATTTCCACCTTCATGGCTGGATAGGAGTTTTCTACTGTGGATGGACCTTAATATAAGTACTATTGTTGATCTTTATATGAATGGGGTACTTGCCTCTGCACAATTACAAGAAATCTTAACTCCACAGGAGTAATTTTTTCATCATCTCAGTATCTACATCCGCACACATTTACCCACATTTGAAAATGATGTACCTACATAACTCATGAGATGTTGGGTCTCCAAAGGCCGACTTTCATCAATCTATGATATATTACAATTCATCAACCCCCCCTTCCCCGCTTCACTCTGTGACAAAGATTGCATGAGGCTGATTTGTCTCATATCTTTGTCTAATTTCCCAAGAAGATGCAGTGTTTTTGGTATGAATTTAAAAAGTACTGTGATCAAATTGAGCTTGATTCCGTCTCATTCTTGGAATAGGGGATTCCACATATACTAAGTAAAGCTCAATATGAGCATTTTGCTTATGGTTTAAGCAAACTACGTTTGTGGAAGCAAAATAACGTTCCTACTGTAAAACTTTGGCTAAAGAATCAACCTATACATTGATGTGACATCTTGAACAAATTAGATACTGTTTGACTTTGAAAAGATTTGATTTTGAACAGCCATTTTACTGTTCCTTGAAAATAAATCTATTGTTCAATGATGATTTTTATTAAACAATTTTATTTTGTATTTTTATTTGTTTTCTCACATTTTCTGCTTTTATTTTAAAGAACATTTGAAGAGTTGTAACTGCTTTGTGAATGTTTTTTTTATTATTTTTCTCAGTGCTTTTTTGTATTCTCTGAATTGATGGAAAATGAGACTTTAAAAATTGATTTGCACTGTTGCAATCCTGCTTTTCCAATAAAATTGGAATTGACAAAAGAAAGGTCAAATTTTGTCATGCAAAAGTGGTGTAATTCCATAAGCGTACTGTGGTAAACCCTTTTGTTTTATGAAAAATTATGTAATTAGCCAGTTACCAGCATTATAAAAGGTTTTCACTCCAATTGAGAGACATTGTTCATTTTGCATTTTCTTTTTTGTTTCTTGAACTGTTTCAAGTCCCTGGAATAAATAACACCTTGAGAGCTTCTATGCAAATTCATTTTTCTCCACAAATGTGTTAGAGTTGGTAGGAATATGTGTCAACTATACCACAAACTTATCGATCACTTAGAGTCTTGAAATTCTGAGTGTCTGTGGATGACTGCCATCAGTTGACTAAGGGCACCCTCAGCACACTGACATGCAGATACAATCCAGACTGCAGGGACACACAAATCACATGTGAATGTGTGGTGGCATTAACGCTGTCATTAAACTGCGATGCTCCAGACAATAGACGGTCTGTTCATGTTGATGTGCTCACCTCATTGACTAACAGGCTGTCCTCAGACTGTGAGCTCACAGGGAAGGACAGGCAACAATTGATGCACTGTTCTTCAATCAACATAGAGAGAGCTGAATGTATCTCGGACCAGTCAAGAGAAATCCTCATTTTCAAACACGCTTCGTTTTCTCACTGTGACCTTATCTCCATCAGTTTCCTCTTTTTCCCTCCCTGCAGTGTTTCCTGTGACCAAATCTGCAGCATTACACATCTTCCCTTCCTAACCCATACATCTTTTCTCTTTTCAGATCATCTCTAATCTTTTTCAGTGTCTCTACCTTTTTTCTACATCTGTTCATTTCTTTGTCTCACTGCATGTCTGCTTGGTATGAGAATCAGATGACGACTGATAAGGATATTATTAAAGCAGTGCTCTGAAAACCTTCCATCTGTGTATTTTAGGCACAACCTTCATAACCATTCCCAGGTGAAGAATGGGATTCTAGAAAAGTTTAGGTAAATACCTCAGCCTAAACAATAATATTTTTATTTGTTTTCTCTTTTTAGTCTCACTCTGAGTCTAAGCCCGCGGTGCGCTCTAACATGCCCCACTCCACGGCGGATGAGCAGCCACACATCGGCTGCTACAGGCTTCTGAAAACCATCGGCAAAGGCAACTTCGCCAAGGTCAAACTGGCCAAGCACATCCTCACTGGAAAAGAGGTGAGGAGTGTGTGTGTGTGTGTGTGTGTGTGTCCCTCGAAGCTTTTGACAAAATTGTCAGACAATGTTATGTGACAAAAGGTAAACTGTAGGCTGCTTAAGTGGACCACGATTTTTATGATGATAGAATTGTCGGTTCTAACGATTATGATGATTAATTGTCATACTAAAGGTTTATATGTGCTTACACCTTAAGTCATTTATTCATATTTAACTTGGAATCATATAATCAAATAGGGGATTTGTGATTTTCTTTAAGACTTTAAAAACAAATGATCTCAGAAAATGACTTGGACCATTTTACTTTTAAAATCTTTTTGGAACCAAGCCAACCTGAATGACTTATTATATTGTATTGTATAAGTATTTGTCCTAAGTCACTTTTAAAGGGTTCGTTCACCTAAAAATGTTAATCCTCTCATACTTTTAAGCCATCCCAGATATTTATGACTTCTTCAGCAGAACCGAAGTGAAGATTTTTAATCACATTTCAGATCTTTTTGTCCATACAATTGAAGTATAGAGTTGCCATCAGTCTGCTGGCTATTTGATGATCCATAAGACCAGTGTTAATTTCGTCAGACGAGACGAGACTAAATATGTTCGTCAACAACCTTTTTTTCCATGACTAAGACGAGACGATGACGAGACTGCACCAATGTCCAAAAACGCTGACTAAGACTAAATTAACATGCATTATTGTTGACGAAAAAAGACGAGACTAAAATGTTTTGCATAAAATAAAAACTAAGATAAAATCTCTCTTCATTTTTGTATACAATCGTCTCTACTTTTTCATCATGAGATAGAATATTCAGCTGTTACGCCTTCAAAATATTCCGAATGAGTTCGCGCTGTTGCTCTAGTAACGGTTACAACAGGTCTCATGCTCCTGTGGCTGCAACACGAAACTACATGGAGCATGAACACAACAATCATAGACAGTGGCGAACACGCGACGAGCGCCGACGACATGCTAGATAGAAGGAAGAGGCTCGATATTTGGTCGCATTTTAGGTACAATGATATTGACAAAAAGTCAGAATGTGTCGTCATAACTGACGGGAAGCACTGCGGACAAAAAATATCGGGGAAAAACACCACCAACCTTAAGCGACATCTAAAGGCTAACCACCCACACATTCAGGGAAGTTAACTTAAATGTACGTCTCATAAGCTAATGCTGATTTTAGGCATCTACGCTGTAAATTAACCAGTTAGCTATGGTGTTGTGGCACATACATTATGCAGGTTATATATATTTTATGTAACTTATTTGCTTAATAAAATACTCTTCAGAACAAGTTCATCATTTGTGAATGTGTCTCTTAAATCAGAAAACCAGACACGTTTAACAAAGTGAATTCAACATATCATTCAACATGTGTATTTTGTCAGGTAATTATGACATTTAACCAATATTTGAGATGTGTGAAACATTATTTGACTGAAATGGTTATCTTAGAATTAATCTCAGAAATAATTTATTTAAAAAAAGACTTAAATGTTTTGAAACTTGTCTAAGATATATTGACTAAAAATAGACTAGACTTTTGACTAAAACTAGACTAAAATGACGAGACTTTTAGTTGACTAAAACTTGACTAAGTTACCTTAAATTCTCTTTTGACTAAAACTAGACTAAAATGATGAGACTTTTAGTTGACTAAAACTTGACTAAGATACCTTAAATTCTCTTTTGACTAAAACTAGACTAAAATGACGAGACTTTTAGTCGACTAAAACTTGACTAACAAAAAAAGATATGTGAATGACTAAATATGACTAAAACTAACAAGGACATTTCGCACAAGACTAAGACTAAATTAAAAATAGGTGACAAAATTAACACTACATAAGACATATTTAGGCAGCAAAGAAGTAATCCACATTATAGTAATCTAGTCGATCAATTAATGACTTCTGAAGCAAATCGATAGGTTTGTTTAAAAAAAATACATAGATTAATTAAACATTATTCACTTTAAAAAATCCCTTCCAGCAAGCAACCAATGCATCAGTGACGTAAGTGCAATCGCACATTCAAGCGAGAAGTCAGAAGCGCGCACTTTGGATACAACAGAGGAATGAGAGAAAAAAAACGTTTTAGTTATCAATTTGTTTCTTACAACATCCTAACGATTTGTTTCAGAAGACATTAATTGATCAACTGGAGACGTGTGGATTACTTTTATGCTGCCTAAATATAACTTTTGGACCATCAAATAGCCAGCAGACTGATGGCACCTGTATACTTCCATTGTATGGACAAAAAAATCTGAAATGTGCTTATAAAAATCTTCACTTCAATTCTGCTGAAGGAAAGTCATCACATCTGGGATGGCTTAAAGGTAAGTAAATCATGAGGGGATTTTCATGTTTGGGTGATCTAACCCTTTAAGGCCTTTGTGATTCTGTGTTTATTGGAATAACGAAACATATTTACAATCATCTTCACAAAATTAGAGTAAGCGGGCCTTTCCTACTCCGTTATTGTGCATAATTTATTATTTGGGATTTTCTCCCTAATTTGGAATTCCAATACCCAATGTGCTCCAAGTCCTCATGGTGGCGTAGTGACTTGCCTCAATCCGTGTGGAGGAGGACGAATCTTAGTTGCCAACACATCTGAGACCGTCAATCCGCGCATCTTATCACGTGGCTTGTTGAGACGTAGCACATGTGGAGTCTCACGCTATTTTACGAGGCATCCACGCACAACACACCACGCGCCCCACCGAGTGTAAGAATCACATTATAGCTACCACAAGGTGGTTAACCCAATGTGACTCTACCCACCCTAGCAACCGGGCCAATTGGTTGCTTAGGAAGCCTGACTTGAGTCACACAGCATGCTCTGTATTCGTACTTGCGACTCAAAGTGTGGTAGGCAGCATCTTTACTTGCTGAGCTACTCAGGCCCTGTTACTGCACGTTGTTAACACTGTGTATAGCATGCAGTGACCAAGAATATTTGCAATTACGCAAACTTTAAATTCAAGTTAAACTTGTACACTTTGTTTACGATCAGTTTGCCATGAACCTCCGCAGACAGCACGCACATCAGAGCGCTTCAGAAGTGGTTAAACTTCACATGCTATTAAGGAGCTGATCTGAATGTGGTGCGGGTAAGAGAGACAAGTTCATTTGGAGAGCTTGCTTAATGTTATAATGCTGGTAAATTAAACAAAAGCATGCCATTCCTGGCATTTCTATATTCAATTAAAATTCCCTAATTTGGGTAGTAAAATGTGCTTGAAATTTTAAGTGCAATATAATACAACTTGTGGCTTTAAAAGGAAATAACCATCCGACAGGAAAATTTGAGAATGCGTCACCCAATGTAGTGGCCATACAATGAGTTGGCAGCTGAATCAAATGCGTGTTTACTCGAGACGAGCACTATTGCAGTTTGTCATATGCTTGGGAGACAATGGCCATCCGGAGAAGAGATCTGAAATAGGGTACTTGAAAGACCCTGAAAGCTGCTCAGGAAACATTTCAGCGAGTTATGGAAGGAACAGTGGGAGTGGGCGCGATCCTGTGAAGGGCAATTTAGAAGAGTGCAGCACACATCTGTTAGGATGCACGCTCCAGAATGCGCTAGCTGAGAATGAAAATGCGCATGTCTCATTTATATCAGACATGCAACTCATTCAATATTTATATATTCTAAAATATTATCTACCAATTTTCTGAATCACTATTAATTTGATTTTTAACTGTTTTTAAATTGATTATTGAATAACACAAACAATTCTCAGTTCAAAAATTATTTCATGATCGATGCATGTGAATTGGCAGGTTCATTAATAGATGCATTGAGAAAATTAGTGAATTGTTACTCCCCTAATCAATGCAATATTGTGACAAAAAAGAATCATGATCGCCATAGCCCTCATATCGCCATAGCCCTAGTGTGCACTTCCTGCTAAATACGCTGAACATGTGGCCTACAGTCCAGTTTTCATTGACAAACTCATTGACATTGACATATATACTGTATATGTTGCTGTGGACATCTCTGATTTCTGCACTGGCCACTCAGTTCCTGCTACAGTACTCTTAACATTCCGAGAGGCTTGTTTTGGATACCCCCTGCCTGCCAAAACGAGACTGTGTGAATCTGACACAATGATAATGCACCACATGACTCCCGGCCACAGTGAGGGGGTTTAGAATGATAGAGCAATGGGGAAGAGGTGAACAACACTCTGCAGGAGCACAGTGCTATAATCTTAATGCTGCGTGCTGTAATCTCAATGCTGCATGGTGAATTGTTTCCTGATGATGTGAGATTGTGATCCATATGAAGGCAGACCTGCTGATGTCTGTCTGCAGCCTCAGGCCTTTTCTAAGTCTTTGCCCTAACCAAACTCCACACCCTCTCTGTCAGGTGGCAGTGAAAATCATAGACAAGACTCAGCTCAACTCCTCAAGTCTTCAAAAGGTGAGTCTGCATTCACCCTCAGCATTTATTGGGTCAGAAATGAACTTTTCCATCAAGGGGTAATATTTGCCACCTGTATTGTGTTTTAAGAGACATTTTTATTTTTATGTTGGTACATTTTTTTTAATTATAAAAAAAATCGATGTAAAATACTTCCATTGAGTCAATTAATTAACATACATTCTAATAAGAATCGAGTATCTATTACCTCTTCATAAAATGAAATCACAATCATAATTCGTAATGTAATAATATGAGTAGCTATGCCTACAATAAAATAGAAAGGGACTAGCAAAGAACTATATCAGTTTTTACAAATATAAAACAGAAGAATTCAATGTGAAGTTATTTTACCCCCACATTTTGAATTTCAGGGGCATTTTTGTCAATTGTTAGCATATTTGCCCTGAACTCATCTTAATTTCTGAGAGTAAACTTTTAGGGTTTTACTGGTAATTTGTTTTCTTTTTAACCCTCCCACCCTTATGTTGCTTCTCTTCCTGTTGCCTCATGGCTTTCAAGTTGCAAAGCTTTTACTCCACAGGGTCCATGTCAGGGCAGGCAACTAATTATAGAAAATAAGACCCAAATACTTCCTGAAGTAAAAGGTTGGGTGGAGGTTTTAAACCAGATCTACTTGCATAAACACAAGATATTTATGCACTGTTAGGGACAAATACATCATCTGTTTGCTGCACTATTGACATCGTTTGTCTCTTGTTTCCAGCTATTTAGGGAAGTGATGATCATGAAGCTGTTGAATCACCCAAATATTGGTGAGCTTAAATGAAAGCCAAATCGTCCTTAAGTCTCTCAGCTCGAATCTCCACTTTTCCGGTTTTGGCTGTGCCCAGAGGAGGATATTTGTTTTGAGTTCATTAAGCCTTGTCCAAATGTCAGTGTTGTACTGTGCAGCTTGATTTGATGGCAGTAAAACCTCCTGTGAATAACCCAAATAAAAATAATTCTGCGTACTCATCAAGCATGCTGTATATATACATTGCCACCCAACTTATATTGTTTTTAAATAATGCAAAATGTGTTTAAAGGGATAGTTCACCCAAAAATGATTTTTTTTTAACCATTTGCTCACCCTATTGCTGTTCAAAACCCATATGACTTTCTTCACTGAAACACAAAACGAATGTTAGTCTCAGTTACCATTCACTTGTATCTCAATGTATGTTTTTTTCCATAAAAGGAAAGTGAATGGTGACTGAGTTAGGTTCTTCATAACATCTCAAAATTCAAGCAAGAAAGGCATATAGGTTTGGAACAAAATAAATGACAACATTTTCACATTGTACTGTCCCTTTAAGTTTAACCTTCCTTACACTCCTTTTTTCCTTCCCCCCCCCTCTTGTAGTGAAGTTATTTGAAGTGATTGAGACAGAGAAGACCCTCTACTTGGTGATGGAATATGCCAGTGGAGGTTAGAGCTCTCCTGACCCTCTTTTACCTCTCTGACTACTACATTACATCTCGTAAAATCTCCATATAAACTGATGCACTGTGAATGTTCTACTCTTCTGAAAATGTCTCTGAAGTTCACTATGGTCTGGACACAGCTCTAAGACGACATTTCTGGTCTCCCTGCCCTTTAAATAAATGGCTCACTGTCCCACCTTCCCACTTAGTACATTTAAGGATGGCTTTTCACCTGATGTTTATGCTGCGTGAGAAACCCTGAGCATTCATTGATTTCAGTGGGGATGGTACATTGCAAGCATAGAGGAAAAAAGGGTTTGTGAAAGTTACTTTCCATCAGGTGACCAGGATTAACACTGTTGCTGCTACGCTCTATAACGTAGGCATCCATTTACCAATGAGAATTTTGGATAATCTGGTGCATCTTTCTGAAATCCAGTTCGCTATTCTCCTGCTTGACCTGGCTCTTTCTGCTATCAAAAGAGATGCATCCCTATCTGTCAAAAGCTCCGTCAGAGCTTTCTCTTGTGTGTAAGCACCATATCTGTCTCTCTTGTGAGCGTGACTGTTGTTCTTGCTTTACAGGTGAGGTGTTTGATTACCTCGTAGCCCATGGTAGAATGAAAGAGAAAGAGGCCCGAGCCAAATTTAGACAGGTGAGATACTGTGAATTTGGGTTTTTTCAATTGTAATTTGTTTGGGGTGTGATATGTAGTACTGCAACAATGAAGGACCGTCTACTCACATAACGTGCAGTCATTGTAGCAAGACAAAGGTTTTAAACTTTTCTAGACAAGTTTTAAATGAACAGTCCAAAAAGTTTTGGAGAAGCATACATTTACCTGCAGAACGTTTCAGAACACCATTGATATCCATGAAATCAACATGCTGTGACAGACTGTCATAGTAATTCACTAAATCGAGACCCTTCCTATAACGATATTCCAACCACAAGTATTCACTAGAGACACATTTGAGATTTATTAATGTCAGGTGTTAACACTTATGCTTGGATCACCTAAGACCAGATGCAAATGCCAGGTTTAAATAGGGCCTAACAGTGGCTCAAGTTTGCCTAAAACAATGCTATTCACTCAAGCTAATGTTGAAGACAGAGGTACCGACTTGTTTTGTTTTTCTATGCAGATTGTTTCAGCGGTGCAGTACTGTCATCAAAAGTGCATCGTCCACAGAGACCTCAAGGTAAACAGTTACATATCCTCACACTATGTAGTCTTTAATATTGAAGCCAGTTACGTTTGTTTCTAATTACAAAATTGCTTAACTCTCTGTGTACAGGCGGAGAACCTACTCCTGGATGCAGACATGAACATAAAAATAGCTGATTTTGGCTTCAGTAATGAGTTCACGCTGGGCAACAAACTAGATACATTTTGTGGAAGCCCTCCCTATGCTGCCCCCGAGCTCTTTCAGGGCAAAAAGTATGACGGGCCGGAGGTGGACGTCTGGAGCCTGGGGGTTATACTGTACACACTGGTCAGTGGTTCTTTGCCATTTGATGGACAGAACCTAAAGGTGAGCAGAGAAGATTGAAGGCAGATCTACAACAACTTTTAATTATATGCTAAATGGTTGTTTGTGTTTTATCAGGAGCTGCGAGAACGGGTTTTGAGGGGCAAGTACAGAATTCCCTTCTACATGTCCACAGATTGTGAGAACTTATTGAAGAAATTCCTTATACTCAACCCAACCAAGAGAGGGAGCCTTGAGGTTTGTACACACATATGCACTTGAATTTCAAATCAGCATTAAGCTTGGTCTACACTGCAGCTGGTTCTGGCCAAAATCTGCCCACCTTGACAAGAAAGGGGGGTTTAATTTATGTTTAAAGTTACCAACCACAATTTGGGTTGACATTTAAGGTAATCATTTATGCTCCACATTTCAGTCACTGCGCACCCACTTTATAAAAACAAAGACCCTTTTGCATCATGTTACCATAGACCAGCAGTCAACAGTTTAGCTACTCTAACATTCTCCTGCTCTTTTCTTCTGCTTACACCCAGCAGCAGATCATGAAGGACAGATGGATGAATGTGGGCCATGAGGATGATGAGCTGAAGCCCTACATCGAACCCCAACCTGACTACAAGGACCCTAAGCGGACAGGTCAGCACCCCAGCTGTGCGGGGGGTTGGAAGAGAGGTGGGGCAGATGTGGCCCGGGGCTGTGGTGGTGGGTGGGATTTGAGACAGAAATGGTTATATTTGGGTGATAAATCTTGGTGATGGGTCTGGATCTGAATTCCTTGCTGAGCATCTTTATTTGTGAGTTACAGCAACGATTGATGTTTTTCCTGCTTCTGTTTTCTTGTCTATTTTGGTTATTAAGGTTTGGGAATGTTGCAAACTACTTATGTTTCTTCATGTCATCAAGCTTTTTTTTTTTCTACTACATTTACATTAAGTCATTTAGCAGATGCTTTTATCCAAAGTGAGGAACATAGCAAGCAATAGTAATAAAATTATTTATTTCATCTATCTCTTTAGATATAATGCTACGGATGGGATATTCTCTAGATGAGATACAGGACTCTCTTATCAACCAAAAATACAATGATGTCATGGCAACTTACTTATTACTGGACTATAGGAACTCTGAGGTATGTTTTCTCAAAAGACAATGTAAATAATATATGTGTGTTAGTGAAGTGTAGTGTGATAACTTGTGTTTGGATCCATATACTGATGCTTGTTACATTTACATTATGGTCAATCATTTAGCAGACACTTACCCAAAGCGAGGAGACAAGCAAATCATCACACTTGTAGTACCATAATACAGGGTCTCGAGAGTAAATCAGAGTTCTGCAGAAGTGTGCCGGTATGAAAGTTAAGTTGATTATGCTTTTTTTTTTTTTTTTTTTTATTAATTTCTCTAAGCTGGATGAACTCTCAATAAAGCCCCGCCTAGGCACTGACCTCACAAACAACACCCAATCACCTTCTCACAAGGGACAACGCAGTTCCTCCAATCTGAAGACCCGCAGATCAACAGACCAAAGTAAGCCATTATTCTGCTTCTCATCAGCCACCATTTCCCTTAGGTTTGTTTGACTTTTAACACTCAAACTTTAAAATTTTCAGTTATGTATCATTTTGTCCCTCTCTACTGCAGGTTCCTCCAGTTCCTCCAAGCGTCCTCAGGGTGATAGTAAGCACATTGCTGGTTCAGGCAGCTCCACTAAAGTCCCTCCCAGCCCACTGATCTCCGGAGACCATAAGAAGACTCCTACTCCTTCCACCGTGAGTACAGAACCACTGTGGAACTGAAGGCTGATAAACAGCATGCTTCTGATCTCAAATCACTGATCTCTCTGTGCTTTATCTCTGTTTGCCATATAGAACAGCATCCTCTCCTCAGGCACCAGCCGCAGCAGGAACTCTCCAATCACTGAGAGAGCCACTCTGGGAGTACAAAATGGCAAGGACAGGTACTGCCACATTTCAGTTTATAAACAGACTTTACTTTGATGAATCAGATGGGATCAAACTCATGGTCTACAAACTGGACCTGAATTAAATGTGTGGTAATTAAAGGAATAGTTCACTCAAAAATGAAAATTCTCTCATAATTTACTTACCTTTTATGCCATCCCAGATATTTATGACTTTACCTCCTTCAGCAGATCCGAAGTGAAGATTTTTATAAGCACATTTCAGCTCTGTTTGTTCATACAATGCAAGTAAATAGGTGCCATCAGGCTGCTGACTATTTGATGGTCCAAAATTTATATTTATGCACCATAAAAATAATCCACTCAACTCCCGTCGATCAATTAATGTCTTCTGAAGCAAACCGATAGGTTGGTGTAAGAATCAATTTGATAATTTTTTTTTTTTTTTTTTTTAACTTTTAAATCATTGCTTCCAGCCAGAGCTGGATTGTTTGAAATTAACTAACGATACAGTGACGTTCGTTCCTCTATTGTATAGAAAGCATGCTCTTCTGACCTCACGTGTGAATACTCCATTGTTAATAAACACAATTATGTTTTAATTATCCATGTATATTTTACACAAACCGAACGACTTGTTTCAGAAGACGTTAACAAATCAACTGGAGTCACGTCGATTACTTTAATATTGCCTATATATGCCTTTTGGACCATCAAACAGCCAGCCATTCACTTACATTGTATGGACAAACTGAGCTGACATGTGCTTATAAAAATCTTCACTTCAGTTTTGCTGAAGAAGGAAAGTCAAACTAATCTAGGATGGTTTAAAGATAAGTTAATAATGAGAGGATTTTCATTTTTGGGTGCTCTAACCCTAATAATTTAGCTTTTGTTTCTATTTTAATTTCAGTTTGTCCTTTTTAATTTAGGATTGACATTAAGTTTCTCAAGCTTGCCTAGTGGCATTTTAATGTTAAATAAA
This sequence comes from Moxostoma hubbsi, assembly GCA_032164185.1. NCBI lineage: Eukaryota > Metazoa > Chordata > Actinopteri > Cypriniformes > Catostomidae > Moxostoma > Moxostoma hubbsi. Next base: position 11,819,653 of record JAVLUX010000042.1, read on the forward strand.
GGCAGGTTGTAAAGGTTTTTTATGAATGTATCCTGTATCTACAATTAATTTGTGAACCTTTTATTGAAATTAGTTTTGTTTTTTAGTTTGTTCGTTTTTTTTATCAGTTAACGAAAACAAAAATTAGTTTTCATTTTATTTTTTGTTAACAATAACACTGATTAGAAGTAGTGTATGCATGTATGTTTATATTTAGACTGTTTGGAAAGCTTCTCCGCTCTCGACTCATTCTGTCATTCTGCTGCTCTGCCAGCATGGGAAACATAATCCTGTTATATGCACACACATACATTCTCACTTTGACAATTGCACATATTCAAGCATGCAGTGCGAAGCTGAAATCTTTTCAGATAGATTTGCACCACCTTTGGGATTTCAGATTTAGTGCAAGGATTAAAGTAAAGAGTAATGAATCGTGCACAAATTAATGCACAGCTGCAGTGAAATGCTAAAGCCTCTATTCAAGAGCTTGACAGCTTAGTTTTTAAATCTTATTTATTCAATACAACAATGTGTATATGTGGTATGCTGTCGATAACCACAGACAACACCTTGACTGGTCCCTCAGTTTATACAAATAAATGGGAAATGCATTTTCAGCTATACGCTTTCATCACGAATAGATTTTTTTTTAAATATAGGGTTGTTTCACTCTTTATATAGTCATAAAATAATATAGTCATTACATGTTAGCATGAGACTTGTTAGAGAATTTAACCAACCCTGTCTTTCCAAAGTTTTGTCCAGTTTTTCCACTCATGTCATGACCAACTCTAAAGTAATCGTGTTTACTTTTGCTTAGAATACATGCAAGGATACCAGAAATGGACATTAAGTGAAGAATTCATCAGACTGATTTAAACCAATTACTGATCAGTGTATGAGTCCATACACTCATTTATATATATATATATATATATATATATATATATATATATATATACATACACTATATATTGCTGCACACTAACCTGTCTTGGATAGAATTTTTCTGATGCAGTTGAAACTTTGTGATGCAGCACTTTTCGTACTACTGTCTCCTGCTGGATCTATTAATGTTGTATTCCCTTTTTATAATTCGCTTTGGATCAAATCGTCTGCCAAATGAATAAATGTATGAGTCGTTTTGAGAATTTCAATAGAAGTACATGCTCAAAGCAATTTGTTTGTGAATTGGGCTACAGTAGTCGCATTGTAAGTTTGTTTTTAAGTGCCACCAGTGAAGGCAGCTCAATAGAATGAAGTGTTTTGGTAGTCAAAGAAGCATTTGGCCACATCGCATTTGAGATGTAAAGGATAATCTGTCCTGAATGTTTTCCGAACAGCAGTGAAGCAGCACCCATCAACTGCCAATCAACTGCAGCGCTAGAACAAGAGTTTAAACTTTACTGGTTACGTGTGGCTTTAAAAGGAATTACCCGTCCAGTCAAAAAAATTTAAAAAGCGAATACATATACAAGCATGAGAACTTCACAGTGATATTCAGTGTGTCACACATCAACATGTAGAGACACAGATAACAAGCACACACATCTGAAGCTTAGGTTAATAAAGGTAACTCCACTAAAACTATGGATAATTGTGCAAGAAATGTTGCAGTTATGTTTCGATTTAATTTTGAATACTTCTGGGAGATAGTGTATAGTGTAGAGTGCGTATCTCCCAGAAGTAATAAAACCGGTGTTTTAATTTGCGTTAGCGTCTTTTGTCTTTGACTTGTCTTTTATTACTTTTTTTGCATTTTATTATCATGCGGTAGCACACTGACATAGTGATTGATGTATGTGGTCATAAATCAGAGACCCTCCCCTACAAATCCAAACACAAGTGGTCACAGGAGACGCATTTAAGGGACCACATGTTTGCAGTTATGTCTCTCGTCTCATATCACTCGAAGCATCTTAATACCAGGTGTAAACGGGGAAAACAAAAAATACAAACTTCACATGTCTGCTATTAAACTTAATGGCCTGCTATGCTTCTGGGACAACTGCTTTATAGTAAACATGTTTTTGTTCATTTTTACAAACACAGAGGTGAGTCAAAATGTTCTATGGTAAACGACAGCATGCCTCCGATGCTGTTGATTGGGTCCACGATGTAAATAACCTCAAATGTCTTTAATGTTGCCCAATAAGGTGTGCTGTGTTGAACTCTTGCAGTTGCAGTTAGAGTACTGCTGATGTTCTGACACACACTGAAACGTTACCACTGATTGAAACTGTAGACAATCCCATCCCTTTATCTGGAATTAGTTACTCTGGCAGACCCCCCTTTACCAGGTTACACACAGAGAGAGCGAAAGAGAGAGGGAGAAATGGGAACTGAAGAGCAGCAGTGTAATAAGGATGCTTAAGTTTGCTTGAGGTGACAAGCAGTGACACATTCAGAATGCTGTCACGGATAGAACGCTGAGTTTTATGTATGTGTGCAAGGTCAAATAGCACAGTAGCAATAAACGCAGACATTATGGCACTGACGGAACACCTGTCACCAGATCTCACACACACACACAAACACATGTATACACGCACACATCTACAGTCTGTCATCTGCTTTTACACTGCTATCTATTCTGCAAGTGTTATCATAAGTTTGATGCAGTTTACCTATTTAATAATTTAGGTGATTAGTCAGAAGCTTTTAAATGCGCACCATGCCTTTAAGGCTTATACTGTCAGTCCGTTTCACGCTTTTAATCATCACTGCATCTCAATACAGATTCTCACTGAATGAGACAGAGCGAGCTTTCCAGCGATAATGCAAGTTTAATTTGAGTTTGTCAGGCTGTGTGATCTTCAGTGATAAAAATGCCTAAAAATAGACATTTTAAGACCAAAATAGAGCCCCCGAAGATCAAATCTGCATTATCGAAACGAGTGTTGTATTTTTATTTCCTGGTGTGTTCTTTTGTCTGATATAACCCTTTTATTCCTCCAATTTTCCAACCGTTCTTTCACCCTTGCTGAATCTAACGTGTCTGCTTTACAACCTCACCCATACCTCCCTCCACTCTGTATGTGGGGGTGTCTGTACATGGGGGCTGTTGTGATTCATCCCCCCCCCCCCCCCCCCAGCCTGAACACTCCAGGGTCCCGCGCATCCACCGCCTCAGCAGCCACGGTCCTCGCCACCTCATCCCGCACCCGCCACCACAAGTCCATGTCCACCTCCTCCCATCCAAGCCCCTCAGACATCCACGTACATCGCCCCAGGCAAGTGGCAGTTATTGCCATACTCGAAGAGTGGAGGATTCAACTTCAAGAACTAGGGACCAAGAGAGAATTTATGTTTTGTAGTCTGAGATTTTTCATTTTTCGAATGTGGGTCCCACTTTATATTAGGTGTCTCTAACTGCTGTGTGCCAGGGTGAGAGATTAACGGATGTGCAGGGCCAAAATGCCACCGAAAGTGACAAATGTCCCCAAAATTCAATATGTGGAGGCAAAAAGTTTTTAAAATCGTATATATTTAGTATTTTATTTCATTTTCTGTTCTAGGCCTAGGTATTTAGAATATTACATAAAACATGAGCTATAATTACTTGGATAGAGTATTTATGGAAATACATGCATTTGACACCGCTTTTTATATGATTAGAAAAAATTGGCTCTAAAATTTAAAAAAAAATGCCCCTGCAAATCAAATCCAGGGGGCAAATATCGCCCCTTAATAGGAAAGGTCATTTCTGACGTTGCTTTGGGCTTTCATAACAAAAATATGAAACAATAAATACAAAAATAATAATGCAACATACTTGTATTTATTTTACAGGTTACATTGTACTTAAATGTGAAGTACCTGCATGTAGTTACACTGTTGATGCAAACCATTACCCTAAACGTCCATATCCCTACCTCAAATGTGAATATCATAACAGTTTTGCAAAACAACTTGTATGTACCTAGCGCACACTATATGACTCAAGAGGTTGTTCACACCCGGGTTGGATGATGTGAACACTTTTTTTTTTTTTTTTTTTTTCTTCCCTCAACTCGAGTGCGCACACGCAAACCGCACCCGAGTCCACTTGAAAAGGTGGTCTGGGGTACGGTTCATGTGAGCTCCAGTATGACTCCAGCTAATTGCTATAAACCGCTATTGATGTATAATTTGCATCTTTACTGGCTCGCGGCCGCAATTATAATGGTATATTGCATTTCTCATTCATGCTTGTCTACAAATAAATCTCCAGAGAGTAGCTCACATTCTTCACATCTCTTGCAACGCGTCCGCTGCCTTGAGGCAGACAAACGCTAACATTAATCACATCATTGCACATTCAACGCATCCGTGGCAAACATATACGTGTCTTTTTTTGCAGTTAATGTTTGGGTGGTAAATCTAAAGAGAGGAATACTTTGACAGCACAGTGAAGCTGACTTCTTGAGTTGTTACCTTGTTACAGCTGCTGCTTGTACTCACGTTGATGATGCAATCAAACCGCAGTTCGGACCATAATAATATGATGTGAATATAGACCAGCAGAGGCAATGAGAGGCTGGAGGAACCTAACTATGGTTCGGTCCAAACAATCGAACTGTAAGCACCCTAGCTCATTTCCTTGGATGTTTTGAGTCGGCAACTAGTCTGACTTGATGTCTCACATTGCATGACCATCGTTTCTGTGATTCGCCCAACACATCGCAAAAGTTGTACGACAGATTTCAAGCCTTTTTCAGATCTGGCCATTGAGTCGTCAGGTGTCCGCACTGTCAGGGATGAATGGTTGTGTTGTTGATACACCCAATCAATCATGTAGTGTGCACATAGAAAACAAATCCTGTGCATTGCAGGGCACCAAATGCAAGTCGTGTAGTGTGCGCTTGGGTTAAGTATATTATATCAAATGTTTAAAAGAATAGTTCACCCAAAAATCAAAATTTGGTCTATTATAATTCTACTCCCCTTCATGTCATTCCAGACCCATTACTTTCTTTTCTTATGCAGAACACAAAACTTACATTTGCAATTTTTAAATTCTGTTATGCAATGATACATTTTAACTCATTAGCATATTTGCACCACCTACAAGGACCGTTGCAACATGTTACCTGCTCTAGGATTATGATGTGTGATTTACTACTGTCAAATCTTGAGTGTTCAAACTTTTATGATGGATTTGTCAGGGAGGGTCATGATTATGTTCCTTCTATGCTGCTCACTGGTCACACAACCATGCTGAAGAGTCTAACATTACAACCTGTGGGCAAAATATAGACCGGTACCAGTGTTAGTTGTCCTTTGTACTAATTAGTTTTTTTACTTCACTGGCACCAGTGCAAACAATTAAAAGTAAGCATACTGATATGTTTTATGATAACTAAATTATGATAAAATATTCATTTTTTGGTAAACTAAACTTAATGCAACTACATAGTAGTTAAAGACACCTAACATATAAATGGGACCCGAATATGTGACATCCATGGACAAGAACCATTACCATCTAGTAAAGAAATAGAATGACAGTTAAAAGGCCCGAGATCTACTCTTAACCCCACCTACATTTCCCTCACCCGTTCTTTGTCACAATAACACCATTTTCTCACTCGCCGTCCCTCTTCCCCTCACATGAAACTAATTTGTTTACATCACATATCTGACATCCCAATCTTTACTAACCCTTAACCCACTCATCGTCTCTTAACTCACTCTAGCTCCATTGTCTCCATCGCTTTGGATAAAAGATTAATAAATGTAAAAGTCACTTTTCTTCCCACAAACCCTCCATCTTTGCATGTGATGTGTAAATGTTGGTTGTCATCATACTGCGTACGGGTCTATAGGTCTGTTGCTCCATCGTCCTCCACCATTATAATTCTACACTCCTGCTGAAGTCTCAACAGCACTCTTTGCACCACTGCTGTCTCTCTGCAAACAAACCAGACAGTGCTTTAATATCCTCAACACAACTAAAAGCTATTTGAAAACCTGTCTTTCTGCTTGCGTAATGACTTTTAATCAACTTAGCTACATTTCTAAAGACCTTTGTGCAATCCTTTAACGTTAAATGCTTGGTTCACAGTTGTATGCATGCTATCAACAACGTTTTTTTGCCTTCCTCCCTGAAGAGTTTCTTAATTTAAGTTTCAGTGTGGTTGTTGGAGTTTTAGTGTTGGTAATAGTTGCATGATATTGACCCTTAGTGTCAAAGACCCCATGGAATTATAATATATATTTAATGTAATTTAAGGTAATCGTTGTGATAGTGTATTCAAACTTAGCTAAATTAACCTTTAGCACATATACACACATTTAAAATGTATAGTCTTTCTCTTCCAGTAAAACTGACCAAAACTAAGTGAGACTCACCTTCCAGTCAATTGCTCCATAGAATGAGAATGGTCCTAAAACCATCTGAAACTGTCAAGTAGTTGTAAATAGTAAATTATGGTTCATGGCAGTGTTGTAACTATAGCCTATTGGCTTTTTTTATTTATGGGACAGGCCCTTTGAAATGTCCCACCCAAACTTCCTGTTTCAATAGGAAAACAGGAAACCGCTGCACTCATTAAGTGATTTAATTGGGTCTTTAACATCTTAACAACTATTATTGTTATGTTAAAAAAAAAAAACTAAATAAATATTTTGTGTGTGTGTGTGCGCATGTGTGGTTTTATTCCATTAGTTTTTAAATTCATTCTCAAATTAACTCTTAATACATATTTTAATAAGTAATTAGTTTGCCTTCCAAAAAAAAAGTAGAAAGAGCTGCAGGTCAGTGAAATAGCCAGTTCATTATGCAAGCTGTATGTTGATATCAGTCAATAACTCTATTAAATTAACTTATCATATTTTGTATTTAAATGGATGCTAACAGCCATAACAGTGTTGCAAGTGTCGATAACAATGTTTTAACTTATTCTTGTTTTGCATGCATTTCTGAAAAAACAGCACAGCCCAGCAGAGAGCGCCAGTGGTGTCTCCCTCAGCACAGAACATAAACATTTCCTCAATGGCAGACCGTACCAACTTCTCCAGAGGGGTGATAAGCAGAAGCACTTTCCACGCAGGCCAACAGAGAGCCACACGAGACCAGCAAGCCTCGGCATACAATGACCCCTCTGCCTCTCCTTCTCTTTCCCATGGCAACAGCCAGGTGCGCCGTCCCGGGACGGGCATCTTTAGCAAGTTTACTTCCAAATTTGTACGCAGGTGAGTTTATGATTGATCAATGTGGGTTGAAACTGTATATGACTAAAAATCAACCAAAAAATTTCAACATTAACTGTCATACTTTTACAGAATTCCCACAGTAAAATTTTAAATATTTAAAAACTTAAATATTTCTTCAGCTAATATGTAATCTGTTAGTGCAATCACGATAAATTATTTTTAAATAAAATCTGTTGACCTTTGTTCAAAATGTTTGGAAACCCTGCTTATAGTCTTCTATCAATACTGCATAAAAATGAAACTTTTTAAATTGTATCACATTAAAAATTTGTTTTTATGTGTCCGTGAACAATCTCATGACTCTCACTAGCACTCCTTTCAGGACGAGATTGTTTGGAATGACAGTAATTTATGGCTAAGATTAAAAAAACTCTGAAAGAAAGGGCTGCTGGAGCGGAAATAGTTTTAAGTGTACGAGATGGCACGAAGGATAACTAACCTATTAAATCAGACCCTGATCTAACGTCCATCATCCATAAAAACGCATTTACACTATATCAGTGATCCTAAATGGCTGAGTGTAACCATTAAGTATAATTCAATTATTTAATCTGACTACATGCCCTCCAGCTAACACTAATGGTCAGTACAAACCATAACCAGAAGCTTTGCTTAAATACTGATCCGTCCTCTAAAGGGATGGGACACCCAAAAATGAAAATTCTAATTTATTCACTCATGTTGTTCGAAACCCACATGACTTTCTTCTGTGGAATACAAAAGGAGATGTTGGGCAGCATTTTAGTCTCAGTCATCATTCACCGTGTGACTAAGACTGTCATAATATCTCCAATTGAGTTCCACGAAAGAAAGTCATAAGGGTTTGTAAATGAGAGAATTTTCATTTTTGATTTTTCTATCTCTTTAAATTTCTCACCTGACAGGCAAACAGGAAGTATTGAATCTTTTTTTTTTGTTGTTACATTTTGAATTGTTCGTGCACATTTGAGAAACATTTTTCCCTTTTTTTTTTTTTTCTTTTTTTTTTTTTCCCTTAATTCTTCTTGTAGAAATCTCTCATTCAGATTTCCCAGAAGGTAGGCAATAACACTACCCTTGAGTTTTCCAAAGACAATGTCATTTTTTTTTCTGTGCTCTATATTCCTTCTGTGGTGTCTTGTGTCTTGACCAAAGGTTTTTTTTTTTCCTTTTTGTTCCATATATAAATATCTCTTCATGGTTATATCCTTTATACTAATGCTCCGCATCCATTGCCTGACTCACCTCTGCCAGCCCTATCTTCCTCCGCCTCCTCTCTCAATGAATAACACATCCCTATTTCACTCACATCACATCCCCCTCTTCCCTCGTCTGAACCCATGGAGTCCGGTCATGTACATTGTGCCTCAGATCTTGTGTATGATCTCCCTGAGCCCTCTTCTGTGATGCCATCATGCAACATGACTACACTCCTACAATGCAGTTAAATACTGTGTCATACTCCGCAGGTTGGCCAGATCTTCATTAAGTGTTTCAAATTACTGTTAGACCAGACAGGCCTAATAAACTCTTAACCCTATCCTTGACAGTTTATAAAAATTGGCGTTTCCCAATCAGTGGGCGTTTTCAAACCGGGATGGGCATTTTTCAACTGCTTTACAGGATTTGCCTACTATGTTGAGATTCCCTACTTGCGTTGGATTGTTGAGAAATGCACATCCTGGTTTGTAAATGGCCATAGATTGGGAAACGTGCCCATTATTGTTCTGCAGAGATGTATACTTAGTTTTGATACATAGGTTGGGAAAACTTTAACTGGAGCCAAATGGTTTTTATGACATTCGATCCGTGTTATTGGATCTTTAATCACTGCATTCCTCCATAGATCTGGACAGAACCACCATAGCAAAATACTCTTAACAGTGTCTATTAAACTGGTATTTAATCATAAGTGCCAGGGCTAAATAACTTCCTTTTTTTTTCTCTGAGTTGTGAGTTTGCAGTCTGAATTGAATGTGAAAAGAGACAAAGACAAGGCACTGGAAAATAATACAAAGAAAATAAATGGACATGGCATGCTATTGCAATGTCCATTCTGGCTGCATTCATCAAACCTAAAACACAACCTTTGTAGTCTGATTTGTGAACAAACACTTATTAACTTTTAGTGAATTGGTAAAAGATTCACACATTGTCAGTTTAAGTTGATCAAATAAGTCTCTTAATCTAAACAGTCAGAGCTGTATTAGAGATTTTAACTTTTTTTTTTTTTTTTTTTTTTTTTTTTAAGAAAAGTTATAAAGAAACAGTGTTTAGGTATATATTTAGGACCATTATATACGGTTGCTTTTAGGGTTCCTCAAAAATAATCGAAAACAAACAATTGTTAATGGAAACCTTAAGGAACCAGATCTAGAATTCTTTGATTCTCATCCCTAGTTGGAGACCATGTTACATCTACGAGTAGATGTGTCCACATTTGATTCTAGAATTAATAGAGATAATTCTATGTGGATATATTTTGTGGATGGTGTCCTAAAAGCTAACATGAAGCTTGAAATTTGACGCTTAATAGGCCAAGTAAGTTCATAGTGTGAGTCGTGTTTCCATGGTGAGGGTTTTAAAGGATGACTCATGCTTCTCTACTCTTGCGGTCTACTGCTTATGATTCTTATATGGCTGTGCTAAAACATGCTGCTTTGTCCCTTCGTTCTTGTGCTGGTCTGTTGGAGATGGCTTGTACGATGGTTTCTCTCCGTTTGAATTTCTGAATGTGCCAACACACACCTCGCTAAGGTCACTTGTTCAGCAACTGTACAAAATACATGTGAGCAGACAAAGTTGCTTGGCTGTGATCCACATTAAAAAATAAGCCAAGAAGACAAATACACACCAGCTAATATTTTTTCCAGATAATCACTTGCTGGCAAGCTTGTTAAGTTTAGGATTTGGGTTTAGAAGGACACCGGGTGGTCCAGTTTTACTGCAGGTACTACAGCAATTAGATTTATTCTTTAAAATGATTTGTAACTTTCAGTGCCTTTCGGGGTCATCTTAAAATTGCTAGGCTTTTACATTACCAGACTGTACCACATGCAGATTATCATAAACTCTCACTTGAATACAGTAGTTTGCCACATTAGTGCTGTCCATTTTTTTAGTATCTAAATCACTTCAGTTTTTTGTTGCATTTCAAAATAGTCGCAGCACATAAGACCCTGATGGAAAAACTATTGTCTGCTCATTTGTACAGGTGCTAAATACAATGTGGCATATATGGCAGTGTGTTGATCTTAACCAAGGTTGAGGGTTAGGAAATGTTTGTAAAGAAGTTGGTGTAGGGATTTTGAATATTTATTTTTTGCTTCAAATATTATTTAGCATTTCCATTTGTATTCTATCTGCAAAATGGCAGTCTAAATAATGATAAAATATAAATGGTTTATGAATTATTGTTCTAATGAAACTGGATTTAAATCCTTAAGCTGGTGTTAAACATTTTTAGTAATGTGTATGGTCTACATAATTTATGGACGTGCCAGAATCTTTGGCATAAAATGACCATGTCCAGATATATATTTATTATTGCAGAGGATGCAAAGAGCAATTTGTGAAAATTGATACTGTCCACATGGACAGGACTAGGTAGCACCAATAAGATAAGTTAACTTAATTGAGAGACTAAATTTGTTGGTTTTCTTCGAGGAGTTCGTATGAGGGAGAGGGTCGAGATGAGGCCAGCAGGTGAGGACATATACTAATAAAAATCATTGATCATTAAATGCGTACTGCTGAAATCAAAATCATTGCACTGATATATAGATTTCATGAATTCAGGATTTTTATTTAAAAATTAAGATCTCAAGTAGATATTTTGCTTTGAATCATTGGATAACTTGCCAAATTAGAACCCTAATCAGATGATTTTTTTACATTTCAATCCCATAATTCCTCAGTGTCTTTGTGTGTTTTTAATAAATGTTATTAATTTTTTTTAAAAAATATATTTATCCAGACCCAAACACCTAATCTGTTAACGGATGCCTTTATTTTGACTGCATTGTAGTTTTCTTCCATTGCACCATGTTGGTGTGTTTGTGTTGACGATAAAAACATCCAATCCCCTAATGTGCTGCAGTAAAAAAAAATGCACATGTGACAGCTTGGATCACCAGACATTTTTTTATATGTTAGATTGATTATTGATTGTTTTCTTGTATTCCTCTTGTTTACCTTTATTTTCTTGTTTGTACCCCTCTCCTCTCATCGTTTTCACCAAAGACCCATGTTGAGCACAGCAGACAAGATGGAGAAAGGTACCCAGGGGCTGCCAGTAGATGAAAACAAGGACTCCTTGTCTTCGTCATCTCCCGCGTCCAGCACCCCTTCATCCACCCAGGCCTCCAAGGACACCAAGCCACGTTCTCTACGCTTCACCTGGAGCATGAAGACCACATCCTCCATGGAGCCCAACGAAATGATGAAGGAGATCAGGAAAGTTCTGGACTCCAACAGCTGCGAGTACGAATTGCGCGAGCGTTTCATGCTCCTATGTGTTTCAGGCAACCCCACGCACGATAACTTTGTCCAATGGGAGATGGAGGTGTGCAAGCTACCTCGCCTCTCGCTCAACGGGGTGCGCTTTAAAAGGATCTCCGGCACCTCCATTGCCTTCAAGAACATTGCCTCTAAGATCGCCAATGAACTAAAACTATGAGAACGAGGATATCAGTGGAAAAGGTGAGATCTTAAGGAATGTTTGCAGCCCATAAATTAGGAATGAGGAGACACTGTGAAAAAAATTATTAGAGTTATAAGCTCTATGGCAGCAATGAATAGTCTAGAGGCTGTAAAGGGGGGTGAGATTAAGACAGGTTTATGGGGGACATTTGTGCATATAGACATTTTCAGGGGGTTTATTTTTGGGGGTGTTCTGTCTTGGTTTGGGTTTTCTGTTCCTTTATCACCCCCTCCTCCCTACTTTGTGTTGTCATCCTTTATTTGTGGCAAGTTGGTTCAAGTTTAGTGGTTTTCCTTGGACCCCACAATTGTCCTCAATACTGAAAGAGTTAAGAGACAGTGACAAGAGGTTAATGTTAATAAACTGGAACCGTTTCTAGTGGTTTTCTCTTCAATACAAACCAGCTACTGTCATGCCCCCCACCCCCTTATCCCTTGTACAAACAATGGTAAACAACCATATTACTTGATCTTACTTTCAATTCCAGGTAACCTGTGATGAGCAGAGAGAGAGAGATTGGCGGTGTGACACTGAATGTACAACACAAAATCGTGATAGGCATCAAATATTCAAGTGGTTAAGCACATTCTGTAGAGTCGTAATTAATATTTTTTTGTTTTTTCACGTTTCATGCTCTGATTGGTTCTGATTCAGAAAATATGGTTCTTAACCTCTGCCCCATGTCTACATCACAGTAGACAATTACCGTGTCGTATTTGAGCTGAAATGTAAGTGTTGACTTGAACCGTCAGTGCACTGGAGGTGAATCACCTCTTGGCACTATGCCCAGACAATTAGTTTTTTGTTGTTGTTTGTTTTTTCCTCTACTGCAGGGGTTATATATCTGAAACTAATTAAGGGCCAATTAAGTAATTATTGGTGGATTGTAGTGTAATTAAGATTTGCTGGTTGGATCCAATCTGCTGCACTGGAGTCTGTTTTGTTGTCTTTCTCTGGAGAAGATAATTATTAATATTATAATATGAATAAACCAGAAGTTGAAAGATTTCTGTTCAAGTTTATGAAAAAAAATTTTTTATTGCTGTTTTATTCCCTTTTTGTTTAATCTTTAATTGATTTAAAGAGCATGCAATACAAAGGAAACATTTCCAAGCACACAGACTTGGGCAAATCTGTATAGTTATTTAGCTGGCAACAAGAGATAGCCAGGAGATTTTACTGTTTTCCTACAAATGTTTGTTTACATGATCAGGTAATATTTTTGTATACACTTTATAATATTATTAGGCCTTTCATTAGTAACATTACATAGCTCATAATTTGAATAAACAAAAGGTTTAATCATAAAGTGATACACATTTTAGTTGTAATATTTAATGTACTAACATGCCAGATTGTTATTGTAAATAAGTCATTTTTTTTTCTTGAGTATCTTGCCAGGCTAAAGGTGTGTGCGCGCGCGCGCGATTCAGAACATTTGCACTTTCCACTTTTTTCCACCCAGAAATTGCATGTAAAACACATCAAGGGTTTTCTACATGGTAGGAAAAACCATGAAGCAGGTTTACCAGGCAACTGTATTTCTAATTTTAGCCTTTCTTAAAGGGATGGTTCATCAAAAATGTTTAATTCTCTCATAATTTACTCACCATCATTCCATCCCTGATGTGTATGACTGACTTCTGCTGAACACAAAAAAAATACAAAAGAATATCTCAGCTCTGTAGGTCCTTATGATGCAAGTAAATGGTGACCAGAACTCCTAAAGCTCCAAAAAGGATACATTCAGCATAAAAGTGACATACACAAGACTCCAGTGGTTTAATCAATGTCTTCTGAAGTGATCCAGTTGGTTTTGGGTAAGAACAGACCAAAATATAACTCCTTTTCATTGTACATCTTCACGATCACAATTTCGAGCTCGATTACACTTCCTATAGTGCCATCTTTGCGTAAACGTGCTTGAAATCATGATCATGCCTAGAGACTAATCACAATATGTAATTAAATTATCCTTTTAATGGCAGGTACAGTGTCGTTGATGTCCAGTAATCCCTAAAAACGATTGAATGAAAGAACATTAAAAACCGAATATGCGAACTGCTCTGCCTCGAAGCGATTCATGAGGGGATGAAATTGCCAAAATAAGGAGTATTATATGTTTCTGGTGTGCAATCAGTTTACTATACAACACTAATTGAATTGGGAGAATATATTGACAGAGTGATGATTAATAAAGTGCAGTGCTGATTGTTGATCGTGAGAGATCATGTGTTCAAAAGTCTTATTGCTTGTGGGAAGAAGCTGTCATGTAGTCGACTGGTGTAATCAAGACATGCATTCACTGTACATGTGTATGGTGCTGAATGCACACATTTCTGCCATGTGCCAGTGCATGATAAATTAGCTGTTTGTTTTTTTTTTCAATTAAAATTTTTTGTGTCCTGTGGTATCTGGCACAAGACATTAGCAGCAGAACCTTTACATTTATGCATTTGGCAGGCGCTTTTATCCAAAGCGACTTACAGTGCACTTATTACAGGGACAATCCTGGAGTTAAGTGTCTTGCTCAAGGACACAATGGTGGTGGCTGTGGGGATCGAACCAGCGACCTTCTAACTTGACCCTTTAACTCCTGTATGTTGCGAGGTGGGGTCTCATGGATCTGACTTGTTGGTCCAGCTCATCCCATGATTGCTCGATCAGATTGAGATCTGGGGAAATATGGAGGCCAATTCAACACCTTGAACTCTTTGTCATGTTCCTCAAACCATTCCTGAACAATTTGTGCAGTGTGGTAGGGTGCACACAGTATCTCTTCTGTGGGATCGGACCAGATGGGACCAGCCTTCGCTCCCCACACACATCAGTGAGCCTTGGGTGCCCATGACTCTGTCACCGGTTGTCCATCCTTGGACCACTTTTGGTAGGTACTAAACACTGCATACTGTGAACACCCCACAAGACCTGCTGTTTTGGAGATGCTCTGACCCAGTCTTCTAGACATCACAATTTGGCCCTTGTCAAAGTCGCTCAAATCCTTAGACTTGCCCACTGTTCCTGTTTCTAACACATTCAATTTAAGAACTGACTGTTTACTTAGTGCCTAATATGTCCCACATTTTGGCAGGTGCCATTGTAACTATATAATTAATGTTATTCACTTCACCTGTCAGTGGTTTTAATATTGTGGCTGATCGATGTATAAAGAGATGTCTGCGCAGATGCAGCACCTCTAAATATCAATACTGTTTCAGTGGTTGCACACATTGCCCCAGAACAGCATTAACACTGTCAAAAACGCTCTTAGGGACACTACATATATTTTGGGTATTGCCACGTCTACGGAGTTTGCTTAACTTTGTAATGTGGTAACATAATGAGCTCAATAGATTTTACATGGTGGAACAGATCAAAATCTGGAATTTATTACTCAACTGCATATAGTACAGCCAAATTGAGATGTTAATTTTTATAAAGACATGTGCATGTTGCTGAAAGTGCATGATTCGGCCGCATGCCTGCGCATTGTAATAATGAAAGTATTTTGACTTGTAATGTGACATTTAGGGTTCAGTAATTTTTTTAATGTACACTTAAATGACTGGACAAGCCTTGTGTGAAATTTACAGGACATGTAACTTATGTAGTTGGATCACTCTCACCTCTAAATTTCAATACCTTTTTAAGTGGTAGCAAAGATTGCTCAAAACAGCATTAACATTACTAAGAACCCTCTTACAGTTTGTTCATTGTCAACTATACTCAATTCTATTGACTTCCTGTTGTGGAAAAATAAAAAGCTCAAATTGTACATGGCACAGATTACTCTAAAACAAGATGGAAACCCAGAACCCTACTGAATATTCTACACTTTTAAAACTTTTTTAAGCTCCTGTCTAACCTTGATGTTCATATTAATCAAGACATGTATACTTGTGTGTGTGTGTGTGTGTGCGTGCGTGTGTGTGTGTGTGTGCGTGCGTGCGTGCACATTTCTACCATGTGCCAATGCATGGTAATTCTGCTCAATTGTTTGGACTTTTGGATGAAATAACACACAAGATCCAATAGGTTTGAGTCAATGAACAAATCTGAACAGACGTGCAAACTACAGAGGATTCTGAGGGTGGCTCAATGGGGGTAGCACTGTCATTTAATTTAACAGCAAGAAGATTCTGGGTTCAAGTTCCTGCTCAACTGGGCCTTTCTCTGTCCCCCGTATTCATGTAGGTTTCCTCCAGGTAAGTGAATTGGAGACTCTAAATTGCCTGAGTGTAAATACTGCATGTTTGTCTGTACGTGTTGGCCCTTAATTTGATGGACTGGCCACCTGTCCAGGGTGTTTCCCTGTCTTTGGCCCAAGACAGCTGCTAAAGGCTCCAGCAATCCCTCATAGGACAAGCAGCTATAAAAAATAAAAATGGATGGATGGATGGCATTCTACAGTTTCACTTTACAATTTCAATAACTTTTTAGTAGTTGCACAGATTTCCCCAAAACATCTGTGACATTATCATACACCTAAAGGATGTACTACATACACATCATAGTTGAGCCATTGTAATATCTGCTTAAGTCTTTTGACGTTTAATTAAGGCAAGATACAGATCTCAATCGTTTTTGAAAGAATAATCAGATTGTTCCAGAACACGTGCCTTTTTGGCAACCTGAAACACATGCTACATCTCCATTTCACAATTTCTGATTTTCAATGTCTAGAAGCATTGTGACTTCCTTAATGATATAGGATAAACCGTTCAATAGATTTTGAAAAGGGGCCGATTGCTCCAAATCAAGACGTTTTCAGTTTTTTTTTTTTTTTTTTTTTTCTCATTCAAGTGAAAGTAAAATTAATAACCCTGAGCTTTATTATTACCCTTGGGGTAAATAGAAGGGGTTCCAACTTGTTTTGGTGCAGTCTGTCCCTCCTTTCGACAGCTATTTAACTGAATATTGTGTCATTATACAAGTCAACACTACACAGTGCTTCTAAACATTGAACATTTTAAGCAAAACTTTTAAAAATGAAGTGATGTAGAGTTTCGTGTATACAATGCTTCTAGACATTGAAGTTTTGAACCAAATATTGTTTACTGAAGAGATAGCATGTCCTTCGGGTTACCTAGAAGGTTTTCCAGCTTGTTTTAGAATAACTGGTTCAATCGTTTAGAAAGTATTAAACTCTTATTAGTACATCCTTAGAGAAATCTGCGGTGCCTAGTAGGCATTACAATTACCAAACTAAAGTGTAGTATATAGGAGGGTCCTTAAAATGGTTCAATTTGTTTTGAAGAAATGTGTCCAACCATTAAAAGGGTACTGAAAATTTTGGGGTGACAGGTGCAAAATAAAAGTTCTATTAACCTGTGCTCTGAGAAACATTGAAAATGTGTTAATTATTTTTAATCATTCAAAGTGTATTAACCATTCCACAATTTTCAAAATGTCATCATATCAGACACCGTTGACAAAAGGTGTAGGCTTAGTGTCCTTTAAATTGTGTTTCATGATGTATTCAGTCATTTTTAACACTGTCCAACAATTTGAAATGTAATTATACAAAAGTTTGTTTAAATGTACAAACATTTTGAGGAGTATAATGATTTTTTTTTTTTTAAATATTAGTATTTGTAACTATTAAAAAGAACTTGTACAACAATGGAGAAGCTACTCACTTTTTATTTATTAAAATATAAATAAAATATTTATATTTCCGAAGCAGACCAATATGTCTGAGGTATTCAACCTTCAACATCCACATATTCTAAGGTCATATACGTCCTCTTTTTCCCGGATATGTCCTCTTTTTCGGACCTTAAAAATGCGTCCGGCCGGGATTTCTACATTTGCGAAAATGTCCGGGATTCGGCTGTAGTTACATTATGATGTGCATCTGGTCTAATTTTTGTGCGCATGTTTGCGTTGCTTTAACCCCTCTTTGTAAGTCCCGCCTTCTCGCACACCAATTGGTCGATTATAAGAATCTTGCGGCAACTATTGGCCAAATTCCTGCCTGTCAATCTCTCCGCGAACGCACGAAGCGCTGTTGTGTTCGGCATTAAACAGTTGCTTGACAGTAGCAACAAATGACAGCTAAGTGGAAACAATGCCCAAAGAAAAGTGCAAATTTACAGCAGATTTGCACAAAAATATCCCATGCTTTGCGTCCAGGTCGAGATCCGTAGGAAGCATGACATGTAAAGGTGGCACTTATGTGTCAGTTGCTAATAAAGGTGCAAGTGATTTAGAAGCACACGTTAGCTCTGCAAAGCATAAAGGGTCAGCAAAAGGTGAAAGTTCATCAGGTAAATTAACGGACTACTTTTTCTGACCAGGTAAAATTGTCACATTGCTTCATTGTCCATGGTTATTCAAAATAATAGTAATAGTAAATGAAGGTACACTAATGGCATCAAATATTTTATTTTAGTACATGGACATTCAAAAGAATGTTGGAAATTGTTATTTACTTATATACATGTTACATGTTATGTTGTGCTAATAGAGTGTCTTTTTCACTGCATTAAAGTTTATTGTAACACTGTTTTGAACCCTCATCTGCACTGCCAAAGCTGCTGTCTGGAAAAAATGCAATGCTGAGTTTATGTCAGAGATTATGTCAGCAATCGCCAATGTCCAGCTTATTGCCAACACATTGGCAAGGAGAGTGTCCTTGCTTTTTTCAGATGCAATGGGACAGCTAGAACGGGACATGGCAACATGATTTCAGAGCATAAGGTCGTCAAACTGTTCAATGGCAGTTCTGTAGAGCTGGAGATGGAGGTGATTCATTTTTAATTTTTTTGGAGGTGATGTCCAGCTAAAATCTCAGCAACATTCACAACTATTCTGGAGTCAGGTAGACCCAGTAAACTACAAGAACATCCACAAAGCACCCCTCAAAGTATCTGCTTTATTTGGCTATACATACCTTTGTGAAGCAGCTTTTTCTGAGTGGTTAGATTGGGCAAAGAAACACAGACATTGGACAACAGATAATTGGAAAAGAGTGTTATTGATTTTAACCCCATTGAGCTTTTGTGGGACCAGCTAGACTGTGAGGTGCGTGAGAAGTGCCCGACAAGACACATCTATGGCAAGAGCTACAGGAAGCTTTGGGTGAAATGTCACTTGAGTATCTGGACAAACTGACAGCTAGAATGCAAAGGATCTGCAAAGCTGTCATTTCTGTATGTGGAGGATTTTTTTTGATGAAAACTCTGTGAAGTAGTTTAAGAAGTTCTGAAGAAAAATTCAAATTGTAATAGTAATTTGTCAATTTATTAATGTCCTGAATATACATTGTGATCAGTTGAATGCCACTTTGATGAATAAAAGTACCAATTTCTTTCAATAAGAGCAAAAACTGTGTTAATCCAAACTTTTGGCCACCTGTGTGTGTGTGTGTGTGTGTGTGTGTGTGTGTGAATGAATGTGTATATATATGTGTGTGTGTGTGTGTGTATATATATATATATATATATATATATAATATATATATACAAAAAATATTTACGACACAAGTAGCTCTCAGCCACCTTTGTTTTTTCAAAAAGTGGCTCACAGAGTAAAAAGGTTTGGAGACCTCGGGTCTAAATGAACCGATGCTGGATCCAACGAGTCGACCTGTAAGGTTCAGGTCTGGAGTCAACCAGTAGGGGGCGCGAACTCACTGATGACTCGAAGTGCAGTAAACCCTCCCCCACTCTCTCAAGAAGCGAGACAGGCTTCGTCATATCGTCCATTATCTGCAAGCTAGTCAGCTGCTTTTTACGGTTTCGTTTTGAAGGTGAGTTTTGACGAACAAACGTTTCAAGCATATCTTTTATGAGCATTTTCTGTGTTATTTGTCTATCGAGTGTGTTAATAGTGCGACACGACTGTTTGAATGACCGAATCAGCTAATGCGCTCACTCAGTCGTCTGCTAGTCACTTATGTTGAATGTCTTTCTCGCATGAATCAAATATTCCGTAAT
This sequence comes from Moxostoma hubbsi, assembly GCA_032164185.1. Taxonomy (NCBI): domain Eukaryota; kingdom Metazoa; phylum Chordata; class Actinopteri; order Cypriniformes; family Catostomidae; genus Moxostoma; species Moxostoma hubbsi. The sequence continues at coordinate 11,839,453 of JAVLUX010000042.1, forward strand.
TTACACAGACGTATTTTATACTACGCTATTCCTTTTCTTAGCATCCGTAGATTTAGTTGTTTGTTCATTTGGATTGTATACCCCTTTCTCTCTGAAGTGCTTCCTTGGTCGTGGGACTAATCGATACTACCGTTAGCAAGATATTAAGTCCTATTTAGATGTGTAGGTCAGTTTGACTCTAAATGAGAAATACATATTTGCATCGGCGATTCATCCCTCGTTGTCAACGTTGCAATATCAAATCAGAAACTAAACTTTAAACCATGTGTGACATCGTCGAATTTTAGCCTATGCGTCACAGCATTTCGAAAGGGAAACTACGGTGTTTATTGTTATATATTTCATAATTTTTTTTTTACGGACGTATCTTTTGACATTTAAGATATCCCGTGAGTTTTAAATGTAAGGCCATTTATAGATATTATTCAGAGTATTGTCATGTTAAAATTTGCACGGGAATGAAAAACGAGGCTGTGAAAAATAGACTTAAAGATTGTTCACCGAAAAAATAAAATTTGCTGATTATTTACTCAGACCATCCAAGATGAGTTTTTTGTTCATCAAAACAGAATTTTAGATTTTTGGGATTTCATTTCAGACCTTAAAATCTAAAATTCTGTTTTGACGAAGAAAAAACTTGATGGGGAGTAAATTATCAAATTTTCATATTTGGGTGAACTATTCCTATGCATTGTTTAAAGGTCCTACATCTTATCTAGTTTTAAGAACTTGTTTTCAGTTTTTTTTTTTTTTATTAAATCTTTTGACTGTATGTTTTAGCTGTGTTTTGTTATCTGAATGGCCATCTTAACCAAACAACCCTTTGAAGTTACTGTATGTCCCTCACCGCCGTATACATTCCCATTAAAAATGACATATGGCACTTCTCTGAATAAGGTCCATTGCAACAGGGAAGTTGTAGTTTCCCCAGCATGCATTTTGCTTATGTAATTCTAGGTTTAATGTTGATTTGTATAAACTTTTCCTAATTTGAATATTGTTTTTCCTCAGAAACTTCCAGACCTTCCAAGTGCAAATCGACCAAAGACCGATTTAAAGAACAAACAATACTGCCTTTCTTCCCATCCAAAATGGTGAAGATATTTGTTGGCAACGTAGCGTCAGCGACCACTGAAGATGAGCTCCGTGCTTTGTTTGAGAAGTACGGTGTTGTGTCCGACTGTGATATTCTGAAAAACTATGGCTTTGTGCACATGGATGAAGAAGAGGCAGCGCAGAAGGCTGTCTCTGCTTTACACAAGCATGATCTCCATGGCTCCCACATCACTGTAGAATATGCCACCACCAAGGTACGCAATGCCACCAAGATCTACGTGGGCAATGTTCCTGAAGGTGTCACCGCTGCCAAAATCAAGGAGCTCTTCCAGCCGTATGGCAAGGTGGTGGAATGTGATATCGTGAAGAATTATGCATTTGTTCATATGCAGAGAGAAAGTGATGCTCTGGATGCCATTTCAGAGCTTAATCACTCTAAAGTGGAGGGCCAAAAGATCTTTGTTTCACTCTCTCGCAGTAACCCTTCCAGAAATGGCCGGGGGGAGGACTATTTTCCTCCTCCCCCACATCACTATCCACCTCACCCACACCACCATCCTCACTTTCTCCCACCACGGCCCCCGCCCCGTGACTACTATCCGCCTCGTGGCCGACTACCACCCCCTCCTCTCCCACCACCGCCACCCCGCGCCCTGTACGAGCACGACGTGTACGAGAGGGGCCTTCGCCATGACCCGTACCCTGCCGCTTCCCCTCGTTTTTACGATCGGGATCAATATGACCGACGCCCACCGCCTCCCCAACGACCGATCACTCCTCCCCTCGCTCCTCGCTACTACCGTGACCGCAGCCCTCTTGGCGGTCGCCGCTCTCTTCTGCCTCCGCCTCCCCCTCCACCCTCTTCTGCCAGCTATGGCCGCAGTTTTGCCCGCAATGGCTCTGGCTCTGGGCCCCCTCCCCATTCCGCCTCTGCTTCCTCCCACTATCAGCGCTATTCTATTGGCTCAGGCTTTGATAAGGATGATTATTTGGAGGACAAGTACAGCAATGGCTTCAGCCGTAGCTACTAAGTGTCCATTGTCTTGGAAATCTGTCTGTCCCTTTGTATTATTTCAGGAGACAAGTAGTATAAGGGGGACATACCTTCAGGGAGTTAGAGATGAATTTTGTAGTCATTTGTGATGGTTGTAGTTATTTTAGGCAACGGGTTAAACAGCTAATACTGTATTCATTTAATTCATAGATTTCCTCCGCCCAATGAAGGAATGGCTTACTAAGGAAGTTAAATTTTTCTGTATGTTTATATTATGTCTTATACTATATTTACCACCATATCGTTATTAATATTTTGTTAAAAGACCCTTGGTTTTTCTTTTAATCACTTAATATTTTTAGTTTACTCTAGCGTTCACACCAGTTGACGTTATACAACACAAAAGATCGCCTGAATGCTTGAGAAAAACTGTATGCTTAGGTTATCGTTACTTTTTCATTAGATGATATTTCAACAGAAGTACATAGTTTAAGTGTCCATCCAACACTGAAATTAAGTTGTTCAATATATATCTGCGTTTTTTTTTTTAAATTTCTCTATTTAAGAATGATATTGAAGTGCTATCTCTGCCACCATTTTTTGCATGAGTTAGAGAGGGAACACTGAATATCTTGAAATAAGAGAGTAACCAAATTGTATTGATACTGTCCAATCCTGCATAGCAACGGTTGTCTTTTTCTTTTTTTTTATCCAAATTTTTGCTCAAATCTGTTCCCTGAACTACTTTGTAGGCAAATGAATTTACTATGTTACTGTTAGAATATTCGATGTGAGATAAATCCAGTGGGAAGGAACAGCGAGGAAATGGGGCAAGAGGTGGTTGTGGGTGGAGCTGTATGCCAACTGACTGATCAACCAATCACATCCTAACAGCAAACTGAGCACATCACATCCACCAGCCGCTCAACTTTCGGATCCGCCATCGCATCGTAGGATAAAGCACCACCGGTCAAAGGAAGCTCGGGAAAAACAAATGATCAACCACTCGCTGACAAATAAATTAAAAACAACATTTGATTCATTAGAGCAGTTTCTACACTGTATTTCGAGATTACGTTGAATTTGAAACTAGCTCATTTGCCGATATCGCAGACTCTGACAAAGTAGTTTTTAATGAATATAAAGACTTATTTTGGCATGACATTACAATGGACGTGCTTGTGTTTGAAAATATTACTGAATACTCAACATTGTTTTCTGTCTTGTACTACTGCTGTTTGCCTACGATTTCATTGTTAACGTACAAACATGTTTAAAATGTAAGTCTTTAAGCCTGTTTTTCGACTGTCTATCCGAAACCGCTATCTTTATTTTATTGTCCTCTCGAGCAACATTGCGATTGTTTGCAAATTGTTCGAAATATATGCTTGCTTTCATTAAACCTATTAAAACAGTTTCATGTTCTGCTAGTCGTTGTCAGCCGCCTGAATAAAATGTCGACTGACTCAGACACACCGTTTTTTTTATGTCAAGTTTTTGAGTCTCTTTAATTTCTACCTCATGTCCCTCGTTCACGTTATCATTCGTATAATACAAATGTCCTGTGACTTGACTTGACTTGATCACACATGTGTAAAGTGCCAAATAGATCCGTATAAAACTTCACTCTCCACTTGATCCTATCATATAAAAGGCCAAAAAGCAGTAAATTCTAATTACCGTGTCTTTTGTTCTTCCTCAATGAATGATTGTTTGATTCCCATATTCAAATGACTGTAGGAGTGGACCACACATGTTTGTGGCTTAGCAGGATTCATGAGTTAAAAGTGAAGGTAAGTAATATTTGAAACTGGATAGTTTGAACTTTTGTTTGCCTTGTTGCATGTCATTTTATGTGTTCATATACTGTTAGAGGCTGTTTGATTTGTTTTTGTACTGGGGACTTTTTCCCAGTGATATAATTATCAGAGGAATTGCATATTGTCTCTGAAACACTTTATCCTTCTTAGTGCAGGTTTTTGTGCTGTCAGTAGAGCCACATTCACACAAGGTCATACTGTGCAATCAGTTTCTAGAGGAGTTTATAATTTCATTTGTTTATTAACGCATCTCATACCTGAAATTTTCTGTTGCACATAATTATTGTTTTTTAAACCCTTATCAGAATCTTCAGTTAGTTCAGAACTGGTGAACATAAATGCATTTTTGGTCAGGAAGGGAAGATTATCAAGAAAGAATTGCAAACATTTGAAAGTATACTATACAACATATTACAGGCCACATTTAAATGTGAATATAAAGAAAAGCTCAGAGTCAGCAGCTTAGAGTTGAATGAGTGGTTATTTGGAGAACTCGTGGAGACAGTATGGAAATGATAAACCTTATTAAAAAATGCGAATGGTCCATTATTAATATTTATTTAGCAGTTGCCATTAGAAAGTGGTATTCAGCCAGATGCTTTCCATTTAGCTAAATCAAAAATAAGCACTTGTTATCAAAATGGGGCAATGAATGGCTTTGAAAGACTCCTGGATATCATCAGAGCTTTTGAAAGAAGACTTTGTATTTCTCATTTAATTTGAAAATCTTAATTGCTGTGCAAGGCACAGAAAAACCTCTTTAGAGATTTTAAGATATGGGTCATTTTTAACCAGGAAACTGTTATGGTGTGCTGATCTTGTCCCTACAGTGCCTGTTGAAAATCATCATACCCTTTGGAATAGTCATTACTTTGGTTCTTCACTCCTGAAATCAAAACCCATTAATAAATCCAGCTTTATTTTATTGACATTTTACTTTACAACATTCAAGCAAGGTAAAAAAGGCAACAGCTCCAAAAATGTATTAAGGATGAGAAACTAAAATAACAGGGTTTGAAAATGTATCATACCCCTGGATTTAATATTTGGTGTAGCTACCTTTTTCTTTAACATCAGTCTGTTTGGGTATGTCTCTACTAGCTTCACACACCTAGATTGGAGGATATTTGCCATTCTTCCTTGCAGAAATGTTCAGGTTCAGTCAATTTGTGGGGTGAGCGGCAATGGACTGCCTCTAAGTTCATCCAAAGGTTTTCTATTCTTAAGCCACTGCGTTGTTTTTTTACAGTGCGTTTAGGGTCATAGTTGTGCTGAAAGGTGAACCACATGCCCATCATCAGTTGACGAGCAGGGCCACTGATTTCCCTCAAGAATATGGGTGTACATGGCAGCATCCATTTTCCCTTCAATAATGACCAATTGACCAGTCCCCACTGAAGAGAAACACCCCCACAACGTAATACTGCCACCACCATGCTTCAGAGTAGGTATGGTATGATTTGGGTGGTGTGCTGTTTGGTTTTCTCCAAATGTAGTGCTTAAAGTTCAGTACAGAAAGTAAAATTTTAGTCTCATCTGACAATAAAACATTTTGTCACATGGCATCAGAATCGTCTAGTGACAATGACCCTGAACACACAGCCCAAAAAAAACACAGTGGCTTAAGGAAGGTCAAAGTCCTTGAGTGGCCAAGTCCGAGCCCTGACCTAAATCCAATAGAAAACCTGTGGATTGACTTGAAGTGGTCCATCACCGCTCACCCCAAAATTGGACCGAACTCGAACAATTCTGCAAGGAAGAATGAGCAAATATTCCCTAATCTAGGTGCGCAAAGCTAGTAGAGACATATCCAAACAAACTGATGGCTGTCATTAAAGCAATAGGTAGCTTTAAGTATTAAATCTAGGGGTATGATCATTTTTCAAACTATGTTATTCTAGTTTTTCATATTTTATGAACTTTTGGATCTGTTGCCTTTGTTTTTCCCCTGTTGCTTGAATGATGTAAGGCAAAAATTTGTTAATAAAGCTGGAGAACATTTTATAGTTTAGTTTCAGGCTATAAGACAAAAAGTGACTAATTTTCTATAGGCACTGTATAATTTACTACTGAAAAATTTAAGGATACTGAACATAATTTTGCTTGTTTATTGTGCAATGAAAAAGTGTTTGCATAAAAATATCGTCCAATACTCTTCCCTTTTGATAACCATTAAATTTGATGTGGTGTATAAAAAAAACATCCAAATATCAGGATTAATACAGGCATAGTGGGAAATTGTGTGTTAAACTGTATATAAAATGCAAGTGTTTCTTTTTCTATTTCAAATGTATAATGTAGTGGAGATTTTTTTTTAAATTATATTTGTTAAGGGGCATCATTTTAATCATATTTTAAAACGATACCTGTGGGATCAGAAATCATCCCACTTTACCTGTATTTATGCTATTTGCTTGCCAAGACCTTTTTTTCCCAACTTCAACCCTGAAACTTTCAATTCCAAAACATTTAGAATGTAACAGAGTTTGGGGCAGGACACATTTGAAAAGAGAATTGTTGTGATTGATTTTTATTTTCTTTCTTTCTAATTATAATATGCAATTTATTGCAAGGCACACTGAAACGGAGTTATGATATCAGACATCACTTGGTTATCTATTTAAATTATAAGTATATTAATCCCAAACTTACTGTGATGGGGTAGAAATAATGTAGTGTTTTTGGGTTGGGCTCAAGTTTACTTACAATAAATAACTTTTAGGTACATCGCAAGACTATTGCTAAATATTTAGGAATGAGTGTATTAGTTTAAGAATTGACCATTGAAAACCTGTGTTTGTTGACCACTAATTTGAATACTGGTAGTCCCCTAATGTCTTTTGTGGTTTCGGCCTTGGTACTTTGGGCCTGAAGTGTCAAAATATGATTTCTTGATGATTCAGTAGTCCTCTTTGTCTGGTACACATGGCACCATCTCCTGGGAGTGACCCATATCCAATTAACATACTTGGATTTATATAAATATGAATAACAATTTGCAATTATATCATCAATTGATAATTTTGTAATCTCATAATTTAGTTTATGTTGTCCATAAACTCCAGTCCATTTTAGATATGTATCAGACAACTTTCCAAAAAAGACTATAATGCGATATAGGTCTTTAATGCCATTACTCATCTAACTGTTACTTGTTTGTGGAAATACTGCCAGTCTTTGCAGTACAGAATTTGAGGATGAAATCCTGTTAAAATACAATAAAGTGTAGAAGCAAATAATACTAACTTTTTCTAAATATTTTATTTTGTCATCAATGTGCACTAATGTTATTTTCCATGTAAGTTATTATTGTCTATGTCAATAAAGGCAATATGAATTACTCATTTCCAAGTGTCTTTCTTTTTTTTTTTTTTTTTTTTTTTAAAGGATTTGTGTACTTTATTGAACTGGGTGTGCATATAAAGAAAGTCATCCCCCTCAACGCACACCCCAGAAAACTAAACCGACCGTTCAAATCACCTTGGCGTCAATAAATTCTCCCTCCGCTGTCCAAAAGTAACCATGCAGTCGCAGACCCTCATCAACCCAGGACAGGAGTTACAGCGGATATAGGAAGTGCTGTAAGAAGTTGTGGAGCTGGCGTGTTTTTTTTTTTTTTTTTTTTTTTTTTTTAATTGATTTAATCAATATAACGTGACAGTCAAACCAAGTGAAAGTACAAGAAATAAAAAGTAATACAAATTAAAAATAAGAAAACTAACAAAAAGTTACATCGACAATATACAGAATTCAGAAGGCTATAAATGATACAATATACAATGCATATAATATTAAGATTCAAAAAGGGAATATTCAAGGCTTCATAAAAGTTAATACTTTTTAGCACTTAAATGTTTTTTACTCCCGAGTTGTTGAATGCAATCACAGCTCTAATATATAGTGAATACAACGCAGTTTGAATCCAATCAGTTGTTCTACTTGCGTGAGTATTCAGCAAGAAATTCGTAGTTAAGAAATTGGCTCCAAAACGGCTAACGGTGTATTTGAACATCAACGTTAGTAAGTTATGATTTAAACGCGGTGTCGAACAAATGTCAGTGACCGCCCACTTTTCAGCCGTCTGGGTTTCAGAAGTGTTTCCCCCAGTTCATTTCTTCCTTTAGACTTTTAATAGAGTTGTGAGCCATGAACCAAAGGCAAAAAAAAGTATTTGAAAATTGGACAAAAAAACAAAAGTGGCTGTGTACGTACCATCTTTCCTGAGGGCACAAACTACAATCCCATGAAGCATTGCGAATGACGTTATTGAATTTAAAAAAAAAACTGGGAATATGTACAACTATTGATTTTAGGTTGTTGATTATTAAATATAGAAATATGTATTCGTTGCATGCGGTTCTCTGATTGGTTAAGCTTTCTATGTTGTTCCATGGGAACTGTAGTTGTTCACAATGAATTCCTCTATCAAACACGATTTGTGAACAATGAAGTTGACATAACGCCGATGTATGGCTTCAACGGAAGCATATACTATCGATGAACAACCGCGTTGCTCACGGTAGGTCTGTCTTTAAAGGTTTATAAGTTATCGTTTAAAATCAATTCGTCTATGGGATAAATGAATGGGGTTTTTAACTCGCTCTAACCGTTTCTTTTAAAAGCATAATTTCTCCATGTTCACTGTTTTTCAGGACAGGCGTGTTTTAATATTTTTAAAACGATGCACTGCCTGTTACCGTCAGTAACGCTGATGCCAGGAGTACAAATGTCACTCTTGTGATTGGCACATAAAAACTAAAGGGCATTTACCTGCTGAACCAGTCTGTCAACACAGCCCTTCAAGCAGGATACCGTGCATTTGACACAGGTGCAGTCTATGGAAATGAGGCTCATCTTGGGAGCTGTTGCCCAAGCACGGCTTTAGCCACGAAGATGTGTTTATCATCAGCAAGTTTGCCCCTTCAGACCATGGGCCCAGGGCAAAAGAGGGTTGCCTGAGCAGTCTGGAACAACTAGGCTGTGAATAAATTTACCTTTATCTGGTGCACTGGCCGGGGGTAGAGGAACTTGACCCAGGGGATTCTCATCATCCAGAGTATCGGGCACAGAGCTGGGCAGACCTAGAGGAATTCTATGCCATCAGGAGATTCAAGGCCACAGGAGTCCCTAACTTAAGTACACTGCAGAGCACATTAGGGAGCTGCTCATGACATGTCATGTGCCCCCAGCAGTCCTTCAAATGGAATCACTCTGAAATTGAATCAATGTGCCCCCAGCAGTACTTCAAATGGTGTCAGACTGAATGCCTGTCTCCATACATCCCTCAGTTCCAGCTTTAGTTCGACCAAAGCTGGAACTGCGGGATGTATGTATGGAGACAGGCATTCACTTCCAGGCCTACTCCTCTCTGGGTAAAGGAGCTTTTTGAGTGAGCCAGAGGTAATGGCAATAGCAAAGAGCTGTGGTCGGAATCCTGCCCAAGTTATGCTCCGGTGGGCTGTGCTTTAAGGCATGTCAGTTTTCCCTTGTTCTTCACATCCATGCAGAGGAAAGGAGGATGGCCAGGTGTTTGACTTTGAGCTAAAGCGATATAATGAGGCTGGATGCCCTTAATTGTGGAACAAAGTTTTGTAAAAGAGACTATTAATATATCTTAAGGTGAAACAACATGCTATAGGGCCAAATCTATGATGTAAGCATAAATTATACATCTGAATAAAGATGATTACATTATTAGAAGCTTGGAATCATTTATTCCAATGGTTAAATAATGGAACACAATCTTCAGCCAGAAAATCAAATAGTCACAAATAATAGAAAAAAGATAAAAGTTGATCATTTTAAAAAGTATTTAAACAGCTCATCAGTTATCCAAGTATAAATATGTATAAGGAGCTTAAAAATGAATGAAAACACATCAAGTATCAGGCTAAAGGGATGAAAACAACACTTGTCCATCTGCACTTATTAGCTTCCCCAAAGGTTTGGCAGAAATTGATTGTTGTTTTACAGACAAGGCCATTCAGACAGGCTGCACACAGCCTGCAGTTGGAATATGAAGGAATTGAAATGCAACAGATACAACAGACAACTTTACAATCCAGAAATATGTACAAGAAAGGCAGTGATGTATTACAAAGCTTTGAAAGTATCAAATAAATATCAAGTTCTTCATGGTAGCATATCCAAGTATAAAGAGCATAAAAGAGATGGCAAAACTGATTTCACACACTCTTACTGGTTATTCACCAGTAAGTTTGGCATTAGAAAACAAACAAACCTGAGATGTACTCTAGCATATATAAACAAATGAACAGAAACAGCTATACCCGTATTATTGTTACCATCACAAATCTGTACTTGAGAACTATCTGATGTCACAGTCCTTGAATTATTTGTACATTTCGCAAGCAACCACTCCTGCCTTTAGTCAAACAAAAATGCTTGACTAATTTACATCTATATATCACTTCTATATATATTAATCTATAAAATACATCATAGAACTAATTTCTTTACCAAATATTAATTTTAAATAACACATATCAATAAATAGTTTTTTAATAGAGGTTTACTTTATAATCAGTACAGAAAGATTGTCCAATTCATTGTTTATTTTTAAGAGAGATTGTCAATTTGAACTTTGACTATTTAATTAAAAATATGTTATTGCAGTAGTACAGATTGACACATTTTCTTGCTTCATCTAGAAAAAAAAACTGTCGGAGTCTACTTTTGCGCATGTTTGCTTGAGCACATGGATTACTAAAAGGCCAAGATGGTGATCAGACCAGCCTTCATCTAGCACTGTTGCTTCACTTTGAGAGCAGCTCTCTCTTTTAACTGTCATTTGGTGTGTAAAGTCATTAAAGCATGAAAGAAGACTTTGTCATTCTCGGCTTCCCTCTTCTTTGGGACTCCAAAGAAATGAAAACCATCCTCGGTAGGTCTGTTTGTAAGCTCCTCTCCCACTGCTGTGCACTCTCTTCACCTCCTAGAAGCAATGAAACATCTTAAATAAAGCCATTATTCCATAAATCCAGGACGTATATATTTCAAGTTTACAAGCTTATACCCTATACATCTTCATAGAAAGTAATTCTGTTCACAGCTAGTTTTCTTTAAAGTAACGTATAACGATCACTCACCCCTTTGTCGAGCCATGTGTCAAATTCATCACTCATTCTCCTCAGTTGTCGTCCGTACTTCTTTGCTTTCCATAGTGCAGCAGGAGCGGATTGTGAACGACCTCTGAATGGAACGCCATCTCCAGCTGCTCCATTGTCTTCTGCTGATGCTCCATCCTGGGGCTCTGTGTCCTGCCAGCGGCTGACTGTATACACCTGAGACTCTGAATAGAGCCGCACACGCCCTGCAAAACCACATGGTATACTTAAGAACCTGGTGACAAAGATGTTGTCCTTTGTTAACAGTAAAATGTAGGTCAAAATGTAGGTCAATTTCTCAACACTTTGACTATTTACAGTGTTATTTCATGTTGTAATGCATATAGTGTGGTTTTAGGAGTGTGGCTGAAGTTCTTACCTTGAGGAGCACTGTTTGGCAAGGTTTGCTCCTGATTTTGTGCTTGGCTCTTGATTGTCTCTCCTGGATTTGATTTATTTTTGCCATCCAAAGTGCAGAAATCATCTTGTTGGCGATGCAATGTGTTGTCCATTGTGAAAACTGGAAAAAATAAAGTTTAAAAGCTATTAAAGGAATATTCTGGGTTCAATACAAGTTAAGCTCAATCTACATAATTTGTGGAATAATGTTGATTACATTGTCCCTCCTTAAAAAGAAAATTGAGTTTACTGTAAGGCACATGGAAGTGAATGGGGCCAATTTTGGAGGGTTCAAAGGCAAAAATGTGAAGCTTATCGTTTTATATAAATTCTTCTATTAAAACTTATGTATTATTTGAGCTGTAAAGTTGTTAAAAGTAGGATTTTTATGGTCATGTTAGGGTTTGCTGACATTACATCGTCATGACAACGAAGTTGAAAAATTGGCATAAATTTACACAGAAAAGGTTAGTAAGTGATTTTATCACACTAAGATCATGTTAACAAATATTGTTTATGTCTTGTGGCTTTATTTTATTTTTTTAAACAGTATTTTAATGTTTATGGATTGACCCCATTCACCTCGATTTTTGCTTTTTTTTTTTTTTAAAGAGAAGATGGGAAAAGTAAAACTTTTTTTTGTGGTAATCAACATTATGCCACAAATGCTGTTGATTGAGCATAAAATATATTGAACCCGGAACATTCCATGTTGATCAAACGAATGGTCTAATACTTTTTATTATTATTATGACAACATTTAGAAAGGTTTCTTAATGATAAAAAGTCGTTTTAATGATAAGATTTTTTTGTTTTGTTTTTGTAGACCGAACTGATGTGAGATTAAAGCAATAACACTCCACGAACATCCACTAGTATTTAAATATACATACCTGTGGATCTAGACGAATTCCAGGACAATAGATTTTAACGTGTTACTCTCTCCTGAACTCAAGTTGATAGTGGCACTTGATCGTTCTTCCGTCTTATCTCCAATACAATTAAGAGTACCTTCTCCAGTTCACAACAAATATTGATTGCCTCATGGCATGTGACACACCCAAATAACAACAAAAGCTGTAAGTGCCAGTTCATGCAAGTTTCATATTTCTATGATTAGGTCACGTTCATCCGAAAACGTAGTTAGCCAAAAATAATGAAAAATATATTCCGTTTTCCGTGACATTTAGTCGGAGTGATTGTCCTGTCGCAGCAAGCAGTAATGTACCTAATTTGTGTCCAGTCGTTATCGCCACTGTGTGAATGATCTCATTTCGGCTCGGATATTGTTGTTGTCCATGACCGTTTACAGTAGTGGTTCACTCCTCAGCCAATCAGGCGGCATTCGGCTTCTTAGTTTAGCCAATCACAGCCCGCTGCTAGGGTGTTTTGAGCGCTCTCTTATGTAACGTCACTGTTGCGATACGGTTTCGCGAGTCTTTGCTGTCCGGTAATTTGTTTACTTAATCTGTGCCCAGTCTCTGAATGAGTCTTTTTCGGAGAATTTATAAAGAAAACATTCTGTTTAACTTCATTCGCTTAAAGTGCCTTTCAAACTAGTGTAATTTAGGTGGTGCTGTTGTGCACGCAATGTCAGTATCAGCACAGGGAGTTTCTGTTTTGCTCAAATTATTGTAAAATTATTACGTTGAGTTTTTGTCGCATATGTAAGGCCATGTCGTCACATAATGCGTAATTTCTCAGTTTGAACTGTAGATGGCAGAAAATCTCCATGTACTACGGGTATTTTTAGGAGTTGGAAATGTCTTTGCTTATGACTCATGTCTGCAGCACACGTTAATAAGTTAATAGGACCTTCAAATCAAAGTTTTTGTGTCTTGATATTTAGTTTGAAATCAAATAAACCATTACCAGATCTAAGAACAAAATTATAGTCATATTCAATAATCTCGGTTCAATATTTTAATAGCGCTTAGTGTGTTGTCATGAGTGTAAGACTGTGCTGTTAAAAAGTAGAAAGATAGTTATGCTTAAAGGGATAGTGCACCCAAAAATGTAAATCCTCTCATTATTTACTCACCCTCATGCCATCCCAGATTTGTATGACGTTCTTCTGCAGAACACAAACTAAGATTTTTAGAATAATATTTCAGCTCTGTAGGTCTACACATTGCAAGTGAATGTTGACCAGACATTTGAAGCTCCAAAAATCACATTTAAGGCAGCATAAAAGTAATCCATATGACTCCAGTGGTTAAATACAGTTCTTCAGAAGTGAAATGATGGTGTGGGTGAGAAACAGATCAATATTTAAGTCCACGTTTTTTTAAACATAAATCAGCATTTTTACTTTCAAAAAGTTAAAAGATTTTTTGTAAAAAATAAATAAAAAAATGACTTAAATATTGATATGTTTCTCCAAAGAAAAAGTAACTCTTTCCAGGGAAGAAATAATGTCATATTCATCTGGGATGGCATGAGGGTGTGTAAATGATAAGAGAATTTTCATTTTTGGGTGAACTATCCGGTTTAAAGTTATGATGTTAATCTTTTCTTTTCCTTGATTTATAACATAAAGGTTTACTTTGTGAGACACTCCTTTGTTATTATATATTAACATATTACTGCATTTAACACATTTATTTCTCTGCCATATGTATCTTATTGTTTATGAATGTCTGAGTATGTTTCTTGTAAAACAGACACTAAGATGTATACATATCCAAATGACCGTTCTGGAGTGCTTAAGTGAAATTTTAGTACATTAATTATAATAATAATAATAATAATAATAATAATAATAAATTGTGTGGATTAGGCTCCTTTTTAGGGTTGTAGCAAAGTAATGTAATGCAATCAATGGACACTTTTCACATATCTGGGTTGAAGAGTGGAAGTAAACGCATAGTAGTGTAACTAGCAAATGTAATTCTTGCTTACCCTTTTGCTCAACAGCAAAATAAAAAAATCTGCGATTATGCTTTCAGAGCTTTGCAGAAGAAGATACAAATATACAGTGCTGGATAACAGCAGTAATAAGAGAGAAACTGTCACTCCCTCAGCATCTGTGTTAGAAGCCTCATTGCAGCTGTGGTAACTGATTTTTTTTTTTTTTTTAAAAACTTATTCCAGGAGAATATAATACAATGTTATAAATATAAAAGTTTGCTACATTTACGTTGTTAAAGAAGGAGGAAACTTGTCATAACAGGTCTGTGAAAAGGGTCAATAGAGAGCACTTGCATTGAATTTGGGGATGCAACAGAGTAATAAATTGTTTAATCTCAATTAAGGTAAATAATGTCTTAGAATTGTGTACAAGATCTAGGTAACAAATATGGTTCCTTACTGGCAGCTGTTATGGTTTATTAGAGGTTGTGGTGAATACAGGTTTGGGGTGGTATCATCATTACAACATCATGAAGGGTCCTCTATCTAGAACTTCAGTTTATAGCACATTCAGAAAATGTGTTGTTGTGAATTCCCACCATCAGGATCCAGGGACTATGCCTTCAGATAGCCAGTCAAATAGTTATGTATAGTTATGATCTGTTATGTATACCAGTAGAGTAGTGAAGAAGTACGGTAGCACTTTTCAATAGGTGATAGGCATGGTAGAATTAAAAAGTATATGTACTGCGTAACTTTATGTAACATATATATATATATATATATATATATATATGTTACATAAAGTTACGCAGTACATATACTTTTTAATATATATATACACACACATTACTGTGCAAAAGTTTTAGGCACTTGTGAAAAATGTTGCATAGTGAAGATGTCTTCAAAAATAATGCCATAAATAGTTTTCATTTATCAATTAACATCATACAAAGTCAAGTAAACATAAAAAAGCTAAATCAATATTTGGTGTGGCCACCTTTTGCCTTTAAATCAGCCCCATTTCTCCTAGGTACCACCTGGACACAGTTTTTCTTGGTTGTTGGCAGATAGGATGTTTCAAGCTTCTTGGAGAATTCACCACAGTTCTTCTATCAATTTAGGCTTTCTCAATTGCTTCTGTCACTTCATGTAATCCCAGACTGACTCGCTGTTCAATGGGGGCAATGCCATCTCTTGCAGAGTGCCCTGTTCTTCTATTCTATTCTATTCTTTTCTATTTGCAAATGTAATGTTTGAGTCTAAAATATATTTTTCCTATTGACACACTAAAGCTGAAGATATAAATAACCATCTTAAGACAGATATTTTTGTGAAACATCTTAAGTGCCTAAAATGTTTGCACAGTATTGTGTGTCTATATATATATATATATATATATATATATATATATATATATATATATATATATATAACACTCACTGAGCACTTTTTTAGGAACACTATGGGCCTAATAAAGTGCCCGACATAGTCTTCTGCTTTTGTAGCCCTTTGCCTCAAGGCTCGACGTGTTGTGCATTCTGAGTTGCTGTTCTGCTCACTACAATTGTACAGAGTGTTTATCTGAGTTAGCATAGCCTTTATTGTCAGCTCAAACCAGTCTGGGCTGTGTTTCCCAAAAGCATCCTAGGTAAATTGTGGAAATCATTGGCGCCAATGGTCTCTATTATCAACTCAAGCTTGCGATTCTTTTGGGAAACGCAGCACTGGCCATCTCCATTGACCTCATCAACAAGGTATTTCTGTCTGCAGAACTGCCGCTCACTATGATTTTTTTTAGGTGATTATATGCATTTCACTGCTGCCACATGATTGGCTGATTATATAATTGCATGAATAAGTGGATGTACAGGTGTACTTCATAAAATGCTTAGTGAGCGTGTGTTTGTGTGTGTGTGTGTGTGTATATATACAGTTGAAGTCAGACATTTACATACACCTTACCAAATACATTTAAACTCAATTTTACAATTCCTGGCATTTAATCATAGAAAACATTCTCTGTTTTTGGTCAGTACGGATCACTACTTTATATTAAGAATGTGAAATATCAGAATAATAGTAGAGAGAATGATTCATATCAGCTTTTATTTCTTTCATCACATTGACAGTGGGTCAGAAGTTTACATACACTTTGTTTTTTTAACATTCCCTTTAAATTGTTTAACTATGGATCAAAAGTTTTGGGTAGCCTTCCACAAGCTTCTCACAATAAGTTGCTGGAATTTTGGCCCATTCCTCCAGACAGAACTGGTGTAACTGAGTCAGGTTTCTAGGCCTCCTTGCTCGCACATGTTTTTCAGTTCTGCCCACCAATTTTCTATCGGACTGAGGTCAGGGCTTTGTGATGGCCACTCCAATACCTTGACTTTGTTGTAGGCCTACTTAAGCCATTTTGCCCAACTTTGGAGGTATGCTTGGGGTCACTGTTCATTTGGAAGACCCATTTGCGACAGAGTTAACTTCCTGGCTGATGTCTTGAGATGTTGCTTCAATATATCCACATAATTTTACTTCCTCATGATGCAATCTATTTTGTGAAGTGCACCAGTACCTCCTGCAGCAAAGCACTCCCACATGATGCTGCTACCCCAATGCCTCACGGCTGGGATGGTGTTCTTCGGCTTGCAAGCCTCACAATTTTTCCTCAGAAAATAATGATGGTCATTTTGGCCAAACAGTTCAATTTTTGTTTCATTAGACCAGAGGACATTTCTCCAAAAAGATCTTTGTCCCCATTCCTTGCTGAGCAGCCTTTCAGTTTATGTCAATATTTTGTTTTACTGGTGTTATAGATACTTGTCTACCGGTTTCCTCCATCTTCACAAGGTACTTTGCTGTTGTTCATCCACACATGTAAAATATATCTACAGGCACACCTCCAATTCAGTACACCTCTTATCAGAAGCTAATTGGCTATAGGCTTGGCATAATTTTCTGGAATTTTCCAAGCTGCTTAAAGGCACAGTTAACTTAGTGTATGTAAATGTCTGACCCACTGGAATTGTGACATAGTCAATTAAAAGTGAAACAATCTGTCTGTAAACAATTGTTGGAAAAATGACTCATGTCATGCAAAGTAGATGCCAAAATTATAGTTTGCTAATATTAATAATTTGCATAATTTGCATTTATGTGCTACGTCACATAAGTGCATCCTGTCTCCCTCTGCCTGGCATCGAGACTCAGTCAAGCCACGCGCTGTATTGGAAAATGTCCCCTCCCCACTTTTCGCACCCTGTTTCGGCGTTCTGCACAATTCCATTAGAAAAGCAGATACCAGAAAGAAAGTGTTCATTTACATAGGCAATTACCTTTCCCCGTTACTCCGCCCGTCTCCCCCATCCTCGTGTCTTTTGTGTGATGCTGATGCGAGCGAATAGTTAACATCTTCTCTTTCGCTCCCTCTGGCTCATCACGTCCATGTGTGGCGCTGACTACTCTTCTAATACGTTTGATTTCCCCCCCACCCCCCTCTTTTTCTTTAAAGAAACCGCATATAATGCAATTGCTAGGATTAGGCATTTTTAGATTTCTATTTACAGTGTTTGGAATTATGTGTACGAGCTTCAGTTGGCGTTTCCAAACATTTTGAAGATCTTTCGTCAGTCACTTTCTTTTCAAATTTCGTTCGAATTAAACGTAAAAGAACGTGCTCTAGGGTTTAAGTCGCTTTTACAATTGGAGCAAGATTTGTAAATGTAAGACGTTCTGTTGTTTCGTCTCGAGCTTTAAACATTTTTTTCACTTTCTTATGCCAGTCTCGCTTCGAGTCCACTACTTGACTGAATCGTGCATTTTTATGTTAGTTTTGTATTTAATTGGATGAACTGTGAAATCAAGAGAAGCACCGCTCAGTTCGCGCGCATCACCGCTGCTCCACGGAGAAATGAGCCGCGCGCACCGAGCTGATTCAATGTGAATTCCGAAGATCAAGTCAAGAACGAGTGTCCACCGGAATCCGACACCGTATTTGTAAGTACAACCAAATAACTCACCACACCACATTACAATACAAAACGCACGCACTAATATTTTTAATGGATTCTATATTCACAAATACCACTGAAACGACAGTATCTGTAGTCATATCTCACTGTCTGCAGCCTCTGCCTCCCACGTTCAAGTATATTCAAAATGTGTTCAAGACTAGTTACATTTGTATTTCATAAAATAAATAATCGAGAAATAGACATTTCTTGCTTAAGACTATACACTATCTTTCCAGGAACAAAGTTCTTGTCAAACATCTTACAGCCTATAGCAGAGCTGCCCAACAAGATGAACATCTGTTAAACACAAGCATACATCTGTCTCTCAGAGCAGGTAAGACTGAACTCACTCTTTTACTAGAATGCTGTAGTTTGATGTAGTTTAATCATTTTCATTCAAATGATCAATGCACTTGATATATATTTTGTACTTGCCCCAAATGTGCCACATAGTTTTCATACTGGCTGCGTGCACTTTGCAGGCACAGTTCTCATGGAAACGCTCTCCTTCTCACTCTATAGAGGCAGCCCACCTGTTTAAGATAAACATAGATTCATTTGATATGGCAATATTATTTAGATGAAACCATCACCTTTTAGATGCTTTGGCTTTGACAATAACTATCCCCATGTGGAGCATCGGGTCTAAATAAAAGTGCTACATGCAAAAAATAAATAAATTTCTCTACACAGTGCAGGTATTTATTTGACAATCGAGGGGTTTATATAATGCATAAGAGAACCCTTTTCCTCATTTTTGAAAATAAAGTGTGCTGTTTTTTTTATGTTTGCTAATCATTCAACATAAATTATGTAACTTTTTCAGTGTTAAAATACTTTATTTTATTATACAGTGACAGCTATAAGTAAGCATAGGTAAATTGTCTTGACAACTGTAAACACTGTGTCTCTGTGGTGCTATAAAAATTATTTTGTTTGTTTTCAGTGACCTGCTTATACCCTGACTGTTTAAACAACAGCAGGTGAAAAAAAATCCTTAATTTTAAATATTTGTAAAGCATGAACAAAACCAACCAGCTCTGAGGTGATTCTTAACTTTACAGACTTTTTTTTAAAGCAAAGAATTATTTGAAAATCAGACAGCGACAAAGGTGCTAGTCTGTGTACTTACCGTCTTTCATAAGGGCACAAACTACAATACATGAAACATTGCGAATGATGTAATCAAATATAAAACTATGGAAATATATAAAACTATTGATTTTATGTTGTTGATTAATAGTAGAGAAACAATATAGTTTGCATTTATTGCAAAACATTCTGATAAACAAATATATAAGTAGTTTGTGAGTGCATTGTCTGCGTTATTCAAAGTGCGTCATGGTAGTGGGTGGTCGCTTCCGGGCTGATTTTCAGGCTTTTGTTGGACGCGGTTCTCTGATTGGTTAAGCTTTCTCTGCTGGATCATGGGTAATGCAGCCATTCAACAGGAATTATACTATAAAAGATGATTTTTAAACAATTATGTTGAAATAATGCAGGTGGATGGCTTCAACAGAAGCATATATGATCGCTAATCTACCTCAGAGCTCATGGTAGGTCTGTTTTGAAAGATTTATATGTTAGAGTTGAAAATCAATCAGTCTATGCAAGAAATTAATGGGATTTTTACTACCAGAACCAGACTGTTGCACTCTATTCTATTTGGTGGTGCTAGCGCCACGGAAATTACATACTTCAGCTTTAACATTAAACCCAAATGAAATAAATGGGTTTCAACTGCTTTTTCTTCACTGATACCAAGCTGAAGCTGATACCAAGATAGCAGATATAATTTACTTTGGATATCAAGTGGCAACCCAGCACAAATCAAAATTGTTAATTGTTCAGAATTGAACAAATATGTCTTTGGCATCAATTATTACAATTTATTAATACCATGAACTCCATTGACCCAATATTATGCAAATTTATTAACATGACATAAAAACTGAAAGTTGGAAATAGGAATTTATACTAAAATTGACAATTTTGGTTTCAAAATGTTTCTTCAATTTGTAGTCAGCACAAACCATGTTTATCCTTGCTGCAAGTGAACCTATATTTAACATAAAATTGTATTTTTTTTCATGCAACCTTTCCGTGTCCATGTTTGCATATACCTAATTTTGCTTGCTTCTACCATGTGACATTTGAAATTGTGCCAAAATACTGTTGAGTTTCATTGGGCACATGATATCAACAACAAAAAATATGGAATAGTTTTCTCTTTTTTATTTAGAAGTTAATAAGCCCATTTATTTTATGTTTAACAATTATATGGTTAGTTGCATTTTATTATTTGCATTTAGCATTGTTTTTTCCCTCCTATCCACAACCCTAACAGAACACAAACAGGTTGCCCACTTGTTGAGAACCCTGTAATACAGTGCATTCAGAAAGTATTCAGATCCCTTAATTTTTCTCACATCAACCTGCACTCCATACCCCATAATGAAAACTTTTGCAAATGTATTAAAATGTAAAACCAGAAATATCACATTGACATAAGTATTTATGTATTGACATAAGACATTCAGACCATTAACTCAGTACTTAGTTGAAGCACCTTTGGCAGCGATTACAGCCTCAAGTATTTTTGGGTATGATGCTACAAGCTTTGCACACCTGGATTTGGGGATTTTCTGCCATTCACTGCAGATCCTCTCCAGCTCTGTCAGGTTGGATGGGGACCATCAGATGACAGCCATTTTCATGTCTCTCCAGAGATGTTCAATTGGGTTTAAGTCCAGGCTCTGGCTGGGCCACTCAAGGACATTCACAGAGTTGTCCCTAAGACACTCTTGTGTGTGTTTAGGGTCATTGTTCTGTTGAAAGGTGATCCTTCTGCCCAGTCTGAGGTCCTGAGCACTCTGGTTCAGATTTTCTTTAAGGATATCTCTGTATTTTGCTGCATTCATCTTTGATTCAACCCTGACCAGTCCATGCAGGTTAAAAACACAGCATGATGCTAACACCACCATACATCACCGGATAGTATTGCGCAGGTGATGAGCGGTGCCTGGTTCCTCCAGACGACACTTGGAATTGAGGCCATACAGTTCAATCTTAATTTCATCAGAGCAGAGAATCTTGTTTCTCACAGTCTGAGAGTCCTTTAGGTGTTATTTTATTTGTCTTTCACTGAGGAGAGGCAACTGTCTGCCCACTTTGCTATAAAGCCCAGATCGGTGGAGTGTTGCAGTGATGGTTGTCCTTCTGCAAGTTTCTCCCATCTCCACACATGATCTTTGGAGCTCAACCAGAGTGACCACTGGGCTCTTGGTCAACCCTCTTACCAAGGCCCTTCTCCTCCCATTGCACAGTTTGGCCGGTGGCCAGCTCTAGGAAGACTCCTGGTTGTTCCAAACTTTTTTTGTAGCATTCCACAGATCTGTTCCTCAACACAATCCTGTCTCTTAGCTCTACAGGCAGTTCCTTTGACCTCATGGCTTGGCTTTTGCTCTGATGTGCATTTTCAGCTGTGAGACCTTATATAGACAGGTGTGTGCCTTTCCAATTCATGTCAGATCCATTGAAGTTGCACAGTTGGACTCCAATCAAAGTGTAGAAACATCTCAAAGATGATCCAGAGAAATAGGATGCACCTGAGCTAAATTTCAAGTGTCATAAGTAAGGGTCTGAATACATATGTCAGCGTGACATTTCAGTTTTGTCTTTTTAATACATTTGCAAAGTTGAAAAAAATCTAGTTTTGCTTTGTCATTATGGGGTATGGAGTGTGGATTGATGTGAGAGAAAAAAAGATAATTTAAAGCATTGTAGCAAAAGGATGCAACATAATGTGAAAAAATTAAGGGGTCTGAATTCTTTCTGAATGCACTGTAGATTACTATTTTAACAAACAGGGCAAGATGCATTTGTGAATGTGAGACCTGCATACTGCTCAAATGACAGACAAAATGACATGCATCCTCACCAGGGAAATCAATTATGCCTTTGAATTTCCTTTGTTATATAATTATAATGCAAGAAACTGACTGCAGTCAAAGTATCTTCTGTAGATTAAATTTCAGACCAATTTTCTCAATTTAAATGAAATGGTGATATTTTTGAAAGTGAATGGGTCTCATGCTCACTGCAGGTAGGTTTTAGGCACAGCAAGTACATTGAATGAAAGAGAATATTCATTCACTGATTAAAGATATTCATTGAAGCTGGTACTTTACATCATGGTGTGTCATGAACACAGTAAGTGTTACAGGCAGTATGCTGTTGTTATTGCCACTTATATCAAGCTTAACTTGGTATTGTTCCCACAATTCATAGACTGGTCTAAGAAAAGCTCATGCTCTCTAGTTGTAAACTTTCATGTGAACTCCTGTTGTCAGAGCCCTTGGTATGCTGGCGTTACTTCCTACCCTCTAATGCTTGGAACCATTACTCACAGTTTGAGCTAATCTTAATGTTTCTGGCGAACTGAAAATAATCCCACTCTTGCTAAAGGCGGAATTCAAAGCGGAAAGCAGTTTGATTTAACTTCTGTTCCTTTTTGATTATCTGGCATGTCTGAACATTTGTACGGCCTCTTGCTCCAAAAGCTTCAGAAGATGCATATATTGTTGGCCAAGATTTAGAAGCTCATTGTGCAGATTTTGTTCTAAACATAACTAAGTCCCATCGGCTTTTAAATACTGCTTCTGTTAGTTCTGTCCAGATCCCTATGCAGCAAAAGATATGTGAATTATGTTTAGTGTGTTTGTGTGTGTAATTGTTTGCCTGTATGTGCAAGAATATTGGATGTTTAAATTGACAATTTTGGTTTCAAAATGTTTCTTCAATTTGTAGTCAGCAAAACCATGTTTATCCTTGCTGCAAGTGAACCTATATTTAACATCGAATTTTTTTTTTCATGCAACCTTTCCGTGTCCATGTTTGCATATACCTAATTTTGCTACATTTGAATGTGACATTTGAAATTGTGCCCAAACACCCTTGAGTTTCATTGGGCACATGACGTTAAAAATAAATAAATATGGAAACGTTTTCTCCTTTTTATTTAAAAGTTAATAAGCCCATTTATTTTACTATCCTATATGTACAATTGGTTAATTGTATTTTATTATTTGAATTTAGCATTGTTTTTTTCCCTCCTATCCACAACCCTAACTTAACACAAATAGGTTGCAGCCCACTTGCTGAAAACCCCATGTAATACAGTGCATTCAGAAAGTATTCAGACCCCTTTTTCACATTATGTTGCAGCCTTATGCTAAAATGCTTTAAATAAAAAAAATCTCACATCAATCTGCACTCCAGAGCTACCCCATAATGACAAAACAAAAACCAGATTTTTGATAACTTTGCAAATTTATTAAAAAGGAAAACCAGAAATATCACATTAACTTTGTTGAAGCACCTTTGGCAGCTAGCTACAAGCTTTGCACACCTGGATTTGGGGATTTTCTGCCATTCTCTGCAGATCCTCTCAAGCTCTGTCAGGTTGGATGGGGACCATCGGTGGACAGCCATTTTCATGTCTCTCCAGAGATGTTCAATTGGGTCTGGGTCCGGGCTCTGGCTGGGCCACTTTTTTGTGTAGGATATAAGTTCTGTTCTAAATCTGAGTGTGCATTTACAAGTCAAGGTAGGGTATTTTGCCAGTATCCGTGTTTGTGTTTATGTCTAGCTGCCGGTCCTTTAGTATCAATCCAAAGCCTCCTGAGCCTCCTGCTCACCTCCATTTTCAGCTCAACCACCGTTGTTAATTATAGAACCAGGGGTACAGCGCTAGAGCCTTAATATTTTACCCTATAGTGCAGTCCACCTGCCCTTACAAATGTTTATCATTATAAAAGGCAGCTCAAGTAAACAATTTAAAATATCCTGTCTTTCTGATGTCTCTGCTGTGCATTTGGGGCAATCAAGCTCTGTCAAGCACAATAATAGATCATTTAAATAGTTTGCTTTCTCAATATGAAGTATTTTTGTTTGTAGCAATTTCAACAATCCTTCAGCAGTTGGGAACAAGGAGGTCTGTAATACCTGGAGAAATGTATCTGTTAGCATTCCCATTCTGCTCAAAAATCAGCAGCGCCTTGGAGCGCAACTCTCATAGTTTTTCATTAAATTCGACCCAAATCATAATCAAAGGATAAAGATTATTTACTCTGGCCATTACTGGATGATATATTGTGTATTTTCATCTTTCATAGAGCCTACACAATGTATTTTCAGTTATAAGGATGTCTTTTTGTGGTTTGAGTGCTTGAATGAAACATCTTCAATGATACATACAAATAAATTACATAAATATTTCTGATCGTTCACTGTGCACAGTTAAACTGCTATCTCATTAACGGCACTTTCATTCTTAAAGTACAAAAACCTTTGTAACTTTTGTGTATATGCCTCTTGTGCAAGGAGCTCTAAAATACCTGTCCTATTTTGTTATGATCCCCATGCCTTGTGACCTGCTTCAGTAAATGCTAGATCACCCCCTTGTTGTCTCTCAACGCTATTACACAACACATTCAACAGAAGCCCAATTGAGTGAGTTAGAAAGCATGCAAATTAGGCTTCTAATTTATATGTCAGCTAATGTTAATATATTGATGGCTCGAAAATATATCGATAAAATAACGCGCCGATCAATAATCGATATATCAATATTTTATGACATCCTTATTATAAGTGGTCTTTGTTACAAAAGCAATGTCTTCTGATGAACAGCCATAACAAAAACTTTGCACAGAAAACAAAGAAACACATTTACAATGTAAATTTTAAGAGGTTAAGAAATTCCCCATGTAAGTTTGCCCAACAGGGTGTAATTTAAGTGGAACACAGGCCATTGGCCTAATGAAAATATATAATCAAATATATTATAAATCAAGAGGAGTATTGAGAGGGGGCCTGGGTAGCTCAACGAGTAAAGATGGCGGCTACCAACCCTGGAGTCGCAAATCCAGGGTGTGCTGAGTGACTCCAGCCAGGTCTCCTAAGCAACCAAATTGGTCCTGTTGCTAGGGAGGGTAGAGACACAGGGTGTAACCTCCTCGTGGTCGCTATAACGTTGTTCTCGCTCTCTGTGGGGCACATGGTGAGTTGTTCGTGGATGCCACGGAGAATAGCGTGAAGCCTCCACATGCACTATGTCTCCGCAGTAGTGGGCTCAACAAGCAACTTGATAAGATGCATGGAATGACGGTCTCTGAGGTGGAGGCAACTGAGATTCATCCACCTCCACCCGGATTGAGGCGAGTCACTATGCCATCATGATGACTTGGAGGCCATTGGGAATTGGGCATTACAAATTGGGGAGAAAAAAATGGAAGTATTGAGGAAGCTTTCCCTGTTGAATTTCCCTCAAAATGTCTTACGGAAAGTGATTTGCTGTATAATGTCTTAATATGACTACACATTCCGTACTTTTTGTTTATAAATCCAGTGTATTTAAATTCATTTGTGCATATCAGGACATCAGCAATTCTGTAGTCTCCAAATTAAATGCATACAATTTAGAGTTTATTAAATCGAGTCCAGATTGCAATCAGTTTTTTTTATTATTGGATGTGTTTTGTATAGCAACAGATTTGTTTCTCAAATGAGAGCTACTAAGGTTTTAACCTTGTAGCTTTACAATGGTTTTCTTAATGTCTCAAAATTTACATTGAAAGTGTGTTTCTTTGTATTCTGTGTCATTTTACAAGCTTTACCGTGTAATGTCTTGTAACCACTTAAAAATATTTCATGAATGTTTGTAAGACATTGCTTTTGTCAGTTTAATTAAAAGCATACATGGAGATAAAATTTGATGTTGGTCATGGTATAATGTGTTATCCTCTAAGGCATAACTGTCACAGTGTGAACCCCTTTTGTCGTCTTTCTGTGTCCAAGGACTCTTTGTTTGAAATGTATTTTTGTCTTCCTCATCAAGCCTGTGTTTCTGATTTCATCCCTCATTGTTTCCAGCTGTCTCTCATTTATTCATTAGACTTCATGTCTATATATAGCCCTCATGTTTCCCTTAGTCTTCATCAGTTCTTGTTAGATTGTAAGCATGTTAGTGTATGAATGATATACAGAGTTCACCTGCAAACTTCTGTTAAACTGTTTGTCAAACTTACATTTGATTTCCCTTTTGCTCAAGTGCTTTAGTTTTATCTTTGTTTCTTCTTCATCATCTGAGTTCCCTAATAAATAGTTCTGCATTTGGATCCACACTCTCTCATCTTGTCCTTCCTAGTAGTGTGACAATAATTATAAATAGATAAGTATTATAATGTATTGTAATTGTTTTTACAATTATATATAATGACTTTACAATGCATTGTAAATATAGGCATCAGAGAAAGCGTTACCCAGCAAATGCAAATTTTGTTGCTTCCTCATTGTATAACACGTTTCCTGCAATGATAGAAAGAGATTTCTGAAGACCTCAGAAAACGTTTATACTAATCGGGCTGTAAAGTATAAAAAAATGCTAAAATCCTGTGGTCAGGGAGACATTGTGCAACAGAAGATAACTGAACAGCATTCGTAATCACATAGTGTAAAATTGCTCAATAAACAATGCTGAAGAAGGTCACAAAAACACTGTAGGAATAAACTCATGTTTCTACTGACATCGTATCAATCTTTTGTCTTTTACTAAAGAAAGAAGGAGCTGCATCTCTTGCTATTCATGCATCTGCCAGAACACAGAGACAGAAAAGTGCCATGGGAGAATTTAAATTGGGAAACCACAGTTTTACAAACGAACATTATCGTCTGTTTTAAGTTTTGCAAAATGTTACGATGAAAACTAGCATGAACTAAACACAATGTGGTTGATATTAACCCTTTAAGCTTGGATTCAAAATAAATAATTATCAAAATATTAATAACTACAGTCTTTACCAACACAAAATATGTATAATTTTAAAGCTTAGAGACTGTACTTCACAGTGCATGTAGGCATTATGACTGAAATTGAACAAGTGCTTTGAATTTGCAGACAAATCAGAAGTGTTCCTTTTTGATAATTTATTAATAATTTTGCACTGTACATATTATTGTAATCAGTAAAACCATCAAACTGATCAAATAGCCATGTGTTGTTTGTAACTGGAAAACTCTCAAAGAGTAGAATACAACCAGCCTATTTGTTTTACTCACAGACAGAAATATATAGCAAGTAATAACTAAGTGTATGTCTTTGACACAAGTTACATGTAATCTGGTGTTACTAATAAGCCATGTTTTCACTTATAACATCACAAAAAATAAACAGACCAAAAAATCTCAGACAGTAAACAAGCCCACACACAATGTAATCAGATGCATAGATCATTACACAAACATAATCCACACAAAGCACAAAATGCCCAAAGCACCTAATGTGCTATCTGGTAAAAAAAATGTTAGTTACGTTGTCCAGCATCATGGAATGCTAAACCAATCGTATTAGGATGGAAATTGCAGCAACCAGAGGTGGAAGTCATCCAAATATGGGCAGAGAGGATTGTTCACTCTAATTACATATGGCCACCAGGAAATGGCACCAATACATAACATAGACTCAATGATGGATCAAATGACACAGAATGGATCTCGTTACTCATGCCTGCATGCTTACGATAGAGAGCATACCTTTAGTCATTGTTGTATTTGCATGTGTAATTAGTTCCTATTTACAAATATTATGTTTTTTTGTTTGTTTGGAGAGTCTTTTAGATACTACGAGATGTTTTAGGACACTCGGATAAATGATTTTTATAATGCTATAACGTTTGACTGATTTATCGTATCAACAAAAAAGTTTGCTCCGTTAAAGGTAACATGATTGCGATCAAAACAAAAGCAGTTTTTCAGAGCTAATGTAAGTCTATCATTAATTAATAAGAAAGGCATAATGTAGAGTCAGCTAGTCATTATTGCAATATAAACCCTAAGATGATGATAAGGACCTCGCTACAAATCATTGGGGCTTGTATCACCCTGAAGAGTTTTATTTTATGCTGTTCATAGTATGGCTACTTACTAAATAAATAAATGGCCATGAAACACTGATTTGAGTTGAAATTATTTTATTATAATTATTATATTATAATTATGTGAGAAGAACGTGATTGCAGAGCAATGCAAGAGACATATAACTAGCACAGCTACTGTGTGCGGTAAATATTTTGCCTGGGACATTGGTCAATAATACAGTTTGGCCATCATTATACATACTTATTTTACTGCAGAATGCTGCAGTTGATCAACATGATAAAGTTGCACAAGATTTCTCTTGCCACTATATTTTTGATTTTTTAGTGTTTGTATGGTCTCTACCCAGCAAATCTTTAATTGATTCACTTCTATAATTAGGCTTATGCAAACCATTAAACCTCAGTCATTATTACTAAGTGTTGTTTGTAAGTGTCAAGGCTAATGCAGCAAGATAAGTCTGCCTTTGATCTACCTCTTTGTTTTCATGTTGCAAGTCCTCATCCAGGAACTTTAATTTAGATTTAATATCTGAATTTTGTTTTGCTAGTAGCTTTTGGGATGCAGAAAATGGGGTTGTAGGGTGTTGTCTCTCTAGAGACACTCTGATGATGACGACTCTGCATTATCTGCATTTTAATGAGGCTCTCTTTTTTTCTCACTCTATTCCTTTCTTATTTTTCCCCTCTTTCTTTCTTATACCTTCCTTAATGCCATAGCTGGGTAATTTTATAATTGCATTAATCAAAAAGAGTGTAGCTTATTGGGAGTTTTGGAGATTCCAAAGCAAATAGCCCAGAAAGCTCTGTTGTAATTTTGGGCATGTTATTGTGAACCATCCATCAAAGACTGTCTCACAGTAGCCAATGCACACATTTTTTTTTTTTTTACTCAATCAAATACATGACTTACCTTGTGCTCCTCCAGGGTGTTTTTATTATTATTGAACTTTTTGGAGCTTCTTAAAATTACCTTTCCCACCTGCTTTTCATGGGGGCTAGATTTACACCAGTCCCTTAATGTCATTACACTAGGTCCAACAGTATCCCCATGCTTTGCAATGTTCCTGTGTGGGTGAGATTCATGAGTCCAGTAGGTGAGAATAGTTAAGTTTGCAGGTCTGTTGTATAATATACAATGCAGCAAAGCATAGTATGCAGTATATTATACAATATAATGTGTGACAATAGATGGGGAAACAGATCTTGTGCGGTTGTTACTGTCCATGGTGCTGAATCCACAATAATGGAATAGCTCTACCCAATAAAAAAATATATTTCTGTCATAATATTCTCACTCTCATGTTGCCCCTTTGATTTTCTTTCTTACTTAGAACATTAAAGGAGAAGTTAAGCAGAATGCAGCTCTCTTCCACACAGTAAAAGGTAATAATGACCAGAGGCTGTCAATCTCCAAAAAGTTAAAATAAAAAGCATCATAATAGCAATATAAAATTAGCTCTTATAACTACATGCAGTGTCATTATTCACAGAAAAATTTCCCTTGAAAATAATTTCTCCTTTTTAATTGTATGGAAAAGTGCAGATTGGATATTATTATATAAATAACTCCCTTGGAAGTAAGATGGGTTTAGAGTGATGTGAAGGTGAATAAATAATGAGAGAATTTTCACTTTTGAGTGAACTATTTCTTTAATATGGTACAAATGAACCTGAAACAATTTTCTTGTTATATGGGGATCAGCTTGTGTTGTTCAAACTGCTAATAAATATTCAGGTTTTGTCTTGAAAATCATTGAATAGTTATTTTGTTTTCTTTTTTTTTGTTTTTTGTTTGTGTTTACTCTTTTGTGTTGAATCTAAGTCCAGAAACATATGTTAAACAAATACAACTATGCAAATTCGAGCGCATGGCCAATGCATGATCTGGTTGAACATGCTAATTGTGCATTCGTGTGTTATTGTGGCTGCAACAAACCTCTGTACTCAAGGGGGTGATAGAGTTATATTCAGAAATCTGTGCCATTAATGTTACATTAACTTGCTTTCTCAGCAATATTACATTTACTTTTAATCATTTAGCAGGCACTTTTATCCAAAGCGATTACAAATGAGGAACATAAGCAATTTGTCATACAAAAGTCAACAATATGTGCAGTATCGCACTGCCCAGTTCCAAGAGTTACTAGAGTAAGATAGAAGCTAGCACAGAAGAAAGAAACAGACAAGGAAAGTTTATTTATTTATTATTAAGTAAGTAAATGGTAAGTGCCATTTGTGTGGACTGGTTACGTTTTTTACGCCTGGTTACGCCTCGTTGCGATGGCTCCACCAGGTGCCACTTGTTCATTGACAGCAAAGATCGAGTGTGGACAACAGAGAAATCTCACCTTCGACATGGACAGTTCACACTAATGTCAACAATAGCATCTCTTGTGGCAATGTTGAGACTGCAACCACTTGACCGCATACTTGAGTTGTGTCAAGAATTGTGGTCCGACACATTTTGGTACGCAACAAATCGAAAACACGAAATTGAGCTTGCATATCTAGAAGTGTCTGCAAAGTCCTTTAGATGAGACGTTAAAGTGAGGTCCTGACTCTCTGTGGTCATTAAAAATACCAGGGTACTTCTCTTAAAGAGTAGGGGTTTAACCCCAGTGTCCTGGCCAAATTCCCCCCATGGGCCCTTATCAGTCAAGGCCTCCGAATAATCCCATCCATAAATTGTCTCTATCATTTTCTCCTCTCCATTATAAGCTGGTGTGTGGTGAATGAACTGTCACACTTTGGCTGCTGTCACTTCATCCAGATGGTTGAGAAGAGTCCCCTATTCACAAAGGATTGTGCTTTGTTTAGTGTCAGAAAAGCGCAAAATAAATGTAACATTCATTCATACTTGCATAGAGTATGTTTTGGCCTTAAGGTGATGTGATGTGAGGTGATTTGGTCTCAAAGTTTTGTTGGACTGCTTCTAACTGTTGAAACAGACTGACAGGGGGTCTTTTTGAATGATAGGTCAGTACCTCATTTGAGACCCATCAGTCAAAAGATCTAGCTGCAGATCTGTGATTTAAGATTGGGTTGGTGGAACATGGGAATTGGTGAACTGTGGGTCATTGATGCCACTTTCAGATTAAAGAGTGAAAATTTAATCAGACTTTTGTTCAAGCCCACCATTGTGTTGGACTTACCAAAGGTAGCACTGTGATATTGTTTTCTATCACTTCATTTTCATTCTTTCCTCCTCTTTATTCCCATGGTGGCATTCTCGAGCTTTTCAGATGGAATACAGTGCTTCTTGTGCTCCCCTGTCTATACCACTGCTTGAATGTAAATTAGGATGTGGAATTTATTGTCAGTTTTTGCCCCTTCCCTTTTCCCCTCTTAGTTTAAGTGGTGCTACAATGTGGGAATATTTTCACACATGACTGGGTGACTTCAATGGGATTTCTCACAGTTAATGATAACTACATTAGCAAGCATGCTTCACACCAATGGAAGATAATTTTTTATTGAGAAACATTTTCTGACACACCTTCTTCCTTCACTTTGTCAAATTGCAAATTGTAGTTTAATTTCAAGTTTATTAATATTTATTGAAAGGAGTGTAAATTGGTACTTAAATGGATAGTTCACCCAAAAATGGTACTTTTACTCACATCATGCCATCCCAGATGTGTCATCCCAGTTTCTTCTGCTAAACACAAACAAAGAACTATTCCTTTAATACACTTAAAATGAGATTTTCTGCAAAACATGCAATAAGTAATCCAAAGTAATCAAATTAGATTTGATCATCTTGCAAATGTAAGCTATTTAAAAAAGGGATGGAGCCCTTTGAAATGTCCTACACAACATCCTATTTTAATAGGACATATGTCAACACAGATAATAAAACTGTGCTCATTAAGCAAATCATCACTGGTGTGAAATCAAATTCTAAAAGGAGGCGATAATATTTCTCAAATAGAGATGTGTTTTAAAAAATGTCACTATATTAAATTTCACCACAGATTAGAAAATACCTGCCTATCTTTACACATGAGCTAATTCTTCTTGACACAGTCCTACTTATCTGCAAATAGTGTCAATCAGAATGCTTCTAGCATGCTAGGTCTATGTGTGAATGAGTCCACATTGGCTCGGGTGCTGTGTAATTACACTACTGCAAATTGAGAAAGCGAATCAGATCCAAAGAAGTGTATGAATATTAATGGCTTTTACGGGGGAGGATTGGCAGTAAACAGTGGTATGTTGTGAGTGTGTGTGATTGTAAATGAAAAAGGGGTTGCCTTTTGGGGGCTTGTACAGTCTATACAGTCTCATCTACAGTGTCACAATGAGATAATGAGCTAGGACTGGAGGACTAAATAGATACAGGTGTTATTTTTGGTTGGCAAATTCTATATGCTGCCTGTTAAGGGTCCACAGCAGGCGACCTTCCCTGAGTGTCCGTGGTTGAAATGAGAAAGATGACAGGTGCAGGATATTGGATTTAACAAGATTGAAACAGAAAATGCCATTCGCAGATATAGACCATGAGGCTGTAGCCCAGTTACGTAAGACCAGCTCAGAGAGAACATTGATTTGCCAATTGCTTGTCAATAGCAATAATACATGACAACTAAAGGCAATATGATGACAAAAAATCCAATCAACCATTTATTGCTTTTGATGATGGATCTGTCTCTGCATAGACTGAGGCAGACGTGCCATTAAAAGCTTTAGAACCCTCATCTGGCCCGCCTTAACATTTAACCCATCTCGCAAAAGCATTTATCACTCCTCACATTTTCTCCTTCTATTATAAGGAGATTTGTTTTGCCCCTGTACTTTTAACCAAAACCAGGAGCATTGCATTAAATACACCTCTGATCAAATAAAAAAAATGCTGTGTGCATTTTTAATTTTCCTTTTTGATTTGTAACTAGTAGCCCCTAATAATGTTTAATAATGTTTATTTCTTTATTTAATTATTTTTTTTTAAATAGTAAATAGTTTCCTAAAAATGTATGTCCTCATATAAGTTGTGAAATTTTAAATAATACCAAGCTATAGAAAGTTGCTTATTACGTTTCCAGGAGTGTTGGTTATTCATGTTTTTGAGAAATTACAGCTTATTTTCTGTAAATGTGTTTTATAAAAAACTATACAAATAAAAATAATTTGACTTAATTTGACTTTTATGTTGCAACGTTTTTTTCTACTTTGGCAACAAAATTTCAGTGTTCTCTCTTTGCTCTGTCAAACAAACAAGTGATAGCCAGTGCTGAAGCATTTTACCAATCAGAAATTTGTATAGTTATTTAAAAATGTCAATCCGGGTGGCGGAGGACAAGTCTCAGTTGCCTCCACTTCTGAGACAATCAGTCCATGCATCTTGTCACGTGGCTTGCTGTGCATGACACCGTGGAGACTCGCAGCACGTGGAGACTCGTACTACTCACCACTTACCACGCACCCCATTGAGAGCAAGAACCACTAATCGCAACCACGAGGAGGTTATCTCAAGTGACTCTACTGCAACTGGGCCAATTTGGTTGCGTAGGAGACCTGGCTGGAGTCACTTGCGACTCCAGGGGTGGTAGTCAGCGTCAATGAGGTTTCTTACCAGATGTAGTTTTGCTGCCTTTTCTCCCAAAGAAAGCATCTGTTGAGATTAGCGCCATGTTGCTTTGTCACAGTGCGTCAAAAGTTTAACCCTTTAATTACAGTCCAAGGCAAGTTTATTTATATTACACATTTCATACACAATGGCAATTCAAAGTGCTTTACATTTAAATTTTAAAGAAAATAAAAGATACATAAAAAAAAAATTAGAACATGAAATAAAAATGAATAAAAAGCAATACACACATTGAGATAAAGTTATGTTTTATATATATATATATATATATATATATATATATATATATATATATATATATATATATATTATAAAATAGCAGAACAGGTGTTAGAGTGTTCTGAAATGAGAACAGTCAGTTTAAATGAAATTTATTTAAGTGAAGACAAAAAAAATGTCAGAGCAGAAGGACGCAGGGTCACATGAGGTTAAATGAATAGTTCAACCAAAAAATGCTAATTTTGTCATGGTGACTGTGATGGTTACTGAGGCTGTTGTTTTTCCTAACATCTCCTTTTGTGTTCCATGAAAGACAGGTACAACATGAGATTAGGATGGGTAAATTATGGTGGAATTGTCATTTTTGTGTGAACTGTCCCTTTAACTAAGGTTCAGAACCAGCCAAACTTTTCCTCACAGTATCAAATAGTGATGTTTTCTCAATTAGTCATCGTAGCAAACTCTTCAGAGCTCTTGCTTTATCTGCAGCTCTGCTTATTATGTATTTAAAGCACTGGATGCTTCCCTGTTTGTTTCAGGCCTCTTGACATCCCTCCTGTCAAAGCTGGCACAAGAGCGATGAATGCTTAATAGAGAGCGAAAGGCTACTTGAAAAACTATGAAGTTGTCAGAACCCACCTTAAAGAACATTAATTCAAACAGAGCTATAGAAATTCATATTAAACGTATATTTTGAATGAATGCTTCCTTGCATGTGTAGATTTTCCAACTCCTATTTACCTCTTCCCCATCCCACGTAATATCCACCTTGACACAAAAGGCAAAGAGCCCCACAATAAAATGAAAGGAAAACAAGAACGAATGATATCTGTGATCTGGATTTACAACCAGAATAAAAGATCAGCTTATACGTCTCGCATTTTGTTCAGTTATCCATTGTTAAAGATTATGGAGGGCATGTAGAGCGATAAATGTAGCATGTTTCATGAATGTTTATGCGTTAAGCTGGACGTTTCAAGAGAGTGCTACATGAGTTAAAGATGCAGGGATCTGGGGGTGGGAGAGGCTTCATATATTTGCAGTACACAGGAGAGGAGGCTGACCCATTTAAATGGCAGATTTGACATGTGTGGTGCCTCACAATAGGGTGAGATAGCCGACAACTACTGGACTGTGTCAGGGAAAAGGGAAATGTGGGCACCCGGAGCAGAGGCACTGATGAGATCTGTTTCCAGCAAGCATATGCAGTGCTGCTGCATAGAAAACAACATCATAATGTGTATGGAATGGTAGAGCTGTGATTATGTAAATTTGGTGTGTTTTTGTGAGTACATGTGCACTTTTTTGCCTTCTGTATTTTTTATAGTCATCTATACTGTTTTAAAGTGTTATTTCCCTCCAAAAATAAAAATGTTCTTATATGACTTTCTTAAATGGAACACATAAAGACCAATTTTAAAGAATGATGCCGCTTAGTCGCTGATCTCCTTTTAAGTGCCATGAAGTAATAAGAGATTGAAACAACATGAGGGTGAGTAAACAATGACAGATTTTCTAATTTTTGGTTGAACTACCCACAATGTCTGTGTTGAGAAAAATGGAATCTATGAATTACCTTATATTGAGGATACCTAATTTGAGAACTAAATTAACTTTTTTGAATATTATTGAAAATAGATGTCCAGAGAGAATTACTTTCAATTCCCAAGTCCTGTTCCCATTTCAAATGTGGGACAGAAGGACTTTTATCAACACCAGTAAGCAGTTTATAAAACCTGCTTAACAGTGATGTTCTAGATTTTTCATTCATTCATCTTCAACCGCTTATCCTGTACAGGGTCACGGGGGGCTGGAGCCTATCCCAGCTAACATTGGGCGAAAGGCGGGGTACACCCTGGACAGGTCGCCAGTCCATCGCAGGGCCACACATATACAGACACACACTCATACTCACATCCACACCTAGGGCAATTTTTGGAGACACCAATTAACCTAGCCTGCATGTCTTTGGATGGTGGGAGGAAGCCGGAGCACCCGGAGAGAACCCACGCAGACACGGGGAGAACATGCAAACTCCACACAGAAAGGCCGGGGCAACCGGGGTTTGAACCCATGACCTTCTTGCTGTGAGGCGACAGTGCTAACCACTGCACCACCGTGCCGCCCTGTTCTAGATTTTAATTTTTTTAATTCAACAGTCACAGGCGATGGAGTTGCTCTAACGCATACGCACTCTTCAACATGTCTAAGTTGAAGATATTGATAATATAATAAAGTGTCATTTAAATTATGTTTCTTTTTAAGTTCTGAAAAGTCAATAAAGGTGTCATTGTATAGATGATAAACATGAGTTAAAGCACTGGAATGGAATGCTCAATTCCCAATAGACCTCATGGTGGCGTGGTGACTCGCTTCAATCCGGGTGGCGGAGGACAAGTCTCAGTTGCCTCTGCGTCTGAGACCGTCAATCCGCGTACCTTATCACTTGGCTTATCACTTAAACATGTTACCGTGGAGACATAGAGCGTGTGGAGGCTTCACTCATTTATTATGTCAAATACAGCAGGAAGGGACATACAAGGGTTCTGTAAAAAAATAAAATAAGTATATCATCAGCATAAAGGATTATCTTATACATTCCATTTAACGTCAGTACACCTTCGGTCATATTGCCATTGCTAAAGGTTCAATAAAAATGGGAAAAAGTAATGGCGATATAGGACAACCCGGTCTAGTTATACGCCATTGGTAATTACTGAGGCCTTGGTAGATTGATAAAGTGTTCTAATCCATGTAATTAAGTTTTACTAAACCCAAAATGTTCTAAAGTTGAGAACAGGAAATTCCAGCACAATTTATTGAATGCTTTCTCTGCATCTATGGTAACAACTACACAGGGTTTTACATTTGGACTAGCCAGTGTGATCAGAATGTACAGTCACCTTGTGTTATCTGCCGAATGCCTCTTCCTAACAAGTCCTGTTTGGTTAAGGTGAATCAGGGTGCCGATAACCGTCTCCAATCTGACAGCAAGTGCCTTACTAGTTATCTTTACATCACAGTTATTTAAAGATATTGGCCTATAACTTGTTTTAAGAGTAAAGATATAAGGGAAATGTTCATACTATGTGGGAAGTATCCTTGCTCATATACTTCATTAACCATTCTAAAAAATAATGGAGCAAGTATATTCAAGAATTTACTATAATATTCAATTGGATAACCATCCAAACCAGGTGCCCTACCACTTCCCAAACCATCCAAAGCCCATTTCAGCTGTGCAGTTGACTGGGGTGCATCTAAAGAATTTGCTGTTTATCCAACCGAGGGAGATTAATTCTGTCTAAAAAACTTTATTGAAAACATGAGCTGTATGCATTACTTTACAATCTGCAGTCAGAACACCCTTAATTAAAGATTTTATTTATTTATTTTTCAAATAAAGCATTTTCTGTTTTATATTTCAGTTGAGCTGCAAGATATTTACCCCTTTGCTCCCCATACTCATAGTTCTGTTGTCTTAATTGCAATGCAGTGAATTCAGACCTTTTATCCATTATTTGCTTCAGCTCTGCTTTTATATTAATAATTTTATTATGTATTTCTTCTGAAGAGTATATTAATAAGGTATCTTTTAATTGTTGTATCAACTTATTCTTGTTTCTTTCTTCTTGAACCTCTAAGGACCATGTTAGCCGTTTCCCAGAGTAAAACAGAAGAACATCCCTGGGTATCATTTTGTTCCAAACATTTTTTCCATTCTTTACTAATCAAATAAATAAAAGCTTCATCATTCAATAAGGAGTTGTTAAATCAGCATCTAAATGATCTCTCTAGAGGAGTATTTACCGTACATTCAAAGGAAATCAGGCCATGATCCGTTATTAATATTGGATATATTTTACAATTAGTCAAAAGCATAGAGTTATTAATAATAATTAAAAAAGTCAGCGACAGAATGATTTATGTGAACATGAATAAAATGTGTAATGTTTAAAAAAGTTTTTTAAAAGATTAAAAAAAGTGCCAGATGTCGGAAAGACCCAGATCCTCCATAAAAAATTGATTTATATAGGAGGAATGGGTTTTCTTAGGGGTTTTTTTTCTTGAAGTCTGGGAACGATCTAACATAGGATTCAGAGCTGTGTTGAAGTCCTCTCCGATTATCAGAGCAGATTCAGGACATTTCTGTATTTCCGCAAAAAAATTATGAAAAAAATGATGGGTTATCCTTATTTGTAGTATATATGATAACAATAGTTACATTTCTAGTTCCAATATCTCCATTTACAATAATATATTGACCTTCAGGATCAACTACGCTGTTACAAAGAAAGAAAGGAACAGTTTTATCAATTATACAGCCACACTTTGTCGAGCATTATAGGATGTAAAATAAACCTGGCCAACCCAGCCTGATTGAAGTTTTTGGTGTGCTACATTAATTAGGTGGTTTTCATTATACTGGCTCACTTACTCTTTAAAAAATCCAAAACACTTTGTTTTTATCACTGGCATTAATTCCACAGACATTCCATGAAAAGAATGACAATGTTTGCAACATTAGAAATTAGAAATTTGTCCTCAAATAGAAACATTCAACTGAGGAGGGCTGTCTATTGCAACACATACAAATAACATATATTACCATCCAAGCAGAATAGAGTAGAATATAAAATATAAATCTTAATTTTGGGAAAAATTATAACACTGTTCTTACTAATTATACCTAACACATATATACATCAAAAAATAAAAATGAAAACAAAAAAAGAATCTCTTCTCTTTCTCTCATTTTAGGCTATGGCGAGGTATTGGTGGGGGTTAAACATCTTATCCAGTCAGTCATACCTCCATTCTAAGACTCTCATTCGGATGCAAAGATTTAAAATATTTATACTTTATTATATACCACAATTAAAAAAATTCAAAGAAAAATGAAAATTCAAGAGTCTGTCAAATCTGTCAATATAACCACGGAGTACATGTACATTACGATAAAGCTGGCCATCAATATAAAATTTGTCAATTACAAAAACTGCCTTTCTATTTTTTTATTTCATCTCCTTCTGCACTGGATACAGTTTATTGTGCCTTTCCGCGATCTCCTTAGGAAACTGATCATTCATACCAAAAGAGGTTCCTTATTGAAATCTAGCTGCTATTGATCTTTGAGCAATTTTATACTTAGTGAGTTTCCCTATCCTGTGTACTCAATGAAAAGTCACAGTTTCAGCCTGTTTCAGTGGTACTTTTAGACAGAGAACTGCTTCGATGTCATCAGTTGGAGTACACTACTGGTATGATGGTAAAATCCAAGATTGTCTCTCATATTACAACATTGCAAATCCAGAACTGATTCTTTCAAACGTTTGTTCTCATTCATTAGATTGCTGACATTGCTTTGCAATGTTGAAACTCTTCCTTTTAGTTCACAATTTTCTTGTCTAATTTCCTCAAATAAATTGTGACTGAATTTTACACTCATTTTTAATTCTTCAGTGTCAGTTGTGAACGTGTCCAGTATATCAAGTTTCGTAAGTTTTTCGTGGATAGCCAGAAGAATGTCTTGACTCACATTTGCAGTCTCAATTCCATCATCATTGTAAGGAGGGGTAAAGGATTTCTTGATCTTTTTTCTGGAGGGCAAATCCATTGAAGATGTTGAGTTATTTCCATACATTTTTACTGTAGACATTCCGTCAATATATCCGTCAATAAACCACTCAAGTTCTTTAATTGTTTCACCCAACATGGAAGCCAGTATGTTTGGGCCTAGACCAACGCTTGATCTCAATTAGTATGGGCAAATTGTCCAGTTAAAGTATTAAACTAGATCATAAAATTTACTTAAATGACAGGATCAATAAGCTATAAGCCTTAAAAGGCACATGGCTTTTTTTTTTTATTATTCAAAGAGAATAATACCTGAGAATTTCATTGCCACAGCCTCCTGGTGCATCCTCACTCGCGCACAGAAGTTATTTCTTTCATTACAAGCTGTAAGTTCAGTAAATGCACTGCCCACTCTCCCCCATCTCTGACCTCCAGTATATGGAGCTTCAAAGCTGAGAATTTCTCTGAAGATCTCTCTCCCTCTCCCTATCTTCCTTCTGTCTCTATCTCTGTCTATCTCACGTTGTATGCCTTCCTAATTTTTCTCTCTGTCTATCCCTCCTGCTCTTTATCTGGCTCTTTATCATTTCCATTCGTCTCATCTCACTATGTACTGCAGAATAAAAGCGAAAAATTCTGATTAGTGAGATGATCACAGAATAAAAAGAAGGTTTGGATTAGTCCATAGTCTGGAAAATGACTCAAACTGCTTCCATCAGTAAAATCTCAATGTGCAACAATACTTATGATGTTGCAATATTTTTATATTGATTATCGAAAAACCCAGAGGAATCCTCTTATATAATTGATGTTACAGAATTCCATATTATTGACTCCTGTACAATTGATTGTCTTGTTTTATAAATAATTCGTTGTGCTTATACCAGTGGTTCCCAAACTTTTTACAGTGGCGTACCCCTCCAAACATTCAACATCCTTTCACGTACCCCCTCTCTAACGCATAGATAACATTTACACAATGTATTTTGAAAATTTGCAAGTTTTCAACTGGGCTTTGCACAAACTCCCATTCAAAATGCTCATGCAAAAACACATTTTAATTTGCGTCCAGCATCTAGATTGGTTTGCAGCGGTAGACCTGAAGGACGTGTACTTCCATGTCTCAATATTGCCTCGACATCAACCCTTTCTATGGTTCATGTTCGACGGCCAGGCATATCAGTACATGGTCCTCCCCTTCGGCATGTCTCTGTCCCCTCGCATCTTTACGAAGGTCGCAGAGGCAGCCCTTGCCCCGCTCCGAGAAGCCGGCATCCGCATACTCAACTACCTCGATGACTGGCTCATCCTGGCCCACTCCCGAGAGTTACTATGCGCTCACAGGGACCAGGTGCTCAGGCACCTCAGCTGTTTAGGGCTTCAGGTCAACTGGGAAAAGAGCAAGCTCGCCCTGGTTCAGAGCATCTCTTTTCTGACGCGCTGATATTTAGACTGAGTCTAACTCCATGCCGAGAAAAGAGATGCTCTGAACCAGGGCGAGCTTGCTCATTTCCCAGTTGACCTGAAGCCCTAAACAGCCATTCATCTTCCATTGATGGGTCCTCATTACTATGGTTAGGCCAATGTAGTCTTTCTAAAAAATAAACTTTTATATTTGTTATGAAAAAGAGCCTAAACCACACTAGGAAAATTTAACTACAACTTCCACAGTTCTAATAAAAATAAATAGAATAGATTTGCACTAATAGATTTAAGATGAATCTTCAACATTTCTGTCATAATACCAATTAGTTTTTCTGCATTAAAAAACGTGATAAATATTAGTAAGACAGATGATTTGAAGAATGAAAAGTATTATTTATGTTGGTACATGGCACAATGCTGTTTCCCTTTTCCTCATCAGTGCTGTTTAATGTTGATGCTTTCAAGCCATTTTAGATGTTTGACTTTCTTCAAAGTGCTATAATGTAGAAGTATCTGTGTCAAATTTGGAATGCAGCATGTGACACAGTAGCTCTGAGCTATCCTATCTCTGGAGCGTGCATAATGATAATTTGCGAATAATGAGGAAAGCCTGGCTGACCGGGTCTGTGATGGCTCGTGCTAAAATAATGCAAGCAATAGGCTTCAATTGCACCGCACATAAGA
The DNA here is from genome assembly GCA_032164185.1 of Moxostoma hubbsi. Classification (NCBI taxonomy): domain Eukaryota; kingdom Metazoa; phylum Chordata; class Actinopteri; order Cypriniformes; family Catostomidae; genus Moxostoma; species Moxostoma hubbsi. Next base: position 11,881,142 of record JAVLUX010000042.1, read on the forward strand.
CACACCTGCGTTTCAGACAAGATGTATATTTAGTTCTTTAAAAGCACAAAACGCAAGATTTAATTTGCTTAAGCGGCCCAAAAGTCACAGAATTTTCAATGCAGGAAAAACTATGAAAATGTCACCCGCTAAAGTGGCTAGTAAGAGAGATGGAGTTAACCCCCCCCCCCCCGCACGTGCCGATTTCTACCCACATTTGGCGAGACGGTGGGTATTAATCTCAAGCCCTGGAAGCACTCCAGTGCTAGTATACTAAATATCAGCACTCTTGGAATGCTGTTTATCTAATCAAATTAGAGGACTGTAACTAACTGTTGTATAATTAATTATGAAATATAACTGCAGTGACATTAAAACATCCCTAGAAAAGATAGGTTTAATTTCCCGGCCATTATGACATGCCCTGTCAAGAGAGTGAAAGAGCCTGTGTTTCAGAAGAGCAGCAAAGAAAAATAAGGAACAAATGAAAGAAGAGACAATTGAAATTAAAGGCTTTTACAGGCCTGAATGTGGAGTCATGGGCAGTAATAATGACAAACAAACAGGGGTTGTGTTGTTAAACATTGAGCTGACCTGCTGTTTTTCTCAGTTTGTCTCTTAATTGGGTCTCGTAAACCAGTGAGGCACAGATTCCCAATGATGAGCTGTGTTTGTGTGTCGTGCTCCCTCACACCTCTCTGAAGTCCAACATGACCGCCTGCCACCAATTAATCATCATTGTTATGTCTTTGTTATATCTGCAAATACTGCCATTAAAACAGACTTTTTGCATTTTCTGTTTTTTTCTTAAAGGGGTAGTTACAAAAATGTATTTCTTATTCATTCTTGTTTCATTCCAAACTCTTATGAATTATTTCTTCTGTGGAACAGCAATGGAAACATTTAGCAGAATGTCAGAGCTGCTTTTTTTCCATACAATGAAAGTTGATGGTGACCAGGAACCTTTAAGCTCCAAAAAGCAATACTCCAAAATGTACAACTTTAAAACAGCTTAAAATTAATGTTGACTAACTTTTCACATTATTTCTCCTGTTTGATGGAGTATAATCGAAATGACTCCTTATCTGCATAGCTCTATGTTACTGCTAATTTTTAAAGGTTCTGAAATTCATTTGTATTAGCTTAGTGAAAGCAAATCCGAACAATTAAATGCATTATTTTCACATTGGGGGCTTGTCGTCATGAGTCTGCACTTTCACAGCCATGATGAAAAGGGGTTACGCATTGAACGTGGGAAGTTTCCCATCCTTCACCTGTTTACGCCTTTACCCACGTCTGACGGCAAACAGTGCGACATGTCCCAGCTACAGACAGAGCGTAATCTTAAAACCCATGGAGGATTCGTTACGGCATATTTTCTTAAAACGAATGGACCCGGATTATGCACTGCAAACCACTGATAGACTGTGAATCGATTAAAAAAATTCACTAAATAATAGCACAGTTTTCTGTGATTAATAATAATTAATCATGGTACATAGTACATTAAAAAAAACATCAAAATATAATCATAAATATTTTTACTTTATACTTTGTCTCAAAGAACGTGCAAGAAATTGGTTAGTCATCATTTAAATTAATTGTTTAAAATATGTACACTGGGTGCCAATAATAGTGTACAGATTTGCTGTTTCGGAAGGAAATTATTACTTTAATTCACCAAAGTGTCATTCACAAAGTCTAGTCAGGACATTACTGAAAAATAATATTTTTGATAAAATCTAGACAGGCCCCATATCCAGCAGCCATCACTCCAACACCTTATCCTTGAGTAATCATGCTAAATTGCTAATCTGGTACTAGAAAATCACTTGCCATTATATCAAACACAGCTGAAAGATATTTGGTTCATTAAATGAAGCTTAATGTTGTCTTTGTGTTTGCTTTTTAGTTGCCACAGTATGCGATAGACTGGCATGTCTTAAGGTCATTTTAGGTCAAAAACGGCAAAAAATAAATCGTTTTCTCTAGAAACTCGTCAGTCAATCATTGTTTTGAGAAATGAAGGCTATACAATGCTTGAAAATGCCCCAAAACTAAAGATTTCATACAAAGGTGTCCACCTACAGTCTTCATACACAAAGGTCAACTGGCTTTAACAAGGACAGAAAGAGATGTGGAAGGCCAGATGTACAACTAAACAAGAGAAAAAGTACATCAGATTCTCTAGTTTGATTCTAGCTGCTCAACACCAGTTTCATGTACAACAGTAAAGAGAAGACTTAGGGGTGCAGGCCTTGTGGGAAGAATTGCAAAGAAAAAGACACCTTTGAAACAGAAAAACAAAAAGAAGTGGTTAGAGTGGGCAAGGAAACACAGAGATTGGACAACAGATAATTGGAAAAGAGTGCTATTGATCTTAACCCCATTGAGCATTTGTGGGATCAAATAGACACATTTTTACAGGTATATATCTGGATCTTAATGGAAAGGAGGAGGAGAGAACCGGCTTGACAATATAAATGATCATGACCCAGCCCCGCCCTCCGCCCTGCCACAACATCTTTGATACAAGTATATGTAGGCATGCCATAAAATCAGACATGAATTAAAGTTGGGCAAAATCAAATAGTAGTAGTATCAAATGGGCAGATTCAAATCATTTCAAGCTTCATTCACCAGATAAACTTAAGTGTGCATTGCCAATGCATTATTAGACACTATACATACAGATTTAAAACAAATTGAATGCTGAAGTTTTATTTGCCGAAGTTAAAAATCTAAAACTCAGAATTTCTTCTTCTGCCATTCAGACTCTATCATGGGTCTCTCTCTCGCAGTTTCTGGTTACAGCTTGCCCGTATCTCTCCCACACCTGGCTCACCACTTGTGAGTAAAGTAAATCCGCTTGCATGTTTATTAAGCCTGGGACATGTGTTGTGTGAAATGAATAAGCGTGCACTGCACTACACAATCAGTTTCTGTTCTAGGATGTGCAGTTGAGTCAAGCTTTTGTTTTTTGGCTGAACATTTTCTTTAATCTGCCTCTGTGGCTTTGAATCAGAGTTTTTGAACATACAGTAGTATGCCTGAATCCTGAATCCTTATACGTTCAGAAAAGACAATCTTTTTGCGAAGGGGCTGCAATCCAGCTGAGAAACGTCCAATTCTCCACTGCACACTTTTTCACAGGTCTAAATAAGTCTATCCATTAAGACAGATTCATCGAACAGTTATACACAAGCAAAACCTTTTCTCACAGCTCACAACACTGAACTTAATTCAAATGGGAAAGTGGTGGGTTGAAGGAGATCCCAGTAAAAAAAGCTAAATTAAGATAGAGGGATGTGTAATGAAAAGGAGGGGTATGTAGGGAAAAATATTGACTTGGTTGTTTTTGACAAAACCTTTCTCCTAGGACCATCTCACACTGAGAATCTTGTGACACAGACCCATTTTTGCACCAAAATTGTTAGAATTGAGTGTTGTTTTATTGAATGTGTGCATATTTTGAGCAACAGAATTAAGAAAATGGCGGTGTAGAGGCAGGGAATGTAGATAAATGAGAAGGCTGCTTTGAGACTCAAGTTGGCTTAGATGCGCAGATATCTGGGATACTCAGAAGTAAACCTGTCAGCACTGAAGTTTTGACATTGGGGACTAACTAGATTGGGTTTTTAACTCCCTGTTTTATCTTAACCAGCACTGCATGCACAGTTGCCTCTGAATTTGACTAACTCTCCCATTCTTACTTGTACAAAATTGTTTGCAGGTCTGTGATTCCTTTTGTGCCTTTTCATTCACCCGCTCTCTATTATTCTGTTCTTACAATGACACTTTCACCTTCTTAACTGTGAATCTATGGCTGTGTCTGAAACCTAACGCAGCTGTCTTGCTACCTTGCTGCAGATTCAGACATTAATTATACAGGCTGAGCTTTAGACTAAACCAGTAAATATTTAGTAACTAGGGGTTGGCTATATGACCAAAATCTTATATGCCAACATGAGTAATTTTATATCATAATAACAATATAACCATATTGTAATGCCTATTTTTTGAAACTGCAGTCAGTGAATTAAATACTTTATAAATGAAAACTGCTTCCTCGTTATTTGGAACAAACAAACAATGTCTCAGTAAATAAAGAATAATCATCCTTGCCAAAATGCTAAATATAACAGTATGCCACATTTCATTTTAAAATGTTGTTTGCAATATTATTATCATTATTATTACATTATTATAAACTTTGCTCAAGAAACTTAAGATCTACTCAAAGCAATGCGACAAAGGAAATAAAACATGTAAAAAATAATGATAAATCTAACAAAAACAAACACCTCTTGAAGAAAATAAATATCACTTCTTGCAATAATATTGCATAATATACTTTTGCATGCTTCATTTTGAGTTGGTGACACAGATTGCTTTTATTATGAGTGATTATTGTCATGCGAACCACTGATGTCACACCTGTTTTAGGTACAACTCCTCTTCATTTTCTTGACCTGTTTGGGACTCCTCCCATTCTGTGGAATTAAAAAATGTTCAATGCTGGATATACCCTGCCCAAGTTTCTTCAGTTCTCTCAGTCTCACTTGAAGCCCTGCCCACTGATAGATAAGCACATGCTGCACACATGGATATTTACATGTTGTGATATACAAAATATAGCAAAATCTTTATCGGTTGACACTTTATATCATCGCCACAATATTTATATCGTCATATCACCCAGCCCTACTACAATATTTGTTTCTCTGTAGAAATAGATTGATTTTTTTTTACATTTATAAATAATTGTACTTCCTTCAGCCACTCCTCCAGATGGCATTTTTATTCTTTCAGTGAACAGCTGATTCTGACTTAATGTAGTTATCTTAATTGACAGGATGTTACACAAATATTGCATTCGGATGTGCCATTTAGAGTGCAACAGTGACCACCCACTTTTTCAGCCATATTGGTTCCAGAAGTATGTATTTTTTTTTCATTGGGATTTCATGAAATCCTCCATAAAATAACCACACCATCCAGCTCTGAGGTGAATCACAACATTATACACTTTGATTTAAAGCAAAAAAAAAAAATTTGAAAATTATACAAAAAGTAAAATAAGTTGCAAATGACATAATTGAATTAAAAACAATTGAAAAATGTAAAACTCAGAATACTGCCTGCGAAGGCAGCATTTTACATATTTCGGATACATCCTACTTTTTCTCCTTTTGCCATCCATCCATCCATCCATCCATCCATCCATCCCTGCTCTAAATCATTGGCCTCAGAAGAGTAAACTTGTTCCTCTCGCGGCTCGCCTACAGAGTTGAACATGCTCTCTCATGCTCTGTGAAAGTTGTTGACGGAATTAAGGTTTGAACAGTCTGCTAAAATCTCTCTATAACTATTTAAAACTGCTCTACTGGGAGATTTTTGTTGTTTATGAAACTGCTTATAGTTGATGTTGATATTGGGGGAGAAGAGAGACCATATTTTTTGTGTCTTGAAGTACAAATTTGGAGTGCTTGATCTCTTAAGAAAGAGCTGTATGTGTGTTTTTAAACATGAGGAAATCCAGCTAACTCAACTGACTGTTTGGACAGCACTCTATCAGACTGAGGACAGTTATAATTAAGCAATATCATGCAAGCAAGAGTGTTGTTGCACTGAAAATAATCCGTAGGTCATAACAGCAATGCTCATATTTTGATATTCGGTATAACAGCATGATTGCGAGTGTGATAAATTTAGAGTAACTTATGTTTCAGACAAATTTGGCCTGTTAGTTTATATAGTTTTCCTAGTCCAATGAAAAAGAAGCCAAATCAGTATCAATCATAGAGTTTCGCCAAGCAACACAGTTGGAGTTTCAATGTCAGACATCTTATTGAGAGCTGTGTTGCCCGTTATCATGGGAATTGAGGATGATGTCCAGTGCTAGAGTCACTGCAAATTATAGCCAAAGAGCTAAGCATTAACACTGGAGATCTGTATTATAAAGATACATTTGATCTGATTTTAAATCTAATTATTCTTCTCCTAAAGCCCTAACTAAATTTATTAATTACAAGGAAACACTTCCTGGTTATTGAATGTAATGTTTCTTTGTCAAGGTCACAAGCAGTCATTCTTTACTGATACTCCATATTTCTCAATAGCTTGTAACCTGATTTAGAAATTCCAAATAATATTCAAAACAAACCTACAGACTAAATCAGAAACTTTAAAAGTGCATATTCATCCCATTGTAATCTTTGTATCCCATTTTCTCTGAGTTAAGCATGAAGCCTCTGGGCCATCAACAGTAGCTCATACTGGGCTTTTTGTTCCTTATCTCCGGACTTGCTCACATAGCTGAGGGCTTTACAGTGATCCTAGCCATCCCCGCTGTTAGTGTGCTGCTGTGACATGGCCTCTTTGCATATGCCAATTAATGCAATCAGCCTCTAGATTGATGCACACATCACTTGTGGATCTCCCTAATTAAGATTATGTCATTATTAACTGACCCTCATGTTGTTTTAAACATCTATGACTTTCTTCCATGGAACACAAAAGGAGATGTTAGGCCAAATTATAGCCTTAGTCACCATTCACTTTCAATGCATTGAAGAATATGCAAACATACCGAATAGTGTTCCACAAAAGAAAGTCATACAGGTTTGGAATAACATGACGGTAAGTATATGATAACAGAACTATCCAGTCTTCTTGACACAGAGTTGCGTGTTAAGCAGAACATCATATGCTTGCTTGTTTTGTTATGGGACATTAATAAAAGATCCAGTCCAAATGTTGTGTGAGAAGAGCCACCTCTGTTGATGAACGCCATTGGCAGAGAGTTCACGCTCTGGGCGCTGAGAACAGCCTTGGTGCTATTTATAGCGTAAATCGTGTGTGGCAATGGTGGGTGAGCGTGGCTGATGCCAAGTGAATGATTTGTGCCCAGGGAAGTGAAGAAGGGGCGGACTGGGTGAACACATCAAAGCGGATACAATTAGCCAAGTAGCTATCAAAGCGTTAAGAGAGCTCTGGATGCTGCAAAATGTTGATGATATGCGTGATTGCATCATACACATATCACACACGCAGTGGTGCGAACAGTGCACACTCAAGAATTTCAGAATTGCAATGTGGGGTTTGACCTTCCTCACAAATAAGCTGCACATATATAAGGTCAACATGCAATCAACATTGATGCTATTTACTGTCATTCCTGGTCGTATAGAACTGGTCCTAAAACCTGCTAAAGGATTATCATTTTCAAGCAGTGGGTTCCTTCTTGAATTTGTAAAGGGTATTTTAGAAGTTTTCAGTTTTGTAATGTTTTTGCTTTCCTAAGTGTGTGGTTATTGAGAAAGTTTTTGAAAGTCTCTGTTTTCGGTGGAGGGAAATGCCATTCCAGTGTGAATGAAAGGCGCAAATGTAGCAAAATCAATGCATTTTCAATAGTAAACAGTTTAGCGTGGATGTGGCCTTGCTTGAAGGGACTTTTCCCATTTGTTTTTAACATACTGTACATTACACACATTCATGCCTCAAACGTGAATTTTGAAACTGTTTCATCCTTTAAAAACAAGGACTGGTTGTCCATTGAATTAAACATTCATCAACCATGTCAAGTTGATTCAAAACTGAGGTTCCTTGTTACTTTGTCAGACCAGATTGCTTTTGCAGATCTGGCAACATTGCTTTCGGATTTGCCAACTAATTGACTCTTCGCTTAGCTCCGCCCCACTTGGTTACCATCGCTCGCGCTTTGCTGAACTTCCCAAAGGAATGATTGGGAGATTGCTGTGGACAGTGCAGTTTTTGGCAGTTCTTACTTGGACTGGAATGAAGAGTGACGTTGTAAAGCATTTTGTCTGATGTTTTTGAAGATTTATAAAAAAAAAAAAAATACTACATGTATACTCTCTTGGTACCTCTTGACACTAGTAAAAGTGACCCAGAAACAATATTTTTTGCATTTTTTGGATAATTTCTGTAAAATTCTGCATAAAACTACATAAAAACCCTTTATTCTCATAGACTTGTTGGAAAAAACAAGTCTACGAGACTTGTCAGAGAAATGGTAGATGGCAACATTTGCTAAGATAGGATTGGTCAGAAATGCTTTTATGGTGGGTTTTAGCAAAGGTCCATTAAAGTTATGACTGACCAACTATATTGTGTATGATTCTTCATTTCACATTATTCCAAAGATAAAAAGTTTATCATTTGTATTCTTTCATAAAAATGTAAGTCAAAAAATAGTTTTTTACTAATGTCACCGAGCCCTCTTATTTTGCAACCACTCCCTTCCAAACATCTGGCTACATTATGGTATGGAACATCTACATATCACCATTCGATTTTAACCATTCAATTAATTGCTGATGGATAAAATCAAGTCCCTTTCTAATTTCTTTCTCATTGAATATCCTGTTCACTTAAAATCATGTCAGACTTTGTAAGTAAAATGGATTATGAATAAAATTTCAGGTTGATTTTGATGACCAGGTTCATGTGTTTGTTAGGAAAGGAGGCCTGGATTTAGAGTTCAAGCCCCTGTCATTGTCTGAAACACTAGTGGAAGAAATTTCCATTTGCAGCTAAAAGAAGCCAGATAAGCTGATACATGTGCAAGTGTTTCTTAGTCAAGGAGCCAAATGCAGCAGTGGTGCATGTGTGAATCCAGCTCTTATATAAATTTGCCTCTACAGGATTCTTCAAGAGATGTTTGCATGTGTTTCAGTGATTGTCACTATTCCAGTGTAGAAGCACAAATTATTTCAACATTAAAGGAGAGAAAGAAAAGTGAGTGAGGGTGCCTAAAAGAGGTAGAAAAAACATTGAGAAAGATTATTTAAAGGGGTTACAGTCCTCAATGTATTTCTGTAACATGATTATATCGTTTTTATACTAAGTCATGTTTTATAACATGTTTCCATATTAACCCAGTAAATAAATGGTATTTCAACATTTTATACTTCCTAAATGTTCTATATTGCAACCTTGGGGGAAAAAGTTTCATATATCAGTGTTGATTTCACAAAACAGGCCAACAACTTTAAAACCTATTTGGTTTAAATCTAATCTTCATCTGGAATCAGATCACACATCTTTGACAAAGTGACTAAGAGGGAAATCTCAAAGAAGCTTAGTGAGCACAATATAAAATTGATAAGGGATAATTATGTAATGGGATCTTCTAAACATTAGATGAGGTGTTATGCAAGGTTGAAAGTCTACCGTGATGCATCTGTTTATTAGCTGTGTTGTGCTGTTGTCAGAAATAGTCCTGATTTTCTTTTCTTTTGTGTGTTTCACAGGTTTTTTGGTTGTCAACTCTGCAACTGGCCTACACAGTTACCGCTACTCTTCCACCATGCTTAATTTGCGGCTTCCATCCATTCCCTTCTCCCTCGCTCCATGCCTTTCCTCTCTTCTCCTCCTGATCTTTCTCTTGGGCCTAACCCATCTCTCTCAGGCCAGTCCTGATGTGTCCCATAGCAGCCCAGGGAACTGCTCAGGGGAAGACAGCTGTTCTGAAGGTGTAGTCCTGCCGGTATGGAACCCCCAGAACCCCTCTGTGGGCGACAAGGTTGCACGTGCCATTGTCTACTTTGTGGCCCTCATCTACATGTTCCTAGGCATGTCCATCATCGCAGACCGGTTCATGTCTTCCATCGAGGTCATTACCTCTCAAGAGAAGGAGATAACGATCAAGAAACCCAATGGCGAAACCACCACGGCGACCGTTCGCATCTGGAACGAGACCGTGTCTAACCTGACCCTCATGGCTCTGGGATCTTCAGCCCCTGAGATCCTGTTATCTGTGATTGAGGTGTGTGGGCACAAATTTGAGGCTGGTCACCTGGGGCCAAGCACAATTGTGGGCAGTGCTGCCTTCAACATGTTCATCATCATTGCCATCTGTGTTTACGTGGTTCCAGACGGCGAAGTGCGAAAAATCAAGCACTTGAGGGTTTTCTTTGTGACGTCAGCCTGGAGTATCTTCGCCTACATCTGGCTTTACTTGATCCTGTCGGTCTTCTCTCCTGGTGTGGTGGAGGTTTGGGAGGCTGTCCTTACCTTCCTCTTCTTTCCACTCTGTGTTGTTCAGGCCTGGATCGCTGACCGTCGGCTGCTGTTTTACAAATATGTCCACAAGCGCTACCGTGCCGACAAGAATCGCGGCATCATCATTGAGACAGAGGGCGATGGCATGTTTACAAAGATGGATATGGAGATGGATGGCCAAGGCGCCAACTCCCACCACAAGGAGGCCCTTGATGGCATGCTGGCCGGAGTAGAGGAAGGAGGAGGTGGTGGAAGTGGAGGAGAAGAAGAGGAGGCCAGAAGGGAAATGGCTCGGACACTGAAAGAGCTTAAGCAGAGACACCCGGAGAAGGACATGGAGCAGCTGATCGAGATGGCTAACTATCAAGTCCTAGTGCAACAGCAGAAGAGTCGAGCTTTCTACCGCATTCAGGCCACACGCATGATGATCGGAGCAGGGAACATACTGAAGAAGCATGCTGCAGACCAGGCCAGGAAGGTTGTGAGCTGCCATGAGGCTGATGCTCAGGAAGAAGACCCTCACACCATCTATTTCGAGTTTGAGTCCTCCCATTACCAATGCTTTGAGAACTGCGGCTCCTTAAAACTCTCAGTGACCCGACATGGTGGAGAAAGTGGCTGCACTGTTAAGGTAATAATTGAATCGACACAATCACAGGTTTTACTCTCTGTACATAGTTGTACTGAGATTATGTACTGTATGTCTTTGTACTGGGATTATAATTTTCCATGGCCAGAAACCCTTTATGAAAGTCCTAAAAGCAAGACAAGAATCTCAAAGCTATTTTAAATAACCTGAATTTGCGTTTTTTAAACGTTTATCAGGTGTTTGTTCACAAAAATAGGAGTGTAGTGCTTTCCAGATGGTACTCTCTTTAACAGACATCTTGGAGACGTATGTTTGCTTACTGTATGCAATGCTCACCTGCTGATAAAAGTTAAATCATAGTAGACTCCATGTATAAGAATTATTATGACTTTTCCATACATTTTTCCTCACAGGAATATAAAAATATTTATTGCATTCTCAGCTCATTATCTGTATGACTGTACGAACTGTCCTGTATCTAGGTTGACTATCGCACAGAGGACGGCACAGCTAATGCAGGATCAGACTATGAATTTGCAGAGGGTACCCTTGTCTTTAAACCAGGCGAGACAGTGAAGGAGATGACAGTTGGTGTGATTGACGATGACATATTCGAGGAAGATGAGCATTTCTACGTACACCTCAGCAACCCTCGGGTTGTCCACCGTGCTGAGGTCGCCATTCTTAATCCGAATGCTGTGTCTCCCGGCAACAGCATTACAGGGTCCAGCCACGTTCCCCCTAAAGCCGCCTTGGGAAATGTTCACACTGCCACAGTGACCATCTACGATGATGACCACGCGGGTATCTTCACGTTCGAGAGCAATTCCACACGAGTAAGTGAGAGTGTGGGCATCATGCAAGTGAAGGTCCACAGAACATCTGGAGCTCGGGGGAAGGTTGCAGTACCGTACCACACCACAGAGGGCACCGCCAAGGCCGGAGAAGACTATGAGGAGGTGACTGGCAAACTGGAGTTCCTCAATGATGAGACTATGTAAGTGAAATATAATTTAGTATTTACAACCCTGAATATGTTTTATAAATAATTTGTCTAATGTGCGAGGATTTGAAGGAGAAAGGTACTTTTTTTCACTGCTAAGCTGATTGTCATGCTCCATACTAAATTTTTATTCTACCCCACACTATAAGTATTTACTTAACTGGCTATGGGGATGTACATCATTTTTAGTATGTTTAAGATGTCGGTACCGGGATATACTTCCACATCATAAAATTGTGTCTTGATACCATAGACCCCTTTGTTCGCATTGTGTTTGCATTTGAATGCAAGCATTAGCATCTAGCTAAATTAATAATGTTCATAAATTTTTAAAATGCCGTGACAGATTTTCCCTACCATCTTTTTACAATTAAAAATGACAAAAGCATATTACTCATCTTTTATTGCTCAAGGGGTTAATATTAACCCAAAAAAACATTGCATGGATTCATATTTCAAAAGCTGCTGAAAATAGTTAACCATTCAGGCACTTTTTGCTTACTGTTATTAGTGCACTACGTTTTAGGAATAACTACTATTAATCTTGTCCAGTTACCCATAAAAATATTTATGGACAAATCACACTTTAGAGCAGGGTTTACATGAAAAAAAAAAAGAGACAAATCTAACCCTAAAACAGAAATAGATGATAGCCATGTAGAGGCACATATACAGTATGAGTTAGAGCATTAGAGCCAGAAAGAGAATAGATAAAGTGCAAAGGATAAAGTTGAAATGATGTGTGAAGACTGGCAATGAGCAAGAGAGGGGGAGATGGAGAATGACAAAGATGTGGAGTCTTTTCTCAATCCTGAAGATCGATATTGACCTGCACATCAAGCACATAGCGCTGCTATGGATCTGGGGTAAGCAGGCCAACTGTAAAAGAGAACATGCTGGAAGCGGAGAGAGAGAGGCGGGTGATGTGAATGGCGCCTGGCTTATCAGGTTGTAGGTAAAACACTTAAATAGCTTTTGGGAGGAATGTAGCATTCTGAGTCATATATAGAGAGAATTTACATGAAACATGAGATATCTGACAAATAAAGTCACACATTCCATTTTTTTTAAGTTCCAGTGGTTTGTATGTTATGACAAGGAACAATTTGACTGCATATACATGCACAAGTATATTCCAATATTAATCAGCATTTGGTCATATTCTGATTATTTAAGTGTTGTGTAAATGCATAACCAGGTTACCATACCAGATTAAGCAAATACTTGATTTCTAGATAAATGTGCCTGTGCCTGTTTTAAACAGAATGTTGGGTCTTGTAAACACCTTTTTCAGAATACCCACCATATCTGAACATTCATTTATATTAGTGTAGTCCAAACCCAGCTGATTCTGGTTGATATTAGATATAGACAGTTGTGAAAAATCAAGCTATTGAAGAAACACACTATTTATTTATTTATTTTTCATTTTGCAAACATTAAAAGAAACATCATGGCCTACATTTGTAAGAGTCTCCTGACCTACATTTTACATTTCATCACGCACTTGTGTGTTATTGTTTAAAGAGATGAAAGAGAATGAAAGAAGAAAGTTGATTCAAGGAACTGTACACCCAAAAATTACAATTCTTTCATTATATACTCACCCTCGTATTGTTTCAAGCACTTTCTCTCTTTCATGGAAAACAAAAGGTGCATTTTTGAAGAATGTCCTGGCTGCTCTCTTTCATATTTAAATAAAGTGCATGGGGACTGAGGTTGTCAAGCTACAAAATGACAAATAAGTGCCATTAACGTGTAATAAGTGTCTTCTGGAGACATATGATAGGTTTGTGTGAGGAACTGACTGAATTTTAAGTCTTTTGTCACTTAAATATCTCACTTAATATCTTCCCCTCTGGAAAATTTGGACTTTAAATGAATATTTCACACAAAAATGTTAATTCTGTCATTATTTACTGTAATGCCACTCCAAACCTGCATGACTTTCTTCCATGGAACACAAATCTTGAATTTTTAAAGAGTCTTTACAGGATATATTTGCCATATTGAAAGTGAATAGTAACTGTGGTCTGTCAAGCTCTGAGAAAAATGAATAAAATAAAAGTAATCTAAACCAAATAAAATTTAAAGATAATCGAACTCATGCACTATATTCCTAGTCTTCTGAAGTGATACGCTCACTTTGTGCAATGAACAGAATGAAATTTAAGTCACTATTTACTCTCATATCAACATTAGAGTGAGTAAATCATGACAAAATGTTTTTGTGTGAACAATTCCTTTGAAAATGCTGTGCATGTAACTGTGGCTGATGACATGTTTTAAGCAGACCACAACAAAAGGGAAATGTGAGGAGGGAAGGATGGACACATTGATTGAAGTTATTAGTTGAGAATTGTGACAGCAGCCAAATGAAGAGAGGCATAATGGTGTGTAGGGCATCGTGGGATGGACAGAATTAAACTATGATGTGATGAAGCACAGGCAATAATTCAGATAGAGAGAGAGTGATGAGATGAGAGGCAGGTGCTCTGGCGTAGGGAAAGGTAGAATGAGGGAGGCACAGAGAGATGAGAGGGTGATTTTGATTTGTTGGAATGGTTCACTCAAATTGTTCAATGTGCTGGCTAACTGAAGAGGGTTACATATGTGTCAAGCAGTGTGTGTGTGTGTGCGTGTGCATGTGTGTTTCACAGGGGATGTGACATGATGAAAATCTTGTCTATCATGGAAAGATCGGAGATGTGTTTGAGTGTAAGTTCAGTCCTGTGGGGGTGTGAGTGTTTGTATTTTTGGAGGAGGATGAATGACTGTGCTTTGTGCGAGCTTATGCTGTATCCGTGGATGTGTGTGAGTGTGATCGCTTTTAAGAGCTTGTTGGGGGTTGGGTGAAATTGTGGATGTGTGTGGGCAGATTAGTGAATATGACTGCAGATATGATTTTCTTAGTTTGTGCCCATATGAGAGAAACATCACAGAAATGAGATAAAATGGAGATCAGATGGAGACTTTTGCTTAAGTATGTGCTTATTAGTGTTGATCTAATTGGTGGACCTACATACTGTAGCCATAACCTGCTAAATTAAGCTGGTTGTGCTGGTCGACCAGAATGGACTTTAAAATGCCGGTTAAGCTAGTTTTAGTGACTGCTAGGAACACCAGAATCCCGTTCTGGAGACCAGCATCCAAAACACAACATATGCTATAACTGAGAACTCCACTGTGTTTCCTTAACTCTGAATGAGCAACCTCTGAGCAATATAAAACCTGCAAAAACCTGTTAGCAAGTGTTTTAATTGTGTGTACTTGAAATGTATGTTTCTAAACTTTCAGTGTTTTGGGGTGCTTTGAACTTCAATGTTCCATTGCAAGTAAGTCCACTCGGCTGGATACAAGTACAGCTCCAATTTATTTGAATGGGGAAAGACTGAACTCTCCAAAGCGTTTAGTAAAAATTCCAATCAAGTAGCAAATTTCAAATCAGCTGTAAAATCTGATAACAATGGTATCATAAATTGTGCTTTTTAGCTCAGATCACACTAAAAAAAAAGCTTTTTTCAGGCTGGTCCAGCTAATGTGCATACACATTCTCAATTTGACTAGCAGGCAATTTCTCTATCAAAAGGGTCATTGGCTCTTTTACCTGTAAGATGAACTTCCTTTTCTACACCTGCTATATTGGCCAGTCCAATTTCCCTCATTCATTTAAATGGTGCATCTTAGCTAAACTTTCTCTGATTTCATCCATTGCTTTTTTTGTGTATTCTTATCTGGTTTTATATTTTAGTGCATTTGTATGTATCTGATTAAATTTGTTTGTGAGCGTTCTTCTCTTTGTGAGTCTGTCGGTGAATTTCTGCTGACAAAACATCTGAAGCACCTCTGCCAAACAGCACAACAGAAGCTTAACTCTTATTCCCGGTGCTGTCGTAATTCCAAAGAGCTGACACCCGACAGCAGCAGACCTGGGGATTGTGGCAATGTGTGTGTGTGTGTGTGTGTGTGTGTGTGTGTGTGTGTGTGTACGTGAGCAGGATTGTAAAGGGGGCGCCTGCTTTTCAAGCAGCTAATGAGGAGCCGTGAAGACTGGGCTCAAATTCAAGTGTGCATTTTAGTGTATTCTTTCCTATTAAAGAGGAATGACATACAGTGAATCTTAAACACTCACATTGCACCCTGTGCTCCGATTACAGGACGTTCCTTTCACCCTCTCCCCCACACCCACCATGATTCACTGTGTGTGTTTGTGTTTGTTCTCCTTTTCTCATATGAAGATGAGATTCCTTGCCAAGAAAATTAAGTTGAAATGGCCTGAAGTGGGCTAAGAGTGCGCTTATGCAAGCGCTGATCTCAGTGCAGGCAGAGAACATGCAAAAGGCAGAGGCTTATATGGCACTCTGTGAGAATAAAGAGCAGATCAATACGGAAAGGGTTCCTAAAGGGTTCCGTCGGCTCTGCGAGTTGTGGGGTGTGAATGAATCGATAGTGACCCAGACTCCTGACACAAACAATCTGCATGCTGAACATCACCACTGATTTAAACATGTGGAAACAGGTCTTAAAGGAATTGATCACCCAAAAATGAAAATTCTCTCATAATTTACTCACCCATATGCCATCCCTGATGTGTATGACTTTCTTCAGCAAACCACAAATGAAGATTTTTAGAAGGATTTCTTTTGATTCATACAATGCAATTGAATGGGTGCCAAAATTTTGAAGCTCCAAAAGTCAGCATAAAACTAATCCATATAAATTCAGTGGTTAAATCAATGACTTCTGAAGTGATATGTTAGTTGTGGATGAGAAATAGATCAATATTTTTTTGTAAATGTTTACTACAAGCACTCCTTCCTGCCCAATCAATCTCCACTTCACATTCATCTTGTGTTTTTGGTGATTCCCATTCATAATGTATTTATGCACACACCTACCATATCACTTCTGAAGATATGGATTTATCCACTGGAGTGTTATGAATTACTTTTATGCTGCTTTTACATGCTTTTTGGTGCATCAGCATTTTGGCACCCATTCACTTGCATTGAGAGGGTTTACAGACCTAAAATGTTCTTCTATAAATCTTAATTTGTGTTCTTCAGAAGAAATTAAGTTCATACACATCTGGAATGGCAGGGTGAGTAAATGACGAGATCATTTTCATTTTTGGCTGAACTATCTTTGGGAATACCTTTTAAGATCATGTTTAAATACAGATTCTGTAATGTATGGCATTACTAAAGATGTGTACAGTATTTTTCTTCATCACGTATCCTATGGGCGATGACACCTATTCTAAAGTCAAGAAAATACTCAGGACTTGCAGTTGCACAGTATCAAACATTGAGGGCGTGCATACACCGATCCAAGAACATACACATCCATGTATTAATCCAAACAAACTGTACATTGTTTAATATTTGACATTTTCTTTGAAAATGGAAACCTGCAAGCATTTTCAGAGAGCTCAACTGGAGACAGAACATCTTTGTGTCATTTCATTGCTAAGATTGCTAAGTGCATTTGAAATTAAGTGGAGCAAATCTTTTCTCTTAATAGAGACAGCACTGATTAGCATTTTGTTGTTTGTTTTATTGTTGAAAACAAGTTTCCTGTGCACTTCATCAGCCAGACTTCTCCTCACAAACGCACACACAAATGGGTGAACACAGAAGCCCTGCCAAGCTCTGAATGTTTGAATCACTCTGTTAATGCTTCCACCATAAGCTATGGCTTCATATTCAGTTTAATTGAGAAAGCCATCAAGCACAGTGATTCACCATCAGATTAGTGCATCTTCGTGAAATTATATCTCTTTAATCCTGTAATATCTTTTTATTTACCCTCGGTTTCAGTTTCTCAGTTTTAACATATAATATGCAATATGAGACCCTCAGCCAAGTGCAAGCAAATTTCCTTTAATAAAGCAACATATCCGATTGATCTTACAACCCATAATTTAAAAGAACAGGTATTCTAACCCTCCTGTGATTTGGTAGGTTAAGAGAGAGGATATCTGAGGAGGCTTTGTGTTTATGATATTGTGGCAAGTAATATCAGCATCAAAGCACACCGCGGAACAGCATGAGAATAAAAATGAATCAGCCATTACATTTCAGTCAGTAATGATTATTGGTGTCACGGTCATCACATCAACTTTCAGAAGAGCTAGATTATTCTGAAATTCCGATATTTCTGAGAGATTCATTGTGGCAGCGGGTATGGTGGTGACTTCCAGCTATTCCGGTACTTTCGATAGATCTGTCTCTCATCACATTTCAAAGGATCACACTGAGCATTTTTTTTCCATTTATTCACCCCATCTCATACATACAATCCTTAGCAGATTTTCATCATTCCATTCATTTCCACTGGTGTCAGAAGATGAAGGAGAGAGCTAAGAGACCAGGATATAAACAAAGCTAGAAGCAGATCAATGGAAATGAAGGAGGGCCGGGATTGTGAAATGAATGTTTGAGAATTAATAGCTCTACCAGTCTATTTATTCTTCAGTTGTTCTGAAACCTTTACTGTCAAAAACAATCATAATACACCTTTAAAATAGTTTTAAATGATGCAACTAGAAGAACCAAATGGAACTCCAAACACTCCAGATCTTGTCTAGATTGTGACCAGTGTCAGCTGGTGCTTTTTAAAAGCAGATAAAAAAAGCTAATCAAACTACTACACAAACATTGAAATTTCTTGGTGAAAAAAAAAAAACTGTTTTTGCAACAAAATATCAGATTATGAATGCTGGAATTGTTATGTGTTATGTCAGATTGCTAATAATTATGCGTTTCTCCAAACTGCTGAACACTGCACACAGCAGTGGCGCTTTAACATTTCATATGCTGACAATCACGTACATCATGGTTTCAATTATTGGAAATTTGTTGCGAGGTCCCACCTATCATCATATAGAGAAGGTAGGCTTATAGGCGGAACAAAATTTAATTAATTGAAAGCCCAATGTTCAAAAGCCAATCAGATTCAGATCTAATACAGCACTCATGAGCTCCCATAGATTCCCAGAGAAGCACGGCATCCAGGTGGGAAACAAAATGATGTGTTTTAGGCCTCTTGTCCAATCAGCATCTATTTTTTTCACCATTGACTTCAATGATACAAATTCCGCCATAGACTCCCATTGAAGCACGAGTTCAGTGGGGCTCTATGGGTCATGTACCACTGTCTTCTATAGGCGCATATATATATATATATATATATATATATATATATATATATATATATGTATAGCAAAACTAGTAAGAACAAGTGATCAAGCCCAGCTGCTGTTGTGTTCTCTCAACCCAAATATGGAGCTCCTTCCATCGTCTCTCTTAAAACAGGTGGGCTGTCATTTTCTTACCATTTCACTCTCATAGAACCATCTGATGTTCAGGATGTTTACTGTGATTTGATATAAGTTTTGTTTGAAGACACTACTTAGATTCTACTATTCGTTGTCTTGTGAACAAAGAGCTTTCCTTGGGTGGATGTTTAGCAGAGAATTTGTTGAGGACTTGAGAATTGATGTTAATTGATGCCCACAGGAGACTTTCATTTGAATCTCTCCTTTCTTTCTCTCTTCCCCTACTATCGTACACTCCCTTCCCCACCTCTGAATTATGAATTAATACTTGGCGTTCTGCGAGTGTCTTTTCAGCATGGCACAATTATGATATTCTTGCGAGTGCTTTGAAGATGGGGGCAGAACAATGCAGCTAGGGCTTAGGTTCTATTTTAATTTATCAGAGGAATGGCATTACTGACGCAAAAATCATTTTATCATCCTTCTGTTTTCTGCTCTATCCCTTCATTTAATGGAGATAATTGTGCGTGTTACGTCAATTGGCCCATTACTTCAGAGTTTTTTTTTTAGGTTTGGACTACAGTAATCTTTCCAGTTACAATTATAATTAGATTTTACGGTGCTTTGATTTCAAAAGCTCTATTATCAGAAGAAATCTAACTTATAAATTTGGGCATGTACATTCTTTTTCCTATTACACTTTCAAGTCTATGTTAGTTGTACTTTAATGCTACAAATTCTAATAGGATAAATGTTGTGATTGTGTCTGTTCCAATATAATCCACTCTACTCTTGCCTGTAGTGATATGCAGTATGCATATTTTTAGAGATGCAATGATTGCAATTTTCTTGGCCGATTCCGATTTCCGATTTTTTTCCAAGTGTGACCTGCCGATACCGATTTTTCCCGATTCCGATTTTCTTTCTAAGAACTATTGACTGCATATACAAACAAAATATACCTTTCTTCAATGCAAAATTTAATTTTCATAATAAAATAAATTATTAAACATTACAATTTCCCCCAAACAAAGTTACAGGATCTTCTCTGACTTCTGATATATAAAGTGCTCTGAGACTGGAAAGAGGTAGAAATAACAATTAACTGCAAATGAGTTGCTTTATATAACAAAACAGATGTCATTTTCCACTATTTTTATAAATGGATCTTTTTCTATTTTTTACTCGTCTAACAAAACAATTCCAAATATTACAAGCCTATGAACAAAACTGAAGTGTCCAATACGCTCAACATTGACAATAAGAGTACGTTAGATACCAAATATCAGAGGTAAAACTGATTGCTGCTTCGGGATCGGCTTGTACCTGTCGTTACTCACCCCCGTTTTTCCCGGGAGTCTCCCGTATTTCACTCCCATCTCCCACCCCCCTCCCTTTTTGTTATTTCTCCCGGGAAACTCCCGTAATTTGTATGGCCCAAACCACGTTATATGAATAATCACATCAATATATTATTCCAAGGTTGTCCAGTTGCCAGATCTTGTATGAAACGCATCCTACTCAAGCAATCGACGCACCATACACATTTCTAATCATTTGTGACCTCAACCTGGCAACCAAAACCCAGCTGCTCTGTTGAAATCTACGCAGGCAGTAGATGCGAGAAGTTGAATCAAGCATCACCGGTAGATTGGAGAAGACTCAGCTGGTGCTCCAGCGGAAATTTTTTAAAAATATATATACATGTAAATTTAACAACAGCTGGACGAAAGCATTTAATTTCATATCCCGAAGCCATATCAACAGTACCCACGCCTTTTGCAATGTGTGTCGCACTGATTTTATTATCGGACACGGTGGGAAAAATTACGTTACTCAGCACATTAAATCACAACGGCACAATTTATATGTATTTAGCCTGCCTCTGCCATCCAGCACCCCCCTTCACCTCCCGGATTTGTGTACCCAAATGTTGACAGGTAACAGGCTGCGTGTGTGACATGACACTATGGAGACTCCACTATGGAGAACGGCTGGTCATCCAGGACCATGAATTCCATAATTTTCCTCGTAATTCCTTTGGTCTTTTCGCTTCTCATACCAAGGAAAGATTCGAGAGGATGCTGACTTCTGGCTGGCTCTGAGCTCTGGTTAGCTTAAGCAGCTTAACTTTTTTAGCTTCTTTTTTTAAAATGGGCATTTTCAGCTGGGTGATGGTGTTTTAAGTGTCTAATTAGGTTTGTTGTTCCGAACGTTATCGTGGTGGTTCCCTCACGGTTTACTTTAGCCATTATTATTTTTCACTCACAGTGAAGATCTTCCACGCCAATGTCATGTTTCCATGTGGCTGTGACGTTGTTGCCTGCGCTACCGGTCCGGGCCGAGCATGCGGAAAACCGGCTGATTCCGGTCCCTGGCCGGTCGATCGGTGCATCTCTACATATTTTTGAAGAAGTATCAGTCCTGGCTCACTTGTGGCAATTTTCCACTTTACGTTACGGTTCGACTCAACTCAACTCTGCTCGCTTTACTTTTCTGAGCTTGCGTTTCCATTGCAGTTTAGTGCCTCCTCAGCATGGGTGGGATTATAGGCTGATCGTCATAGTTGCGCCCCTCTACTGTTGTGACATCATTTTTAACACGACACAAACACCAAAACAATAACAACCGCTAGCTGATAGCTACTAGCTCATTGTGCTGCACAAAGCAGTTGTTGCATGGTGATTTTACACAAGAGTAACCGTTAAATTGGCGTGTTTTTTTTAGAAGCAAGTTTTCCAGTAACTGGTCAACTAAAGAGATAACATAACAAAACATACCATCCTCCATCATGGATCAACCCCTCGTTGAAAAGCCTCATTGGTGCCTTAGGCAAATTAAAACATGACCAGAGACAGAAAACAAAATGCTTTTAAACATTTATTAGTTCTTTATATTCATATTACATATGACATCTTAGTTTACTTGTAAAGTTTTTGTTTACTGTGCAAGGGAATCTGAGATCAATACTGTATATACATTCATTGACCACTTTTTTAACATTTATTCATTTGGCAGAAATGATTAGAAACACTATGGTCCTAATAAAGTTCCCGATGTGGTCTTCTGCTATTGTAGCCCATCTGCCTCAAAGTTCGACATGTTTTGCATTCTGGGATGTTATTCTGCTCACTAAAATTGTACAGAGTGGTTATCTGAGTTACTGCAACATTTCTGTCAGCTTGAACCAGTCTGGCCATTCTCTGTTGACTTCTCTCTCATCAACAAGGTGTTTTTGTCCACAGAACTGCCGCTCACTGGGGTTTTTTTGTTTTTGGCACCATTCTGAGTAAATTCTAGAGACTATTGTGCATTAAAATCCCAGGAAATCAGCATTTACAGAAATTCTCAAACCAGCCCGTCTAGCACCAACAACCATGCCACAGTCTCCTGACCCCTATTTGCATGATGTTATGCATTCCACTGCTGCCTCACGATTGGCTGATTAGATAAACAGTATATAGGTATGTAGGTGTACACGTGTGTAGGTATGTAGGTGTACAGGTGCTTCCAATTAAGTGCTCAGCAAGTATATATTTGGTTGCACCAAAGGCCACATCCTTGGCTCAAAAAATCTGATAGTATTGACACGGAATGTGTACTGGTATGTGCATGACTACTCGGTAAGTATCTGAAAGTCTGATGTGTGTACGTGTCGGTGTCCCATTTGTGCTGCCGGAGTGGTGCTGGTGTAGTGGGCTAAAGTACAGAACTGGTCAGCAGAAGGTTGCCGATTCGATCACCACCATTGTATCCTTGAGCAAGACTTTACTCCAGGTGGCTCCCGGGGGATTGTCCCTGTAATAAGTGCACTGTTGCTTTGGGTTAAAGCATCTGCCAAATGCTTACATGTAAAATGCCTACATACTGCCAGTTAATCTCAGAACTGATATTTCTATCTTCTAAATTCTCATTCTGTGCATGTGCATGTGTTCATTAAATGTTCAGGAGCTAGAAATGGCCCCACTCCTCCAACACACAATTGTCATCTTCTCTCGATTTATCTACGTCTACTTCTTCTCATGCGACATCTTGCCGCTTTGCCTTGCCATCCTTCATCACTGGATTTGTCTCGCAGACATTTTTTGTGCCAGCTCTATGAGCAGTTCTGTTTGAAGACTTCATGCATGTGAGTGGAAATGTAAAATTAATAATTTATAAACAGGGTGAACATGCCAGTATTTCTCTCTCTCTCTCTCTCTGTTTTCTTGGCATGATCCCATCACCCTGTTTGTGTAAGTCGAGAGAATGGCAATCAGATGAGCTGGAAAAGGATTTGTGCATTTTGTCAGTCAAAACCTTGCTTGTATGCTTGTGTGTGTGTGCATGTATGTGCAAGTATGCAGACCGAAATAGACATCCACCCACAGGTCATTAGAGACGGTGAGATTGAAGTTGACTACAGGGGAGTGTTGGATAGACTGTAACAGAAAGCGAGACTCTGGGACTGTAGGACATCTCTTTTCTGACGTACTTCATCTTCCACTCTTACCATATTTTAACACTCTCTTGTTGTCTTTATGGGTGTGGTTAGCCTGCCTTTTAAATATAAGTCATCATACCACGCATTCACATGCACACACACCCCCATTACCCACTCTCGCCCTTAAACACATCCCGACACCCACACATCTATTTAGCGCACTGAAATGCTTTTTGTGTCAATGCGTTGGCTGGACCTTTTACGACACTGCGGCTACAAGCATGCATGTGAAACAGAGTCACACTGTTGTATGCGTCCTCCACATTTAAGTGCGGTTGTTTATCCAACGTTATTTGTTTTTCCCTGGTGACAGAGGTCCATGTGCTCATAAACCTACGGTGCAGAAATAAAACAGCGCGGTGTGCTGTGATGCAGTTCACAGGAGCTTATAATGAGCGACCAGTGACTAGCATACTTGTCTCAGTCCACTGGTGATTCTATTGCTGCCATACGCTGCAAGTGTGACAAAAGTGTGTGCTCACAGACAGACATGCATAGACACACAAACAAATACATAATTAAATTCTGTTAATGCCTCTCAGCACTTAGTTGGGAGTCCAGGTGCGGCAATGAAACACACTTGCACACAAACACACATAGACAGAGACACATTACGATATTCTACTGAAGATTGTTTTACATTCACAATTGTGCATTTGGATTTTGGAAACATTTAAGCAAGGTGTAAATGCAAATGTGTTTTTTTTCTGCATATAGCTATGTAAGCTATAGTTATGTTGGGGACTGATGTTATTTACTAGATATTAGGGATGGGACGATCTCTCGATTCAGTTCGATATACAATATGAGGTTCACAGTTCAATATAATTTCTATTTGATATAACACTTAAATGAAAAATATTAAAGAAAATATTTTTTTCTGAAAACATTATAGAGCAAAATACTCATAATTTATCATCAAAAGTTCTATTAAAGTTATTTAATAAACAATATAAATGATCTATATATGAGTTGCTCAGATGCCTTTATCTAAAATATCACAAACAAATACGTTTTTAAAAATAGTGGGGTACATTCAAGCCGATCAGGTGCAGAACAAGCAATAGAATTGAGCAAAACCTGCCCTGAATTTTTAATTTTTTTGTTATCATTATTATAATAAAATTTTAACTGTAAAAATACAAAAATTCTTCATTATATGAATTCATATTATATCTTGAAATTGTATATATACTAATGATATGAGCTATCACTGTTTGAAATAATGTGTAAAATTTAGAGAGTAATAACTTCACAGTTTTCATTCATTTATGTAAGAAATGATTAAAAGGGTCACTTTAAGTGTTTAATGAGCGGCTCACAGTGTTCTGTTTCAGTGAACATTAACGAGAACAGTACAAGTACAGTGGCCTCCATAATTCTTAAATGGAAGAAGTTTGGAACAACCAGGACTCTTCCTAGAGTTGGCCACCCAGCCAAACTGAGTAATCGGTTGAGAAGGGCCTTGGTAAGAGAGTTGACCAAGAGCCCGGTGGTCACTCTGGTTGAGCTTCAGAGATCATGTGTGGAGATGGGACAAACTTGCTGAAGGACAACCATCACTGCAACACTCCACTGATCTGGGCTTTATGGCAGAGTGGCCAGACAGATGCCTCTCCTCAGTGCAAGATACATAAAAAGCACCTAAAGGACTCTCAGACTGTGAGAAACAAGATTCTCTGGTCTGGTGAAATGAAGATTGAACTGTTTGGCCTCAATTCCAAGCGTCATGTTTGGGGGAAGAGTCTAGGGGACTGGTAAGGGTTGAAGAAAAGCAGAATGCAGCAAAATACAGATATATCCTTAATGAAAATCTGGTCCAGAGTGCTCAGGACCTCAGACTGGACCGAAGATTCACCTTACAACAGGACAATAGCCTTAAGCACACAGCTAAGACAACTCAAGAGTGTCTTAGGGACAACTCTGTGAATGTCCTTGAGTGGCCCAGCCAGTGCCCGGACTTGAACCCAATTGAACATCTCTGGAGAGACATGAAAATGGCTGTCCACCGATGGTCCCCATCCAACCTGACAGAGCTGGAGAGGATCTGCAAGGAAGAATGGCAGAAAATCCCCAAATCCAGGTGTGCAAAGCTTGTCGCATCATATTCAAAAGAATTGAGGCTGAAATCGCTGCATAAGGCTGCAATATGGAGTCTGAATAATTTCTGCATGCACTGTATATCGTACCAAACCTACTATATATAAAATATATTTGATATACTGCCCTGCAAAGGCAAAAGACAGTAACTACACATTTTGTCTAAGTTAAAGCTACACTATGTAACTTTTTTTTATTTTTATATCAAAATGTTATTAATAAGAGAGTGCAACAAAAATCCATCTTCCAAACCATTTATTTACCCAAGTACACTTTGGTAAACCTAGAATAATTATATTATATTCTAAATATTTTAGAGCTGTCAGGAGGGATTTCATGGGAAATTGCATACATACGTCATTCACCCGTGTGTTGACGTCATATCCATACACAGAGAAAATAAGATCAGGCTACTGCGTGTGGAAGTAGCTGAAGCTGAAAGTTTGTTGTCTCAATGAATCAGAAAAATTGACCATGGATCATTCAAAATGGCAAACCTTGTTGTAAAAACAAAGAAACCCCAAACAGAGCAGAGTCTACAAGCAAAAAGGGAAAGTGACAGAATTCGTTATAAAACCAACATCGACTTTCAGAGGTGACGACAACTCTGAGATCTGAAAGGATTTAAAAGCGACCAAGAGATGGTAATTATTTGCTTTATAACAGCAATCATTTATATAAATAAATCCTTTAGTCCTAGGCTTGCCAAGGACAAGCAAGACTTGAAATTATGTTGACCACTGGTTTGTAACAATGACAATTTATAAATTAGTTACAACCATGGCCAGAATATCATGCAGTTATAAAAAATTTACCATGTTTGACCTTATCAGACTAGCAATCGTTATGTCTGATGTTAACGAACGTTGCCTAACTTTTGTAACATAATTTACTTCAAAACAACAGCATAAGATATGGCACTTATCTGCTCAGATGACATGTTTTCAGATATCCATCTTTTCTTTTTTTTCATTATTTATTTTTCCATTCATTCTGATGTCCTGTATGCAGTGTACACCGGTGCCTCGAACCACATTCATCCGCACAGAGGAGCAGAGCCGAACCACAACCAAAACAATGTCCTTCTGCAAGATGCATGCAGTTTTATTTTTTAACCGCTAGAGGGCCAAAAGTTACATAGTGTATTATTAGTTATGACCAAAGTCGGGTTGCTTAGACAACATGATCATAAAGTAAATCGTTCATAAAAAAGTGAATGTACCCTTAAATTAACCCCATTTTATCGAATTACTTACAAACAACAAATTTCTACTATGATCACCTTTCCCGCTAGCATTATTGATGCAGGTTCTAATCCCATGTGAACCAGGAAGTAATTGTGTTCATGTGAACAATGGTGAGTGCGATTCGGAGCATGCATTTTCTCTATGAAATTATTATTTTTACTCCACTGACAGTTATTTTTAGGATTGGGATTGTTGTAAGGTTAATAAAATATGCATTAACTTTGGCTTTGTGACATGAATCAAAAATAAAACACACCTCGCTTTTGGCGCCACCTTGTGAAAATTTCAACCATAAACTGGTATACAACACTTCAAGCTTCCGCAACTTGGGGCAGTGGTTAGTTTTGGTAGGCACAACCCGATTTCAGAAGCAGAACTTTTGACCTTCTGTTTCTGTATTCACAATGTGAACAGTCTGGTGATTGAAGAGATGGGGGTGGTCTGTTTCAGTGGCCTTACTTTTAATTTTTTACATACAATTTTTGCAGGCACTTTTATACAAAGAAACACAAGGTACTTACTCTATATTTTCAGTATGTGTGTTCCCTGGGCGGCATGTGGATAAAAAAGCAGAGGGGAGTAGATACAGTGATAACTGGGACAGAGAGAGTTGTGGCTGTGAGTTGGGTGGTGAATGGGGTATCCAGGCTTTTGTGTGGCCCCCCTCTAGCTCCATCCTTGGCCTACACTACAATGCGAAAATACTGCACTCTTACACTGCACTCACACTCTTATTACAATATAATTACATTTTCTGAGTCAAATGTAGATCATTCCAGTTTAACGCAAATTTTCTAGATTTCATCACAGGTTCTTTTAAGCCTGTTGGCAAGAACTTTAAAGCTCCCATTTTTGCATTACACTGTATGGTCCAGAAACATTTTGATGAGAAAATAAGAAAGGAAGCGATTAAGGAAGATTCATACTATAGCCAAAATGGAATAAATCTTTTGCTAACTTGCTGTGGATATTTGCATACAGTCACCCAATAAAATGCAATTTTGTGGTGTTATGACTGGGTGCAAACCGAGCTTTCTTTATGTGATTATTTATATAGCTGTCCCCTTTTCTGTGTTTTATAGAATCCTTAGAAGTTATAATTAGGCCCCATAGAAACAAAGGGAGATGTGGGAGATTTACATTTTCTGTAATACCAGGGAAGATGAGGGGGGAAAAAGATGATAGATGGATCTCCATTAAAATTTGCTCCTATCTCCCTCTCTCTTACTCTTTCTTCATGGTCCTTCTATGCCCTGTCTGGCTCGCACCCACATGGTTTAAGTTAAAACAATCAGGGACTACAGAAGTATATGATTCCAGTTCCAGGGAGTGAACTATGCTCAAATTAATTACATTCTTCATCTCATCATATCTCAGATCTCTCATTCCCTTGTTCTCTTCTCTCTCTCTCTCTCTCTCTCTCTCTCTCTCTCTCTCTCTCTCTCTCTCTCTCTCTCACACACACACACACACACACACACACACACACACACACACACACACAACACACACACACACACACACACACACACACAAACACACCTCTTGTAATTATGAGTCTTGTCTCTGAAACTGAGATGATCCCTAAAGCCCCCTCTCTCTCTCTCTTCTTTCTCCTCTTTAACTACCTTTCTCTTAGTTCTTAATAAGCATGTGATATTGTTATATAGTACTTAAAGGGGCAAGCAAATCTAAAATTTTGTGGTAATCAATGTTCCCCGTCTGTCGCTCACTTCGACATTGTGTCGAAGAAGTGACACTAGGGGTCTCTCTTGAGCACCAATTATACCTCTGATCTATGAAATAAGGCCAATGAGAAGTTGGCAGACAGAATTGGCATGTTCCGCCCCCCGGACATACGGGTTCAAAGGTGGGGAAATGCATCTGTTTCATTCAGAAATTTCCTCCGGGTTGCGGTACCCACAGTCTAAATAACAGAGCTATTTCCTTTGTCTCTGGGTCACCTGGCCCGCAAATGCCGTTCTCACGGCACTCTGCTGCCAGACCTCAACAGTCCTCTGGACGCGGACCCCCCGCCTCAAGCCAAGCCACGACTGTCCCCTGGCCGGCCGGTTCTGACAAGTCTAGAGAACGCCGTCGCTGGACCTCCTCCTCAGTCACTAACCCGCCCCCTGCCGGGTGTGCGGAGCAAGGTAAGTGCTTCGAGTCTTTTCTCAGCACCAGAGCCTCGGGATGCACTTTTGCTTCCCGACGCCGTACTACCTGCTCCACCCCACTGCGAAGCCCCGCCGGGTACGTCAAAAATAATCGTCCCTTTAGTACCCCTAGCGCGGAGCTTGGATGCGTGGCTTTCACTTCCCAACCCATCTTGCTGGCTGGCCAGGACCATCCGACTCGGTTACCCTTTTGCTCAAAGATGCGATAGAGCCTGTCCCTCCAACCAAAATGAAGAAGGGTTTCTACAGCCCTTACTTCATCGTACCCAAGAAAGGTGGTGGCTTTCGACCAGCTTATGACTGATCTTTTCAACCAGGCCTTACACAAACTCCTGTTCAAAATGGTCACGCAGAGGGGCGTCACCTGAAGGACGTGTACTTCCACGTCTCAATACTGCCTCGACATCGACCCTTTCTACGGTTCGCATTCGATGGCCAGGCGTATCAGTACAAGGTCCTCCCCTTCGGCATGTCCCTGACCCTCGCATCTTTACGAAGGTCGCAGAGGCATCATTTGCATACTCAACTACCTCGATGACTGGCTCATCCTGGCCCACTCCCGAGAGTTAATATGTGCCCACAGGGCCTAGGTGCTCAGGTACCTCAGCCGTTTAGGGCTTCATGTCAAGTGGGAAAAGAGCAAGCTCGCCCCGGTTCTGAGCATCTCTTTTGTCAGTCTCAATGTCAGCGCGCCACACCAACGAGCGTGCACAGTCAGTGTTGAAATGCCTCGCCA
Source organism: Moxostoma hubbsi (assembly GCA_032164185.1). Taxonomy (NCBI): domain Eukaryota; kingdom Metazoa; phylum Chordata; class Actinopteri; order Cypriniformes; family Catostomidae; genus Moxostoma; species Moxostoma hubbsi. The sequence goes on from JAVLUX010000042.1 coordinate 11,910,764, forward strand.
CTTTCAGGTCAGGCACAAAAAATTTTCCAGAAGCTCCTGGGGATACGGCATCCTCCGCGGAGGTCGCACCGCTGGGGTTGATGCATATGAGACCGCTTCAGCACTGGCTAAAGACTCGAGTCCTGAGACGAGCATGGCACCACTGCACGCACCGTGTGATGGTCCCCCCCACCTGGCGCCAATCATTCAAACCCTGGAAAGACCTACGCTTTCTGCAGGCAGGAGTCCCCTTGCAGCAGGTGTCCCGATGCGTCCTGGTCACGACCGACGCCTCCAGATTGGGTTGGGGCGCCGTGTACAATGGGCTCGCAGCTATGCTGGCACATCAACTGCCTGGAAGTTTCTCCCACTAGTTTAGGGCAAACACATTTTGATCAAATCAGACAGTACCACCGCAGTAGCGTACATAAATCACCAAGGCGGCGTATGTCTCAACTCGCCCGTCGTCTCCTTCCTTGGAGCCAGCTCAAGTTGCTGCGTGCCACTCAGATCTCCGGCAACCTCAATGTGGTAGAGGACGCGCTGTCACGAAAACGCTTGCCCAGTGCAGAGTGGAGGCTTCACCCCAGTCGGTCCAGCTGATTTGGGAACGGTTCGGCAAGGCTCAGGTAGACCTGTTCGCCTCCCGAGAGACCTCCCACTGCCTGCTCTGGTATGCCCGAACAGAGGCTCCCCTCAGGGCAGACGCACTGGCACACAGCTGGCCCACGGGGCTGCGCAAGTACACAATTCCCCGAGTGAGCCTTCTTGCACAGGTGCTATGTAAGGTCAGGGAGGATGAGGAACAAGTCACTCTATTGGCTCCTTATTGGCCCACCCGGCCTTGGTTCTCAGACCTCATACTCCTTGTGACAGCCCCTCCCTGGCAAATTCCCCTGAGGAAAGACCTTCTTCTCAGGGACGGGGCTCTGGCATCCACACCCAGACCTCTGGAACCTCCACATCTGGCCCCTGGATGGGAGGTGGAAGATCTAGCTGATCTACCACCTACTGTCGTAGACACGATCAACCAAGCCAGAGCCCCTTCTACCAGGCAACATTATGACAAGTGGTGCTTGTTCGCGAATTGGTGTTCTTCTTGGGGCGAAGACCCACAAAGGTGCGCAGTCAGGTCAGTGCTCTCATTTCTGCTAGAGAGGTTGGAGGGAAGGCTGTCCCCGTCCACCTTGAAGGTGTATGTAGCTGCCATTGCATCCCACCACAACGCAGTAGACAGCAAGTCTTTGGGTAAGCATGACTTGATTATCAGGTTCCTAAAAGGCGCCCGGAGGTTAAATCCCTCCTGGCCAAGCCTGTTCCCCTCCTGGGATCTCTCAGTGGTCCTCTCAGACCTTCAGAGACCCCCCTTCAAGCCGCTAGAATCAGTTGGACTCAGGGCCCTCTCCTTAAAAATGGCCCTGCTGATCGCGCTCGCCTCCATCAATAGGGCCGGAGACCTGCAAGCATTCTCTGCCAGCGACACTTGCCTGGAGTTCGGTCCAGCAGACACACATGTGATCCTAAGACTGCGGCGGGCTACGTGCCCAAGGTTCCTACCACGCCCTTCAGAGACCAGGTAGTGAACCTGCAAGCGCTGCCCCGGGAGGAGCCAGGCCCAACCCCTTCATTGCTGTGTCCGGTACGTGCTTTGAATACCTACTTGGACCGCATACAGAGCTTTAGATGCTCTGAGCAGCTCTTTATCTGCTTCGGTGGACAGCGGAAAGGGAACGCTGTCTCCAAACAGAGGCTCTCCCATTGGGTAGTGGACACCATTAAATTGGCCTATTGCACCCAGGCCGTGCCCCCCCTTGCGGGTCCGAGCACACTCAGCAAGGAGTGTTGTGTCCTCATGGGCACTGGCCAGAGGCATCTCCCTGGCAGACATATGCAGAGCAGTGGGTTGGGCAACAACTAATACCTAATACGAGAGTCAGTCTCGTCCCGTGTTTTCTCAGGTCCAAGCCAGTAGAACTGAGTAACACGCTGACGGATTGACCGGGTGAATCACTTGCACCTAGTGCCTTTTCCCTCGGCTGAGGTAATACCGTGGGAAATTCGCCGACCCAATCCACTGTGGGTACTCAAATCTACCCTGTACTGGAATAGGTGCTCCACAGGTTAGGCTCCTACGTGGACGTTCCGCCTGTGTGTATTTTCCACGGTATGGTCTCCTTACGAGTGGACCCGCGTCTCCCTTGGGCAGTTCCCGCTGCCCCCCCCCCAGTTGCTGTGTCTGTAGCAGCTCCTCCCTCCGAAGAGGCGGGATCTACCACAGCGCCACTTCCCACATGTGACCTAAAAGCCCATGTGGTGTATTTCACCACTTTTACCTCCCCCTCTCTTGGCAGGTGTGGTCTCTGCAGGGTCTTTTCCCCCTGAAAGAATAGGAAAATGGGTAAGACCCCCTTCCCACGATGCGTGTAAGGGCCCCAGCCGTTTTGCTCTATGCAAGAAACATAGAGAGAAAAGAGGCCCGGCTAGGCTCGGCCCGTCACCTTGTTCCCCTTTTTACGGTAACTATAAGGGTTCCGACGACTTTATGGGGGATTGGGGAGGGGTACGTGCAGTCTGATACAGCTTGTCGTTTTGACACGTCAAGTACCTGCCCGCTCCTGTGTCAGCAGAACACATACACGGCTCTGATTTAAATTGGACCCCTAGTGTCGCTTCTTAGACACAATGTCGAAGTGAGTGACAGACGGGGAACGTCTAGGTTACGGATGTAACCTCCATTCCCTGATGGAGGGAACGAGACATTGTGTCCTCCCGGCCATGTCGTTGAGCCAAGCCACTGTTGTGGCCGGACCATTTCCAGCTCCTCAGAAAAATCCTGAATGAAACAGACGCATTTCCCTGCCTTTATACCCATATGTCCGGGGACGGGACATCCATCTGGGAATGGATGTTACATCCGTAACCTAGATGTTATGCCACAAATGCTGTTGATTGAGCTTAACTTATATTGGGCCCGGGACATTCCTTCAAGTAGAGTGTTTGTTTGTTTCCATCTTTTGCCAGACAGGCTGCCAATTTGAGAAGGTTGTGTGTGGTGACCATGTAACATGACTGTATGGGAAAAAGAAAGATAATACCTATTGATTTTGGCCAATGACATTTGTTTCTGGCCCTGAGCGACCTTACTTTGGGACCCTCAACTACTTTACCTGGCTCATATGCTCAGGGTCAGCTGCAGGATTTATTTTTGGGGTACAGGCAGAAATAGAGAAAACCACATCTCCTCACCATAAACAATATATATAATAAATAAAATTCAAAGCAAAAATGCTCACACACAAATTATGAAGATAGTATTTAAATAAAATCACAATATTTGAGACAAAAATAAAGTGGCTGGATTAAATGTGCAGTGTGTCATAAATAGAAAAGTATCTTTTAGTGTAGACTGCTCTGTTAATTATGATAGGAACAATGGACCCTTTTTGCATTTACACGTTTGGTACACAGAAGTATATTGCAGGGTAAACTGCTATTGCGGTGAAAGGGAGAACACAGCAAATATTGTTTTTGCATTCCCATTTGTTCCAACAGCAAAATAAAACTTTGACTTTCCAAAAGAAGAGAAAAGGTTTTTTTTTTTTTAAAGGGTAATAGAACACAAAGTATACAGTATGTAATAAATTTACACTAAATAATGTAAAAATTTCAATGATAAAATAGTTATCATAGATTTACACTCCTAAGGTGTAAATGCATCATCACAGTGTATGAAAAGGATTTATACAGTTGTGTCAAATCGGAATGCACCTACACTATATGCAGGGAATTATATATATAGTATATTTATAAGCAGTACATCAAATGAGTAGGATGTCCAAATCCTTAGTAGTCATGTAACAGTAGACAAGAAATACCCTGATGACCTTCTGTATCTGCCGAGATTCTGAACTATGCACCTAGTGTACACTTTAATATCCCATAATGCCACGGGAGCTGAGGAGTAGGGATGTTTGATTTAGAGTTTTTTGGAGTCGACTCTGTTTCCCGACCCATTGGACATATTGGACATATTTTCACCCACCAAAATTGCTTGTCAGGCATGAGCGGAAAATCAGTGTAATTATAAAAATCACCAATAATTTTCACTCATATAGCTTATGCAATCAATCCACTGCTTACTGTGTCCAGTTGCTGCTCCGTGATTTGAAGTTTTTCTGTAACTCCTGGTCAGATTCTTCTACCCAAATTATTACCCTAGCTGTAACTGGGAAGGGAGAAGCTGACACTACATGGCTCCATGCTGATGGAAAAACAAACTGCACATATATTCTTGCTTTATTCACTTTAATAATTATCAATAAGCATAGAATGGAGACATAATTAATAAAAAAATATATTAATTTGGACAGTTGTTTTTAATGGAATGTGTGGTACGTGAAATCGCTTTTTTTTTGGGAATGTGGCGAAAATTTAAAAACGGCAGCTTTTTAACTCGACAGGCTTGACCTCAATGGATTAAACAGCAGTGGGTTTAATTAAGATATTTTGGTGTGGTTATTGCTTTGAAAAATATCACTAGCTTACCCTTATGTTTAAGATAATAGTGTTTCCTTTTCCATGTGTTCTGGCGATGGCCCTGTGAAGATTGCAGTCTTTATTGCACACTAAAGTACATTTTTATAATTTTTTTTTAAATGTTTGTCATCAATACATAAACTGTCATTATAACAGCACACTTTTAGTACTGTTCAAATTAGTCTAATTTAAAGAAATTGCATAACTTTACGTTAAAATGACCGGTAACAATGTCATTCATTATTGCTGCTCATATCCAATTTTATGAAGGAAAATAAATAGAAATAGGCTGGGAGGGGAAATATTTTATTCCATTGTCAAATATAAACTAGAAAAATTTGAAGAATTCACTTCTCCAACCACTGCCCCATGCATTGATGAAATAGTACACAAAGTACCGAAATGTTTAAAATCTGTCACATACCCTCTCTCTTTTTTGCACGCACACACATTATCTCTCATTCAAACACACATATTGAAAAAATTTGTGTCCCACCAACCAACAGGTATTTGTAGAGGATGTGATTGGTTTTTAAGAATGCTAATTCATTGATTTGAGCCAATTAAAACGGCCTGCGGAGTCAAACAATAGAATCAATTCCTATATTAGAGTCAACTTCGATTCTAGTTGAGGAATTGACTCTTTTGGAGTCGACTCCCCATCACTACTGAGGAGCAATTTATTAACGATTTATTTCTGCGTTTGTTGTTAGTACATATATTATTTGGGTCAAAGAACAATGCCCATGTTCCCGGATTCCTTATCTCTGTGAAAGTCTTTTAATTACTAACCTGCATACCTAAAGAACGTACTTTATTGGTGGTTGAGAAGTAAGCTTTTTATCAAAGGCAGTACACACTCTGAAATTACGAAATATATGAGCACTCACGGTACACATAGTGCATACAGTCATACAGCTGCAGGCACCACATATCCTGAATTTGATGGTGGTTCTGCTGAAAGTAGCAACTATTGCAACTCGTTATCACAGAGCTTTAGCAATCTAGAAAGGATTCGCCAAGGAAAAGCTCCACTTGAAGGCAACCATAGTGATGTTTAGCTCTGGCAAAACAAATGTTTCTTTGCCCCCAGGCCTAGATGGCAAAACCAGTCTCTCACAGCTGGTAATGCTGCCTTAAAGAAGACACCATGCCTCCTAGAACCTACAAAAATCTTAATTTTGTTTTACCAAACAGTAATCAACCATTCCTAGCGTTGCATCCAGACATAATAAGCTTAGCTACACCAGTCACTTATATTCATTAAAGCAAGGCTTGACTTCTCAAAACAAAATCAAGGCCAACAAGCAATGTTAGTATGGGGAAGATTAAGACGATCAATAGTTAATAAATAAAGGAGGATACCCTAAACATACCTGTGACATGATGGAAAGCAATAAAGAAAAACACTTAGCATGAGGAATGAGAAAACATGCTATATTTGATTCTTTCTAACTATTAATCCCATGAGACCAGCGAGACATGCTCTCATCAGCAGTGTGAAAGTGAATGTTTCTCAGAGTGAGGGATAGGAATGGAGAGATAATCAACCTAATGTATAGCATCTAGCATCTGGAGCACTGTCTAATCCAGCTGCGCTTCATTAAGCTGTACATCAAAGACACTGAAATGTGACGCAGATGAGGGTGGGGGATGGGGGGATCTGAGGTAGACAGAGACTGAATTTCTCAAGAGTTTATTCAGATCAGTCATGTATTTATATAACCAGAAAACCATGACACCCCTTTGTAAGGTGCTGACAGACATTTGCTCAGTGTGTTTTCTTAGCAAATTTACACTCTCATTACTGTCTGGCACACTTTCTGAGAGGCTGTCGCTGAGACAGCATTGGAGAGGAATGAGTTTATTGGGCTGCATGTTGTAAATAACAATAACAAACATAGAAAAGATGTGTAGTTATGATCACCAGGGGTATTATTGCATATTAAATATAAAACTAAGATGAAAACAATTGATTGATTTTCGTACACTGAATTAAAATAGCGCATAATTAATGAAAAATTAAATTAATACTAAAACAGTTCTGAGTCTGATGCGGCTTGGTTCTTGTTTGAAATACCACATTTAGATCCACATTAGGTCTGACAATCAGCAAACATCTTGTTTTCTGTTGGCCATCCACAAGAATCAACAAGCAACCAATATAATAAGTTGAAACACTGTTTCCTGTGACTGTGATTCCTGTGTAGAGACCAGCCTGATCTGACTGTGAATCCGGCAACAGTAGGTCAAAAGTTTTTCAGCTTTCTAGGTGAAATGAACACTAGAGGCGGTACAACAACTGTGTGTTTCATTCACTTTAACTCAAATCATGACTTCAATGGATGATTATGACTTTATAAGCACTTATTTTACTCTCTACTACACAGAACCTGCTATGTTATGATATGCCATATTGTGATATCAGTAGCACCAGAAGAAAAGTTAAACACATCTGAATTGATGCATAGATGTTTGATAGGAGATGACTCAGTAACTCAGCAGGATAGGATAATCATGTTGGTAAATTCCGATTTGGCTTCTTTACTCAAAGGTCCTCCTTATTTTACATGTAAAATTATTTATTCCTTTATTCCTTTATTCCTAAGAGCAAATTTCAAATTGCAAAAATGTAATGACCTACTAGACAAACTAAAAATTAAACCAAAAAAGAAAAGAAATACATCCATAAAATATTAAATAAACTACATCTAAACCATTGATGAAATGAACTAATACTAAACATATATGTATAATCAATTACAAATTGGAATAAAATAAAAATTTGTTAGACGTTGGAAAACTATAATGACCTACCAAACGTACTAGGATGTCTGGCACTAAAAAAAGTTTTAAGAGATTTTCTTTTGGCTGTCGGGCTAGCTGCTGTGTCGGAGCATTCTCTTTCTGTGCTTGATTTGATCCATTTGGATTGTAATGGATTTACAGCAAAAGTCCACTGTCAGCCTCACCTCCAGTAGTTATTCCATTTGCATCATAAAGCAATGTTTCAGAATATGTTCTTTGTCTCTGACACACACAGACCAGGAAATCTTCACAGCAGAGAGGGAGCAAGAGAGAAGATGAGGAGAACTTATAAAGGAAGTGAAAGAAGAACTCTGTTAATCTCCCAGTGACTGGAGGTGATTTACTTCTGGATACTGTTCATAGTGTGTGCATTTGTGAAAAATTCAGTTAATGTATCCGGAAGGTGTTTTGTAGAATCTTAATGATTTATTCTGTATAATCCCTGCTGAAAACATCAGCATAGCTAGTCATCAGCATACAATATGCTGAGTTGTGGATGCTGGTGTGTTGGTGTTTTGGCAGCTTAACTAGCTTAAAGCTACACACTACGCAGTATTTCTTGTTTCATTATTTTATTACTAATGAACAAACTACCAGTACAGAAAAATCACATTTTAGTCACCCCGAGTCACAATGGTTACCTTTCTGGTTCGATGCTTAGTTTACATCATTTCCAAGCTCAGTGAGCACATTATTAGAAACATATTTTATTTTCTTTCTTACTTATCTTATTTTAAGTGACTCTTATTAGCTAGTCTGATCCGCTCTGATATGGTGAACTCAGGCAACAATGGAGTGAACATATTTTGATGCAATTTAGTAAAATAACAAAAATTGCAAACTGTAGCTGGACCTAAACTACGCAGCATGGATATTAGTGCGTATATGTGTAGATGGATGATTTTATGAGTGTGTGTATTGCGGTAGAGTTCAGCCTGAAGCTAAACAGCATTCCAGTTATACTCAACAAGTGTTCAGTGCAGCTGTCTGGTATCCTTCTCTTTGACTCACAGGAAAAACAACATCCCCTATACTGGGGATTCCATCACCCCCACCTTATAAAATGTGTCTGTCTATCCAATTGTCTTTAAATCTCTTTCTCATTTTCTCTTAATATTGTCAGTCTCTCAACATCTACAGACCTCTTTCTTGTACCTGTAACCATTTCCATCTACACTATGTGGCGAGATGTAGGTAGACACCCGAGCACCACACCAATGAGACTATAGGGAGTTTAGTGATGAATCTGTGATATGAATCTGTGATAGAGAACAGAGGTGTCTCAGGGATGCTTGCAAGTGAGTGAGTATTATCTATAAGAGAGATGGAAAGGAAACCAGATGGATCTTTCTTGTTTGTGTTTACAATGTTGTCTGTGATAGTGTGGCTCAGGTTAAATTTACCCTTGAAACTGTAACTTTCTGAATCTGCATGCATAATGTAATATAGTCTTTCATTGATGAAAACTGTGCATTGTTTTGTCATCCTCAACTTTCTTTATCTACATTTCTTTAAATAAGAGCCTCCTTTTTACTTTTTCACCATCTCACAATCTCTCCTCCTCCCCCTCTCTTACTCCCTCTCTTTCTTTCCTTTACCTAAGGCCTATACTTTTATCAATAACTACCTGTTGCCATGCCGACCCCCTAATTTTTTGTATTTGTTGTCCTACACAATGCGGTGTGTACAACTGCCTCATGTGCTCGCCTTACTGTGTGAATGCATGAGAATCTTACCTGCGCAACAGTGCTGAAGGTGCTTTTAATGACTCATTTAGAATGGAGCTTTTAATGTTCCGCCTCCTGCGCTCTCTCTGTCATCTCTGCAGCCCACATGCGATCTATGAAGACCCTCTTCAGCTTGAGAGAGCCCAGTACATATTTTTATTGCAAACACTGTAATGTACTCGCCTATTATTGAGTTGACACTGTGTGTGTGTGTGTACATTTCTCCCATGACAACTTTAGATCTTGCTTCCACTGAATTGCACAGGAAGTGTTGTCTCCATTTGTGCTGCAGTGTAAAACTACTAAAACTATAAACTACTGAGTATTTTGTATACTTATATACTTATTTATATCTAAATATCATTAAAACAAATTACAAAATAGAATCTTATCTTGAATTTAATGTATTTTTCTTAATCCATTGGCAAGATGTTGTGTGTGTGTGTGTGTGTGTGTGTGTGTGTGTGTGTGTGTAGTCATATAAACATATGTAGTCATGTGAAAAATAACAGTGCTGATCACAGCAGAGTTTGTCTTTGCAGAAACGGCAACAAAATTACATCGGGTAAGAAACCCTTAGGAAAAGCAGACATTACATCTCATTAACTCATTAAGTCTTCAAGCCATCAAATTGTGTGATGAACAAACCAAAATTTAAGTTATTATTACTCTCAAATGAAACAATTGATCAACTCCCACCTAAAGCACCAAAATGAAATATTTCGAGTAAATGATGACATAATTTTTTACATTTTGGGTGAACAATTTTTTTTTATTAATTCCCAGTGATGTAAGAAAAAACAAACCTAATGAATGATTTTCTCTGAAAACAGGTTTTAATATATTATGTAGGGCTGTCAGTTGATTAAAATATTTAATCAAATTAATTACATGATGTGCTGATTAATTAATCAAATAATCACAATTACATATGTCTATATTTACTGAGATAAAAGACCCCAAGTAAACATAATTTATTATATAATAATTAAAATATGTATAAATATAATATATAATAAATACTATAATTCAGATAATTCATATACATTACATTACATATAAATATATTGTGGCAGCAGACAAGTTAAGCACTTCAACAATACAAAATTGGCTTAAAACTCAAAAGTTTGTGTTATTTCAATATCATTGAACATATCCCAATTATTGGCCTACTATTGCTTTAGCTATTTAAAATTTTTGTTCAATGTACTCATGCATCAGACCAACGCTTTGGAGCATCTCACTTTGAATGTGTTGCATGTCTCTAGTTTTCAGCATCTTAAGTCATAAGCACTGTGTTTTTAGGATTCTGTGTGGAGTTAAATATACTTCAAAACTTTGAAAATCGCATCTCGAGAACTGCGTTCTGTTGAGCTCGGCCCAGCTGTCTTTGAGCACAAAAGCACGTATGGAAGGCTGTGCAGCCTGTCGCTCTAGTTGGTTTGACGAGGCATGTTGCCTGAACAGCCGGAGTGCTAACTAGCCACTATTGCCACAGATTCGTAAAACATCAAAGTGGTACATCAAGCTTGAATTGCTCCGATGGAAAGAACATTGCTTATTATAGAATTTATTGATGGATTGAGGCAAGGTTTATTGAGTTTTTCACATCATTTTTCTTATGATTAATCGCACTAAATGAACGTGTTACATTGACTGTTGTAAATGTGCCTTATAAGTGTATTTATCTTGTTTTAAGGATATTTAGATATTTTAACTGGAAAATGAGACAAAAAACGGATTAAAAAGATGATTTTTTTGGAGTGTTTGTATGTATTCATGCTTGTTAGTATGTGTACAAACCTTCTGTATACATCCGGGCTGAGCATGTGAGTGTGCAGTGAATTGATTTGGAAGTTAGCAGCTGTGTGAATTTCAGACCTCATTAAGGTCTCTTGTTAGTTTTTTTTTATTTATGCATATCTCTTGCACATGTCTCTTTCTTTGTGGAAAGTGTTTGCCTCAGTTAGGAATTGATCTAATTACTACCCGAGAGTTTCAGTGGGGTTAGCATACCTGTTCAATGAGATGACACTAATGTTAATGTCTGGTCTCATTAATGATGTTTCCATCCTAGTTTTTTTTTTTTTTTCTGACAAAAGGTGTAGCGCATCAAAAAGTTTATAGATATGCAGTGCATCTGGAAAGTATTCACAGCGCTTCACTTTTTCCACATTTTGTTATGTTACAGCCTTATTCCAAACTGGATTAAATTCATTATTTTCCTCAAAACTCTACAAACAATACCCCATAATGACAACATGACAGAAGTTTGTTTGAAATCTTTGCAAATGTATTTAAGAAAAAAAAAATGTATCACTAAAATTTCACAAGCGTCATCATAATATTTTCCGTTTAACTCTATCGCATAAACTTTTATGTAGATACTTCAAATATCACAAATCTGGTTCGGAAACCCCAATCATTAGACTGTGTTAATCATGACAACAAGGTATAGATCCTTGTAAGCCAATTTATTGTACGTGAAGCATTACTCACACTGTTGTGGATTGGTCTTAATTGGCATACCTGCACAGATCCGATGCTGAAAGTACATCTGCGTCATGACACTTCCAGGAGTGCCACACAAATATCTTGTATCATGCACCTGTCTTCGACAAGTGCACAGAGAATAAATGAATGGCCACTATTTGTGATTAAATTAATTGTGGTATAGTCATCTGTTTATTTATAAAAAAAATATATATATGATTTCTATGCACAAAGAAGTTTTAAATTAAAAATAAATACTGTTATCTTTTGAAAAAATGCCAGCAGATCCTGTAGTAAATTGGTAAATGGTCTGTACTTATATAGCGCCTTTATTTAACCTTAGCGGTTACGAAAGCGCATTACACTTCTTCTCATTCACACACACACACACACACACACACACACACACACACACACACACACACACACACACACACCAATGACAGCAGAACTGCCATGCAAGGCGTTAGCCTGCCAATGGGGTTCAAACACTTCGGTATGTGGAGTCATGTGGGCTGGGAATTCGAACCACCAACCCTGCGATTAGTGGACAACCCATTCTACCACCTGAGTCACAGCCGCCTCATTAAATAAATTACCAAATGAAAAAAGAATATTGTCAGGCCTATATAAACACAGCAAAAAAAAAGAAATTTTCAACTGCTTTTATTTTCAGCAAAATTATCATGTGTAAATTTTTGTATGAACATAAAACGATTCAACAACTAAGACATAAACCGAACAAGTTTCACAGACATGTGACTAACAGAAATGGAATAATGTGTCCCTGAACAAAAGGGGGGTCAAAATCAAAAGTAACAGTGAGTATCCGGTGTGGCCACCAGCTACATTAAGTTCAGCAGTGCATCTCCTCATGGTCTGCACCAGATTTGCCAGTTCTTGCTGTGAGATATTACCCCACTCTTCTACCATGGCATTTGCAATTTCCTGAACATTTCTGGGCGGAATGGCCCTAGCCCTCACCTTCTGATCCAACAGGTTCCAAACGTGCTCAATGGGATTGAGTTCTGGGCTCTTCGCTGGCCATGGCAGACACTGGCATTCCTGTCTTACATGAAATCACTCACAGAATGAGCAGTATGGCTGGTGGCATTGTCATGCTGGAGGGTCATGTCAGGATGAGCCTGCAGGAGGGGTACTACATGAGGGAGGAGGACAGTGTTGAGATTGCCTGCAGTGACAGTAAGTCAGATGATGCTGTGACACACTGCCCCAGACCATGATGGACCCTCCACCTCCAAATAGATCCCGCTCCAGAGTACAGGCCTCGGTGTAACGCTCATTCTTTCGATGATAAACGCAAGTCCGACCATCATCCCTGGTGAGACAAAACCGCAACTCGTCAGTGAAGAGCATTTTTTGCCAGTCCTGTCTGGTCTAGCGAAGGTGGGTTTGTGCCCATAGGCGATGTTGTTGCCGGTGATGTCTGGTGAGGACCAGCCCTCAGTCCAGCCTCTCTCAGCCTATTATGGACAGTCTGAGCACTGATGGAGGGATTGTGCATTCCTGGTGTAACTCTGGCAGTTGTTGTTGCCATCCTGTACCTGTCCCGCAGGTGTGATATTCGGATGTGCTGATTCTATGAAGGTGTTATTACACATGGTCTGCCACTGCGAGGATGATCAGCTGTCCTTCCTGTCTCCCTGTAGTGCTGCCTAAGTTGTCACACAGTACGGACATTGCAATTTATTGCCTTGGCCACATCTGCAGTCATCATGCCTCCATGCAGCATGCCTAAGGCACATTCATGCAGATGAGCAGGGACCCTTGGGCATCTTTCTATTTGTGTTTTTCAGAGAGTCAGTAGAAAGGTCTCTTTAGTTTCCTAAGTTTTTATAACTGTGACCTTAATTGCCTACCACAGCTGCTAGTGTCTTAACGATATTTCCACAGGTGCATGTTCATTATTTGTATGTGGTTCATTGAACAAGCATAGAAAACATTGTTTAAACCCTTTACAATAAAGATCTGTAAATTTATTTTTGTTATTATACAAAATTATTTTTAAAATACAGTGTCCTGAAAAAGGGAAGTTTCTTTTTTTTTGCAGAGTTTAAATTGCCTTTTCTTTACACAAGCTTACCCTTACCCTGTTTTGTAGCTGAAAAAAGTCAACTGAATGACATTCTCAGAATATTCTACACTTTTTCAAAACTATAAACTATCAGAATTATTGGTCCAATGCTGTGGTCACTTTCAGAAACTTGATTTTGAACATTTTAAAACTTCATCTCTTTACCTCTGATTGCATTTGTTGAGCTTCTTCAGAAAATGTCAATTGCATTATGGTGCTAAATTTCAGTTGGTTGTTAAAAGTTGCTGGACAAATATACAGGACATAATGCAGTTGTGATGGCAATGCTTTAGATTAGATGTTCAAAATAGCCTATTGAATATCAGGAATGTATCATATGTAAACCCTGATATTACCCCACTTAAATTTTTCTTTAATAGCTGTGCACACAGCATATATCGATGGATGGTCCTTATACTAAGACTGAAAGTTCCCCTACTACTTTGTGCAAGTTGCTAGCTTGAACAGGGCCATGATGATTGGAACTGGTGGCAACCTGTGATAGGCACAACATCAGGACCAATATTACAATCCTATCAGAAGGGCAACTGCTCACTTTTGATTGCAATTCTTCCTCTTCTGATTGCTTTGTGAAATTAAAATGACAGTAAGCTGACTAATTTAAATTATATATACACACTTTTATTTAAGGAAACAGCTTAAGGGCAGATTTATTTTGTGATAAACTAAAACTTATGTGACAAAGTGTCACTTTGTCGATAACAAAACTAGATTATTGTTCATTTTTTCCTGCATTCTCTTATCCTCATCTGTGTATTTTTGCCTGTCTGTGTCCATTGGAATTTATCTCACTCCCTTCAAGTCTCCTGATTGCCCCTTCCAACATTCAGGCCATAACAACCGGACTTCAGAAGAGGTTCATCCCACAAGGGCCACTTTAACACCTGCAGTTAGCATTTTTAGTGATTGGGTCAGCACTGTAGTCAAAAGTTTTACAGGTTCATTGGAATATAGCCAGAAGAACTACAGAAACATAGAGAGGGAGGGAACAAGTGAGTGTGAAAAGAAAGAAAAGGTTGATGGGGGGATGGGAGTGAAGACACATGCAGTAATCATGTGAAATAAGCATGGTGGTCTAATTAATAAAGAACAAGTGCTAATGGCTTTAATTATATATGTCTGGCCAATGGAGGCTGCAAAACAAAACAAGTTGAGATGGGAAAGAGAAGATTAGTGCTCTCAAGTAATAGAGGGATTACAGTGCAAAACATTTGAGAAAATGTTTGTTTTGTGTGTGTTTACACAGCAGATGTACCTGAGTATGCTTAACATATTGATTTTCCATGTAAAAAAAAATAAAAAATGTAAACACTGCCGCTGTCCCTTCCTTTCTTCATAATTCATGGGCTGTAATTATCAGGGTCCCGCACACCTGAGTCTCTTATCTTTCTTTCTGTCCTCATCCCTTTTTCTCTGTTTTCCCCTTCATCATTTGTTCTCTCCAAAGACTTACTCCACTCTTTCCTCTCTTTTTGTTTATGTGTCCTAAGGTGTGGTGCGACAAGATTCCAGCGGCAGGCAATTTTTCTGTCCACACTGAAAGTGAAAAATGCTGCACTCTCACAACGACATTCTTGTCACCTTATACATACAATGGAAAACATTACAACCTGTCTACACCAGACGCGTCCGTTGACATGACACACCGCAGCAGCTTGAGGCTGTCTACACAGGACACATCAAAGTGAACATTTCATTTATAAAACGTTCAGTTTATTTGTCTTGATGGCAGGAGTAGCTCCAGCACATGCAGTGCAAAATGGGAGGGGACATCCGTTTACTGCAACGGACGCTTCCAATGTAGACAACTTCTCGCACCGCACTGCACAGCTGAAGAGCGTAAAACTAAGGACACATACCTTGTATTTTCATGATGTATATGATGCTTTGGATAGAGCGCAGCAGTCCAGGAAAAAAAAATCCTATACATTTTCTGCTAGAGGAAAATATTTTTAACAATAACCTATAAATCTTTAAAGACAGTCAGCATAATTTCAACTTAATTTTTTTTAAAACTGTTTATAGAGGAATTTTTTTTGTGGAAAACTACACATAATCCTGAGGGGAAATTATCCACCAGTTAGAGAACTGTGGCGAACTAAGCACCCTAAATGAGCTCTGTAGTGACCACCCACTTCAATGTGGCACTATGAATATATAATATTTACACCCCTAATGAAATACTAACATACAGTATACAGCAGCATGTTTATTGTGTTTATCTAGAGTCCTGCAGACACCCTACACCTACTCCTAATCCTAACCCTAACCTTTGCTTACAAAAATTAACCTTGGTTTTACTACATTAACCATGGGAACAACATTGTATTTTGTAGTAAATCATAGTAAGCACAAAATGAAACATGGTTACTATATTAACAGCATAGTACTGTAGTAACATAGTAGATCATTACAATGAAACTATGGCTTCAGACAAAAACATGGTTACTACAATATTACTATAGTAAAACCATAGTTAATTTTATCCAAATCAAATCTTTCTCTCAACTCCCCAACCTTCACCATGACCAAATCACTGCAAGAAAATCAACCTTTATAATAATTTGCATTAATAATTTGCATTAATTATTATATAATATATTATAAGTTGTATTAAATAAATATTAAGAGTGAGGACAGGATGGGGGACAAAATGGGATAACGTTGTCCTCATGATAAAAGCACATCTACACCGTCGTTACACCCCATGCCACTGCAGCGACACTAGCACAGCTTTACTTCAATTACTGTTTCCACCAGACTATTGGAGTGCAAAAAACCATGCTGGGTGCAAATAGTCAATCCATTAAATTAATTAAATTATCTCTGCCTCCACTTTTTGCTGTTGTACAGCATTGTTCTAGTCAGTATTTATCAACCATGACCAGAGTGTTCTGTGTGCTAATAATGACAAATAGTGATTAGCCATGGCTAACCACCTGCTCCCTTATAGCACAAAAAACTCTGTATTTTAAATCCAGTTACTAAAAATCAGGGCAGCTCTGTGTTTCTATCTCTCTGACTGAATCAGCTTTCCTGTTTTAGTACTTCTGTTAACATTAATGGACTCAAGAGAATGGGAACTTAAACGTACCCTGTACAGCAGCTTTCTGCTAACAAGGGTTTCCACTGATGGAGCACAAAGTCAGATATGCTGAATTAAACCATCTCTGTCTTAAATAATTGTATATTTTGTGTCATTTTGTGTTACTTCTCTTTATATTCGGAGATTGCAATGGACAGGCCACATCTGCCAATAACGAGTGAATTGAGAAAATTTACCAGCCACAAATATTTCATACCAGCCCTGATTTGCATTATTTTTATTAAAAAATGTTGTTGTTGTTTTTTTGTTTTTTTTTGTCCTTATGATTTGCATTATTTTTATTAGAAACTTTTGTTTGTTTTTTGTCCTTAAGACAGTTCAATTATTTAGATTTCCCCCCCTTACATATTAGAGACAAACATCTCAGGTTATTGTGTCACTTGTATTGTATCACATATGTTAAACTACTGTATACAGTCTCCATCTCTCTATGTAACAAAGACACATCAGGATTTGTTCCTAATGTTGTATAGCCTATTTGTTTTGATGTGTCTTGCCATATAAAGTTTATCACCAAAAAATTAGACCTCCTAGATTAACGTCTGATGGTAAATTTTTCACTGAGGTACAAGTCATTAGAAGATGCAGGAATGATTTCGAATGTTTTCTTTAGTAGACAGAGTTTAAATTATACTATGTACCGGCCACTGGAGAGTAACTCTTTTTACTCTTGACCGCTTGACTGGTGTTAATTTGAAACCTGATACTGGATGTTAAATTCACTTTTTCCCATTGTCCCAGTTCTTTATTCAAGCCTTTATCAATCATTAGCATAGCCTGCATTGTCTTTGCCCACCACAGGAAGATGCTGGAGGTGAAGATCATTGATGATGAGGAATACGAGAAGAACAAAACCTTTACCATCCATCTGGGGGAGCCAGTGCTGCTGGAGATTGGACAGAAACACGGTCAGTTATGGGAGCAGTTCACAAACATCAAAACACTATCTTCAGAGCTCCCTGCATTTGTGTTAGAACACAGGTTGATGTGTCTGTTTAATATTGTATTAATAGCTTCCATTCCTGAATAATTAAAGAACAGATCTGATAGACCGTCTTTGTGTGAATGGAGTAAAAAATGGGAGTAATAGAGGGACATTGAATGGCTGACTTGTTATAATGAGACAGCAAGAACTGGCAGTGACTGGTCTCAGTGCAAGCGGCCAGGTTGCAGTAATATCTCCAGGCCATTTTTGCTCATTTACACTCACTTACTGCTCTAATTTAATGTTCGTCCTCATGCTCTTCAAATTGCTGTTCTGCTGAAGGATCCAATTTAGAATGTTGTTGATGCTATTTTCATAACCATTTTTTAGCCATGTAGTGGATGAATTTTCAAAGTGTAGTATTGTCCCAAATTTAACGTTTTTTACTACATGGAAGTGTTCGCCATTTAACAGCTGACGGAAGTGACGTTTCAAGGATATGTTATGTGTTACCGCTAGCTTTAGCGTGTTAGCCAACCTCAGTTGTAACCTCGGTGAACACTTGTATCTTAAACAACATGCATACTTACATAGCTTGGGGTGATGATAAAGCATTCAACTCACATTTGTAAGGTGCTGTATCACTGCAGCTTCACCAGCTGCAACATTCTTCATTATTTACAATTGTTTTGTCAGACCAGCAGAACAGCTAGTTAACTCCGCCCCTTCCGCTATCTATGGCAACCCGCATGTGCTAAGTGCATTAAGTGTCCAACATTCCAAACTCCATTTTGACGGTTGAAAAAGTGCATCAATTGGGTACTTAAAGTACACTTTTTTTGTTGCATTTTCAGTGAAAACGTACTACTCAAACTACTTACACTAGAATAGCGTAGAATAGTGTTCGGTTTGGGACGCACCTCACGTGTGCTTGACTGTCTCAGCTGACCTCTGTAATACATGTATAAATGCTACATGGCTCAATAGATTTTCCGTGTCTTCCACTGACAGGAGACTCTAATGATAACAAGCCAGCGGTGGGGGCTGGGGAAGAGGAGGTGGCCAAGATGGGGTGCCCGAGTCTGGGAGAGCACACCAAACTGGAGGTGGTGATAGAGGAATCGTATGAGTTCAAGGTGAGTCATGAGCAGTGTTGGGGAAGCTACTTTGAACCTCATATCTTAAAGTAGTTAGCTAATCCACAGTTACTAACAAAAATGTAGCTCACTACATTGAAGCTATTACGAAAAAAGAACCATCAGATGATATAATTTATTATTATTTATTTAAATAAATAATATCACCTGATTTATATATATATATATATATATATATATATATATATATATATATATATATATCAATACATATATATATATATAACCTTGTGCGACCACACACACACATGCATGGACGTTGTATTTTGGCTTCGCTCAATGCAATGCATAATTTGATTAAACCAACTTGTTCAGGAGACTCTGTCAGTTAAGGTTAAACTTTCGACGTATGGAGTCATGTGACAAAATAACATGGTGCTGATCATGAGTTTGTGTTTGGAAGAAACTCCAACAAAACCACATCTGGTAAGACACCTTATTAAGTTTTTACATTGAAACCTGTTTTAGTCAAAAGACTAGAGACTCTAGTTCCATCTGACATGCCATTTTTTTTATTTGAGGGATTTATCTTGAAATGCCACACTGCTAAACACAATGTACAATAATGTGTATAATAAATAGCAAAAGCTTTCAATAGAAATTTAGGATTTTAAAGAAATCCTAAAATCCTAAATATTTACACACTTGAGGTAAATT
The DNA here is from genome assembly GCA_032164185.1 of Moxostoma hubbsi. NCBI lineage: Eukaryota > Metazoa > Chordata > Actinopteri > Cypriniformes > Catostomidae > Moxostoma > Moxostoma hubbsi. Next base: position 11,930,268 of record JAVLUX010000042.1, read on the forward strand.
AATTCACTAAATAGGGAACAAGGGAACAAGGGAGCATCCTATAGCTTTCCAATGAAGCCAAGTGCATTCAATCCAAACTTTCATCAAATGTACAGTTTCAGGCTGCAGATGATGTATGAACCCAACAACATGGTTGACAGTCATGGGACAATGATAGATACATAGATTCCGAATAATGTATAACTTGATTAAATTTTAATATGTTTGGCAGTGACTGGACGATTACCATTACTTTGAATCAGAATTAGTTATGCCAATTTCTGATTGGTAAAATGCTTCATAACTCGCAATCACTTGTTTGTTTGATAATGCAAAGAGAGAACTTTGAGATTTTTTTGCTTGGTATTATTTAAAATTTCACAAAGTAGTCCCCCTGTCATAATTTTTTAAGAAAACATTTGATGACAGGGTGACAGTTTTTTTTTATTATTATTTTTCTTTTTCTTTTTTCCTCCTGAACATTTGGGCACATTATGTTTTACATGAAATCATGTTTCCACTATTTGCATTTGCAAGGGTGATGTATTAGTATAATGAAATGGTTTTTTTTTTAATTTTGGACAGTGCACATCTGAGAGGAGAGAATGACATATTACCCACCTTTAAATTTTATTTTCATATGTGAAAGAAACTGTTTATCATGTTTTTCTTGACATCACATTCCACAACAAATCTTTGGTTGTCCCCACACTCATGTTCACCCATCGTGTTTGTCCATTATTAATTTTGACAATTATTTTTTCAATAGTTTTTCACAAATTCCAGGCTGCAAATAGTCTATTAACACTGTGTTTACCAAGTTGTGAATTCTTGTTTACATGAAATTGCATTATGGATTGTTAGCAGGTGTTGGAGCAGTATTGGAATGATCTTGGAGGAGAGAAAACTTTCAAAAGACTTTAGAACAAAAAACAAAAATAACATCCATGCTCCAGACAAAATCACACAACTCTCAGTTCCACACCCAGTCCATCCACTCCGCTCACATAATCTGGTCCTGAGAGACAGGTTGTGTCTTTATTTGCAGGACAAACAGCTTTTATGACTCTGCCTTACCTGCTCTATCTCTTAGATTCATGCACAATTTATAAGACACTAGCTGTCTGGAATCCTGCCTTCTCTTTCACATGGTGAGAGTCTCAATACAGGTAGGTCAGGTATCTCAGGGTTTTAGAACAGATTTTAGGCAGACACATTGTGCTATCCCCTCTAAGATTATCAGTCGCACTCGAAATGCAAGCAAGTAAATTACAAGACAAGATTACATTGGAGAAAATACAATTCTGATGGGGTGTTGCCTGGATTCAAATTAAATCTATGGTTTGGTTTACCTTGTTATTGTTTTAAATCTGTGTGTATTTGTGTGTGTGTTGTTCAGAATACTGTTGACAAACTAATAAAGAAGACTAACCTGGCACTGGTGGTGGGCAGCAGTAGCTGGAGAGAGCAGTTTGTCAGTGCTGTCACTGTCAGTGCAGGTCAGTGTCTTTCTGCCATGCTCTTATCACGCATACACACAGCTCACTAAAATGTTTTATTCATATTTATATTCATAACAAGTTTCATATAATACCATGTCCTTACCAGGCTTAAATGTGTACCAGCAATAAATTGCTCCATGTTAATTAATTAAACACTCTATGTTAATTAATAAATCAAACCATGATAATCAAGGGTTTTGTACTAAACAGCTGCAACAGTCAACATCACACAACTGGATATTTTATCAGTCTCTTGGCATCTATTTTTGTTGCATTTCATTGCATTACACTGGATAAGCACACCCACAGTGAAATCTCATTTTGTGCAATGACAGTCAAGGAATTCAACTGAACCTAACTGAATTCAAATATATAATTTTCCACAGTTATTAATTATTTCACCTTGATGTATACTATATACCTTGACTGTATGGTTACCTCCTCAGGTGATGATGATGAGGAGGAGAGTGGGGAGGAACGCTTGCCCTCATGCTTTGATTATATTATGCACTTCCTGACGGTTTTCTGGAAGGTTCTGTTTGCCTTTGTACCACCCACGGAGTACTGGAATGGCTGGGCATGCTTCATTGTGTCCATCACACTCATCGGAGTCCTGACTGCCGTTACCGGAGATCTGGCATCTCACTTTGGTTGTACAGTGGGCCTGAAGGACACCGTCACTGCTGTGGTGTTTGTGGCCTTGGGAACATCTGTGCCCGGTGAGTCTATGGAAGATTTTGTCTGTCAGTAGTGCCATCCATCTGATCTATATCATCTTCCATTTGCTCCAGACATGATTTCAGAAAAAGGGGGAATGGGATCGAATGCCAGATTCGAACCCAGGTCCCCATAAACAAGGTTTTCATTTGTGATCCTTGAGAGCCACTTTCCTGAAGAGATTAGGGTTGAAACTAAACTCTTCAGGGAAATGGTTTTCCAGGAGCAGAAAACAGGAACTAACATAGCTTATAAAATATGTCATGAGCAAATGTGCTGCCCTCTGTGCCACAGCTCCAACATTCACCCATGATCTCTGATAGATAAAGATAAAACCCCAAGGATGCCTTAAAGGTGCACTCAGAGATATTTCTGTTTACATTCCCTGCCACTTAGTGGCATAGATGCATCATCATGCAAAAAACGTTGTCAGTTAACAATACCATTGTGAAAATGCGCTATTCACAGTCATCCATGATTCATTTACTACACGTGAAATTATAGGGGATTGTTCAGTGATATATAGCAGGTCATATGAACTCAACATGGCGGCACTTATGAATGTCCCCCCAGAACCTTTTGTAGAATAAAAGATCTAGGGATGCACAGATATGAAAATTTTTGGCCAATGCCAATTTTAACAAAAACCTATAGGCCGATACCGATGTCAATACCGATATTTGCTGCTTATTTTCTCTTATACTTTGGAATGCTAAAAAATATATAAAAAAAGGTACAAATGCCTTTTTTCTATTCTAACAATAAATAATTCCAATATATATAATTTCAAATATACTTTATATAATTTCCGATATCTCAGAAAATCTGCTGGTTTCAAAGCATTTTGGATGGTTTCCCTAATTTTGTAGCCTATAGATAAGTGCCCCTTTCACAACTATCACCTCCGTTTATGGAGTTTTTGCTGCATTACGTGAGAATGAGAAAGCACTTCTTAGCGCCAATCCTTCTACATATTGTGGCTATTTTTATTTCTGGATTGTTCATTTTAATTCAAACAGTTTTTTACATACTGGCTCATATTACACATAAAAAATATTTTTGCCACCATCTGCTGGTTATCATATACTGTATAATGTTAAAAAAAAATAAAAAATACATGTAAAAAAAAAAGACAAACAGTCTCTTTTAACAGATCTGCTCTGCTCTTACCCTTTAGTTTAGAACGGCATGAACACAAGCGGAGTGATACACACACAGTGAAGCATCGGCGTGCTGATGGTGTCAAACCATTAGTGCTCATGGAATATCTCTCGTCCAATCAAATTTGAGGAGCAGAACTAATTGTTGTATATAACATTATAATGTCTTTTGATAATCGTACACCTGTAGCACAAATGCTAGCGCTGCTGCATTGTTTATCAGTTGGGTTGCGAGGAGATAATGAGAGTCAAACCCCTGCTAAGCTAATGGAAGCCTTGCAGTTTCCTTAAAGATCATCTTCTGAATATCAGGGAATGGAATGCATTTATGGTCGGAGACATCGAGTAAGAATTTCCCACATCCAACTTGAATGGAAAGCAGCATAACCGTGTACCCTGATGAAACAAAATTTATTGCAAGCAACATTTAAATTGCAAAAAATATTAGATAGATTTTTGGTAGATTCATATGAAAAATTATGATTTTATGTCTTTTCGGGAGACATTCATTTCACAAAACAGTCATGGTGCAGTTAAAATTAGGCTTGCTTGAGCATTAAGTGTCGTTTCAAGTTCTGGCTTTCGTGCGTGGACGTGTTTTTAAAATGTCAATTGGTATTACTAGTTAGCTGCGACATACTGAATGATTCCCAAAGGCATAGGGTGTATTATTAATTGAGAAACTGTGTTTTATTAATGGCATGAATAACACTGAAGGCCTAGACTTAAAATGCACTGCCCGCTACTACTTTTTCTTAATGGTATCGTTCACCCAAAATGTTTTATTCTTTCGTCATTTACTCAACCTCATGTTGATTACTGCTTTTGGAAAAGGTCATGAGGCAATAGTGATGGTTAAATATTGATTCTTTTTGTATATGTTTTGCTTTAGATGAATCAATAGAAAATGTTAATCACTCAGCCTCATGTTCTTCCAAATCTGCATTACTTTTTTCTTCAGTAGAATGGAATTTTAGAAGAAACATCTGAGACAAAATTAATACAGAAATGAAACAAAACTGAAGTCTTCTTGAGCTTTGAAACAGCAACCCTTATGAGCTAATTTTTTTTTATAAAATTTAATTAAGCACACTGAACTCAGATATGCTTTCAGCTATCAAAAAGTATGTAGTACTCTTAGCTCCATTTAACATGTTTTACTATGTTAAATCTGCAGATTTTATCTCAAAATCAGCATAGAAAATGTGAAGTTAGCAGATTCCGTCTTGGCCTGTTCTTAGGTTCTTCCAATTCTAACCATAACTCATTCTACTTTCTCTTCTCCTTTTCTCACACTCTCTCTCTGCAGACACCTTTGCTAGTAAGGTGGCAGCCATCCAGGACCAATATGCTGATGCGTCCATTGGTAATGTGACGGGTAGTAATGCAGTTAATGTCTTCCTGGGTATCGGGGTGGCGTGGACCATCGCTGCCGTGTACTGGCACAGCCAGGGCAAAAGCTTCCAGGTCCCACCTGGCTCACTGGCTTTCTCCGTCACCCTCTTCACCATAATGGCACTATTATGTGTCCTTATACTGCTGTACCGCCGCCGGCCCTCTGTGTCTGGGGGCGAGCTGGGGGGCCCACGAACCGCCAAGCTGCTCACTGCCTTCCTCTTCCTCGTGCTCTGGCTCATCTACATCCTGCTGTCCTCGCTGGAGGCTTACTGCCACGTGCCTGGCTTCTAAGGGAGAAAATTAGAGAGAAAGATGTACTCTTTGCTCTATAACCCCCCAATCATTCTTCCTTTCTTCTTTTGTGTATACACTACATAGCAAAAAGTATGTGAACACCCCTACTTAAGGGTTTTTGAAAGGCCCCTTAGTTCCAGTGAAGAAATCTTAATGCTATGGCATTCTAGAGAATTGTGTGCTTCCAACATTGTGACAACAGTTTGAGGAGGGCCTTTATCTGTTCCAACATGACAATACCCCTGTGCTCATAATGAGATGCATAAGGAAATGGTTTACAGAGTATGGTGTTGAAGAACTCGATTGGCCTAATAAGCCTAGACCAGAACCACACTGAATTCCTTGGGATGAATTAGAAAGGCAAATGCGACCCAGGCCCAATCACCCAAAATGAATGCCTGACCTCACTGAAGATCTTGTGCCTGAATAAGAGCAAAATCCCACCATCTATTGGAAAGCCTTTCCAGAAGAGTGGAAGCTGTTATGGAGGACCAACTCCCAATTAATGCCAATGGTTTCTATATTAAATCCTCAACAAGCACATATGGATGTGGTGTCCACATACTTGAATGCCATATAGTGTATGAGAAGTCTAGAATGGGTGTTTACATATGTTTTTACTGATAACTATTGTTGTTTACATTGAACTTGCATCCTGTCACAAACATTTAAATGGATATCTAGTTGGGCATCAGTGGAGGATGATGGAGGCTCTGTGGTTTCATTCACATCTTCTGTCACCAACTGGATATTCAGACATTTATTATTCTCTCCAGAATACTCTCCAGAGAGGCCCTTCAGCGTTTTCCTGCTTTACTGCTGTTTTTTTTTCTTTTTTAAGGACAGTCCTCAACACCTCACTTTGATATTCTCTCAGAAATCCCTCTTTTATTTATTATTTCTCTTTTTCACTCCCAGCAAGTGTCAGTAGACACATTCCCACTGCAGAGAGTTGGACATGCTTCACACCTCTGCCTTCCCTCAAGACATGAACACCCTGTTACTTCTGTCTCCTTCTGCCTGTTACAGCATTTCCCCACAGACCTACATAAACCCATGCACCTTCCCAAAGTGGCCTCGCCCCTAATTCTTTCTATACCACACTCTTTTGACCTCAGACTCCACCCGTAGTACTACCAATACCACACATTCTTCACCTCGAACTTCACCCCTTGCACTTCATATACTACACATTCTTAACCTCTTACTCCACCCTAGTCCAACCCATACAACACATTCTTCACCTCTGACTCCACCCCTAGAATTACCTATACTATGCCCTCTTCGACTCTGATTCCACCCCTAACATTAACAAAACTACACCCTCTTCACTAATGACCCTGCTCCAACACTACTTATACCTTCTTCACCGATGACTTTGCACCACCACAAATTATACCACACCCTCTTCATTTCTGCTTAGTTTTAATGTCAAGTGCTTGTGTTGTAGATCTTTTAAAAAATGCTCTTGTGTTTTTTTTTTATTTGTATTTTATTTGTATTTTTTTACCATACTAATGAAAATGCATTATAATGTGTAAAAGAAGGACTATTGGAAGAAAAGTGGAATCTTTTTTCCAAGCTCTTCTGGCTGTTTTTTTTTTTTTTTTTTTTTTTTTTTTAAAGTGAATAATAACACAAGAGATGCACATTTTGCATGGCACAACATTAGTGTTAGAAGTTGAACAGAGACCAAAAGACAGTTTACAATGGAACAGTGACATGAACCAAGGTATTGGTGTTTATTCATGTGATATTTATTATTATCAACTATGTATTACTTGGGGAAATATTGTAGACTGTATGTGTGTGAGAGCATGTAAAAGAATGTGAGAGTGCAACAGATTTTAAAATAAAACGTATGAGTGCTGAGTGTGCCAATCTGTCAAACAGTGTTCAATGTCTTGTGCATATGAATATGAGTGACTTAATGTCTGAAACTTGTGTCTGCAACTGCCACACGCAGGAGTATCGGGCTCCCATCCTGTCTAGTCCTGAGCTTCTGGTACCTTCACTAACATTCATGAATCTACAAAAGACTGCAGCTTTTTATGGTACATTAGTTCCTCTGATAGATTTGGTCCTAGATCATGCTGTGAGAGAGCAGTCTGTCCTGTCATACAAAGCCACGTTCTGCAGCTCTTCTGTCTAAATGTAGAAGCTACAAGCATTCTGCGTTTTTAAACTCTTATCTATTATTGAAAAAGGCATTTCGTCATTGAGTCACGTACTGTATTAGTGTGTGAATGCAACAAGGGTGCCTTGATATCAATAAGACAATGTCTTTAGGCCATGGGTCTGTCACTGATTTTACACTTTTTTTCTAGGGCATGTTTTCACAAGAGTCTGACAAGGAAGACACAAGCCTCTACACTTCACTATATTAACCAGAGCTGTATCTAATTATTGAAGCTCTTCTCCCGATAGGATCGCTGCTACCTAATTTGCGTTTATGTGCTTGCTTAATGTAAAAATGGATTGAGTTTCAGTTCAATTTATTTTGCTTTCTCTAATCAGTTTCTTCCATCTTGTCCTTAACAAATGGGACTTGGTCCATTTCCAGTCAGCCAGGAGTTAAACAAGCTTAGTTAGACCCAGTTCCTATCTCTCCCTCTCTTCCTGTCTCTTTCCCTTTATCCTCTTTAATAAGTAATATAGTGATTACGGGTGTCAGTTTGCAGATATTACATAACTGTTAAGGGTTTAATTTGTCCCCACTTTCCTTGTTATCAGCCATCTGCTTGGCTCAACCTAGGACAAGTTCTATAGGAAATGCTTAGTTCCCCGGCTGTCGCGCACTTCGACGTTGTGTCGAATATGAGCGCCGAATATGCCTCTGATCTATGAAAAAAGGCCAATGAGAAGTTGGCAGACAGTACTTGCATACCCCTGCCCCCGGACATATGGGTATAAAAGCGGGGAAATGCGTAGAGTTCATTCAGAAATATTCTTCGGAGCCGATGGTTTTGTATGCAGTTAGCTGCAAGTCAAACACCCGCTCCTATTCTGCTGACGCTTCTCTGCTGTTGGATCTATGGCGCACTACAGCGGCTTTCTCCTTCTCTGCACGACAGTGCAGTTTGTCTCTGTGTGCTTCGACAGCACAAAACTTAAAAGAGTTTATTAAAGAGTGATTTTTTTTCTTGTAAAAGAGTAATTTCCTCTAAAGAGCAATACACTTTTTAAAGATGCCTTTCCGCCCCTATCTAGTTCCTGGATGCGGTAGAGTGCTCTCCGCTTCAGACAGCCACAGGCGTTGTCTCGTGTGTCTGGGCACCGATCACACCGAGGCAGCATTTGTGGATGCTTCATGCTCACACTGCGAGAGCATGACCATAGCAACATTGCGGTCGCGGCTCGCTTTCAACAGAAAGCACGCCACTCCAGTCACCCCCCGCATTGCTCCTTCCCATGGGATTGAGGACGATGCGGCTGGCGATGGAGGCGATCTGGGGATGGCAGCAGGTGCAGCTCCACTGGGTACTCCCCCTCGGACCACCCATCCCCCAGCATGCTCGTTGACTCCCGTCCCTGCTCGAGGCAACAGCGGCTCGCCTTACAGCCAGCCTGCCTATCCTCTAGAGCTCAAGGTGGATGAGCTCGCCGCTGCATCGGAGAGCGCAGCGTCTGAAGCGGATGACTCCCCTGGGCTGCCACCTTTGGGCCAGCACGCCCAGGCTGAGGCTGACGCTCAGATGACCGACATGCTTTCCTGGGCCGCCGCCACCGTGGGGTTGGACTGGAACCCTCCGTCCTCCACACAGCCATCGCAGTTGGATGACTGGTTCCTGGGGACTGGACGCAGCTCACAGCCTCGCCCCCCCCCCCCCCCCCAGTCCCGTTTTCCTGGAAGTGCATGATGAGCTGACGTCTTTGTAGAGAGCACCCCTCTCCACTTATCACAAAGTCACTCGCTCATCCGCTCTTGCTACCCTCGACGGCGGAGCGGCCCATGGGTACACGGCGATTCCCCAGGTGGACAGGGCTGTTGTCCCCAGAAACCCTACCACCTGGCGGGGTCGCCCTGTGCTCCCCTCCAAGGCCTGTAGGACGACGTCTTCATTGACCACCAAAGCCTACAGCGCCGCCGGACATGCCGCTTCCGCCCTGCACTCCATGGCCCTCCTGCAAATCCACCAGGCCAAGGCACTTAAAGATCTGCATGGGGGTAGCCCTGATTCCGATGTGTTGCAGGAACTGCAGTCACTCGGGCAGGTGATGGCCACGCTCCTGGTCCAGGAACATCATCTGTGGCTGAACTTGGTCGAGATGCGAGATGAGTCCGATAAATCTCTCACATCCTGCCCCGCCGCAAGCCTGCCGCCATGGGCCATGTCCCGTCTGCTTGCCGAGGGCATCCTCCTGTGGCTAAGAAAAACCTTGCTCCGCCTCAACCCGGGTCCTTCTCTCAGCCCCCGCGTCGAGCACCCCGCAGGAAGCATACGCCCCCCGACTCATGGACCCACTCGAGGACCTGGAAGGCTCCCAGGTGCTCCTGAGACGTCCAACCCAGAGACCGAGACATTAGCTCCGGAGCTGGTAAGAAGACCACTCCGTCCCCCGGTGGCGGGCCGGGAGGAGAATCTTTTCGGGTCTACAGTACCCACATTCTCAATAACAGAGCTATCTCCTTTGTCTCTGGGTCACCTGGCCTGCAAATGCTGTTCTCATGGCACCCTGCCGCCAGATCTCAACAGTCCCGGCATGCTGCACGTGGACCCCCCACCTTCAGCCCCATGACTGTTCCCCGGCTGGCCGGTTCTGACGAGTTTAGAGGATTCCTCCTCAGTTAATAACCCACCCCCTGCTGGGTGTGCGGAGCAAGGTAAATGCTTTGAGTCTTTTCTCAGCACTAGAGCCTCGGGACGCACCCCTGCCTCCCGACACTGTATTACCTGCTCCGCCCCGCTGTGAAGCCCCGACGGGTACGTCAAAAATACTTGTCCCCTTGGTACCCCTTGCACGGAGCTTGGATGCGTGGCTTTCACTTCCCAACCCGTCACTCTGGCTGGCCCGGACCATCCAACTCGGTTACGCAATTCAGTTTGCCAGGACCCCCCCCCCCCCTCGCAGTGGTCCGCTTTACCGCAGTACACAGCGAGCATGCCAAATCCCTGCCCGTGGAAATTACTACTCTTTTACTCAAAGACGCAATAGAGCCTGTCCCTCCAACCGAAATGAAGGAGGGTTTCTACAGCCCATTGTAACCAAGAAAGGTGGTGGCTTACGACCGATCTTGGACTTGTGAGTTTTCAACTGGGCTCTGCTCAAACTCCCGTTCAAAATGCTCATGCAAAAACTCATCTTAACTTGCGTCCGGCATCTAGATTGGTTCGCAGCGGTAGACCTGAAGAACGCATACTTTCACGTCTCAATTCTGCCACAACACTGACCCTTTCTACGGTCGCGTTCGACGGCCAAGTGTATCAGTACAAAGTCCTCCCCTTCGACATGTCTCTGTCCCCTTGCGTCTTCACGAAAGTTGCAGAGGCAGCCCTTGCCCCACTCCAAGAATCCGGCATTCGCATACTCAATTACCTCGACGACTGTCTCATTCTGGCCCACTCCCGAGAGTTACTATGCGCTCACAGAGACCAGGTGCTCAGGCACCTCAGACGTCTGGGAAAAGAGCAAGCTCGCCCCGGTTCAGAGCATCTCTTTTTTCCGCATTGAGTTAGACTCAGTCTCAATGTCAGCACGTCTCACCAAAGAGCATGCGCAGTCGGTGCTGAGATGCCTCGCCACTTTCAGGCCAGGCACAACGGTCCCTTTAAAACTTTTCCAGAGTCTCCTGGGGCATATGGCATCCTCCACGGCAGTCTCTGTTAGCGACACATGCCTGGAGTTTGGTCTGCAGACACATATGTGATCCTAAGACCCTGGCCGGGATACATGCCCAAGGTTCCTACCACGCCCTTTAGAGAGGAGGTAGTGAAACTGCAAGCACTGCCCCGGGAGGAGGCAGACCCAGCCCTTTCGTTGCTGTGTCCAGTACATGCTTTGCGTACCTTTTTGGACCGCACGCAGAGCTTTAGATGTTCTGAGCAGCTGTTTGTCTGCTTTGGCGGACAGCGGAAAGGGAACGTTGTCTCCAAACAGAGGCTTTCCCACTGGGTTGTGGACGCCATTTTATTGGCCTATCACACCTGAGCCGTGCTCCCCCCCTTACGGGTCCGAGCACACTCAACAAGGTGTGTTGCGTTCTCGTGGGCACTGGCCAGGGGCACCTCCCTGGCAGACATATGTAGAGCAGCGGGTAATACCTAATACCTTTGCGAGATTCAACAATCTCCGGGTTGAGTCAGTATCGTCCCATGTATTCTCAGGTCTGAGCCAGTAGAACTCAGTAACGTGCTGACGGACTGACCGGGTGGATCGCTTGCACCTGGCGCCCTTTCCCTCGGCCGAGGTAAAATTGTGCGCTTTCTATCCAAAGAGATCCCACTCATTCGGATCAGTCACTGGATGACTCCTCCCTAGCCATTTGGGTCTGCAGTTCAGCGGAGGAATTCACCGGCCCAATCCACTGCGGGTATTTAATCTACCCTGCACTGGAATAGGTGCTCCACAGGCCAGGACTCCTGCGTGGACTCCCCCTATGTGTATTCTCATCAGGTGACTGCTCCAGAGGGAAATGCCCCTCAGTGAACCCCCTGAGTACGGGAATTCCCTCGTCTGCAGAGCAGATGTCGACGGCCCTGGCACCTCCTCTCCAGCCATAGCGTTGCATGTTACACATGGCAACACCCCTTTGCAGGACCCATCCACACACATTACCCTCAATAATATTTTTATACCAGGCCAACTGGTTCCCATAATTAGTGGATGAATGAGTTGGAAATTAACTGTGGCCTCGACTCTATGCCTTTTTGAGATACTGAATCATATCTCAAAGGTAACTACTACTTGTGAATGTCACCGTGCACACTCCTCACCTTCACCCATTTATCCAATGCCCGCCTTGCACCAAGCGTTTGTGGATAGAGGTTTTTGAGCAACCCGAATTCACCAAAGCTTGATGTGTATCCCCTTTTACCTTTAACGGCATCCGACATGCCCCTGCTCGATCCAGATCAGTGTCCCCACCTCCATCACTAGACATTGATCCTGGCAGTGCCTGGCTTCCCCTCAGCTTCGACAGACTGACCCAGGATTTCCAATCACACTCATGGGTGCGGTCTCACGAACTTGGGGAGGTGAGTGGAGGAAAACGGGGAGATGGAGGGGAGGGGATGGGGGTTTGTTGTGAATGAGACACAGTTTTCCTCCTGGAAACGCCGCCATGTAGTCCTCTGCCAGGTGGACGGTCTCCTCCAACGATGCTGGGTGATGGTACTAGACCCACTCCGACATGCCTAGAGAAAGCTGGGAGACAAACTGTTCCAGTACCACCAGATTGACGACATCCACAGTGTGGCGGGTTCCCTTTTCAACCATTTCTGGCCGGCATCCCGGAGCTGTTGGGCAAAAGCGAACAGGCAGCCGTGCCTCTTGAAGCTCAGGAACCAGAAGAGCTGACGACTCTGTCTGGGGCTGTGACCAACCCATTGCTCAGATGTTGATAGTTAAGGAGGCTGGCAGCAGGAAGTTTTTGTGCCATTAGCTGTGCCTCTCTGGAGATTATGGGCAATAAGCAGGCCTCCCACTGGTCGGGAGGCCACTTCCATACCTCTGCCATTTTCTTAAATAAATCTAGGAAGGCCTCTGGGTTGTCATTTGGCCCCATCCTCATCAGAGACACAGGTTGGCTGGTCGCTGCGCCAGCCCCCTCACCGGCAATGAGGCTCCGCAACACCTGCAGGTCCTGTGCTTGTCCCTGGAACAGGGCTTGAAATCGTCGTTCCTGCTCCAGGCGTAACTGCAAGAGGGCTCTGTGTTGGTCTTGCTGGATGCTGGCGAGGGACTTGATAACCTCTTCCAGTGATACCACTCTCCCTTTCCCACAGACCGACACATGACCATGCCCCCCATGCCACAACAGCATTTACACTTTTTGAGGAAATCAAGATACGAATGGCTTACCTTGGCATATTAAGGTGGGAGAAAGTATTTGAAGATCAAACAAATTACATGCTTCTCATTTATAATAGCAATTAAAAAGAATAAGAAAACTTAAAGAAATATATTAACTTCCATTCCAACACTGGAATTCATATTTTTTGCATATAAAAAATGAATCAACATTATTTTCAGTTGACTATCTCCAAGCAAATGGCAGTATAATGGTTCCTTAGCAGACAAAACTCCCCTCAAACACACTCGTAAAAACAAAATTACCTTGATGAATATCTAATATTCATAGTATGTCATAGCATGCTTGATCCATTGTCGTATGCCAGAGTGCTTGTGTGTCGTGTGAGAGTCCCAGTCTGTCACACGTGCTCTCTTGTGATACTTCAATCTAAAAGCATGTCTTTTCTATGTGTGTGCATTTGTCCTCTAATATTGCATTTATCTTTAATCACAACATTCAAATATTTACAAATTAAAAACTATTTGTGCTTTGGTTTTGTATGTAGTTCTATTTGATGAATTACTGTTTAAAAATAGTTTTTTGTTTTGTGTTCTTCTACTTCGTTATTTGACACTGTTATTATCTTTTAGATCCGTTCTGTACTGGGACAAATTTATATTGTGGGTATAAAGAAATAAGAGCTACATGGGTACTTTATCATCACAACAACAGCAACAAAAAAGTTATTTATGTTCTGAATGTTAGAATTGAAAGTATGTGTATGGAAGAAAGAGTGTGATTTTATGTGAACTCATGAGAGCTGTAATGTGAAGGGGAATTATTTTGCCAAAATATGGAGAAAGAGTTTCTGTTTGTAATGTGTAAAAAAAAAAAAATAAGTTTTTTATTTAGTTTATTATTTAGTACATTAAAGTTGGAATTGTATATTAAGAACAGTCTTATTTAGTCTTTATTAAAAAACCTTTGTGTTCTTATATGCAAATGAAAACAACACACCTCGATTAATCTACTGTCCATTGTCTCTATATGGACTTTTTTAAGATTTATATTTAACACCTTAATTCATGTTCTGGTTAATAAATTATATAATCTAACATATAGATTCAATGTAAAGTGGAAATCTCAGCATTTTTAGTGCAGCATACCTTTGATGAAAATAAATGTCTTGATGCTTTAAAAGTGGTCCACTAATTTCCCAAAGTTTGTGAGGAGTAATCTACATTTAATGAAACAGAATTTTTGTATGATGAGAATTTATATTTGTTTCCAAGTTCTTGTGTTCTCCAGTGTTTGACAGATGGCTCCTGACTGTGTCCCATCCCCCTGCAGACCCATGAACTGCATAATAGTACAAAATAGTCATTAGAGGAAAAGAAAAGGAAGAAAACAGAGGAGAGGAAATGCTTTTGAGTGTAGAATATAAATTCCATTCATCATTACAGAAATCCTCATAAGACAAGAACAGAATGACAAAAAATATTTTAAAAACAGCCTGTTAAGGAGCTACAAACACCTCAGCAAGTGTGTTAAAAGTAAAAATATGAGACATTGCCAATGTAACATACTCTCATTTATTATTGCTTAGGAACTAGATGAAAGAAACATGTTGATAAGAATCTATGGAGGCTGGGCCAATCTAGTATAACCGTTTCCTCTAAAAATTGACCACGAGCATAAAAAAAGGTGTTTAATAACCTACATGGTGGTCGTTATGATGCCAATTTGTAATCAGTTCAACTGTAAAAAAGAGCACAGCAGACTACCTGCCAGGAAAATGAATAATGTTTCCCAGTGATCTCTTGTATTATGCAACATAACAGATCAAATTTTCAGATTCCTCCGTTATATTTCATTCATGTTAACATGTCTCTTCCATTATATGAAAATGGGTATTTGACATAAAATACTTTCAGAAAGTTGACATGTCCTGTTGTGACATGCTATACTCTATCTAAAACTATTTCAAACAGCATTTTGCTCATTCTTATGCCTGCAGATTTTATGACCTCATTTTGATTCTGAGACTGCATTTAATATTTGTACAGTACTTTTGAAAATGTATTTGTCACACAGCAAGATCTTTAAAATGGACAAAGAAGGCAAAATAGTGTTTAAAAATGGTGAAGCCTCACAGCAGGTGCTCGGTTTGAGTCCCGGCTCAACCTGGGCCCTTCTATGCAGTGTTTCATGTTCTCCCCATGTTTGTGTGGGTTTCCTCTGGGTGCGCCGGTTTTCCCCACAGTCTTCAGGTCAAGTGAATTACAGACGCTAAAATTGCCCATTGGTGTGAGTGAGGATTTGAATGTGTTTGTCTGTGTGTGTTCACCCTGTGATGGACTGGCCACCTGTCCAGGGTGTTTCCCTGCCTTCGGTCCAAGACAGCTGGGATGTGCTACAGCACTACCTGCGACCCTACCAAGGACATGTGGCTATAGAAGATGGAAGGATGGATGGATGGAAGTTTTAAACTTAAAATTGAGAGCAGTCACTGGACCAAAAATATACATTTTACATGTATGCTGATATAACTTTTAACCTAAAAATACCATATACCTATATATCAAAATATCATGATATATCAAAATATCATGAATGAATGCTCTAGCTTATAAATATTATTTGTTATTGTTTATTACTTTTACAATGTATCATCATGTATTAATCCAGAAGTAGAAAATATTTAATTGCTAATTTGAGTAAAAATAAGCTTACTTAAAAAGGTTTAAGGTTTACTTAAATAAAATAAGTTCATTTTACTTAGGTGTTCCCAGCATGCACTGGGCATAAATAATTTCACTGTTTGCAAGTTTATTTACACTTTTGTATTGTTTATTTTGTTATTATGTTTGGAAACTTCTTGTTTTGTGCAGTCTTAAGTTAGTGTAAAGTGAGTATTTTGTTTGTTTTTCTTTTTGTTACAAAGACGTCATGTACAGAGTTTGGACACCCGGAATTATCATAATGTTCTTCCCGCGTAGTCAGTCAATTTATCAACTAACTCACGATTTATAGAGTCACGATGTATCAAAGCAAGCCTAGTTGTATCAAATTTTCAGATACTGCCGCCTGTAACCGGTAGGCGTGGTTTGGGAGTGGCCTCGTAAGGGCAGCAAAGCAAGTGCATTCTGGGAGTTGTTGTCTTTCAGCCACATGAGTAAAAAATACATTTTCTGCCTTTTCTCAGTCTAGAATGCTTCAAATTCAAAAATAATTTCACATTTATACTATATAAATGACCAATTTTAAATACACATTCATCTTCCCAGAGGTGAAGCATCCCTTT
Organism: Moxostoma hubbsi; assembly: GCA_032164185.1. Taxonomy (NCBI): domain Eukaryota; kingdom Metazoa; phylum Chordata; class Actinopteri; order Cypriniformes; family Catostomidae; genus Moxostoma; species Moxostoma hubbsi. The sequence goes on from JAVLUX010000042.1 coordinate 11,946,576, forward strand.
AAGATTAATATTATATAGGACAAGGCATTGACATTGAAAGCAAGTACAAAATGTTTTCATATTCCACTGCAGGAAATTAGACTTCAGTGTTACCTTAGTCTATGCTAATTGTTTGTTACCCATAGAATCCAACATAATCACATGAGAAGGTGACGTGTTGTTACTGAATGTTCGAGTACCCTCACATCAACCCCATTCTGCTGAATTAATGACAAGCACCATATGCCATCTGAAATTTTTGCATCAGATCCAGCATCAACCTTCTCCTGTGGCACAATAGATATTGTGTTGTGTCTGCAGTGCGGGAGACTGGGTTATCATCCTGTGTTGAAACAGGAATGAATCGCTTTTGCATAATCAGTGACAACTGCAATTCTGAGGTTTCATTTTCTCTCTAAATCCCTTCCATTATCTCTCTATAAGTATACTTTCATCTTCTGATTTCATCCTCAGCTGCGTGCTCGAGCACTGAACACGTGCAGTCTGATTATTATAACCGCGTGTTTTTTGAACACGCAGAATGTGCCTGGAATTTTTTGCACTAATTAGTGGCTCCATAAGGTGGCAACACTCACATTTGAGCCTTTGCTGTCAAGCAGAAGTGCTAGAAAATTTAATTGCCATTAAACAACAGGAGGCGAATGTGGATGTGCTTGTGTGAGGAGGCCAGAAGATACCTGCAATTGTACAACTGGAGTCTGAACAATACAGTATAAAGATGTGTCTAAACTCTTGAAGATAAGTATCTTATAGTACTCATAGTGCACATGTGCCAACCACCACCAGTGTATGCACGCACGTCAAATGAAGTATACTTTGAAAGGCTCTCACGCAGACGGCAATCATTCGCATCAAAACTGAATTCTACTCTGCGTTTAAGATAACATTTTTACTCCACTTATGGTTAGATTTAGGTTTGGGTTTGTGGGTAGAGTTAATAAAATATGCATTCCTCCTTAATGTATTACATAATAATACATCGCATAAGCTATAAACAACTCACTTTTGGCCCCTCTGTGGATATTTCACTCGTAAACTGGATCTCACACGAGCCCTTTTGTTCAAAAACACTTCTGCTTCAGCCAGCGGGGGCAGTAGTTTCAATTTTGGTAAGCATAAACCGAGTTCGGCTCAAGAACAATCGAACTACTGTTGCTGAACTCACTGTGAGATCAGTCTGCGACCATCTTTAAAAATCACATGAAATTGCTTCACAAGCACAGTTTTCATTCCTGTGATGACATATTTCCTATTGAGACAGGAAGTTTCCTGAAAAGTGATTTGCTAATTGCTAATCGGTTGTAGGGTATTCTAGAGAACATTTGATTGGACAAAAAAGCACATAGTCCAAGATGATTTATCAATAATTTTGGCATGCTTTGGCATCTTTAAAAAAAATCTTCAAGTGGTCTTTGGGTGCAAGAGTCTATTAGAATGATGAAGAGTCAGAGACAGAGTCTGTCTTAGCAGTCTACAGCTCTATTTTCAGATCACTGGGGAGACAAAAAAAAAAGACACGGCTGCAGTGACAAACATTACAGTGGCAATTTAGTGTCATCAATCACCGCAACCCTGGCGAGAGACAGGAATGAAACTGGGGTCAGCACACACATCATGGTTCAGAACTCACCCACAGTTGTTATTGGAAATGGTTTCCACTCTGTTCAATTATAGCCATCATGTTACATATCTCACAGCCAAATGATGCCTGTTTGACTTACTTGGTCTTTGGCAAGCCCTGTGGCTTTGCTGGCTGTGATGTTTTCAATAATGCAACAGGTAAGTAAAAAAAAAAAAAAGTAATAACTGAGCAGCAATGCTATTCTTTCTTGTAACCCTCATGAGACCCCAAGGCCATTTTAATAACATTAAACATATATTTAAAGTATCAGGTTGACTTTTCTTTTATGAAATCCGAAAATAAACTAAAAATATAGTTGATAAGCTTCAACCATCCTGTTACATTACTTATGTTTGGGGACTTTGACACCCCAGATATAATTGTGCGTTCACGTCATATAAAAATTACCATAATTTTGAGTTTCTGACATGTAAAAACTGTTCATGTCTTTGTAGAACTCGTAATTGCAAGTTGTAAACTGCAGAATTCTATGAAAGCTCCATCTTGACATTCATGATGTCATGTAAAAAGAACCAAAATGGCATCAGCCTTTACACAGTTAAAGGTGAAAACGTATTTATTTTTGATATGCCATTTTATTGTGCCATTGTTACCTGGAGTGTTTTTTTTTTTTTTTTTGCAAGAACATACAGAGTATAATTACTGTGATAAATAATTTGCTGTCATAAAAACCAAAGCTGTTTTGGTGTTATGCATGTTACCATAGAAACAAATAACTTTGAAGGTCTGAGGACGTGAACAGCTCTCAGTAGAATCTCTGAATTGCCATCTTGTAACTAATTCTGACGTGACGTGAACGCAGCATAAAACACAAATGATAACATTCTCTGATTGGTGTACACACTGTAGAGATAAGCTCCTGACGGTTTATTGGGATTTCTTTCATTGTATTCATCTGTAATGTGTCTTTGCCAGTGTCAAATCAATTCTAAAGAGAAATAGTTACTAGAATGCCTACACATATTTCACATTTCTGAAAAGTGCATTCCTACTCTGTGATGAAACAGAGCGAATCATCTTCAACAATATCTGCCAACTGGGTTTTGATTAGGTCAGAGGGACTTGTTATTAGAATCCGATAGGAAATTACAAGGTTAGTTTTAAAATCAATATTTTTTCACATACAGTTCATCATTGACTCTGGGACCCCAAACATAAAAACCGTAAAGTCTGTCTCAATAGAACAACAGCAATAAAGGCACAAGAGTTGTAAATGTAGAGCTTACAGTTGACATGAATCCTAATGTATTTGGACATATGCCTAAATTAACCATTAGCTAGGTGACAGACCTTGACATCTAACCATCAGTTTAACAATTTCACTAATTTAGCTAAACCCTTTGTGCTTTGCAGAAAATAGAAAATGCTCTTTGATATAATCTAGTTTTCGGATTATTAGTAATTGAGTATTAAAAACGCCAAATGCCTTATTCAAAGCAGGCAATTACATGTGCAATGCTTTCTTTATTTCTGCCAGGTTGTAAAGTGTCAAAGTTATAGGGACAGGAGTGGTTTGAATTACAATGATGTATAGAAAATAATAGAAAATAAAACCATGGTGGGAGGAGAGAAATAGAAGGGGTGTATGTTTCATGAATCACTTGCTCCAGCAAGTTAGTCATCACATAGTGTCACTTCAGGGTGAGGATGAGTCACTCGTAGTGCAAACCAACACTAAAATGTTGCTTAAATGTTCGCCTAGATCGCTAATATTAGGATACAGTGAGAAGCGGAGCATAAACACTTTCCCTACTGTTCATCACTGTGGCTGTTTCATCTCATTGGAAACAATTCGGTCTCTTTGAAAATATACTTATGTTTGTTGGAGTGTATAAGCACAAGACAATTTTACACTATCAGCGCTTCTGATTGTCTTGAACCTCACACTTGAAAGAGACTAGATTAAGGTTAAAAGCAGTGTTGGGTACGTTACATAAATTTTTTTTTTTTTTTTTTTTTTTTTAAGGTAATCATCTACAGACAGGGGGTCAGGAACAGAGTGCAACAGTGCCCACCCACTTTTCAGCCATCTGTGTTTCAGAATTTTCCAGTATTTTCCCCATTAATTATTTTTTTTCATAGGCTTTCCATAAAATACTCCATAAAGGAGTTCTAAGCCCTTTACCAAACCAAGTGTTTGTTGAAAATTAATTTTCTATAGAAAAAAATGTATGGATTTTTACTTCAAGAACCAGACTGTTGCGCTTTATTGACTGCTTAGCATGCCCCTGTTAGCCACTGCTGATAGATGCTGTAACTACTCCCTGTGATGGCAAAATATATGTTTCTCCATTGACAGCAATTTAAAAGTAGCCATGTTTTCTGGTGAAATATTTTTTTTCCAAGAAAACTTTCCATCACAATTATGTCATAACATTATAGAGCATCCTTTTCAGTTGGCAGATTTTTTTTTAAGGACTCTTAAAAACTTGAAATAGACTTGTTTTTTTCGCTATGTGTTGCCATTGATGAGTGATCAGTCACATGACCGGTCCACATTCACAAGACTGAGTGCTTTTGAACAAAGATATCATTGAAATGAGTGGGAATTCTAAGAGTTAGTTTTCTTTAGATATTTTAGAGCTCTTTTGATGACCAATTGCAAAGTACAATTCAGTTTAGTTTACTTTTAGGCTACCTTATGAATACCAACTAAAACTTCATAAACTAGTTTTTTTTTTCCACTATTCCAAATTAAAAATATTTGTATTTTCTTCCTCGTCCATTGTCGCCAGCAAGCCATAAACTGTGCCTGAATTTGTGTACAGTAAGATTATGTACTGTATTTGATAAAGAACATACTTCTCAGCTGTTCATAAACAGCCAACAACAGGCTTCTTGTCAGTTCTTTAGCTATGGAGGTGAGTAGTACGAAGGACATACTTCATTCAGAAACTTGCACATTGTCCTGTGGCCCGAATGTATGATCGCATATATAATTTCATTTGGTTTTGTTAAACAAATACAGTCTTAACCAGATTTTTTCTACATTTAATTGAATATTTAAAATATGATGTCTCCTAATCTCCTGTGGCCTCATGATGTGCACTTGAAAATCTCTGCAGATATACAGTAGTTGGTCATCCAGGTATTTCTCGCCTACTTTTTTCTGAATACTGAGGATTTTGACATTCTAATCATCTTATATACTGCTTTTGGAATATTATATAGTAGGGAAGTAGGCATATGCGGACACAGGCATACACTAGATACACTCAGCACCATAAATGACTCGTCTTTAGAGAGCTGACAGAGAAATGCAAAGAGACTTACATTTATGTTGTGAATCTAAATCAAGTTTTAAATACTTTGTAATCACAATACACCCAACACTGGCTAAAAGGCACATTGTGCATGAAGATTTCCTACCATGGCCCCCTCCTTGCCACTGACTGGCGGTAAAGATAGAGAGTGTATCTGCAGAGAACGAGAGGAGAGAGAGAACTGAATGCTCGATTTAAACGTTATACAACACTTGAAGCCAATGGTAAGTGATTACGCAACGTTTCAGGATGCAGATGGATTTCTGGGATTTTGTTTGGGGGGTTTGAATCCTGTTATGTGGATCTTGGTGTTCATACAGAATAAACACCAGCTTCTTCATCTCTAATACTGATATTAAGCACCATTAAAATCCCAAATGGTTTGGAAAAGGCACCATCTACAAGTACTCTGTTCTGCCTTTTGATTGGTTTTGTTGTGACTGTAGAGTGGAGAGGGTGCAAGGGGGCCCACAGGACCCAGAGCTCATAATCCAGCACTGGCATGTGGCACACAGGGGCCACTGAACTAATTACACGCTGTATTAAAAAGAAGGATAATAGCCTCTTTGACAGGGATTTCATACAGTGTCTGCCCCAGACGCAGCAAATCAGGAGAAACGTAAAAACTGATTAGCACGACACTTTCTTAGAGCACAACACCTACTACACACTGAATTTTGGGTACGGTATGTTGTTTGATAAATCACAGCTTCACTGCTATTGTATTTGTCAACACAAAGAAGTGACTCTAATTTGATTCATGAGATGATTATGCTTGGAAGATGCATGGAAGGTGAAGATTTGATATTTTCTAAAAAACTATGTATGCCTTTGTGCAAAGCACATTATCATTCGTCATGCACAAGTAACATGGATTTTTTTTTTTCATTTTTTAAATTGATCCAAATGAAAAACAATTTCTACTCATACATCACACAATTTTCTTTGCACATCTTGTTTGATTGATTCACATCACCCAAGTCAACCTAATGTCTTATTTGCAAATTTAGGAAAACTGAACATCGACAATTGCAAACAAAAGATCTGCATTATGGTTTCTTCTCACGGTGTGGCTCACTTAACATGCTTAACATAAATAAAGAAATCACAGTCTGCCCTCTAGTGTTACAATGGGATGCCACTGAAACACACTTTTGAAACATTTAAAAGACCCTATGAAATCAAAATTGCTGTTGTGTGTCTTTAAATCCATGTCTGTTAGGTTTAAGGCCATCTACTGTATATGTTAGTGCACTGCATAGCTGATAGCCACATTTAACATTTATAGTCTTTCACATCTGTGAAAATGGACCAAAATATGAATGATTTTCTTGCACAGGCAGGTATACCTAAATGTTTGTTGAGTAAAATACTCTCTAAAATAAGAATGTCTCTTCCCCCTAATAACACCTACCTCTGACAAGCAATACTTCAAATGGCAAATCATAGTTCATAAACTATAGGCTAATGGCTCTTTAAAAAACAAAAAAGGGGGGTAGATGAGCTCTTTGTAATGTTCAAGTCATTTCATGGGGTTTTTAAGTCTCTTAATGATGGACATGTTTCTATCTATGCATAAACATTAGTTTTCGCTCTTGATGAGTTCAATGTATGAGGTTTATCATTGTGAACACTGAACATAAGAGTTAACCTGCAATTTCTACCTTAGTTATCTATCTCTACTTGATCTAACCCATAAAAAAATACTTTTGTTCTTGTAACTTTTATTATTAAGGGTTAATTACATTGTAATAACCTGATAATAATAAATAAGAGAAACAAGGAGCATATGAGGAAAGTCTTAAAGTCTGCTCACTGTTTATTACAATGGTTGCCAACAACAGTGAGCCTGGATTCATTTAAATGGAAACACAATGTCTAACCATACATGATAATGACGGTAATAAATTAGCCATTAATTAAAACTGCACTATGTAAGTTTTTTTTTGTTAAAAATTAACAAAATTCAATTATTAATTTAGAACATAAACAATCAGTGTTCCTTACCTTACCCTGATTCACTACGAATCCTACTATAAAGCCTATAAAACAAAGCATACAAAAATTATTTGTATTTTGAGCTGTCGGGTTCAATTTTGTGCGAAATCACTGGCTTATGACGTTCATCCTTGCATCATTACGTCATGTCTGCACATGCAGGAAAGAAGTGCCGCCTGTCTCATGTTCTGGCTGGAGAAATTAACTAAGCTGTTCAACTCAGTTCAGTCACACTCACACAGTTCAGGACAATATCGTTCCAGTCTAGATGGATGTTTTTCTGTTATCTGTTTGGCGAAGTTGTTAACCTGCTATAATGCTGGGATATGTTTTCCAGTAGGGTTGTTGAAGCTTATATTGCTTGTCATACTTTTCTGAATTGAACATTACTCGTGTGTCAACCGATCATGATGTATCTACGTTGTCCGGGGAAGTTACTGTGACATGTTTTATATGTATGACTTCTGAAACAGACTTCTTGTAATTGTTATATTGCATTTTTAAGCATATTATTTGTACATTTAATATATATATTGTAAATAAATAAATATTATAATATATATATTTTATACCCATCATTATTAAATCCTTGTTTTAAGTTATAGTTTTATGGTGTTATTGTGTGCATTGCATAGACATGCTACTGTAGTAACTGAGGCTGTACAATATAGTATACAAATAATAAAGTCTTCTATTGAACTCTTATCAGTCATATAAGGAGTTTAACCTCTTAAAATGAAAATTATAGTAGAATTCAAACATTAATAGTAGATAAAACACTTGAATAATCATATTAAGATCTACTGGTGGTGGCTGAGGAGAGTCCTGTGTTGTCTATTTAAAAGTGCTTTGAGCGTAGTGTCAGAAAAGAGATTTAAGTGTAAAATTAATTCAAATATGTTGTTTAGTTTATAAAAGCAAGTGAAATTTCCATTTCAAATGTTTAATCGTATAACATAATATCAACATGAAAATAGCACGTTATGACTCCGGCTCCAGTCATGATCATACACAGTCGATAATCATTGTCCAGATGGCTCAAATTGGGAGATTTATCCAGCAGAAGAGCAGCGCCAGAACATGACTGACGTAATATACTCTTCCACAGTGCTGGCAATTTTAAGTTTCAACCACAGATGTAGCTTTAGAGCACAAAGTTACGTAGGTAACTTTAAGTAAAGGTCCGGGTACCCCCAGGGTGCTGCCAAGGGGTGCTCGAATTATTATTTTTTCAGTATAAAATCTTTTTTCTCTCTCTCAAAATGTTGAGAGGAATACACATTTTCTAGAAAGGAAATAAAATAAGAGAAATATTTGTAGGACATAGGCTCATTTATATTTCATAGTTTAAAAAAAGGCCCAAATAGCAAACACAAATCTCTGAGATGTCTGTTTTAGATACATCTGGAAAGCATCACAATCTTATTAACATCTGCTAAACATCTTCAAGAGATCAGATTTACAAACATTCTAAATCATAAAAGTATCAAAGACATCTGCTTAATGTCTTACTGACATCCCAGATATACTTACTGTCAGTAAGATGAGCAAACAACGTTAAAAAAAAATGTGTTCCAGATGTAAACACGCAGTATTCAAGTAGACGGGTGTTGTACGTATGCTATCAGGGGTGTTCTTGCAAGGGACCATCATATATAAGGGTCCTTGGCAAAAAAGTTTAAAAAACATTTGGTTACATCAACAAAACCATTTAAGGGTTAGATCAGCTAAAAATAGCACTAGGAAAACAATATTGGATTAGCACTTTTTACAGCGTAGACTCGCTGTAAAGAATGTTCTGTCAGGTAACCTAAAAATTTGCTTCATGTGGTATCATCTAAATGAACTAGCTTTATCCAATTGAAAAATGTTATTTAACCTGGCTAAATTTAGGCAACCTGACAAATTAGGTTACACTAATGAAAATATTTTTATGGGTAAGATCAGGTAAAATATCTCCTTAAGGTAGCAATTGCAGGTTATTTTTTACAATGTAACTTTATGACACAGGAATCATATCTAGCAGTCCAATTCAAATACTGCTAGAGCACAAGGGATGGCAAAACATTTGAGTTTAAGAGCCAATTAGGGATTAAATTAGCCAACATAATGTTGGATTTTACGAGGAAATGAGATAGTCAGAGGGTCATTTGGCAATACATGCTGTGTGAGCCGGTATGGAGAAACAGGCAAAGGATATTTAATTTGGATGGAATAGTCCACACATAGAGAAAAGAGGGGTGGCATGACTGTTGGGGGGCTTAAAATGCCTGTATAATATCTATTCTGAAAAGAACAGTATTTATGCCTGATATGATTAAGTATAACGTTAAGAGCTGATATTATCTATTGGTCAGTGCATTTCAGCCTGTATAAAGATTAAAGGGAGGCATTGGCATGGTGGCATTTGAGCGCGGACACTTGGAGGCGCCCACAAGCTGTCCTGTGATAATTGATGGACCGATCTGAAGAAGATGGACTTTGATAAAGCCACTTCCCATACACTGATTAGTCTGATGAGGTTTTTTATTTTCTAACTTCATTTTATGTCTGATATCAACCTACGGTTACGGACTCCTTGCGATTTGAAGGTCTGTTACATTTAAGAAAGGGGGCCGGCACTTTTTGCTAAAGATGCCATGGATGTGCACATGGCGGAACATTAGTAGACCAGCTCTGTCTTTGAATTGATGCTCTAATTAATTAAGACATTAAACCCACCTCAGCTTTTTTAACAGGGACAATGGCAGCGGTAACGAGTCCGGAAACGACACCTCAACCCCGGGTCTATTTTCAAACACCGCCCGGTACCGAAGAAGAAGTGCCACAGAAGCAAGGGCGCGTGACTGTCAAATATGACAGAAAAGAATTAAGGAGGCGGCTGAATTTGGAAGAGTGGATAGTTAGCCAGTTAATGAATCTATACGACTGCGAGGTAGGACAAATAACACTGTCATTGCTTTGGTCGTATGAAATCCTTTTGTCGCGGCGAATGACAGGTCTTTTCTTTTCCATGCTCGAGCACCGGTATTCCTCTTTTGTCATGTCCTTATTGTGCCATAGTTGCTATGCCACAATAAACTGGTGGTTATTCAGGGCAGCATGGCATTATTATATATATTTTTAGCTGTTTTTGTCATGCTTATTATTTTAAATCGATGTTATAATTTATTTTTATGCATTCACACATGGAAGGGCGTGGCATGATAAAAGTACAGACAAAGCCTTAAAACAAAGGTGAACCTGTGCAGGTGATAAGAGTGAAATAGCTTTAACCACCCAATGCGTCCTTCATGCATGATGAATCCATTCATATTTCATCAGTAAGTGAGCTTGTGTCATAAGTTAAATGTCACACAAATCTAGGCTATGGGAGGATGTTACATGAACAAAGAAATGTCACCCCAATTCCAAAATATGTTTGCAGCATGTATAAAAAACCAGAATAGCACATAGTACAGTATACATGTATATTGCACATATATAGGTGACATTGGAGGATTTTTAATTAATTTTTTTGGTCACCTTTTTAGCCCTCTGGGATTGACGGAATTACCCCTCTAGCCATTGTGATGTCATCTGTTCAGACATGCAAAGCATGCTTCACTTGAAACTTAACTTAACCTCCAGGGCTAATATATCTGACCTAGATTATGTGTAGTGTAAGAATAGGAAGCTGTTTAAATGAGATTTTTTTTTTCCCCTGAATGCTCTTTTCAGCCCAGTGGGTAGGCCTCATCCTGAGCTAAAATCTGTCTTTGAGAATCCTCACCATTTTGTCTGATAGATTTACTAAAGAGCAGGCGAATTCATTTGAATGAAATGAATGCTTACGGACTTCAGTAAGTTTCCCATTGACAGATGGTTTCGGATCATCAGAAAGAGTCCAGCATGCAGAACGGTGGTATTCTAATAACACTCGGAAAGGGAGAGTAAAGACTCCCTTATAATAGAACTGGGAAATGTAAAACTCATCAAAATCCCACAGGTTAAATTATATTAATGCGATCTGACAGGAGAACTTGCCCATTATATTGCTGCAGTCTCACAGTACACTTAAATCACAATAGCCCAAGGCAAAAACTGAAATGTTCTCTTCCTAATTGAATAACAGTGTACAGTCACAAACAACATAACCCAATTTATTGACTTTCTATTTTTCACCATTGGCTCAAATCACATTTTGTCACATGATTTTGTCTGTCGCTTTCAAAAGTTTCCCGACTGACGAATATTGTAGAGCTATTGATGGCTATGTTTTACAATCAAGTGTAATATTTTCTCATAAAGCTCTGTCCCTCTGTTCTTCACTTAGAAGAGCTTTATGCTAGTCCCAGTCCCATTGTCTCTCCAAATACAATGCTGCATTGGTTTGTAAACCTGATCACCTTGTTTACTGGCTGATTGATTAATAGATAGCATTTACCCACCCCAGGGTGAAGCCAAATAAATGTGTCTTTGTACTTGATTTATCAGTCCAGATGAGCACCTTTGGTCAGCTGTAGTGTTCTACAGCGATTCTAAAATACGGGTCAGTGTGAACAGTTTCATAACAGACTTGCTTTCCCAAAGACTGCAATAGCACACATTGGAGGAAAAAGAAAAAATGTGTACAGCAGCAGACTTATGTCTTCTTCAGCGCACATATGGGATGGATGGATGGATGGATGGACAGACGGATGGACTTGCCTCAGAGGGCCTTCTGTGTCCCCTCTATTAATCTAAGAAGTAATCAAACAGTTTGTTTGTATAGAGAGAAAAGACACAGTGTTCTTTGCGAGTTGAGAGGAAGTGAATGGAAATTGTTATTGTCACAGACATACACATAGACACAGCCCATCCTGTTGTGTAGAGAGGATGTCATGGACAAAGGCCAGATATTTCTGGGACATGCAAATAATAGTTATGAGGTCATACTAACTAAGTCCCTATAACTGCACGATCCTTTCTTAGATAAGAAGAGATGTTTGCCTGTTATTCTAGCTTATGATCTTACCTTTGTTATGTGGTTTGTAGATGTTTCACATTTTTGTTAAGTTTTCACAGGAGCCCCCATTAATGTGTCTCTCTGTATTTTACAGGAGGATGAAGTTCCTGAGCTGGAAATAGATGTGGATGAGCTGTTGGATCTTTCCAGCGATGTTGAGAGAGCCATTCGAGTGAAGGTTTAATAAAACATCTAATACATCTGCTTGATCTAGTTTGCTTCATTACTCCCCTAAGAAGAATTTCCCTCCACTAGACTTGCTTTCTAGTATCCCTCTGACATTTCAGATGCAGGTGGTTTTACATTAATTCTGCCAGTACAGTAGTGAGCTGTTTTTGAAAGCTGAAATTTCTGAGATTTGTTTTTTTTTTTTTTAGAAAATGGAGGGTTTTCAGTCCATTTCTCTGGCCTGTTTCATCAGATTTCTGCCTTTATTGGTGCATGTAGTTAGGAGAGAGAAAAATCAGTCAATTAGTGTGAGAAACTCTGAATTAATTCTTTCCAATTTTGTTACTCAGATGCTGCTGGTTGACTGTTACAAACCTAATGATGTAAGTCTCTTTTGAATATTAATAGCAGTAGCAATTCGCTTCATTGCAGTGTTATTTTTATATGAGCCATTGATTCACTCAGCATTACATTATGCTTTATTTAAAGGTGCACATTCTGTCCTCATTAAAAAAAAAAAAGAATAGTACTTTTGAAAAACATTTTTAGAATCATGTATTTTAACTTACGTATGTAAAGTTATATGCAAAATGCATGATGACATAATGGCAGGAAGTTATTTTTATTACACTAAAATCATGGTAACATGCATAAAGGGCCGTTCACACCAAACTTGTATTAGCATCCACATCGCATCTTGCTGTGTTTTTAGCAACTCGTGCTGGAATGCCGCATTTTTTTTAGACACTGTGTCAATTTAAAAAGAACTTCAACTTTTAAAAACACTTTTAAAGACACCAGTATTCTGTTTTATTAGTTGCGCAGCATCTTGTTTTTTTAGCGTACTAACGTGTTCAGTCTAAAAGGCCCATTATGTTGTGCTAATGCCCGTCTTGCTTTTTAACAGCACGTTCTTGCATTGTCAGACGTTGTGTCAATTTAAAAATAACTTTAACCTTTAAAAACTAGGCACCTGTGTTCTGTTGTTCATTTTTTAGCATACAAACGCGTAATAAGTTCTGTCTGAACAGCCCTTAATTGTTAATGTCTTGTGGCTATACTTTTGAAACAATGTATTTTAATGTTTATGAACTGACCCCATTATAAATGCTTCACTTATAATCAACATTATGCCACAAATGCTGTTAATTGAGATTAACTTGTAATGAACCCAGAACTAAAGCGTGCACATCCACATAAAAAAACTCAAGCGACTGTGAAACCAAACCAGATATAGGCAGATTGTTAAAGGCTGTGCACATTATCTCACTAACTCACATGAGCAGCATAACAAAACTACTTGTAATCAAAACATTGTGAAAATTTTGCAGTTATTGTAATCTAAGGCCTGGTTCACATTGCAAGTGTGGGCAGAGCGTATTTTTTTCCGCCGCCCATGTTAACGGTTAAGAGTATTCAAATTGGGAGCAGCCACAGTCCATCAGCGTGTGTCTCAGCACAGAGTCTTTTTTCTTTCTGCTGCATTAAAGTGTCTGCTAATGGACAAATTTGATTTGGCATGAAATATAAATGATCTGACAAAAAAAGTTAGGTGTATCGTTCTCCTTGATTAACAGTGAGAATGACAGTCTATCACCAACTGAAATCTTTTGTATGGTGTGTAATCCACACCACTAGGTGTCTGTATAAGTCCAAGATGACTGCAATATCAGCCAGTGCAACATAAACAATAAATGACCTTAAAGTGCGCCTTTAATGATACTAATGATGGACATTTGCTGTTTTTCATAGCATTTCCATACATACGCCAATAAAACAACTAAGAATAATTCTTGAAATGTTCATTATCTGCAGGACTTTGTGGCGGCACTGCTTGAGAAAGTTCGAGGTATGCAGAAACTCAGCACTCCCCAGAAGAAGGGTGAGCTGACGCCATGAGGTCAAACCATCTCGCCCCACCATAAAACAAACCTGTTACTCCAAACTCAGAGGAGAGATGCAGGCATACAGACCCAACAAAAATACCACAATGTCTGTCAAACAGAGATAAAAGATAGGAGCCCAGCCAAGCCAATCTCAGCTGCAGGTTGACCAACCTAACTGTTTTAATTTGTTTTAGTACTGTTTCAGCATATATTATGTGTAGAGAGTGTGTGCTAGTGTCCCTTTAGCTTAAACTTCCTATAGTGATTTAGAGAAATGAATCAAATGTTGTGGAATGGTTGATGTTACAGTTCACTAATACACTTTTCTCTGAGCCACATGGCTTGATGTATTTGTAGTGGTGTAGAAATTTAGAACAAAGCTGAATTCCCCCCCTTTTTTCAGTCTTATTGCTGTTGTCTTTCATAAGAGCAAAACTGAAAATGAAGGCATTTGTTTTAGATAGGGTGTCAGATATTAGGATGTGTTGCCAAAGTAGGATGGGGAGGGGGGGGGGGGGGGGGTGGGTGCAGAAATTGTTTTGTAAGCCATTTTTAATCTTCCATTTTTTAGAAAAACATGTCTGTGCTTGGTAATATTGCTTTTAAGAATCATTTGACCAAGCAATTTAACTGCATTAATTAGTTCAATGGAGTGAATTCGTCAATTTGTTATAACAAGTTTTTTACTAATATTTACGAGAAAACGAAAAAAAAATGAAAAGTGCACTGAATACTGATGTTGCTATGAAGATACTAGAATTGCTTGGGTGGCATAGGCCAAGGTCAGTGCAAAATCAAGTTCAAAGCCTGAATCTCTTTTGTAAATAAAACGTTTATTCAACTTCAAGTGAACAAGATATTAGTAATGCATCTCTTACTGATCAGAACTTGTTGGAATGATATAAACTGTACTGTGTGCACTCTCACAACCAAATATGTGTAGTAAGGCTCTCAATTAAAGAATGGTGCTACATACATGTCTGAATAGCTGTGTGTTATGTTGTTTGAAAGTGAAACAAAAAAATGGAATGAAACTGAGTGTGACAGCTGGAATGATATTGCTTCCGAGCCCCATTTCTTTAACAACTATGCAAGTACAGTAGATAACAGTAGAGCAGTATAGAGTGCAGCTACAAGTTTACTGATTTTAAATGTTCAAGATGCACAGGCTAACAAATCTGTCACTATAACTCAGATCTTCTCTCAATGCTTATCAGCTCTACTTCAAAGATGAGTGTGGCGCCACCTAGTGGAAAAACAAAGATTAACATGGTGAGACTGTTATATTTGTGTTCTGTCCACTTATTTAGTTACAGATTAAGAGACATCAAAGGTGAGTAATATGCTACGGATCACACAAATTAAGACCAGCTTTAATCTTTTACACACTTTTTTAGTGTGCAAATATTATTGAGAACGTTCCTCGCAAAAATATTAGTTTATTATATATCAGACAGTTTTTATTTTTTAATACTAAATTAATTTGAAATTGATGTATTTGTAGACAAAGGTATCAGCCAACAAACGAAGTAAGAGAACTGGTTTTTATAAAAATGCTTTTATTTTCTGAAAATTTACATTTATTCACTTCGTAACTTGCATCTTACTGTCATTTACCAAAATTACTTAATACCAAAAAGCGTGCTATTTTAATTGGATTCATCCAACAAGTGTAAAGTCTTTAATTATCTAGTAATATATTGTAATACATTGTTCAGTAAAGGAGTTGTGATAAAATATGTTCAATATATATATTATTAAAAGTGTTGTACAGTTGAGCCATTTTTTCCCACTCAGTTGAAGATGCTTCTATAAACTAAACGTGGCAAAAATGACCACACCATTTTAACAGAAATTATAATAATGAGAATGATGGAGTTGACAAGACATTTGATTGGAGTAGACGCAAAGTGAGGACATAACTTTGATAGGCAGTTTATGGAAAATATACATTAAAGATTTCTTAATGTATTGTTTGATATCTTACAGATTCCAACCTTTCATTTGATATTTATTATGCATTTTTAAACACTTTGTTTAGCAGTTTAACATTGTGACCTCTTGCTGAGGACAGGTTAAGTTACATGTGCTTCCAAATATAAAGCATGCATTTTAAAAAATTCTAATGAAATGATTTTAAAATATAAGTAAAAAATACCCTGAGAATACACATTTCCTTTAGATTGAACATTTACAGTATTTTTATTGTTATGAATTTCTTGATTTTTTAAAATAAAGATGACTTTTGTAGACATGTTTTGTCCCGTATCTCAAGTATCAGTGAAAAAAATTGTAGTACCATGGAAGGCATCAGTGTAAAATACCACGGTTCTTTCATGTATACCATGGTAACTGAATAATTACCATATTTATATGGGTAGTTGACAAATAAGGTTGTCCAAGATATTTGTGTCCATTTTGGTTTAATTTTTTTTTTAAACCTTAAAATGATAGTTCACCCAAAAATGAAAGTTCTCTCATCATTTACTTATCCTCATCAATTCAAGATGTGTATGACTTTATTCTGCAGAACACAAAGATTTTTTCAAATTAAATTTCAGCTCTGTAGGTCCATACAATGCAAGTGAATGGACACCAACATTTTAAGGATTCAAAGCACATAAAGGCAGCATAAAAGTAATCTAAAATCTCCAGTGGTTAAATCTATATCTTCAAAAGCAATATGATAGGTGTGGGTGAGAAACAGAACAATATTTAAATCCTTTTTTACTATAAATCACCACTTTAAGTTTCACATTCTTCTTTTGTTTTTGGTGATACGATTCTTTGTGCATATCGCCACCTACTGGGCAGAGAGGAGGATTTATAGTAAAAAAGGACTTAAATATTGATCTGTTTCTCACCAATAACTAATATATATATATATATATATATATATATATATATATAAATGCTAGATATAATATTATATATATATATATATATATATATATATATATATATATATATATATATATATATAATATCGCTTTTGAAATCATGGATTAAACCACTTAATCACATGGATTACTTTTTTGTTTCCTTTGTGATTTCAGAGCTTCACAATTTTGGTCACCATTACTTTAAAAGGACCAAAATTACAGGACATTAAATGGACCTTCAGAGCTGAAATATACTTCTAAATATCTGTGTTTTCAGCAGAAAACAAAAAGTCATACATCTGGGATGGCATGAGGGTGATTAATTGACAAGATAATTTAATATCCCTTAAAAAGCTTTTTCTTACAAAAATAAAATAAAAAATATTTAATAACATAAAAAATTTGTAGTATTAGTGGTATAATACATCATGTAAAAGGTATTGAAATACATTTCAAATACCTGTCATAATGTCAAAATATCTGTCCTTTTTTGAAATGTCACACAGTAATGAAACATTGTAACATGACAACAGAATGGCTACCTAAATATTATTTACACCACCTGACTTTGATTTGGTGGACATACGTTTTAAAAATAGTAATATTTGAAAACAACATTTTTTACTGCTTAACTTTTTAAAGAAATAATAACTAAATATTATCTATCATAACATTTTCAAGAAATTCAGCTTTTAATAAGATTTTTCCCCCACTGAATCCGGACGGTTGCACCACTTGGAAATTTTGTTTAACTTTAAACCCAGAAAAAATATAAAAATGATGTTTTAACTCAGAAAGTTAAAACATGTTCATCATAGTAGAGGTGCATATAAGAAATTGTTTTGTGTGAACTGCATTTTTAATGGGGGTTGTTATTAATAGTAGATCCAGACAAAAAAAATAAGAAAATAAATCGGTATCACGTCACTAAACCATATACCATAATACATGGTACTTTTTCATGCTACTCTATTTCACAGAATACCCTTGTAATAACAGTACTTTATCTAAAAGCTGAAGTACGTAATTTCTGCCTCACTAGCGGTACCGAATGGAATTTCAGAACAACTTTCTGAATTCACCCCATCTGTCAGTCAAACAAAGAGACAACCCCACCCCAAACTCACATCATTGGTTCAGTAATGTAGTTGGGCGGGTCTAAGCAGGTTTCTCAAAACAAACAGAAATGTTTAGGGCCACAGAGACGAAGTGTTTACAGATTTCGAGAAAATTAACCTACAAATGCCTTACTTATAGTTGTCTCTGCATATGTTGTCTGTGATATAAGAAAGTATTTAACACTGGAAAAAGTAACATACTTCAGCTTTAAAAAGCTTTTTTTTGTACTTTTTTGTGAATGGCATGTTAAAACTAACCCGAGAGAACCATGTTGGATCTTACCTGGAATTTTAGGAGGTGCTCCTCTTTCACCATAACCTGTAGTTTATAAGAGCAATGCTGTCAGACACACTGAAGATATGATCTAAACATCATTTGATATTTTGAAACTAATAGTATTCATTACATTATAATACAGAACAATTTGAGAATGATTCTTTACCAAAATGTTCATAACATACTCACCAAGCTCAGAGGGAATGACCAGTTTCCTCTTCTCACCCTCACACATTCTAGGAGACGAGAGAAACGGTATTAAGTTATTTCTTTTTTGTCATTTTCCACTTTTCATTTTTAAAACAGATATTTGACTGGAAATCAACTCGAATCCTAACAAACCGGAGTCTATTTGCAAACCACTAGCCCATAGCATTTCAGCGCCAGCTCTTAAATCTAATCTGCTAAATCGTATTTATTAGACTACGTAATTCTACATTCAAATCTTTAAATCCTAATCCTGTCTGATATATAAGAAATCATCAACAAATGTAATACTGCTCACCCCAGTAAACCCTGATCCCAGCCCTTGATGACCTGTCCAGTGCCAAGAGTGAAGGTGAAGGGCTGATTCCTCGGTATGCTGCTGTCAAATTCTGTCCCATCCTCCAGTTTACCCTGCAGGGGAAAATACAGAGTTAAAGGGATAGTTCATCCAAAAATGAAAACACGGTCATCATTCACTCACCCTCATATTGTTCCAAACCTGTGACTTTCTTCCATGGAACAAAAAGGAGACTCAATTTCAGTGCATCTTTTTTCCATTCAATGAAAGTGGATCATGACTGAGACTGTCGGTCACTAACATTTTGCCTATCATCCTCTTTGAGTTCCAGTCACATGTTTCGAACAACATTAGGGTGAGTACATTTTGTGAGTTTGTAATTTTTGGGTGAAATATCTCTTTCAGACATATTTAGACATCGCTAACTTGACTTACAGTGTAATGCATATTCAACACGTCCCCCTTTCGAGACTTGATAGGACAGTTGTCCACTCTTTTCTTGATTCCTATCTGCAGTTTCTTCTTTTCAGTCCCATGAACAACTGTCACGAGGATGGGCAACAGTGAAACAGCCAATACCAAACACAGCCTCATGTCTGTGGAGAGAAGAAACGACACAGCTCGAACAAAACGCTCGTTGCACTTTTGTCAAAACAAAATAGAGAAGCTTTAATGCGTTGGTCCTAATCACTTCCGCGCATGCGCGGTGTCTCTACACATGAGCACACGATATCATTTAATTAATATATGTAAAGCTGTGTTAGCAAAAGCAGGACTCTGACTTAAACTAAGAGTGACCCATTAGAGGTCTTAAATGGACAAAAACATAACGTCTAACATTACATACTTTGTAGAGTGCTGGATTTATTTAAAAGGGAAATCACAACATGGCTTTCAATGACTACTTTAACATAGTGTACTCTTACTGCTGTTTCTAAAACAACAGATGTATCCCTCTATTAAGGGAGACACAATAACAATGACTAAACAATGTCGTTTGCTTTTGCTATGGTCATAACCGGCTATATGCTACTATGATTCACGATATTTTCAGACAGAAATAAATTAACTAATAAGATCCGACGGGGAGCTGAAATTTCTGCTTAAAGTAATTAAATTGCATGTCAATTATTTGAGGTTCCATGTATAAGTTACCTGTTTTAAGAATAATATACTCGGCAGCCCTGAACTCAGAATGCGTACGTCATTAGGAAGTGACGTCAGATAGCCCTGGCTCGCTTCCCATCTAGGTTTTTTAGTAAGTCAGTCCACTCGGCGCCATATTTGGAACGCTCCCGTCAGTTTATTCTATATAAACAAGCGGCATACAAGAGCAGCTCCTATCTACTTGAATGGGGAAAGACCGAAATCTCCTAAAAAAAAAATCGTCAATATTACAATCAAAGCACATATTTAAAATCAACAGTAAAATATGGCAATACCGGTATTATAAATTGTGCTTCTTTTCCTCAGATTACACTACAAAACACAATTTTCCCGGCTTGTATAGCAATGCGCATGCGCGTAGATGAGACGATTGACAAGTGATGTCTGCATGTAGAAGGAGATTATCTCTTTTACTTTCAAATCGAGGCTTCCGTTCTACATCAGTTGGCCGTTTGGCGTCTCCGCTAAATAGTCGCTTCCTACCTATATATAAATAATAATAAATATATGAAACCAAAAAGCTAGGGGTTGTTTTTCAAATCACATTCTTCTATTACATCAAAAAGTTTTTTTTGTTTTGCATTTTTACTTTTCATGATTTTAAGGGCATTTGTATAAGAAAGAAACAAATTGCGAAATACAGAAAACCTGGTTTTCACTTTCAAATATTTAGATTTGTGTATATAAAATACCAAGAATAAGTATGTTAATAACCAGAAAATCATCTTTGTTGCTGTTCATAACAAGCTCACGGACAATGTCCTTATGAGAGAAGACTCCAAGAAGAGAAACCTTTGGGTAAAGCCACTCATGAATATTAAGTCATAAAGCATCTACATACATACAATGGACAAATAAATGATCAGTAGTTTCAATATTATCACAAAATACACAATTACTAGTTTCAATTCTAAATCTTTTTCGTACAAATTCACTGGAAGGATAAACGTTGTTTACAATTTTGATATGGATTTCCTTAGCTTTGGCAGTTAATGGGAATTTTAAATAATTTGTTTGTAACCTGTAAATTGTTTCTTTTGAGAAAAATTGTGAAATCAAGTTTCTATAAACTACAGTAGGGAACCAAATGTTATCAAACATATTTCTGATTGTTTTGTTTGGAAATTTAGTTTCTTTGACATTGCAACCTTCAATTAAAAGTGATGGGAGACAGGGTGTTGGGATTAGAATTTGAAAGTCAGGGATAGCTTTGATTATAGAATTAAATGTGTTCCGATTATATCATATTTAAGACAGAAATTCTCATATGATATAAAACATCCTCTGCTATTAACTAAATGAAGCACCGACCAGATACCTTTCTCCATCCAGTCCTTATTATATAGTGATTTATTTCTTATTGTGATGTATCTATTATTCCATACTGGGGTTTTATGTGGCATGAAATTATGATCGTATAAAAGCTTCCAGTACAACAAGACTTGCTGGTGAAACTGGGATAGTTTTATAGAGATGTTGAGGAGTAAAATCACAACTAATAAAAAGTCTATCCCTCCCAATTTATTACAGATTTCTCTGGGAATATGAAACCAAAGGTTGTTGATATTTAGAAAATATTTTAACCAGTTCATTTAACCGCCAGCTTTCGAAATGTCAGCAAATATTTCAAAAGAACAGGGTGGTTAAGAAAAACAATACTTTTTTATGGATAGTAGATTTAAATGTATTTATAAATTAATGTTACAAGGAAAAACAAAACGCACCAAAATTATATGTAGTTTTGAGGAAATACTTGGGCGAAAAAGGGGACTTTTATTGAGCTAACCTCTGAGAACATCTCAGTTTGCACACATGGAGGCGTTATTTCCTCATGAATGTCTTCTTTGTCGTTATACTGTATCAAAATTATTTACTTTCAAAAACATCTGGTCAGATTACGAATGTTGATTTATCGACATATTTTCACATTTAAATATTTGTCAAATATGTAAAAACACAATTTTACCGATTCTTCATTCATTCTCGTAGTAGACACTTCCCCTTTCACTTATTCCAGTGCTTAGTAAAACAACAAGAAACAAAAATCTTTTCATGGACCACCACATATTTTCAAACTTCATCTTGAACAACATCATCACTATAATCACTTTATTCTTCCTTGTCAGAAGCTTTCTCATTTAAATGCCATGAGTCACATACTGTGTGACTGTACTGTATGTGACTGCAATAATAAATGTTTTGGTTGCTGTGGGTGACCAAAGGTGGGCAGAAAGACAGCCTTCATTCTCAGCTGATCTCCCCAAAATGTTTTCTCTTACCCCCCCCCCCCCCCCCCCCAAGTGTCTTCTACTTATCCAATAAACCTGTGGTGCACATGTTACTTTTGACCTTAAATGAATAAATTATGACAGGCTTCAGCAGATGTGCAGTTATCATGCTGTGTCTACCAAATGTCACCATCACAGATTGCTGGTTAAAATTAATTGAAGACGACATGTTCCCTTGGCAATGTGTTCATCTTGTATATGTGGATTAAACACAGCTCTAGAGGCAATTGTATGAGTGTTTAGTATTTTAAGAGAGCTGAGAGTTATTACAGGGTTTCTCCTGAGGAAGTGAATGCCACAGGACAAGCCCTCATGCTTCCCCAACACAATTTTTGTTTGTTTAGCAGAAATGTTTTTGTGTTATGTCCACCCTGCTGAAAATAACTGCTTCTCTCTTTTTTCTCTCTCCCCCCTTTTCTCCCCAATTTGGAACACCCAATTCCCAATGCACTCTAAGTCCTCGTGGTGGCGTAGTGACTAGGTGGTGGACCGGGTGGTTGAGGACAAATCTCAGCTGCCTCCGCGTTTGAGACTGTCAGTCTGTGCATCTTATCACATGTTCAGCGCATTACTGGAGACATAGCGTGTGTGGAAGCTTCACGCCATCCACCACGGCATCAACGCACAACTCACCACATGCCCCACCGAGAGCGAATCACAATATAGCTACCACGAGGAGGTTAACCCATGTGACTCTACCCTCCTTAGCAACCAGGCCAATTTGGTTGCTTAGGAGACCTGGCTGGATCCACTCAGCACAACCTGAATTCGACCTAGAGACTCCAGGTGTGGTAGTCAGTGTCTTTACTTGCTGAGATATCTAGGCCCCCCTCAAGCTAGTATCTTAGACTGGCCAAGCTGGTATTCAGCTGGTTTAGTGGTCAGCCAGCTGACCCTCCACCATGACCAGCTAACAAGTGCCCAAAACCCATTTAAAACCAGCAAACCAGTCCAGCTAAGGCTGGTTTAAGATGTTTTTACCATTAGGGCTTCTATTGAAATGCATATTTTGTGTTTCTTCTTTTCTGATATTTGTATTCTTGTCTCCATTCAGGAGCTTGCTGGGCTTCAAAACAAAGAAAACTCAAGAACATAACTGCATTGATGTTTTTCTGTAATATATAAAAACAAACAGATCTTTTTGCAAATAACTAATCAAGTACTGGAGTCATGAGTGATGTGTATTTTAATGAATTAAAAATGTTTGAATGTCATTCTCCTCCAGTCTTTCTGTGTCTTTGACAGTTTTGTTAAACGAGTTGTTTTTACACCAAATTCAAAACATATAAGTAATGCAAATATACACATCTGAAAAGTCAAGATTAACCATTTGTGGTGTTGTTTGTGCAGAAATGCTGTAGAATATATGAGAAAATAAAAGTAGTCAGAATCAATCAATATAGATTTAAAGTTTCCAGCGAGAGGGTAGATAAAAGCAACAGAATATGGCAAAAGGTCATTTATGGCCGTAAATGCGGTTAGTAAATGATGGCCCTATTTCCTGTTTCATTGTCTTTGAGTTGTATGGTTCAATGATTGGGCACAGGTAACAGGGCTTCTGTAATATGGCTCACATTCCTCTCGCAGTGAACCAATACGACCCAAAGCAGACAGTGATTAATCTGGTAGGAATGTACATAATGATCCAGTGTTAAAAATCACATTGTCAGAGAAAGATTGAATGTAATTGGATTGTGCAGAAAGCACATTGGCTTTCCTAAAAAATAGATATGCTTATGATGTCCTTTCCAAGATCTTTGGAAATAATGTGGCCCAGGGACACACTGATGTGCTTCAGTGGATCTGATGTATTCTGAGTCATCATCAGTGTTCATTCTATGCGACTGTGTGTGTACTATATTTAATTAATATATAGTTATTTATCAATAAATATACTGTATAGTGCTAAAATATATCAAGATACACTCACTGAGCACATTATTAGGAACACTATGGTCCTTCTGCTGTTGTAGCCCATACGTCTTAAGGTTTGATGTGTTGTGCATTCTGAGATGCTATTTTGCTCACTACAATTGTACAGAGTGGTTATCTGAATTACCGCAGCCTTTCTGTAAGCTCGAAACATTCTGGCCATTCCCCGTTGACCTCTCACATCAACAATGCATTTCCGTAAGCAGAACTGCTGCTCACTAGATGTTTTTTGTTTTCGCACCATTCTGAGTAAACTTTAGAGACTGTTGTGCTTAAAAATCCCAGGAGATCAGCAGTTACAGAAATACTCAAACCAGCCTGTCTGGCACCAACAATCATGCCACGGTCGAAATCACTGAAAACACTTCTTTTTTTTTTCTCTCTTCTCCATTCTGATGGTTGATGTGAACATTAATTGAAGCTCCTTACCCGTATATGTATGATTTTATCCATTACATTGCTGCCAGTGGCCGGTGAATGTATATAATAATAATTAAATGTTTTATTATTGTTTTGCAGATTCAATTTTGGTGAAAAGCCTAAGCTGTTTAATGGCAGTTTCAACTGTGACAGCTTACCCCATATAGTGTGACAACATGCCCCACTTTTGGGCATAAGGAAAGTTCAACATGTGATCAATTAACTGTATCTTTTTTTCATGGGAAATAATGGTGGAAATGTTCAATAGATTTTTGGTAGCCAAAACAATATGCAAAAAATTTAAATAAACAAATGTGTTCTAGAGCACATAGTTCTCCTACAAATTGATGTACACATATGAGGACAGTGGAAACAAGTTGTGAAATTTTAAATAATACCAAGCTATAGAAAGTCTGATTTTTTAAATGAAATTGTTTGTTTCCAGGAGTTTTGGTTATTCATGTTTTTAAGATGTTACAGACATTATTGCTTTCTGTAAAGATGCTTTGGAAAAATGTGTATTGGGAAAAGCACAAAAAAATAACTAATCAAATAAAAATGATTTTACTTGATTTTATTTTTATGTTACAATGTTTTTTTTTCTACTTTGGCAAAATCTCTATGTTCTCTCTTTGCACTGTCAAACAATTAAGAGATATCCCGTGCTGAATCATTTTACCAATCAGAAATGATCATAATTAATTCTGATTCAAAGTAATGGCCAGCATCATCTAATCGCTGCCAACCATATTACATTCTGAATCTATGTACTGATTACCATTGTACCATGTCTGCAAAACATGTTGAGTGGTTCAGAAATAATCTGCAGCCTGAAACTGAACTTTTGGTTGGATTTTAGGAGTGAATGCACTTCACTGCATAGGAAAGCTATGGGATGCTCCCTTGCTCCCTATTTAGTGAATGGCTTAACATCCAACTTGCCGTTTTGCAATATTTCACTCAAATTTAAAAAACAAACTAGAGTCTCTAGTCTTTTGACTCAAACAGGTTTCATTGTAAACACTTAATTAGGTTTCTTAACAGATGTAGTTTTGTTGGTGTTTATCCCAAAGACAAACGACTCTGTGATTGGTGCCATGTTGTTTTGTCACATTACGTCCAAAGTTGAACCCTTTAGTGACAGCACAGAGTGTCGTGAACTGAGATCAGACTGTTTAAATGAATTTAAATTATGCGTTGAGTATAGCTAAGCCAAAATACAATGTCCATGCATGAGGTAGCCTTCCACAAGCTTCTCACAATAAGTTGCTGGAATTTTGGCTCATTCCTCCAGACAGAACTTGTGTAATTGAGTCAGGTTTGTAGGCCTCCTTGCTCTCATATGCTTTTTCAGTTCTTCCCTCAAATTTTCTATTGTATTGAGGTCAGGGCTGTGTGATGGCCACTCCAATACCTTGACTTTGTTGCCCTTAAGCCATTTTGCCACAACTTTGGTGGTATGCTTGGGGTCAATGTCCATTTGGAAGACCCTGGCTGATATCTTGAGATAATGCTTCAATATATATACAAAATTTTCCATCCTCATGATGTCATCTATTTTGTGAAGTGCACCAATCCCTCCTGCAGCATAGCACCCCCACAACATGATGCTGCCACCCCCAATGCTTCATGGTTGAGATGGTGTTCTTCGGCTTGCAAGCCTCACCCTTTTTCCACCAAACATAACGATGGTCATTATGGCCAACAGTTAAATTTCTCCAAAAAGATCTTTGTCCCCATATGCACTTGCAAGCTGTAGTCTGGGTTTTTTATGGCAGTTTTGGAGCAGTGGATTCTTCCTCGCTGAGAAGCCTTTCAGTTTATGTCATTTTTAATTAACTTTGCTGTTGTTCTGGGATTGATTTGCACTTTTCACTCCAAGCTACGTTCATCTCTAGGAGACAGAATGTGTCTCCTTCCTGAGCGATATGATGGCTGTGTGGTCCCATATTGTTTATACTTGCATACTGTTGTTTGTACAGATGAACGCTGTATCTTCAGGTGTTTGGAAATTGCTCCCAAGGATGAACCAGACTTGTGGAGCTCCACAACTTTTCCTCTGATGTCTTGGCAGATTTCTTTTAATTTTTTCCATGATGTTAAGCAAAGAGGCACTGAATTTAAAGTTAGGCCTTAAGATACATACACAGATACACATCTAGTTCAGTACACCTCCTATCAGAAGCTAATTGTCTAAAGGCTTGACATGATTTTCTGGAATTTTCCAAGCTGCTTAATGGCACAGTTAACTTCTGACCCACTGGAATTGTGATATAGTCTATTAAAAGTGAAACAATCTGTCTGCAAACAATTGTTGGAAAAATGACTGGTGTCATGCACAAAGTTGATGTCCTTAACAATTTGCCAAAACTATAGTTTGCTAATATTAAATCTGTGGAGTGGTTAAAAAATTAGTTCCCCGTCTGTCGCTCACTTCGACATGTGTCGAATAAGCGGCACTAGGGATCTCTCTTGAGCGCCGAATATGTCTCTGATCTATGAAAAAAATAGTGGGTATTTCCCCACTATAAAAGTGGGGAAATACGTCGAGTTGTTTCAGAAATTTTCTTCGGAGCCGATGGTTGTATTTGCAGCGAGCTGCGAGTCACACACCCGTTCCTGTTCCTCTGATGCTCTCTGCTGTTGGATCTATTGCGCACTACAGCGGCTTTCTCCTTCCCTTCCCTGGGCGCTTAGACAGCACAAGAGCTTAAAAGAGTATTAAAAGAGTGATATTTCTTGTAAAAGATAATTTTCCTCTATTAGAGCAATACACAGCGGTGTTGAACGTCCTTTTCAGGATGCGTCTTTATAAAGATGCCATTCCGCCCCTGTGTAGTTCCTGGATGCGGTAGAGTGCTCTCCACTTCAGACAGCCACAGGCATTGTCTCGTGTGTCTGGACAGCGATCACACCAATGCAGCGTTTGTAGATGGTTCATGCTCTCACTGCGAGGGCATGACCATGGAAACATCGCGGTCATGGCTCGTTTTCAATAGAAAGCGCGCCACTCCAGCCGCCCCCCCCGCATTGCTCCTTCTTCCCACGGGATTGAGGACGATGCGGCTGATGATGGAGGTGATCTGGGGATGGCAGCGTGTGCAGCTCTGCCGTGTACGCCCCCTCGGACCACCCGCACCCCGGCACACTCGTTGACTCCTGTCTGTACTCGAGGCAACAGGGGCTCGCCTCACAGCCAGCATGCTTCTCCTCTAGAGCTCGAGGTGGATGAGCTCGCCGCTGCATCGGAGCGCGGCGTCTGACGCGGATGACTCCCCTGGGCTGCCGCCTTTGGGCCAGCACGCCCAGGCTGAGGCTGACGCTCAGATGGCCGACATGCTTTCCCGGGCCGCCGCCAGCGTGGGCTTGGACTGGAACCCTCCGTCCTCCCCATAGCCATCACGGTTGGATGACTGGTTCCTGGGGTCTGGGCGCCTTTGCGGGCACCCTTCGCGGGTGTACGCTATATCGCAGTATATGCCGAACATTAAATCCCTCCCGGCCAAGCCTGTTTCCCTCCTGGGATCTCTCAGTGGTCCTTGCGGGCCCCTAGAGACCTCCCTTCTAGCCGCTAGAATCAGTTGGACTCAGGGCCCTCTCTTTAAAGACGGCCCTGCTGATCGCACTTGCCTCCATCAAGAGGGTCGGGGACCTACAAGCATTCTCTGTTAGTGACACTTGCCTGGAGTTCGGTCCGGCAGACACATATGTGGTCCTAAGACCGCGACTGGGCTACGTGTCCAAGGTTCCTACCACGCCCTTCAGAGACCAGGTAGTGAACCTGCAAGTGCTGCCCCAGGAGGAGGCAGACCCAGCCCCTTCGTTGCTGTGTCCGGTACGTGCTTTGCGTACCTACTTGGACCGCACGCAGAACTTTAGATGTTCTGAGCAGCTCTTTGTCTGCTTTGGCGGAAAGCGGAAAGGGAATGCTGTCTTCAAACAGAGGCTTTCCCACTGGGTTGTGGATGCCATTTTATTGGCCTATCACACCCAGGTCATGCCCCCCCTTACAGGTCCGAGCACACTCAACAAGGAGTGTTGCTTCCTCGTGGGCACTGACCAGAGGCACCTCCCTGGCAGAGATATGTAGAGCAGCGGGTTGGGCAACACCTAATACATTTGTGAGATTCTACAATCTCCGGGTTGAGTCAGTATCGTCCCATGTTTTCTCATGTCCGAGCCGGTAGAACTCGGTAACACGCTGATGGTCTGGCCGGGTGGATCGCTTGCACCTGGCACCCTTTCCCTCGGTTGAGGTAAAACTGTGCGCTTTCTGTCCCAGGAGATCCCACTCATTAGGATCCCTGGATGATTCCTCCCTAGCCCTTTGGGTCTGCAGTTTAGGGGAGGAACTCGCTGACCCAATCCACTGTAGGTACTTAATCTACCCTGTACTGGAATAGGTGCTCCACAGGTCAGGACTCCTACGTGTAATCCCCTGTGTGTATTGTCCACGGTACGGTACCCTTACGAAGTGGACCCGTGTTTCCCTTAGGCAGTCCCAGCTGCCCTCTGGTAGCTGTGTTGTAGCAACTCCCCCCTCTAACGAGGTTGGATCTACCACTGCGCCATTTCCACATGCCACCTAAAAAACCCATGTGATGTATTCACCACTCTTACCTACACTTCAGGGCAGGGGTAGTCTCCGCAGAGTCTTTTCCACCTGAAAGAATAGGAAACTGGGTAAGTCCCCCTTCCCTCGGTGCATGTAAGGACCCCGGCCGTTCTTACTCTATGCGGAGAAACATAGAGAGAAAAGAGGGCCATCCAGGCTTGGCCCGTTCCCAGGTTGGCAAGCGTCACCTTGTTCCCCTGCCTAGGGTATCCAGAAGGATTACGACAACTTTTTTGGGGCAATGGGGAACGGTACGTGCAGTCTGACACAGCTGGTCACCTCTGCATGTAAAATACCTGCCCACTCCTGTGTCAGCAGAACACGTACATGGCTCAGCGCATGGCATGATTTAAATTGGACCCCTAGTGTCGCTTCTTCGACACAACGTCGAAGTGAGTGACAGACAGGGAACGTCTGGGTTACGTATGTAACCTCCATTTCCTGATGGAGGGAACCAGACGTTGTGTCCTCCTGGCCACATCGCTGAGCCGAGCCACTGTAGTGGCCGGACCATTTCCGGCTCCTCAGAAAAATCCTGAATGAACTCGACGTATTTCCCCGCTTTTATAGCCGTATGTCCGGGGGTGGGTTATGCAAATACTTTCTGCCAACTTCTCATTGGCCATTTTTCATAGATCAGAAGCATATTCGGCGCTCAAGAGAGACCCCTAGTGTCGCTTCTTCGACACAACGTCTTCCAGATGTTTTAATGAATTCAGCCTAAGTGAATGTAAACTTCTGACTTCAACTGTATGTGCCTATACAGAAATTTACTTAACAAAATATTCACTGTGTAACACAATTGGTCCATATGTTTTTTCTCAGGTATCCAAAGGTTTTGCCCAATACAAATAGATTTATCATCCTGACATGAAATGCTCCTAAAGGCTCTTGAACTAATCTATAATGGCAAACACAAGGAAATGGCGAGCAATCAAACACCTCTTTTTACAGAATCTCTGGCGATAACTCCCACTTGTCTCCTCAATGCCCCGCGTGAGCTAGCATTAACGTGCAAGGTGTGACCTTTTCCATTCAGAGTCCCATTATACTCTCATCATGCTGAGTGCTGCTCTTTCATACAAGCAGAATACACACTAGGAAAATTAAGCAAATGGCTGCATATTCAAGCCACACAAATGAGGCCAATTAGGCATTTGCACTCGCATTCATTGGAGGCAGTTTCTCTCTTCCTCCTGCCTCAACTCTACAGGGTATCAATGCGCCCACAGACTAATCCAAGGAGAAGGCAGTCAGCTTATGTCTTGCAGCAGGCCCTACGGCCCACAGATCAAATGAAAACCAGAATAGTGCTAGTCAAGCACATAATGATGGCAAGGCACAGCTCCAGATGAAGGCAAGATGTGGACTGGGGTATTAGGCAAGGAATAGCTATGCTAAGAGTCGAGACCTGCTCTCAAACAGCTTGTTCAACTCCCAGCAGTACAAGAGCTGCCTGCATACTAGTGTGAGGATGGATGAGTAAACACTGCTGCCAGCTGCCCCCGACCATGAGAAGAAACAAACTGAATCTCACTCCAACACACACACAAACACTTCCATAATCACCTTCCTCTCAGCTGTGACACACAGGCACACGCCAGTGACTCAGAGAGAGCACGGATAAGGGACAGACAGATAGACAGTGAGAAAATTGTATGTAGCTGCAAGGCGGTGTCAGATCTTCAGGAGGACAGGTGGAAGCGAAGGGTTTATTGCCAGGTAAGTAGACATTATATAATGTTGAATTTAAAGACTTCCCAGAAAGCCAGGTAGGCCAAATAAAAGTATTTAAGGACTAGGCTTTTATTAATTGTATCCTTTCTTTATAGACTCATTAATTGAAGCTAGAGTGAAGTGTAGGATATCCCGAAGGTGAAGCAAAGAGAGAACGATAATTGGTTTGAATGATGTGTTTACTCACACTTTGACTCTTAAATCTTAATTGTGTAACTTTTTCGATGTGAAATATTTTCTTGTATCCTAGTTTAAAGGGATAGTTCACCCAAACATTTTAATTCTCTCATCATTTACTCATACCATCTCAGATGTGGATGACTTTATTTTTACTGCAGAACACAAAGATTTCTAGAAAAATATCTCAGCTCTGTTGGTCCTTACAATGCTAGTGAATGGTGACCAAAACTCTGAAGCTCCAAAAATCACATAAAGGCAGCCTAAAAGTAATCCATAAGACTCCAAAGGTTTAATCAATGTATTCTGAAGCAATCCAGTTGGTTTTGCGTGAGAACAATAAAAAATTTAACTAACTGTTCACTGTACATCATGATTTCAAGATCGAATACACTTCCTAATGCATGATGCATTTGGAGAGCGCTAGATGGCACTAGTAAATGTAATTGAGCTTGAAATCATGATTGCCAAGGAGACTGCTAATATCAAGATGTACAGTCAAAAAGGAGTAACATTTTGGTCTGTTCTCATATGGAGTAATATGGATAATTGTATGCTGCCTTTGTGATTTTGAGAGCTTCAAAGGTCTGGTCACCATTCACTTGCATTGCATAGAAATACAGAGCTGTGTACAAAAAGTCATACACAGATAATATAATAAATCTGTTAGAAAACAATATACATTTTTGCAATTCCATTCGGTGACAATATTAGTGCAGAAATTACACACTTCTGTGTTGGGTGAAATCTAATTGCAAAGTTCAGTAAATAATTATTGTAATGTAATTACTTTTTTAGTGCAAAAAGTAGTTTAGCACATTACATTTAAAATTATTGTATTACTACAGTTACAGACTTTCATTTAATTAAATTACTTTTAATAACTTGGGCTACAAATATTTCTAAAATAATAATATACTGTATATTTAAATATACATTTTATACACCTGTTTTGCATTTTGTGACAGCAGAAGGGTGTGCAGGGTGTGAGTGGAAAAACAAGCTTTTCTGTGAAGTGTTATGGAAAGTAATATACAAGTATTTAGTAATATGATTAAATTTCAATGAAGTAATCTATAAAGTAAATGACCTATCTGCAATTTCAGAATAGTAATTAGTCATTTGAATAGCATAACATAGTGCTTTCAACAGGAAATGACATTGTTCACAGGTAAATTATCCTAAATTGAACTTTTTTTAAAAAAAATTTATGCAATATTAACCTTCAGAAGTTACTGATGAATGAATTTGTTATTGTGCAAAAAAGTAGAAATAAAAAAAAAAATGACAAATCAGCCCTGTATATGTGTTATCAGACCATTTATCATGAAAATAGTCTGTATTGGTCATAAAACACAATGTTGGTCGATCTCTTATAAGTGAGAACATGCTAGAATTACAAGGCGCACATGAATATACGAGTAAGTGACACTGGGGTATTAGATAGCAGGGCCAGACTGTGAATATTAATATATAAATCATCAATGTTTCTACAGCCAGGTGCCAACAAGGGTTTCATACTTTCCTTGAATACACGATAACCCTCTTAAAGAGAGTTCTAACCACCGGAAGGATTGTGGAATAATCTGGTGGCCTTCAGATTGATAAAAGACTGGAAAAGAGACAGAAACAAACAGGCTTGTAGAAACAGTCAAGTCGAGAGAGTGTGAAGGGACGAGAGAGAAAAAAAGGATAAAAGCTGGAGACAGCGATGAAAATAGGATTGTGTGATCGACAGGCACAGGCGAGGAAAGCTGATTTGAACATCTGCTGATAAGACTGCGAAAGTAACAGACTAAATGAGATGACAAGAACTAAACTCTCTGATCTTGAAGAGGAGTACAAATGCTAGTTAATTTAATAACAATGTCATCCGCAGCATTTCTACTAGGACATATGCCACATTTATACATCACACCTACATTGGGGTCACTTTATCCAAGTCTTAATTGTGAAATGCGGCTCTAAAATTAGAATAGTTTATTTCATATTTCTGAGTCATTCTTCCTCCAATTAAACGCCCCCATTATCACCATGTTTACGAGATGAATCAAACATAGCACTGACCAACACAAAACAACCCTGCAGAGCTTCACCCACAGAGTCTCACTTATCAATCCATCATCCTTACAAATAAACTTACCCCACACTTCCTGCCAGAATAGAATGAGCATATGGATGCACATAGGAGCTCCATCCATCACTTATACAATAGCCCACAATCTTATACCTCATTTTGCCAAAAGCACATCAGTGTGGACCCATCAGTCAGCAGTGTCGTTGGCAGGCAGACAATTCCTAATCAGAAGACTGTAAAAATCTAATACATTTAATGACTTGCATGATGGATATTATTCTATCAGTCCTATTATACCGGTGTATATCTTACAGTCACAAATTCACAGTATTAATTTGCAGCGGTTGAGAGATTTGCAAGTAGAAGATGATCAATAAGCCCCAAGTACTGTATGGTAAGTCATATTGACTTTTAATCATGTGCAGGACATTAATAATAAATATCAACAAATAAATGTTTACTATTAAAGGCTACTTCTTGATATCAAGTGATATAAGTTTTAACTTGTATATAAGTGATATCTGTAACTGCATTTTCATTAGTAGAATTTCACAATGAAAGATTCACTCCTTTTAAAGGAATATTCCGTGTTCAATACAAGTTAAGCTCACTCGACAGCATTTGTGGCATAATGTTGATTACCACAAAAACAAATTTTGACTCATCCCTCCCTTTTTTATATTTTTATTTATTTATTTTTACAAAGCTGGGTTTGTTACAGAGGCACTTACAATGGAAGTGAATGGGGGCCAATACATTAACATTACAACACTATTTTCAAAAATATATCCAAGATATAAACAATATGCATGTTAACATGATTTAAGTGTGATAAAATTACTTACTAACCGTTTCAGTGTAAAGTTATAGCCAATTTTCCAACTTTGTTGCATGACGGTAATGTCAACAACCACTTAAATGATTGTGAAAATGCCAATTTAAACAACTTTACAGCTCAAATAATATAAGAGTAAAAGTGATTTTATAATCATTTACTTCCATTTTAAGGCCACTGTGACTACCATTTTTGCTCTTTTTTTTTTTAAAGTATGGACAAGTTGAAATGATCTTTTTTTAATAATCAACATTATGATGCAAATGCTGTCGATTGAGCTTATCTTGTATTGAACCCGGAATATTCCTTTGAAAACACAATGACAGATATCTATAATTTATTTTATACTAGTTTAAATTCCAATTACACATATCAGCAATTAAACATTTACTAGTAAAAAATTAGTAGTAAATATTAGTAAATATGCTAATTCTTCATATCTAATATTTGGTTTTCACTAGGGGCAATGTTAATTTCATACCTGGAAATGAAATTCAGATATAAGTAAACTGGACCGTAATTAAAGATGTCTTAAGGCTTTCTTATTAGTTACAACAGGCCCAGATCTAGAATGGTTACATTATGGGGCAATAACATATAATGGTGTATAAGGTTCATTTTGTGATCCTGAGTTACAATCACATTACAGATATCAGACCTTAACACTACTGAAAATCTAATTACAGATTGCAAAAAAAAAAAAAAAAAGTTTACTATTTTTTAAATCAAGTATGCTTATTTTCGGGGCCTGTGTAGCTCAGTGAGTAGTGATGCTGACTACCACCCCTGGAGTTCCTAGTGAAAATAAAATTGTTGCTATCTTAAATGTATATTCTGCACGTCATTAAATGTTGAAAGGGCTTGCAATACCCATGTTTATTTAAAGAATATAATGTCATTCACATGTGAGATCACATGATCACAGCAATTAATTAGCTTCATTAAAATCTCTGCTCTTGAGCACATACAGACTCACAACATTTAAAGTTATTTTTATTTATACATCTAATATTCCCCTCCGTATTAACTCAAATACCCTCATTGAATCAGCTTGAGAACATGATTAATAACATTTGCATTTGCATTCGCCATGTGTTTGTTGATTTATATGCACAAAAGCCCTAATGCGTGACATCACAAATGACAGAGGCAGACAGTCTGTTATGCTCCTTTTATTATATATATATATATATATATATATATATATATATATATATATATATATACACACCCCCCCTCCTCCATCTCCCAACATTTTTCTATGATAAAAGAACATAAGGTTATGGTGAATTAGTATTTGCATATGTTATAATTCTCATTATCAAAGCAGATGGAAAGAGATGAACTTCACAGAAAAAACACATTTAAATGGAAAGATAACAAATGCTATTGAAAGGCATCATATCCAACATGTCACACAGATTAGTTCCAATTCCCCTCAAAACATTCCCGATTTCAAATATCATTATTTAATCTAACAAAGCAGAACTATTTTACCCTGTAAAGTTCAACAGTTTGAATTAACATTGTGCCAAAGAAAGAAAAAAAAAAAAGCTAAATCTACAGACAAGTACCTGTGCATCAGCTACATACAATGCTCAATGCTATATAGTAAGACCGTGGATGACCCATTTAACAATAACTTTGATAAAATACTGCATTGTTGTATTTACTGCACTAACAAAACCAGACTTGAACCACTTCTCGGCACAAACACTCTTACAGAACAGCAGTGAGGGTTCTCAGGACAAGCCAAAAGGTTTGATTGTGCTGTCTCAGCTGATATCATTGACGGGTTCTCCAGAGCTTTTCAGACTCCCTCGCTAGTGACCCATGCAGATATTGGAAGCATATAAAGTAAAAAAAAATTATAATAATAAAATAAATACTTCCCCTCCCTGCACTGCACCCTACAAATGTTCTGTGCCTGTCATGATTAAAGTTTTGGTTCTGTTCTTGCTACTCATGTAAACGGATGTATTTGCTGTCAGGTTTGATCAAACACAGAAGAACAAACTTGAAAATGGTGGTGAATATGATATGGACTGTGTTTACTAGATCCATTCACAGGTAATAAGAGGTTCAGGAGCTTTTTCTAAACACCTTTAGCTCCATGTCAGTATCCAGTTGAAGGAAAAACATCACATTTATGGGCATGTGTTCATGTATAATCATATACACAGCTTTACTCTCCCAATTGGGATGTTATAATAAATGATGAGTGAATATCCAAATTGTAAGCTATTGGTCCTTAGTGAAGAATTGGTCTACTCAAAGTTGAGAAGTTACCCAATGGACTTATTTTGTCACAACAACATCTTGTAGATTTCAGGCTGAGTGCTTTCAATTACTTAGGCTGTTGTGTCAAACCTCTCATTATCAATTACAAAGGATATCACGTCAGACGAAACGTCCCTGCGGTCAGTGATGTGTTAAACAAGGCGAAAAAGAGAAAGCTGGAGAATACAGGGATTTGTGCCACTATAGCAGCCAAGAGGCATCTGCTGGTTAAGGGAACATAACAGGATAAATGTACATTAATGGAGAAATTGAAATGACAAGCATGAGACGAGCCCTGGGAAAATTCTGTCATGGAGTTTATAAGTGCTCTTGAATATAGAGTCATCGATCCTCATTGGCCTCTATGGAGCTCACTTCAACCCGAACCACCTGGGTAACAACTCCACCTTTGCATGAGATGCACTCAAGTCTAAGACTCAGGAGACTAAATCAATGATTTTGCCCCAACAAAGTAAACAAGGCCACTGGTCAAAACATTGGGTATATACTGTATGACAATGCAACTTGTCTTAAAAAATAACATTTTGGTCAATAATTCAAGTAAACTACTCTGCATTAAAATTCAATGAATTTAGTAAAGGAGGCACTGTGCATTAAATCTAATAATATTTTATTTAAGTTAATTTGTTAGTTTAGTTATTTCTGGTAAACTAAATTGTAGTGCTTTGAGTTTATGTAAACGATTATGACCAAACATACTGAGTGCAAGATTAACATGACTATGAATACATCTAATTTAGACTCATTCTGTCATTACTTTATTGCTTGTTCTATTTTCAGTGCAACTCTTTCAGTTGTATACTACATTTATTAATACGACTTAAGCATTGATAAACACTAACAAATAAGCGCATGAGACACTAAAGTCAGCAAATTCAAGTGTGAAAACACATTTTCAGATATAGACAGATTGACATTGAAAAGGTGTCTGTCTCCTTATATAACTGTGTGAGTGCGTGTTTGTGTGTGTGTGTGTGTGCGTGTGTGTTTTCAGCCTGGCAGGGATTGACAGCGGTGATGTGTCATTCCCACTCTTGGCCTTCAAGATATCTACTCATTGATCTCCAGAATAAGATCATCTCCTTCCAGGGTGCTGTCGGTTGTCACGTACACCTTGGCTATGGTGCCAGAGAGTGGAGAGTTAACCACCGTTTCCATCTTCATGGCGCTGAGGACGCAGAGTGGCTGTCCTTTCTCCACCTGCTGGCCCTTTTTCACCTTAACCTCCACCACTTTACCAGGCATTGGAGCTCCAATCTGCCCACGAACATCCTTCAGGGCTTTAGGGTGAAAATGCATCTCCTAGAAACCCAAGAAAATTATTTGAGGTTAATATTATGATCGGGGATTTAAGTGATGATCTTTTGAAACATCAGATTTTTGTCCTGCCTGTTTACATTTACTTAACACATATCCCAAATTAAAATTATAATTGAAAATAAATTAAGTAATTTTTCACTCTCAAATCAAATTATTTAATGAATAAAGTCCTTAAACAGCTCTGAAGATTTGAGAGTAAATAATTACTTTAATTTTGCTCTGTTTATCATACAAAGGGATTGTACGCCTTCAAAAGACTTGGAAGCACAAGTCACATGGACTAATTTAATGAAATTTTTTGCCTGCTTTAATAAAATTAGTCATTATGTACTGTCATTGCATTGACTTTTTTTTTGATTTGTTAAACGATTTACTCTGTGTTCTTGTGCAGAAGAAAGTAACAGGGTTTGGAAAGACATGAAAGTGAGTAAAAGACCCACTAGACTGTCAGTCAGCACTGTCTGGGGTTGTTGGAACTTTTTAGTAGTAGTCTCAACAAGCGTTTAACTTGAACACCTCTGCAAAAAATTATTTTACATGTTCTTATTCTTAGAAATATCGACAAAACATCACAAGAATACAAATAATTATTCAAAGTAGAAGATATCTTCCTCCAGGATTCACACCTAGAAATTTCAATGTATTCATTAACCTTACCTGAGTGCCAATTGATGCTTTCAGACCAGAGCTAGCCTTTCACATACCTCTGACCACATTTACACAC
The DNA here is from genome assembly GCA_032164185.1 of Moxostoma hubbsi. Lineage (NCBI taxonomy): Eukaryota > Metazoa > Chordata > Actinopteri > Cypriniformes > Catostomidae > Moxostoma > Moxostoma hubbsi. The sequence goes on from JAVLUX010000042.1 coordinate 11,984,895, forward strand.
TCATCACTGATAAATGTATTTACTGCAGATAAGTCTTCATTCCAAAAACTTTAAAAGCTCCATAGTGTTTACATCTATTCAGTACATCTTACCATTTATTACTCTAAATTAATTTCAAAATTTTATGAAATATCTCTCATTACGCCCATCACATTGTTAAAATATGTGCACAAAAACCTTTTCTTAAAATACTGCAAAACTTAAATGATTTTGTGAAAGACTTATGGTGCGTTCACTGTTTACATGTTGATTTATGTTTTTTTCATGAACACATTAAGAAAATGTGTTCATGCCATTTCACAAATAAGCGCATTTGACACCAAAGTTCTAAAAAACAAGCTAAAAAATACAAACACATGTACAGACTCAGACAGATTCTCAAAAAATAAGCTCAACCATCCATCCTCTTATTCGCAATTTGTACTTCCATTGAAAGGTGTTTGCCTCCATATGTAACTGTGCCAATTATAGAGCATGCCGTTTCACAACTGCTTGACATCTTGTAGCTCAAGATGAACTTTGTTTAGACATGCACAGATAAAAAACAATATTCAAATTGGAATTGGTAAATATGGTATAAGGGATTGTGTTCTTGTTTTAAAAAAGCTAGAGTAGCGTAAGGGGCCCTTCAGACATAGCGCATTATTGCACTACAAAAGCAAGACACAGCACAACAAAGATGTCTCAAGAACAAGAAAAATGTCAAAAGACATCAAGCACATGTATTCATAGGAAAAAAACTAAGGAGGACACAAAAGCACATTGTGTTAACGGCTACTATGTAAGAAAATTCAGGTGTCAAGGTGCATTTTTTTAAAAGTTGATTTAACTTTAAAGAACATCTTAAAAACATCACACGAGATGCTGAAAAAATAAGATACGTTGCAACGGATGATTTACATCAAACAGCACAGACAGACATAATAGTTTGTCCCCTGTAAATGCTGCAAAACGTCTGGGTAACGTGCAAGTTCTACTTTCTAGGAACTTATTCAAAACACATTTTAAATCATTAACAAAATATAACTAAAAAAAATTCACAACGGAGTAAAATTAATAAAATAAGGAACACACCTTCATGGCCACAGTGTCCTTGACAAGGACAGATCTCAGCTGACCATTGAGTTCGAAGAACACCTCTCTCTGTCCGGCTTTATTCAGGTCTCCAAGAGCCAGAGCCTTGATGTGGAGTATCTTACCTCTCTCCAACTCCACCTGAGAAAGACAAGAAAAAAGTTTTGATGGTAGGAATGTGGGGATGATATTCACAATCATGGATGACAGGAAGATTAATGTCATGCTAACAGCAAATCAAATTTGAAGCAACATCTGTTTAATAAATCAAATAGTTTTAACTATTCAAAAAGGAACACTCTCTTACCTCAAATTCTTCAGCAATCTTAGGTCCATCCAGGAAAAGTCTGGTGTTGAGACAGTCCACCGGCCCAAAGGATTTAGTGAACTCTTTGAACTCCTGGAATACTTTGGGGTACATGGCTGCTGACATCACATCCTCTGGGGTGATTTCATCACCGTGTGACTCTCGTAGTTGCTTCTCCAAGGCCTGGAAATCCAGCGAGGGAAGGGAGGCTCCAGGACGTCCCTCCACACGAGGAAGAGACTTCAAAACCTGAGCCACAAATAAATTATGAGAATTCCAACTTCAAGATAACCGAATAGACATTAATCATATATTCCCTGAAATATCACTGCTGCACTGCACATAAATTGATGATATAAAGCATTTGTCCCTAAGCCCCAAACTGAATTTGAATATGTATAACTGATAATTAGCTGAAGCAGGATTAATCTCTCCTTATTGGTTCAATTAGACAAATTTCAGAAACTAAACAGCAGAACTGAGATCCTCAATTAACAGACACTAGCAAAGAATTTAATTTCAGATTAGATGTAAAGTGCCCCAAAAAGTTATTTGGACACTTAAGTCACACTTAAATATACACTCACTGAGCATTTTATTAGGAACACCTGTACACCTACACCTACTTTGGTAATCATGTGATTATCTAATCTGCCACACGTGTGGCAGCAGTGTGATGCATAAAATCATTCAGATACGGGTCAGGAACTTCAGTTACTGTTTATATCAACCATCAGAAAGGGGAAAAAATGAGCAAGTTGGTGCCAGACAGGCTGGTTTGAGTATTTCTGTAACTGCTGATCTTCTGGGATTTTCACAAACAACAGTCACTAGAGGTTACTCAGAATGCTGCCAAAACCATAAAACATCCAATGAGTGGCAGTTCTGTGGACGGAAACGCCTTGTTGATGAGAAGTCAAAGGAGAATGGTCAGATTGGTTTGAGCTGTCAAAGGGTATGGTAGGGTTGCTCCAATCCCAACAATTTGGCTTCGGTGTGATACCAGTCCTGGTACCTTGGTATTGATACCAACTCGATACTTGGTCAACAAGAAAAAAAAAAAAGAAAAAAAAAAGATTTTTGATAAAATTACACAGAACATTATATGTCTAAAATAACTGAATAAAGTTTTAAAGATACAAATTATGCCTGATTTTTCAATTTTCTGGATTCAATGTTAAATGTAATATAATGTTATGATCAAATTGTGTTTAATCAAATGAAAATATAATACTATACATATACAGTATCTCATAAAAGTGAGTACACCCCTCACATTTTTGTAAATATTTGATTATATCTTTTCACGTGACAACACTGAAGAAATGACACTTTGCTACAATGTAAAGTAGTGAATGTACAGCTTATATAACAGTGTAAATTTGCTGTCCCCTCAAAATAACTCAACACACAGCCATTAAATGTCTAAACCACTGGCAACAAAAGTGAGTACACCCCTAAGTGAAAATGTCCAAATTGGGCCCAATTAGCCATTTCCCCTCCCCGGTGTCATGTGACTCGTTAGTGTTACAAGGTCTCAGGTGTGAATGGGGAACAGTTGTGTTAAATTTGGTGTCATCACTCTCACACTCCCTCAAACTGGTCACTGGAAGTTCAACATGGCATCTCATTGCAAAGAACTCTGAGGATATGAAAAAAAAAAAAAGAATTGTTGCTCTACATAAAGATGGCATAGGCTATAAGAAGATTGCCAAGACCCTGACACAGCGGTTTAACAGGAACGGTTCCACTCAGAACAGGCCTCGTCATGGTCGACCAAAGTTGTTGAGTGCACGTGCTCACAATTGTCAATTGTCACATATTATACATACATTTCTGCATATGAAATTATTTATTTTTCACATATCCCAGCTAAGCTGGGGTCAGAGTGCAGGGTCAGCCATGATCAATGATCACTGTTGCTCAAGGGTCACACAGTGGTGTCTTGGTGGTGCTGGGGCTTGAACCCCTGACCTTCTGGTCAGTAACCCAGAGCCTTAACCACTGAGCCACCACTGCCCCATATCCACATGTTGCTTGAAGGGGTGTGGGGTCAGCCTGTCAGTGCTCAGACCATACGCCACACACTGCATCAAATTGGACTGCATGGCTGTTGTCACAGAAGGAAGCCTCTTCTAAAGATGATGCACAAGAAAGCCCACAAACAGTTTGTTGAAGACAAGCAGACTAAGGACATAGATGACTGGAACCATGTCCTGTGGTCTAATGAGACCAAGATAAACTTATTTGGTTCAGATGGTATCAAGAATGTCTGGCGGAAACCAGCTGAGGAGTACAAAGACAAGTGTGTCTTGCCTACAGTCAAGCATAGTGGTGGGAGTGTAATGGTCTGGGGCTGCATGAGTGCTGCCCGCACTGTGGAGCTACAGTTCATTGAGGGAACCATGAATGCCAACATGTACTGTGACATACTGAGGCAGAGCATGATCCCTTCCCTTCAAAGACTGGGCCACAGGGCAGTATTCTAGCATGATAAGGACCCCAAACACACCTCCAAGATGACCACTGCCTTGCTAAAGAAGCTGAGGGTGAAGGTGATGGACTGGTCAAGCATGTCTCCAGACCTAAACCCTATTGAGCATCTGTGGGCCATCCTCAAACGGAAGGTGGAGGAGCACAAGGTCTCTAACATCCACCAGCTCTGTGATGTCGCCATGGAGGAGTGGAAGAGGACTCCAGTGGCAACCTGCGGAGCTCTGGTGAACTCCATGCCCAAGATGGTTAAAGCAGTGCTGGAAAATAATGGTGGTCACACAAAATATTGACACTTTGGGCCCAATTTGGACATTTTCACTTAGGGGTGTACTAACTTTTGATGCCAGAGGTTTAGACAAAAATGGCTGTGTGTTGAGTTATTTTGAGGGGACAGCAAATTTACACTGTTATACAAGCTATACACTCACTACTTTGTAGCAAAGTGTCATTTCTGCAGTGTTGTCACATGAAAAGATATAATCAAATATTTACAAAAATGTGAGGGGTGTACTCACTTTTGTAAGATACTGTACATACACTGTATACTGCAGACCTAAATAAAACACTTGTTATACAAACAAATGTTAGCATAATAAATAACAGTATTAATGCTACAATACAGATGGGGAAAAATAAGGCCAATGCCATGGTGCTTGAATGTAATGTTTGTTATCTTAAATATAAGCAAAACAGCTGTCCTACAAATTCTCAAAGAGTCAATCTAAATAGCAGCTTTTTTTCATACACAGAAACACTTTTGTGCAGGCATTGTTCTTGGTGATGAGAGACACTTGTCAGGGAAACAACTAATCTCGCACAAGAGTGGCTGCTGGGTAATTGGGGATTTCAAGACAATGGGAACAGCACAGTTTTCCCACACATGTGTCTCTGACAAGCACAATGTAGTGTTACTGTACTCCAGAGACTGCAGAAAAACCACAAAATAAAAACTTCACACAGACTGAGATTGAATCTAACATCTTTTTAGTGAGAGGGCCGATTATTCATTTATGTGAACACTACAAAGATCTTAATAAGTTGACTATTCGTGTCCATGCAGTACTGTACAATGCAAGCTTCTCTTTTCTCTGGCCTAACCCAAGCTGAGCAGAGACCCTACTCATATACCCATCTACACAAGTTCCAGGGCCTAAAACTAACACTCGGCAAGCACCAAATGAGAGTTAAAAATGTCACGGTTGCTGTTGTAACCTCAGTTCCCTGAGGGAGGGAACGAGATATTGTGTCGAATGAAGTGACACAAGGGGTCTTCCTTGGGAGCTTTGCGTACCTCTGAACCTCTGAAAAAGGCCAATGTGAAATTGGCAGACAGAATTTGCATGTCCTTCCACCGGACATACGGGTATAAAGGGAAGCGGGCATGTGCCTGTCAGTCAGGTTTTTGCACTGAGAAGCCCAGGTAGGTCTAGTGCCATGTCAGAAGGGACACAACGTCTCGTGCCCTCCCTCAGGGAACGGAGGTTACAACAGTAAACGTTACGTTCCCCTTCTGTCACTCACTCGATGTTGTGAATGAACTCGAATGAAGAGACACAAGGGGTCCCATTCAAAAGCGGCACGCTCTAGCCTGTGTTACATGAACAGCGGACACAATTGCAAGCAGGCTGCTGCATGCTAGAAGCAGCTATGTTGGCTGCACGTAACCCTCCCCAACGCATCAGAAAAGGTGTCATATACAGACCTTAGGTTCCCAGCACCCCTGAGGGGGGAACAGGTGACCAACATGGGAACAAGCCCGGCAGCCGCTGCCTTTTCTCTATGTCTCTCGCATAGGAAGTGAAGCAGCTGGGGCTATCTTAACACTCAAATGCGTCGGGGAAGGCGGTCTTTCCCGATCCTATTACTCACAGGGAGTTGCCTGAAGAGGGAATTAAGCCTGTGGAGCCCTACCCCAATACGAAAAACTTGTGGCTTTTAGTGGGTCTGGTCGCAAATTGCTCCGCTGAATTTGCAGGCCAGAAGGCTAGGGGGGAAGAACATACAGGAAGTGATGCTTAGTGGCTAACCTGGGAGAGAAAGCGCACTGGATCAACATGGTGAAGGGCGCTGGGTGCAAGCGGAACACCCGGTCAGCTGTTCCGCATTACAGTGTTCTACCGGCTCGGACCTGACAAAACATGGGACGAGACTGACTCAACCCTGAGATTGTAAAATAATCGCAAATGTATTGTGTTTCCCAGCTCAATGCTCTGCAGATGTCTGCTAATGAGGTGCCATTGGCCAGTGCCCACGAGGATGCCACACTTCTCGTCTAGTGTGCTTGAACCCGCAAGGGGGCGGGCACGGCCGGAGTCTGGAAGGCCAAAGAAATGCCGTCAACGACCCAGCGGGCAGCCTCAGTTTGGAGACGGCGTTCCCTTTCCGCCGAAACAGACAAAGAGCTGCTTGAACATCTAGAGCTCTGCATGCAGTCCAAATAGATAAGCAAAGCACGTACCGGACACAGCAAAGAGAAGGCTGGGGTCTGCCTCCTCCCGACCAGCTTGCTTGCAGGTTCACGACCTGGTCCCTGAAGGGGGTCGTAGGAACATCGGGCACGTAGCCCGATCGAGGTCTCAGGATAACTTGAGTATGTGCTGGACCGAGCTCCAGGCAAGTGTTGCTGACAGGGAATGCTTGCAGGTCCCAAACCCTCTTGATGGAAGCTAGCGCTATCTGGAGGGCCGTCTTCAAGGAGAGGGCCTTGAGCTCAACTGAGTGAAGCGGCTCAAATGGGGGTCTCTGAAGGCCCGAGAGGACCACTGATAGATCCCAGGAGGGGAGCAGGCTCAGCCTCCGGTGCCTCTAAACGACCTGATAATCAAGTCGTGCTTACCCAAGGACTTGCCGTCCACTGCGTCATGGTGGGCCGCGATATCGGCTACATGTACCTTTAAGGTGGAGGGGGACAGCCTCCCCTCCAGCCTCTCTTGCAGGAATGAGAGTACTGACTGAACTGCGCCTCTCTGCGGGTCTTCAGATCAGGAAAAACACCAATTCGTGAACAAGCACCACTTCAGGGTGAAAAGTTGCCTGGTGGAGGGAGCTCTGGCTTGGTTGATTGTGTTTATGACTGCAGGTGGTAGGTCACTCAGATCTTCTGCCTCCCGTCCAGGGACCAGACGTGGAGGTTCCAGAGGTCTAGGCGTGGATGCCAGAGGGTTCCCCGTCCCTGAGAAAGAAGGTCCTTCCTCAGGCGAATTTGCCAGGGAGGTGCTGTCGCGAGGAGCATGAGATCCGATAACCAAGTCTGGGCGGGCCAATAAGGAGCCACCAAGGTCACTTGTTCATCCTCCCTGATCTTGCACAGCACCAGTGCAAGAAGTCTCACCGGGGGAAATGCGTACTTGCGCAGCCCCCGGGGCCAGCTGTGTGCCAACACGTCTGTGCTGAAAGGCTTCTGTCAGGGAGTACCAGAGCGGGCAGTGCGTGTTGTCCTGGGAGGCAAAGAGATCTATCTGTGCCATGCCAAATTGGCCCCAAATCAGCTGGACCACCTGGGGGAGGCATCTGTGGTGACTACAACACTTCTGGACACCTGCTGTAGGGGTACTCTGGTCCGCAAAAAACAGAGGTCTGTCCAAGGTTTAAAGTCTGACAGCAGGAGGGGGTGATTATCACACGGTATGTGCCGTGGCGCCAATGCCCATCTCGGGACTCGAGCCTGAAGCCAGTGCTGAAGCGGTCTCATATGCATCAACCAGAGCAGCATGACCGCAGCTGAGGATGCCATATACCCCAGGAGCCTCTGGTATTGTTTTAGAGGAGCCGCTGTGCCAGGTTTGAAGACAGCGAGGCACCTGAGCACTGACTGTCATTGAGAACCGGGGCAAGCTTGCTCTTTTCCCAGTTGACCTGAAGCCCTAGGCGGCTGAGGTGCCTGAGCACCTGTCCCTGTGAGCCAGAATGATCCAGTCATCGAGGTAATTGAGTATGCGGATGCATGGGGCAAGGGCTGCCTCTGCAACCTTGGTGAAGACGCAAGGGGACAGAGACAGGCCAAAGGAGAGGACCTTGTACTGATATGCCTGGCCGGCAAACGCAAACCATAGAAAGGGTCGGTGTCGAGGCAAGATAGAGACATGGATGTACGCGTCCTTCAGCTCTACCGCCGTAAACCAATATATATGTCGAACGCAGGTTAGAATTCGTCTCTGTGTGAGCATTTTGAATGGGAGTTTGTGTAAGGCCCGGTTGAGAACTCGCAAGTCCAAGATTGATCGCAACCCATCGCTTTTCTTGGGTACGATGAAGTAAGGGCTGTAGAAACCCTTCTTTATCTCGGCTGGAGGGACGGGCTCTATTGCATCCTTGAGAAGCAGAGTCGTGATCTCTACCCGTAAAGCACCGGCTTTTTCGCCGCGTACAGAGGTGGAGTGAGTACCGCTGAAACGAGGTGGGAGCTGGGCCAATTGAATCAAGTCGGATGGTCCTGGCCAACCAATGTGACGGGTTGGACAACAAAAGCCTCACATCCAGATGCTTGAGGGGGCACTAGAGGGACAATTGCTTTTGACGTACTGGGTGGGGCTTTGCGGTGGGGGGAGCAGGTAGTGGCGTGTTGGGAGGCAGAAAAGTGTCCCGAGGCTTGAGTGCTGAGAAAAGACTCAAAGCACTTACTTTGCTCCATGCACCCGGGGCTGAGCAGTCATGGGTCTGGAGGTGAGGTGTCTGCATCCGGGATGCTGTCTGGATGACCCAGGAAGTGGGGAAGCTCTTTTATTAACAGTGTGGAAAAAACAAAGATTTTCCTGCCGGACCTCCACTGGGGAATGGATTGGTCTTGGAACCAGCTCGAGTGAACGTCTGTCTCCCTGGGTCTTCCATCTCAGGAGTGCTTAGAAGCCTTCCGGGTCCTAGAGGAAGCCCTGGAGATGTGGGGGGGGGGGGGGGGGGGGGGCGTGCAAGGTGCTCAATGCACGGTCTTAGAGCTGGGCCCGGGTGGAGGTGGAGCTGGCTGTTGCTTGGATGCAGCGGGATGCCCTCGGCGGACAGACGGGGCACGGACCGTGCTGTGCGAGATCGCTTCTGTCTGCCTCCTTACCGCTGAAGACTGGGATACAGGGGCCTTGAGAAAGTGAGCCTTGTCAATGTCGCGCATGTCGACAACGTTCAGCCATAGGAGACATTCCTGGACAATGAGGGTGGCCATCGCCTGGCCGAGTGCCTGCGCTTTGACCTTCGTGGCTCTGAGAGCGAGGTCGGTGGCAGAGCGCAGTTCCTGCGGCACGTCGGGGTCAGGACTACCCAAGTGCAGATCTTTAAGTGCCTTGGCTTGGTGGACTTACAGGAGAGCCATGGCCTGCAGGGTGGAGGTGGCCTGTCCAGTGGCGATGCAGGGCTTTCGAAGTCAGTGACAAAGTCAGTACTTGGAGGGAGTACCGGACAATCCCACCAGGTGGTGCCGTTCTCAGGGCGCAGGTGGAACACAACAGGGGGCAGTGGACATCCACGCGTCAGCCTCAGACTGGGCGAGCAGACCCTAAGTTGGCAGCCCAGACGAGTCATCAGCATCAGACGCCGCTGTGATGCTCTCCGATGCAGCAGCGATGTTGTCATCCAATTCCTGGGGCACAATGGAGAATGCCGGCTGGCCCGAGCTCAGACGGAAGCAAGCAAGCATGATGAGGGGGCGGGTGGTTCATGGGGATTTGCCCGGCGAAACCGAGCCCATCGTCATCCCCAAATCGCCTTCATCGCCAGCCGGGTCGTCCTCAATCCTGTGGGAAGGAGCGACGCGTGGGGGGTTTGGGTGTAGCTGAAGTAGCTTTCTCTCGTGAGGAAAGAAAGCGGCGCCCGCAACGTTGCCATGGCTATGTTCTCTAAGGCTATGTGCTTTAAAAAGACGCATCCTGAAAATGACATTCAACGCCTGCTGTGTATTGCTCTTTAATGAGTGGAACTCAAACTGTTTTAGAGAATAAAACTCTTTAGGAGGGGAAAACACTCTTTTAGGCAGTGAAAGCTCCGTCGAAGCGCCCAGGGGCATGTACTGCACAGCGTGCAGAGAGAGAGAGAGAGAACACCAGCTAGAAATGCGCCGTAGGATCCAACAACAGTGCTTCTTGCCAGTAGAGAAGGGTGGAACAGTGGTGAACTCAGCTTGCTGCTGCTGCACAACCGCTCGGCTCCGAAGAAAAATCAGACTGACAGACACATCGCTTCCCTTTATACCCGTATGTCCAGGGGCAGGACACGCAAATTCTGTCTGCCAATTTCACATTGGCCTTTTCTCAAGTTCAGAGGTACGCGAGGCTCCCAAGGAAATGCCCTTGTGTCACTTCATTTGACACAACGTCGAGTGAGTGACAGAAGGGAAACTGGCTTTGCACAGTAAATGCAACATTGTCACATGCCAGTTGGCCAGTAACTGAATGATGAACTTCAAGATGATATATTGTTTAAATTGCATTGTAAGAACAATAGTCTAAATACGATGTAAGTGACATGAATGATTCAAAGACATTTAAACTTCTTACACTTTATAAGGATGCACTTGTTAATATTAGCTAACTAGATTCCTTAACATGAACTAACAATGAACAATGCTTTTGCAGCACTTATTTATTATCTTGATTAATTTTTATTTTAACGTACTAGAAAGACTAAATTTAACATGTACTAAAAGACTAAATGTTGTATATGTTAACATTGTATAAGCATTAAGAACTAGTGTGAACAAACAATAAACAATTGTCAATTTATAAATTAACATAAGATAATAAATGCTGCAAAAGATTAGTTTATCGTTAGATCAAAATATCTAATAACTAATTTTAATTCATAGCAATTAACTAATGTTAACAAATAAAAGCTGATCATAAAGTGTTACCCAAACTTCTAAAGAAAACATCTTTTGTAACTCCTGCATTTTCTACCTTCACCTCAGTGGAAAATTCATGGTAAATTCATGAAAAACTGCTTGTGGTGACACGTCTGTGGAATATTCCTTGCCATATGCAATAAAAATGGAAATATAATACACAAAGTGTCTTGTTTTTCCACCAATATACAAGGAAAAAAAAAAAGAAAAACTGCAATAATCAAACTGCCAAAAAAAAAAAAAAAAAAAAGTTTGCCAATCAATTTTCTCAATTCACCTGCCATTGGCAGCTGTGCCATGAAGTCGATTTGTACCTGTACTGAATCTGTACTGGGCCTTCTCTACTTTTCTCTCTTTGAGATCAAATACTGCATTGAATACATTTAGCCTAGGTGAACAACTACACAGCGGTTATTCATTTGTCTTGGCTGATTTGTTTTCTCCCAGCATCTTGGGAGATGCTCTGTGTAGCATAGGGGTCGTACCTTTGACCTGAAAGGTTCTGGGAAGCCTCCGTGAGGGATGCCGATGTGCCCTTGCAGGAACTCAACCACGGAGAGGGGGAATGAGAGCTCATCTGCTCTCTCCTCCACCTCTGCCCGACTCAGCGAGTTCTGCACCATGAACTGTGCCAGATCGCCCACAATCTTAGAGGAGGGTGTAACCTGAAGGGAGGGGATGAGAGGAGAGATAAGAGAGAAAGGAAAGACATACATGCTTAGAGTTCCATCAATACATCTCAGCTCTTCGTCAGGCTTACACACCCTCAGGCTGCCTGGCCAATATGAACCTGGAAGAAGAGAGGAGATGCAGTACATTGCAAAAATCATTTTCTTACCCTTAGTATTTTTGTCTTGTTTTCAGTAAAAATATCTGAACATCTTATAAGGATTGGTGAATTCATGATGGTCTTGAAGTCATCAACATGATACATTCGCTGAAAAACATGTTTTATGCATACACCATATGCCTTTTGCCTCCTGAAGAAATATCCATGCTCTTCTACTTCAAGTAGAAGGTCTTGTCAAATCAATTCCAAAATAGCTGTGTCGGTGTTTTAATGCATGTTTTTTTGCTGGAAAATCTTTGCTGATTTTGATAAAATAATGACAAGATTCACTTTTATATTGTTTCTGATATTCCAAAATGAATATTAATTGAACTGAAACAACTTATGCTCACTCAATATTTTGCACATTATTTGATAGAAAAATCATATTGTTATTTGAGGTAAATCTCTTAAACATCATTGTATTGCATATCCTGATGTACTATGCAAACCCCAATAAAAATACAGTTCAGTCATAACTCTCAGAATAAATTTAAGTTATAATAACATATCAAGTAAGGTAATAGGGCAGCGCGATATGGAGGAAAAGTGCGAAATATGATAAGTTGTTGGAAAATGTGATATGCAATCCTATGATGTCATCAGAGCGTGCAGAAACACCTTCGTCCAAATAAACTGAAGTTTATTGAAACAAAAAGGAGCATCTATCGGAGAGATCACAAGAACAGTTGTCTTTCATTCCAAATTGCATATACATTGTGTACAATATGTAAAGTTTTACTATTAGCTCTGTCGCAGATATTAAAATTAATCTTCAGTTATTATTGGTATTTTTTTGTGAAAAGTATATATAGTAAATTTCACCATTTATAGGGATATCCTAACATAATCCGTTTAAAAATATTTGATTTTAATGCTTTATTTCATGCCCATATTGATTCTAAAAATAGGCAATTCAACATTTTATTCAGAAAAGGATACCCAGAAGCACTTGCCGTAGACATAGGATTTCTGCTTTGGTTTAACGTGCTAGTTGTCAGTAGGGATAGGCGATAATATTGCCGATATTATGGTACTTTTAGGCCAATATCGCCGATATCAATATCGATTACCTCTATCAAATAGAATTTTATGAATTTGTTGGATAAAATGAGTAACTTTATTATTATTTAAATTTGTATACATTTATGTGCCTAAACAGAAAACTATTAGGCTGCTTTGTTTCCCTTTAAAAACTTGTTAGTATAAGCCACATAAAACCAAAAAATTAACCATAGATATTATTATATGGTTACTACTACTAAAACCAAGTTACCATATGGATACTACAATAATACTGTAGTAAAACTGTGGTTAATTGTATCAAAACCTTGGTTACTGCCAAAAAAAAAACAACACAAAAAAACATGATTACTGCAGTCTTGGTTAATACAATAGTTACAGTAAATCCATGGTAAGTTTTCATAAGGGTATCAATTATTAATGAGGATTACAGATCATTTTCAATGTTTTAACAACTCAGTTTAAATAAACCTGTAAAAAATTGTCAAACAAGCCCATTATAATACATGTCATGTCTAGGTTTTTCATTACTTGGTGTGAATAGTGTCTCGGTTACATAACCTCAGTTCCCTGAGACGAAGGGAACGAGACATTGCATAGTAACGCATATAGGAGAGCCGCCTTACATGACCTATTGATACTTCTCTACAATAATAACCAATAATCTAATATTGGCTATGGTGTTTGAGCCCTGCCTATTTTGGCGTGAAACTATCCGCTATAAAAACAGGTGCACAAACACCATTTCCTGACTGAATTTCTGACTGAGAACTAGGAGAGCATTGCTCGTGCCTCAAGAACTCTGAGTCTAATAGTGTGGCTAGCATTCGCAATGTCTCGTTACCTTCATCTCAGGGAACCGAGGTTACGTATGTAACCGAGAAATTCTCTTACGACTCAGTACACTCAACATTGGGTAGGAACGCATATGAGGAACAGAATCCCATCATGCCACACTACACAACATAACTTCCCAGGGGAAACGCATTGCTGCAGTCTTGTGGGACAGCGACCGACTGGAGTATGACACAGTGAGTGATTGTCGTGTTGGCAAAGAGGGGAGCACTCATAACGAATATATGAACTATAGTCATATAGTATGAATTAACTTCTTATTAACCCAGTCGGGAAGGGAGTTTATTTATAATGAAAGTGCTTGTGACTTTGTTAATTATAACGTCCTTAATGCAGGCGGTTGTGTAAAAGATGGGGAGCCTGTTCTTAAAGGGAGGAGCATAAGCATATATATATTTGGCCAGTGAATAGCAAGTGCTCTATATAGAGGACTTGTGAAGAAAGAGATGTTATGTCTAAGTTGTAAAACCTATCGAATGTGTTTTGAGAGGACCATCCTGCCGCAAAACATATGTCTTTTAAGGACACACCATTCGTCCATGCCTCTAGTTGAGTGTGCTTTAACACCAACTGGACAAGTCTTACCCTGCGACTCATAAGCCAGGGCAAATGCATTGACAATCCATTGAGAGAGCCTTTGCTCGGAGATGGACATTCCTTTTGTGCGTCCTCTATATCATATAAAGAGCTGATCAGACAGTCTGAACTGGCAAGTATGCTCAACGTATGCATGTAGTGCCCTCAAAGGGCATAACAAATGCAATAATTGTTCCTCATCCAAATTAAATGGAGGAGGGAAGAAGGCCTGAAGGTGAACCTCCTGTGCTCTGAAGGGCGTTGTTAGGACCTTGGGTACATAGCCTTTCCTGGGTTTGACAGTGGCTCTTGAAAGACCGGCTCTTTTAGCTGCTAATCCGCTAGTAACCAAAATAGATTTGGAATGCATTTTTGAAGAACTGGAGGATTTGGAGAATTGTAGCCGGTGAAATAACGTCTGAATTGTTGGAATTCCTGTGCATGAGGAGGGTTGAGATATGGTGAAATTCCTTTATAAGCTCTTCCGGAGTCTACTCGACATAACACGCCATAAGTTGGAAATCAAGCGAGCTCACAGAGTTCTGGCTCAGAGATCGGCTGAGAGAGACAGGGCCAATCAATTCTGGCCAAATTTCTGAGATCATCCGATAAAGATCTCATATTGCCAAGGCGAGGAGAAAAGGAAAGCTTTCTTGGAAGAACCACAGTATTTTCTTGTTCCTAGACTTTGTGAATTCGACAAGAGAGAAACATGATCTATTCAAGGAATGCAAGAAACTCTTACATCAACAGAAGATCGCTTTTGCACTGATGTTTCCCACCAAACTGAGAATAGATACTAAGGATGGCTGCAAAATATTTACGTGCCCACAGCAACCGATGTCCTTCATAAAGTCAATGGGATGAGTAAGCCATTTGGTGTTTCTCATGTGGCTCCTGAGTGGATTGACTTAATGTGCATACACTCGACTGCGTGAGTCTGGGCTCATTTTTGTTTCTTTTCGTGTTGGTTCCGCCTAGCGGGTGGAGTTTGTGGAATAACACCAAGAAATGCATCAACAAAGGGTCGCATTTACAGTGAAGTTCCTAGCCAAATTGAGAATATATATTAAGGATGGCCGCAAAATATTTACATGCCCACAAGTGACGTCTTTCAAAAAAAATCAATAGACTGAGGAAGTCATGGTGTGTTTCTCATGTGGCCCCTGAGTGGACTTGACTCGTTGAATATACTCTTGACCGTCTGAGGAAGCTGGGTGCCTTTGCTTCTTTTTGTGTTGGTTCCGCCTAGCAGCTGGAGTTTGTTTTGTGGAATAATACTCCTTGGAGACAGTTGAGGATGTATCTACTCTTTCTTTGTTTATGCCTCCTATTGGCTGGAGTTTGTTTTGTGGAGTATTTTTTGCAGGACATTGGAATGACTAGGTAATCTCCTGAACTCATGAAACAGCCGACTAACTGAACATTCGTTTGACTGTTCAAGAAAACTGAATGGATGTATTATTTTAAATAGTTTTTTTGTTTTGCATGCTAGTTCCCCTAGCAGCTGGAATTTGCTTTGGGGAGGAACACACCTTCGAGACAGTTTTGTGAATGAATCTACACTTTTTTTGGGTTTCTTCTGCCTATTGGCTGGAGTTGGTTTCATAGATAATTTTCTGTTATTTAATTCTGTCTCACAAAATTTGAACAGGAACACCGGACTTGAGCAATCCGATGGCGAAGTTGTTGCGGAGACTCACATAGGCGTACATGGACCTTTTGAGTTTACAGGGATGGACGCCGATTGGCTCGGTCATGCGTGGGGTTAACGCAAGGAAGTTCACGATCTGACTGTGGCACTAATGTTGGAATGTGGTCTTTATAATTTTATTTTTGACACACAATCTATTTTTTCTATGTCAAAATGTTCAATGATTATGAGTGGATTGTCTCTCTCCATGTGGAATGTGAATCGGTTGGGACAACCCATAAAAAGAAAGAATGTTATTTATTTTCTTAAACGTAAGAAATAGGATATGTGTTTCTTCAAGAAACACATCTTACCCCACAGGAAGCTGAGAAATTTGGGAAGATATGGGGTGGACATATTTTCTTTAGTGCTGGCTCAAGTAAAAGCAGGGGAGTGATTATATTGATAAGTAAACATCTACAATTCAAATGTCTCAAACAGATTAAAGATAAATTAGTAAGAGTCATTATTGTTATAGCTGAAATTCAGGGGCAAAGGTTGATTATGACTAATATTTTTGCACCTAACACTGATGATCAGGGCTTGTTTATAGATCTTGAAGAGATGTTGCAAGCGGCTAGCACCCCTCATGATATAATATTGGGAGGAGACTTTAATCTTTTGATGTACTCCTTGATCATAGTGAAGCAAAAGTATGCAAGCCCCCTAGAGCAACACTGATGATTCACAGGATGTGTAAAAATCTTGGTCTTACAGATATTTGGAGATTTTAACACAGAGCTAGATGTAAACATATTGTCAAATTCTGGCTAATCGATTAAGTTATGACATCTCTTATACATATAGATCAGGTGTGGTTTATTTGGGGCCATAGCTCTTCTGATAACATTAGGCATTTCATCAATATCACGTGGTCAGTGGCAAATTATCATGAATCCGGTCACTGCCATCTCACTTGATGACGAAAAGGCGTTTGATATGGTAGAATGGGATCATCTTTAATATTTTGGAAATATATGTGTTCAAGAATACTTTTATTGTATGGATCAAGATACTATATAGAAACCCGGTATTGGTGGTCCAAACAAATGGATTAATTTCAGATTATTTTACTCTGGATAGTTTGTTCTGTCTTGCCCTGGAACAATTAACAGCCACGATAGGAAAGGAGGATAATTTTCCAGGGGTGGTGGCTGGTTGGGCCATTTCGGCACAACTAATAGAACCGTTTCCTTGTCCTCTCGGACTTTGCATATGACAGAGTAATCCGGCATACCAGGGGAAATGCATATTTGCATTTTGCCGGCCATTTGTGTGCTATTGCTTCCATTCCTAGTGGGGCTTGTGACTTAGACTATCAGAGGGGATAACAGTGGTCATTCTCTACTGAGGCAAATAGATCAATTTCTGCTTTGCAGAATATTTATGTCTCCTAAATTCCGCCTTGGCGATTTATATATGTCACAACTGTCAGGTTGTCTGTGCGAACTAGGACATGACAGTTTCCTATTTATGACTGAAAAGCCTTTAAGGCTAGAAATACAGCCGATAGTTCTAGGTGCCGTGTGACAACTTGCCCCAGCACAACACCATGCTGGTAAAATGCAGGAGCTGTCCGTGAAGCTAAAGCAGGTATAGAGAAGCGGGATATAGTGATGCGCATGCACCCTTGGCGCCAAGCACATTGTGGCACATGGCACTTCAGTCAGCACTGAAGAGGTCACATGTGTAAGAGACCTAATGGAATGAAACTGGATGCCTTCGCCATAAATCCCAATGCTTTCCGAAACGACTTCAGTGGAAGTTTTCTCCCCAGTTTGAACTGAGACAGATCCTGTAGAATGGCCTGAACACGCTCGCTCGAGGATTCAAGGCGGACTCCCAAAAAGGAGATTTTTTTTTGGCTGGAGGAGAGCGTGCTCTTCACTCAGTTCAACTTGAGGCCCAAGCTGTTTAGATGCTGAAGCAGTCTCTGTGCTGGCATAACGGAGCCTCTGATTGCGACAGTAACAGCCAATTGTCGAAGTAGTTATAGATGCGTGCGGCACTCAGTTTCAGAGGGGCGAGGCCCGCATTGATGCACTTTGTGAATGTGCGAGGAGCCAGAGTCTGTCTGAAGGGCAGGACTTTGAATTGATATACTGTTCCCTCGAAAGCAAATTTCAAAAACATCCTGTGATGTCATATAATTTGGATTTGAAAGTACCAAAACGATCTATCGATGAAAATCAATAGTGCCCAAAGTCTTCCATTGTCTTTGGAAGAAAAAAATAATGGATGTAAATCCATTTTTGTGCTTGCCAATTTGTCAAAATTTCTATTGTGTTTTTCACAAAGAAATTGTGTATTTCGTGCAACATTTTGAACCATTTTGTGAACAACAATATTCCTTTCCCTGCAAAGAGTAGTGGGGAGATGGGGAACAATGTTTTGTATTTTTTTTGGAGCAGACCCGGAGGGAACCACAGGTTCTGCTTTCCGCTTCAAAGGGTTGTGCCCACTTTAGCTGCACGTGCGAGGCAGCAGGTATTGGGCTTTTAGTTGGGTGCTAGCTCGAAACACAGCAAGGGCGAACTGGCTGTGATATACTCCATTTGGGCATAAAGTGTCACATATCCTGTGACTGCTGCTCAGCAACTTTATTCACAGAACCGCTAAAGAGGCCGGCTGTAGACACTGGAGCATCCAACAATGTGGCTTTTTCCTCATCACTAATTTCCATGAGAGTCAGCCATATAAGTAGATCCAGAACAACCAGGTTGCCCAGTGACTTTTGTGGCATTTTTGATTTCTACGCCCTGTTACTAGCTGGGCAGAGGTGTGCTGCTACCACCTCCTTCACAGGGGGTAATTGGGCATAAACGTTTTCTTCCCAGTGATCCACATTAAAGTCAAGTCAAGTGGTTTTTATTGTTGTTTCAACCATATACAGTTAGTACAGTACACAGTGAAACGAGACAACGTTCCTCCAGGATCATGGTGCTACATAAAACATAGGACAAACACAGAACCACATGACATTACACAGACTAAATAAAAAAAAAAAAAAAGAGGATGAGAAAAATGAGAAAAATAAAGAGGATGGCGTCACTGCGCAAGTGTGCCAAGAAGGGCGCGCACCAGGACTTAGATAGTTTGTTATAAACTTCGGGGAATAATGGGGCAGATTTGCGGGATGCTGCCGTTTGACGGTGCCCAGACTGCAAGAACCATTCATTGAGGCGAGACTGTTCAGGTTCCTCTGGGGAGACCACTCAAGGTGAAGCTGTTCCCTGTTCTTCTATTTTATTCTAATCTATTTGTAAAAGGAATGTTTGTCTGAATGGTACTTAGCAACAACACTGTATTGTGTGGAAATATTTGGTTTCATTCACTGTGTAGTGTGATATTTTAACCAAACTACTTGATTCCTTATTTCAAGTAGTTTGGTTAAAATATCATGCCTTATTGCCTTATTTTTAAGTTAAAATATCTAAACATCCTTAAAACAAGATACATTTGCTTGAGGAGCGCAATATATAAAAATATATTAAAGATATACTTTATACTGTAAAGATGGGCTATTCAACTTAGACATAGACAAGTGGGCCAGATGGAAAAAAAATCTTTAGGGTATGCGGGCCAAGCCAGAATATTTTGTTAACAAAAACATTTTATTAGATATTGTGCGATAGTAGGCCTATAATTTTTGTTCACTATATAAATAAACGTCAAGAGAAAAAAATTAAAAATAATTAAAAGGGGTTTAAAATCATTTAATGATTTTCTCAATCAGAGAATGTACATAAGATTTGTAAAAAAAAAAAAATAAATTACAAATTTGAACAATAACAGTAAAGTTCTAGATCCAATGATTTATGCTTTTGACATTTTAAATCAGATGTTTTCTTGACCAAATGAATGAATAGATCTTTTCTGTTTCTCGGAACTTATGCTTGTCAGTTGTCATTGATTTTAGTTCTTGAATATTCCCATTTTTTCTAAATTATGGATAATGATTTTTTTTGAAGCACAACCTCTAAAGTGTCCAAAATTAGAGACACTTTAAAAACATTGAGACCTGGCACGAACACAGGAAAACAAATGAAAAACAGCACAATCAGAAAACACTCATTTGGGTGTGAACAGCCCCTTAAGACAACTGACAACCTCATGAGGGCCACTGAAAATTTCTAACCATTGATATCCAACTACTGACATTATGACTAAGAGTTTTAAACTGCCATCCGTGTTTAGACTCTGAGACATATAAACTCTGTCGTTCACCATGGAATCTCCAGTCTGTCTATCGCTCATCTCCCACAGCAATTCCATCTATCTGGACAAAAGATAGTGCTGTAAAACTGATGTTGCATCAGCAAGACGCTCAAACTCACTTTCACGGAGGCATTTAACTAAAGATGATCACTACTCCACATAAAAACACATCTGATTTGTTTGGCAGGATTTGGCACTTTTGAACTGTCGCTCTCTAATGGACCAAGAATAAATTCTCAATGAACCCATCACTGATAAAAAACTAGACATGCTACTGCTAACAGAAACCTGGCAAACAACTAATGACTTTTTACATCTAAACTTGCTTACTCTACACAGATACAAATATTTGTCTAAACCCCAGCCTCAGATAGGGGGTCGTACTAGCTGTTGGTTTTTCTCATTGTGTTATTGATTTACCGACCTCCAAAGCATCAGCCTCACATTTTTTTTTCTGAACTTAGTAAAATACTCACTCTTGCCTGTGCTATGTCTCCCCATGTTCTCACGCTTGATTTCAATATCTATGTCGATACTGACTGTTAAAATACAACTGAACTCTTGAATGCTTCAATTTAACACAGCATGTGAACTTTTCTATACCATACCCATGGACAAATACTTGACTTAGTTTGTACACAACTCGTACACAAATTGGCATCTCAGATCACAAACTTTTTCATTTAATTCTCCTAGCTGTAAGTCATAAAAGAGAAATGTGGTATCTTATCTCAACGTAAAACCAGTCAACCCCTCATCATTCTCCACATCTGTCTGTGCACCCTTAATTTCTGACTGTTGAAACTGACCGGTCCTTAACCCTAGAACTACCACGGCGGTCATTTTGACCATTTTTAAATTTTGCAATGTAATAACTTTGTTGAAATAAAACCCATATAACTATAGGACAATGACTTTTCTTAAATGTGTGTATATTTTATTCTAACATTGTTATTTCATAAAAAAAAAGAAAAAAAAAAGAAAAAAGAGTTCTGAGTATTTCTAACTTGAATGGCCATAACGGTCATTTTGACCGCATGCATTTTAGCGTTTGCTACGTAAAGGAACAAAGGGTGCTGTTCACCACAGAGGTGCTGAGAAGTTACAATGCAACACTCATAGTCTATCAGTGCAAAAGAAGGAAAGCATTGTCCACACAGATGTTGCCATCACAAGTGGCCAAAAGGCTAACCAGAGACAGTCACATACTACAACAGAACCAAATTCGGAGTAGATGTGCTAGATCAAATGGCGAGGAAATACTCTGAAAGCACCCACACGTAGATGTCCAGTGGCTGTGTTCAATAATATAATTGACCTGGCTGCGATAAATGCTTCCATCCTGTTCAAACTTCATAATGCGACTGGCAAATGAACTTCGCTACAGCCATATGAGAGCAAAAGCCAGAGCTGATGGTGCGAGGACCCAGGCAGGAGCAGCTGCAGATGGAGAGGGGAAGGCAGTGTCAGTATTACAAAAAAGATTGTATTATGTAGGCCTATCTGCGTTCGCTTGGCGCTCCATGCTCCATTTAATCCATATTATTCTATTTTATTTAAATTGAGGATTTTGTTCAAGGATTTTTTAATTTTTTTTGGGTGATGACGTCATAAAATATGACAACAGACATTAGAAGCTTCATTCTAAAACTTCAATAGAAGCTTAGAATATAAATATGACATGAAATAAATTACATTTGGTACATTCTAGTATGAACTGTCAGAATGACCGCTATGGCCATTCTTGTAGTTATAGAATTCCGGTAGTTCTAGTGTTAAAACATCCACTGAAATTATAATTCAGCTATCTCAGCTGCTCTAGAGGAGCATGTCCCCATCAAAAAAAAAAAAAAAAAAAAAAGCTAGTGCCCTCTTCTCGCTCATCGCCTTGGTTTACTCCTGAACTGCAGGCAATGAAGAGAGTGGGTTGTCGTCTTGAATGACTTTGTAGAAAAACAGGCCTCACTGTTCATTCATCATCTCTTACAGAACATCAGCTGAAGTACAGAGCAGCACTCAACACAGCACATTCAATGTAATTTTCCTCTATTATCCAACAAGCAAGTTGTAGACCTAGAGCCCTCTTTGCTATGGTGAACAAGCTAATTCACCCACCGGATCAGGACTCACATAGCTCTGATGAACTTTGTGAATCATTTCTGCACTTCTTTCAAGATAAAATTGTTTCCATTTACAAAACATTCACATCAACCATTTCTGAAGATCTGCACGAATGTCTGTCTGAACACCCTGTCAACTCTTTCTCCACCTTCACTCTCACTAGCCCATCATCAGTCAGTGATTTAATTTTACATACCAAATCATTATCCTGTCAGTAGGACCCTTCCCCAACCTCCCTTCTTAAACACTTACTCATTTCAGCACAGATTTTGCATATGATAAACACATCTCTTGCATCTGCCATTGTTCCAACTGAATTTAAAAATTGCCGCTATTACACCAGTGTAAAGGTCCCAACTTAGATCTATCTTTCCTCTGCAACTATCGTCCTATTTCTAAACTGCCTTATACATCTAAAGTTCTGGAAAAATTTGTAGCCTCCCAGTTACAATCATATCTTGCAGCTAATAATCTCTATGACCCTTTCCAATCTGTTTTTCGCCTATTCCACAGCACTGAAACTGATCTCTTGAAGTTTATTACTGATCTCCTCCTCTCTGTGGACTCTGGATTTTTCAATATTCTGATCTTGCTAGACCTGAGCTCAGCTTTTGACACTGTATGCCACAAAACACTCCTTTCCCGACTTTCAGATATTGGTATTACTGGCACTGCTCTATCCTGGTTTTCTTCCTATCTCACTAACAGACAATATTTCATCTCTATTAAGAAAAAAATATCCCCTACTGCTCCTCTCACTTAGGGTATCCCCCAGGGTTCTGTACTAGGTCCACTATTGTTCATAATTTACATTCTCCCACTAGGTCAGATCATCCGTCGTCATGGTCTCAGTTGCACTGTTATGCTGATGACACCCAGATTTATACATCTGCACGTTTTGATGAAACACGCCATTAACTGCCTGTATCAATGATGTAGAAATTTGGTTAAACGGCACTTTCCTCTAATTTAATGCTGACAAAATGGAGATCATGTTTTATTGGCCACAAACACTTATAAGAAATATTGACATTTGTGTCAATAATGATGGAAATCTGACCAAACACTCTAAAAACCATTAAGAATATGGGAATCACTTTTGATCCATCTCTTACTTTTTAAGCCTACATTAGAACAATTACTAAAAGGGCTTTCTTCCATCTATGCCACATTGAACGACTTCGGCCCATTCTCAGTTTGAAGGATGCAGAATCACCAGTTCATGCTTTCATACAATCATGTCTCGACTACTATAACTCACTCTTTACTGGCCTACCAGCTAAAACTATTGCCCGATTACAATTCATCCAAAACTCTGCAGCTAGAGTTATCACTAACACCAAGCGTTCTGCACACATTGCTCCCATCTTGTTTAGTCTTCACTGGCTGCCTGTCTCATGCCGTATTAAACTTAAAATGCTTCTCCTGACATATAAATGATCTGTCGCCTCATTATATATGTGATCAGCTGCATCCATACACACCAACATGTACTCTTCGTCTCAAAATTGTTGTCTGTCCATAGATTTCATATATCCACTTTTGGTGGGAGATCCTTCAGTGTAGTTGCACCTAAACTGTGGAACTCTCTACCTCAGAAACTCTGTGACATCTCCTCTATTTCTATCTTTAAATCTCATCTTAAAACACATCTTTTCTCAGTACATAATCTGTCTATTACTGATTGATGTTTTATTTCCCCTTTTGTATTTGAGATTGTAATGTGTATTTATGTACTTTGTCCTGTTAAATATATGTGGAGTGTAAAGTGTCCTTGAGTTTGTGGAAAGGCGCTATATAAATAAAATGTATTATTATTATTATTATTATTATCTTATTTTAAGTTTAGCTATTTAAAAAAAACAGAAAAAGAATACAAGACAAACATAGATTAAGAAAAAGATTTTCTGCAATATGAAAAACAGAAACATGGCATTGAGAGAGTAGAAAACATTCACAATAATCACCATCAAAAGGACAAAAGGATGAAGAATGACAGAAAAAGAGATAGCTAGGCACTAATGAAATCTAGTGTTAACATGTTGCTTGTTAAGCAGAGCACCGCTCAGTCTCCGATATTGACAATAATAACAGAGAGGGGACTCTGAGGTATGGGCACAGAAAGCCGGCTATCTTCGATCATTTAATTAAGCACAGGGAAATGAAAAGCATCAAGCTGAGACCAAACGCTCACAGACGCCTTTGATTGGTGGAGATCAGACGGAGTCTCTGTGAAACACAACAGATAAGCTTTGCTTAAAGCTCTCAGTTGATCTGTCTCTGGGCTATACGAAAGACAGGGACAGGATTATTTCTTCTCTCCCTCTTCTGCCCCCATTTTGCAAAGTTATTTGTATTTAATTTCATCTGGAGATTGAAACGGTTGCAATGGAGTGAGAGAGATGAGGCGGCGGCACAGGGAAAGAGAGCAATTAAATCTGTGATTCAGAGACCAGCTCTCGGGTCCACGCTGCTCATGATCTTGCTAGTGTGAGTGGATTTTGAGAGTTAGGGTGAGACCCTTCGGAGCGCAGTGGGTGATAATTAAGCTCTATTTATCCAGGGAGAGTGCAGCATCTGAACGATTTAAACTGTGTTGTTCATGATCATGTGACATGAACAGCAGTTTAAATTTAATTGATGGAAAAAAAAGAACATTTAAGACAGTACCCAATCACACATGAATCTAAAGCTTAATATTTGAGATATTTTGCTAATCACGTATTTCATGCTTCCAACTTGGAATGCAATGAAGAAATTTATAATGAACTGGAATAGCAAGAATTCCAAAAATGAAAAACTACATTTGAAAATATAATGGAAGAACAAAGTACAGTATGAAACGGTCTTTTACATTTATATCACATATAAACGCATTTAAAAGTATTTGCATAAAAGTACTTCGTCTTCATAAAAAAAATTGCAGGCTTATACTGTAGCAAGATTATTTGCAAATGAGTTACCACATAAATTAAAAGTTAACAAGGCTAGCTTTGCTGCTTACCAGTTAACATTCACTGCAAACATTCAAGCATAACATTATCTAGCTGCTGCATGCGCAAGAAACATGACCTGAGATGCGTTCAATAGCAGTGGGGCTTGCGTTGTATTTCCAAAATATAACAGATCATGGTCAAAAACAAAAACATAGCGCTTTCAACTGTTAATGATTAATTTTGGGCTGGTGGTGTTTGTATGTGGCAAAGGGAAAATAGGGGGACAAAATTTACAAAATAGGGGGTTGTATGCCCACCTACAGTTGAAGTCAGAAGTTTACAAACATCTTAACCAAATACATTTAAACTCAGTTTTTCACAATTCATTAATCATAGAAAATATTCCCCGTCTTAGGTCAGTTAGGATCACTACTTTATTTTAAGAATGTGAAATGTCAGAATAATAGTAGAGAGAATTATTTATTTCAGCTTTTATTTCTTTCATCACATTCTCAGTGGGTCAGAAGTTTACATACACCAGTCCCTCCTGCAGCAAAGCACCCCCACAACATGATGCTGCCACCCCATGCTTCACGGTTGGGATGCTTGCAAGCTTCACCCTTTTTCATCCATAAATCATAATGATAATTATGTCATTAAATTTAGTTAGACAGTTACATTTTTGTTTCATCAGACTAGAAGACATTTCTACAAAAAGTAATATCTTTGTCCCCATGAGCACTTGCAAACTGTAGTCTGGATTTTTTATGGTGGTTTTGTAGCAGTGGCATCTTTCTTGCTGAGCAGCCTTTCATGTCGATACAGGGCTTGTTTTACTGTGGATATAGATACTTGTCTACATGTTCCCTCCAGCATCTTCACATGGTCATGCTGTTATATTCTGGGATTGATTTGCACTTTTAGCACCAAACTACTTTCATCTCTAGGAGACAGAATGAGTCTCCTTCCGGAGCGGAATGATGGCTGTGTGGTCCCATGGTGTTTATACTTGCGTCCTATTGTTTGTACAGATGAACGTGGTACCTTCAGGCATTTTGAAATGGCTCCGAAGGATGAAACAGAATTGTGGATGTCCACAATTTGTTTTCTGAGTTCTTGGCTGACGTCTTTTGATTTCCCCATGATGTCAAGCAAGGAGGCACTAAGTTTGAAGGTAGGCCTTAAAATCATCCTCAGGTACACCTCCAATTGACTCATTTTCTGGAATTTTCAAAGCTACTTAAAAGGCACAGATAACAATGTATGTAAACTTGTGACCCACTGGAATTGTGATAGACTATTAAAAGTGAAACAATCTGTCTGTAAAATAAATAGTTGGAAAAATTACTCATGTCATGCACAAAGTAGATGTCCTAAACGACTTTCCAAAACTATAGTTTGCTAATGTGAAATCGGTGGAGTGGATAAAAATTAGTTTTAATGACTTCAACCAAAGTGTATACAAACTTCTGACTTCAGCTGTACCTAATATCTAGTTGACTATTTGTGGTTGCAAATCACAATATAAATGGTCTCATTCTGATAACATTTTCCATAGCAGGTAATGTTCCAAAGTATTTTTGATTTAATTTTCTGATAAACACCTTTTACGTTTTAATGTATTTTTCCAAATAGATCACCAAGCCATCACAAATATAATGGAGATGATCTGAGATATTAAAGCTTCAGTGGATTTTATGATGTTAATTACATCTTAACAGATGTGAATTGATCATTCTCAGAGGACTTTTTTAAATCTATTAAGTCTCTTTCGAGATGCCTTTTATTATTTGAGGAGTGTTTGAAGCAATTTAAATGGCAGAAACCAAACTTTCAATGCAACTAATTTCCAAAGAAAAACAGAGAAATTAAGTAGCATATTACAAAACTAGTAAGTGGATTACATTTTTTACAAGTTTGAAGATAATAGAGTTTTCAGAACTGTAAAGTGACTTAACATCTAGTGACATAACACTTTCCATTTGTGTTCTCATTGTTTTGATGAATTTCCTGTCTAAAATATTGAAAATAGTATTAATGAAGTATAAGTACAGTAGACCATTATAAACATTTGACTAGTAGTGTAGTTAGAGCCAAATATTTTGCATTACGATGGAAAAATTGGTGCTACGCTTTTTAACTTTTCATTTGACCAAAATGTGCTTAATGCCAAATTAATATCATTAAGGTGGGAAATGGAATAGTGTGATAGTAAAAAGAATGACTCAGAAACCATGAGCATGTGTCAACATCAAGATGCATGAAACAGAACATGCAAAGACGTCAACCCATTTAGCTGAAAGGTGTGGTATCTTTGGATTTATATCAAGGATAGACTCAACACAGCATGATACATTCATTACCTTGGTTTCTGAGAGACTAAAGAATTATCCAAGTATTTAACCAACATTAAAACTAAAGGGCAGATCTGGATTTATAAGTAACTACACACTTTAAGGGTTAAAAGGTTTTTTCTAGTCTTGAATCACATCATGCACAACATCTTGTGTACTACTACTATAATATATTCTGCTGTTTGTCATCATGTTTAATTTCCTCTAACCATGAGGGATTGAAAGAAACTGAGAAAATGAGATACCTCGCTTCTGGGAGTACCGTTTTTTTATTGAAGCTCGCGTCATTAGTAATATCGCTTAAAAATCACCAAGATGCATGTCGCCATTTTCCCCTTGTAAAGCTTAATAACTTTTTTTTCATCCCCACTGAGATGCAGTAACTCTGTTTTTCTCTCAGGGGTATGTTTGGGCCTTAAGTGTAGCGCTACACATATAATGTCTGTGTGTCCACAAGTGTGTGTGTGTCTGTCTGTGTATGTGAGAAAGAGAGAGAGGGGCACAAGGGTGTTTCCTACAGATATTTCAGATAATATAGAAACTGTTGTATTGATCAAGTGTATCTAGCTTTGATACAGCTCAAGCCTTCATTGCGAATTTGAAAACTTCAAGTTAGAACTAGCAACGGAGTATGCACTGCTTTTTGGCATAGGGGTAAAAAGGTTGTATGCATGCGAGCGAGCGTTAGTCAGCGAGTGTGTGTGTGTGTGTGTATGTATATGCAAGTGCGCATGTATGTGTGAACGGGAGTGTGTATGAGCGTGTGAAATAACAGGGGAGAAGAGGGAGTGTGAGGGCTCTTTTTAACAGAAATTTAAATAAATGCAGAATATTTTAGACATTTTGACGTTCTTAACCGATTTACTTTAACCAATGACTTTGTTTTATTTGTTATTTTGTTGTGGTAGCCTGTAGGTCTCTTTGAAATAACTGAAATATGGCGAAAAGATATGGAACCGTTATTCGGTCAAGACCTGGAACTACTTTATAGCCGTGTGTTTCCTTGAAAAATAATTGCACAACTTAGAACGCCTGTCAACCAGGGGTGGAAAGAGTACTGAAAAATAACACTCAAGTAAAAGTAGTGTTACTTCTTAAAAAATGTAGTTTGAGTAGAGTAAAATTACCTGTCCTAAAAACTACTCAAGAGTAAAAGAGTGGCTCATTTAAAAGTACACATAAGTAGTGAGGATTGAGTACCGAGTTGTGATAGCTATGCCCCTTCATAATAAAAACTCTATGCTGCAATTTAAAAATGTTGCACACGTACCATAATTTACATTCCCTTTCATGGCTGTTGAAAAGAATAAAAGAAAGAATAAAAAATATTGGTATTTTATAGGTGTTTGTGATTGTCAACTTTTAAAATACATCACTACATACTTCTCTATCATACCGTAAACACTACATGAATCTGATTAAAAAATAAAAAAAGGGCGACATGATTACAGAAATGAAAAGATGAAAGTTATTTTCAATATCAATGTATGAAACAATTATGTTAAAATCAGTGTGGGGTCTAAATTTCCCTTGCCAACCGAGAGAGCTATTGTTGCGCATAAAACATGTTCAAAACAATGCAAGGAATGCAAAAAAACAAAAAAACAAATAGCAGGATCACTTGGTCACTTAAAATTCTCTCATTATTTAGTCACTCTTATGCCATCCCGGATGTGTGACTTACTTTCTTCAGCAGAACACAAATTAAGATTTTTAGAAGAATATCTCAGCTCTTTTGGTCCACAAGTGAATAGGTGGCAAAATTTTGAAGCTCCAAAAATTACATAAATCAGCATAAAAGTAGCTTAATCCATGTGACTCCAGTGGTTAAAACTATGACTTCAGAAATGATATGATAGGTGTGGGTGAGAAACATATCAACATTTAAGTAAATTTTTGCTAGAAATTCTACTCCCTGCTCAGTCAATCTTCACTTTAACATTCACTTTCTACTTTTGTTTTTGGCGATTCACATTTCTTCAAGCATATTGCCTTTTTTTACTGAGCAGGGTGACGAATTTCTAGCAAAAATTGACTTTTGGCATCCATTCACTTGTATTGTATGGACCTACAAAATTGAAATATTCTTCACACATTTGTGATGGCATGAGGGTGAGTAGATGAGAATTTTCATTTTTGTGTGAATTATTTCTTTAAGTAGCACATGAGGGTCCACATTGTCCGCCATTTGAGATACAATGACCCGCATTGATTTAGTTCTTGTATCTTTTAATCCCAGATATATTTGTGTTCTCATTCTAATCCGGGATGCACAGTTTTCTGAAGTTTGTGACTATTGGAATATTCTGCTGATGTATTGCTCTGCAAATGTTGCTACTTTTCTACGTTTATATAGGTTAAGCATAATTATACATAATTTGAACATCTCTACTTTCCCGGTAATATATTATACAAATTAACACACATAATGTGTGGGTATTAAAAAAAAATCTAACAACATTATTTAAAAAATATTATTATTAAAAAGGCTCAGCGGTTAAGGCTCTGGGTTTCTGACCGAAAGGTCAGGGGTTCAAGCCCCAGCACTGTCAAGATACCACTGTTGGGCCCTTGAGCAAGGCCCTTGACCCTATCTGCTCCAGGGGCACCATTTCATGGCTGACCCCAGCTTAGTTGGTATATGCAAAAAAACAACAACTCCATTTCATTGGCTCTGTACCTGTACTCTGCACAATGACAATAAAGTTGAATCTTAATCTTCTACAGCTAGTAAAGTTATTCAGCCAAAAGTAGTGAGTGGTTTTCTCATTTCCTTGTTATTGTTGATTGATTAATAGCCTTTATATGACATATATGACTACTAAACAGTGCTCAATTCGGTTACATGTACACTTCCCAAGTCTGACATTTTGATACGAATATGCTTTTTGTCCCACAGTTTGTGTTCACTTTAGACCAAACCCACTGTGTTTATATTAATACCTCACCAAGACGGGCATAGGCAGCATTATAAAGTGTATCTGACCGCAAACCCACATTAGCGCACAAACATTAGCCGCCTGTCAATCAAACAACATGCAGCTACAGACGTCAGGAAATAAAAAGTCAATCTTTTATATTTTATCTAGATCAACCAATCAGTGGTTGTCTTGCTATCGCGCTCTATGTAATGAACACCCCTTGTCTAGATGTAGAACAAAGGCTAAGTATAGGAAATTACTCAAGTTTATCATCAATATCGCAGATCTCTCTTTTTTTTCCTGATAAACATCGAGATTGATTTATCGCCCAGCCTTATTGATAACATTGCTTTCATTTCTCACATCAACCCAATAATCACATTGATAGTTGGTTAAAATACAGGCTACGTTATAGACACACAGAAACTAGTGAGCAGAAATATAAAATTTACCTCAATATTTTTCTTCAAATTAGAGGCAGGATTAATGCTCATATCTGGCTTGAGCAAGTTAAACTCACATGACACAGTCAGGCAACTGGCCTTTTTCACTGAGAAAAGCACTTTTAGGTGCGGCCGTGATGTTCAGGTGTTGAACTGTGCTTGAGGCATCCTCCACATCCATAACAGTTGGCGCCAATCTGCAGCTGCCATTCAAGTTTTTTACATGTGATTTGATTTGACGGGAGTCACGAGACTCTCCCTAGCCAATCATGTTGACAGATAAATATAAAATCAGGACAGTGAAGTAGCGAACACAGACGGAAGGAAAATAGTGCAGTAAAATTAGTTACAGCACATAAAATGTACAAGTATACAAATTTTAAACTACATAAAGTACAATTCCTGGGAAAAACGACTTAATTACAGCAACATGAGTATTTGTAACTCGTTACTTTACACCCCTGTAAGAATTAAGCATTCAACAGACCCGTGGTATAATAAACTATATTTTTGTGGCAGATGAGTAAAGCATTGAATAGACATTCCAAAAACTGGCTTTAGAAATCAAATGTGTTGTTTGTTTTATTTTTATGAAATAAAAGCTTTTCACTGCATGGTCTACGGTCCACAGAAATTAATTTAGCAATTGAGTGTGTCAATCTGGTAGACAATGGGTCATGCAAGCATCTGTTGGCATTTTTTTTTTTAATAGTGGTTACAGTGGTTTTTACACTGGTTTTCTGCATTAATTGGTCATAAAATGTGATCTCATCGTCAAAGCCAAAAGTATAGACAAACACAATGTGCTTAAGCTAACAACACACGAACGATTATAATCATTCACATTGTAAAAAGTACTTGAACCCTTTGATTTAATAACTGGACAATCCTCCTTTGTTAGCAATAACCTCAGCTAATTGTTTCTGGTAGATGCGGATTAGACCTGCACAATGTTCAGAAGGAATTCTGACCATTTTTCCTTAAAGAACTGCTTCAGCTCTGATGTGAACAGCCCTCTTGAGGTCATTCCACAGCATCTATTGGGTTAAGGTTTGGGCTCTGACTGGGCCACTACAAAAGGTGGATTTTCTTTTTTTGAAGCCATTCTCTAGTGGATTTATTTCAATGTTTATGGTCATTGTCCTGCTGCATCACCCAACTTCTATGGAGCTTCAGCTGCCACACAGCCACCGTGACATTATCCTGTAGGATATCTTGATGAACTTGGGAATTAATTTTTTTTTTTACATTATGATGCTCCTTCCACTGTACTTCACTGCTGGTATGATGTTTTCATGTTGGTATGCGGTGCCCTTTTTACGCTTACGTAGTGCCGCGTGTTCTTCCCAAACAATTCAACCATAGTTTCATCAGTCCACAAAACATTTTCCCAGTAGCACTGTGGAGTGTCAAAGTGATCTTTGGCAAACTTCATGCATGCAGCAATGTTTTTGTTGGAAATCAGCTGCTTCCTATGTGATGTCCTGCCATGGACACCATGCCTGTTTAATGTTTTCTGTACAGTAGACTCATGAAAAGAGATGTTAACCAGTTCCAGTGATTCCTTCTAGTCTTTAGCTGTCACTCTATGGTTCTTTTTTACCTCGTTGACCATTCTGTGGTGTGCCCTGAGTCATCTTGACTGGATGGCCACTTCTACGGAGCATAGCCACAGTGTGGACAGTTGAATATCTAAGCTCTTCAACATAATTTTGTAACCCTTTCTAGCATTATGCAAAGCAACAATGCTTGATCATAGGTCTATTGAGATCTCTTTTTTTTTTTTGCCAGGCATGGTCCATGTCAGCAGACGCTTTTTATAAGTCAAAGTCAAATAATTTTCATTTGTATAGCACCTTTCACAACACACATTGTTTCAAAGCAGCTTTACAGGAAATCAGAAAATAAAACTGTAATATCTATAATGCCTTAGTCATCAATGCGTAGTTTAATAAAATACGATTGTGAATTGTGTTTAAAAATAAGTAATTACATAACAATTGTATTTAGAAAATCAGTGAGCAAGCTGAAGGTGACTGTGGCAAGGAACACAAAACTCCATAAGATGTTGGGTTAATTGCAAAAAATAATCTTGGGAGAAACCAGACTCACTGTGGGGGCCAGTTCTCCTCTGACTAACATCATGAATATAATGCCAATATTACTTATGTATAGTGCAAGTCATGGTTTAAAATTATTAAGCTAAGTAAGTGTTAAGGGTCAGTGTTTAAAAAAACATTTTGTAAGAACTGTAAGATTAATGACTAACGTCTTTGAATTTCATCCTGTATTAACTGCAGAAGTTCACATAGATGTATTGTCCTTTGTTCATTTGGCTGATGAAGGTTTTTGTTGGCAATTAATTGATAGTCTATGTATTCCATTATATGAGTGTAGTCCATCATTAGACCATTTGTTGCAGGCAGAGATCAGTGAGGTGCATCACAGTACAACCGGCTGGTAAGGTAATATCATATGTATCTCTAACCCACACCTCCAATCGTTTCATTAATTGTATGCCAAGTTTGCCAACACCTGACTAATTCCGCTTTTGTTGACGTCATTAGCCTAGGGGGTTCACATACTTTTTCCAGCCTACACTGTAAATGTTGGAATGTATTCAATATACAAAGAACAATACAATAATTTGTGTGTTATTAGTTAAAACTGATTTAGTTTGTTCATTATTGTAACTTAGATGACGATCAAAACATATTTTAAGACAAATGTATAAAATTAAAATAAATCTGGTAATTCCAAAGGGTTCACATACTTTTTCTTGAAACTGTATGCATCAGATTAATATATTATCATGTTAAACGTTTTTCAATGTCTTGCAAAACTTTTCTTGTTTTTTATATTATTAATTGAAATAAATAAACATTTTAAATTAACAGCAAAATTAATTACCCAATCTATATAAAAATCACAGCTGAACTCAAAGTGCATCACAAAATAATAAAAAAAAAAAAAAAAAAAAAAAACACAATGCCCCAAAATAAAGGGGTAATTGCTCACTTTGATGAGGTCACCGAGGAGCTTGTTGGCTTCTGCGTAGGCTTTCTTCACCTCCTTAAACTTATGTCCCAGCCCCATACTGTGAGCTTGGAAGTGAAGGTTGGTGTACTGGCCTCCTGGGATCTCGTTCTCATAAACATCTGCATTCCCAGACTTCATGGTGGCTGTGCAGTCAAACGGTGCATAAAGGCCTCGGGTCACCTCCCAATACTCACTGTAGTCAAAAACCTTCTCAAGAGAGATGCCTGAGAAATACATGCGAGTATAAAACAGAAAGACAGAGAGAGAGAGGTCATTAGTCTACCAATAGAAAAAAAACATTCTGAGAAAAAGTAGCACAACAAATTACTATCTGACATTAATATTTAATCAAAAATAATGAAACTCCTCGTCTCTTTAACAGAGTGCACCAGTTAATCAGGCATTCTTCCGGAGCTTTTAATCAGTCCCCGAAAGATCAGCTCATGGAGGCCTGTATGTGGCATAAGCAGGGAATTGGTGGTGGAGCATAGATTGCTTCCTGCCACTCACGGCTTCATCATTTACCAGCAGCAGTCAGTCAATTAATCAATCAATGAGGCGCGTCACTTCCAACAGAGTTTACATGCTCATTTGGCTCCCTCATCCTCACTAATTGCCCATCGCTGTGATCACAATAGCTTTCTTGTGCAAAAGATAACACGTGCATGCACACACTATAAGATGTGTATGTGCCTGCCCATTATACCAAAGACCCACAACAGGAATCACAACAGCACCCTAATAAAACTCACTTGCACACATTTTACTTCTCATGCTCACTACCACCCTGACTACAGGCTATTAGGCACTATTGATGTTACGTGTAAAAGCAGCATGTCCAGCTCTCCCC
Source organism: Moxostoma hubbsi (assembly GCA_032164185.1). Classification (NCBI taxonomy): domain Eukaryota; kingdom Metazoa; phylum Chordata; class Actinopteri; order Cypriniformes; family Catostomidae; genus Moxostoma; species Moxostoma hubbsi. The sequence continues at coordinate 12,019,453 of JAVLUX010000042.1, forward strand.
ATGCCCAGTGATCTATCAGTCAGTCAGCCCATGCATTGATCTCTGGCCACACTGCCTTTATGATGATATACTGGCTTGAACAGAGGAAGAAAGGGACACTATGGGAGGTGAAGGGACCTGGACAGGGGAAGGAGAAATTAAGAAGAAAGCTGGATTGAAAAAAGACAAGGTGACAGAAATTTGATGGGAACCAGGAAGGTGGTAAAATGCTATATATATATATATATATATATATATATATATATATATATATATATATATATATATATATATATATATATATATAGGGATGTCAATGTAAAACATTCATAAATTACAATTAATTATTAAAAAAAAAAATAAAAGTAAAAATTATGCATAATAATAATTCCATGTATCCATCCATTCATCACTAGTTTTATACAAGCCTTATTGTTGCTAGTTTGCAGTCACACTCATTTTCCATAAAATAAACACAAATATCACTTGTATTTTGCAGTTTACTGCAGTGCTATTAGCTACACCAGTGAGTGTATATGTGCTGAGGGAGACAGGGATTGATATATGCCTTGATATATTTATATATATTCAGATTCATATATAGAAATATATACGATAGACAAAGATAGATGAGATTGGATCTACTTGTCACACCAAAAAAAAATTCACAAGGGCTTTAACTCAGTAACCATATGATTAAGAATCAAAAGACCAATTGTGTGCAAATGTGTTTTTTCTTTAGCAGAGGTTTATGTTGGTTTTAAACACCTATAACAAGTTAAAAATGGTGGTGGATCTTTAAAGTTGTAGGGCTGTTTTTGAGCCAAAGGTCTTGGACAAATTGTTTGGATACATGACATCATGGACTCAAAATACCAACAGACTGCCTCTGCCAGAAAGCTTAAAATGGGCCCTGGTTGGATCTTCCAGCAAGAGAATGATCCAAAACACGCATCAATATTAACACAAAAATGGTTCACTGACCATAAAATCAAGGTTCTGCTATGGCCATCCCAGTCCTCTGACCTGAACCCCATAGAAAACCTGTGGGGTGAACTGAAGATGAGAGTCTTCCATGCAGACCTTGGATTCTGAAAGATCTGGAGAAATTCTGTATGGAGGAATGGTCTAAGATCTCTTACCATGGTTTCTACTTATATCATTGTGCATTATAGGAGAATACTCAGAACATTATCTTGGCAAAGGGGTTGCAAATTATTGAATAAAAGGGTGCCAATAATTGTGACACACATATATTTGACAAAATTATTTGTTTTTTGATAAAACTTGTGTTGTGTTTGCAATTGTTTGATATCCATTAGAGGATATATTTTTGTGAATATTTTGAATGAAAGATCAGTGTATTAACACATGTTTCACAGCATTCTTTACCCAAGAGCTGCAGTGGTCACCAAAAAAATATTGGCACCCTTGGTAAATTTGAGCAAACATGTGAACAATCAAACCACACTGACATGTATTACAGCAAGGGCCAACTAAATTATGAAGAGCGATTTTTACAGAAAGGTTTAAATGTGTTCTTAGGACAGGACAGGGCATGTTGTCACATTTTTGTCAGGGCAGGTTGTCATGTGTTTTAAATGTCATAAATTTATACAATTTAACAATAAAAAAAATGTATTGGGCCAAAACAATGTTTTGACATTTTTGTTGTCCCATGAATATTTTTTTGTATTACTATTTAATTCAGGCTTAGATTTAAAGAGGTCATTACATGCCTTTTTTATTATTGTAATATGTTCCTTGAGGTGACAAAAAGTCATACATTTATAAAACAAAATATGACAATTTTCCATCATCTTTCAGTGCTCTGTCTAATCATTAATTTAATCATTTATTAAATGATTTCATTTAATAAATTAGAATTGTTTTACACCAATTATAGTCAAACTATCGCAAACTGTTTGACATGAAAAAATACCCCAACATTTTTTTAAAGAGCCGTCTGGGAGTCAAAAGAGCAGTCTTTTTTTGCCGAGCTGAGTCAAACGAGCCGGCTCACTGAAAAGAGCCGGAATGCCAATCACTAATTGAGAGTAAATGCCCACTGCTTGATTGACCTACTCTCTACTTGCCATCTCACTGCTCACCACTAGTGGGCGGGCTGTGGGAATGATTAAGGGTAAAGTAGGCATTGATGAGTTGTTGCAGAGGCAGTCAGATGCAAAAAAAATATGGCGTGGTGGCGTAGTGGGCTAAAGCACTGTTAATCAGAAGGTCCCTGGTTCGATCCCCATGGCCACCACCATTGTGTGCTTGAGCAAGGCACTTAACTCCAGGTTGCTCCAGGGGGACTGTCCCTGTAATAAGTGCACTGTAAGTCGCTTTGGATAAAAGCGTCTGCCAAATGCATAAATGTAAATGTCTAACACAGTGTGATATCACAACATGGAGGAAGTAGAGAATGAGTTGGTTAGAGCAAATGCTCTTTTCACAATGAACAGGAAGTTTTGAGTTCTGAAACTGACAGTAGGTTTTTAATAGCTCAATGACCTCTTATATATCAAAAGATCAAGGAAAATTAGATTCTTCATGCCATGACCCCTTTAAAGAGAGGACTAGATTTTGTTTTGGTAGCATGCATGCATGCATACATGCATACATATATATATATATACACATTTTATTGCATTTTTGCTCAGCCAAATATATATATTTGGCAGAGCAAAAATGCAATAAAATGTCAATAATAGATATTCTTAAAGACCCTTTTCACAGAATATGACTACGCGTTTCCGCTTTATTTAGCAGCATAAATCTAGCAAACTTTTCTATATTTTAAATTATTATTTAGTGTACATTTATAACAAAATGCTTTGTTAAATTACCCTGGAATTAGTTTAAAAATACTAGTTACCACAGCTGTGATGGGGATTCTAATACAGTTGCATAGAAAGTGACAGTAAATTTGGCATCTTCTCTGACTGTTGTAATCCAGCGCTCTCTATTTTTATCCCTCTTGTAGAAAGTCATGGTAACGTACTAATGGATTTTTTCTTTTGCTGTTGGATCAAACGGGTAAGTAAAAAATAGTATTTGCTGTGGTTTCCCATTCACCGCTATAGCTGTTTACACTGCAATATAGTGTACTTCCGCATTCCAAAGCCCATAAAGGCTTGTTCTTAATTCTTACTAATATTCTTAGCTAAACATTAAGTTAAGTAAAAACAAAGCAATATGAAAGTGTTATTGCCATGCTTAGATTGAAAGTGAATACAACAGACTGAATAACTATAGAGCATGTGTTGGGCCTGTCTCTTCCTCATCAACACACACACACAGCACCTTGTTTTTAAATGCTGTAAACAGGTGATTAATACTGAATGCTGCAGATGGTGGCAAAATTGTATGTGGAAAGACAGAGACTACCATAACATTTCCATAAGAAACCTGACAGCCTTCAAACAAATCAATTACCTAGCAACTTCTCCAAGAGCAGAAACCAAAGAAACGGGGGAATAAACAAACTGAATCAACAAAGTGGCGAACACCTCTTCATCATGTGAGCACTCTGATGCGATTCGCACAGCCAAAGTCATCCACCCACGCCATGTGGAGCTCGAAGGGAGGGGGTTGCAGCTATTCATAAAGGATGGACTTTCTCAGAAAAACCATCAAAGCTTTCTGGCAAGCAAGTTACCCCTGCTCAAGTCTCTGTATTTTATTAGATTTATTAGATTAGTTCGTTGGCTTAATTTGCATGCATGGGGTATAAAACTGTGTTGTTGGCTTACACAGCCTGTACAGTGGCCACAAAAAGTATTTAGACATTTAAGTCATTTAAATGTATGATATGTTTGAATTTCTGTGCATTATATCACTTCATTTTAAGAAGGAAATATAACATACACACTCACAAAAAGTTTGTTAAAAGCAATACATTTTTTTGTAAAAACTAGGACAAAATGCATTTGGACACTTGGTTGTGGAATATGTGATGAACTACACCTGTGGTAACTTTGTGAACTTTAAAAGGTGTTATGCATTGCATTTATATATTTATTTATTTACCTATTTCACTGAGGTCCACTTATAAACGTTAGTAAGATTTTTCATCAAAAACAGTATATTTTAGAATAGTAATTTAGAAATAATTGTCCATTTTCTATCCTGTTTTTGGACCTCTGATTAAAAAGCAAATTTTTTGGGTCTTTTCTCCTTTAAGACTTCAGTGTAAACACACACTGCTATGATTGGGTTCCATCTTTGCTTATGAAATAAATCTCAACACCCCAGCCATTACACATGTGGAATTGTTTTGAAAAGTTTGGATGGTTAAAAATGGCAACCGGAGGAATTGTGCCATACATGTTTGAGCCAGAGTCTTATCCCAAATCTGAAGAATCTGAATGAACCCCCTCAACAAACACCACGGATACTGCATTCTGTGACAACGTGGTAAGTACTCACTCTAATTTATATTTATTTGTGTAATAGGTATTACTTTTTACTCTTGTTTAAACAAAGACTCGAAATAATAGTGTTTATCTTGTTACATAGTTGGGGCATTTTCCAACTGTGAAGCATTTCCGTGTTTTACAAATGTTTTGTAACACATGACAGTGCCAACTAAAGTTTAAATACTTGGTGCTAGCACATTTATAACTGTTAAAGACTACACTTACTGCTGGATGCCACAAGATACATGAAGCTTGCATTAAAAATAATACATATGTTTGACTGAAATCACTAGGATCAAATCTATCGAAAACTAAACAACATAAATCCAGCGAATAGTTTCATGAATGGTTCTAATATTAAGCTTGGAAATTTTGGTGAAAACATTCAAATACTCCATACATATCTAACAGTCTGTAACATGTGAAGAAATACAATTAGCATGGATACTCACACTTGTCTGTTGAGATATTACTGTTGGGTCCAATATACCTGGCACTGCATCAACTTTTAATTTAAGTAAGCAAACAAACAAACACCATCTTACTGACGCGATCCAGGACTTCATTCAAAATAAACATCAGCCATTCCTTTCTAATGTAAAGGATCATTAGGAATCAAATGCAAAGAGTCTATTTTTCCACAACCTGGCACTGCACAAAGTTTTGTAAACTTTGCAGACATCTCGAACCTCATGTTGCTCCAATAATCTCTTTGTTTATTCCTGCCGTACCGATACTCAAATCATCACTGCTCTAAGCGCGAACCTGTGGGGGGCCAAACGAGGCGATGCTGAAGAAGTAGGCATTGACCTGTTTATGCAGAGGCAGGCTTGTGCTGATGTATTCATCTCTATTATGTAATACAGACGAGGAAGTAGGAAACGAGTCGTTTGGGAATATTGGTTTCAATAAAGCCTTTTTTTGGCTAACGAATACGTTTTGAGTTCTGAAACTTACAGTATGTTTTTATAGTACTATGTCCTCTTATATGTCAAAAGATCAACGAAAATTGTATTTATCAATTCATGACCCCTTTAAGGGAACTGATTTAATACGTTCACTGAAGTTCACCTTGGGAGCAGCTGGTTAAAAGTCATTGCAAAAATGGTTCAGAAAGTTATTTAACAGAAATGGTCTTGAATCATTTGTTTGCAGATGCCAGTTTTTGTATAATTTGTATCTAATGCAATGGCTTAAAGTCTAAAAGTGTGAGGAAGACACAAGATGCCATGCAAGGAGCGGACGTGTGAGCAGCGAGCTCTGCACACTTTGTTCATTTTATTACCATTTATGTCAAAAACCGGTGAGATTCAATACAGCCTGATTCTTAACTGTTCTTGACTTGACAGTATGTAGAAAAAAATCCTTTTATATTAAAAGACACTTACATGCTCTGGCTGAATTCCAGAGCAACAGGCTGATAGCCCCAGACTCCGTTCAGATGGTGAACTGAAAGAAATCCAGAATGAATTGATGTGTCGGCAATGATGACGAAAGTCGTTACAAATTTGGAGTATCTTGCTTTAATACGTTGATTGATTACTTCCAAGGAGATTCAATTCTCTGAGTTGGTTGCAAGATTGCCGGACGTCGAGAGACAGATCGGCTATCTGGAGTCATTGGAGAGGGAATTAGCTGCTAATCCGCTAGTGACCAAGGTGGATTTGGAACGTATTTTGGAAAAACTGGAAGATTTGGAGAATTGTAATAAATGAAACCACATCCAAATTGATGGAATTCCTGAGCATGAGGAAGGCCGAGATATGGTGACATTCCTAGACAAACTCTTCATGAGTCTGCACGACATAATAGACCATAAGATGGAGATCGAGCGAGCTCACAGAGTTCTGACTCGGAGATCCGCTGAGGGAGACAGGCCCCGATCAATTCTGGCCAAATTTCAGAGATCATCCAATAAAGATCTTGTGTTGCGTGGGGCGAGGAGTAAAGGAAAGTTTCTTGGAAGAACCACAAAATTTTCTTGTTGCCAGACTTTGTGAATTCGACAAGAGTGAAATGTGATCGATTCAAGGAATGCAAGAAACACTTCCATCAACGGAAGATCACATTTGCACTGATGTTTCCGGCTATATTGAGATTAGATACTAAGGATGGCCACAAATTTATATAGAGACAATGGAGTAAGCCAGCCATTTGGTGTTTCTCATGTGGCCCCCGAGTGAACATGACTCACTGAATATACTCTTGACTGTCTGAGGAAGCTGGGAGCCATTTTGTTTCTATTTGTGTTGGTGGAGCGGCTGGAGTTTATTTTGTGTAGTAAAATTCCTTCAGGACATTTATGAATAAATCTGCATGTTCCTTGTGCCTCCTATTGGCTGGAGTTTGTTTTGTGGAGTATTTTTTCAGGACATTGGATTAAGTCATCTGCTGCACTCATGAACAGCCAGCTCACTGAACATTAATTTGACTGTCCAAGGAAACTGAACAGATTGGCTTTATTTTTTGTGCTGATTCCGCTAGCGGATGGATCTTGTTTTGTGGAGGAACACGCCTTTGATACAGTTTTGGGAATGAATCTACACATTCTTTGTGTTTATTTTGCCTATTGGCTGGAGTTTTTTTTTATAGATTTTTTTCTGTTATGTAATTCTGTCTCACAAAATTTGTATAAAATAAGCACCAGACTTGCGCAATCAGATTGCAAAGGTATTACGGGGGCTCTCGTAGGTGTACATGGACTGATTGAGTTTATAGGGATATACGCCTGTTGGCAAAGATATGGAGTGGGCTTGTTTTCTTTAGTGCTGGATCAAGTAAGAGCAGGGGAGTCATTACATTGATAAATAAACATATACAATTAAAATGTCTCAAACAGTTTAAAGATAAATTAGGAAGAGTCATTATTTTGGCAGATATTCAGTGGCAAAAGTTGATTTAGGCTAATATTTACACACCTAACGCTGATGATCAGGGCTATTTTATAGATCTTGAATGTATGTTGCAAGCTGCTGGCACCCCTCATGATATAATATTGGGAGAAGTCTTTAATCTTTGATGGAATTCGTCCTTGTTCATAGTGAAGCAAAAGTGTGTAAGCCCCCTAGAGCAACACGACACGTCACAAGATGTGTATAAATCTTGGTCTTAGAGATATTTGGAGACTTGAAGCCATCTGGTAGGGACCATACAGTAATTTTTTTTCATCAGTCCATAAGATTTATTCTAGAATATTTTTTTTATATATATATCCAAGTTCCTCATTTCATCTGTTGCTATTTATTCAATTGGAAACATCTTAGTCTTTAGAAAGTTTGAAATCTGAGAGTTTAGAGGTATTGCCACATACAGAGAAAAATAAATCATATAGTTGGTGCTTTAATGTATCCCTTTTGCAAAATCCTGATTTCCAACAAATGTTAAAGGCTGATATCAATGTTTATATGGAGACCAACTGGTCCTCAGTATCCTCTGTAGGCGTGGCTTGGGAGGCACTTAAGGCATTTCTTAGGGGTCGGAACATACAATTTGCCTCGTTCATCAAAGAATCCAAAGCACGAGAACTTGTGGATTTGGAAGTTCAGAGGCAGAGCTGAATTGCCGAATGTTGTCTGATGGCCTCAGAGAATTGACCCGATTGAAATACAGGTAAAATAGTATTTTGTTGCTGAAGGTGGAGTTTTGGATGTTCAGGGCAAGACAGTCATACTTTGAATCGGGGGACAAAGCAGGGAAGCTTTTGGCAAGACATATAAAGCAGAGAGAGTCTTATTCTACCACTCCCTCAGTGAAATCTGCTGGTGGTGAAATATTTACCTCACCCATGTATATTAATAATGCTTTTAAAAGAACTCTATCTTGATCTTTATTGTTCTACATCATCGTCTACTGATGAGGATGTTAGAAAATTTGTGGAACCATTAGACCTCCCTAAATTGATGGAGTAAAAATATTCTCTTGATTCTGATATAACCTTGGAGGAGCTAAGTGAAGTAATGAAGGACTAGCCTACAGGCAAGGCTCCAGGGCCAGATGGCATTTCCGTCAAGTTTAGATATTATGCTACAGAGCTGTTTCCACTTTTGTTAGAAGTTTATATGGAATCATTAAAGCATGGAAAGCTTCCACCAACCATGACACAAGCCTGGATCAGTCCGATTCTTAAAAAAAGACAAAGATCCAAGCGAGTGTAAGAGTTACCGTACAATTTCCCTGATCCAGCTAAATGTTAAAATATTGTCAAAAATTCTGGCTAACAATTAAGACATCTCTTATACTATAGATCAGGTGGGGTTTATCCGGGCCGCAGCTCTTCTGACAACATTAGGCATCTCATCAATATTATGTGGTCAGTGGCGAATGATCAGACTCGCTGCCATCTCACTTGGTGTTGAAAAGGCATTTGATATGGTAGAATGGTATTATCTAAGATTTTGGGAATACTTTTATTGGATGGATTAAATTACTTTATAGACGTCCGGTAGCAGCAGTTCAAACAAATGGATTAATCTCAGATTATTTTACTCTAGATAGGGACACCCGGCAGGGTTTCCCTCTTTCCTCATTATTGTTTCTGTCTGGCCCTGGAGCCATTAGCAGCCACGATAAGAAGTGTTGATGATTTTCCAGGGTTGGTGGTGGTCGGTGTGGTGCGTACACTTTTGCTTTATGCAGATGATATTTTATTATTTGTCTCCAACCCCAGATCTATGCCTTGCCTCCACAGAATGGGATACAGAGTCAATTGGTCTAAATCCAAAGCTTTGGCTCTGACAGCGTACAGCCCAATAACGGCTTTCCAGCCGAGTGCCTTCCAGGTGGCCCAAACAGGGCATTAAGTATTTGGCCATATTCTTAGCAAATTTGAGTTAATTTTGATGTGGGCAGGTGGGCTTCATTACATTTATCTATGACTGGGAAGGTTAATGTTATTAAAATGAATTGCATTCCAAAAATGTAACTACCTGTTACAATCTCTCCCTGTAGATGCCCCCCTCTCTTATTTCAAGCAATTTGATAGCATAGCGAATTCCTTCATTTGGAATGTTAAGCATCCCAGATTACATTTCAATAAGTTACATAAGCCAATTGACAAAAGTGGGCTAGGACTACCCAAGATTTAGTTTTATTATTATGCATTCGGTCTCAGACATTTGGCTCATTGGTCACTTCCACCTGAGAGAGCCCCTCCCTGGTTTTGTATTGAACAGGAAGTTATTGCCCCTATTTCACCACTACTTCTATCAATTTAATTGGAGAAGTTAAGTTAAACCCCATTATCTCAAATGGACAAAAGTGTCTAGTGTGTTTAATTCAGACATTAATTTAAATGTTGCCTCGAGCATATGGTTTAATTTTAAATGTGATTTATTCATCATATATATGTTTTTTTTCGGCCACTGTATGTTATAAATAACATGGTAGATCTTCATGAATTGGCAATATAGCAGTAGATGACGCAGTGACCCGTGACTGGACGCAGTGACCACACTGCAACCCTGTGTCTCTGGCCACACACGTACACACACCCACACACACTTGTGAGTAGGAACCGGGCCACAGGACTCATCAGCCCAGGTTAAGGACCAGCATCCAAAGTAATGTCGCAATTAAAGAAAGGTCAAGAGATCAGCCACCAACATCCAAATGATGTCTGTCCACTCTGACCCCTCTCTCAACACTTTTCATTCTGCCCAACGTCATTTTCTCTCCATTCTCCTCCTTACAACCCTGTCTGTGACTTGTCCACACTGTATTATCGTTTTTCCATTTCTTTCATTACCACTCCTGCCCTGCTCGGTTTTCTTTTCTTCACCTTTAGCTGACTTTCCATGAACTCATTCACCCTTGGATTATGAAGAGGAAAAAAGATGAACGAAACGAAATGTGGGCGCATTTGCATGTAATGACTATAATGGTGCTACAGTTGCACAAACAGTTACTAGTGTGACTGAATATTAAATACAGTGAAGAGCATTTTAGGCAGCAGTAAGCACTGAAGAGTGGGGGGAAATTGTTCTTATCCACAAAGACATTAAAATAGCTTTACATGATGGAAGAGTTATACATTTGCAATGTGTTATCTTTAATGCATAACCTGGAATATGAGTGATGGGGCTGTATCATGGAACAAAGCAAGGTGGAGAAAAAAAAAAAAAAAAAAAAAGGGATTATTTCATTTACACAGAAAACAACAGAAGAAAAAACAAGCAATTAATCACTCTTAGACTGCTTGTGTGTACATTGCATTACATTTCATTAAAATCTTCTGCCATTAATCAGCTCTGTTGGACGTCCTGCTCAGTTAAATGAGACACCGTTTGATTGACAGCCCTTGCAGGGGCATCATGCATCTATTTATTTTGAAAGGGCACCTGATGGCAGTCCTGGAACACTTTATGCCCTAGGTGAGAAAATGACAAAGGAAGAAGAAAAAAAAAAAGACGACGACGACGACTTAAGAACTTCCTTAACAAAAAATCTAAATTCTGGCATCATATACTTAACTCATGTCGTTCTAAACCCGTATCACCATTCATTTTCATTGTATATTTTTTCCATACAATGAAAGTGAATGGTGACTAAGGCTTCTATTCTGCCTTTCATCTCCTTTAGTGTTCCATGGAATAAATCAGGTGTTGACAAACCTAGTATCCAATTAATGAAACAAGATTGGAGGTGTTGATTAGAGCTACTTTAATTTATATAAAGCACTCAAACATTTTGAGCTTGCTATTCACAAGAAGCATCTGCTGATGTGAACCAGGCCTTGCAAAAAATAGATTTCAGAAGACCTACGATCAAGAATTGTTGCTTCGCATAAAGCTGGAAATGGTTGCAAAGTTATCTAGAAGATAACTAGATATTGATCCTTCCACAGTTAGACAAATTGTCTATAAATAGAGACAACTGAGTACTGTGGGAAGGAAGCCGCTGCTATCCAACAAAAACACTACTGTGCGCATAAAGTTTGCCAAAGACCACCTTGACACTCCATAACGCTACTGGGAAAATATTTTGTGAACTGATGAAACTAAGGTTGAATTGTTTGGGCAGAACACACAGCAATACGTATGGCATAAACAGGGCACTGTATACCAACCAACATGAAAACATCATCCAATGGTGAAGAATGGTGGAGGGAGCATCAAGGTTTGGGCTGCTTTGGTGCCTGGAGCACTTGCCAAAGGTAAAATTTATTCCAAGTTTATTAAGATATCATACAGGATAATGTCAGGGTGGCTGTGCAATAATTCCAAAGGGTTCACATACTTTTTCTTGCCTCTGTAAAAGTTAAGCTCAATCGACAGCTCAATTGTTTCATAATGTTGATAAACACAAAATTTGACTTGGCTTTTTCCACCTTTTCTTTAAAAAAAAAAAAAAAAAAATCTGGGTTACAGAGAAGCACACGCTGTAAACGCTAAAACCATAAAATTACCATAAACCAACCTTACAGCTCAAACAATACAAGGGTTTTATCAGAAGAATTAATGTACTGTAAGTGTTTTTTTAAATTATAATATTCACATTTCTGTCTTTAAACCTTCCAAAAATTGTTCCTATTCACTTCCATTTGAAGTACTTCCCAGTAAACTCGATTTTTGCTAAAAAATAAATTCTAAATGCATTTTTGTGGTATTCAACATTATGCCACAACATTATGCATTATGCTCGATTGAGCTTAAATTGTATTTAACCCAGAATATTCATTTAATTATTTTGTAAGTTGCATTCAAAATCCACTAGGTAAAAAAAAATCTGTAGGGACACATGCTCTGTGCTTTTTAGCCCTCACCAGTATTAAGTTTGGTGCCTTTGGCACAAGCCACAATGGCACCCATGCTGGGTTGGGACGTCATTCCCGCCATGGAGTCAACCGCCACATCCACAATGTCAGCTCCCGCCTCTGCGCACGCCAGCATGGCAGCCACTCCGGCCCCTGCGGTGTCATGAGTGTGCACATGGATCGGCATGTCAGGGAAGCGGTCTCTCAATGCACTGACCAGCAAACGGCCGGAATCAGGCTTCAGCAGACCCGCCATGTCCTGAGAGACAAAGGAAAAGAGAGAGAGAGAGAGAGAGAAAAATCAAGAGAGAGTGCATTAGTAACAAACAGAGCTCCACAGAGATAGCAATGCAATGGTGTTTTACAGTTGAAGTCAGAAGTTTACATACACTTAGGTTGAAGTTAAAATCAATTTTTTAATCACATCTACTTTGTGCAGGACAAGAGTAATTTTACAATCAATTGTTTACAGACAGATTGTTTCACTTTTAATAGACTATCACAATTCCAGTGTATCAGACGTTTACATACGTTTAAAAAGCTGCTTAGAAAATTCCAAAAAATTATGTGAAGCCTTAAGGCAATTAGCCAGTTCGCTTCTGATAGGCTAATTGGAGTCAATTGTAGGTATACCTGTGGATGTACTTTAAAGCCAACCTTCAAACTCAGTGCCTCTTTGCTTGATTCATGGGAAAATCAAAAGAAATCATCCAAGACTTCAGAAAAAAAAAGTCTGGTTCATTCTTGGGAGCAATTTCAAAATGGCTGAAAGTACCACATTCATCTGTACAAACAATAGTACGCAAGTATAAATACCATGGGTCCATGCAGCCATCATACCACACAAGAAGGAGACACATTCAGTCTCCTAGAGATTATAAATGGATGGCATCATGAGGAAAGTAAATTATGTGGCTATATTGAAGCAAAATCTCAGGAAGTTAAAGCTTGATCGCAAATGGGTCTTCCAAATGGACGCATACCTCCAAATTTGTGGCAAAATAGCTTAAGGACAACAAAGTCAAAGTATTGGAGTGGCCATCACAAAGCCCTGACCTCAATCTGATGTGAAACTTTGAGAAAAGTAAAAATGAAACTGAAAATGCATGTGGGAGCAAGGAGGCCTACAAACCTGAGTCTGGGAGGAATGGGCCATACTTCCAGCAACTTATTGTGAGAAGCTTGTGCAAGGCTACCCAAATGTTTGACCCAAGTTAAACAATTTAAAGGCAATGCTACCAAATACGAACAAAGTGCATGCAAACTTCTGACCCACTGTCAATGTGATGAAAGAAATAAAAGCTGAAATAAATAATTCTCTCTACTATTATTCTGACATTTCACATTCTTAAAATAAAGTAGTGATCCTAACTGACTTAACTCACAGAATGTTTTCTACGATTAAATGTCAGGAATTGTGAAAAACTGGGTTTAAATGTATTTGGCAAAGACGTATGTAAACGTCTGACTTCAACTGTATGATTGGGTGAATGTAGAGTGGGTAGAAATCGAGATGAAATATTGAGCAAGAGCTGAGGGTGCTTTCACACTAGAGCTTTTGGTACACACCAGAGTCCGTTTGACATCAAATGTGATGTGAAACCTTTTTTTCAAATTCGGGTGCAAACCAATGCACTAAGTGTGAATGCAGCCAAACAGACAGACAAATGGATAAAAATACCAAAATAAATAAATAAACAAATATCAACACCTTGATACAAAGAATGTGTGTTCCAGCCTTAACCAGCTCATCTGCTAGTTTAAGATAATAGTCTAAGGTGTATTTTTGTCTTGTGGGGTCAGAGACGTCTCCAGTGTATGAGATAGCCGCTTCCACCACTCCACCGGCTGCTCCTGCTGCTTCCATCCCCAAGAGCATGTTAGGAAAGTAGTTCAATGAGTCAAAAACACGGAAGATGTCCATACCGTTTTCTTTCGCCACCTCACAGAACCTAACAAATAGAGGAAATTATGATATAGCACTGAGTAACAGTAAGTAGAGAGCTTTGTGTTTACTTTTATGAGGAGTTAGATGATGTACCATTCCTGTTAGCTTTGGCCTTTTACTTTATTTTAGCAAAAATTTCAGGGCCCATTAAAATGATCTGCATACAGTTTATGCTAAGATTTTTGATGGTGATGGAAATGTTCGATGTTGGTAGCAGCCATTATACAGAAGGTCTGAAAAACAAGTTTTGCCTCAGCAAAGCCATTAAATGAACAGAAATGGTCCCCAGCTTCACATTCATGAGTGAATTAAAAGCCATCTGAATGGTGCTTGGGGCCAGAGATTGTGGCAGCGACAAAACCAAAGGGAGGAATAAAGCTAATAAAGAATATACACAGGCAAAAGACTTTGGGTTGGGAATCAAGAAACCCATTTATCCAAAATAATATATAAATCAATTTTCATGATGGTTGGATTTCCATGATCTTTTTGCATTCTTCTGCTGATATGGACGCAACTGTATTTCCTGCACCACTATTCAGCACAGCCAGTGTAAATGACTCTTATGAGACAGATCTTTATATGAATTGGTCAGAAAGACTCATGAATCAGTCTTGATAAATTTGAATCACTCTAATGACTGAATCATTCTGGGAGGTCACACTGAACCACACTGATTTACTCACTGAACACCAAGTCATTACTTTTGTCATTTCCAACTGGAAATTAAACAAGAACAGTTAGATTTTTATGCATACTTGACACCCTTAAATCAGCAAAATTACTGACTGGTTGTTCATTTGAAAACTTGTAGTGAAAAGTGCTTCCTCAAAGTACTGATATTGGAACCAGAATCATTAAATGCCTTATGGTTCCCATCCCTAAACAGACCATAACATTCACTCCGACTGTGAAGAGGTTTAAGTGAGACAGCACATGACTGACTTGTAGACTGCATTGTCAGGGTAGTTGGTATATCCAACAGCGTTGGCACCTCTCAGAAGCATCTGGAAAGGTATGTTTGGCATCAGAGCCCTCAACTCTTGCAGCCTCTTCCAAGGGCACTCACACAGGAAACGCATTGCCACATCAAAAGTAGCGCCTGTTGAAGAGAGGAAAAAAGTCATGACAAAAGAAATGACAAAAAATCAATCAGAATATCCAGAGGAAATTCCAGAGAAGCATGTAGGGCACTTTCCTATAAGAATCATAATTCCATAAATTGATTCCAAAAAACTCAACACACAAGCAAGACCGTTGCTGTAAATTCAATACAGCATAACATTCAAATTTAATTTAATGTGGAATTATGAGATTATCTTTTGGAATTTTTTTGGTGCAAGCTTTTAATGAGAATTTCACCACTCAATATATTGGAAGTTGACGTGACATCATGCTTTCATTGTGCCTTTATTAAAAAGATAGTAGCATATTTAAAAAATAAAGTACAGCAGGAATTTCATGATGAAATTATGTTTTATTTGATCAATGAACTTTCTCAATTTCATCATACAATGTTAAGCAGAATATGGAATAAGCTTTATTGTAGTGTATGTTATTAGTTTGTCCCCAGTGTTGGAAAAACAAATAAGAATCAATAAATTAATAATGATTAAAAAAAAAAAGCATCTGACATTATATCATAAGGATCTACTGTCTTAAAATGTGGAGGCTAATTGTACATTGCCTCTAAACCTACTGATCTTAAGACTTTCAAATTTCCAGCAAAACAAATGAATTTAATTTTGGGACCCAAGTCCAAGAGAAGTCTGTAACAGAGGTCTTATATTACGAGAAAACAACCTCTGTGTTTTTAACATTGGAGAGAGCTTAGCAGTCAACTAGCGTGTTACGATGATAAGTTACCATTTGCAGATACCATACAAATGAATGGGGAGAGCTGTAAACTGACACTAATCTGTTGCAATTTTACTGTAGTAAACTCTGCACATAGTTCATTCCAAAAAGGCTGTTTACTGTAAAATATGTTGAAGATTAGCAGACAGGCAGTTAATTCATTAAATGTTAAGCTGTTTCCTCACAAAAGCAGTTTATTCAGCACACTGAAGCATCTCCTCCATAGTCATCCATTAAAAAAAACAACAACAAAAACGTCCTTGTCTTCTCGACGGTGTACCACCCATTTAATGTTTATGGGACTGATGTATTGTTTTTTTTTTTTGGCTGTTTGTTTGCCAAGCTTGCTCACCTTGGTAGAAAGGCATTGTCTCTAAGATGCTGTTTTTGCTTCTCAAATTGTGCCATTTTATTCCTATTTTGTTGATTCCAGCAATTGTTTCATTAGTGTTTTGAATTTATGTAGATATTACAAATGACATAAGAGGTCAAATGCTAATCAGCTTTAAAACTATTAAATGGCTGCACAGTTTAAAATGTCTTGTGTTGTGAAATGCTACACTCAGTAAACTCACTAAAACCACTTCAAGCAGCATTTTTCAAATTGTATAACAATTATTGTTCATTCAATTTTAATGACATTGTATTAACTGAGGGACTACACGGAACATTTGTACTTTTAGTTCAGTTCAGGTTTCTTCTCATCAAAACTGTATGCCTTCAGAAGACTTGGAATATGACGCACGGGATGCATGGACTGCTTTAATGGACTGCCGGGATGTTTATTAAAAATTTTAAATTGAGTAAATTATGACAGAATTGTCTTTTTTTGGTGAACTATTCCTTTAGAAGAAATGATGACTAGTTACAGTATCTAGAAACAAACACTTTCCATTATACAGTACAAATAAAAGTTCAATGTCCAAATGTCAACTACACATATTAAGTTGAGGGAATAAGAGAAAATGTTAGTCAGAGAATAGTAGTCTGGGTCTAGCTGCAAGAATGCAAGTGAAAGGCAATTAAGAGAGCGAGAGAGAGAGAGAGAGAGAGCGCGAGAGAGAGCGAGCGCGAGAAAGAATGGGAAAGCAAACAAAAGTATTGAACTAGTTCCACACCTCCCCAGTTTTCCACACTGAAGAGATTGCTGAAGCTGTGACCCACAAACGGCGCAATGCGCTTAAGGTCGTGAGTGCGTACACGAGTGGCCAAGAGGGACTGGTGGGCGTCTCTGAACGTGGTGTCCATAAGCAGCAGACCCTGGTGGGCACGCACCGCCTTTGCAAAACCATTTGGACCCTCTCTAAGTAACACATCTCTGAAACCCACTGGTGGCTCACCTGCAGAGTGCACAAACAAAAAAGCAAACACACACACACACACACACACACACACACAATATATACATCATCACAAAACACACACAAAAAAAACAAAATTTGTATCATTCCTTTTATTCAGATACAGACAAAAACCCAACACACATTGTAATAGACACATTACTCAGATGGAATAGAGTGGGTTTTCAGTGCTAGGCAATAGATTTTTCTGCTCTTCGCACATGTGCTCTAAAAACAAATCAAAGCAGGGTGAAGGTAAAGGGGGCGTTGTGATTATTTTATAAACACAAACCTTAATATTGTCTTCTCTAGATTCATAAAGTAGTCAGGGATAACCTTGTGAAAGGCTGAAGGGGAGAAAGGATAAATTATAGATGCCTTTTGTATGAAATAAGCATACCTCATGCCTTCTTTCTTGGGGGTAGAAATCTTACCTACATCAATCTGCAGTGCATAATGTTGGGAAAGCTATTTTGAAGTTACTTTGAAGTTACTACTACTAAACCCAATCAACTTGCTATTGAACAACGTTCACCAAACTTGAACCCCACACAAAATGTATGTAGAGAAATGTCTTCAGGACTGGAAGTCAAAAGCTGAGTGCACAAACAGTAATGTAGCATTTTGTGCTACACAACGGGAAAATAAACTTGTTACTGGAAAAGCTACTCTGTTTTGAAAACAGTTTAGCTACTGCAATGCTACGTAAAAAATGTATGAAGTTAGTGGAGTCTCTACTTTTAGTTAGTTACACCACAACAGTTGCAGTGAATCAATTAAATCTCACGGTAACCAAGTGTAACAGAAGCTCATACTGAGCTGGTAAGTGTGAGAAACTGACAATGTGTCAATGTTTGAGATAAGGTAAATGAGTGCATATGTGGCTTACCGAGAGGAACTGGTGGGATGACCGGATCGATGGAGGAAGGCTTAGTCTTGACAGGTATCGGAGTAGTTGGGCCGTTCACCATAACATGCCCTGAATGAAGAGTACACACACCATCACAAACAAATAGTCAAGACAGCTTTGTATCCACCTCTGCTGATATAATACACATAGTGGATGGGTCAAGTAGGCTAGATTCTGTGCATCCCATATCATTTTAAAGATTTTAGCTTTTAGCATAACTTTCATACACAAATGTATGAATGCTATTGGATTACATAAAAAAAAAAACTGAACTTTGGTGAAACATAATTGCAAAAAATGACTTACAAAAGTGAAGTTAGTTGTGTGAAAATTCTGTTAGTTGAATCATGTATCAAATTAATAATTCAATAAAGTGTTACCCAGGTAGTGAAGCAATTTCTGGGCTCTGTTCTGCACCGGTTTGAGATTGAAGAGTTCTGGATTCTCGTCGATGAACTGAGTGTCTACTGTCCCATTCAGGAACTGATTATTACTCAAAACATTCTGGAGGAAGGGGATGTTTGTCTATGGAGAGAATAGAGAAGAAACAAAGACATGCATTTCAAACTATTTTTTTAGAAACAAATGGGTTAAGAGGTTAATAGTCCTAGCAACAGACAGCACGTCCACAGACCGTCCACACAATCCAATTACTGACAGTCTGGTGCATATTGTACACCGAACCAGACAACAGTTTCTCAATCTAGTAAACTTTAATCTGATTGGGTGTCATCCAATTATGAAATAATTAATTGTATTTTACAATTCTACAACTGTATTCTAATTTTTTTTAATAAAAAGAAATTAGTGTGACATATTCAGTTTGTAAATCACATTATACATACTGACTTTCAATTAAGTTAACATTGATTAGTTTATTACTTGGGTTCACATTTCTAAATTATTTATGTAGAATATAATGTAAAACATAAATTATGTGTAAATGTCCTTCTGTTTGCGTGTTCAGGGACAGCCAAATGGCTTGCATCCCTAATGAATTTATGACTTGCGTGTAACAACGAACAAGACATAGACATTATTTTGAATTTGAGCTGAAAAAAAATAAAATTCTGTGAAAGTATTTAGAAAGTAATTTAAAAGTAATTAGGAATGTGATTACTTTTTCTTAAAGAAATTATTCAGTAAAGTCAGTAATCTGATTTCATTTTTAGATAAGTAACTAGTAATTTTTACTGGATAAATTTGAGTAACCTACCCAACACTATTTTCCACTATGTTTCTGTACAATTGTTTGCAGAGACTTCTGCTGCATTATTTCCATGATTTTTTTCCACATACTATTATTGTAATATAAAATATCTCAAAACAAACCCATCCCTAAACAGTAAGTAAAATCAAAGCAAACTGTGCAGAATTGCTATACATGTCAGTAGGGATGTCATAAAATTCACTTCAATTCACTGCCAGTTGCATTCCATTCAACGTAGTCTAATGTAATAGCATTGGGAGGCAACATTAGGGAGATATAACATTTACTCAAGCCAGTCACGGCATGGACAAGACACTAATATCACACACATTACGAGCTGATGGGAGTCCAAAGTAATGAAGGTTTTTGTACTTCAAGAATTTAAAAAAAGTGACTCTTATTAATGTGGTGGCAGGGGCGTTGTCAAGCGTTTGTCCGGAGAGAGAGAAAACGGTAAGGGTGCACACACCTGAGGTGCTATAATGTCTTACACCTGTTTCTGACTGCAGTAAGCAATGGGGAGAGCAATATGTGGAACCATGGCAGAGACAATGAGAGTCATGCTTCAACTGCCAAAGTTATCTGTCTGTGTGAGAGCTGAAAAGATGTTGAGTGTTGTCTGATTAAAAGACCAACCTTTTGAGTTGAAGTCCCACGTTTCTCGTTTCCTACTTTACCCCACAACAAACTCCTTGACGATTAGTTTGCAGGTAAGTCTATGAAATTGGTGTAACTGCAAACTGAATACTTATTTCGAAATTTCTCTATATGTAGCCTTGAATAGGTCTTTCACTCAAGCTGTCAGACCACAAAAATACATACATGTAACTGAAAATACATTGTGTAGGCTCTATGAAAGACACTTCTACACAATATATCATACATTAAATGACTAGAGTAAATAATGTCATTTTGATAATGGTTTGGGTCAAATTTAATGGAAAACTGTGCAAGTTGAGCTCCATGGTGCTGCAGAATTTTTAACTGCCTCTGGAGACAGCGAGCCCGCTCAAAGTAGGAAATAAGCTGCAATATGGACAAGTTCTTATGTTGTGTAGTCAGGTCTGGCTACGTGATACTTATGGGGCTTTTCCACTGCACGGTACAACTAGACTCTGCTCACTTTTTGGGGGGTTTCCACTGTGGATAGTACCTGGTACCTGATACTTTTTGTAGTACCACCTCAGTCGAGGTTCCAAGCGAGCCGAGCAGATATTAAATGTGATGACAAAATCCTGCAGATCACTGATTGGTCAGGGAGAATAGTCACTACCAGCGTCACTGGATTTCTGACACGTGACATCAACCTGCTAGTTTTAAAGTTAGCAACAGCAATAACAGTATCATTTGTTCATGTGACTTTGGAATGGGGGAAAAAAATGGCTGTGCGCATAACCACACCGTGTTCAATAAACGAGGTGCAGACTGTCCACTCGTTAGCGATGAGTGAAACGAAAAAGTCTCTCAGGTATCGTCTCAGCTGTTGGCCGCACATGGCTACCACCGGACCTACCAACAGTGTAGGAAAAAGTGAAAAAAATAATAATAACTTAAGTGACTACAGAATCAGCAAGGAAAAGTGGAAGTGTTTTGACCAAATGGATGTTATCTAAACAGGGAGAGTGCCCTGGACTCAGTCACGATGGAGGATGGTACATTTTGTTACGTTAACTCTATACTCTGCTTGAAAGCTTCACTTTATTTAGTTGACCAGCTACTAAAACAATCAGGCCAATTTAACTGTTACACTTGTGTAAAATCACCATGAAACAACTGCTTTATGCAGCACAATGAGCGGTTGTGTTATTGTTTTGGTCAGTTTGTGTCATGTTTAAGATGATGTCACGGCAGTAGAGGTGGCGCAACTATGACGATCAGCCTATAATCCCACCCATGCTGAGGAGGCACTAAACTGCAGTGGACATGCAAGCTCAGAAAAGTAAAGCGAGTAGAGTTGAGGCAAGTCAAACCGTAATGTACAGTAAAAAAGTGCCATAAGAGATTTAAATGGCCAGCTCTTCAGAGAAGAAGACCAATCCAAGATTGCGCTCACACACACTGAGAAAGGTGCTAATGGTCGTACACAGGGCAGATGGGGCCATTCGGTAGGCAGTTCTACAATCAATACCATTATCTGAACACTCGATATGCCTTTCCATCACTATCAAACCCAGCCTGCGAGTGTGTGCGAATTTGGTTCGGGTCACTGAAGAAGCTCTTCTAACAGATACAGCACTAAGAAATTACTCCATATTCGGAGTTGACACGCACTATAATTAAAACCCCCCATGCTTTGTATAGTCTGCTTCATGTGATCTTCCAGCCCTCTAAGATGAAACTAATCAACGGCTAAACATGAAGGAATTTCCAGAATCCATTAGCGTGCCCGTCAATAGTGGACTCCGATGACTGCCGGAGGAGATAAGATAATATGGGAGATGTACAGGAGCAAGCTGGTGTCGATAGAGATGAAAGCAAGAGTATGAAATGGGGAGAAGGTTCGTTGTGAGAGGAGTGAGTTGGGCACATGGGGTGGGGAGGAGGGGGGTGTCAAAGCAGACGTGAGACTAACAGAATAAGAAAAGTGTTAATTGATGCCTATAGTTTTAGCACTTGGATTTTGCACCCCCTGACATCTACATTCTTACACATCACACACTGATTCTCGATGGAGGGTTTAGCAGATGCCTTAAGAAAAGAAGGAGAGAAATTGAGGATGAGGAAGAGAAGAAACTGAAAGAGACACACAGTCCATCTCTTCTTCCTAGAATTGAGGGTTGGAAAGACACATAATCTGCCAGCACTCTGACCCAGATTCATCTGACTGCAGGACCAAGATGCAGAATTCTTCCTTATTCCAAAACCTCTCCTTCTCTGCATCCTTCTTCCCATAAACAAACTCACATTAACACATTATACACAACTGGTGAAATGCATGGACACATACTCTTTATTTATAATTACTACTTTAACATTTTTAAATAATACATTTAATCAAAACTATGAAAAAACACAGAATTATAGGAATAATATTAATACCAAATTTATATTTTAGCTTCAAGTAGTAACCCTTTGCCTAGATCACAGTTCTTGGCATTCTCTCAACTTCATGAGGTACCTGGGATTCTTTTTAACCAGTATTAAAAAGGAATTTCTAATGCATGTATGCTTTGAAAACATGTTTTTGTAACCGTTTCCCCACAGAGTTAGTGCTACACCATGAGTTATTGTCTCAACCAGAGCGAGGTTTCCACAGCGGCTGATTTGGCAGTAGCATTGACATTACTTGGTTCTTTGTTTTAGATCTTTGTCATCCAAATAATGCAGCTTCTAGCAAGTTCAGTTTCAAATGGTTAAACGGAGAACTCCCTTTGAATTTTTTTTTAATGTTTCACTTACTGACCCCCATGTTGTTTAAAACCTGTATGGTTTTCTTTCTTCCATGGAACACAAAAGATGATATTAAGCAGTGTGTAGTCTCCGACACCACATGGCATATTTATTCAATATGATGAAAGTACATGGTGACTAAAGCTGTCATTCTGCCTAATATATGGTTTTGTTTGTCCACGACAGAATTTTAGTTTTAAGTGAAATATGTCTTGTGGAGGGCGGGACCGGCATGTGATTACG